>OY783226.1:25036217-27536217 GCA_963678685.1 Patella ulyssiponensis | reverse complement strand
TCTGTTATCCCACCACCTCAAAAACATAAATAGCGCCGCTGCGGGGCAAAATTTCCCTTGTTGCATGCTGTATGGCGTATGCCCGTCTTCCATTAGCCCAGGCTAGGTGCAGAAGAGTAGGATGTTAAACCCCATTTCTTTTCATTTTTTGACCAAAACTGGTTGAAAAATTTAAATTAAAAACCTTTTATGTATTATGTTGTCGCCTCTGTCTCAACCTGTGTGCCAGCAGTTGGCTTGTAAACCTAATATAGGCTAAAGTTTTTGTACGCCCACATCAAAATGTCGTCAGATGTCCATCTAGAGGCAAAAGTTATTATCTTATACACAGTGTTTAAGGTCATTCATGAGACGAAGAAACATAAAGACAACAACGTTAGGGGTGAAAAACTCTGCGACAGTGTGTTTTCTGCAGAGGTGATGTGTGTATAGTTTAATTGGTGTGTTTTTATACGCCAAGGCTCATTTTCATGTGGACGTACATTGTTGTCGCCCCTTTCCTTCTATCCGTCCATCCGAGCGTCCGTCCACAATTGTTTGTGAACACTCTACAGATCACAATTTTTATCTGATTTCAATGAAACTTAAAATACAGGTTGATCACCCTAAGATCTTTGTTCCTTTTGATATTCACATGTATCGGACTGTAACTTCATGGATTATGGCCCCTGGTTGTACGAAAAGTCACGTTTTTAGCCTGTGAACCCTGTTTATAATCAAGCAATCATGGTTCCTGTCGATAATTGCACATATCAGACCATAACTTCCTGAATTATGGCCCCTGATTGTACGTAAAAACTCATTCTTAGCTTATTGACCGTATAGAGGTCACAAATTTTATCCAATTTAAAAAAACGTTTGAATATATCACTGTTACACCCTTGGGCTGGTTGGGTTTGAATTTTGTAAACATTGAACTGAAACTGGTGGATAAAATGGCTGCCCCTCGTTTGCAAATAGTGTCAAAATATTGTGTATATTATAATTATTATTATTAAGAACATTTATATAGCGCACAATTCACATAGTGCTCAAATGCGCTTTACAAAGTAAGTAATAAAAAACAATATAAAACAAACAAAATACAATACAATAATTCAGGAATAAAATAAACTAACATAAAATTTGATAAATTTATACATAAAACTGTAAATAATATAAGAAAACAATTGAATAGAAAAATAAGACTATTTAAATATCACGATCTAGATTAAAATATAAGGGTTGTGGATACTGTGGAGGTCACAATTTTTATCCGATGTTGAGGAAACATGAAAGGCATGTTTATAACCCAAATATCTTGCTTCCTTTCAATTTTCGTACATATCAAATCATAACTTCCTGAATTATGACAGTAGATTGTACTTAATGGAATTGCGTTTATAGCTTGTGGTACCTTTAAAGGTCACAATTATTATCTGATTTAAAAAAAACGCTCAAATATATCACCGTAATTTGGTCTGAGTATGAATTTCATGAAAGTCGGACCAAAACTGCCGGAGAAAATGGCTGCCCCTCCTACGCAAATAGTGTAAACATATGGTATATCAAGGTTGTGGATCCTCTAAAGGCCACAATTTTGATCTAATTTTGATGAAACTTGAAATGCAAGTTTAAAACCCAAAGATCTCAGTTTCTTTCACTACTCGCGCATATCAAATCGTAACTTCCTGAATTATTGGCTCTGATAGTATGAAAAATCGCGTTTTTAGCTTGTGGTCACTTTAGAGGTCACAATTATTATCTGAATATAAAAAACATTTGAATATATCACTGTTACCAGTTAATGTTTGTTGAGTTTAAACTGCCGCCCCTCATACGCAAATTGTGTAAACATCTGGTAAATCAAGGTTGTGGACCATCCTAGAGGTCACAATTTTGATCTATTTTCGATGAAACTTGGTACACATGTTTATAACCCAAAGATATTGGTTTCAGTCGATATTCGCGCATATCGAATTGTAACTTCCTGAATTATGGCCCTTGATTGAACAAAACATCACGTTTTTAACTTGTGGTCCCAGAAGAGGTCACAATTTTTATCCTATTTAAAAAAATGTGTGAATATATCACTAATACACACTAAGATCTTGGTTCCTTTTGATTATGACGGATACCCAACCTAACTCCCTGGAATATATAGCCCCTGATTGTTCGAAAAATCACATTTTTAGCTTGCGAATTATTTAGAGATCACAATTATTTTCCGATTTTAGAAACCATGTAAATACATCACCATTCCACCATAAGAAGGTTGATATGAATAAAGATATTAATACGATGTATCAATGTAATACACATTGAAACCACACCTTGCTTAGAAATGTGTAACCACCAGGTACCATTGTTAGTCATTTTTGTATTTTATGTTCAGAAAAATGCTTTGTAATTTGCTTTACTGAAAAGAGTAACCATAAATTGGTCTAATGTTGTATAATTATTAAACAAAGTGTTGCTTTTAAGTTTATCCTCTAAATAATTTGTAATTTTGTTATTAGAGCAATAGAAATAATGGTATTCTAATACTCGTAATTCTGTTACCGCTCAGATTTGTAATTCTGTTACTGCTGTTCCAAGAAAACAACTCCATGTAGGTGTCTGATCCTTACCTTTCTTATATCTGTACAATTTATTTTAGTAATTAGAAAATTTGAAAACACTAACTTATAGGATTTGGTAAATGATTGAAACTTTTAGATAGGAATGGTAATGGAATTACAGTGTAAATTGGGGATATATTTTAAACTTTCATATAAAGAATTGATCTAAAGAATATGATATAAATGGATGTTTATGATGAAACAGATGTACTTCTTTGTACAATTTATTTTAGTAATTAGAAAATTTGAAAACACTAACTTATAGGATTTGGTAATTAAGAAATGATTGAAACTTTTAGATAGGAATGGTAATGGAATTACAGTGTAAATTAGGGATATATTTTAAACTTTCATATAAGGGTCATTCCATGTCAAGTGGGTCAATTTTCAGAAATTTGGGAAATTGACCCCCTTGAAAAAATCTGTAAAAAATATATGTTATTGTACATCTAAAATCTAGAAACTGTCCAAAATATGTGGTCTGTAGCATGAAAATTGACTGAGATACTGGCATTTAAGTTTCATGAGTTACCAATAAGTTTTCGAAACAAAATATGTATCACTAATTTACTTGAGTTTCAGATATCTTGATTTTACCTTTATAGTGAAGATATACCGCTCAAATTTGGTAGTCTTAGAGAACTTTGTGTGTAGATTATGAATCTGCAATCAGATTACCGGTGAGTTGTAGGGTTCGCATGCTACTTGGCCACGAAAATGACAAAAATTTGGTGCAGTTGTATATTGTCTGGATTTTGAAGTGCTCCAGGTGCTACAAAGTAATAGATATAGACCCAAATATTGGTATATCCAGAGATTGCCAGTAGTACTACATACGGAACGAATGAAAACGCACCAGTCTTGAATAGATTCCCAGAAAATTGACCGCGAAAATGGTTTCAGACAAATTTTCGAAAATTGTCTCATATTTTCGAGCCGATATAACCCGGTAGATGAGCACCTAAAAATCTGATTATAGTTTGTAAATATAGTTTGTGCTTATGTTTTCAACATATGTAAAAGCCATTCGTGTCCCGGGCCATTTTGATATTTTTTCAATTTTTTGAAAATCCGTGATTTGGGTCATTCCATATCAATTATCACCCAACGAGATAAACAGTACCCGATTCGATTTTGCCGAATTTTATTTTGTATGTCTTTTAGGGCTGAAAAAGCTTATATTCTTAATTTTAACTTTGTCCGACTAACAGTTCCTAAGATACTGTCCACCAAATTTTGGAGATTTTCAGCTAAAATGGGTTTCATCGACGTTATTCAAATCACCATAACCCAGTTACCAATAGGTTAAAATTGCTGGAATAAGTGTTTTTGGAATGGGAAAGATAATGACGTGCTGTTTGAATCATAGATATCCTTCTTTAGGAAAGTCTGCTGAAGGTTACTATGTATCCTCAGAGCTTATCCATGAAGACAGTCCTGCTTTAAGTGTAAAGACACTGATTTTCAGTCGCGCGTGTGAATATTTAATTTGATTTTACATGCTTATAAAAGATATTATACCTCCAGTTGTTTAACAGTGTGTAGAAAACATGTTGAGCTAAACTTTACATGCAAGTTCATCCCAAGGTCACATGGTCTATAAGGTCAAATTCAAATTCAAAAGGTCTTCACTCTTTTAAAACACACCCGGATGTCAAAAATAAGTGTAGATTTAGAATTCTTGTGGAATTCCCATCCCTGGAAGACATATTCCAGCAATTTTGACCAATGAGTTACTGGGTATGGTCATTTGAATAATGGCAGCCACGCCCACTTTTGCCGAAATCCCCCAAATTTGGTGGACCGTATCTCAGGAACTGTTGGTTGGATCAAGCTAAAATTGGGAATTTTAGCTTTTTCAGCCCAAATAAATGTCTAAACCAAATTTCACCAAAATCGAAGGTGATTCGCTTGAAGTCATTGGGTGATAATTGACAAGGAATGGCCCATAGCACAGATTTTGAAAAAATCTTAAAAATATTGAGATGACATGGGACAAGAATGGTTTTAACATATGTTAGAGACATTAGCACAAACTATAATTCCACCAAGTTTCAGATTTTTAGGTGCCCATCAAACAGGGTTCAATCGGCTCCAAAATACGATTGTTGACATAGATTAACACAAAACACAGATTTTCAAAAAATTGAAAAAATATCAAAATGGCCCGGGACAAGAATGGCTTTTACATATTTTGAAAACATAAGCACAAACTATATTTACAAACTATAATCAGATTTTTAGGGGCTCATCTACCGGGTTGTATCGGCTCGAAAATATGAGACAATTTTCGAAAATTTGTGTCTGAAACCATATTCGCTATCAATTTTTGGGGAATCAATTCAAGACTGATGCGTTTCAATACGTTTCTTATGTAGTACTACTGGCAATCTCTGGATATACCAATATTTGGATCTATATCTATTCCTTTGTAGCACCTGGAGTTCTACAAAATCCAGACAATATACAATTGCACTAAATTTTTGTCAGTTTTCATGGCTAAGTAGCATGCGAACCCTACAACTCACCGGTAATCTGATTGCAGATTCATAATCTACACACAAAGTCCTCCAAGACTACCAAATTTGAGCGGTATATCTTCACTGTAAAGGAAAAATCAAGATATCTGAAACTCGAGTAAATTAGTGATACATATTTTGTTTCGAAAACTTATTAGTCACTCATGAAACTTAAATGTCCGTATCTCAGTCAATTTTCATGCTACACACCACATATTTTGCACAGTTTCTAGAGTTTAGATGTACAATAACATATATTTTTTCCAGATTTTTTCGAGGGGGTCAATTTCCCACCACTGGCCCACTTGACATGGAATGACCCATAAAGAATTGATCTAAAGAATATGATATAAATGGATGTTTATGATGAAACAGATATACTTCTTTGTTAAAAACCCAAATATTAAATATTTTGTATGTAAATAAAAACTGATACTAAACTACATGTAAGTGCTTTTAAATTGCAAAAATTGCAGTAAAAAGTAAGAAAAATAAGTTTTGACTTTGACTTAATTTTTTGGGGACTAAAGCATTTGCGTATAATTAACTCTACCAGATTCATTGACTGGCATCATTTCTGAACTTAACGCAAAATTGGTTCATGATATACATCAATTTTCTTTTTCTGAATTTTTTATTTTCTGCCGTGGAATTGCCTAGATGAGTAATAAAGGTTTCAATAATCGGAAGTGACAAACGCAAAAGGAAAACATGAGTTATCCCCTCTATATAACTGACTGAAGAGACGAGTGATAAAGATAATTGGGCAAATTTCTGCTCACTAATAATTCCTTCGAAGATCAAGTTGTTGTGTGAGACTGTGACTGTGTGAGTGGATATCTGACAATTCAATGAAGGAATAATTGAGGGATAACTTGTGTTTTCCTTTTGCGTTCGTCACTTCCTATTCATGAAACCTTTATCATGCATCTATCGTAGCAATGAACTCTGTGTTAAAATTATATTTGGAATATGGTTAACCAGTTCTATCACATGTGATAATGACTGACACCAATATTGTCCTTTAAATTAAAAGAGATTCATGAAGTATTTTTAGTTCACAACAGCCGAACAAAAAATAGAAATAACCATTAAATATATGAATTTTGCATGAGATGTCTAAATTAATATTTTGTATAAAATTGATATTTATGAAAATGGCATTAAATTTAGATTATTTCATCCATTTACATGTATTTCATCCATTTACATGTATTTCATCCATTTTCATGAATGGTCTATCTACAGTTGTTTTATTAATGATATGACTTCAAAATGCATATCTATGATTTAAAGATTAGTTCCCAGAAAAGTATTTATAAGGTGGTTATTTCCAATAAAAGTATGACAATTTTGGTACATATGGAAAGTAGAAATATGGAGTGCATACAGAACAAAAATGTAAGGGATTTCCTAATCAACAGTCTGATGATTAGGAATGTCTGTTCTCGTGATGTCAATGGTTGCAAGCGGAGATTGAAGGCTTGATGTACATGTTGATAAACTTTATGAAGAAAATTAGACGTACACCACTTTCTGAGATAAATATCATGGAGAAAGACACGGGCAGTGGATAATCAGAGAATTTAATTTGGCTTCATTATGTGTAATAAGTAGTCAGTGATTAAAGACAACATCGTCACGACCACTTTTGATCAATTGTAATGTTATGAGAAGGATTTGTTGAAGCAAAATTATGATAAATTAATTAGTTTGAATATGTTTTCAGTCCAATTGAATAAGTTTTCACTCCAAACGTATCATCAAATCATACAGTTTGTACGCAGGAATGTATCTTTAACACTATTGACCATTATGACCTCAAACTTCTGTCATTTAAGAGTTCAGGAACATATAACAGAGAATAAAGTTAATATGTTTAACGTCATGAGACGAAGAATCCTATTGATTTTCAACGATTTCCGATGCCAGAGTAATGGCCCATGACTACTTTGAGGAATCTTGTGGACGCTTTATTTAGAGCCCAAAGTTAATATCAGATTGATCAATTGATCAGTTTGAAAAATCTTTTGGATGCTGTGTAGGCTAAATTTAATATCTGATTCACACACATTGTTTAAGGTCATGAGACCAAGAAGCCCAAAGCCCAGTGATTTTCAATGATTTCCGATAATTAATTCCTTAATTATGGCCCTTGATCACATTGAAAAATCTCATGGATTCTTTAGGAGCCAGAGTTATTGTCTGATGGACTTTAGATTGATACACAGAGTTTAAGGTCTTGCGATGGTCGAGTATATTGATTTTGAATGAATTTTTATAATTTAAACAGCTAAATCCATGATATTAATAGCCAAACAAATTCTAATGATTCTCTGATAATTACTTAATGAGTTGTTACTCTTAATTAGATTTTATGGTATTATGTTTCATTACTGACAATAGAAAAAGTATTTGACAACTGTAATTGACTACTCGTACGACTTAGCTGCTGTGGGCATATGTTTTGTTGCCTGGCAACCTATCCTTTAAAAGAATATAGATATGTACAACATCTTAAACTAAATGGTAGATTGTTCCATAAAACAGGGACGCTTGTATCAAGAGATACTGGTCGCAGTAAATTTTACTAGACATGTAAAAGTTTAACCATAAATGTACCTATTTTTCATGTCAAATTCACGATTTTTCAAGTTCTTGAAAAGAGCCAGTTAATACATCTATAAACAAAATTAACAACCCTAATTTAGGCAGCAACTTCTAATACAGCATTTGGTTGAAAAAAATAATCTATGTAGCGTTGTTAATTAGATGATTTATGGCCTTAATCAGGTATCACTGAGTAAAAATAACCAGAGTGGCAACTGCTTCATTGCAAAAAAAAAAGTTGTTTGTGCACTTCATCTTGGGGTTTGTCTGTAATGCCACTAAACATGGCGGCTAAAGAAGACATTTCACAGTTAAACAGAAGAAAATGTGCTATAAATATAATACAATAGATACTGATGAGCCATAATAGATTATAATAACAGCAATATATGTCATCAAAAATATTTTTTTGTAAGAGTACATATTTTGTGAGAGATGTTTTCATATTTGATTGGTTGATTGACATTATATTGCATATAATGATATATCAGACCCGTCAACCCCCCAGAGCTGAAATGCAGTAGGATAGAGTAAAAAATGCAGTAGAAACCATGATTTGGTAGTAGATTTCCAAAACCGCATAAATTTGAGGTTCCTAGGGTAATTAATTCTACGCCGTTGAGGAATTGCTGCTGCAATAGAGGTCGTTCTTGAGAACTGTTTCCGCAAATGACGTAACCGGAAATGACGATCAAGGGCAGGTGGGGTCACTCTTGTTTGGCCTGAGGTTGGGCGGTCACATGGTGAACTTAGATGTCAATAGCTATCCCAAAGGCGTGAATTGGTACTCGCGGAAACATTTAACAGCCTGGATACATCTGTCTGGGATTCACCTACTTGTAACCGACCAAGTCTTCGTTAAGATGTGGCACCACTTGGTTCGTTGAGTGTTTACATGTGCAAATGATTTGGAAACCGAGAATCCTCGGATTTTAAAGATCTTAGATTTAGATTCCATGCGAATAGCTTGTGAAGTTTTTAAACTCTTGTGTCGTAGTGTAATCAAGCCAAAACAAATTTCGGAAAAATGTATGACCAGTCACAATTGGTGACCCTACCTTCAAAACCAATAATAAATTTATTTTATCCCTACATAATGGCATTAAAAACAAGTAATATTTATCAAAACAGCGACCTCGTTCAAATAAAAAAATGATGAAAAATGGGCTGTGCTTTTCTTTTTTTGAACAGTATATATTTTCTGAAGAATTGTATTCTGATAAAAGGATTATGGACAAGCCTAACTTTTTCTAAGATTGTGTATCGAAATGTGTGATTCTATGTAGGCCTACAATTACTTGTGGTAAACAATTTAAGTGTATGGTATCTGTAATGTACCTTTCCAAATTTCATAACAAAAATATTATTTTGCTCAATTTTCAGTTGCAATAAGCTTTTAATAAAACAGTAAACCCTGGTAAGCCTAATACTGTATGCTATTTAAAATCACATTTCCCCTTTTACTGGATGCCCTGTTCCGACCACGCATAAATTCCATAATAGTACACCGTATAAATTAAATTTTTATACGCCCACATTTTCATGTGGACGTATATTGTCGTCGCCCCTGTCCGTCCGTCCGTCCGTCCACAATTGTTTGTGAACAGTCTACAGGTCACAATTCTTATCCGATTTCAATGAAACTTAAAATATAGGTTTATCACCCTAACATCTCGGTTCCTTTCGATATTGGCATGTATCGGACTGTAACTTCATGGGTTATGGCCCCTGATTGTATGTTTTTTAGCTTGTGAACAGTGTAGAGGTCACAATTTTGAACCGATTTGGATGAAACTTGAAATGCATGTTTATAACCCATAGATCTTGGTTCCTTTCTATATTTGCGCCAATCGGATCGTAACTTCCTGAATTATGGCCCCTGATTGTCCGAAAAATCGCCCTTTTTAGTTTGTGGTTCCTCTGGAGGTCAAAATTGTTATCCGATTTAAAAAAACGTTTGATTATATCAACGTTCCATGGTTAAGAAAGTTGAGTTCGAATTTCGTGAAAATCGGACCAAAATTGACTGACAAAATGGCCGCCGTTTGTATGCGAATAGTGTGAAAATATGTTATATCAAGGTTGTGGACCTTATAGAGGTCACAATTTTGAACCGATTTTGATGAAACTTGACATGCATTTTTATAACCCATAGATCTTGGTTCCTTTCGATATTTGCGCCAATCGGATCATAACTTCCTGAATTATGGCCCCTGATTGTCCGAAAAATCGCCCTTTTTAGCTTGTGGTCCGTCTGGAGGTCAAAATTGTTATCCGATTTAAAAAAAACGTTTGATTATATCACCGTTCCATGGTTATGAAGGTTGAGTTCGAATTTCGTGAAAATCGGACCAAAATTGACAGACAAAATGGCCGCCGTTTGTACGCGAATAGTGTGAAAATATGTTATATCAAGGTTGTGGACCTTATAGAGGTCACAATTTTGAACCGATTTTGATGAAACTTGACATGTATGTTTATAACCCAAAGATCTTGGTTCCTTTCGATATTAACGCCCATCGGATCGTAACTTCCTGAATTATGGCCCCTCATTGTCCGAAAAATCGCCCTTTTTAGTTGTGGTCCCTCTGGAGGTCAAAATTGTTATCTGATTTAAAAAAACGTTTGATTATATCACCGTTCCATGGTTATGAAGGTTGATTCGAAGTTCATGAAAATCGGACCAAAATTGACGGACAAAATGGCCGACGTTTGTACGCGAATAGTGTGAAAATATGTTATATCAAGGTTGTGGACCTTATAGAGGTCACAATTTTGAACCGATTTTGATGAAACTTGACATGTATGTTTATAACCCAAGGATCTTGGTTCCTTTCGATATTTGCGCCCATCGGATCATAACTTCCTGAATTATGTCCCCGGATTGTCCGAAAAATCGCTTTTGTTAGCTTTTGGTCCCTCTGGAGGTCAAAATTATTATCCGATTTAAAAAAAACATTCGATTATATCACCGTTCCATGGTTATGAAGGTTGAGTTTGAATTTTGTGAAAATCGGACCAAAATTGACGGACAAAATGGCCGCCGTTTGTACACGAATAGTGTGAAAATATGTTATATCAAGGTTGTGGACCCTATAGAGGTCACAATTTTGAACCGATTTTGATGAAACTTGACATGTATGTTTATAACCCAAAGATCTTGGTTCCTTTCGATTTTTGCGCCCATCGGATCATAACTTCCTGAATTATGTCCCCTGATTGTCCGAAAAATCGCTTTTGTTAGCTTGTGGTCCCGCTGGAGGTCAAAATTATTATCCGATTTAAAAAAACGTTTGATTATATCACGGTTTCATGGTAATGAAGAGAGAATTTGAATTTCGTGAAAATCGGACCAGAGTTGACGGATAAAATGGCCTCTGTCTGTACGCGAATTGTGTGAAAATATGTTATATCAAGGTTGTGGACCCTATAGAGGTCAAAATTTTGAACTGATTTTGATGAAACTTGAAATACATGTTTATAACCTAATGATCTTGGTTCCATTGCATATGTGCCCATATCGGATCGCAACTTCCTGAATTATGGCCCCTGATTGTACGAAAAATCACCCTTTTTAGCTTGTGGTCCCTCTGGAGGTCACAATTATTATCTGATATAAAAAACATTTGATTATATCACAGTTACACCGTAGTTATGGGTGAGTTTGAATTATGATTTTCTGATGATTACTTAAAATGCAACAACTCTTGTTGACTGCCCGCACGATTTGGCTGCTGTGTGGCCGTATGTTTCGTTGCCTGGCAACCTATTTTTCTATTTCGAAATAATTCCATACTAATAATAGTTCACAGTATAAATTAATTTTTCTATTTCTAAATAATCAGTTGACAAAAAAATCATAAAAATAAAAGTAACTCTGAACACAGATAAGACCTAATCTAGAGTACACTTTAGATTTATAATAATTTAAAATATCCTTGTGCGGTGGTGTAAATGGCCAATTTCATAGTATAAGGAGACCTATACATTACATGATATCCAGAGCAATATGCAAAATATTCATTCTCAAATTGGTTTTGGTTTATACTTGTTTGTAAAAAGAGAAACCAATCAACTCAAATATGTTTATTGAAAAATCTTATAGGCCTATTTGAAATAGAATTTTAATTTCTTTAATTATTTTTTTATTCTTTTTAGAAATGAAAGTCTACATTAATTAATAGAACAAAAATCATAAAAGCCCACAGTGAAACAACCTTGGAGCCAAGGTAGTTCCTTTAGGAACTGTCTCTGATCGGACTATGTCTGCTGACACATAGTATGATCAGAGACGTTTCCTAAAGAACATAGTGCCAAGAGTATTTTATCTTGGAAAACGTATTTTATCTTGGAAATCAACCACTTTGAAAAAATCTTGTGGACGCTCAAGAGGCCAAAGTTAATAACTGATTGACTTTAATTTTATGCACAGTGCTTAAGGTCATGAGACAAAAAAGCCTATTGATTTTCAGCGATTCCGATATTTACTGCCAGAGTTATGACCCTTGATCACTACAAAAAATCTTGTTGAAGGTCTTGAGGCCAAAGTTAATATCCGATTGACTTTACATTTATAAACAGTGCATAAGGTCATGATTTTCAGCGATTTCCGATCATTACTGCTAAAGTTATCTCCCTCAATCACTTTGAAAAATCTTGTGAGGCTCTAGAGGTATTAGAGTATTTTGATTTTCAATGAATTTTGATAACTGAACTGCTAAATCCATGATATTTAATGTTTCTTATACTAAAAGTTAGCATGGGGCAGACCATTATAAAAAACAAACAAATGGTAATGATTTTCTCATAATTACATAATTGTGTTTTTACTCTTAATCAGATTTTAGTGTATTAAAGCCCCTATAACACTCTTGTTGTAATTGAATAATATGTCCCAATCTTTATTCTGGTCAACAAATTGTATTATTTTACAATATTCAAATAAATTGATGGTACAAATTTCATCGTAACACACCTAATTTAAAAAATTGGAAAAATTCAACTACATG
This sequence comes from Patella ulyssiponensis, assembly GCA_963678685.1. Taxonomy (NCBI): domain Eukaryota; kingdom Metazoa; phylum Mollusca; class Gastropoda; family Patellidae; genus Patella; species Patella ulyssiponensis. Next base: position 27,523,479 of record OY783226.1, on the reverse strand, counting down.
ATTTGAAAAGGTTAACGTAAACCTTTTCAAATGTGACTTGGATTTTAAAATATTTTCGAACCCTCTGGACAAGTAAAACATGATGTAATGGATAATTTACACAAAAGGTAGGACACATAAACATCTGGTACTTAGAATAAGACTATTATTTATTTTGTAGAGCTGCCAAGCCAGCAAGAGTGTTATTGTCCCTTTAACATTATAAATGTTTTATTACCGAAAAAAGCTACAATATCCCACAACACTTGTTGACTGCCCGGACGATTTAGCTGCAGTGGGTGTATGTTTCTTGCCTGGCAACCTATCTTTGTTTTTTTGCAGGGAAAATATATTTGATATGACTGCATGTTTAATTGCCTGTGGTGTTGATCTGCAAAGATGCATTTTATTTCAACAATCATCTGTAAGTAAACTCAATGTAACAATGTCAGTTTTATATGTTGTTGTCTAGTTGAACTTTTTCAAAAAATGTTCATAAAGCATTTATTGTTCAATATCAATAGTAGATGAACCAAAATAGTGTTACTGAATGTATTCTATTCATGTAGCTCAGTTTGTTTTATGGGGTATTTTTGCATTGTAATATTTTAAATTTTATCTTGGATATTGTTGATTTAATTTTGAAACAAAATTATTACATTCTTTTAGTAGAAGCCCAAATATCATTAATTAGTAATGTGCCAATACCAGATGTTGTCAGCAAAACGTTTTGGCCTGCACAATAGTGATATAGATAGATAAATAAACTGTAAAATATCCCAATTTTATTTTCTCTAATCCAAGCTAATACACACCAATTTAATTATACTCTGTTTAACAAACAGCTTCTAAAATGGCACTTGCATGTGATTTCTCTTATGAAGCGGTATGAATCGGTCTCTTTCATTCTTTTTTCATGTGGACGTATATTGTCATCGCCTCTGTCCGTCCGTTCGTCTGGACGTCCACTATTGTTTGTGAACACTCTACAGGTCAAATTTTTTATTTGATTTCAATGAAACTTGAAATATAGGTTTACGCAAATTGTGTAAACATCTGCTATATCAAAGTTGTGGACCCTCTTGGATCCTGTTGAATTTCGTACATATTGAATCGTAACTTCCTGAATTAAGGCCCCTGATTTTACGGAAAATCATGTTTTTAGCTTGAGGTCCTACAGATCAAAATTATTATCCGATTTAAAAAAAATGTTCGAAGATATCACCGTCACACAAAACTGCCTGACATAATGGCTGCCCCTTGTACGCAAATAGTGTAAACATGTGCTCTAGAGGCCACAATTTTGTCCGATTTTGATGAAACTTGAAATGCAAGTTGATAACCCAAAGGTCTTGATTCTATACAATATTCGCCCACATCAGAATATAACTTCCTGATTTATAGCCTCTGATTGTATGAAAAATTGCATTTTTAGCCTGTAGTTCCTCTGGAGGTTACAACTATTATCTGATTTTAAAAAACGTTTGAATATATCAACATTTCAGCGTAAACTTAGTTGAGTTTGAATTTCTTGGAAATGGAGCCAAAACTGCCGAACAAAATAGCCGTCCTTTATACGCAATTAGTGTTTTGTTGAAACTTGAATTGCATGTTAATAACTCAAAGATATTGGTTGCTCTCGATATTCTCGCATATCGGATCGTTACTTAATGAATTATGACCCTGGATTGAAAAAAAAATCATGTTTTCAGCTTGTGGTCCCTGTAGAAGTCACAATGTTTTATCCGATTTAAAAAAAAAACGTGTGAATATACCACTGTTACACACTAAGATCTTGGTTCCTTTTGATAATCGTGGATACCTGAACTTAACTTCCTGGATTATGAATGTCCTTCACTGTTATTGCTGTAGTATTCCAATTCTTGGTGCTGTAGTTGCATCTGTTTTTCGTTTACTAAGACCGTACATATAACCACCTGATATAGTCCTCCGTGACTTGGGGTTACAGTAAAGAGGATCTGGATGACCAAGACTAGAATAAAATATGAGTTATGCAACTTGGGGTTGTTTCGTAGTAGCCTACATTTGTCGCATTCTCGATTGCCTATACTTCACGGTTCTAATGTGTTGGCAATCTGATTAAAACACAGATCCTATTTCCTTTCGTATTTATATAGTTCAATATTTCGATTTACTTGTCTTTACTAGGCCATCGATAGTATAAAAACAAAATGAAATATAAATCTGTATTTTAATTAATTTGATGTATTGGGTAATTTAATTGTGAGCACATTTTCTATTTATGTTAAGTGCATGCAAAGAGTTTGCCCTTAGTTTTCATACAATGTGCACATTACAGGCACATTTTTCAAACACAATGTTCAAAAACCCACTATCACGGACTACAGCGTATGTCAGAAGTAATGTGCGCAAAATGAAATACTTCTACCTACATTTGGTCTTCATTTATCTTTGCAAATTTTAACACAAGGTAAAATTTTATGGATACACAATAATACACACTAACCGAGTTTAATACTAAGCGCCGTTTAGTTGAGGATACTCTTGTCTTTATCAAGCAAATGATACAGGTATGTGAATAGTAAGTAAATATATACAGAATATGCAACAAAGATAAGAATCAAATACAATAAAAGCTTAAAGCCCCAATAACACTCTTGTTGTAACTGAATAATATGTCCCAATCTTCATTCTGGTCAACAAATCGTATTATTTTAGAATATTCCAATTAATTGATGATATAAATTTCATCTTAACACACCTATTTTACAAAATTGGAAAAATTCAACCAATTGATTGGCAATTGATTTGAAAAGTCTAACGTTAACCTTTTCAAATGTGACTTGGATTTTAAAATATTTTCGACCCTTCTGGACAAGTAAAATAGGTTGTAATGGATAATTTACACAACAGGTAGGACACTTAAACTTCTAGTACTTAGAATAAGGGTATTATTTATTTTCCGGAGCTGTCAAGCCAGCAAGAATGTTATTGTCCCTTTAAAACCTTTGATTAGGTTGCCATTTACAACTAACCGTAAACCAACACAACAGAATCTCTTGCAGGGATTAAAAGGAGTGGAATCCTATTATTTATAAAGATCAATGCATGAACACCATTAATGGGAAACCAATTAACCTGAGCTATAGATATACAATAATATAAAGTGAAGTGTGTATGTATGTGTGGGTGAACAAGAGGTGTAGGTGTAAAGAAAAAAATCATAACTATAACTGCTAGGCAGATATTAAAGCTTTCATATTCACGGTCAGTTTCTGTCAAATGTCATGAGTTCTATAAAGAATCGCAACAAGGAAAAACTTGGAAGTTATGTATGTATATATATATTGAGTTATAGTGCACCTGGCCAAAAATAACCTGGGAAATAACTGAGACTTGTATTTCTGTAACAACTCAAAAATGGCAGGAAAATGCATGACTCCAAATGTTCGTCTGTCTACTTGTAGCCGCCAGGCAATTTTTTTTGTCTGACAGGTAACAAATAAAAGTACCTGTGGCTTGTGCGACATGTGGACTAAATTTTACTTGATGTTCAGTAAATTGACCACAATACCCAAATCCATGTCACATACATTTAATAATTTGTTTCTAAAAGCAAGAATTGAGCACTGAAATATTGCGAAAGGTGCCATTTGCCCTGTTTTCATTTCGCTCTGTCGCAGCCTTTGGTTACTCACACAGTTTGGAAGTAGACAATTTTATAACAATGAATTTCATACCATAGCTTGTTTTTATCTACTTGGCACTAGTTTATAGCATTATGGGGCATTACTCTAATTATATTACAATGTCAACTGAAATAATTCTACCGTAACGACGGCACAGTAAATATATAGCGATGACTGGGATAAGAGTCCCGAAACTCAATAAAAGATTGCTACTGTGGAGTTGACAACATTCGTCTCATATACAGCTAGAGAGTTCACACTTGGTGTAGGTGTTTATTAGGTCAATGCCTTGGGGAAGTTCGAAGATGAACATTTTCTGCTTAGGATATTTAGTTCTAATTAAATGGGAGTGATGAAACTTGGTGTATGGTTTCATTACATCAGTACCTTGACTAAGTTTGATTATGAGCATTGTCTGCTCAGGTTAAGCAGTGTGATAAGCAATTTGATTGGACAAGACTTTGGAACACAATAACTCTCCTTCTTACTGAGTTAGAATGTGTGAACTTGGTGTATGTGTTTATTAGGTCAATGCCTTGATGGAGTTTGAAGATGAGCATTTTCTGCTTAGGGAAAGCAGAGATAAGCAATTTGATTGGTTGATGCTTTAGTTCTAATTAAATGAGGGTGATGAAACTTGGTGTATAGTTTCATTGACTAAGTTCGATGATGAACATTTTCTGCTCAGGTGTGATTACTTAGTTTTGAGCAACCAGGCCCCAGCTCTTGACTAAATCTTACATGATGCATCTTTATTATTTATAAATAAATGCTTGATTTCCAACGTTTTTTTCTTTTTTTTATTAAAAGTATGAGAATTATCTTAATTATTCTTGTAGGTTTCACAACATGCCGAATTGGCTTGGATATTAGGTTGTATGTGTACTTTACCTAGACTACAGCAGCTACCACAATTTAAGGTAAAATAATGATCCATTCTGATGTATGTTAGGGTGGGTCATCTTCTCTCTTTGTCATAATATAAACATGTTAAAACAGTTGGTCCAGCTGACGGATGTTTGTTGCCATCAGTGTGGATAGAAAAAAACCCTGTGGGGAAAAAGAATACGCTTGCGTTATGTGCTCGCAGTAAAAACCACATAGCTGGACCTGTGGATTATTTAAATATTAAAAATTGTTTGTCCAATAAGTTCCATATGGTTTAAAGTTAAAAGTCCTATAAAAACCATGATGAGAAACTCTAAGCCGAAGCCATAATTAACTGCAAATCTAAAGAACTAGGAGTAAATATGCTAATTGTATTTCGAAAATCCGTTTATTTGCCTTTAACTTACAGTGTATTTATAGAAACAGGTAATTTAAAACAGTGTTGTTAAAAATAAAAGATGTTGTAAATTTTGCAATAATGGCGATGTTGAAGATGAGTTACCATTTTGTATTAATATGTAGAAAATATACAGATATTAGTTTTAAATATTCGTTGTAAATATATTAAACCATACTATAGAATTAATCCAAGTGTATATAAATTTATTCAACTTCTGACTATACATAATATTGAGGAATTGACAAAGCTTGGAAAGTATCTATCAATAGCTTTTGAATCAAGAAACAAATTACTCCAAAATCTAATAGTATAAATTGACATCTTAAATATTTGTTAAGAAAAGTGTGTTGTCTACTCTCCCATAAAAAACAACCTTTTAAAAAATTTAAATTGTGGATTATTTCACATTTACATGCATGTATGTCTTGTATATTGTACTGTATTGTATCTAATGGGCAGTTAGCCCAGGAATAAAGAACTGAAACTGAAGCGTTGATTAATAATCAGTATTACTTAAAGGCTCAATACCACTCTTGTTGTAACTGAATAATATGTCCCAATCTTTATTCTGGTCAACAAATTGTATTATTTTACAATAATATTCCACTTAATTGATGATACAAATTTCATATTAACACACCTAATTTAAAAAATTGGAAAAATTCAACTACATGATTTGAAAAGGTTAACATAAACCTTTACAAATGTGACTTGGATTTTAAAATATTTTCGAACCCCCTGGGCAAGTAAAATAGCATGTAATGGATAATTTACACAACAAGTAGGATACTTAAACATTTAGTTCTTAGAATAAGGCTATCATTTATTTTCTGGAGTTGCCAAGCCAGCAAGAGTGTTATTGTCCCTTTAATGATGTTAAACAATGAATTAGGTGTGTAATAACTAGCCGTAACTATTAATTAGATACCATTTATATTTGGATGTAAAAAATTAGGTTGTTATCATCAGATGGACTTGACTTTCAAAAACATGGTTTATTTTCATGAAATGAAAATCCTATTTTCAACATTTCTGATACATCTCAAACACATCAAGTTATCTGATCAAGTTATCTGATTAATGTTTGTGAGCTGATCAGACAACTTATCGGCAGTGGGAGAGAGATAGAGATACAAACTAGGTCATTTCGGGACTAACATATGGTTTTTAATTTTATTTCAATAATTAGATTGTGTGTAGGGATCTTTAGCAGTGGGTTGAAACTGGAGGTCCCGAAGAAAACCGACGGGGTTGGACCTGCGATCCTACTCCTTGTTATGACAACCGGGGATTCAAAACTATGCCAGTTGACTCAATGACAGGCTTTATGATAGGGCGCGTACATGCTAACCATTCGGCCATCAAACCCACCACCTTCTGTTGGAATATGTTCTGATAACCTATCTCTAATATATTTTAGCAAAAATCAGATAAATTGAAAGATGTAGGTGTTGGATTATTTACCTATCCTATATTACAGGCAGCAGATATACTATTATATAAGTAAGTTATTTATAAATATTCTGTACAAGTAGTTCTCCTTTATTTAAATGGACCAGTATAGCCTTCCTGACTTTTTCACGTTATTCTGTTTTTCAAATGCAGCAATAAATAGTCCAGAAAAACACCTATCATTTTGATTATGTGTTGTCCATTTTTTTAAAATGAATGATGTATTTGACTGATTGTTCCATGTTATTTCAGATCTACATTAGTACCAGTAGGTAAAGACCAATTACAACATATAGAATTAGCTAGACATCTAGCTAGAACATTCAATAGAACCACTGGAGTATTATTTCCTAATCCTATAGAAATCATAGGTAAGCTGTTCTAGGACATTAATAGGTATTGTTTTTATACACCCGCATTGTCTGTGTATACTCTACAGGTCACAATATTTATAAAATTGTATGAAACTTGAAATATAGGTTTCTAGCCAAGAGATCATGGTTCTGTTTGATTTGACATGTCTTAGACTGTAACTTTATGGATTATGACCCCTAATTGCACGAAAAAATCACGTTTTTAGCTTTTGGACACTGATCTGGATGTCAAAATTTGTATCCGATTATTATGAAACTTGATAGATGTTTATAACTGAAAGATCTCGATTGCTTTCGAAATTCGCGCATATGGATTATGGACCCTGATTGCACGACAAATTGTGATTTAAGCTTGTGGGCCCACTTGAAGTCCCAATTTATTTTCGATTTTACAAATTTTTTAAGATGATGGTTGAGTTTAACTTCGTGAAAATCAGACCGAAACTGCCAGACAAAATGGCCCTGTGTGTCTGCAATAGTTTTACAGCTCCACCTAACTGATATCGCAGACAACAAAATAGTGTTTATCTGATCTAAATACAACAAATAATCCTTTCTTATTAATCAAAAAAGCATAAAATTTCATTTCATATTTCCAATATGCCAGTTTATTTTTTATATTTATTGTAAAAAAAATAACTTGACTATAGCATTGACTATTTCTGTTGAAACCCCATACCATTGCACAAAATATTATTAGAGCAAAGTTATACCAATTGTCAATTAAATGGGAAATAAAGCACACCTCATACATTAAAATTTAATTAAAATGTTTAATTATGAAGACATATGGATAGTAATAATGCGAAAATAATTTATGGTATGGTGTGTATTCTTGTCTTGTCTATTTCTCTGATTATAATATCAAAGTTTGGACTGGCTTTATTTTCGTATTAAGTAACATAAGTTTTACTTTTTACAAATTCGCTGATAGCAATACCGCTAATAACTATCTTGAAAAAAACAAGAGTAAGCGAGGCATGTTTACCAAGCCTGGTTCTGAACAAAATACCTCGTTCCAAAAACAGGGCAATTTACATTGTTTCTTGGAGTACCTCATAACGTCCAGGGTTCTAAAGGGTGTTACGAGGTACTCCAAGAAACAATGTAAAATAAGTATAATTTTTTTACAGTGCATTATTTTACACGCCCAGGGTTCTAAAGGGTGGTGGGGGGGGGGGTTGGGATGGCCTAGTGGTCTAGAGTGCCGCGCTTCGACCTCTAGCTGGCCGGTCACCTCTGGCTTGTGGCTGTGGTTTAAATCCCTGGTGTGAGCGTATGTGGCATGGAGGGAGATAGGGGCGCTCCGGTTTTCCCCCACTGCTCCCAAGCGAATTATCGAAATAAAATTAAAACCAATTTTAGTCTCGAAATGACCTAGTGTGTGTCGAGTGGACGTTAAACCCCATTTCTCTCTCTCTCTCTCTCTCTCTAAAGGGTGGGTGGCGGGGGCAGATGTTCCAGAGGAAAAATGTCGGGGGGGGGGAGGGGGTAAAACTCTGGGGGTAGATGTCCTAGGGGGAGGGGGTAGATGTCCCAGGGGGGCAGATGTCCGGTGAGTAAAAGTCCGGGGGGAGATGTCCTAGGAGGGAAGATGTCTTCAGCAGGAAATGTCCTCGGAGTAAAAGTCCTAAAAAGGAGGGCGGGGGGTATCCGGGGGCAGATGTCCGGCGGGGGAGATATCCAGGGGGGGGGGGGGGAATGTCGTGTATTACGTCACTAAAGACTATTTTTAGAACTGGGAACTGGGACGTTTGATTTTTTATTTAATTTTTTTTTTTTGAATTCAAAAAGGTTTTCTATAGGGCTCAATACTGTTGAAATGAATGAATGAATGAATAAATGGTGTTTTATGGCACGTCGACACCATAATAATCTGGTCAATTTGCGCCAATCTATGTGCTATCGGAGATGATTTGCCTAATGCGCGGGGATTAATTTCACTGCAGGGGGGAAACCTGCGTGATCGAATAGGCTACTCCCGCACCTTGTCATTGAGGTCAAAAACCGTGCCGTCCATTGACTAAAGCATTGCATGACATACTATATCATTAGATCAAAACGCTTATTTTATAATATAACAGTAACTTGAAAATTCAAGTTAGTAACTTGAAAATTCAAGTTAGTATCTTGAAAATTCAAGTTAGTAACTTGAAAGTTAGTTAACTTGAAAATTCGAGTTAGTAACTTGAAAATTCAAGTTAGTATCTTGAAAATTCAAGTTAGTATCTTGAAAATTCGAGTTACTAACTTGAAAATAGAATAATAAAAAAAATATGTGGCCCTATTACGCTTCCGTAGATCAACCATGGACGAATGAATAAAAACATTTGCACGTTACGTGAAAGCCAAAAACTACAAATTGTTCTATGAAGAAATATCACGGTGCCGTATCAGCCCATACCCGTCGAAAAAACAGCTCATACCCGTCGAAAAAACGAAGAAAGTAATTTATTCAAGAATACTATTGACATGAATTAAATGTGGAAAATTTTCCTGTAACACCCTGGATTTTAGTCCCTGATTGTACGAAATATCACATTTTTCAGTAATTTAAACAATTGTTCAATGCTTTATATACCATTTATACAATTTTGGGTGAACACAGACTGCATTTAAAAAGTATCATATGAATCAAAGCTCGAATGTGGACGTATATTGCAGCGATAACGATGCTCTCGTTTATTTTGATCAATGAATGTTTCTTAAACTCCTGGAAGAGGTATTAAAGTGTACAAGCCATTTATTAAAACTATTCTGATAATGATGTGTAAATCGGAAGTAGTCGAACAAATATCCGATATATTTTGGGAATAAAAATGAGGAAAAAATATTTTCCCTCAAAAACGTGATTTTTCCGTCGGATGTTACCGGATCAAGATAGTCCGGTGAATGAACTCTCGTATGATTCATTTCTCATTCCGTTCTGTTGCCTGAAATCCGGTTCAGCACTGCGCCATGCAAATCTACTTGTCTATTGTCCCCAATATGAGCTAGTTCAGAAAAAATATGCAATTGCCACGATCGATTCAGACATTTGTCAGCATGTGTGTCAAATACCAAAACATAACGGGAGGTCTTGAATTAGGAATTAACTCATTTTTATACGCCCACATTGAAATGTGGTCGTATATTGTCGTCGCCCCCGTCCGTGGACGCTCTAGAGGCTAAAGTTAACATCCGATTGACTTTAAATTTATACACAGTGTTTAAGGTCATGAGACGAAGAAGCCTTTTGTTTTTCAGCGATTTCCGATAATAACTACTAGAGTTATGGCCCTTGATCACTTCAAAAAATCTTGTGGACGCTCTAGAGGCCAAAGTTAATATCCGATTGGCTTTAAATACACACACACTGTTTAAGGTCATGAGACGAAGAAGCCTATTGATTTTGAGCGATTTCAAATAATTACTTCCAGAGTTGTCTCCCTTGATCACTTCAAAAAACCTTGTGACGCTATAGAGGCCAAACTTATCATCCGATTGACTTCAGATTGATACACAGAGTTTAAGGTGTTGAAACGACCAAGTATTTTGATTTTCAATGAATTTTGATAATTGAACAGCTAAATCCATGATATTAAATGTTTCCTATACTAATTGTTAGCGTGGGGCAAAACTTTTATAAAAAGCAAACAAATTCTAATGATTTTCAGATAATTACATAATGAGTTGTTACTCTTAATCAGATTTTAGTGTATTACAAATGTTTCATTACCAAAAAAAGTAAAAATATGCGACAACCTTTGTTGACTGTGCGGACGATTTAGCTGCTGTGGGCGTATGTTTCGTTGCCTGGCAACTTATCTTTTTTAAAACTACCGGAAAACGCCATATTATACCGAAAAACACCAGAAAAACACTAAATACCTGGAAAACATAGAGGACCAGGTCCCGGGTTACCTATTTAGGGTGTTTTCCGGCATTTAATAATAATAATAATAATTTCTTTAAGTGGCATTTATTAGTAATTGAACAGTAACACAACAACACTATTTATGGATTAACAATATATAACATATATGTTATCACTTGCTTGATAAAGACGAGAGTATCATCGTCGAAACGTTGCATGTTAATAAACCAGTAATTGTTAATCCATAAATAGTGTTATTGTGAATAATAATAATAGTGTGTATTTATAATGCGCACATTCCATTTGTGTATGCTCATGGCGCAATTGGCAGCAAGTTAGTGTGATAAGGTAAATAAAAATGTCTTTAATTGTGTCTTAAAAGATTCCAGACTCTTGGAATTCTTAATTCCCAAAGGAAGAGTGTTCCATAGGGTTGATACTATGTAGGATAAAGCTCTGTGTCCAAATAATTTAAGTTTATAAGTAGGTACAGTTAAAAGATATCCAAAGATATTCCCCGTTCATCTCTTGCAAAATGTGGTTGTATCTTGCATGGCAACCACTTGTAATCTCGACTTTGAGCTTACTGCATGATTATCTCATTATAATGACTTAATACGCATCATCTGTTATTTTGCGATTGTGGCAGGCAACATGTCGTTGCAAGCCGACCTCCCCCCCCCCCCCCCCAAAAAAAAAAAATGGAGGATCCAGACATCAGCCTCATGGGTGTTTTTTTTTATTTTTAAAGGTCATATCCCAAAGATTCAAAGCTTACGTAATCCAGTGAATAAGATGAGTAAATCAGAAGAAAATATGTTAGGTAGAATCGATCTTACAGATTCTCCTGATAGTATCAGAGAAAAGGTAAAAAAGGCAAAGACAGATTTCACATCAAGCGTCACATACGATCCTGATAACAGACTGGGGGTTGCTAATCTCATAAAAATTCACGAGGCTTTGACTGGCGACACCCCAGAGGACATTTGTGAGGATGCACTTTTATTGGACACCGCTCGATATAAATTAAAATTGGCTGAAATTATTATAGAAAAATTGAAACCAATTAGAGAAAACTATATACAGTTAAAAAGTGATCGAGGTTACTTGAAGACAGTTTTAGAAGCTGGCCAATCGAAAGCCATTCAAATAGCTGAAGCGACTTTTAGTGAAGTAAAAAAAGCAGTTGGATTAAAGTAATGTGTCTGTGTCCTAACAGTATGCTATAGTGAATGGTTAAAACAGTAATTTAATAATAATGAGGTTAATATTATAGTATTCCATCGCCCACAGCCGACTTTGTACGCATTAGTTTCAGCCATGAAATCTCGCTTGCTTCATTTGGATGTTCAATTTTGTAAGTTCAAGGCAGCAATTATGAATTTACCAAAAGGAGTTTGAATAAAGTAATAACATTCAAAACAACTTAAAAGTTACTTGACTGAACCACATTGGATGCGCAGACATTGTCACACGAGTTCCGGGTCGGCGTATATGACGGTCTTTCTAGAGGTCACAATTATTATCCAATTTAAAAAAGAGGAACGTTCGAATATATCATCGTGCGCTAATAGGGTAAAAATATGGTATATCAAATTGTGCACACGCTAGAGGTCATAATGTTTATTCGATTTTGATGAAACTTTATGTTTATAACCCAAAGATCTTGTTTCCTTTCGATAATCCAAAGGTAACTTCCTGAATTATGGCCCCTGATTGTTGACCCGCCAGAAGTCACAATTAGTATTCAATTTGTATTTATAGTATGTCGCAAGGTTAATTGATTTCTTGCCGTTGGAAGCAAGCGAATCTTTGACCTAAACAGCTATAGTACTTAACATGAATTGAACTTACTAACAACATACAGGCGTATTACTGTGACCTTCTTTTAAAATTGGATTCCCAACCCTGCAATGTAACAAATGCCGTAACATAAAGTCTCGACCAGAATTCATAAAAGATATAATCTTATCCACATTATATACCAACCCACTTTCTGATGCCAATGAACTTGTCGTACCTTTCAACGCCATCCTTTGCGACATTACAAATAAACACGCGCCTGGACTGAAAAGAAAAAGAAAACATAGAAGCAAAATCTCCCTGGTATTCTGATGTCGCAAAACCTGGTTGGCGTTCATCAAAATTGAAAATCTATAGACACATCTACAACGTCGTGCAAACGAAATCAAAATATTTTAATAAGCTTGTACAATCACAATCAACTAAACCAAAGGCTTTGGTTTCAACCATTTATATCGAAAATAAAGAGACTATACAAAAATAATCTTATAGACAGTTGTTGGACTTGAGATGGTTGGAAGTAAGATACCCACTACCAACAATGTTTTGCCTGCCAACGCAAACACAAAATTAAAAACAATACATTCGAGCCACGTCGATTCAGCTCCAAATACCATACAAGAATTGATTTCTCTGGGTCCGCTATCATCTACCCCTGGCTCTTTAAAATAAACTACGACACTGCATCAAATGATGATTTCCAAACTGAAGGTGCGCAATCTAGAAGAACGCATGCTATTCATTTCCTGATGATAATCGGGTTAGGTTGTCAACACAGGATCTGTATAATAGAAACGAGGACATTCCCAGGGGATCGATCAACTGGTTATACTGCTATAACATCTGTAATAGATGATAATTCCTTTATTAATTATATATCTGATTTTGATATTGTACTGTTATGTGAAACGAAAGTGTAACTATTTAAAAAAAACTTCGTGGTACTCGATTTATGGTGGTTTAGCTATTTTATACAAACCCAGTCCATAGAGATAAATACACTTTGATAACCTTGTCAAAACTAATAAAACTAATGTGTCTGTAGCTCATACTGAACCATTTGTTTCATGTGTCGTTAAGTTTATATCCCGCCTGATAGTATAATAAACAGCAAAAAAAAAACAAAAAAAAAACGTCAGTAAGATTTCAAAATCAGAGACACTTTTATCAAAGCATTCTAGAAAACGACTTACTAAATTTGAACAGTATGTTTACATATAAGTGATTAATTCATCACAGTTAAAAGACATTACGGCAAGGTTTAGAGTCTGTACCCAGTCTAGACATCAGTATCTGGTGTGTTAATAACAGTAGCACGGCGTCTGTGCATGGAGTTGACCAGGTGACCGATAAATGCCATTGACACCTGAAACCACACTCTCAGAAAAGCGTGGCTCAATCTATCGGCTGCAGCGCTCGAAAATAACCACGGCAAACGGCAAAACCGTGGTAAAAGCCGACGCAAACCCTGTCTGCCACGGCATAATTATTTTTTTTTTGCCGTGGTAGATCTTACGATCCTAATATTATAATAATAATGACTAAATGTACCGGTGTTATAGAATAGTATCAGGAGGATGTCGTCTGACCGTGTAAGCGTCATTATTTGTTTATCATTTTGTATACGAAAGTCTGACAAATATGTTGCAATTATCGAATACCGGGCGGTACACTTTTAACCCATGTGCTGTAGGCATATCCATGCTTTACCGTTACAGTTGTGTTATTTGCAACGATCATCAACTAAAATAGACCTCGATGATAGAGTGCACGGACTGTGTCAGTCGGACCTGGACCGATTCACACCCTTTGTTTATAATTACTACGCCCTATGTAACGGAGCGTATAAATACGTCATATTTATTTTCTTGCTATTCTTTCAAACCAGACTTGCATAAAATAGATCTGTTTTAGCGTTGTAACAACAATATGCCAAACAAACAATAAATTTTAAATTCATTTCCAGAACTCTTCGCGCGTATGGATACACGTAGCTTACTTTCTCCACTCATCTGGCGTCGATGCCGTCTCACTTTATAGTCTTAATTCTCATCATTCCATAAATGATGGGAATTAGAAAAAAAATAGTCGATAATTGGAAACTGGATAGTATTGGCTGTGAACTTCAATCAGACGACAGTAATTTGGTTAAACGTATTTACTGTAAAGTATGCCGTGAAGTATATGGCAGTCCGGAATCCGTTACCAATGCCAGTGACACAGATGGGCCTGTACCGGCGTATTTTCCACACCAACGTATTCGTGGAAATGTAATGAGAAGAATCGATAAATGGGTTACGGGTACTACTGTAATAAAGAAATGTAATGCCGAAGACCATGTTTATAAATCCAAAGTATACCAGGATGCATTACTTAGACGCCGTAGTGAAAACCCCCCAGAGAAAAGTCAAGTTGGCTCTAGTGCTACTACTAGTACCGGTAGCTGCGATTTGACAGTTGAAGAAAATAATGTGTTGAAGTCAAGCCAGATTACTATTACAGAATCACGTAGAAAACTGTATGTTTCACACAAAAAGCAATTGGTTAAAAAATTCCAGCTTGCCCATTTTGTTGCTGCAAATACCCGGCCATTCACCGACTACGAGAAAATAGCAAATTTTGAAAAAAATATTCATGGTGTTGATTTGGGAGGTGGGTATCTCTCAGACAAATCGGGGCGTGAAATGGTCTCAGTATTAGCACACTGCATAAGAAAACAGGAAGTTACAGAGCCCTTAAATGATAAATAAAGAATTTATTATTCACTTTTCTATGATGGGTCAAGTAGTGCCAAAACAATGGATGAAAAGGAATTGTATGTTATCAAAACGTGCAAAGAGGGAAAACCCAAGTTCCAAATACTATCATTAGAAGAACCCGAAAACTCAGATGCAGAGGGCCTTAGGGTGGCTTTGACAACTTGTATGAACAAACAAGGATGTATCTTCAATAGAAGTGAACGACAGATTGGCAATGGTAGCGATGGAGCTGCTGTAAACAATAAACTTTTTGAAATGGAAAAAAATGATATAGGTGATCATCTTATTCAAGGATGGTGTGCAAATCATAAAAATGAACTAGGCATAAAGGACAGTTTCAAGGGATCGCAACTTAATTCTGAACGTCAGGAACTGCTAGACAGCGTTTATTATTTCTTCAAACGTGCTAATTTAAAGTTCAGGATTTCTGAAAAGACAGGCATTGTTCATAAATCAAACACTGTATAAATATAAAAGACCTAATGGGACTAGGTGGGTATCCCACCAAGTGGATTCCTCCGACAGTTTTATCAAAAACCTCCCTATTTTTATTGCCTTTTGTAACCAACAAATTCATTCGCCACACAACAAAACTATGAAAGATTCTCGTCCAAAGCTTCAGGGGTTGTTAAAAAATTCATCAAAACTACCTACTTTGATTTTTCTTTGTGCCCGGAAAGATATTCTTTCATATATGACACCATTTTCAAATATTTTACAAAAGCAAGAATTGCTTGTGCCTGAAGCAGTTACATCAATGAAAGCACTCATTCAAACACTAGAAAAGTTAAAGGAGTTGGTCCATGAAAAAGGTTCAGATGCATTGTACATGGAAGAGTACTTCCCCACGTTAGCCAAGATATGGTGGCCTTTCTTAAAGGAAGACATTCCAGATCAACTTTTAACTGGACGTCACGCAACTCGTGGGAATCCCGTTTTTCCTGCACACTCAGTTGGGGATTCTAACAAAAAGTCATTCCATGGGTATGCTATGACAACTACTTTGGAGGAAGCTCTGTCGTTGGTCATAAGAAATATAGAACCTATTCTTGAAAATTTATGTGTTAACATTAAACAGAGATTTTCCAGTTTTACTGATAATCCCATTTATTCGGCTATAGCCAATCTTTTGGACACTAAGGGGTACCAATTTAAGGATAAAGCAGATATTAAGCAATCGATTCAACTATTAACTGAACATTTTTCAACTGTGTTGGCGGCAAATGGCTGTGACACTTTGAAAATACAACATGAATTTGACACTGTACATCTCCATGTTAAAACATTCCTTAAATATTCATCAAGTCACAATGTTTGGCCGCAACTTTTTCAGTCAAGACTTGATTTAGCGATTGATAATTTTTTGCATTTTGCAGAAATCGCAATAGTTGTACCAATAAGTAGTGCTGAGATTGAGAGAGTATTCAGTAAATTTGTAAAAATTTTAACAAAAGACAGACAATCTTTAAAAAATCAGACAATTGAAGATTTGTTAATAATTAGCAGTTATGGTGTCAGTTTCAATAATTGTGAAGAGCTGTACAATAAAGCCGTTGAACACTTTCTCCAAACAAATCCTGATGGCGGTGTTGCCAAGAGAAGTAGACGCCCCTTGATGTATAAACTAAAACGTAAATTGACAGTATCTTCAGATAGTGCTACATGTAGAAAGAGGAATTGTTTATTTTTGCCATCAGACTCCAATGACACTGACCACCCACTGACTGATAGTGAAAGTGGCAATGATTGTGCAGATATAAATAATGTGGATGTAGCCGAAATATCTGTTAGTTCTACATCAGATTCAGAATCTGATTCAGTATAATCTTGAATGGTTGCATCAATTACATGTAGAACTTTGATAAAAAAAAAAAAAGACTATGAGAAGCTTTTTAAACAGTTGCTTTTAGTAAATAATTTGCAGAATTTTCATTATTGTAAACTACAGTAATAATAACTTATAATGGTATATGTAATACCACTTACATTAGTTTTGTTTATCATGTGTATTATAAATAAATTTTATCCATCTTGCAAAGTTAAGAAAATTAGTGATTTTGAAATACAAAAAATGCCGTGGTGCCGTAGCAGTACCATTCTGCCACGGCATTTTTCATTTTTTTGTGCCGTGGTAGAAAATTCTTAATTTCGAGGACTGCGGCTGTGTTTGGTCATGTTTTTTAAACTTTTTTTATTGCTTATGTTGGCCATATTTGATACCTATTCGGCACATTTAAAGAACGCGCCCAAGTGCTTTGAAATCGAGTATTCTGTCACGTGACTTCACCACTATATTCAGAGATATAACAGGCCGATCAAAAAGCCTAATATCAAAATGTTCGATCTTGAAGGATAATTCCGGTTTTATTACGAGTTCCAAATGACAGGTTTTTCAACTTTAATAGGTATTTGATCTTCTTATACTCAAAAATGCACGGTTTACTCGATTGTTGGCGTGAAAAGGCGTGATCTGACGCACCAAAACATTTTTTGTGGAGGCGGGGGGGGGGGGGGCGATTTAGTCAGTTTGAACTGGTCTGGCAGTATATGGGAAACTTCTTACAAGCACAAAGTGGAGTAGTGGTAGTGGTGGGGTGCGCTTTTGTTCATAGAGATTGTCATGTGTCAGGTGATATGGTTTCGATCCTCAGCTTGTACGTGACAAGCAGTGTGGTCTCTTGCACATCGTTCGGAATTCCCCTAGATCAAGCCTGCGTTTTACGCGACTGACATATTTGTTTGGGTGGGTAGGGGTGTCCCACTAGGCCCCATTGTCGATCTAGTACTACCTGACCCGCCGGGGAATCTGCATCACTATGAAAGCTCCACGGCAGCCGTCTCCTCTACTTAGTTTTCCTACCCCATGTCTACAACTTTGATAAAAGTTTAATTATATACGAATTACAAAACCTTTTAACTAAATGACAAGACATGCTTAGCTGTCAGTTACAACTCGAAACTGCAACGAGTAATGACGTGTTTCGGTACGTCCGGTCCCGCCTTGTCGCATCAACAATAAAATTACACCATGAATTATTGAGTATAGTAGCATTAAAGGTTAGGTCACCAGATAGAAGGTCGAAAGGTCAAAAGTAGAACAAACCGGAAGTAAACGAAATTAAAATTCAAACATCGGCTCCCAAGAATTGTTGCCATTTGGAGTAGGTTCAAGACAAAGAAAAGTTTTCGAAAATCGGAATCAAAATGGCGGCAGAATATCGATTTGAAGACTTTTTGTAAAATCCAATATGGCGGCCAAACGGCTGAAAATGTTATGGAACAAGGTCTCTGAAAATGAAAGATAATATCTGGGGCTAACACCAGCATAAGTCATTTTGGTCTATTTTAAAAATGGAGAAAACTATTCATGTTCGGGGAAAATGGAAAGGTCTCGGTGATTTCCGGGTGGTCCCAGAAACCAATATAGGCCCTACGTGCACAGAATATAATTAAACTTTTCGTAGAATTGTCCCTGCACGTGTGCTGAATAGATTTTCCCCAAATGGCCTGGTTGGTCTTTAGCCAAAATCAACACTATTTTATTTGATATCATTGACGGAATGAAGGATTATTTCACATTGGCAACGGGTTAAAGACCAATCGTCCTGTTGACGGTGAAACAAAACTGCACATAGCACACCGTAAGTTGAAATAGACGATGAGGTGTGGGATGATCAAGTGCTCTACGGGTGTCAGCTTTCTTAGAGTGACAGCTTACAAGTTCTGCTCTCGTAGCCGTAATACGCCCAGAAGATTTTAAATCGATTGTATTTATAATTTTTTACCCAACGTACACAATGGATATTGTGGGATATCAAAAGCAATAATACAATATTTACAATGTTTTGACAAGTCTTCAAAAACCGTTATCAAGCATACACAATTTGCAAACGCGCAGAGATGTGAAACCTTTATCCCGACATACAGTTTGTAAGGGCAGCTGGAGACCAATAACGAACGCACCCAGCCTGTGGCCACGAAAACAGGAGTATAACACCATAATAAATAGATTGAAAGGAGACTCGACTGACTGTAGTTTACCATATATATCTTTATTCGTTGTCTTAATGTTTTATGACATCACACGAAGATATCATCGCATAGAAACATTGGAAATAGCCTAACGCAAATATCATACATGATGAACGAGCGGAAACTTTCGACTCGAACATCCAGACTTGAATTAAGACATAACCGGTAACACAGACGTGAAAACTGAAAATACAAAATAAATACAGCTTAACACAACGCAAAACCAGGCAGGCTAGATAAATAAATACTACATTAAACGAAATATGACATAAAAATGCAATATTACTGAATTATTTACCCCCAAGAGCCTGTTAACTTAACCACACGCAAACACGAAAAAGCATGGTTTCTAGGGCGACCTTCGGTTGCACGTATTTTCGTACTATAGTCGAACCATCTGCATCCGAATGTCATTTAGTTCAACCAGTGGTCGTGACCAGCCGTACCATGCGATAAAGCACGGTCGGGATAGTTCAAAGATGGCTGACAAAACTGACACTTGAGAAGATTTTCTGAAAAATATAATAAAATTGCCGATTATCGTTGAGTTATTTACACCTTGGTCGGTATTATAGGGTCCATATTAACACCTGAAAGCTAGTGAATGGGCATTGGAGTATAGATCTTATGTTTGATTTTTTTTATCGTCTTTTTTGAATTTGACAGATTAGGATCTTCTTATATTCGAATATACAGGCCCACGACGAAAAACTGTATGTGTGAAATGATCTTGGGTGACATAAATCCAATGAAAAAAAAAAAAAAAATCTGATATTGACTAATCGTTTTTGTAATCTATTTTAAGCTTGCTTTCATATCGCAGTCTGGAAAATTAACCAGTTTTTACAAATACGTGAGTAAATAGCAGAAAATATAGCAGGGGGAACAACTGACATGGTTGCCACCATATTGAATAGTCAATGGCTAAGGCCATTTGCGTTCGGTTGCTGGTTCAGACTGTAGTCGCGACCATTGTCTACATCCGAAGGTCGCCCAGGAAAGCCATTCGCACAGGGAGCATTAATTACGCAGGGAAGTTAAGAAGTAAACAATCAATGCTTTTAGTTACTATTTTACGAAACATAGCGCAGTCTGGAAGCTTACGACCTGATAAATTAATTTACATCAAAATCATTCATAATACATACATCACAAATATTACAACAGTACATAGCGTTAATATAATCAAACAATAAACCATGACGTATCCCTTAAACTAAAGCTATTCTATCGTATTAACTTACAGGCTGTTCCAACGTACAACCTGTCCCGATTTAGGGATCGGTTACACAGTTAATATTCTCACAATCTCACTAGAAACAATAGGCTATAACCCATGCATTCATGTAGAAAGGCTTGGATAAAGTACAAATAAGAAAGCGATAATCTACAAGGCAACAAAATAATTTTTGACCTTTTGACAAATACTTATGAATGATCAGGTGCAGAATAAAAATGCAATCTTCAGTGCTTTTTTTTTGCTTGAAAGCCAAATAATTGGTTTTGTATAAGGATATTGTTATTGATAGTCCAAGACATTAAACGTTTATTAACGATAATTGAAAAAAGTTTACTAAATACATTCATTAAAGTTGAGTTAAACGTCACCTTTTTTAGGTACCGGAACTACTACACACTGTGGCCACTCTGATGGATATAAACTTGAGTTAAACAATAAATTATAAAAATTACATAAAGGAACAATTAAACAATTACAATTTTTAACCATTTCTGGGATAATACCGTCCTTCCCAGGGTTTTTACCAGTTTTCAGTTTTGAAATAGCTTGTGTAATCTCCTGCGTAGTAATAACTTTATCTAGATCAGATTCGTTAGTTTGCGACTGGAATGACTGTGTATAATTTTCAGTTGTGGTTGTAGACTCATTATTTGTTTCATAGCAAACTGCGAACATACTACTGAAGTGGTCATGAAATTCTCCTAAAGATATGTTTGCACATTGATTAATCGCTGTGTTTTTTAGGGATTTGATGTGGGACCAGAACTGTTTAGGTTGTTTTTTTTAATTTATCGCAGAGTTCCCGTGGCGTGATTTGTATTCTGACTTTGTATATATATTTTATAACATTATTGTATACTGTTCTGTAATGCACGAAATTTGTATGATTTGTTTTGCTTTTAAGCTTATGGAATAAATTTTTATAATGGATAAACAATTGGCGAGTATTTTGACATTTATAATCGAACCATAGCCTACGTTTCCATTAGTTTGTTTTTTATTACGATTGATATTGCGATTATCTGTTCGATTTTTAACCCCAGTATTCTTGTAGCTATCGTCAAAGATGTCACGACAAAGATTGTCATTTAATTTGTCTATGACATGCTGGTCCACACTATCAGCTTTAACATTCTTGAGTACAGCTGTACTCTTAATGTTTGAGAGGCCTCTGTTTAGGTCGTCAATTTTCAATCCATCCCATCGTAACTTTCTTATGCATGTTTGAGGGTGAGTTATGTGTTTAGAATTAGTTGTAATTAAAACTTCCTGCTGTTTGGCCGAGTGAATACCAAAGCACACTGGTGCGTGACCAGAAAAAAACATCGAAATGACCAATTTTGAACTCACTGATAATACGAAAATCATTCCAATTAATCAACAGGTAATCTATGACACTAGAACAATTAGCGGTGTAACAAGTAAGATTGCCAGGTTCTAAGCGGCCATTTAGGATGTTTTTCATTCAGTATGGTGATACTTGGAGCTAAGATAATTATGAACACAGACTAGGTAATCCTCCAACGAACCTGTTCTGGAGTTTAAGTCACCACATACTATGAAATTTCCTTGATCCGGATATAAGGAATTAAATGTTTCGGTTGATTCGAAAAAGTTTATATCATAGGTATTATAGAATTTAGATCTTTCATGTGATAACTATACAAAACAGATGAAAACGTCTTGATTGTTACTAACGAGTGTTTTATCAATTTTCACGACAGCTAAACCATATTCCTTTGAATCTACAATGGTAATTTCTTCATAGAGTTCTTTCTTTATGAAAATTACGATACCACCGCTGTTCTTGTGTCTTTTTCGTTCTATGACATGTTTATAAAAGCCTGGAAGTTGGGCTTGAGTGGTATGTTGACCAACATGTAAGAGGGCGATAACATCATAATCGTCATCATTTAACTTGCGTGTTAGCCTGATTAATACACGAAGATATTGAACCGCCATGGATGTCATGTACATCCACCAATGTATTTATATCTGTAATGGATTTAAAAAATCTGATGTATTATTGGCGTATATCTTGAATATGAAAAGAAGAATTGGGAATATGAGCAGGGCATCAACAGATCGCCAGTATACTATTACCTACTAGCAGAGCAGGGGCGGATCTAGGAATTTTGAAAGGGGGGGGGGGGCGCCGCAAAATGAGGGCACTTAGGGGGGGGGGGGGGCTAAGACAATTATCCGTCATTTCCTTGCATCTGTAGACCTTCCAAGAGCTATTTGGCTGATATTCTTGTCTAAGTAAACATTCGGAGAGGATATATTATTATTTGGGTCTGAAAAAAGGCTCTTTCAGCAGTACAAAAGGGCACTGTCGAAAAATAGGGGGGGGGGGGCGCCTCTGCAGGGTATACTGCTTCGCCCGTAGTCCAAATTTGCACGGGTTCGAAATTCGACAGGGGCCAAAATTCACCCTTTAAACAAATTCTCTCTTTAACCTAATTCAGTAGCCTAGAACATTCACGTATTCATGCTGGTTATCTTGTGGCCATGTATGTGCGTGTAGATCGCGGCAGCTAACCGTGTTGAGCGAACATAAATACTTACACATATCTTTGATTTTATTTATATGTAAAATATAGTCACATGCATAGATGATTGAATTGATTGATTGAAGTGGGGTTTAACGTCCTACTCTTATGCACCTAACCTGAGCTAATGGAAGACGGGCATACGCCATACAGTGTGCTATGAGGGTAATTTTGCCCGGGCAGCGGCGCTACGGCATACTCTTATATCGAATTCCAACTGCCAAGGGATCTTTTACGTGCACTCCAATGTGTACACGGGACCTCTGTTTTTCGTCCCATCCGAACGACTAGGCAGCTGTCCTTGTCAGGCCCTCCTTCTGTATCACTGACAAGGGGAAATCAAGCCGGAAAATCTAGATGAACTTTCTCGGCCAATGCAGGGATCGAACACCCGACCTCCAGGCTAGTGAACCAGCGCCTTATCCACTTAGCTACCGTGATTCCCGATGAGGGTTGATATAATATGTCGAAGTAATCTGCAGAAAAGTGTTTTAAACTCTAGTTTGACTGTCTCTTGTGCGTTATGGCACACATTTGATTCCTTAGTTGAGTGATTGGCAGCATGAAAACAAGTAGGGCGAGCACTGCTGACCGGGAAAAATTCCCCTCATAGCCAATTGAAAGGAGTATGCCCGCCTTATTAGCAATACAATGGTACAGAAAAGCAGGAACGTTATCAACATTTAATTTATTTAATTTCAATATCGACTAAGATCAAAGACAAGTTAAGACTCAGCATTCTTGGAAACCGCTATCTGACTTTGCTTTCCCCCCCCCCCCATCACCTATTCCAGCCCACAGCAACAAATACGCCCAGTAACTTTCAAATCACTGCTTTAAAAGAATGATATGTTCCGTTTTTTAAATGCCCTATATTGTATTTACTTTTTACCTACCTTACAAAATGGATAATAAGGGATTAAAATAGCATTATGCAAGAGCAAAATCTGCTTATTACAGGTCTTTCTTTAGGCCTGAAATGTTATCTAAATAATCAATTAGACATTAATTAACATATCCAGACCATAATAAACTCTTGATGTCAAGGCTAGCCTTCGATGTTGGCGGATTAAATTCCTATATGCCGCTTAGTGGCCATTGATAATTAAATCAATCAAGTGGATAATCGAGACTATGCTGTTTATATTAATGATTTAATGAGTAATGATGGCCGAGGCTATGTGAATATTTCAAACGCTTTGTTCTCGGCTGTTAGTGGATCAATTTGACTGAAATTTTCAGCAAATTACCTTTACACTATCTAGTTTTTAACTATTATAGTGAGAACTGCCATCTCTTTATCTTATCTCCCATAATGTAACTTTAAGAATAATATCATATTACTATTATTCACACAGGACGTTTTCACAAGATTCAAATAGCCGCTATCAGGCATACACAATTTACAAATGAGCAGAGACAGTTTATAGTAAGGTAATCTCAGAAAAAAAACATGAGCTATACCTGCTACATTCGTGAATAATGATTTAGATAATCACAATACGAGTAAGGTAATACCAGGTAGGCCTATGAATAATAGACTATGAATACAGGGGATAATGGATTACATTAATAAGTTAAAGATACGTTGTGGGAGATTTTATAAGGAGTTAGCCATTCTTTCTACAACAGTTCAAAAATAGATGATGAAAAAAGAATATATTGATAATTTCAGCCAAATTACTTTATTCTGAACGGATATTACCACCGATGCCCGAATATGGCCGATCGTTTGAGTGACAGGCGTTAACTCCACCTACATAATCTCGATTATCAAGTAATGTTTTCAATGCTTGCGGTACCGTTAGCCTGTTCGGTTTGAGACGGTAAGCGTTCACTCGGCAAACCTCGTAAGATTTCGGAATCTAAACTCGGCTGTATGATGAATTCCGCCATATTGGAACTACTTTAAAGGTCCCGGATGAAACGTGGCTGCGCCCATTCCAAACACAAGTCATACATCCGAGACTAGATGTAGTTTACGTAGTTTACGGAATCTGTCGAGATTAGCCGAGTGGGTAAGCGTTAAATTCTTCCTTGCGAGGCCGATTTTATAGATTTTGCTGAGCGAGGCATATGTAAGCCCCGCCTCTTTCTTGTTTGAGTCCCTCCCATTTTATTTGAAGGTCGAGATTAGAAAGGGCTGTTTATTGTTAATAATAGAATAAATCTTAAGTGCTACTACACTTACGCATACCTAGTGGTTTCCATGGTCCCAGTGTATGATTATCAATAGTCGCTCGTAACACTTCCTTACAATTTCAAATCTCTACGACCACGGGAGGTACTAGCGGTACGAAAATTCAATAACGACAAAATGTACTCTCCCTGACCTGCTCTACTTTGTAATTAGTCTCCATCGTCAAGACAAATATTCTACGTTGAAGACTAGGTGGGGGGGGGGGGCGAGACTACTGTGTACTCGGAGTTTTAAGTGGTCGATGAATTTCCCTATTTCTGGAATATAATATTCTAATAATATGTGACTCACCTACTGAAATATCATTTAATTTACAAAATATTATATTTCTATGAAAATTAATTCATAGAAATACTTTATAATCTTTCAAAATTAAGAAAAAGTCCCACTGCTAAGCTAGGCCGATTCGGTTCAAAGTGTGCTGACTGCGTAGTTAGACCATTTACACTCTATAGGCGGTATTGGATGATAAATTTAAACGCTCGAAAGAAATATTATTATTTTATGAAAATCAATCGAAATAATATCCCCAAATCTATAAAACATAAGAAAAGGGCGGACTGCTAAGCTAGGCCGGTTGTATACATAATGTGGTATAGTGCGATGTCTGTGATATATAAGATGCTATCTTCATTTATATAATAATACATACACTCAAATATTATTTTTCGATGTAAATGTTCGAAAGATAGAGGGATGGGGATGGGGAATTTAACGCCCACTCGACACAAACTAGGTCATTTCTGGGCTAACATATGGTTTTAATTTAATTTCAATAATTTTCATGCGCGTAGGGGTGTTTAGCAGGGGGAGGAAACCGGAGAAAACTCACGTGGTTTGTTCAATATTTAAGAAAACGTCCCACTGCTAAGCGAGGCCTATTGGGTTCAAAGTATAATGACTGCTAAGCGAGGCCGATTGTACACTGCATGGCGTATAGTGCGATGTCTGTGATATATAAGACACTATCATTCATTTATATAAAACATTCACTCAAATATTATTTTTCGATGTAAATTTATTCATATAAATACTTTACAATCTTTCAAAATAGAAGAAAAAATCCCACTGCTAAGCGACGCCGATCTGCTTCAAAGTAGCGATGCCGATTGAGTTCAAAGTATAATCACTGCTAAGCGAGGCCGACTGTATACTTCATGGGGTATAGTGCGATGTCTGTGATATGTAACATACTATCATTCATTTATATAATACATTCACTGAAATATTATTTTTTGATGTAAATTTATTCGTAGAAATACTTTAAAATCTTTCAAAATAGAAGAAAAAATCCCACTGCTAAGCGACGCCGATCTGGTTCAAAGACTGCTGAGCCAAGCCGATTGTATGCTTCATGTGGTATAGTGCCATGTTCGAGATGTATTAGATACTATCATATATTTCGATGTAAATTAATTCATAGAAATACTTTAAAATCTTTCAAAACAGACGAAAAAATCCAACCGCTAAGCGACGCCGATTTGGTTTTAAATATACTGACTGCTAAGCAAGGCCGATTGAGTTCAAAGTATAATGACTGTTAAGCGAGTCCGATTGTATACTTCATGGGGTATAGTACTATGTCTGTTATATATAAGATACTATCATTTATTTATATAATAGATTCACTCAAATATTATTTTGCTATGTAAATCAATTCATAAAAATACTTTAAAATCCTTTAAAATAGAAGAAACAGTCCCACTGCTAAGCAAGGTCGTATATTGACTGCTAAGTGAGGCCGATTTTATACTTCATGTGGTATAGTGATATATAAGATACATTCACTGAAATATTATTTTGCGATGTAAATTCATTCATAGAAATAAATCTTTCTCAATAGAAGGAAAGTGTCCCACTGCTAGGCGAGGCCGGTTGTATTTAAAGTATATTACCTGCTAAGCGAGGCGGCTCGCATACTCTATGTGGTACCGTGCGATATCTGTGATATACAATATACTGTTCTTCATTTATATAATGCATTCACTGAAATATTATTTTTTGATATAAATTAATTCATACAAATACTTTAAAACTTTTCAAAATAAAAGGAAAAATCCCACCGATTTGGTTCAAAGTATACTGACTGCTAAGTGGTATACTTCATGTGGTATAGTGCGATATCTGTGATATATAAGATACTATAATTCATTTATATAGTAGATTCACTCTAGTGTGAGATATACAATAAAATTTATTATAATAAAATGACCCAAATATTATTTTTCCATCAACAATAATTCAAAGAAATACTTTAACATCTTTCAACTACAAGAAAAAGACATAGCGAGGCCGATTGGGTGTTATATTTCTATGTGACAGAGACACACAGAGAGAGCGAGAGAGAGAGAGAGAGAGAGAGAGAGAGAGAGAGAGAGATCCAACATCTCATTTTTGCAACTACTATACTATACATCGAGTCTGATTAGATACTTCGTGATTATAGTAGGGCGACGAGTTTGCCTACTAGATATAAGAGAGAGAGAGAGAGAGAGAGAGAGAGAGAGAGAGAGAGAGAGAGAGAGAGGAAGATCCAACATCTCATTTTTGCAACTACTATACTATACATCGAGTCCGATTAGATACTTTGTAATTATAGGGCGATGAGTTTGCCAACTAGATATACGATGATATTAATACTTTTTATTCACATTAAATTATGGAAATTAATTGAGAAAATTTATACAAAATATAAGCACAAGAAACGGTTGCCGGAAGATCCAAACCCGCATTTTAACCTCAACTAAACATCACATCAAGGCCGTTTACCGAACTGTCAATCAAATTGACTGACATGCGGCCTCGCTCAACATCGGTCTTGCTCTGTACAATTTATCATTTTCCGTACTGGTGTACTGTAACTGGTAAGCCTATGTGACCCCGAAGCAGACAAATAGGAAACAGAGATCCTATGGGGCTGTAATTCAACTGGGGTGATGTTAGCTGCGATGTTTATCAATTTCCATAATTTTTACCCTAAACGAGTAAACGCAAGTGACAAAAGAGCGTATAATATCGACATCCAAACTCTCAATTTAACCAACAACTAAACATAATATCAAGGCCGTATTGATATTATTGATACAGAAGACCTGTTTTAGACATCTCACAGTCTCCAGGAATTGTATAATTTGTCATTATCTGTGTTTGGTTTATTGCACTTTAGTTTAGATGTAATTTGTTCAGGCCTCGCTTCGTACACTCTATCATTTAGCCTCGATCTAAAATTTCCGGGAGTATGACGTCAACGTAACGGTTAATCTCCGCTCACGACGTCATTTAAAATTAAATCAATCAGTGTTGATTTTGTGCTTGTTGTGTAAATAAAGATCTAATTCATAATTTCTATGGCATCTGAAGCCTAAATAAAGACTTGCAATGATAAGATTTAGCTCTTGCATAATGTATGTTTAACATCTTAAAAAAAACGAAGTTGTAACACGGACAGGAGATCTTCCTTTGTTCTTTTCGTTCAATAAACTGATTGTTTTACCTCTACTAAACTCACTAGAGCGTAACTGTGCAATAACTACACATTTTCAGTGTTATTGCACACTTTTGCTGGTTTACGCTAGTTTTAGTAGAAATCATATAGAGAAGTTGGGTGTGTTTTCCGTGAAATAACAACGAGCGTGTTGAGCAGGTGTCGGTATTTATAGCACGCTTCATTCGTTACCAGGCTCAACACCTCGGCCTACGACCTCTGTGTTAAACCTGTTAACTCATGAAAGCTGTGCTATAAATATAGCATATCGCCTACAGCATGTTAATCACGGACGTCACAGAGAGCACCATATTTGCGTCTACAGTTGATTCATTTTCAATATCCTTGATCCGTAGGCCTAATTTACTATTTTTACTTTCGAGTATAGAACTTTTTGACATTATTTATCAGTAGACGTCAGGGCCACCATGTGTACAAAGGTCTAGGGTCACTGAAGGGCTTGTTCACCAGGTAGTATGCTCTGAATGGCGGGTTTTCGAAATTCTAAAGTTCACTCGATTTTTGAATTTTGATTTCGTTTACTTCCAGATTCACCTTGTATTTTCTTCGACTTATCAACTTCTATTATGACCTAACAACAATATGAAATTGTATAGAGGCATTGGATGTAACTATACTCAATAACGAAGTTTTAAGCCAATAATTACCAAGTGTGGTCCCGTCACCGCCGACATCTGGATAAATGAGAGAGGTTCACTAGTCCGCGGTTATATGACATACTATAAAAATGGGTATCAATAAACCTAAGACTAACCATAACTCAATCTAAACCCTAATAATAGATATCAGTGGACTAATAAACACGCGGACTAGTGAACCTATGCACTGGTGCATTCGCATACTCCTCGCAGTGTTTCGTTTGATTATAGCTAATCCCACTAATAACTGCGGTAAAGGGAGGAAATTGTTGTTCTAAATTATGATTGGTTAATAGTCCGATTAACCAGTGCAAAGCAGGATATTGCAGTAAAACTAATTGCGTGACAAACTAGGCTATCAAATCGAATAAAATGTAAACATCACTGTTTGGAAACGAACATACTTTCATCGTTTTTAATACCTTAAATCACTGTCCAAAGTTTTAGGGAAGACCCAGATTAAACGTAGAACTGTCATGGTGCTGTACTTGTGATAGAATTGATTGAACGGAAAGGATAGACACACTCCCTCAAAAGTTCAAGTATTAGAAGCCAATCCAGCAATGGCCAGAGAGGGATTTCGCGGGCCTGTGCTTCAGGAATATGGTCCATTCGCGGACTAGTGAGCATTCCCCGGATAGATATGGCCCATATACCGAGAAAAAGATAGACTGTTCAATTTCCCTCAAGTATGGTGGCATTTGAAAAATAATCGGAGAATACGCCCCAGTGAACCAGTGTAAATCTGAGATTTAATAGAGTTTTAAATGTAACTGCTTAGGATAAATAGTACGTTGAATGCTAATCTTCGATCCACCGATATAATAGTACGCCGTAGAAACCGTTGTCCGGGCAAAATTCCTCTCATAGCACACTTGATGGCGTGTACTCGTCTTCATTAGCCAAGTGGTGCAGAACAGTAGGACGTTAAACCCCAATCCATTTCTCTTTTTTTTTGAGGGGGGGGGGGCTGCTACCATTTACTCTACAGATCGCATTTTGAATCCGATACCCCGTCTATAACATATCACGCACGGTCATGGTTATAGGAACAGTCTGATGGCCGTTGCACCGATAAGGTGATATCCGTGAACCCCTTTTTTTATTTGTTTATAGTAGATAAAAAATAGAATATGAAGAATCTGCTGAACTTTCGCAACTTGAAGTAACGGAAAGACAATAAACGTACATCAAAAATAGTTTATTTTTCAATTGTTACAAATTTTAAAACATGTCTATTGTAGTCTCGTTCTTACAAATTATTAAAACATATTTATTGAAATTTCAAACAAAGATCGTTGTACTATGGGCTCATTTTGTAAGAAATTGTCTAATTTTTGATTTTGTATCTAGATGTTCGTATCGTGTATTGTTGTTTGTCAACAATGTTGATTATACAAACTCTAATAATGGGCCTGTTGAACAGCACATCATGCTCGATTTATGCGCTATCTTATGCTATATTATTGAATTATTACATTTAGAATCAAGTTAATCTCCAACATTTTAATGACTTTCTTAACTGCTCTTTTGATTATAAACGCGTTGGTTATTACGTCTACTTGCCCGTATTTAAGTGTCGCCCCCCCCCCTCATCCATTGCCGAAAACCTTGTGAACGTGCTATAACCTTTTCAGCATTGTTTTTTCTTTAAAATTCGGTCTGAAGCATTGGGGTTAAAAGAGGACAAAACCTGTCGATATTTAGCTTTCTGTATTTCAGAGTTATCCCCGTTTTGTAGTTGGTGACGATAGTGGCTACATATTGTTGGGGTCATAGGTGGACCAGCCCTATTGATATTCAGCGTTCATCGACTTTTCGTTTCAGAGTACCCCCTCCCCTCTCTCCTACACCACCTTTGTTGAAAACTTTGTGAACCCGATAGAGGTTTTCATTTGTGGCCATGAGACGACATATCCTATGTAAATGCATGCACCGTGACCTTCCGGTCTGGAGTTATCCCCTTTTTGCCAAAATATTGTGAACACAATTGAGGCTGTAGCCTTAAGCGGATCTCAAATTTGGTTGTAACCTTTAGCGTCATGACAAATTATTGTTGTTCTTAGTCTTTAACGTCCGCTTCCACCGAAGGTGATATCGCTGACAAACCTTATTTTGCATTTTTATTATGTTATCAACGCATACGAACGGCTCTTTTCCTGTGGGAGAAAACCTGAGTACCCGAAGTAAACCCACGAGGTTGAGAAGGCGCCCCTTTCGATTTACATACGCCCATGAGAGCCACAGTGGCTAAGTGGTAAGACGCTGACTCGTTAGCTTGGAGGTCGAGTATTCAATGCCTGCGTCGGCAAGGGTCCTCCTGAGGGAGAAAACCGGAGTACCGGTCATTTTCAAGGATTTCAGATAATTACTGTCAAGAGTTATGGCCTTTGATTACTTAGAAAAACAGAATGGCAAACAAATTCTATTAATTTTCTGATAATTACTCAATAGGTTGTTGCTCTTCATCAGGTTTTAGTGTATTATAGATGTTTTATTACTGAGAAATGTGCGATGCCTTTCGACAAAAATATTACAATTCAGACGAATTTTTACATCAGAGTGTCAACATGTATCTTGAAAACTTTGTTTAATATAGTGGAAACTGTACAGCCACATTTGAAATACAAACTCGACAGTCGACAGTACCAAAGAAACACGCGAGACATAAATTCAAATCCATACAAAACATTTCGAAGCACCTTGTTTGATTTTCCTTTGATTATACTTTAGCTATATTAACTGTTTGTGTGTTTGACATTGTGTCTAAAACATGACCTAATGGCTGAACTTCCTCTGTTTGCATCTGGACATTCCCAGCATGCATCAGTGGTATAGCCATGAGAGCCCCCATTTCATTTCCCTGCGGTTCTTGGTGAATATAGAACTGGAACTGTAAAACAAGAAAATAACATTTAAAGAGGGGCTATCCTCATGCAAAAATCATTTAAAACTGTAAAGAATTTTTTTTGGACACTTACATAAATAATTGTTACATTTTTTGACGTGTTTTGCTGTTTCACAAGCATGGCCATTGCCGCTTGACACGTGAAGTTTGGACGTCATCGGGGTTCAACTTAAGTCAAAGCCCATAAATAATGCCTAACTGTCGTGTGTAAAATTTTGTCAAACTTAACCAAAAACTCATTGGTACGGTTGTGATAAATTTACAACAAAGAAATGTTCATTATTAAGACAGTAGATTGCCAGAAAGGAAACATAGGTCTTCAATTTTCTAAATACTAATACGTAGTTATGGCAACAACTATATGTAATATAATATATACCCTGGTAAAAAAAAAACCCAAAAAATTCTGCTGCGCGCATCGAACAATAATTTGTATCACAATTACTGAGAAACATAACTGACAATTCCGCTGAGCAGATCGAACAATTTAAATAGCAAATTTTTTATCGGGATTTTATAAATATCATGAACCGCACCTGTTATTATGACCGTAAATCTGCACTACTTTGTTTCACGGTAAACTAAGAAAATATACCAGTTTAACAGCAGTTTAAAGTACTTTTCGTTCGATTTGGAGCTATTCATAAATAAAGTCCGTGTATAGGGATGGACAGAATACTGTAATACTGTATACATATTTTACATTGAAACACACATAGTACATAGAAAACATGTATACACATTCATGTGTTAATCTGTTGTATCTGGGTATAGTTTAGGAACAATGAGTGGGTAGTACCCTCAAGATAGATTAAGATGTAAAACTGGCGACAGTCAATACAAGCCAAGTCACATACGCGGTTTTTTTTTGTCACAGTTATAAAAACACGATATGTGCCGTTAGGCGTTATATTGTCGCAACATTTACAGCGAAGATCGGTGCATTTAGATACATAAAACACTGACAGCTCTTGGTGGTAATTGCATCAATTTAAAGTCAATACAGTTGATTTAAAAAGCAAACACTTTTTTACTTACTTCAAAGGGTTGAGTACCAGCGATTCGGTGACCCTTAAAAATGAAATTCCCTGCCGCTCGTCTCTCCATCATATCAAGAGTAATATTTAAAGTTTGACTGACATATGTCAGTTTATTCATATCTGAAGAAAAATAAAAATCACGAAATACGATAAACTTCACCATGACCCAATTAAAGTATAAAACCAGCTTTATTGCAAATATTTGTTTGTTTCCATGCATTTAATCCTGAATATTTTTAGGGGCTTAGTGAAATTAGACTTTTGATATGGCATTACTGTGGCGTTTGAATTGCATAGAACAAAATTGTTACTGTCTGAAACGTTGTAAATTTTAAACGGATTTCTTCGATTATGAACAAACTATTTCATTATGTCTATTAAAAATTCGCCCATGGAAGCTAATTAGGTCATTTCGTACTAGGCAGTGACAGCAAGGCTTGTCTATCGTAATGGTGTCTGACTGTTTTGCGTTTTCAAGCGTTTTAAAATTTCCTGAACTGAAGCAGTCCTGTCAATTAACCTAACCTCGGCCATCTGCTGTAGCCGACGTAAATCCGTAAATGCTGATATATTTTACATTTTCCGCGACAAAGTAAAAAGCCGAGACCATTTAATCATTGAATAGGTATAAGGTTATTTGGAGTCCTCTTTATTTTTGTAAATACCCAAAATGATTAACAAATTACCACCCATCGGTTTCATTTCCCTTTCTCTTCGTATGGAATTTCGTAGATCAGTCAATCAACAGTTTAAATTCTATTATCGTAAAAGATCCCATGCCATCTGAGTTATTGTATGCTACACAGATGCGATGACTATAGTTAAATTTAGCGCGAAACTTGAACTAATTGGCTAATGATTTCTACAATCGGGCGAATACTTCGACGAAGCGGACACACAAGGCGAATATAATTCGATTCGGCCGAATATGGGAATCACGGTGGCTAAGTGGGCAAGGCGCTGGCTCACTAGCCTGGAGTTCGGGTGTTCGATCCCTGCATAGGCCGAGAAAGTTCATCTCGATTTTCCGGCGTGGTTTCTCCTTGTTAGTGATGCAGAAGGAGGGCCTGACAAGGACAGCTGCCTAGTCGTTCGGATGGGACGAAAAACCGAGGTCCCGTGTACACATTGGCGTAAAAGATCCCTTGGCAGTTGGAATTCGATATAAGAGTAGGCCGTGGCAAAAAATTTCCCTCATAGCACACTGTATGGCGTATGCCCGCCTTCCATTAGCCCAGGTCAGGTGCAGAAGAGTAGGACGTTAAAACCCATTTCATTTCATTTCGGCCGATTATATCAAACATGTTTGATTCGGGCGAATCGTTCGCTTAAATGACATTAAACACCCTCGTCGGCGAATTTCGACGAGTGCGTCCACCGCTTTATACACACAAACTGCGATGCATCTTTAACGAGTGATTTTTTTTTATAAAGACGATAAACGATTCAACCTTTATTATGGTGGAATGGTGGTCTATTTAAGGTTTTTTTTAAATCGGAAGAAAAGTGTGACCTCAGAATCTGCAAGCTAGAAATGCGATTTTTCGAACAATCAGGGGCCATAATCCAGGTAGTTAAGTTCGGGTATCTGCGATTATCAAAAGGAACCAAGATCTTAGTGTGTAACGGTGATATATTCACAAGTTGTTGTTTTTTTTTAAATCGGATATAAATTGCGACCTCTACAGAGACGACAAATTAAAAACGTGATTTTTTGTTCAATCAAGGGCCATAATTTTAGATGTTACGATCCGATATGCGCGAATATTAAAAGAAACGACCAAGATCTCTGAGTTTTAAACTTGCATTTCAAGTTTCGTCAAAATCGAATAAAATTGGGGCCTCTAGAGGGTTCATAACTTTAATATCCCAGATATTTACACCATTTGCGTGCGTGGGCGGCCATTTTGTCATCGGTAACGGTGATATATTCGAACGTTTTTTCTGTTTTTTGTTTTTTAAATCGGATAATAATTGTGACCTCTAGAGGGAGCACAAGCTGAAAACGTGATTTTTCGTGCAACCATGGAGCCATAATTCAAGACGTTACGATTCCATATGTACGCAAATCGACAGGTACCAAGATATTTGGGTTATAAACATGCGTTTCAAGTTTCATCAAAATCCAAAATCAGATGAAAATTGTGACCTCCACAACCCTTATACACAATATTGTGACACTATTTGCGAAAGAAGGGGCGGCCATTTGTCTGTCAGTTTCGGTCCGCTTTTTACGAAATTCAAAGTCAACCATCCTTAGAGTGTAACGGTGATATATTCAAATGTTTTTTTTTTCTAAATCGGATAAACATTGTGACTTCTTTAGGGTCCACAATCTTAAAATGCGATTTTTCGTACAGTCAGGGTCCAAAATTCAGAAAGTGGGGGTCCGATATGCGCAAATATCCGTGGGTTAAAGTTAAAACCAAATCGAATAAAGATTGTGACCTCTACATTGTTCATAAGCTAAAAACATGATTTTTCGTAGAATCAGGGGCCATAATCCATGAAATTACAGTCCGATACATGCCAATATCGAAAGGAACCGAGATCGTAGCGCGATAAACCTATATTTCAAGTTTCATTGAAATCGGATAAAAATTGTAACCCGTAGAGTGTTCACAAACAATTGTGGACGGACGTTCAGGAGCGACGACAATATACGTCAACATGAAAATGTGGGCGTATAAAAATAAATAAAACAATTTGTTTTATGCGCTCAATATTATTTCGCTTATATGGCGCCGTTGCCACGATTATGGGTGGGGTGCGTGATAGATGCCCCGAGGAAGCCCCCGAGCTCACGTTGGTTCCTGTCGACAAATTTTGGCTCCTTTTCCCAGTGTTGGATCTGGCGCCCTCCTATGTTAGAGGAAGGATATATCCAGGGTTATATTTTCAGAATTTATTTACAATTGTTTCATTTTCTAATTTCATTTATAAATATTATATTTTCAACATCCATTTTCAAATCTATTTTCAAATGTTCATAAATCGGGGTTCATTGTCCTACTGAAACGTATAGGGTTCATGCTAAATTTTGTAGTGGTTCTCGAGATCCTGCGATCAAGATACCAATTTAATGTTCTCGAGATCTCCTGAAAATTTTCCAGTGATTGTTTGAGAATAAAAGTTAATGTTCTCGACATTCTGGCGTCCTATCTAAATTTTCTCGATATCTAAAGTTAATATTATCGAGATCTTGACATTTTGATAATGTCATCAAAAGTTAATATTATCGAGATCTTAACATTGTGATAATGTCATCATATCGACAGTTTTCCCGGACCGCATCACAGTGTCCTCGCGTTGTGAAGCGGCAGCGGGCATGGTCCCAATGCTTTACACTAACTTTGAAAATAAAAATACTTCCAAAACTTGGACACATGGGCAGACCGACAATGGTGAAAATTATACCTTTCGAGAATGGAATGAAAATCTATAGGCTTTGTCTCGTGGCTCAAATTCTTCGCAATAGATGACAAAATATCTCGAAAAGATCTGGGTGTTCACATGGTTTGTGGGGAAAAAGGAATCACCCCAAAAGGGAAAGGACAGTGAACGCTATAAATCAATGTTATGTATTTTGTCCCAACAATGCCACTCAGGAGAGATTTGATTGGACGATAAAATAATGGACACACTCTGTCAAAAACACAAGCTTCCCCATCAGTACAATAATGGCTGTTGCTTCCGGAATATGCAAGTAGCAGAGTAATAAGTAATTTGATTGGTCGAAACTTTAGGAAACGATGACTTACTGCTGGGGTAGAATGTTCAAAATTTGTATTTATGTTCATTAGGTTACAAACACCGGACTGATTCAGAATTTGGACCATGATCACTATGATTCTATTTGAATGGGCGTTCACTAAGTTCAGTCGACATTTTCTGCTCGTTTAGTAGGGATAAGCAATTTGATTTACACAAATATCATACACAAGTGTCATATATTTATTTTGGGTTTGAGGCAGATAATCACACAAACATATTTTAATTTATAAATAATCCACAGGTGTGGAAAACCTTGTAAACGCCCTATAAGCTACAGTTTTTAACCATTCTTTTCAAATTTGGTTTGAAGCATTCAGGTCATGTAATGTCAAACCCTATCAATATTCAGCGCTGTATAGGAGCGCTGTATAGTACTGTATATACATTTTGAACCTAATTAATATTATGGGATCACTGAAAGTGAATAATATATTACATTCGTTTTTGAAACCCTAGTTACTTTTGCAACTGTCCTTTAGCGGCTGACAGTTGCTATCCGGCCTTCTATAGCTGCAGTATGAAGATACCGTTCTTCCCCATCTCTGTTCTAAGGCTATTTTGGAATCCTTACCTACTATTTTCCACCTTGATTCTACTTTATTCGCCAAAGGAATCATTTCATGGCACAGCTGACACATATTTATAAAGATTCAACACTATTTTCAAGTAGAATTCTGCGATTAAATACATACACCAAATACGTTTAAACTAAAGAGCGATAACGAGACCCGGACATGCGCAAACCGCATGTTAATTTCATCGCTAAATTCTACTTGAAAATCGAGTTCAATTATTATAAATTTGTGTCAAATATAGTGAGAAAGGATTCCTTCCTTTTGGTGGAAAATAAAGAATTGTTGTGATAAATAGACGGCAAATGTTCTAAAACAGCCTGAGAATAGGGGTGGGGAATAGCGGTATTTTACCGTATTTTCATACTAAAGCTATAGAAGGCCGGATAGCAACTGTCAGTGAATATCGTTCGCTAAGGACAGTTGCAAAAGTAACTATTGAAACCCCAGAATACGTTATAAAGGACTTATTGCACAGTATATTGGTTTCCTAAAAGCGATAACTAAAATTCTTATTTATCGACCTTAAAAACCCTGTACAAGACATATCGCAGAGTATATTCAGAGTGTTTATCATGAAAATGTCCATATTTACCCCACATTGCAAATCCCCGACCGAAAAATAGGTGCTAGCTTAACAAATAAAATGAGTTTTCGAGCTGAATTCGCTTTACCAACAACACCCATGCATATTGTTATTCAAGAAAATACGTTGGATCCGTTATAGTTATCCCAGCCCTCATAATCCTAGATTATGGTTTATCTTGTGGACTATTTAAACCACAGGTACATGGGTACAGGCACGCCCTTGTATGGTGCATCTATGTAATTTTTTCAAAATATTTTGATGATGTTGTATGTGTGTGTGTGTGTGTGTGGGGGGGGGGGGGTCTTACTAATTTTCGATTTTTTTTTTTAATCTACCATATTTTTCTTCCTATTTGGTACTAAATCATATAATATTTACTATCAAACGTGTTCGTATTAAAAAAAATATACCTTCTGATGTAGGCCTATATAATAAAAAAGAAAGATAAGGCACTTTTCTGTTGACATTTTTTTCCCGTGGACCGTGAGGTACACCTGTCGCTATTTAATTGAAAAAAATGACTAAAATTGTCTTGCATTACAAATCAGCCACTCGGTTCCTCTCGATGTATATTTCTTTCGATAAAACACATAACTTTTATCAAAAATGCTAAGTCAGGTTATTTGCCATAAATCACTCGAGTTTTTTCTTACAATTCATCGACATTTTGAACATGTTCAGTAGAAATGGCGGAAGTGGTAATAAGGGAGACAACCTTGTCAACTGGCCCGAATAAATCGGTGTTACGAAAAGGTATGTCGAATGAAAAATACAGGAAAATCACAGGTACTTGCGGACAGGCATATTGTGAAACATTGTGACAAAAACTTTCTTTGGGGAAAAAGGATGAATGTCAAACAAATGCGATTAATTTAGTGTCAAATGGACACAATTTGATCATTTTTCATCCGGCACAGAAAAGTGTCTTAGCTTTCTCTTTAATTAGATACATCAGACGGTATGACTTTTTTTTAAATACGAACATGTTTGAAAGTAAATATTACATGATTTAACACCAAATAGGAAGAAAAATAATGAAGATTATATATTCCTCGTGTACCTGTGTTTTAAACAGTACAAACTATTATGCTTGTTTCTGTATTGGTATCTCATGAAGTGTACTTGGGTCGCGTACTGGGGTAATATAATGGCACCATTTCGCGAAGGCGTTCACGCACTGCGTATGGCACTGACTCAATAACCAGGACGTACTGGATTCGATTCCTGGGATTTTCCAGCCTGGCTTCCGCTTCGGATGAGACGAAAAATGGAGGCCATGTTTACACATTGGCGTACACGTAAAAATACCCTTTACGGTTGGAATTTAAAACAAACGTGACCGTAGAGCCGCTGCCCTGGGAAAATTTTCCCATGACGTATGCCCGTCTTCTTTATCTTGTTGGTGCAGACAAGTAGGTTGGTAAACTGTGGCCTCTATCGTGTTAAGGTCTTCGGAGAAGGAGACGGACGCAGTGTATTGGCGACATAATACACCCCACTCAAATGTGGGCATATAAAATTGACCACATGCCCCCGCCACCCCCCCCCCCCCCACACACACACACAGTAACAGTGAACTCATTATCTCACGTTTTGAATGTGATGAGTGAACGTAAAGCAAATTGACATATCCTCATTAATTGGCGATATTTAAATGTCGGCGTATGTTCTGTTGGGATGATTGAGATGGGGAGAATATTACGATAAAGCGCTCTAAAAGGATGTAGTTTTGTTAATATTAGGACTTATCACTCCAGTATGAGATCCATATGTCCTCCAATAAGCATCCAATTTGATGAACAAAACTAACATACCATTTCCGGAAAAAGTAAGTCGACATTTATAAAGGTTCTTGTAGCCAATGTCTCCTATTGGTGCCCTTGTGGTGCCAACTAAAGCTGATAATGGAATAAGTTTACTCGCTGTATATTCTACAAATGCTTCAACCGAATACAGAAGTGTGACCTCAACTTTTGTTCCAAGTCGCTCTAAAGATCGTACTACCCTCTCAATAGAAGAAGCAATGTCGTTACCACCAGGTCTTCCTTTCACGACTGAAAATAATGGTAAATTTTATACAATTCATTTTAGACCCCAACCCCCGAAAAAAAAATAAACAAACAAACCCCACAGGGGATACAAGTTCGGATACCATGTTGAAACTACTGTATTTTTGTTGAATTACAAATTTGAATCATTAAAATTTACTACTGACGGCAAAACTGTTTTATGGTACCATGTCGTTTATTCTGTGGTTCATCTACTGACTGAAAAGAAAATCTACACCGGCTTTAGACCCAGGAGAGGTGA
Organism: Patella ulyssiponensis; assembly: GCA_963678685.1. NCBI lineage: Eukaryota > Metazoa > Mollusca > Gastropoda > Patellidae > Patella > Patella ulyssiponensis. The sequence continues at coordinate 27,482,937 of OY783226.1, read as the reverse complement.
AAATATTTTCTTTAAATTTTAATCAAATATTTACATAAAACTAATACCTACTCAAGATAACACAAGGTTTTCCAACAATCTGTAAAAAATGAAAAGATAATGTTAATGGGATAGTGCGTATTTCATAATTTAGAATTTTGTTGATCTGGGTCAGTAAGCTCAGTAAAAAATTAATTCTTTTAATTTCCCCCTAATATAGTTTCGTTTCTGATAAAAAGTGCTTGATGTTGCGAGTAAATTTTGTCACAGGCTAATACAGGCGTAAGATACTCTCACAGCAAGTTAAAAAATATGGCTAACACATTCAACCAGACTAAACAGTCAATTAACAGATTATTTGGACGACGAGTTTACCGTTATATGCACCAGTCGAATCGTGGGTTATGTGATTTTATACTAGTCCTTCATTTATCGACGTCTGAGATATTTGTTCATGTTTACCATTCCCGGGGGTTGGGATGGCCTAGTGGTCTAGAGTGCCGCGCTTCGACCTCTAGCTGGCCGGTCACGTCTGGCTTGCGGCTGTGGTTTCGAGGCCTGGTGTGAGCGTATGTGGCATGTAGATAAGGGCGCCTTCTCAACCTGGTGGGTTTCCGCCGGGTACTCCGGTTTCCTCCCACTGCTAAAGACCCCTACGCGCAAGCGAATTATTGAAATAAAATTGAAACCATATGTTAGTCCCGAAATGACCTAGTTATGTCGAGTGGGCGTTAAACCACATTTCTCTCTCTCTCTCTCTCTCTCTCTCTCTCTCTCTCTCTTACCATTCCCAGTAGGAAAGGTCTATGTGTTAAAATTATATTTAGAATATATTTAACCGGTACTATCACACGCGTAAAATTTTTGGACATATTCATTATCCTTTACGATAATATGGAAAAAGTAAACTTACTTTAAAGGCGTCTTCCGCCATCAGGTTGTTCATCGGCATACTCTGAAAGATGGTAAAGATTGAAGATAAAACTTCTATGGTATTATCTGTTGTCGCTGTTGGTCTCTCTAGATTAACCATGATATTGTAGTACCTGCTGTTGGCGTCTGGGTGTTGTGATGTGTGTTGTTGATGGTACTGTTGGTTGTGTTGTTGTTGTGGTGATTGCAAATATGAAGTATCTGGTGATCGAACCGACGGAAATATGTGAGACAAGGGTTTACCGATGGGGGAATTTTTTCCAAAAGATGCACCGCGAACTGCCACTGGGGAAATAGCGTCTCGTCCTGGAAGCTGGTTGTTTTTGACAGATTGTTGATAAGATAACGAAATCCAACATAAAATTGCTCCAAAATAGAATTCAGGCCGTCGAAACATCTTTGTATTTTCTGATCTCTTGGTGAATATAAACCCCTTTGATTTCTTTGTGCTGATTTATGTGAACGAAAATTAAAGATGTTAGTGTATGGAAGATCAATTGGTGAATAGTTGAAAACTATTGTTGATTTCTCGCTGTATACACGATATTTTTATATTTTACGACACATGGTGATTGATCACACAAGTATTTCCCTTTGGTCATGAACAGGACACTTTGCTATATTCTCAGTAACAATAAGCCACTTGTGAAAGTTTTATTTGACTGATTACCCCTACCTCCTTCGCTGACAAATATCAGTCAGATTGTCTTCAATAGCTGTCGTGTTAACTTATTAAATATTCAAAATTCATCAAAACTTTCCATTTTTATTTCTATTATTTATTGTTTTATACCTCGTGTATTCTAATCGTGTATATTTTACGATGAGAGAGAGGGACGGAGAGAGAGAGGGAGGGAGAGAGAGAGAGAGTTTAACGTCCACTCGACACAAACTACTAGTAGGTCATTTCGGGACTGACATATGGTTTAATTTTATTTCAATAATTCGGTTGCACGTGGGGGTCTTTAGAGGAAACCGGAGGACCCGGAGAAAACCCACGAGGTTGGACAGGCGACCCTACTCCTTGTCATGTACAACCGGGAATTCGACACCACACCAGTTGACTCAATGACAGGCTTTATGGTACAGCGCGCACGTGCTAACCATTTGACCTTCCAATCCCCCATTTAACGATGAAGAAGCAATTTTTATACGCCCACATTTTCATGTGGACGTATTATGCCGTCGCCCCTGTTTGTCCGTCCGTCCGTCCACAATTTGTTTGCGCACACTCTACAGGTCACAATTTTTATCCGATTTCAACGAAACTTGAAATAAATGTTTATCTCCATAAGATCTCCGTTGTATGGCCCCAGATTGTACGAAAAATCGCGTTTTTAGCCAATTTTGATGAAACTTGAATCGCATGTTTGTAACCCAAAGATCATGTTTCCTTTCAATATTTGCGCATATCGGGTCTTAACTTCCTGAATTATGGCCTCTGATTGTACGAAAAATCCCGTTTTTGGCTCGTGGTCCCTCCAGAGGTCACAATTTTTATTCGATTTAAAAAACCGTTTTAGTATATCACATTAATGAAGGTTGAGTTCGTATTCCGTGAAAATCAGACCCAAACTGTTGCACAAAATGGCCGCCGTTTGTACGCGAATAATGCAAATAGTACGGTATATCAAGGTTGTAGACCCTGTAGAGGTCACAATATTAATCCGATTATAATGAAACTTTAAATATATGTTTATAACCCAAAGACCTTGGTTCCTTTCGATATTTGCGCATATCTAATCGTAACTTCCTGAATTATGGCCCCTGATTTTACAAATAATTGCATTTTTTTTAGCTTGTTGTCCCGCTGGAGGTCACAATTATTATCCGATATTAAAAAAAACCGTTTGATTATATCACCGTTATGTCGTAATGCAGCTTGAGTTCGAAGTTCGTGAAAATCGGACCAAAACTGCCGGACTAAATGGCCGCCGCTTGTACGCGAATGGTGTAAAAATATGGTATATCAAGGTTGTGGTCGCAGTTTTAATCCGATTTTGATGAAACTTGAAATTCACGCGTATAACCCAAAGATCCTGGTTCCTGTAGATATTTACGCATATCGGATCATAACTTCCTGAATTATGGCCCTGATTGTACGAACAATACCCTTTTTAGCTTGTGGTCCCTCTGGAGGTCACAATTATTATCCGATTTAAAAAAAGAACGTTTGAATAAATCACCGTTACACCATAATGAAGTTTGAGTGAGAAGTTCGTGAAAATCGGACCAAAACTCCCTGACAAAATGACCGCCCTTCGTACACAAATATCTGGTATATCAAGCTTGTGTACATTCTGGGGGGTCACAATTTCTGCCGATTTTGATGTAACTAGTCAATAGATGTATTGTTTCCAATTCGTGTTTCCATAGACCAAGATAACAAACTGCTTCCATAGTAATTGTTCAATTCCCTCGGATTTAATCTGTACGCGTAACATATTTTGGATAGTCAATTATTTAGTTAAGTTGCATAATGATTTAGTCAGGTTTACATGTATGTTGTATTATGATCACGTCCATTTGAATTTCGCGAATTGTGAACAATACGGTGTCATGTGACCAATTTATCCAATGAACATTAATTTGTTAGTAGGGAAGCTCAACTAATAAATTTTCAGTGTTCCTTTACTTAGGGTAAGAAGTTTAGATTAGATAATTATGGATATGTATAATGTATGAAGATGAGGGATGAGTTGTACATAGATTGTATTGAGTAAATATGTATATGTTTTTAAAACATTTTTATTTAAACGATATATTTGTATTTTTCAGAGATTGTTGTCTCTGTAGATTCCTAATTAAATACTGCTGGCGTTTTCTTCTGGCTACACTGAGGTAGTTGTATATTACGCTCGCTTCCACCGAATTGATGAAACTTGAAATCCATGTTTTTAACCCAAAGATCGTGGTTGCTTTCGATATTCGCGCATATTGTGTCGAAACTTCATGAATTATGGCCCCTTATTGTACGATAATTTGCGTTTTTAGCTTGTAGACACTCGATGAAACTTGAAATTGATGAAACTTGAAATTCATGTTCATAACCCAGTTCCTTTCCATATTCTCGCATATTGGATCGTAAAGGAGGCAGACTACCATGTAATTTCACCATCTCGGTAGTTCGTCTATTTATAGCAGTTCTCTCTCAGTCTCTTTTCTCCCCTTTTGAACGCCCATTTTTGTAGATTTTTTTTATCTAGAATGGACGAAGAGGGTTTGAATTACATTTGTAATATTTTCTGCCAAGTTCTGGTAAATATTCATGATTTTGAGGCGGAGGGATAACGGTGTTACCAAGACGATGGCTACGGTGATATGTACGGTAACTAGTTACATGTTTTAGTATGCTTCTTTAAGTTTGGGTATCTTAAAATTTTGGTGGTCAACCTCATACAAATTTTAGCGCAAAGACCTAACCATTTGTTCTTCTGCCTGTAGTGAAAAGCATTCAAGTCAGAATTAACATTAAAGTCAATGGGGAAATTAATGGTGGTCTGCTTCCATTTCCCTTTATACCAAATGTCAGCAATTATTAACAATAGTTTACTGAGCAGCAAAAGAAACGTCAATTTGGTATGTTACTCCGAATAGACGCATTGCATAAAACTTGCCAAATGTTTTTATTGTATATTTGTGACCACATCTCCAAATTTACCTAGGCAATAAGGCTCCTTCCCAAACAGAACTGAAACTAGGAAATGTTCTTAAAAACGCAATCTGAAGCAATGCTGCACGTGCTGTACACCGAGACCAGTGTTACAAAGTGTGAAATCTCCGCTGTCCTTTTGACCTATCCGCTGTTACCAACATCAATATGACTATTGTAAGGATAAGCTACGGTCATACAGAAATGGTCATGTCGGAGAAACCGCCGACGTTTAATTTATATATTAGTATTCAGCTGTCATCATAATTCTTTTTATTCAATATCAATAATACGTATAACGTATATTGTCACCCGCCTTTCGAAGAAAGTTGGGGGACTATTAGAAGGGGTTCGTCCGTCTGTCTGTCTGTCTGTCCGTCTGTCTGTCCGTATGTCCGTCTCACTTTTTGGGGCACAATAACTCTCTTCCTAATTGAACTAGAATGCTCAAACTTGGTGTATGTGTTTATTAGGTCAATATTATTCAAGATCAATAATACGTATAACGTATATTATCACCCAATATCTTATTTGACAGTAGATATCGCTTGTATGATAAATTACCTAATCTACTGCGATATCTCCTTAGGAGATATCGCTTTACATGAATTTGATTGGTCAATCAAAAAGGAACTACTTTCTTTTATTTTAAAGAAACCACTTATTTTAAATAAAAAGTGACTTTTTTTTTGTTAAAAAGAAACTGTTTTTATTTAATTGACTTTGAATGAAATACTGGGTCAATATATAGGACTTTGCAATAGCTAAACTGCAGTCAAAAAACTGATGTATCACTACGCAGTAATGAAATTAGATCCAGTAAAGGTGAAATCTATACCAAAGAATTATATTTATTTATTTCTGCATGTAAGAAAGGATTAGGTGATAAATAAAATCTCCAACTCGTGTTTTTTGATAACAAAAAATATCAACACTCGTTGATAAAGTAAAAAAAACTCGGCAGAGCCTCGTTGTTTTACATTATCAACTTGTGTTGATATTTTTTGATATCAAAAAAACACTCGTAGGAGATTCTCTATTTGTCCCCCGCCTTGGTGTATGTGTTTATTAGGCCAATGCCTTGATGGAGGTCGAAGATGAGCATTTTCCGCTTAGGGTAAGCAGAGATAAGCAATTTGATTGGTTGATGCTTACAGTAATACCTTGACTAAGTTCGATAATGAGCATTTTCTGTTCAGGGTAAGCAGAGCGATACGCAATTTGATTGGTCGAGACTTTGGAACACAATAACTCTCCTTCTAATTGAGTTAAAATGTTCAAACTTGGTGTATATGCTTATTAGGTCAATGCCTTGATGGAGTTCGAAGATGAGCAATTTCTGCTTAGGGTAAGCAGAGATAAGCAATTTGATTGGTTGGTGCTTTGGGACACGATACACACTTTTTGGGACACAATAACTCTCTTCCTAATTGAGCTAGAATGGTCAAACTTTGTGTATGTGTTTATTAGGTCAATGCCTTGATGGAGTTCGAAGATGAGCATTTTCCACTCAGGGTAAGCAGAGATAAGTAATTTGATTGGTTGATGCCTTGGGACACGATAACTTTAGTTCTAATTAAGTGAGAGTGATGAAACGTGGTGTACAGTTCCATGACAGTAATACCTTGACTAAGTTTGATAATGAGCATTTTCTGCTCAGGGTAAGCAGAGCGATACGCAATTTGATTGGTCGAGACTTTGGAACACAATAATTCTCCTTCTAATTGAGTTAAAATGTTCAAATTTGGTGTATATGCTTATTAGGTCAATGCCTTGATGGAGTTCGAAGATGAGCATTTTCTGCTTAGGGTAAGCAGAGATAAGCGATTTGATTGGTTGATGCTTTGTAACACTATTGCTAGTGCCTGGGGCAGTCCCGCCAGTCCCCACATACAACGTGTGACGCATACTCTTTCTTCTGTGTTACATATTTTAAAACAGCCCTGGTGATCGTCTTGTGGCCATCAGTGGTTGAATTTGTAATTAACTAGGTAGGAGGTTTCTTTAAATGCCGCTCTGACATTCCACGTTGTCAGCTCCAAAATATTGTATGTTTAACAAATACGATGACAGGTACGGTTTCGACAGTTTATACCATATCATAGCTGGATATATTCAAGCATAGTATAGATTACAATACAACAATCATTCCCAACCACTACCAAGCCAAACTCGCTGAGCGAGTTTTCTACTGTCTCGGACCTCAGGTGGTAATCTCTCTCTGGAATCTAAATGTCGTCTGACGAATTCGCGCAAGTATCAAAGTTTTCTAGCTGCGGGATTTGTACGTTCAATTATCTAATTGGTCAAACACGATGTAAATAATTAGAGAGATTGGTTAATTGAGCCCAATGACGTCAAAACCCACCCTTATATGGTAATGGAAATTTACTCTAGAAATTGCGCATGAGATATCTGTTATCATGTTGTTGACATATAGAACCAGCTATGTTTTGTTTCTATAACCCTTTTTTATATAACAATATGTCAATCAAATGTTAGTTGATTTCAGTACACACCTGCATATGTGTGAATATGTTAGCTCGGAGTAAGCCGAGCGATAAGCAATTTGATTTGCCGAGAATTTGGAACACAATAACTCTCCTTCTAATTGAGTTAATTTGTTCAAAATTGGTGTGTATGCTTATTAGGTCAATGCCTTGATGGAGTTCGAAGATGAGCATTTTCTGCTTAGGGTAGGCAGAGATAAGCAATTTGATTGGTTGATACTTTGGGACAAGATAATTTAGGTTCACCTCGATTGATGATTTTTATGCCAATACAATGACTGCATTCTCATTCAGTAATGGATTCGACAGTAACAGTGTATAGACACGAGGACCCTTTCCCTTGGCCAGAGGGGCCCCTTTGTCAAGCGTGGCGGCCCTTTTGTCTGCCTTTAGGGTCCCCCTAACTAGGGTACATTTTCATTTTTCTCGTCGGTTTTAGCATTTTTCTTTATAAAACACTTTTGGATGACACTTCGTTTACAGTTTGATTGCTCGATACGTTTGAAAAAAATAAATGTGCGATTAATTGATATATTTATTTTGGGATTTCGGCGGGGGACATCAGCGTCGCTGTTGGCTTGTTTAATTTACTTCATACCTCACCTATAAATTGGTTTAGGTTTCTGATACAGTTCAGTTCAGATAGTTGAGTTGAGTGGAGCTTGGAAGCTCACCAGCGAGGAGACGGACAGCTCAACACAGAACCATGGAGACAGACATGAATTAAGACGATGGCCGTAAAGATTACAATATCATGATTGGTTGTTATACATGTAGTGTAGTTTAATGTTTGTTACCGTCATTACATTAGATTATTTGATTATGTTACAACTCAATCATTTGGTGCCGCTGTTACACCAGCTCTATAAAATGCAATCCCATACCTGGTTGAATCAGTCACACTACAACGTTCGCAGCATGCCACGACTCACGATAGATCAGAAGAACCAGGTGCATGGAAGACTCTACGCTGGCCACACTGCCCAAACTGTTGCCAATCATTTCCAGTTCAATGTTGGACCATCTACAGATTTTAGCAACGCTTTCGGGCCAGTAACACCACGGATGATCGCCTCCGAACTGGTAGACCACGGGTTACCACAAGTCGACAAGACTGCCATATTGTGCGACAACATCTGAGACAGCATTACGGTGGGAACACCCATCAGTACCGATACAGTGCGCCGACGTCTCATAAGAGAGAACATCCATTGCCATAGACCTTACCGTGGACCGATCCTCAACTCTCGCCATCGACATGAACGTCTACAGTTTGTCCCAAAACACCAGAACAGGCAATTGAGACCTGTTTCGTTCACAGATGAGCGTCGGTATTGCGTATCAACTGCAGATGGCAGGACCAGAATATGGCGACGACGTGGCCAGCGTTGTTCTGACAAATGTGTCATTGAACGAGACTTGTGGAGAGGTTAAAGCATAATGGTTTGCGGGTGAAATCGGCCTGAACCAGAGAGTGGGTTCTGTGGTGTTCCAAAATCTTGGACCAGGGAGGGGAGGCGGTATCAGAGCAGTGCGCTACATCGATCAAGCTCTCAGACTCCACGCCACACCACATTTCGCACGTCATTGAACAATGATAACGCCCGTGCCAGAGTCACTCGGGACTTTCTACAGCAGAACGGCGTCAAAGCTATGTATTGGTCAGCCCTCAGTCCGGACTTAAACCTGATTAAACATCTTTGGAATGAAATTCAATCGTCTGTTCCACTCCATGTACAGACGCTGCGCAGATGAGTGTTATTGACACTTGCAGTGGACACACACGCACAAGATACTGACGTATAGACTGTGTATAGAATTCTCATAATGTCTATGAATTGTGATGAATTAATCGCCAATGTGTCAACACCACTGCCCTGCACCACTGACAGGGGGAAACCGCACCGGGCCAGGATCAAACCCCGGACCTCCTTGTTAGTGAGCTAGTTCCTTTTCTGTGTAACCGCCGCTCCCTCGCACTGATGAGAAAGGGACTCTTGCATGTTAGTTGTTCATGTATAATTATTTACGGGAACTGGGGTTGGTAAGTGAATAAGATTCCGGTTCGCTAACTAGAAGGTCTCGGGTTAGCTCCGTGTGGTGGTCGAAAACGTTCTTATGGGATTTTCGCCGCGGTTGCCCCTTATCAGTGATGTAGGAATGGGAGCCTGGAAAGGGAAGTGCCTAGTCAGTCGGATTTTCAATTTACCGAATAAAACACTGTTTAAACTAAATGCTGTTATCAATAATTGTTGACATTTGACAAAAATAGGTTGCCAGGCAACGAAACATACGCCCACACAGCAGCCAAATCGTCCGGGCAGTCAACATGAGTTGTTGCATTTTAAGTAATCATCAGAAAATCATAATTCAAACTCACCCATAACTACGGTGTAACTGTGATATAATCAAACGTTTTTTAAAATCAGATAATAATTGTGACCTCCAGAGGGACCACAAGCTAAAAAGGGTGATTTTTCGTACAATCCGGGGCCATGATTCAGAAAGTTAAGATCCGATATGGGCAAATATGCAATGGAACCAAGATCATTAGGTTATAAACATGTATTTCAAGTTTCATCAAAATCACTTCAAAATTGTGACCTCTATTGGGTCCACAACCTTGATATAACATATTTTTACACAATTTGCGTACAGACAGCGGCCATTTTATCCGTCAACTCTGGTCCGATTTTCACGAAATTCAAATTCTCTCTTCATTACCATGAAACCGTGATATAATCAAACGGATTTTTAAATCGGATAATAATTTTGACCTCCAGAGGGACCACAAGCTAACAAAAGCGATTTTTCGGACAATCAGGGGACATAATTCATGAAGTTATGATTCGATGGGCGCAAATATCGAAAGGATCCAAGATCTTTGGGTTATAAACATACATGTCAAGTTTCATCAAAATCGGTTCAAAATTGTGACCTCTATAAGGTCCACAACCTTGATATAACATATTTTCACACCATTCGCGTACAAACGGCGGCCATTTTGTCCGTCAATTTTGGTCCGATTTTCACGAAATTCGAACTCAACCTTCATAACCATGGAACGGTGATAAAATCAAACGGTTTTTTAAATCGGATAACAATTTTGACCTCCAGAGGGACCACAAGCGAAAAAGGGCGATTTTTCGCACAATCAGGGGCCATAATTCAATAAGTTACGATCCGATGGGCGCAGATATCGAAAGGAACCAAGATCTGTGGGTTATAAACATACATGTCAAGTTTCATCAAAATCAGTTCAAAATTGTGACCTCTATAAGGTCCACAACCTTGATATAACATATTTTCACACCATTCGCGTAACAAACGGCGGCCATTTTGTCCGTCAATTTTGGTCCGATTTTCACGAAATTCGAATTCAACCTTCATGACCATTTAACGGTGATATAATCAAACGGTTTTTCAAATCGGATAACAATTTTGACCTCCAGAGGGACCACAAGCTAAAAAGGGCGATTTTTCGGACAATCAGGGGCCATAATTCAATAAGTCACGATCCGATTGGCGCAAATATCGAAAGGAACCAAGATCTTTGGGTTATAAACATACATGTCAAGTTTCATCAAAATCGGTTCAAAATTGTGACCTCTATATGGTCCACAACCTTGATATAACATATTTTCACACCATTCGCGTACAAACGGCGGCCATTTTGTCCGTCAATTTTGGTCCGATTTTCACGAAATTCGAACTCAACCTTCATAACCATGAAACGGTGATATAATCAAACGGTTTTTTTTAAATCGGATAACAATTTTGACCTCCAGAGGGACCACAAGCTAAAAAGGGTGATTTTTCGGACAATCAGGGGCCATAATTCAGGAAGTTACGATCCGATATGCGCAAATATCGAAAGGAACCAAGATCTTTGGGTTATAAACATGCATTTCAAGTTTCATCGAAATCTGTTCAAAATTGTGACCTCTACACTGTTCACAAGCTAAAAACGTGATTTTTCGTACAATCAGGGGCCATAACCCATGAAGTTACAGTCCGATACATGCCAATATCGAAAGGAACCGAGATCTTAGGGTGATAAACCTATATTTTAAGTTTCATTGAAATCGGATATAAATTGTGACCTGTAGACTGTTCACAAACAATTGTGGACGGACGGACGGACGGACGGACGGACAGGGGCGACGACAATATACGTCCACATAAAAATGTGGGCGTATAAAAAGAGGGTAACCATGTCCTTTATATATTGAGTAGTCTTGTTTAAATTTAAATTCAAATATTACATAAATTCTAGGCCAAGGATGAAGGCATTCGGTATTTTCGCCAATATTTAATTTTATGCCAACTTCAGAATTGTTAGTATAACCATATCATTTACTTTTTCAATTATCACGATTTTCTTAACACGACAGATGCTACGAAATGAAATGCAATGGGGTTTATAGTTCTACCGTTCTGCTCTGACTTGGCCAATGAAGGCAGGCACACGCCATACAGAGTGCTATGCGGGATGCTTTCAAATTTGGTGTGAAGCATTTGGGTCATGAGAGGATGATCCCTATTGATATCTAACTCCCTGTGACCTTCAGTTTTAGGTGTCTGAAAAAGCATGTGAACACTATAGAGATTAGATTTCTTGACGGTATTCCTTGGCAAATCGAATCAATGTCCAGTTTTCTTTTCAGTTAAGCTGTAATTGAGATATAGCGGCTGTGTGGGCGTATATCCGGGCCTTGCTTGGCTATCTTTAACTGAGTTTTTTTTTTAAATTTGGTGTAAAGAATTGATATCTTGAGAAGACGGATCCTATCGACATTCAGCATCGCATACGCCTCTTTTCTGCAGCTATGCCCCTATTTCCGAAAACCCCGCCAATGCGACAGAACCTGTAGTATTCAACAGATTTATTTTTTTAAATTGGGTGTGAAGCATTAAGGTCATAAAAGGACGAATCCTATTGATTGCGTAACCTTCCATTACAGAGTTACCGATAAGCTCTTGAACACGTAGAAGCTACAGATTTTAACAGGCATAACGGATCCTTATCTAATTTGGTGAACAACCAAGTTTTCCTTGCCGATTAGTTGCTGTCAATGGTTATCTTTTTTTCGAGGCAAAGCAACTGTGTGGGCGTATTTCCAACCTTTTAGATTATTGATAGAGCTTGTCCATACTGCTGTATCGAGTACTCCCTCGTATTACAAATTACAATTACACAAAAATAATTTATTCATCTGAGCATCGATATCAAGCCATGAACAAAACTCTGGGCTAGAATATATATAATACAAATATAAAAAAACACAATATATTTTGCTTTAAATAGTAATGTTGTAATATGTAAGATCACATTAGTCTTAGAGTTATTCACATCAGTCTTGGATTTAGTCATTGTGCCTGTCTATTTCTTGCGACCGAGTAACGCTTACAATAGATAACAGATACACATGAAAACTTTCCATGATACAATCTCATTGATCGAATGCTGTAAAGGAGACACAAATCAATTTCGGTCTCTTCTTCTTCGTTTCTGCCTGCGTCTCTGTTTCCTTTCTTTTGATATTTTGGCTGAGTTCTCTGGTTTAAAGGACTGTCTAGCGTTTTCAGGTCGCCTTCTACTAGAAGAAGGTTTCACTGATCTGCTTTCAGGGGTGTCAGATCTAGCAAAGGGTCGCCTCCGGTTTTTAATTTCATGGGGCACTTTTCGTGGTAAGAAAATTGGGTTATATAGGGTATCTTCTTTTGGATATTTCAATTGTTTTTCAGATAATGCATAGGGTCCACCCGTATCATCGTCACCACCCTTTTCATTATCTGCATCATCACTACCATCTTCTTCATCTTCATCAACAACGTGTTCATTAGAATTCTCATATACTATACCATTGTTCAGTGCCATAGTATGGTCTTCAGTAGCCGACCCAACCGACAAATCATCATTTGACATACCTCGATGATAAGCTGACGTATGGGCTATAAGTTCCTGTGGTGTGGAAACTCGTTTTTCTTTTTGAGTCACACTGAAAAAGTAACAAAATTTAGATCATATTATTTGTAGTGTCTAAATATAGACGTGAAATGTATTATTCAGTCAAGTGCCTTTTCCTAAATTGTGTTTTTAGCTATTCGTGCATATTACTCAATTCTGTTATTACAATATCACAATGAATCGAAGCTTAAAGGAGCACACTCAGTCTTAAAACTGTGATATTCGAAATTAAAAACACGAATAAGAATTCATTATCGACACAATTCTATCAAAATTTATGCTGTTATTTTATCGTGAAAATATGGAATCCTAAAGTCCGATATTTAAGACACAGCGAATAATTTAAAAAAAGTTTAAGACGTCTTGTACTCCATGGTTTCAAGCGTCATTTGTAATGTACAAAGAAAAATATATACAATGTAGAAGTTTATAAATTTGGCATTTTCACGTATTTCATCGGACATAATTGATAAGAAATTACAACAATATTTATGTAGATCATTGTATATGCACCCGTATTAATATTTTAAGGTTACAAACAATAAACTATACCAGCGTTGAAATAAAAAACACAGAAGCGAAAAATAAATGATTAAAAACTGTTATGCCACATTGCTAAATTACTTATTTTCTTTACAAAAAATACATTATTGTATAAGTAAATGTGTATTTTAGAATAATTTATTTTGCGAAAAGCATTAGAAATCTTTCAATCCAATTAGTAAGATATGGATAAGATAATTTGTAAATATAACAAAGGCAAAGCAACCAGATTTCTAATATTAGATAACATAATGAAGTGTGCACAGAAGATGTTAATAAAGCAACTCATATAACGATAATTAAAAGTAATGATGATGATAATGACAACGACATTGACACCACCACAATACAAATTCAAAGATATCGCATACCTATTGATTATAAGCACGAAAGTGTCCTTCTCATGATAAATATTGATGTAGATAAACAAAAGAGACATCTGAATCAGTATTGAGGTAGTTAAACAAAAAAGACACTATCACTGTTTTCAGATCATTAATGATATAGTTTATCTACTTCAATGTTGATTATAACTGCTGGGTTTTTTACTTTATACTTGATTAATGGCAACAATTCCATAGTTGATGAATTTAAATTGGATTTAAATTTCATTCAATGTAATTCGATATTATTCACTTCTACATCATTTTAATGATTAAGAAATAGTATGTACGTGTTTTTAGGTTCATTTCTGAACGTACAGAAACAGACGGTTCATATAGGTCTGCATGCATACATAAAGATTTTAATAATATCGCACAGCTTTTAACGCCATCCCAGCCCAATTTGAACAGTCTCAAAAATAAAAGTTCGAGTATATATGAAATTAAAGCGTCAAAATATAGATGAATGGCGTATTTACCCTACCTCTAAATTTAAACTGGAAATATTGAATCGTTTGGACGTGAACGACAAAATTGCTTATCCGGACATGTAACCCTTTTAAGATTTCGGGTCATTGTTTTCGTTGTGTAACCTGATAATCGATTCCCGTTCATGATAACGAAAGGTAAATTTCATATACAAATTATTTTTATGAAATAAAAGTCTAGTTTTATCCAGACACCCATGATACAGCTTGAGACAACAGGTTAAGACTGATGGGTTTAAGGTGTTTTAAAACGTATCACATATATTGGGTTAGTTGCACGGACCTGAGTTAAGGATTTTAATACAAATTTTAAAGTTTTATTCTTCAAAATATTATCTGGATTGACCCTTTAAGTGGTGTTAAAGCGATTTCCAACTTTTAAAATTTTTTAATCTGTTAGGAAATGGGTTTATTACGTTTGATGGTTCGTTATTTATTCTGAAATCAAAAAAAATAAAAACAAATGTAGAACTTTTTATTTCCCTCAAAACTAATAAAACCAAATGCTCGAAAACGTACTATTTTTTTTATCATTCTTTACAGTTTGTTTCATATGATTTACATGTATTTAACATATTATATTATCAGACACATTCTTCATTTATAACCTAATAAATAAGATAGTCGTACTTACGTTAAATATTGCTCAAAGCAGCATTTCTGAAAACTATTTGCGCATATGCGTTTCCCGCGCCTTACTGTCCCTCTGAAATCTTTAGCTGCTAAACGACAACCTTTCCAGAAATCTTGCTGGTGTGATTTTTCCGCAAATATTTGGCCTTGTTGACAACATGTCAGACGTAAACTGGATTTCCATAACTTTTGCTCCAGAGCTGAAATGTAACCCCCCAATTAAATTCGTATCTTGTCACCTTTCTTGTCATAGTTTTTTCATATTAGAAATTTAAATAAGAACGAAAATGCAGACGTTCAATATACACAATTAGGGCAATAGCTAACTGCATAAAACAGTGAAATCGTTCAAATATGGATACAAGTATCAACAGTGGTGTAAATACTTCTTGGGGACTACTCTTTTGAAAAATCCCAGTAGCCGCTCGCAAATCCCAGATGGCTGCCATTTTCAAGATGTAATGTGTCAAACGGGGAGAAGGACTAAAACTGGCTTTACTTTGGCCCTTGTTTGAGCTGTGTCCAAATAATTATAACGCATATATTTCCAATTCATTTACATTTAAAGGAGCTAAATTGCTAATATTTGAGACCTAGAAATTGACACAAACAGGTCGCAACGCATATAATAATGTAATGTGAATGTATATAAACTGATTTACATCCAATTGTTTTGTTTTTACTACAATGTCTAATCAGTTATGTTCGGCGAAAAACGTCAGAAGGCTCCATCGAATGGCAATCTCAAGCGCCTGGTTATTCCAGTCTATACCGATAGTATTTATTGCGCATGCTCTCCAGATATACTGTTTGTATATGTCTAGTCTCGTCCTTCGAGTCCCATGTTACAAATGGCGCTGAAACGATTTATGGCACACGATTCGTGTACCAATGGTAAAATGTTTATTTTGTCTTAAATGTTATATCAGAAGCCTACCTTTTCACGGTAAGATCACAACATCAATGTTGAATTAAATTGACAAATAATTCGGATTTTCAATGTTTCATACTGTTATGTGTATCATTATTGAACTTATACTTGTCAATTTGATTCTCAATTAAACTCTCGAACCTACTTATATATATATTAACAATATCCGGTCTTCATTTATAAAATAATAGTAATTTGTTGTTAATAAATATGCGTTTAGTATAAATTGGACTTCTTTCACTTAGGCGACCTTCTGTCTAATTTCTAACCTTGTCTCTTGAAGGGGAGCCTTTGCGTTTTGCTTACTTTGCCCGATGAGAGTTACTTCCCTTTGCCAACTTCTTTTGTAATAAACGATTTCACTCGGCTAATCTCGACAGATTCCGTAAACTACATCTAGTCTCGGATGTATGACAGTAAGTGATATGTACCTACGCCCATACATTTGCGATGCGGCTACCGGTTTACTTTAACAGGAAAACTTGACGCTATTACACAAATTGGGAACCTATTCGGCTAGCGACCTATTCGACCGATCGAGCTGCAACCTGTTCGTTGGAAACCTATTTAGAGTAAAGACAACAGTCTCTATTTATCAACCAATAAAATCCAACGTTATGTCTATCAAATGAAAGTTAAATATATTATTTTTTATCCATTCCTTCAGCTCAGAATAGAAGTGTAATTTCGTCATTATCTTACAGCTGGATCGGTCGAATAGGTCGCTAGCCAAATAGGTCGCCAACTTGTGTTTGGAATGGGCGCAGCCATGTTTCATCCGGGACCTTTAAAGTAGTTCCAATATGGCGAAATTCATCATACAGCCGAGTTCAGATTCCGAAATCTTCCGAGGTTTGCCGAGTGTAAACGATTTATGAGATTGGTCGATAGTAATAGCACAATCATTACGGGCGGATAACTTGAAATGACTACGATGGTATAAAGAATGATATTGATATGAGACAAAATGACTTACTTTGAACTGTTATTTCCACTGAGGATTTACCAGGTGTTTTATTTGACTTTGATTGCCTCCGTCGATATGCGGGTGCCATGTCTCCTTGTCTTGGTTTTATCTCTGCTGATATTGGTAGAAATTTTGTTTGAAGAGGACGACTAGCTTTTCTTAGTAACGGAATACGACTAGCTTGTAATGTTTGTGGACCAGTGGTAAACGCCGATAAGGTAGTTGGAGGATTGAATGTCATTATAGCCGTTTTATGGCTATCGTCGACGTCAAATAATATTTTGTTACGTTTCTGAAAATATTTGAAATTAAAATAAGGATTTTCAACATTGACTCTGTTTATCTAAAATGTTAAATTTTAACAGATACACATTTCAACTTCAATGAAATCAACACTTTTACTTTATATTCAAAGCAAAGAGATCTGGTCATATTAATTAGTGTCTGTAGGCACTTCGATCCAAATAAGCATGGTAACCTACCTCTTCAATACTGTTTATTTCTGTCGGGTAATCTGCAATATCGTTAATAGGATCGGATTCATCTAACGAAAAGTCCATTGAGTAATCTTCAGTTCGAAGTGGTGTTTCCATATCATCCGACTTGTTGAAGCATCGATATCTAGATTCACCTGAATATATGAATGAAATAATTGCACATATTTTCCTGGGACCTCTTCGTTTATATCAGTCGTATGTATTAATCAATTCAATATTCCTACCCATTATCGGTGAATGTAGGTAGGAAGCAAATGGACAAATTATGTTAGAATAAATATGAAATAGAATTACCTAATTTCCAACAACATTCAGCTTCTCTTTTTCTCATGAAATTATCTTTCGAGGTAGTAAATGGTACACTTGGATAGCCGTCCCCACAAAACTGATCTATACGATGCCTTCTCACGTCACCGAAGCACGATGCCTTCTCTGAATCAGACTGAAACATAGCAATGGAAAAAAAAATTAAAAAAAAAAAACGGCTTAAATTATCTAGATTTTTTTTCTTCAAAAAACATATCACGCGATGACTTTGTATTTTAGATTTCGACTTATTTATCGCCAAACCTCATTTATTATGCAAATTGGCGAGGAGTTTACCTTTATCGACCTGGTGCCAGTTGCTAACTGTAAAGTCAATTTCAATATCTGTTAGCTAACGGATTGACAAAAGTTAATCCTAGAAAAGACAGCTTGTTCATTGGCTAAATTTTAAAATTGTAAATTCCATGTACATGTATTTAACAAAAAAAAAATTCTATAGAATACTACAGAATTTCATCCTACTGTCCACTAACGCCAATGTTAAACATAATGGCCAACACCCCCGTTAAATATAACGGCAAGTTTATCGGGGCTTCAAGCAACGGAGTGGATATTCGAATAGCCCAGAGGGATGGTTATTTGCCATTCGTTTTATATAATAAACTTAAAATTCTTGCAGATTGAGTGTGCTTTTATTTAATTTACACACCAGAACCCCCTTTTAATTGTCATTTGTTATTTGAAGCTTCACCGTATAAATGAAAACCTTCGTTCACAACGAAGCGAAGGCAGAGAAACCGACATCGTGTGTACATGGAAGTAACACACATGTGAAAAGTTCCGTATTCTGTGAAATTTTGTATCTATGACTAATCCAGAAATATTTTATCTTCGACCCTTAGTTTATATATTTTATTAACCATTCCTATATTTCATTTCCTACCAATACATTTCATTTCCAACTGCTTGTTATATCTGCCATCCGTATATTTCTATTTATACATTCCATTTCAAACTGGAGAGAGAGGGAGAGAGAGAGGGAAGGGAGAGTTTAACGTCCACTCGACACAATGTAGGTCAATTCGGGACTATCAAATGGTATAATTTTATTTTAATAATTCGCTTGCGCGTAGGGGTCTTTAGCATAGGTTGGGCAGGCAATACTACTCTCTCTCTCCCAACCGTTCATTTTATTGACAAACATATGATTTATTTACAACTATTCACATCGGCGTACCAGCCAAGGATTTCTTAAAATTGACTAAGGGATTAAAATTCGGCATAAAATTTAGAACATTTAAAGTCAGTTTTATTATACGCAGTGACATTTTTGGGGGCATCATAAAACTTTGTTTAAGCATCTGGCTTCGCATGCCGCGTCTCTGTATACTCTAAACGATATATTTTTTAGACATGATCGTAATTTATTTCGGCTATCTCCCCTTGTCACTAGTGCAGGACGGAGGGCAGCTGTGTAGTCGTGAGGGACTAACATACCATGGTTCAGGGGTTTTTTTTATTTAAATAATTCCCCGGCGCTTTTTTTTATTATTTAAATAATTCCCGTCGCGTAGGGATATTAAGTCGTCCTTTGCCAGAACTTCCGTAAAGGGCAAACACGCCGGAATCTCCAGATAACTTTTTCGGCCGGAATCACCAGATTAGCAAGCCAGCGTCTTACTGACTGAGCCACCGTTTTTTGCATTATTTCCAATCCATAAACTTGAATAAAACTATTTTGTCTTATTTAAACCTTTGAAGGACCAGGTCTTAAAGTATGGTACTTTTTCGGGTAGTCACCGCTAGGCTATAAATAGACCTCCAATGGCACTCTGCCAAACAACGTTTCTTGTAGTAGTTATTTTCGCATTTTTATTGCAACGAAAATGATATGTGTTCATTTTGTACGAAGAAGTAAAACTAGTTAAAGTGTTTGGTAGCATCACCCCTCGACCAGACATCGTGATAGTACAGACATATCGATTTTAAAAATTAAAAAAAACCGAATGGCAAATAACGAAAACGAATGGCGAATAACATAAACGAATGGCGAATAACTCCTTGCCATTCGCATGGCGAATATCGTCTGCCTGCAAGCAAGGGACATATTCTCTCCGTTAACGATAATGAGCCGGGTACTCCACGTTAACGCGTTGTTTAAAGTTAACGGTGCTTTGTGCAACCTGGTAAATTTGATCATTGGCTGTCTTTGTTCAAAACTATTATCAACATCCATGTTACATTATATATAATACAGTAAGTTACCTCTTTACAGCATTTAACTACGTCTGCCCGTCTTTGTTCAAGAGCTAATTCTATGTTAAATAATTCGACCAGGGATGTGTTCTGTAAAGCTCTACGTTCTAAAAACGTAGGACGCTGCAATATTTCATTGATGGTGAATTTCTGGGTGATTTTACACAGCAGATTTAATCTGTCAGCTCGGTTTAACTGAAAATGTATATGGATAATGGAATGCAAAAAAAAAAAAAAAAAAATTAACTTACGAGACTACGTCGACAATTAGTTTTGTGAAGGGATGCAGCAAAGATGTTAATAAAGCAAAAATCTACCCTTGGCTCTAAACTTCGATAGATTTCCCCCAGAGGCCTCGGGAGACTAAGAATATCCGTATCTATGTCTTTTAAAATCTTAAAATTTCTGTGCTTACAGGATTTGGGCAAAACCTCCGTATAAAATCGATATAGGTGAGCCGAAAAATCCTATCAACTCAACAAACGCCATCCTGAAAAATTCTTACAGCTTGTACAGGAATCTTAAAAATGCCGTCGGGCAGACTGACGGAATAAGGTGACGATATTATAAAAGGTAGGTGTATAAAAAAACTTATTCCCAATTTAGAAAGTTTTGTGGTAAGGAAGAGCGTTTGACAAATTAAAATTGATCCAAAATTTAAATATTTACCTTCGATAATTGAGGATAAGAACGTAGAGATGTAGATGGTGTAGTATTCACTTCTTTTCGTAATTTTTCCACATGCCGCTCACCTTTAGTTCAGAAAAAAAAACGGTTTAGTAAACAGAATGCACACAAGGATGCAATGTGTCAACCCAAAATTTCTTACATTGTATCAAAAATCACGACCACTTTTGAATAGTGAGTTATAAAATAAATAATTCAGCATTGACTGTGCTGTTTATTTTGAATCGTTGAGATATAATAATAATTCAGCATTGTCTGTTTCCTGTATTTGGAGAAATACGAACTGACTGGAGCATGCATTCGTTTAAGAATTCGAAACTTGCCCCACCGCTAATGTAAATAATTTAGTTCTCTATTCTATGGCAGAGATTTGTTCCCAGAAGTATACTTACCATGTGGACAAACGGTTCTAACTAGGTTACCATCAGTAACTTTATCATCATCATAATAATATGTCTCACCATTTCTTATTACTGTTGCCCTGTACAAATAAAATCAGAAAAAATATTGTTAAAAATGTTTTGGACTGGAACAGGGACTAACATCTCGTCAACATACTACATCAGCGATTTTGATCAAAACATAATTTTTACTTCGATAAGGAACTTGTGATAAGCAAGCAAGATGGTTGGGGGTAGGAGGGAAGGGGTGGGCAATATTGCCCGGAGAAAAAACGGCGTTTTAAGCATAACTTAATAATTGTATTATACTAATAAACTAGAATAGGTTCGGTACGTCATATAACGTTGGGTCACGCCTTGTTAACTCAACAATCAAGTTACATCATGAATTAAAGTGGAAGTAACTAAAATTGAAATTGAAAAATTGACTCCCTAAGAATTGTTGCCATTTTGAGTAGGCTCAAAACAAAAAAAAATATATATTAATCCAGCCCATGTGGAATTCGTCAAAAGAATCCAAAAAGAAAACCAGAAGAAGATATGGACAATCTGAGGTTACTCTTTTGTCCCATCCGTAAAACACTTCCTGATCGTCTAAAATTATTTAAATTATATTTAATAAATAGATTCGTGGATGCCAGCAACGTCTATGTTGGCTAAATGTTTTCACCATGGACAGTTTTGGCTGCACATACTGACTAACCCCCCCCCCCACACACACACTAAAAAATATAATAAAACACTTACAGAAACAATATGCGTTTCGACCGATTGTCCGAAACACGTAATAAAAAATAGTAACGAAAACAATACGTGTAATAATAAAAACCATTATGAAAATGATATGTGTTTCGACCGAAGGTCCAAAACACGTAATTATATTATTTTGTGAATTGCCGAACAAGTATTTTCTATTATACTACCTAAATGTTACACAGCCACAATTTGGTGCTGTCCAATTAAATGATACTGTCTTCATGGGTTGTTTATTTTCTGTCATAATAATCTGGGGACAGTTTCGGGGCTGATATAAAGACGTTGAATTTACATCAAAAAAACCAGTTCCACAATCACTTATAGTCTCAGCCTTTAATACGGCATCAGTAAATTCAATGTCATTCGATGATGATAGTAATCGGACTGCAACAAAGAAAAATTGAAACCTTTTTATTCATATATTTGTATAAATAAAATCTGTTATTATTATTGTAAGCTGGACATGTTAACCTACATCAACAACAACCGACAAATGCCAGTGGGGTACAAATTAACAGCTAGTATTTGAGAGATGCGATCTGTGATTGCTTGTACGTGTTATAGTCACGATTCAGGATTACAAGATTAAAGCATATCTCTCAAAAAAGGTTTACAATGATCCATTTATAAACGTGTTGCGTTTTATTTGTGTTTCAGTATCTCAAATGTTGTAATTCAATTCATTCAAGAAATGCCTAAACATCCACGGTTTGAAGGGTCTACTTTAGAAATTAGTATCAAGACTCGTAAATTTAGGTAAATATATTTACGTGACAAGAACTACGGTGTTTTGTCTTTGATGTTTCATAAACGATAATAGACATATCGTACCGAAAATATTCTATATCACCAACTGATGACGTCTTCCCGTACCCCCACCCTCTCCTGATGACGTCATATTAAGCAAACACAGTAAAAATACATTTTATTTAGTTGTGAAGTTAATAGTACAGTAGCATAATTAATAGGATTAGAATCGTTTTCTGCAAATGGTTTAAAGACAAAGCCGTTTGGCTATATTTTCTAGTCTTTTACGTTTTTGTCCTCATTTGCTGTGGTGATCCGTAGGGAATGGTTAGTTTTATGCCAAGCGATTCCTGTGTGTTTACAAAGTTCTTTCTGTATGGTATTATGGCCCATGGATTGTTTGTTGTAGGCTACCATCTATCTTCACCAGTTTTTTTAAGGGGTTAAGGCATCGTCCTGTCCGTCGGTCGGGCATAATCTCATGTGTATAATTTTATAAATTACCAATGATTTTCAACCATTATGGGCTTGATCTTCCCCTGCAGTAGTCCACATTAAACGTCATTTGACCATGATTTAAATGTATTAAATGACCACTTATTACGCCTTAAAGTATTTTTTGGTACAGCGTTATTTGGTTCGGACAGAATGGTGCCTTTTACCCATTATAATAACCATTTACACTAAATAGGAAACATTTTTTTACCTATAAATACCTCAAACATCTTCATTTATTTTTTCTAATACATATAAAAAATGTTTAAGGATTTAATTTGTCTGAGGAAAAAAGTTAATATTAGGGACTCGTTAAGTCGCACCAATGTCATCCTTATCAGTGACTGTAGCGGCCTAGCGATTTACTGCTGATCAACCTCATAGTAGGGTATTATTTACTACATATAACCCCGGCACGTTTTTTTTTTTTTTTTTTGCCAATTCACATGTTTCATCACCGTGCATTTAAATATGGTCACCAGTGTTCATGTTACACCAGTGTATATGTATCACCAGTGTATTGTATCACCAGTGATACACGATTGTTTCATCAACCACTTGAGAAACTGGGGTGTTATCATGAGTGTGGACTAAAGAAGGTTGCCAATGTATTATCATTAAAATTAAGATCAATTGCCCTACATTGATAACTGAATCTAATGGTTGATTAATAACATCAAAGGATTAATAGCACGATCCTCATAAATTATCTGATTAAACTGTAATATAGATAAACTGTTGTGTATCAACATGAAATGTACTTACATGTATATATATGCCGTGGTAGATACCCGTCACTCACTGTATGTAAATCTAACCGATAAATTGGATGACCTGTTTCGGCTATATTTTCTCTATGATAATTCTTAAAATGTTTTATACCAGTCGTACATATCCTTGCGGCGTGGCCTTCTGGAATAGAATAATATATCTATTATCAAAAGTGACAATCAACCGGCTCCTTTTCCGCGATGGAAGACAGAAAATGATTTTAATCCGACCAGAGCCTTCAACAAATCCACAAAAACCCACTACCTGTATCTATTTTTTAACGTTTACACTGAAAAAGTGGCATTTTTTAATTGAACTTTAATTTGGCATCAAGTCTGACTAAATATGCTACCAAATGATCACAACCAAACAAAACCACAATAAATTATGATATCAAAATATACACACTACAGATCTATTTATTCCATTATTCAATCATATGTTATATACAAGATTAGGCCGTAAATTTCCCTCCCTCGTAGCACATTGTATGGCCAATGCCCGTTTTCATTGGGCCAGTCGCTGCAGAACAGTGGGACGTTTAACCCCATTTCATTTATATTATATATATGATAATCATGAGTTTAAATCTGTAATTCACATGAAGCAAGAAAAGAAAGAATAAATCAAATACAGTATCGTGGTTACATGCAATAAAATTGCTCTTTATCAAATATTTTTACCGTTATTAGCGTACTCATTTATGTGAAAAAGAAAACATTGAAACTCTTGGAATCACAGATACAAATTCCGTAAAACTTGAGTTGCATTAAAATATTTTATGGCCCCGGGCTAACATTTTAAAAGAAAGCTTCTTACCATATATGGCCAGTAAAAGAAGCACTAAAGTCTTCGTCAAGCTAACTGAAACCAAATCCGCTCGCATAGCAAGTACCTGGTTTCACCAAGACCCAAAACTTATACTTTAATGTAGCGACTGAGCCACGTCAAACCTTTACGGGTTCCTTTCTACTGGATATGTTATACAGCTAGGAAGCGGCAACTCGGAGACTTGCGATCGTCTGACATCTTTACTCGGTTTCTCGACCTATTAATAGCGTGTAAAACATAAGTGATTCATACCTGTAGCAGTTCCACTCAACATCGTTGATTTTATAAGATAAGCGTAACGCCTGAATCACTTATGATCTCCCCGAGTTTTATCCATAAACCAAAACAAACAGACACGTGTATAATCAAAATTAATGGAAAAAGAGGACGTATACCCAACTGAGTAGGTTGGGCCGCACATAGTACTGTCGAATTGCAATGAATTGGGCATGATTTGTGGACTGCCTCATCCCAGAGGGGCGCCCATAATACAATGCTAGTGAGATTGGTTAAGCGCCCATGAATGAAAGTGGCGCCCAACAAGGCAAGATTATTTGCTAAATTCAAAGAGCATGATTTGTCGGCTGCCTCATACCGGAGGGGCGCCCATAACGCCGAGATCATGGGCGACCATGATATAATGCTAGTTAGATTGGTTAGGCGCCAACGAATGAATTGGGCACCCAAAACGGCGTGATAATCTTCAAAATTCAAACGGCATGATTTATGGGGTGCCTCATCCCACACGGGCGCCCAGAATGCTGATATCACCGGCGCCCATAATATAATGTTAGACAGATTTGTTTGGCGCCCACGAATGATTATGTCACGCTAAACAGCGTGATAATTCTCAAAATTCAAATGGCATGATTTGTGGGGTGCCTCATTACGGACGGGCACCCATAATGACGAGATCATGGGCGCCAATACTGCATACTGTCGAATTGAAGTGGTTGGGCGCCCACGACTTGATCAATGTACATGTGGCGCCGAAAACGGCACGATTTGTAGGGTGCCCATAATATAATGCTAGTGAGATTCGTTAGGCGCCCATGAATGACGCGATTACGAACTTTTCATTTTTCTCAACAATTATTATAGGTACGTTAAAGTCGTATTCCTTCCTTCAAATGTTTATAATGTTCATATCCAAATTTCGTAATATTATGCCAATATCGCAAATTCAGCTTCAAAATTGAAATTTTCCTTCATTTTCAGGTGCAAACCTTATTTTCCAAAATTGTCGGAGGGGAGAGCACCATAGGTAATCTAACTGCTCGGGCAGAAGGTAACGGGGGAAAAAATATTTCATCTGGTTGGCAAAATAAAGTGCCCGAAATCTAATAAAACATTTTGTCTGAAGCCACTCTACTCTGTGCCATATTTTTCGGGCATCGGTTATTATTTGTGAATGTAGCTGCACCACTCCGATCGGATGGTTGGAATTCGGGTCGGAATAGAGTGGTATTTCGATTACAAAACGATTGGAAAATTGGAAGTTGCTTTACTCTTGGGTTAGAAAAGCCAAAAAACCCGCATATGCGGCATTTGTTTGGGATTCAGGTACGCCACCATATTCCTGAAGCAATGGCCCAAGAAATCCACCCCTGGCCTCTGCTGGCCAGCAACATGACAGTCCTTCGTTTAATCTGGGTCTTCTCTAAAACTTTGTACCCGTTTAGATAGCCTTGTTTGTCACGCAATTACATTTTCGGCAATATTCTGCTATGCACTGGTTAATTGGGTATGATAAAATCGTGAACCATGAAGTTACGTTATATAAAAATATTTGGTCCAGTTTGGAGTTCTGTTTTAAGCGCAATGACATTGTAAAGCAATTAATTATTGGTTGTTAATCGGACTATTGACCAGTCATTATTTGAAATAGAAATTTGCCTCCAATACAGCAGTGTTAAGTGGGATTAGCTCTAATCAAAGGAAACGCTGAGGGAAGTATGGTAGCCACTCTAGGTAGACTAGGTAGACTATATTGGACCACATTTCAGTTGCTGTATTCACGGGCTGAAATTGCAGGAAAATACGTTTGCGGCAGTCAAAATTTGCTACCGGCGGCCCGATTGATTGGAATTCGACTTAGCCACCTAAGTTAGGCTACATCAGACCACCTAATGTATTCAGGGACTGGAATAGCAAGAAAACGCGTTTGAGGTCTTCAGATTTTCCCAATTTTCGTGGGGTCGGGACGGCTCCCTAGACGTCTGTTGGTCTAACCCAAAATTAGTTTGGGCATTTCAGGTTCTCCCCCCCCCATAGATCCTTCCACGGTAGGTACATTGGCGCCCATAGAAGCCCCATCGGCGCCTCCAGAAGCCCACCCCCTAACAATTTTGGGCTAACTACGGGCTTGTCATTCTTATTACTTCATTTGTATATTAGAGTTAACATTCGTATACTAAAATTAACTGTTTTATACTAAAATCAATATGTGTATTACAAATCAATGTTCGTTTTACAAATCAAACATTTGCCATATTAGATTTGTAAATTGTATCTTTGTTTAATTTAATTGTATTTTAATATAATGATAAAATTTCTTTTAGAAACTCAAAAAAATACATTTACATTTAATCAGAAACATACAACGAAAAACAAATCTCGAAAAACAAATTTCTAAATACAAATCGTCAAATACTAATCTTGCAAAACCAATGTCAAAAAACGTCTCTCCGGATTCATCTAACGTGAACATAATGACGACATAATGATAAAACAGTAGCTGCGCTATACCAATCGTACGGAAGCGTAATAGGGCCACATATTTTTTTTTTATTCTATTTTCAATTTTTCAAGTTACTAACTTGAATTTTCAAGATGCTAACTTGAATTTTCAAGTTACTAACTTGAATTTTCAAGTTACTAACTTGAATTTTCAAGTTAGTAACTTGAATTTTCAAGTTAGTAACTTGAATTTTCAAGTTAGCTAACTTGAATTTTCAAGTTACTGTTATATTATAAAAAGGCGTTTTGATCTAATGATATAGTATGTCATGCAATGCTTTAGTCAATGGACGGCACGGTTATAGACCTCAATGACAAGGTCCGGGAATAGTCTATTCGATGACGCAGGTTTCCCCCCTGCATCGAAATTACTCCCCGCGCATTATGGTGTCGACGTACCATAAAACACCATTTATTCATTCATTCATTCATTCATTCATTCATTCATTCATTCATTCATTCATTCATTCATTCATTCATTCATTCATTCATTCATTCATTCATTTTAACAGTATTGAGCCCTATAGGAAACCTTTTTGAAGTACAAAAAAAATAATTAAATGACAAATCAAACGTCCCAGTTCTAAAAATAGTCTTTAGTGACATAATACACGACATTCCCCCCACCCCGCCACATGGATATCTGCCCCCCTCCTTTTTAGGACTTTTACTCCCAGGACATTTCCTGCTGAAGACATCTTAACTCCTAGGACATCACCCCCCGAACTTTTACTCACGAGACATCTGCCCCTGGGACATTTACCCCCCCCCCCCCCCCAGGCCATCTACCCCCAGAGTTTTGCCCCCTCCCCCCGAGACAATTTTCCTCTGGAACATCTGCGCCCTAGGACAAGTCTGCCCCCTCCCCGCCACCCACCCTTTAGAGAGAGAGAGAGAGAGAAATGGGGTTTAACGTCCACTGGACACACACTAGGTCATTTCGGGACTAACATATGGTTTTAATTTTATTTCGATAATTCGCTTGCGCGTAGGGGTCTTTAGCAGTGGGAGGAAACCGGAGTGCCCAGAGGAAACCCACGAGGTTGAGAAAGCGCCCCTATATCCCTCCATGCCACATACGCTCACACCAGGGATCAAAATAACAGCCGCAAGACAGAGGTGAGCGGCCAGCTGGAGGTTGAAGCGCGGCACTCTAGACCACCCTTTAGAACCCAGGACGTGTAAAATAATGCACTGTAAAAAATTATACTTATTTTACATTGTTTCTGGGATTGCCTCGTAACACCCTTTAGAATCCTGGACCTTACGAGGTACTCCATGAAACAATGTAAAATAAATATAAATTTTTTACAGTGCATTATTTTACAGGTCAATAGTACAGAGTTAGATAGTAGAATGCGTCCATAGAAGCCGACTCTTGGGGAGAGGTTCGGGTGGGCGATAAGCTACGCCTTAGTTTGCCATCAATGATGTCGAGGGTTCGAGTCCCATTCTCTGCTATCTTAGTGACAAGGTGCAAGAGCAGCCTATCCGATCACTCAGGGGTACTCCCAGAACATAAGCAGATTATCGGCGATAACACGTAGATTGACATGATTTAGGGATCGAAACCACAGCCACAAGCCAGAGGTGACCGGCCAGCTAGAGGTCGAAGCGCGGCACTGTAGACCACTAGGACATCCTACCCCACCCCACCCTTTAGAACCCAGCATGTGTAAAATAATGCACTGTAAAAAAATTATACTTATTTTACATTGTTTCTTGGAGTACCTCGTAACATCCTTTAAAATCCTGGACGTTACGAGGTACTCCAAGAAACGATGTAAAATAAATATAAATTTTTTAACAATGCATTATTTTACAGGTCAGTAGTACAGAGTTAGAAAGTAGAATGCGTCCATTGCCCTATTCCTAGCATGTCGTAGAAGCCGACTCTTGGGGAGAAGGTCGTTTGGCCGATAAGCTACGCCTTGGTCTGCCATCAATGATGTCGAGGGTTCGAGTCCCATTCTCTGCTATCTTAGTGACAAGGTGCAGGAGCAGTCTATCCGATCACTTAGGGTTACTCCCAGAACATAAGCAGATTATCGGCGATAACACGTAGATTGACATGATTTACGGTGTCGACGTGCTATAAACAACTTTCATTTATTTAGGTCAATACTGCCAGTTTATGAAGAGAAGACATGTTTTTTTTTTTATCAGAGCTGAGTATAAAGGCAATGCGCTTTCCGCCTCAGTTAATTCTACGAAAGCGTAATAGGGTCATTAATTTATTATCTTCTAAATTTTAAAGCCTGTAAGTCAATAACCTGAAAATTCCGGGTAGTAAAATGGCATACAAGAAAGATAATACGCCCACACAGCAACCTTGACACACATATAGGCTACCAGAAATGTAACGGATAAAAGCCTGGACCAAATATACATCACAGTCGGTTATAACTTCATTAATACTTCGGGGGGGGGGGGGGACGTTACACGATGTTCTAAGGAGGGGGAATGTCCAGGGGTGAAAGTCCCAGGGTAGATGTCGTTGTGTCTCGGTCTATAACCGTGCCGTCCATTGCCTAAAGCAAAACGCTTATTTTATAATATAACAGTAACTTGAAAATCAGTCACTAAGATAGCAGAGAATGGGACTCGAACCCTCGACACCATTGATGGCAGACCAAGGCGTAGCTTGTCGGCCACCCGACCCACTCCGCAAGAGTCGGCGTCTACGACACGCTAGGACTAGGGCGATGGACGCGTTCTACTTTCTAACTCTGTACTATTGACCTGTAAAATAATGCACTGTAAAATATTTACATTTATTTTACATTGTTTCTTGGAGTACCTCGTAACGTCCAGGGTTCTAAAGGGTGTTACGAGGTACTCCAAGAAACAATGCAAATAAGTATAATTTTTTTACAGTGCATTATTTTACACGTCCAGGGTTCTAAAGGTGGGGGTTGGGATGGCCTAGTGGTCTAGAGTGCCGCGCTTCGACCTCTAGATGGCCGGTCAGCTCTTGTTTGCGGCTGTGGTTTCGATCCCTAAATAATTGTAATCTACGTGTTATCGCCGATAATCTGCTTATGTTCTGGGAGTACCCCTAAGTGATCAGATAGGCTGCTCCTGCACCTTGTCACTAAGACAGCAGAGAATGGGACTCGAACCCTCGACATTATTGATGGCAGACCAAGGCATAGCTTATCGGCCACCCGAACCTCTCCCCAAGAGTCGGCTACTACGACACGCTAGGAATAGGGCGATGGACGCATTCTACTATCTAACTCTGTACTATTGACCTGTAAAATAATGCACTGCAAAAAAATTATATTTATTTTACATTGTTTCTTGGAGTACCTCGTAACGTCCAGGGTTCTAAAGGGTGTTACGAGGTACACAAAGAAACAATGTAAAATAAGTATAATTATTTTACAGTGCATTATTTTACACGTCCAGAGTCCTAAAGGATGGGGGTTGGGATGGCCTAGTGGTCTAGAGTGCCGCGCTTCGACCTCTAGCTGGCCGGTCACCTCTGGCTTGCGGCTGTGGTTTCGATCCCTGTTGTGAGCGTATGTGGCATGGAGGGAGATAGGGGCGCCTTCTCAACCTCGTGGGTTTCCTCCGGGCACCTCCGGTTTCCTCCCACTGCTAAAGACGCCTACGCGCAAGCGAATTATCGAAATAAAATTAAAACCATATGTTAGTCCCGAAATGGCCTAATGTGTGTCCAGTGGACGTTAAACCCCATTTCTCTCTCTCTCTCTCTAAAGGGTGGGTGGCGGGGAGGGGGCAGACATGTCCTAGGGCGCAGATGTTCCAGAGGAAAAATGTCGGGGGGAGGGGGTAAAACTCTGGGGGTAGATGTCCTAGGGGGTGAGGGTAAATGTCCCAGGGGCAGATGTCTGGTGAGTAAAAGTCCGGGGGGAGATGTCCTAGGAGTTAAGATGTCTTCAACAGACATGTTGTGGGGCGCAGATGTTCCAGAGGAAAAATGTCGGGGGGAGGGGGTAAAACTCTGGGGGTAGATATCCTAGGGGGTGGGGGTAAATGTCCCAGGGGCAGATGTCTGGTGAGTAAAAGTCCGGGGGGAGATGTCCTAGGAGTTAAGATGTCTTAAGCAGGAAATGTCCTGGGAGTAAAAGTCCTAAAAAGGAGGGGGGTTATCCGGGGGCAGATATCCATGTGGCGGGGGTGGGGGGGGGAGAATGTCGTGTATTATGTCACTAAAGACTATTTTTAGAACTGGGAACTGGGACGTTTGATTTGTCATTTAATTTTTTTTTGTACTTCAAAAAGGTTTTCTATTGGGCTCAATACTGTTAAAATGAATGATTGAATGAATAAATGGTGTTTTATGGTACGTCGACACCATAATAATTCGTCGCGGGGAGTAATTTCGCTGCAGGGGAAAAACCTGCGTGATCGAATAGGCTACTCCCGGACCTTGTCATTGAGGTCTATAACCTTGCCGTCCATTGACTAAAGCATTGCATGACATACTATATCATTAGATCAAAACGCCTTTTTAATAATAAGTTAGTAACTTGAAAATTCAAGTTAGTATCTTGAAAATTCAAGTTAGTATCTTGAAAATTCAAGTTAGTAACTTGAAAATTCAAGTTAGTAACTTGAAAATTCAAGTTAGTAACTTGAAAATTCAAGTTAGTATCTTGAAAATTCAAGTTAGTAACTTGAAAATTCAAGTTAGTAACTTGAAAATTCAAGTTAGTAACTTGAAAATTCAAGTTACTAACTTGAAAAATTGAAAATATAATAAAAAAAAATAATATGTGGCCCTATTACGCTTCCGTACAATCGGTTTCACAGAGAATTAGCAAAGTCTTCTAATATCTCTGTAAAAGATGACTGTCTTCAACACGTGCAATCACATCACGCAGCGTTAATCATTGGCTCAATGGCGCGTGCATTGTTTACGTAAGACGTAACTGGTACGCAGAATGGTGCCTTTTACTCATTCTAATATCCGTTTACACTAAAAAGGAAATAATTTTTACCTACAAATACTATTTATTTATTTCTCTAATGCATAAAAGAAGTGTTTGAGAATTTAATTTGTCGGACGAAAAAAGTTATATTGGGGACTCATTAAGTCATATCGATGTCATCCTTACCAGTGACTGTAGTGGCCTAGCGAATATTTACTGCTAATCAGTGTGGCGCTATACGCTTGGTTGATAACATACACTTTTCCTTGCAATTGAAAGCTTATATAATAATTATTATACTCTTTACATATTTATAATTTTAAACAATGTACATATAATATAAATAATTTCGTAGGGGAGATGAATTATACCAAAATCGTTTCTGATTGATAGAAAGACGTATATCGACATTGTTTTAATAAACGTTGCATTGGTTATTTTCATTACAGTGCATGTCATGTAAATATTTTCTTTTGTGTTTTGAGTAGGTTATTTTCAAATAAATTCACCAGTATGTTACACTAAAATATTACAGATGGGAAGAAACGTGTATCGACAATATTTTAATAAACGTTTCATTGGATGAAATCCAAAGTATGGCGAAATATTGCCCACATCTTTTTGTTCAAACACTCTTTATTCGTTAAATACTTACATATTAATATAAAAAGATACAACAATTAAGCCGGTGCTTGTATAAATCATTGGGAGGGAGCTCTAGCTGACCGGCCACCTCCGGCATAACAAGGCGGTATATTAGATTCAAAATTCTAAATTTGTTAATGTCGTGCTATCGTCTAATTTCTAACTTATATTCGTGTAATTTCTAAATTAAGACAATGTATATTCAAATTTCTTTGTTCACCGTAAATTTTAATTATATTTAATCTTATTTCTAACCGGCAAGGGAATTTTTTATTACTCCAGACATGGCCGGCTTGTGCCACGTTGACGGCAGGTTTTTCCGCATCCATTGATTTTAAGTGTGTGTTTGTAAGTTCGACTAGATGAAGTTTCTATTTCTGACGCCTGCATTATAGCGTATCCTGTATCCAGATTTAAATGAAGTCGGCCAAGTCGGTTAGAAGACGGGGACGTGCATGTTAACAACGTGTTGTGTCGCTCATACTGGTCCTAGCGAGGTAAGCAAGGTCTTGTTTTCTCACTAAGATGTTCAGTTACGGTGTTCAGGCGTTCACAGGGACTAACCCGTGACCGTTTGGCAGAAAAGGTTGCCCAGTAAAATTGACTGGGAAGCGGTTTTATTTTAGACAAAGATTCAATAGAACAGTTCCTGAACGTACAGGGTGAGTGTAATGAGACCAACGTTCAGAGCTGTTATAGTATAATGGGGGCGTCATAAATGAATGAATGAATGATGTGATTTTATTGAACTTCAGCACCAACCGGGATATATTTGCGCCAAACATACGATGATGTATGCGAGACAAGTTAAATAAATATCACAGAAAAAGTATTATATGCATAAATAAAAACAATACCACAGTAAATAAAGTTGAAAATGAAATAAATCTTTAATGCATATAAATATTTAAAATATACAAATGAAATGATAAATATAGAACTAAAATTTATAATAAAAGCTTGTCTCATTTTTTAAAGTCGAACATGTTACAATATAAACCCGGTTGGGCAAATAATTGACGCAGAGACTGGCAACGGTAATATTTCGATCTTAGGTTCTTGAGATGCTTGCACTCAATCAACATGTGCTTCACTGTCAACGGAACATGACAGTGTTCACATTCCGGTTGAGGCTCTCGCTTCAAGATGAAAATGTGTGTTGAAAATGTATGACCAATGCGAGAGCGACACAAAAGAACTTCATCCCCCCTGTTGGGCCAATCTCCTGAGAGAGGCTTAATGTGATGAAGTTTGTTTATGCCTGCAAGATCCCAATACCGTTGCCAGCGGCCATGAATGAAATGATTAATGCAAGAATTAAAATCTTAGGATAAGGGAAGAACTAAAACAGACTTGGCAGCCAAATTTGCTTGATAGTTCCCTTTTATATCCATGTGAATAGGGAGCCAGCAAAGGACAATGTCCTTGCTGCTCAACTCGTATGATAGTAGCAGACGATAAATATCTGCTACTAATGGGTGATCAAGCTGTTTGTTATTTATTGCTTGTAATGAGGACAAAGAATCAGAAAAGATTATATATTTTAAATTAGATGATGATTGAATGAACTCCAAAGCCTGCAGAATGGCCAGGAGTTCGGCTGTAAAGATGGAAGTAGCAGGTGGGAGGCGGACAGAAATGGTCTCGGATGGTGTCACGGTAGCTGAAGCTACCCGATCATCATCCTTCGAACGATCTGTGTATATTCACCGATCAACGTGTAAGGAGAGCTAACCACCCAAACGCGGAAATGTATTCTTTTGTGATTCAGCGATTTCATTATTATAAATACCATCCTAATGTTGGAAGTATGATCGTAAGCATGTTATCGACATCAGTTGAGGCGAAGTTAATGAAAAAGGAGCAAGATTTTATTAAAACCTGTTCCCCTTTTAATTTGATGGGTGACATAACAATGTTTCCTGGAACCAGCCAACCGTTTAATTATCGAAAAGGTTTACCACAAAACATGAAGATCAGGTGTTACAATTGTCAGGAATATGGTCACATCTCTCGAAACTGTACCAAAAAATAGTGATTAATTTAAGCTTAAAGAGTAAATCTCATTGAATGTATATTTTAGCCCAATTTAGGTGATGGTGTTTATATGGTGTAATTCTGTTTTAGGCACAGTTTGATAGTATGAAATCAGAGATACAGCTATCAGAATGGATTTCATACATAGGTGAACCAATGGTCTGGTCTAATCACCCATCCGCGGAAGAAATAGTTAGCAGTAAACAACCCCCTGATTTGTGTTTTATACCATTTCGAAATCCAAATAGCTTTAAAGCTGGCCAAATTCATAAGTATGCGTCTGAATGGGAGACGGTATTAGAGAATAACAAAATAAGCGGATTAGACATCCTTGATATTGTTAAGAATAGTGTAAACATATATGATTACATCGTTCCATTCCATGGTACTTTTAAGCGGAAATTTTATGATTGTTGTTTCCCGCCGTCGATGCATTTTAAGAATGCCAAAATTTGTGAACGATTTGTTGATTTTATTACAATTGAGATAAAGAATCGAATACAGACCGGGGCTGTTTCGGTTTTTCAAAATGAACACTTAGGCAGACCACACGTTGTATCACCTTTGACGGTTGAGCCCACAAAACCGCGTCTCTGTTTAGATTTACGATATGTTAATTGTTGGATGAGGGATACCCCGTTTAAACTCGATACACTGGTGGACGTACCAAAAATAATTGATAAAAACACTTTAATGACGAAATTGGATGATAAATCAGGGTACGATCATATTTCGATCAATGAAAAATCAAAATTATTGGTGGGTTTTTGTTGGAAAGGTGTGTTTTATGTTAATAATACTATCCCATTTGGTTGGAAAAATTCCGCGTATATTTACCATTCTTTTAATTTAGTAATAGCGTCTTATCTTCGGGACTTGGGCATTTCAAATTTAATATATATTGATGATCGTCTTATTGGCCAATTGTACTCCATTTTGGGTTCAGATCATAAGCTGTGGGCAAGAATAGCGATATATGCAGCTTGTCAGATTGTAAGTCGATTGGAGAACTGTGTAGGAATACAAAAATCCGTACTTGAACCAACAAATTCCTTGGTATTTTTAGGTTTGCGTATCAGTTCTTTGAGGCAGGCTTTTTTCTTTGCCTGATAAAAAAATGAGTCTTTTGCTATTTTGAGAGAATCAATTTTGGCTAAATCTGTTGTTTCATTGGCATCTCTGCAGAAATTTCTTGGAAAATGCATACCATTTATTTTGGTTGTACCGAGAGCAAAATTATATACATCCGCGGTATGTATCGCAATATCCCAATTAACTAGATCTGGAGCTTCACACATCCCTGTTCAAGTAGATCTTATGGAGGGAATTCAGTTTTGGAGAATGCTAGAAAAATGGGATGGGTTTTTGCCTTGGAAGGATGAGAGGCATTTAGTCGTACACCTCACAACCGATTCATCCGAATACCGTTGGGCGGGAGTATTAAAATTGCAAAAAAGGGCCATTACGTTTGGTGATTATTGGACGGGAAGTATTATTACAAGCCCTATAATAGTTAAGGAAGCAAAGGCTGTTTTCAATTGCATATGTGCTATTAAAGAGTACATAACCGATACTCGTATTGATATCGATTGCATTGGAGGGACAGTGTTCTCGTTCGAAAGAGTTAAATGTTATACTAAAGGATATTTTTGAAATGGTAAGAGATCTAAATAACTTTAAATCTGGCCAAATTCATAAGTATGCGTCTGAATGGGAGACGGTATTAGAGAATACCAAAATAAGCGGATTAGACATCCTTGATATTGTTAAGAATAGTGTAAACATATATGATTACATCGTTCCATTCCATGGTACTTTTAAGCGGAAATTTTATGATTGTTGTTTCCCGCCGTCGATGCATTTTAAGAATGCCAAAATTTGTGAACGATTTGTTGATTTCATTACAATTGAGATAAAGAATCGATTACAGACCGGGGCTGTTTCGGTTTTTCAAAATGAACACTTAGGCAGACCACACGTTGTATCACCTTTGACGGTTGAGCCCACAAAACCGCGTCTCTGTTTAGATTTACGATATGTTAATTGTTGGATGAGGGATACCCCGTTTAAACTCGATACACTGGTGGACGTACCAAAAATAATTGATAAAAACACTTTAATGACGAAATTGGATGATAAATCAGGGTACGATCATATTTTGATCAATGAAAAATCAAAATTATTGGTGGGTTTTTGTTGGAAAGGTGTGTTTTATGTTAATATATTACCATTCTTTTAATTTAGTAATTTTTTTTTATATACATTGTGATGCGCTGTAATGGCTGCTCCTTTCTAGCTCTCCACTACATTGTAAATTTAAGTAGTTTTTTGACTTTAACTATGTGAAAATTGGATCACAGTGTGTATAAGGATACAGAGATCATTTCTATATCAAATTGTATGTATAATCATTTGTGTATTGGAAAAGCATTGAAAAAAGACAAGTAGTATATAGTTAAAGAGTGATCAATGAAGCATGAAATCAGCCATGTTTTTGTTCTTGGGCTTCTTGTTTATTGTTTAACTATGAACATCTCTAATCAGACTACTGATTATAGCTCACCAGTGATTAGGATTTCTAGAGCTGAACTCATCTCTAAACACCTTTGTAATATCTTGTCAGATAATGAGATTAGTTTTCTACATAAGTCAACTAACCACATAGTAAAACGTCAACCTAAAGTGCGACGTGGCTGTTCATCTGGTCTAAAGAAAAAGGCTAAGAAATTAAGGCGCCAGAAACACATTTCATCCTTTAAAATTGCACTGTTTAATGCCCAATCGGCCCGCAACAAGGTTCTTGAGATATATGATCTTCTCATTGATAATGACCTTGACATTTTAGTCTTGACCGAAACCTGGTTAAAGTCTGCTGGTGATGAGGCTATTGTAGCACATCTTACACCGCCTTCATACAGTTTCATACATCATCCTCGTGTCACTTCAAGAGGTGGTGGTATTGAGCGTCTTCACAAAACTGCAATCAACGTTAAAA
Source organism: Patella ulyssiponensis (assembly GCA_963678685.1). Taxonomy (NCBI): domain Eukaryota; kingdom Metazoa; phylum Mollusca; class Gastropoda; family Patellidae; genus Patella; species Patella ulyssiponensis. The sequence continues at coordinate 27,444,922 of OY783226.1, read as the reverse complement.
CCAATTGTTCGCAGCTAAATTTAAACTCTTTGGAGGTGCTCAGTTGCAATGTCAAAGTTCTTAACAGATCACTTACACTGGTCTGTATCTACAGGCCACCAATATCCAAAAAGAATAAATCACCTATTTCATCATTTTTAAATGACTTCTCTTCACTTATCGACATTCACAACAAATCCGATTCCATTTTTCTAGGAGATTTTAATATCCACTGGAACAAAACTGAAAAGAATGACACTAAACACTTCATGTCGCTCTTGGATAATCATTCCCTACAGCAACATGTAAAACAGCCAACACATAGATCTGGAAACACCCTAGATTTTGTTATTACTTATGAAGAGTCTAATATAGTCCAAAATATTTCTGTCCAAGATAAACAAATATCGGACCACCTTTTGATAGTGTTTAATTGCACCCTTACAAAACCAACAAGGGAGCGTAGAGATATCTTGTGCCGGAATATTAAAGCTATTGATGTCGATCAATTTAGGAAAGACCTTAACTCAGAGCTACTTTGCGATCCTCATCAAACTGCGAATGCGTTAGCTGTCCTATATAATGATACTTTATCTACCCTGTTGGATAAGCATGCACCCGCCAGAAAACGTTCAGTAACTATTAGACCTAATACACCATGGTATGATGCTACTGTCCAGGAGGCAAAAAGAGTCAGTCGAAGATCTGAGCGTCGGTACCGGAAATCCCGCCTCGAGATTCACAGACAAATGTTTCGAGCTGACTTAACTCTGTTAACAAACACGATCAAGAATGCAAAGCGAGAATACTGTCTCAACAAAGTAAAGCAGAGTGATCGAGATCCACGCAAAATACATGCTTTCATGCAGTCTTTACTGGGGAAAAAGACGACTGCCAGCTTACCATCTCATGAAACACCAAAAGATCTTGCCGATTCCTTCAACCAGTTCTTTATTGAAAAGATTGATAAAATCAAGAAAGAACTTGGTAGTACTCAAACAGGGGTTGTAAATGATGTGCCTTCTGAATTCACTGGTGATACTCTTTGTAAGCTAAAACCCTTCACAGAAGATGAGATCTTTAACATTATTCAATCAGCTAAGGCATCTACATGTTCATCAGATCCTATACCAACTTCAATTGTATTAAAATTCCTTGATGTTCTACTTCCTGTTATCACCCTACTTATTAACAAGAGTTTACTTTCAGGATCTTTTCCAGAGGTGTTTAAAACAGCGATAGTAAAGCCATTACTAAAAAAACCAACATTAGACTCTGAAATTTATAAAAACTATCGCCCCGTTTCAAATTTGTCATTTGTGTCTAAAATTCTTGAAAAGGCAGTTAACAGAAGATTAAAAGAGCATCTATTCCACAACGCACTACTGGACGATTTTCAATCTGCCTATAGAGAAAATCATTCGACTGAGACTGCTCTTCTACATGTTGTCAATGTGATCAGATCAGCTATAGATGAGGGTAACTGTTGCTCTCTTGTACTCCTCGACCTATCAGCAGCATTTGACACTGTCGATCCAACTATACTTCTCCGTAAATTGAACATAGAATTCGGTATTGAACATACAGCTCTCTCGTGGTTTGTCACATATCTCACTGGTCGTTCACAAATTGTCCAGGTCTTAAATACCAATTCTGATCCCATAACACTGACGAACGGTGTTCCCCAGGGTTCGGTCCTGGGACCAGTGCTGTTTACCCTCTACTCTGTGAGTGTAGCAAATATTTTAAACCGTCACAATCTCCAATACCTTTGTTATGCGGATGATACACAGTTAATCGACAAGTTTAAAGCTCGTGATCATATGGAATCATTTCAAAGAACAACAAACTGTTGTATTGATATTAAATCTTGGATGACTGACAATATGTTAAAGCTTAACACCGATAAAACAGAAGTCATGCTGTGTGGAACTAGACATCAGCTCAAAGTCATTAATCACACATCATTAATGATTGCGGATTCTTCAATCGAAATTGTTGATTGTGTCAAGGATCTTGGGGTGTATTTGGATTCGGAATTAAGTATGGAAAGTCAGGTTAACCAGCTATGCAGAATTTGCTATTTCCACTTACGATCAATACGTCAAATACGCCACTTGATATCGAGATAATCTGCCCATGCATTAGTCCGCTCTTTAATACTTTCAAGGCTAGATTATTGTAACAGCTTACTTTTCGGGATAAACAAGAGCCTTATTTCTAAATTACAACTTGTGCAAAATACAGCTGCCAGAATTGTGTCTCTTAGCAGAAGAAACTGTCACATCACTCCACACTTGAAAGACCTGCATTGGCTACCAGTAGAGAGCAGGATTCAGTTCAAGTTAATGTGTATTACCTTTAAATGTCTACGGGGAGCTGCACCTATTTACCTATCATCAAACATCTCTCCATATGCGCCATCCAGATCTTTAAGATCCCAAAATGAACAAAAACTTGCAGTTTCAACTTTCAGACTGAAATCATTTGGACACCGATGTTTTTCTCACTGTGCGCCCCAATTATGGAACTCGTTACCATACAACATTAGGAACTCAAAAAGTCTAGAACGTTTTAAGTCACAGTTAAAGACACACCTATTTTTAATAGCCTATGATTAAATTATTAAGATAGACTCAGTCTGAGAGTGGAGAGCCAAATATGCGCCATGAGCATTACTTTACGTAATGGAATGAGCGCTTAATAAAAACTCACATTATTATTATTATTAATAGCGTCTTATCTTCGGGACTTGGGCATTTCAAATTTAATATATATTGATGATCGTCTTATTGGCCAATTGTACTCCATTTTGGGTTCAGATCATAAGCTGTGGGCAAGAATAGCGATATATGCAGCTTGTCAGATTGTAAGTCGATTGGAGAACTGTGTAGGAATACAAAAATCCGTACTTGAACCAACAAATTCCTTGGTATTTTTAGGTTTGCGTATCAGTTCTTTGAGGCAGGCTTTTTTCTTTGCCTGATAAAAAAATGAGTCTTTTGCTATTTTGAGAGAATCAATTTTGGCTAAATCTGTTCATTGGCATCTCTGCAGAAATTTCTTGGAAAATGCATACCATTTATTTTGGTTGTACCGAGAGCAAAATTATATACATCCGCGGTATGTATCGCAATATCCCAATTAACTAGATCTGGAGCTTCACACATCCCTGTTCAAGTAGATCTTATGGAGGAAATTCAGTTTTGGAGAATGCTAGAAAAATGGGATGGGTTTTTGCCTTGGAAGGATGAGAGGCATTTAGTCGTACACCTCACAACCGATTCATCCGAATACCGTTGGGCGGGAGTATTAAAATTGCAAAAAAGGGCCATTACGTTTGGTGATTATTGGACGGGAAGTATTATTACAAGCCCTATAATAGTTAAGGAAGCAAAGGCTGTTTTCAATTGCATATGTGCTGTTAAAGAGTACATAACCGATACTCGTATTGATATCGATTGCATTGGAGGGACAGTGTTCTCGTTCGAAAGAGTTAAATGTTATACTAAAGGATATTTTTGAAATGGTAAGAGATCTAAGGGTAGTTATTCGTTTTAGCTACGTTCCATCAAAAGATAATTTGGCTGATGATTTTTCCAGAATACTTTCCAAAGAAGATGCCATGTTGTCATCTATCGCGTGGGAGAACTCTTATTGCAAGAGTTATGGCCCTTGATCACATCAAAAAATCCTGTGGATGCTCTAGAGGCCAAAGTTAATATCCGATTGACTTTAAATTTACACACACTGTTTAAGGCCATGAGACGAAGAAGCCTACTGATTTTCAGCGATTTCAAATAATTACTTCCAGCGTTATTTCCCTTGATCACTTCAAAAAACCTTCTGACGCGATATAGACGCCAAACTTTTCATCCGATTGACTTCAGCTTGATACACAGTATTTTGATTTTCAATGAATTTTGATAACTGAACAGCTAAATCCATGATGTTAAATGTTTCCTATACTAATTGTTAGCGTGGGGCAAAACTTTATAAAATACAAACAAATTCTAATGATTTTCAGAAAATTACATAATGAGTTGTTACTCTTAATCAGATTTTAGTGTTTGACAAATATTTCATTACCAAAAAAAAGTAAAAATATGCGACAACCCTTGTTGACTGCCCGGACGATTTAGCTGCTGTGGGCGTATGTTTCGTTGCCTGACAACCTATCTTTGCTTTTGGGGGTGCCACAATTAAAACAAAAGCGAGTCGTATTTCGGCTATTTGTTCTGAATATAAACCGTTATATCTTTTTGTTCATGTTGGAATAACCCGTCTTCCATTAGCCCAGGTTAGGTGCAAAAGAGTAGGACGTTAAACCCCATTTCATTTCATGTTGGAATAAATGACATCAATAACTCATGTAATGGTGGGTTTAAAATAAATGTTGTTCAAAGTATTGCATATTTATGTCACTTATTAAAACAATTGAAAAATGTAGCCATTTTGATTTCTGCTGTTGTCGTGGCAACATTAACCGGAAGAAAGATGGGTATTGGGGTTGTAAATGACGCGTACCGTGATTTATGCAGGAAGAACAATTGGAGGTTCATAGAGCACAATATATTGGAAAATCATCTTAGAGACGGGTTGCATTTAGAAAGAGCGGGTATAAGAATTCTATGTGATAATTTGGGTCTTCTATCTGTCAAGTTAATGGATAATAAACCTATTTCCCTTTGTTACTGTATTTAAATATGTAAGGGGGTTTAAGTATGTAATGGGGGAATAAAGAGTTTATTTGTATAATTTTTTTTTCTTATTACTAATGTAAAGTAGATTGCCCGTTCGTGTGAACGCACTATGACTCCCAATACATACATCTGCAAGCCAAGGGTGGGCAAATCAGACAGAAAAGAATACTGCATTGTAGCAGTCGAACTACAGTTTTATTTTAAGACTTGGTGGCGACATCGAGGCTTTCAGTTTATGTTAAATGATGGTTAAAAATGTGTGACTTACAACTTTTGAAAAGGTAATTAATAAATCTAAAAGTAGAACATAAACGTATGATACTTGACGTAAAGTGGTATAAAAAGAAATCGAAACAACGACTACAAATGCAATAGTGATACTTATGGCATAGATTATATTATCAACTGATCCCCAGCTGCTTGTGGAAGAAAGGGCCTGACAAGGACAGCTGTCTAGTCGTTCGGATGGGACGAAAAACCGAGGTCCCGTGTACACATTGGCGTGCATGTAAAAGATCCCTTGGCAGATGGAATTCGATATAAGAGTAGGCCGTAGCGCCTCATAGCACACTGTATGGCGTATGCCCGTCTTCCATTAGCCCAGGTCAGGTGCAGAAGGGTAGGACGTTAAACCCCATTTCATTTTATTTCATTTGCTTGTGGAAGGAGTCGTTCAGATGATTGCTGTTGCGTTGGGAAAACAAACTATATCACCACTTAAAGGGTCAATTCCGATATTTTTTTTTGAAGGGGGGGGGGGGGTAAAACTGCTTAATTTTGTTTTAAAATCCCTTAAAACCCATTACCTAAGGGCCAAACAAGTCACTCGATATTTAGGATATGCTTGCAAATAACGTAAACCCGAAGTCTTCATCTGGAAATTTTTATGGAGACCGTTGTGTCATAGTCTGTCTGGATAAAACCAGGCTTTTTCTATAAAAATAATGTATAGGTGAAATTTACCTTTTATTACCAAGTACAGCACATGGATCCTTCGCTGTATTGACCTTTCAAGAAACGGGAATCGGTTATCAGTCATCCAATGAGAATATTGACCCGAAATCTTAAAAGGGTTACGTGTCCGGATAAGCATCTTTGACGTTCACGTCCAAACGACCTCATATTTTGAGCTGAAATTTTGAGACAAGGTAAATACACCATGCCTCTATATTTTGGTCCATAAATTTCACAAATACCCGGACTTTAGTTATTCAGACTCTGTTCTAATCGAGATAGTCCCATTAAACGATGCCCCGGCCGGTCATTTATGACATCTCTGCCACCTTCACTGAAAGAACTGTTGGCAGTGATGCCAAAGTAGCCAGCCACCACGTCCTGGTGTAAGTGGTGACATACTTCATGTTTCCAACGCAAACTATTCACATACTCGTTCTACATTCAGCTTGGAAGTCAGTTGATCACATAGTCTATGCTTCTTAGCAAGTATTTCATTTACAGCCACGTCTCCACCACTAGCATCCAAAGAAGAAATATCAAGAAAACTATGAAATGTTCTTGATTGCTTGGCTTTGGGTTGTTCTCTGCTTTAAAAATGAATGAGGACGGGTTAGCATGGCGCATTCACCGGATTGTAGTGGAAAAGTATTCTGGTCTGACTGCTAACCGGCTACGTACCAAAACTGGACACCTGGGATCACTTTTCGCGCAGCCAGTGATTGGCCATGAGCGTAGTAAAATCTTGTACAAAGCGCTTGGTGTGGTAGTGGCAGAGCATCATGGGCACGTGGCATAAGCACCACGCTGCCGCTATGCTCTCTTTACTTTTATGCCAGGAATAGGTTTTTCTTTCTCAGGAAAAGCAATATCAGTTCAGTGGTCATCTCGGATGAGGAATTTTCATCGTTGCATAATATACCAAATGGATACCACACGGTACAGGCTTTCGGGAATGCCATACAATCTAATAGCCTACGTACCAAAATTGGACTCAGAAACCAGTAAATATGTAAGAAAAGTAAATAAATGATAATAAAGTGTTTAGAAAACGTTCAACCATCTTGTAAATATGCTAAATTGGTGAACATACGACCCTTTCACGCAGTTGTATATGGCAGAAATAGGATCTGTCTCTCCGAAAACACATATATCAACACCAAAGACAACTACTAAATCGAAGTCAACCCATCGTCCGATTTTCCCGCAACGAGTGGCAGCAATATTGGAAATGTGTTAAATATGTGAAAAAATTGATTTTGCGCCCCCGTAAGCATATATATTGACACCAAACACAACTACTTTATCAAAATCTGCACATCGTCCCAATTTCTCGCTAAAAAATGCCAGCGTATATGAACATGCGATCATTTTAAGAGGTTGTAAATGTCAGGGTTGGAATCTGTGACCCTGAAAACATATATATTGACACCAAACACTACTACTTAATCGAAATCTGCACATAAATGGTCGCCATCTTGGAAATATCATCATTATGAAATGATGGAAAACAATCCGAAACGAAATGTAGTCATGATCCCTACCAATATTCATACATTGTCAAATCACAGTTGATATGTCAAAAACAATATAAATTAGGTGAAAATAAAAAAAAAAATAAGTTGGAAAATTTTCGCAAAATGGCTACCCTTAAATAATGGCCTATCATACTATGAAGACCTACCTACTCAGAAAAAATGTCAGCATTGGTTTTTTCGTAATCAATCATCAAAACCTACAAAATAAAGCCTATTCCACGATTTCTTCCCGAAAAGCCAACGGATTTACATTTAACATCGGACTGTCAGAGGGTGTCATACTTTCGGGAAAAGCTGCGTACAGAGAAAAGTAATGGGAGGCCAAACAGCTCTTTATTAAGTGTTCTTAATTCTTAGACCTTAATTCTTTTTTCTCCATTTGTTGTCCTATTTCGACATTTATATACTAAAATTAACATTTGTATTTTAACATCAATTCATTTGAAATCGGACATGGTCAAATAGTATCAATATTACATGTATATTTCTGGCTTTGTTTTGCCAAAATTGTTGTGAAACCTGTTGATACTTTTAAATTTATAAAAATATTTTATTGTATAAATGAGACGAATGTTTATTTTTGATATTTTCTATGTGGAATGGATGTTAGCACGAGTTATACATGCGCGTCGTCTGGAAAGAAATTGTCTTTGCACGAGTTTGGGTCGTCATCTGGGTTCTCGGCTGATATGTTGGATTTCCTCGATCCATGATATTTGAAATCGATTTTAGGCTGATGTTTCGATTCAGCTACCTCTTCCAATTAACATATTATTAGACATGTTCACCGTGATCCTAACTTGCCATATTGACAACAAATTATTGTTGACCGCCATCTTGGATTTCCACAAAAGTGTACACTCGAAATTGATTTTTACATACATATTTCGAGACCCCACAAATCATATAACGGACATATCTTGTCCAAATTACCCTTTTCCAGTCTATTTTGCGTAGGAAAAATTGATGCTTGTGAAATGGACTCAAATTTCTCCAACCCTTGTGAAGCTCAAGGTCTGTTCATCGAATACCGTTGTTTGTTCTGTAACTGTGCTAAAAGAAGTCTTCCCAGCCAACCCTTATCAAATAATAAAACTAGAATATATCTAATGGTAAAGTCTACTAGGTAGTAACAGACGAGCATATTTATATGTGTGAACGCTCAAGCTCAATACCGAGTCGACACCAGTAGGTTTATGGTATACAAAACGTTATTTGTCGTAAAAGAAGGACAAACCGTTTCGATAAACTGGATATGTTATCACCCTTTTGTACGAAATGATTAGTTCCCATTTTGATATTCAAAAGTTAACCAGAACTGATTTCATACACGTAGGCAAACTTCGAATGACCATTGTATAGTTGTTAGTTCATAAGAGAGAACAATCAAGTTTTAGAACTGTATATAATGTTCGCTGAATTTCTCCATCGAAGGTGTTCAACATTGTAAGACAATGACGTGTCTTTTTTCTGTGATTCGTCATTTTAAAAAATGAAACCTACTCTTCTATCTCAAGAGTGTTTAATGACATGTGTTGTGTGAATTGGAGCGTGCAAATCGCTCTTGTCAGGATAACCATTGTATGTAAGGTTATTATGGAAAGTGAGCGTAGTTGTTAATGAAAGTGAGCGTAGTTGACCGGAAGTTAGGATAAACCGAACCCCATCCGTGTATACATTGACTAGAACCTAAGTAACCCTTCACAGTTTGAATTCGAAGAAGAAAATGGAGTGTAGGTCTACGAAAGACATATGTTGCTTGCAACGCGGCCATGGTAGGGCGTTGGTTGGTTAAAAAATAGGTGGTAGTAATCTGAAATTAGCGATTATTTTACTGTCAATCAAGCTTTCTGTAAAAACAATCTCTTTGGTGGACTTGGAATGGAAACATGGACCCCGTTTGTACAAAACTCTTTTTAATTCGGCTTTAATGTTAAAACAGTTACTAATTAACGTGAGTTAATTAAGATGATTAGTTCTTTGCCCATAAAATGTATGTGAATTCAAACTAAACACCAATTTCTAGAAATATATGAATTAGACTTTCCATATTTTATAACCAATCTCTTTTACCAAATATATCAGTAATAATATATAGATACTAATACAAAATTTCCAAACTTGGTGGCATCTTGTCTATCGACAATTTCTCTGTTTTGTTCAGTTGTTATCAATGAAAATGAAGGAACTCGTTTCGTAAAAATTTCTATATTGGCAATATTTATTTAGTATTTTGTTGACTTTGAAAGATGACAGATCAACGTTCATATGGGGCGCCCCTGACAATCAACATATATGCATATAGTTTCTTTGGATTTCACTCTACATTAGAATAAATCATACTAAAATATAATACAAGTCCTAATATGAGACAAAATACGAGTGCAAAAGGGAGCCAATTAAAAAGTTAAGTTAAATAATTAAAGTTATTTATAAATATATAATATTCGCTGCATTGTTTTTCAATATATTTTAAGCACAGGCAGGTCACATCATTTTTACAAAATCAAGCTCGAATTTTCCTCAAATAAAAACGAATTACACAAAATAAAATCAAATTTGTATGTTTGATAAAAATATATCAGATGACCTGTTAAATACCTAAGGGGTGGGGCTCACATTTGAGGTATCATCTCCATCCGTCTGATCGGTATCCTGTTGAACCTTTTCACCAATAGTATTAACTGAATCAGCAGCTGGGGCAGCATCAACAGCGGGGACTTGGTCACCAGGAACATGGTCGCTTGTTGGATCAACAGCGGGGACTTGAACACTTGGGGCAGCTTGTCCGACTTCGCTTTTTGGATCAGCAGCAGGGGCATCATCAACAGCGGGGTCTTTGGGGTCGGCATTAATATTGTCACCGCGTTTACCATTGTCATCATCGCTGTTGTCATTACCAATGTCATCACTAATGTCATCACCATCATCATCACCATTGCCAGCTTCGTCATCAGTGGCGTCGTCATCATCCTTGTCATCACCACCTTCTCCATCGTTACCATCACCATTGTCATCACTAGCGGTCTCGCCGTCGTCATCACCATCGTCATCACCACCTTTACCATCATCATCACCATTGTCGTCATTATCGTTGTCATCACCAGTATCATCACCATCATCACTGCCATTACCATCATCACCGGTGTCATCATCAGTGGCCTCACCGTCGTCATCATTTGCGTCATCACCACGGTCATCACCGCTATCATCACCACCTTTACCAGCAACATCATCATCACCATTATCATCACCATCATCACTGCCTTGACCGTCATCACCGGTGCCACCATCAGTGCCCTCAGCGTCGTCACCATTTGCGGCATTACCATTGTCATCACCACCTTTACCAGCAACATCAGTACCCTCAGCGTCTCCTCCATTTGCAGCATCACCGGTGCCATCATCAGTGCCCTCAGCGTCGTCACCATTTGCGGCATTACCAATGTCATCACCACCTTTACCAGCAACATCAGTACCCTCAGCGTCTCCACCATTTGCAGCATCACCATCGTCATTAACTTTATCATCACCATTGTCATCACCACCTTTACCGAAGTCACTGCCTTGACCATCATCACCGGTGTCATCATCAGTGCCCTGACCGTCATCATCACTTGCGTCAACACCATTATCGTCGCCGTCACTATCATCATCATCAGCAGCATTACTATCATCATTGTCATCAACAGTTTTGTCATCATCCGTTTCGCTATCATCATCATCATCATCATCATCATCATCATCATCATCATCATCATCATCATCATCATTACCATCATCACTGGCATCACCAGATTTGTTATCGACAGCGTCATTATCATCATTGTCATTATCGTCTACTTCGTCGTCGTCATCATCATCATCACCATCAATACCATTGTCGTCAGCTTTGTCGTCAGCGTTGTCGCCATCATCATCTTTATCATCTTCGTTGTTGTTGTCGTCGTTGTCACCATTGTCATCATCGTCTTCGTTGTTGTCATCATCATTATCATCGTCCTCTTCGCCATTATTATCATCATCATTTTTGTCATCGTCGTCGTCGCCGTCGTCAGAATTATCATCATCAGTTTTATCGTCGTCCTCTCCGCCATTATTATCATCACCATTACTGTCATTGTCGTCGTCATTATTATCATCGTCGTCGTCGTCACTATTATCATCATCGTCTCCGCCATTATTATCATCACCATTACTGTCATTGTCGTCGTCATTATTATCATCGTCGTCGTCGTCACTATTATCATCATCGTCTCCGCCATTATTATCATCACCATTACTGTCATTGTCGTCGTCATTATTATCATCGTCGTCGTCGTCGCCATCACCATCTTTATCGTCTTCATTGTCGTCGTCATCATCATCATCATCGTCATCTTTATTATTATCATCGTCGTTATCGTCGTCGTCATTATCATCAGCATTATCATCGTCGTCGTCGCCGTCACTACTATTGTCATCACCATCACTGTCACTGTCGTCATCATCATCGTCGTCACTATCATTGTCATCATCACTGTCGGAACTGTCGTCGTCGTCGTCGTCATCATCATCATCGTTGTCACTACCATTGTTATCATCGTCGTCGTCGTCGTCACTATCATCATCGTCATCATCATCACTGTCGTTGTCATCATCATCATCATCATCATCATCATCATCATCATCATCATCGCTGGCGTTGTCATCATCATCATCATCATCATCATCATCATCATCACTGTCGTTATCACTGTCGTCATCACCACCGTCGTCATCACCACTGTCGTCATCACCACTGTCGTCATCACCACTGTCGTTATCATCACTGTCGTTATCATCATTGTCGTCATCATCACTGTCGTTATCATCACTGTCGTTATCATCACTGTCGTTATCACCACTGTCGTCACTATCATTGTCACCATCAGTTTCCTCGTCGCTATCATCTTCGTTATTACTGTCGTTATCATCATCACTATCGCCTCCGTCTTTATCACGAAGGTTGTTTTTGTCGCTATCATCATCTTTATTATTTTGGACAACGAATCCATCCTTTTTCAAACCAGCGTTGACCTCTTTTATTACACTCTCGACAAGTTCATCGAAGTTATCTTTTATATCGTTTTCTACCTAAAAATGAAAAAAAGAATCAGTAAATAAATAAAAGTCATGAATTTAAATATTGCCTCAGTATCCTAATATGAACATAGGGAATGGTAATAGGGGAGCCGCGGTGGTTTAGCGAGTCAGGCGCTGGCTCGCTAACCAGGAGGTCTAGGGTTCGCTCGTGGTGTTGGCCGAGAAACTTCCTCAGGATTTGTCGACGTGGTTTCAGTGGAACAACACGGAGGACCTGACAAGGAAAGGTGCTTGACGCTCGGCTAGGATGAAACATAGTGGTCCTTTGTACAAATTGACAGTTGGGTGAGATTAGGCCGTAGTGCCACAGTTTGGGCAAGATTGTAAAGAACACAGTATGGCGTATTCCCGTCTTTGTTGGCCCAGTTCGGACAGAAAAGCGGGAGGGCAAACCCAATTTTATTTCATTTCGATTCGTAATAGTTTGTTTTTCACAGCTAATCTTTTTTAATTGTTGCGTGCTTCGAATATCTGTCCCCGGTTGTCGCTATGACACCTCTATCTTCTAGTATTAACTAAAGTTAAAGGAAGAAGATATGAAAAATAAAGAAATAAGGGTAAAGAAGAATTGACTCAAATCGAATTATATTTTCAAGTTTTCATTCAAATCAAACTTTGTTCAGTCAACATCTGGGGGAATACTTGACCGGTGTGAAAGTGTTGTTATTGGTACTGGGTATGATCGACAATGCACGGGCAATAAGAAATGGTTCACATCTGATTTCATATTGCATAAAGAGGGAGTCAAAAATCTTTTACTTTGCAAAGCAATGACATATTATCTATTTAATAAGCTGCAACTGTCATTTACAGAGAGTGAAGATCCCAGTGTATGTTTCCACAGAGGCGACCAAAGCTTACCTCGAGGATGGTGTCATCATCACTCAACTGATCACCTTTCTGTGCGCTTCCTTTTCCAGCCAACAGGTTCTGTAAAATATGACAATAAAATGAATAAACAATGCGGTGTGGTGCGGGGGTATTTTCTTCTCTTAGTGGGTGCGTAAGGAGGTTGTCGGGCGGCTTAACCCTGATATTTATTAGGCTTTCTCACATCACTTGATTCATTCAGAATAGAGGTGTGTGTTAATGTTAATAATAATGTTGGGTGGGGTGGGGTATCCCGTGATGTCATGATTTTCCCCACTGCCAAAGGCGCAGACGCGCACTCAATGAACTGAAATAAAAATATGCTAGGCATGGAATGATCTAGTACTTTGCGTGGTGTGGACAAAGAAATGTATGATCGATTTGGTGTAATAAAGATGAATGATTGGCGCTCATTGTCCCAGTTTAATCATAATTAATCATAATTAACTATCAGAATGGAATAACCATTTTATTGTTCCTTCGTTTTATATTACTCTGACATGATTGATTGGCATAAACATTTCCAGTTTAATACCACAAAGGGTCCTATTTTTTTATTCATTCAGTTGTTTTGGGGTTTTTTGGGGCTTTTTTTTTGGCGTGCTTGGTAAATAATAATTATGCTCGATGCCCACACCGGTCCACTCCAAACCAAATGCACCACTGACCGTATAATATCTTTGCACTGGATTGACAGCCATGTCTTAATTTTCACGTACAGTATATAGTTTAAATGTGTAGTAAATCTCGACAAATTAAAAAAAAAATCTTTAAAATTTGAAGGCCCTATCCAATTAAAACTTTAGTACCACGTGATATCAAGGAGTAAAAACGAGAACTTCTATTAAAATGTGGATTAAATTATATTTAAAACTTACCGATTCCGATTGATTTGTAAGTTTTCCAGACATATGTAGACCGACCGTAACACCAACGATACCAACAACACCCAATATGCTGGCGGCGATGATGTATTTAAGAAAACTGGTCTTCTTGGCTCCCTTGGAGGGGTTGATTGCTGCCTATACAAATAAAAGATGACAGTGTTTAAAAATTGCTGTTCTAGTTTCAGAAATCTATTGAATTCATAATTTCGATTGTAGCTTTCTAAAATGCACGACGAAGCCTCATTAATAGCCATTTCATCAGAGAGAGAGAGAGAGAGAGAGAGAGAGAGAGAGAGAGAGAGAGAGAGAGAGAGAGAGAGAGAGAGAGAGAGAGAGAGATGGTTTAACGTCCACTCGACACAAACTAGGTCATTTCGGGACTAACATGGTTTAATTTCATTTCAATTAGTCGCTTGTGCGTGGGGGTCTTTAGCCGTAGGAGGAAACCGGAGTACCCGGAGAAAACCTACGAGGTTGGAAGGCCACCTACTCCTTGCCACGTACAAGCCATTTCATCAACTCTAAGTTATGTCTTAATGATATTAAATGACACTAGTGATAAACTTAGTGGCGTGTCATTGCAACTCCTTTTAGCTAGAGAGGGAGAGAAATAGGGTTTAAATTCCACTTAACACTAACTAGGTCATTTCGAGGCTAACTTATGGTTCAATTTATTTCAATAATAACGCGTCAATGAGGCTGAACAAACCTTATGATCCATTGCGCAAGCGTTAACCATTCGGCCTCACAACCTCCCTCCTTTTACATATACCGTATTCAAAGTAACAGATATCTTAGTACAAAGAAGTGTGTCAGTATGTACATAGTAGTAGATAGTGAAGTCATACTCATATATCCTTTTTAGACAGAACATACATGTTACATTATTACTTCAAGGGGAAGTCTCGAATTTTATGGAATACCAAAATGTGAGGGAATGGCCTAAATGGTTTATCTGAAATTTTCAGCTCAAATCCACTGGGCGGTTGGAAGTGATCCCTAGATTTACTTAATGAGGTTACGTAATCCCTTTAAAGAATTCCATTGAATCGTAAGAGTGACTTTGTAATAATGAATCCCTTTTATGACTTTAAGTCATTACTCCCTGGTGTGAGCGTATGTCGCATGGAGATAAGGGCGCCTTCTCAACGTCGTGGGTTTCCTCCGGGCACCCCGGTTTCCTCCCACTGCTAAAAACCCTACGCGCAAGCGAATTATTGAAATAAAATTGAAACCATATGTTAGTCCCAAAATGACCTAGTTTGTGTCGAGTGGACGTTAAACCCCAAATAAAATTGAAACCATATGTTAGTCCCAAAATGACCTAGTTTGTGTCGAGTGGACGTTAAACCCCATTTCTCTCTCTCTCTCTCTCTCTCTCTCTCTCTCTCTCTCTCTCTCTCTCTCTCTCTCTCTCTCATTACGAATGGCTATCCAAGCAATTGGGGATAACATAGAAAAGGCATTACAAAGCTTCCAGTTCAGTGACTCGGACAGAGGTTACTGATAGTACTCTACGCAGACTCTTATATGTAAATAAAATATTACCAAGTACGAACAAAATTCGAAGTCTTAAAAGACGTTATAGGAAAAATAGTGCAATCAGCAAATGGACTGTTCACTGTGTACAAAAGCATGTGAAGGATTTATTATGGTAGCCCATCCACTGAAACGACAGTCGTTCCTGTGACAGTGATAACCGGGCCTTTTAAGCAATGGCTATTAAAAATAAAACCGAAAACATATTAAAGATGTTTGTTTTATAAAATATAATTTACCTTGAAAAAAATTATTTTCAAGAAGTTTTATCTGTTCGTTGGTTAAACTTATTTTGCATACATTGATACATATTATTTCAAAGCATTATTTGGCAATTATAAAATTAGCGATAGAAAGACTTTAGAGTTTGAGTTATAAAAGCCAGAATTTAGAATCTGAACACTGTTTTGTTGAAAAATATGTATGCTGGATATTGTCAGTTTCCGTGTATTAAACCATCAGAACTGATACAATTATTATTGTTTCTATCCAATACAAAGACAATACAATTAAAAATATACATGTTTAAAATATAATCCATAAAGAAAACTGTACCTCTTCATCGTATTCTGTTTTCGGCATTTTGAAAATTAAAAGGAGTTGTTTCCGTGGCTTTACAAAAAGAAAATCGCACAAAAGGCACTAAAACAATAAATTCTCCGAGAGAAAGGGGGATGACCAGCACACCCCGACGAAATGAATATTCTGCGATTCTGTGTATAAGTAATTCTACTTTTATAGAATGGAATGAAGTATAGTCTCACTAGGCGTCGCGCTCTGATGTCATGCTCTACCCCATGTCAATCATCTCGTCAAGAAAGTTGCCATAATAAAAACGAAAATACATCGTGAGTAATTTGTCTTCGTTTAGTTATTTTGACTGACAATACACGTTTTTTGCCCTACAATAATACATGAATGTCATAAAATAAATGTTACCATAAATAAACATACCTAAACGTAAGCAATCGTGTCATTTTAAGAAACCCACACATGCGCCGTTTTTTTTAAATTCATATTAAATATGAGAATCGTCGTATTTGTTGAATTATAGTTATGGCTTTTGTACAGTGAAATGTTGAGGTGATTGTTCCGACAAGGCCGGATTTATCATTAGGCCTAGTAGGCAATAGGCAGCGTGCCAGCGTATAACCTTGTTTCTGTAAATTTGGGGGGCCATTGTAAGTTGTTAAATCTAGGTGTAACATACATTATAACGGGGTTAAATCAACTTCTTACAGACGATCTTGGCAGACAGTGAAATCCATTGGACAACCTGACATTTACTGGGTTAAAGGTTTAACCATCCCTGTAATTTGTGAAGTTATTATGTTTTCGGCCGTTTATTCTACTCTATTCTAAATCTATGGGTAGACGAGGGTTTTTTCTCTCGCCTGAACGCGACGATTGGAATTCGCCAGCGATTTTTTTTACGGCCGATCACGAACGGGCACCCGTAGCGATCGTCTCGTGTGAATTATATCTATCACGTGACTTGTAAAAAATGACGATTTGCTGAAAACGTAAGATTGCTGTGGTACCTGCTATTTATTTGCTTCTAAAACAATGACCTCGTGACGTCAAACAGACAAGACCTATCTGAACAAAGAATCACCAAAGCTATTTCTTTTGTCAGACTCAGCGCTTCGGCAGTTGATTCCGCCATTTTGAGATCATCTGATATCAATGATGTCCACGATTGGCTTATGAAAATGTTTCGCTTGACAATATACACGGGACACGGGTAGACGAGCGAACATGCCTCGAGTCGATCGCGGTGTAAAATATTAGACCGAAAATATCTAATCGGCGCGATCGCACAAAAATTACGCTCGTCTGACCTAGGTGTTTTTGCATTATGATTTCTTATGGTGAATAATTAATTCTGCCTTTGGTTGTTGGTTTGCGTTTTTTATGGTGTACAGCGAACTTGTACGGCCAGTCTATCTGTCATTTCCAAATTCAGTTCTAGGCTGGTAGCTTAAATATAGAAAAACACCCAAGAACAAATTGCACAGCAAAAATTTGCTCTTGATAATCATTGTATAGGTATTCTGCATGTAAATCAATTCTCCAAAAA
This sequence comes from Patella ulyssiponensis, assembly GCA_963678685.1. Lineage (NCBI taxonomy): Eukaryota > Metazoa > Mollusca > Gastropoda > Patellidae > Patella > Patella ulyssiponensis. The sequence goes on along the minus strand of OY783226.1, from coordinate 27,427,248 downwards.
TAGGATACTTGCAACCTAAAATGTTTTATGGGCATGTTGAAAAATGTACCTAAAGAATTTAAGTATGCCGTCAAATCGTGTCTGTGACGTCATTGTTCTCCAAAATAGCACGGCATAATAACGTAAATCTGACGATTTTTAGGTCACTTCCAAGGAATATTCACTAATATGTAATGCTAACGGTACTAAAAATAAATATAAGACAAATTATTTTCATTGATATACCATTAGCCTACACTATTTTACCGATACCCTTTTAGGACTGTGAATTTTGTCTTGATTGTTTGTACTAGTTTTATTTTATTTCATGACAGCAAAATCAGTTTCATCAATTGACACTAGGAAAGTTACAGTTGAAATAATCGCAGGAACTTTCATGGGTTATATTACATTCAATTCCTACTTTTTTGCCCAGAGAGTTTTGTAACCAAATCTGATTGTTTTAGAACGAGTGATCTGCAGCAATTATATCACTAGTGGTTAATAAAATGATATCATGCAATTCCGAGCCCATTCACTGTCGGTCCAACTGTAGTCTGTAGCCTACTTGGTGCTTTACCCTGTGATTTGAAGCAGTGTCTTCGGGTGTATAAAAATCTACCGGTTTTTTTTAGTTTTATCGATGTAGGGGGACTACAATAAATGAATGATGAAGGTATACAAACCGCGTTGCATACATTTAGTAGGCATAATCTCAGTACTCTACTGGCTCCCCGCCGCCGCCTGCCTTCCCTTGGTGCCTTGTTTGCTCATTGGTTACCCTGCCTGATCTACATACCATTCATCATTACATTTCACCAGAAATATTCTGAATCAATATTATTAGGCAAATGGTATGAAATGAAACTGGGTTTAGGCTCTTGCTTTCTGTGTCGTCTGCTCAATGTGCTAACGAAGACGGAAAAACACCATGCATTGTGCTTTGAGGATAATTTTGTCTGCATTTTGCTACGGCCTACTCTTATTTCGAATTCAAACCGGGGGTCACGGTGGATAAGTGAGTAATACGCTGGCATTGGCGGTGAAAGTTCATCCAATAATTTCCGACGTGGTCCTGGTCCCTCCCTCCTTGTCGGTGATGCAGGACGGAGGGCTTGACAAGGTCAGCTGTTTAGTCGTTCGGATGGGACAGTTGGAATCCGCGTATGCCCGTCTTCTTTTACGTGCATATCAATGTGTACACAGGACCTCAGTTTTTCGTCTCATTGTCCTACACCACTGAGAAGGGGAAACCATGGTAGGAAAGAAATCCGGATGAACTTTTTTCGGCCAATGCTGGAATCCAACCTGTAGGGTAGCCAGTCAAAGTCATACTCACTGGACCAAGCGTATTTTCCTGTCAATCTGGTCATTGAGAACAGCATGTACAAAGTAGTCCATATTAAAGTGGGCGTGGAACCTAATTCCCACTTTGTGGCCACCTAAATTTCTTATTATGATGCAGACGGTTCATAAATAAAATGGCCGAATAAATTTCGCGATCAAGGGTTCGGCAAGTAATGTCGGGCGCCGGCAAGCCCCAAAATTGCACAGTTGGGGGAGGGGATGTAGGCATTTCTCAGAAAATTTATGAAAATTTGACGGCTGCAATTTGAAGGATCTCGGAATTGCAGGATACCACTTAACTGCCCACAATAAGATGGTTGCCATTATTGGCTTGTTCTTCAGATAATTAAGGGAATTCTTATACGCTTTCATTTTCATATGGGCATATAATTGCGTGTCGTCTATGTCCACAAATTTTAACCAATTTTGATATAACATAACAGATTTGTTCATTTCCTAAGATCTCAGATGGGGTTCAATTTTTTGTGCGTATTTATGGATAATTGTAAAATATGTACACAGTTTGTGGAACCTATAAGTTTCCACAATATTTGGTCCGATTCAGATGAAACATGTATCTTAATAATCAGATGATCCTGGAGGAGTTTCAGTTTGGTGCGCATTAGTAGTTCATTCGTTCGTAGGGTTTAACGTCCGCTTCCACCTTGAGTGATATCGTAGTCAGGGGCAACTTAGGCAGCTTCTTGTCTTATGAACCTTGCATTGCACGCAAAATGATGTGAATTATGTACTAAATTTGTGGACAGCTTGTAGTCGCATTTGGAATATAACATATATGTGATCACAAGATCTTGGAGGAGTTCGATTTTGGTTGGCATCAGACCGCAACTTCTAGAGATTGTGGTCCTTTCCTTTTACGCAAAATGTGTATTGTACAACGTTTGTAGATCCTGCTAACAATTGTTGTCCAATTTCAATGACACATGATCAATAGAATATGACAATTTGTTGAGATATAATCCGCAGAAATGATTTTTCGTAACCCGAAGGTAGACACACCAAACTTAGGACACTTTAGGTGGAGACGGTGCGTGCTAGAATGCATTTAACGCATATCTGAGCCGTGGCATACCAGATATTGACACTTGGTTCATGGATTATGATTAAGTCATGAAAACATGAACACAGTTAGAAGCAACCGAGAACTAAGCGACCTACGAGGAAACACATACAAACACTTTTAATCCGGCTGCGAAATCTAGTTTTTTTTTCTAAACAATATTTATTCACAGAAACTGGATTGGAGAACAGGCAGGGGCCTGTAGACCCCCTCTCCATAAAAGTACAAAGATAAATATATATTGAAAAGTAAAGTAAAATAGAGGAACAATTAAATTATAAGATGGCTATATACACAATATGTACAAACCACAACCAGAATGTTTATATTTCATACATCTTCACAAAGGATTTTCAAAATCTTTGGGAGATGTCGAGGAAGTTGTGTACTGCCGAAATATTACTTCAGAATTTTTTCTGTCATCAGTTCCGAATAATCTGTAAGTCATCTGTGGAAATCATTGGAAGTTTGCATATGTCCCATGGCTGAAAATGACAACATTAAAAACAGGCATATTCTGGTCATTGTCCCCGGCACACAATCATAAATTACATTTTGTCCCCCGCCTTTCGAAGAAAGTTAGGGGACTATTAAAATGGGTTCGTCCGTCTGTCTGTCTGTCTGTCTGTCCGTCACACTTTTTGGGACACAATAACTCTATTCCTAATTGATTTAGAACTAATTTGGGGGCACCTATAACATTGGGGCTCTTGGGTGCAGTCTGGTCAGAAGCCCGCATAATCTGGGCTTGGTGGAAATGACTTAACAAATGTCCCAAAATATGAGCCTCCGTTTTTCTTCCAGAAATTTTTGTCAGAATTCGACAGCTACTTCTCATCTGTTTACAAAATAGCTAAAATTCATCATCCTATCCATTGAAAAAAATAACGGTCTCAATTTGAGAGAAAAAGATCAAACTAGCTTCTTTTTCTCGCCATGTCACTTATTCTTCACCGCGATGGGGGCCCAACGAAACCAGTTGGTCAGAGGGCATAGAACATCCCAGTCCGCCACTGGAAATTTTTATCAAAGGATAAATGGTTGCATACTGCAACTTTTAAAAATCGAAACCGAAATCAGAGGAAATTAGATACCAGCCATACAATAAGTCGATCACCAGCAGCATTAATTGATTTCCGGACAAGGAGGATTCATCATGGGGTTTAACATCCTACTTTTCTGCTCCGACTGGGATAATCAAGACGAACATATGGCAGACAGTGTGCAATGAAGAAAATTTGGCGCGGACAGCGCCTACTCGAATTCAAACTGCCAGGGGATCTTTTACATGTACACCAGTTTTTCGTCCCATCCCACTGACTATATGTTGTCCCTTGCTAGGCCCTAGGTCCTGCACCGCTGACAAGGAGGAAACACCTACTCGGTTTGAGCCGATATTTTTATTATGTAATTTTAAATTACATGACTTATCATAACAGTATATGTGTTGCCTTTCACTGTGTAAAACAAGATTAATTTTTACAATCTTCTGCATGTAGGCTATCTGTTTGAGATGATATATTTAGTTCTATAACTTTATACAAATTACATGATTTATTATAACTTAATAATTTATATCTTGATATGAGTTGCCTTTCAATGTGTAAAACAATTTTATAAAAAGTTTTTTAATCCATAGAACCAATATAAATTTTAATGTTTTTGGACGTTATGTCGCAATTGGTTGTTTTGGAGTGTAAATATTTCGTAGATTTCCGTGAAGAAGAATTCATAACCGAAAACTGTAACTGAACATAATTATTATCAATACTACCATTATAATACAACATTTATAAAGCGCACCGTGTAACAAAAGTCAAAATAAAAGAAACGGATACAAGCGCTATTAAAGATAATTAACCAGCATACGCTTTTAAAATCAATGTTTTTTGTGCAGACGGGTAAAGTGAAAAAACAAATAAAACAAGCCAACAGTGAGGCTGATGTCCCGCACTGAAATCCCAAAATAAATAGATGACACATTTTAATTAAACACACATTTAATTTTTATCAAAAGTATCGAATAATCAAACTGATTATCAACTATACACTTAGTTTCATCTCTCTATATCAAACATTGACCAATGAAATTGCTTAGCTTTAGCTCGAAGATATTCACCTAATGAACCTCTACATCAAGTTTAAACATTCTACGTCAATTAAAGGCAGAGTTGTTATGTTCAAATTTCTAGACCAATCGCTCCTTATCCTAAGCAGAAATTTCTCACCACCGAACTTAGTCAAGGTAATGATATACTGAATCTATACTAAGAGTTTCGTCGCTCTCACTTCATTATAACCAAAGTTATTGTGTCCCAAAGAATCAACCAATCAGAAAATGCTCATCTTCGAACTCCTTCAAGGTATTGGCCTCATAAACGCCTACATCAAGATTGAACATTCTACCTGAATTAGAAGGAGAGTTATTGTGGGTCGACCATTCAAATTGCTAATTGCTCTACTTACCATGAACAGAAAATCCTCATCATTGAACTTAGTCTGATGTAATGAAACTATATACCAAAATCCATCACTCTCATTTTTAATTAGAAATAAAGTTATCATGTCCCAAAGCATCAAACAATCAAATTGCTTATCCCTGCTTACCCTAAGCAGAAAATGCCCATCTTCGAACTCCATCAAGACATCGACCTAATAAACATCTACAAGTTTGAACATTCTAGCTCAATTAGAAAGAGAGTCACTGTGTCCAAAAAGGAAGTGTGACGGACAGACAGACGGACGAGCTCATTTTAATAGTCAGTAACATGTTTGGGCTAAAAACATTCCTGCCTTCCAGTCAGAAAAATAAAGTACCTTGCTAGAAATTCCATTACTTTTTGGACTGGAGCCATTCCGCATTGTGCGACAATTTTCCGTCATCGATCAATAATTATGTCATCAATTTTTCAGGAATCGAAATTTCTTTTAAGTGACAAATAGATAAAATGAGAAGAAGAGAGGCAGAGAGAGAGAGAGGGGTGGGGGGATTCAGCGTAACGTCCACTCGACAAAAACCACAAACTAGCTCATTTCGGGAGTACAATTGCACGAAGTGGTCTTTATAAGTGGGTGTGGGGGACTGGAGAATGGCTTAACTCAGCGCACGCGTTGAACCACTATCGACCATCAAGTCCCCGATTAATGGATAAATCACTCAAGTGACAACCCTCTAGTGACACTCTATAGAGTATAGAGTCGGCACTTTGCGATATTGTTTTTCGGGCATATTCATATTTGTTTCATTAAAGATACATTATGGGAGATTTTTATAAGGAGTTAGCTATTTTTGCTATAACAGTTCAAAAACAGATGATGAAAGAAGAATATGTTAAAAATTCCAGTCAAATTACTTTATTCTGTTATTTTTGACTAGAAATAGTAGATAATTCCATCTTCACCGATGGCCGATCGTTTGATTGACAGGAGTTAACTCCACCTACATAATCTCGATTATCAAGTAATGTTTTCAATGACCCTGGTAGGCCTACATTTAGCCTGTTTGTTTTGAGACGGGGCTTCAATTCAACTCGTATTACATTTATTGTCTACTACAAATTAGAATTAAGACTGTTAATAGGGATGGGACCAAAGGTACTTTTCTACCATCTGAAAATTCTGCAGGGGTGTTTCTAAGGCGAAATTGGTTGAAAAAACGATTTTAACAAATGTTTTGTTCTATCTTTATTTCTTCGGTCGGGTTATTGGCATTTTTCAAAATGGCGGCCAAAATCGCGACCGAAAAGGTCTGTTTCGCGAGTTATGTCGTCAAATGGGCAAGATATGTGTTCCAATATGTCTTTCAATAGGTTTCCGAGTATGTCGAATTCAAAAAAGTATACTCTAATGTGTTTCCAGCAATGGCGGCCATTTTGGATCCAATATGGCCGCCATTTGGGCCCAAAACGGATTTTTTTGAAAATTTTGTTGTCGCCTGTGGTAGATATGTGGTAGATATGTGGTCCAATATGTCTTTTGATATATTTTAGAGTATGCCGAGTTCAGCAAATTATACTCAAATGTTCTTAAAGCAACGGCGGCCATCTTGGATTTAATATGGCCGTCAAAATTGGCACCATATTGTCCTAAAATGGATTTTTTGGGAATTTTGTTGTCGCATGCGGTCAAATGTGTGGTCCAACATGTCTTTTAATATGTTTTCGAGTACGCCGAGTTCAACAAATTATACTCCAACCTGTTTCGAGCAATGGCGGTCATCTTGGATCCAATATGGCCACCAAAATGGCCGCCATATTGGCCAAAAATGGATTTTTTAAAAATTTTGCTGTCTCGTGGAGTCAGATGTATGGTCCAATATGTTTTTTAATATGGGACCCAAATTAGCACTAAACAGTCATTTAAAGCCCCAATAACACTCTTGTTGTAACTGAATAATATGTCCCAATCTTCATTCTGGTCAACAAATTGTATTATTTTACAATATTCCAATTAATTGATGATATAAATTTTATCTTAACACACCTAATTAAAAAAATTGGAAAAATTCAACTAATTGATTTGAAAAGTCTAACGTAAACCCTTTCAAATGTGACTTTGATTAAATTTATTTTCGAACCCTCTGGACAAGTAAAATAGGTCGTAATGGATAATTTACACAACAGGTAGGACACTTAAACATCTAGTACTTAGAATAAGGCTATTATTTATTTTCTGGAGCTTCCAAGCCAGCAAGAGTGTTATTGTCCCTTTAATGTTCTGTCTCAATTCACTGAGCTTGAAGGTCACATATTTGTAATTTCTATCTGCTAATTATTACTCTCTCTTTCTGGCGGATATCAGTGGTACACGTCATCCTGAGGAACTTTATTTCAGTGATCAACTGTTTCTCGTTTAATTCAGAATTCTACATTAGATCGTGTGGTACAAGATTTCCATCATTTTAGAGCATTTGTTCTTCTTTAGGCCCTTCTTATGTAACCTTCAAGACCAGTGAATTGGGGCAGAACATTAAGGATGTGCTAAACCCATAAGTTAATTATTAGGGATGTCGATACATTGTTCAACCTGGTTCTTTGTTGAACTGACTAAATGCACTCAAAACGTTATACGTTTGTGTAATGTAATATACTATATTTGTATATTAGTATAATTATGCGAGATGTGGATACATTGTTAAACGGACAAGATTCCCCATTATTGAACTGACTAGATACACTCAAAAATGTATAATTAATGCGAGATTTGGATACATCGCTCAAAATCGTTCTTTTAACTGACTAGTTGATTAGACTGGTTTCACGACTGAAATGAATTGAAATGAAATGGGGTTTAAAGTCCCACTGTTCTGCTCCTAACCTGAGCTAATGAAGACGGGCATACGCCATACAGTGTGCTACGAGGGAAATTTTGCCCGGGCAGCGGCGCTACGACCTACTCTTATATCTAATTCCAACTGCCAAGGGATCTTTTACGTGCACAACAATGTGTACACGCGACCTCGGTTTTTCGTCCCATCCGAACGACTAGACAGATATCCTTGTCAGGTCGTTCGGATGGGACGAAAAACTGAGGTTCCGTGTACATATTGGCGTGCATTAGTACATTGCATTAGTACATTGCAGAAACTCATTTTTTAGCCTGGATTCGCCATTGAACTGAGTCATAGTATACAGTATAATGATGCATTTGTAATTCTAAAAAACACGTGTATAGTATTAGTTGTATTATATTTTGTTTTATGTTATTATTATTGGCGACCATAATGTATTCAAGATGGCGACTTTGGTCGAATAACGCTCGTATGTAATTTATTGGACTCGGCATCCCCGAAAACCTATTTAAAGACATATTGGGAACACATGTCTACAGCATGCGACAACAAATTTAAAAAAAATTGGGACCAATATAGCCGCCATTTTGGCGTTCGTACTTCATATTAGATCAAAGATGGTCACAGTTGCTCGAAACGCGTTAGAATATAATTGTTTGAACTCGACGTACTCGAAAACATATTAAAAGACATATTGGACCACACATTTGACAGCATGCGACAACAAAATTGCCAAAAAATCCATTTTTGGCCAATATGGCGGCAATTGTGGCGGCCATATTGGATCCAAGATGGCCGCCGTTGCTCGAAACACGTTAGAGTATAATTTCCGGAACTTGGCATACTCGAAAACATATTAAAAGACATATGTGACCACATATCTACCGCAAACAACAACACAATTTCTGTTTTAGGCCCAAATGGCGGCCATATTGAATTCAAGATGGACGCCATTGCTCGAAACACGTATACTCGGAAACCAAATGAAAGACATATTGGAAAACATATCTGGCCCATTTTTGAAAAATGCCAACTACCCGACCGAAAAAAATTGAGATAGAACAAAAATTTTGCCAAAATTGTTTTTTTCAATCAATTTCACCTAAGAAACACCCCTGCAGATATTTTTTTGTTATTTTGTCCCATCCCTACTTTTAATATATAGATAAGAAGAGAAAGTCGGCAACAGAATTTTAAAGTTTGAAAGGAATGGACCAAATCAATGAGGCAGTATTGTAAATAATTATACTATAGCCGACTTCTTCCGTTGCCTGCGTGTATTCTTGTACTTTATATAGGCCTACATAACTCCCGAAGCAGGCGAACAGAAAACAGTGATCCGATGGGGCTGCAATTCAGCTGGTTGATGTTAGCTGCGATGTTTATCAATTTCCATGATTTTACTGTAAACGCAAGTGACAAAAGAGCGACAGCGTGTTGACATAATTAATGCGCTCAACAGCGACCTCGCTTCGTACACTCTATCATTAATAGCCTCGACGTCAACGTAACTGTTAATCTCCTCTCACGACGCCATTTATAATTAAATCAATCAATGAAATCCTGTTTAAATCCAAGCTCAATCCAAGCCACCCGTGGGTCTACAGAGTTGATTTTATGCTTGTTGTTTAAATAAAGATCTAATTTATAATTTCTATGACATCTGAAGCCGAAATGAAGACTTGCAATAATCAGATTTAGCTCTTCCATAATGTATGTTTTATGAAGTATTTGGTGTCATATAATGCAACGGCAGCAGTCTGATTGATTTGTTGATTGGATTTCTTATAATGGACCACATTCAGGTTGCTGTAATCATGGTCTGAAATACGTGACAGGAATGAATGTAAATCAGTTCATATGCAATCAGATTACATTATTATATGCGTTGCGACCCATATAGGTCAATTTCTATAAGTCCCAAATATCAGCGAATTAGCTCCTTTAATGTTCCCCCCCCCCCCCAATCATCTAGAATTCAGGTGGGCACGTGGTGGAATTTCTGTTCTAACGTCAGGCCTATATTGGACTACTTTTATGTTGTGTTACTCACGGATCGGGATTATACGAAAATGCGTTTGTGACCGTCTGATTCTCAACATTTTATACGCCTAAATTTTCATGTGGATGCATATTATTATTGTCGTCGCCCCTGTCCGTCCGTCTGTCCGGGCGTCTGTTTGTCCGTCTGTCTGTCCACAATTCTTTGTGGACGCTCTTTTTATCCGATTTCAAAGAAACTTCAAATATAGGTTTATCTCCCTAAGATCTCGGTTCGTTTTGGACCGTAACTCCATAGATTATGGCCCTTGATTGTACATGTACGTTTTAGTTTGTGGTCACAATTTTTATCCGATTTTGTTTTCCTTTCGATATTCGCGCCTATCGGACAGTAACTTTCTGAATAATGTCCCCTGGTTGTACGAAAAATCGCGTTTTTAGCTTGTGGACACTATAGACGTCACAAATTTTAACTTGGTTCCTTTCGATATCTGGTCGTAACTTCCGGTAGACCCTAAGGACGATCGATTGGGTTCGAATTTCGTAAAAATCGGACCAAAACTGACAGAAAAATGGCCGAACCTCGTACTCAAATAGCGTAAAAAATATGGTATATTAAGGTTGTAGACCCTCTGGAGGTGGTCACAATTGTCTTGCGATTTTGATGAAATTTGAAATGTGCATGTAAGTTTATAACTCATAGATCGTGGTTCCTGTCGATATTCGCGCATATAGGATCGAAATTGTCTGAATTATGGCCCCTGATAGTACGAAGAATTGCGTTTTTAGCTTGTTGTCCCTGTAGGGGTCACAATTATTATTCTATTCAAAAATATCACCTCACCGTTCGAAGATATCACCGTTACACCGTTATGTTTGTGGAGTTCGAATTTCGTGAACATCAGGCCAAACCCAAGGGACAAAATGACCGCCCCTCGTGCATAAAAAGTGTATATCAAGGTTGTGGACCCTCTAGAGGTCACAATTTTGATCCGATCTTGATGAAAGTTGAAATACATGTTTATAACCACAAGTTCTGGTTCTTATCGATATTCGCGAGTAACTTCCTGAAAAACACGTCCCTGTAGAGATCACAATTTTTATCCGATTAAAAAAAACACGTGAATATATCACAATTACACAAACTAATCTTGATTCATTTCGATAATCACGTATATCCGAACGCAACTTTTGGATTATGGCTCCTGATTGTTCGAAAAATTGCATTTTTAGCTTACGAATTTTCTAGATACCACAATATTTTTCCGATTTTAAAAACCGTTTAAATATATCACCATTCCACCATGATGGAAGTTGAATTCGAATTTCTGTAAAATTGAAATGAAACTGTCCGACAAAATGGCCGCTCTTCGTACACAGTATGCAATACGAAGTTTGTGGACTGAGGTCACAATTTTTATCCGATTTTGATGAAACTTAAAACATATCTTTATATTCCAAAGATCGCAGTCCCTTTTCATATTTGAGAAATTTAAACCATAACTTTCTAGATTATTACCCCTGATTGTACAATAAAATCCCGTTTGTTTTTAGATTGTTCTCTATCCATCGCTTGTAAAACGTGGGCGTATTCTGCCTGGCACCCCATGGGCCTAACTGGTCGGTGCAGTAATATAGGATGTGGACCTGGTGGACTTCGGTTTTTATAGGGATATTACTATCAAAATAAGTACCAATCCCTTGCTGGCAAAACGGGTTTGATTTCAGATGGACAAGAAAAATGGACAGTGAGAAACATTATTTTAAATAAATCCTTATATCCAGTAAGATGGTATCCATGTAAAGATTCCCTCATAGAACACTGCATGACATATACTCGTTTTCATTGACCCGGATGGAGTAGAAAAATTGGTCGTTAACCAAAATGTATAAAATGTGTTATATTTCAAGAATCCCATCTTTTATAGAATTTTCTTATTAGTTGATTACTGGACAGTATTGCTGAAAGTTTCAAATGTTAGTTTATATCGTGAAGAATAAATCTCTTTTATGTTGTGTCTTTTCCTAATAATGCAAAAAGAAAATAAAACGTTTTGTTAAACACACAGGAGCAAAATCTGTCTTATGCAGGTCTTTTTTTAGGCCCGAAATGTCATATAATAATAATTAGACATCTATTAACATAACAAGATCATAATCAACCCTCGATGCCATCGGATATCTTCGATATTAAACAGATTAGAACGGTTCAGCCGTAGTAACTTTCCCCAGAGGCTCTGACTTTCCCGATATAGGGCTTTGGCTGTATTGACATTGCGGCACCATTGCGACATCAGAAACGCGATTTGACGTTATTTTCGAATTCTTTGGATACATGTTTCTACATGTCAATAAGTGTCTAAAGTGAATGGGTTTGCCGTTATTCGAATGTAAGGTTCTAAATTGGCGGCAATCTTGAATTTATGCTAATTAGATCCTTTCCGTGTGTCTGATTTTTCGAGACTTTTGTTTTACTGCAGAATACACTACTGAAAGATAATCAAAAACTAACTTTGGCGGTTCAATTCAAATTCTTTAGATGCATGTTTCTACGTGCCCATAATGTATTTTTAGGTTCCAGGCATCCTATGTTTGGAGACTTTTGTTTTTACATGCAGAAAACCCTACTGAATGACAATCAAAAACTAACTTTTGCAATTGGATTTGGTTTATGGGTTTTTATTAGCTAATTTTACTTACCTGGTTGTAGCATAATTGTTCGAATAAGAAACTTGGGGCAGTCTGTCTATCAACTAGGAGATCGTGATGTAATTAACGACACAAACTGGGGACAAACTGGCAGTATAATAGATTGATAACAAATTTGCCATTTTACTTATCTCTTTTGAAAGCGTGTAAATTATGTGAAATAGTTCATATCTTCATGATATACCAATAAACAACTAGTATAAATGGTTCCGGATGATGCATTAACAACTTGAAATCGTAATTTAGTAACTTGAAATCTCAATTTAGTAAATTGAAATATGAATTTAGTAACTTGAAATTCTTCTAACTGAAGTGTCTTGGAATGTCGTCTCTTAAACTTCAAACTTATTTTAAGACTCTTTAAGTTGACATTCCAAAACAATAAGTGTCTACAAAATTTTAATCAGTGGCATGAAATTTGGACCTTTTAAAGTATTAAAGAGGCAATAACTTTATCCAAACCAGAATAATCTGTCTTCATAAATCAGCTTTTTATCATACTAATTGTTGAAGATGCATGTTAATTTAGAAATTCTAATAGTTTAAGCTCTAGTACTTGCAATGTTCTTGAAAAATGGAAATTGTTTATCTCACTATAATGATCCTTGTTTTCATCGACAAGAACCAACCTGTGCCAAAAAAAAAAAAAAAAAACCCTAACGAAATCATTATTGCTTTTTTCATGAAGAGGTATGAACATAATCTTCCCATGAAAATCCCGTCGAAGTCCACTATGGGCAATTTCTTTTATGGACGATTTAGTTTTACTATCCGACCTGAATATGGACGATGCTTGTAAAACTGCCTAATGTAAGATATTCGCAACTTGACCATACTAAATTCATTATCAAATTGTAAGCAACCATACACACTCGCAACACCATGAGTTTTAATATAATTATTACATAATAATATTGGCGCAACTATTTAGTTCAACTATATGCGCCTGAACTGGTAGGATGACCTGCCATTAAATGGTATGCTGACGCGGATGTGTGATGAATCCGTTTTTGTTCAATTTGTGATGGTGTTTCGCGATGCTGTGGTTGAATTTATTGTGACGTTGAAAAGTCTTGTTTGTATGGAAGCGTATAGGGGTCAATAGTGCGATAGATACCGCAATATTAAGTTGATAATAAGTCAACATATTGTGATTTTTCTGACGATTTTATCTCTGAAAAGGCAATTTTTGCCGAGTTAACTGAATAACTAGGTATTTTGCATGTCGTCAATTCATTTTAGATGCACACGTCGACATAGCGCATGGCAATATTTTGCGAATATATCGACATATACTACGGCGAAATGAAATAAGTCGCCAAAGCTTCAGAATAGCAATATCTTACCTCAAACGTACACACTTAAAACGAAAAAGGGACATACAACATAGCGTCTTGACTCAATTACCTCGGCAAAAATTGACTTTTCAGAGATAAAATCATCAGAATAATCACAATATGTTGACATAATACCAACTTAATATTGCGTTATCTATCGCGCTATTGACCCCTATACGCTTCCATATGTTTGAGATTCTATTATGGAGGAGATTTATTGACGGCGCGGTTAGTTGTGTCTGTAATACAGATACTGATTGGTATGGCTTGGTTGCTTCCCAATAAATTGAAGTTTGGAGCGATTTGTTGTGTCTTCTAAAACGAGGAGACTGTTGTCTCTGTATGTATCTATGGTGAACTTAATTTCAGTATGCTTTGTGTTGTGATAGTCTAGTAGGGAGTGGGTCGTGACCACGTTGACAACATCGCTGGGGACAAGCTTACATCGCTATTATTACAAAAGTCTTTGGAGTCAAGTATGAATGAGTCAGCAGATTTAGTTAGTGGCGATAATTAGTGGTATTGGGTTGTTTTGTAGTAGACATAGTCTCGGGAACATACGTGCAACCTTGCTTTGGGGGAGTTTGGGTGGGGGCTCTTGCATAATGCAGACGAGTTAAGGCATTTATGGTATTTCAGGTGTTTCGTTTGTGTTTCAGGTGTTTGGTGTGTAGGTTGATTTGTCTTGAAGGGTGTTGGCAGTACTGACGTAAACACGTGTATCCAATATTACATTGTGCGTAGATAGTCGATCTTAACCCCGAGTGTTAACTGGCGGTGTCTTCTCTCAAGACTGGCAATATAATCATAGGTTTGGTTGTGGGTACGAATTTGAGTTCGCGTGTCACTACTACACATATCTGGTCACCTGTAGGGGGATGGGTACCTTGGCTAAGACTGAAACAGTTTTGGTAATATATTCCTCCTGGGATGTTTCAGTGTGTACTTGTTCGTTTCGTTTTTGTTGGTTGTTCTTCCGGACGAACATGTATCAGAATGTAATGTGTAGGCGAGCTTCCCAAGACATTTTTAAAAAATCGTCTGCCAGAACTGATGCAGTCTGGCTGTATTTCAAGCACTGATCGTTGAGATATAAAGTGTCAAACGAATGGATTTGAGCACCTCGACCAAGCCCTGAGCACCAATGGAGGGAGGCCTTACGGACGGAAAATTTTGAAAATAGACTGTCTGAAATGTTGTCTAACAGTATTCACTCAGGCACCGATTGTCGAGATAAATAGAGCTGACCATATACCGTCCGTCACCTGATCACTAGTTTATTCATCCACCGAAGAAAGTTTCATACGAACGGAATTGCGAGCCTCAACGAAGCCCTTCAATGAGCGCCAAAGTAGCGAGTCCTTACAGGAGAGAGAGAAATGGGGTTTAACACCCACTGGACAAAACTAGGTCATTTCGGACTAACATATGGTTTAATTTGATTTCAATAATACGCTTGCGCGTATGAGTCTTTAGCAATGGGAGGAAATCGGATGACCCGAAAAAAAACCCCACGAGGTTGGACAGGCGACCCTACTCCTTGTCAAGTACAACCGCAATTCGAAACCACGCCAGGCAGTATTCAGGCACTGATTATTGAGATAAATAGAGCTGATCAGATACTGACAGTCGCCCGATCAGTAGTTTATCCGACCCCAGACAGAAAAGTGTCCAACAAACGGACATGCGAACCTCAACGAAGACCTCGAATATAGACTGCCGAAAATGTAGTCTAGGAGTATTTCAGGCACTGATCTTCGAAATAAATAGAGCTTACCAGATACCACCTGTCGCCAAATCACTAGTTTTTTCCGACCAGAGAGGACAATTTCAAACGAATGGAGTGAGTGAATCAAAGTGAATGAATATTTATTTTCGCACCGATATTTTGAGAAATAGACTACCGGAAATGCAACCGGGCAGTATTTCAGACACTGGTCGTCGAGACAAATAAAGCTGACCAGACATTGGGCGTCGCCAAATCACCTGATTATCCGAACAGAGAGCGGGGTGCCAAACGAACTGAGTGGCTGTTGTATCAAGTGGTTCACAGCAGGAAGTCTATGATTGAGTGGGAGTCTACGACTGAGTTGGAACGCTATTTAATCACCGTACAAGGTATTGATTACCGAAACATATCACAAACATTTTTTATTTTCTAAAAATATCGGGGGAGGGGGGCAAACGGGGGGAAAACCAGGTTGGGGTGGGGGTGGGGGGCTTGGCACCGCCATTGAGTTACAGTGAGCCAATCATTGTTGGGAACGGTTCGATTTACAGTTCGTACGATCAGCTTGGCAGGGATACTTCGTGGTGGTCATTTATGATTTCCCAGATACATTTTATACGTTAGTCATGTGTTAATGTGCATACGCTTTAGGGGTGGAACAATTTGATTTCATTTCGTTTAGTCATTTGGGTGGAGCAATGAGGAACGTCTAAAGTACCCCCCCCCCCATGGAAATGTTTGGCGGGGGTACCCAACCACTGAAAATGTCAGGAAGTACCGTTCTTGATACATTTGGATATCATATCATGGATATTTTGCAACAAGTTTCTTGTGATGGCTAATCTAGCTTATCTTTATAGGTTTGGGCACTAAAAGACTTCTGGTGGGGGTACCTCACCAATGTCGATGGTCATTCTTCATGCATGTGAAAATATTCTCAATATGCTGCAACCAGTTTCATGCGGCCTCTTGATGAGCTAATCAGGCTTTCGAGGGTGTAGCAATTAGGAACGTATGGCGAGTTTATTCCATCATCTGACAACATAGTAAATGAGATAATCTATAGCTGAGCCGGATTTTTTTCTCCCAAGTAGTACTCAAATAGACCTTTCATAAAAAGAAATAATCCTTTCTTATAGAGTTTTCCTTACATCTCACGTGAAACCGAAGTTCTCCTACCGGTCTCTAAAGTGACCACCAAGGAAAGGTATGCTACAGATGGAGCATATTCTACATATAATATCCAAATTAGAAATTATAACATAGCGAAATAATGACAAAAGGGCAGAATACCAATTTATTCAAGGGGGAGTTTTACATTCCATATTACAAGCAGTTTTAATTTTGGAATATCAACGCAACAAATTTTGGATATGATAAGTATAATATATGTCTAATATTATATTAGGCCTATTATTCCTTTCTTGAGATTGTATCATGTTAATTCGTGAAATAAAATAGTTTGTTGGGACCTCCGTGGACTATTACAACTCGCGTGTTATTTTTTTCAACTGAATTTAAAAAATTATATGAGTTACATGACATATATATCTATATTCGGTCTGTCCGAATATGTTTTCTATGGCTAGGCTTTAACCGGGTGAAACTTAGAAAGCAACAACGTACGCTTAGCTATTTAAAATGTTCCCCTCATTATGTAATACATCGTGACGACTGTCACCCGCTTGACGATTTCAAAGCAGTATTAAACTTGTGACAAATGTATATTTTAAAGGAACCTATAAAATGATATAGTCACATATATATGTAAATGCTTTGGTGGTCTATTTTTAATACCCTCTTTACTAATATTCCTTATTCGGGTGTCTACATGAGAGGTCGACCTATATAAGCACAGGGTGGAAACGAGAATCACCTTTAATATCTGATTGTTCGGTCTTTTGCTGCTATAAGTACTATTAACTTGATTTATAAACCTGTAACGGTAAATCTCTTTGACCTTTGGGGCAAATTCTATGCCCGGAATAACTTTGAATATATACGGGGGGCATTTGGGTTGTTCTTCTGGAAGTTTTTTTTGTTAAACCTGTAACCGGTTATCCTGCTACGATAGGTTTTATTTTTCATAAGAAAAGATGAAATAAGGTTTTTTCTTACTGGAATTCAGGGATATATTCTCGCGATCAAGATAGCGGGTGAAATTCGAGTTTTTTTAACAATCTGTTGACTAAGTGTGCTCGCCAAAACAGAACTATCGTGTATCAAATTAAAGATAGCCAAATTTTGATAAGAATTGTCGTCAAATTGGTTACTAATGAACTCATGAAATAATCAACACAATTATTATGCTTTATTTCATATTTATATTAAAGGCAATTATCCAGGGCTTCGTCCAGTTTCACTTGAAAAGTTGTTGCTCAACTGTGGCGTTCTAATGTTGGTTGTCGAGTGTAGACTTCTGTGACTGGTCGTCCTGTGATCAATCGTCTATTTTGGCCGATAGCTGTTGGTCGGCTATTTTTTTGTTACTTTTCCACACAAGTAATCGGAACTATCAAATTTCTGCCTATTGGAGGTTGTTTGTGAATGGCATGACATGGAAAGAAATCGAAATAAAAACATTTATAACAGTATTTCAGTATTATATTACAAATATAATTTTAACACTGAGATCATTGCTACCTTAGGTGCATTATGGAGATTTCAAGAAAGGGAAGTGACGGGCGAAAAGGATAAAAGAGAGATTGAAATAGGGTTTAACGCCCACTCGACGAAAACTAGGTCATTACTGGACAACAGAAGGAAACACGAGTTATCCTTCTATATCCTTCTATATAAGTGACGAGTGATAACAGATACACGGGTCAATTTCTGCTAACTAATATTTCATTTGAAGACCAAAAGTCGGTATGTGAGACTGTGAGGGGATATCTGCATAATTATAAAAGTAACTGAATGTCACTAGATAAAAAGGGAAAACGAGAAAAATAGTCCGTACATTCCTTTGTTTTTATTCATGCTATACTTAATAAAACGTGGTAAAATGTACGGACGTTTTCTATTTTTCTCGTTTTTCTCTTATCTAGTGACAGTCAATTATTTTTTGGATTTGTCAGATACACCCCCCCCCCTCCACAGTCTCATATAACAACTTTTGGTCTTCGAAGGAATTTTAAGTGAGCTAAAATTCACCCTTTTATCTGCTTTAACCCGTGTTGTCCTTTTGCGTTCGTCATTTTCCTTTCTTGAAATCTTCAGAACGCATCTATTGTAGCAATGATCTCTGTGTTAAAATTATACATGAAACGTGTTTAACCAGTTCTATTACATATACGAGAATGAGTGACACCAATATTGTCCTTTAATTTCACACTGACTTTATGAAATTCGGCTTTCAGTGTTACCCAATAAAAATGCCTTTGCTAACATTGGGAGCGACCCCGAGACATCCAGTTTAGTGGGCCAGTGACTCCCGGTGTCAAAATAATCGGATGTTCCGACAACCAGATTGTGTTCACTGTTCAAAATGAATTGCGTATATCGCAATTATTAAGCAATATACGAAGGTCTAGTAGATGTTTGATTTTCCATCGGAGCAGAATACACGTACGGCCGTTTTTGACGCAGATATTACAAAGTGTCAAAATATATCCCTGTGCATTGAGACCTTAACAGCCACATTTGAAATACAAATTCAACCGTGCAATAAGGCATAACGAGACATAAAATTTTAAATTCAAACATTGACGTCATATCGTGACATTTTTTATGCAATCTGTGTTCCGGATTGCCTCAGCTGTCACCGTTGTCATAGGGTATGTTTAAAGATACATTATGGGAGATTTTTACAAGGAGTTAGCCATTCTTGCTATAACAGTTCAAAAATAGATGCTGAAACAAGAATATATTGAAAATTTCAGTCAAATTACTTTATCCTGAACAAAGTTGTTACCACTATAATTTTTTACTAGAAATGGGGGTTAAATTCATCGACACCCTTTTCCCATTATGGCCGATTGTTGATTGACAAGCGTTAACATATAGTCTCGATTATCAAGTAATGTTTACAATGACTAGTACTGATAGCGTATTCGGTTTGAGACATGACTGCAATTCAATTCGTATACATTTATTTTTTACTATAAATTAGAATTAAGGTTTTAATATATAGATAAGAAGAGAAAGTCTGCGATAGGATATTAAAGTTTGAAAGGAATGGGCCAAATCAACGAGGCAGTATTGTAAATAAATTATAATAAATAGCCGACTTCTTGCGTTGCCTGCGTGTACTCTTTTGTACTTCAGGTAGGCCTAAGCGACTCCCTTAGCAGACGAATTGAAAACAGTCCGGAAGTATGATGACGTCAACCAGAGCCTTATATAAAGAGAGTCTGGCCAACCCGTGTCCCGATTATGATTGGCTAATGGTGGTCACGTGACACATGGACGCCATTATGTTACCCATCTGAAAAGAATCGTCTGTATAGTAACCTATAATTTGACGTGTTTTAAATGACATTTTATCCGCGTTTTTTTTTATATTATTGGTCTATTTTGTGGCTGTGAAATGCCACACAAATGATGGGCAAGGGATTTATTTGCACAGGTTCCCAAAAAATGCGAAAAGGCGTCGATTGTGGCAAAAATTACATCTTGTGTAGTGTGCTGTTAGTAGCCTAGGCCTACCGGTAGGCCTAATTATTATCCTGTCATTCGTGATTTTAAGCGACCATAGATTCACATTGTAGTTTGAAGAAATTCCGAACCTAATGACATATTCACGTCATAGGTTATTATTTTTTTTATGAATGAATTTCCAAAGATTTGTTATGAATTGAAAAAGACGATTTGACAGTGTAGGCCCAAATAGGCCTATCCTATAGACCTAGCCTTTGTTAATTAGTAGATGTTTTTTCGATTTAAATTTCGTCTATATGGCATAAAGTGTTGCGGTTTGCGTTACTTTGTATACGTTTAATGATTTCATCCACGAGTGAATTTTCGAAAAAGATTTATGTACTTGGGAATAACACTTTTGAGTTTGATAGCCTACCGTGTAGGGCCAGGCCTGGTCTGGTCTAGTTAGTAGATGTTTTTCGAATTTTAATTTCGTCGATATGTTCATTTTTTTTGTAAGTGATTATGTTTGATATCTCCATCCAGGGGTGAATCTTCAACAATTTATGAGCTTGAGACACACAGTGTAGGCCTAGCAAAGTTTCCGCTTGACTGAAGTCATCAATATTATTAGTTATTCGGATTAAGCCGTTTAGCTTAAAAAAAAATTCTTTTTATTCCGATTATTATTTTTCTTTTTCTGTTCTTTGTAGGGAGTCGATGTTTGAATTTCGTTTTCCGGCAATTTTGAATAAAAGCTAAATCATTTATTTTTGCTCCTCTGAATAAAAATTGTACACCAAAATCTACCTCGAATTTGTTCCAATGGTGGGAGAGGGAGAGAGAGAGGGAGGGGGTGGTAACGTCCACTCGACACAAACTAGATCATATGGTTTAATTTTCCTTCGATTAATCGCTTGCGCGTAGGGATCTTTAGCAGTGGGAGGAAACCGGAGGACCCGGAGAAAACCCACGAGACTGGACAGGCCACCCTACTCCTTGTCACTTACAACCTAGTGGGAGGACCCGGAGAAAACCCACGAGATTGGACAGGCGACCCTACTACTTGTCAATTACAACCGGAGATTCGAAAGAGAGCTAGCGTATGGTACACCTTTAATAATTCGCTTGCGCGTAGGGAGTCTTTAGTAATGGAAGGAAATTGAAGGACAAGTAGAAAGGCGACCTACTCCCTGTCACGTAGAATCTTTAGGTCGAAACACCGCGGGGGTTGGGATGGCCTAGTGGTCTAGAGTGCCGCGCTTCGACCTCTAACTGGCCGGTCACCTCTGGCTTGCGGCTGTGGTTTCGAGCCCTGGTGTGAGCGTATGTGGCATGGAGATAGGGGCGCCTTCTCAACCTCGTGGGTTTCCTCCGGGCACTCCGGTTTCCTCCCACGGCTAAAGACCCCTACGCGCAAGCGAATTAAAGAAATAAAATTGAAACCATATGTTAGTCCCGAAATGACCTGGTTGTGTTGACTGGACGTTAAACCCCATTTCTCTCTCTCTCTCTCTCTCGAAACACCGCCGCTTGATTCAATAACAGAAATTATGATTAAAGCGCACGTGTTAGATCACACGACCACCCAACGTCTCCATGGAAACACACAAATGATTAAATCCTAAAGATTTCTAATTAGCAAAAGGCACAACCTGGCACTACTATAATGATGTGTTTACAAAAGAAGTTTCATAAAGATACTGGGATGGACAGAGCCCGTTTCAAGATCTCCCCCTTTCTTCCCTCGACACGGGATAATAACATACGATAAAAATTAAATAAAAAAATTATATTGGTTCATTGCGGTATTTTTAATGTTAATTTTAAAAAAAAAATCAGAATCGGAATCAATGGAACCCGTTTCAATATTTCACCCTTAAAATATAATAAAAAAAATTTGTTTCTAATTTCAAAGGTAATCTTTGAATCATTATTCGATACTTTCAATTTAACCTTTAGATAAACGATATATTGGATTATTACGGTGTTTTTAAATGTTTAAAAGGTAAAAAAAAATAAATATCGTCAATAAAATTTACATATTGTGATTGATTTATTAAAATTATTGTCTACCCCTACACACGAATGAACATAAAAATACATTTGCACAAATCTAAAACATATAAATCGGTCACACGCTGTACTGCGGCTCAATGCGCAACGTAAAAATGGGTAACAAAATGGCGCCCACGACGTCAGTTGGCCAGACTCTCTATATATAAGGCTCTGACGTCAACGTCACGGAGAAGCCCCGCCCACGACGCCATAGTGATTAAATCAGTCAACGAAATCCTGTTTTAATCCGAGCCCAATCCAAGCCATCCGTGGGTCTACATAGTTCATTTTAGGCTTGTTCTTTAAATAAAGATCTAATTTATAATTTCTATGACTTCTGAGGCCCAAAGGAAGACCGACAAAAGTCTGTTTTTGCTCTCCCATAATGTATGTTTAAGAGAGTTAACGGACCGCGTTGAGATCGGTTGGCCTGTGATCCCCGTATAAGATGTAAAACCGCCCTCTATTGTCTAATACTGAACAATGAGATCCTCAAAATATCCCATGCATAGATTACTTGATTTATAGTTTTAAAATTGTTCTTTGACCTACATTCCTCGAAATATATTTAATTGTTTTTTCAAAGACATTGAAACTGTCGGTGGTTTGATCTTTTGTAAGTCGTGTTATAATAAATGTGGTTTATGTACTGACTTACCTATTATAACAATTGATATGTTAAAAGACAGACCATACATCATGTGTACCTCGGCTATGACTGATTTATAACTTAGTTCAATGAATAAATTTTATTGGATCCTGCGGAGATCTGTGTACCAGTTCTGCAAAATACCGATTGTGAAGTTTAAGGGTAGATATCATAGCAAACTTTTTGGTGTGAATTCCAATATATAAGTATTAAAATTAGTGTCTAACCAACGCACAGTTTTAAAGTTTTTGAAATGGTAGTGTGTATTTTGATGAACTTTATTTCAACATTTCATTCATAATACGGGTTATTTAGAACCTTGTATAGTGGCAAGGAGCACCAGAGGTGAGGGGATATAAGGGTTATGATTGTTTATGCCCTTGCTTGAAATTAAGCTTCATTTAACGAGAAAAGAGATTTATGTAATCCATTTAATCTTTTATGTATTTGGGAATTGTTGTCAACCTTATACACATCATATGATATTTACAAACAGACTGACCGTTCTTGCTATAATAGGTCAAAAATAGATAATGCAGAATGAATGTATTGAACATTTCATTCATGTCACATTTTTTCATTTTCAAAGGTCCTCAAAATATCCCATGCATAGTTTACTTGATTTATAGTTTGTAGTTATGACAAGATGTGTGTTTATTAACGTAATCACGGTGCTGGTTATTCGAAACTTAATGGCCTTTTAAAAAAAAATGTGTCATTAAATGACCGAATCGTTATCTACCTGAAATCGGAGCCATCCGATACCGTCTTGTCATCTTAATAAATGTCGAAATAATAAGTAATAAAACATTTAAGCCCGAAAGAAAAATCTGTAATAATGCCTCTTTGAACTAGGATTCAGCGATGCGCGACTTGAAATGTGTAATTGACATGTCCCGGGTTGTATATTCATTCCGTCATTTTGTAAAATCAAACGAGGCTGTACGGCAACTTAAATTTATGTCTACCTTAATATAACGTAGAAAAAGTCGTGAATTGGATTTGAAATGATGGATTGGTGGTTTTATGACGGGAGTGGCGATGGTTATATTACAATCAAGTCATAAAGTACACCTGGTCAAATTATGACATCATCATGGCGTCATTGCTTTTTCTTTGAAAAAGTCAAACAAATTCTTTTAAAGTTTATTACAGTAGCCATCCACTTCTTTGTAACTTTACCGCGGGTGCGATAATAAGCTCACATTATTAAAGTAGCTAAGTCTCTAACTCAATATCAATCCAAAGTCTTACAGGTTGAAAACATGAATCATTTGTCAGTTCAAGTCAACATTGATGTTGTTAACTTGCCTTGAAAAGGGAGGCTTCTGATATCAAATATTTAAGACAAATAAACATTTTACCATTGGTATACGAATCGTGTACCATATTGGGTTCCAGTGTCATTTGTAACAAGTGACCAGAAAGGACGAGGCTAGACAGATTCTACAACTCCAGTTAAACGGCGACGTCATTACTTATCAGGAGAACCTGCTCAACAGACTGGAATAACCAGACGCTAGAAATTTCTATTCGGTTGAGACTCATGCCGTATTTCGCTGGACAACTGATTTAAAATTATAGTCGAAACAGAAACAATTGAATGTAAATCAGTTCATATACAATCAGGTTACATTATTATATGCATTGCTACCCATTTGGGTCAATTTCTAGGTCTCAAATTTTAGCGATTAACAAATTCTTGCCCTCGTTGGCTACGTTCTTGCGCTAGCATGGTTTCAAACTTTGCATAACCCGTCTTCACTAGCAAACCAAGCATTTTGCCACAAGCTAGCGAAAGGGGTTTGGTTGGTTTCAAAGTGTGTAGCATTTTATATACTAGTAACATCGATCACAATTAAATCTGTGTTTTTCTTACAGGTTGGCTTATCACCAAAATGTGAAACCTCTTTTCCTCTCAACTAGAACTAGTCCGAAACACCAATAAGGACATGTGGATAGGGCGACTAGAACGAGAATTATTTCTAAATGTGATTTGTTGGCGGCGCCAATGGAGGCGGATCCCATGTCTGGTTTCTGCTCTAGGAAAACTTTGAAAAATAACGCTGCTAGAAACACGATTTTTGGCCACTCTGGTGATATGTAAGAGTCGATTTTGTATTTTATATGGTCGATTTATTTTTTTTTTCAGGGGCGCCATATTTCAGAGAATCATTTGCTCCTGGTGCCCTCGCCCCTTGTACCCGCGCATGTGGTGGCGCCCCATTGCCTCCACATAATAGGGTGGTATGACATGTCATAAAAACAGCTCCAGTAGGATTTGTTTGCTAAAATTGATTTTTTTGTTGTTTAAGGTTGATTAAGGACCAAGATATCCAAAAATGTTGGGGTTCAAAACTTCTGACCCTTTGACCCCTTTGGGATGGGAATTTTTGAAATCGGGACCCCTCTGAACGAGAACATGGCTATCTCCGCCAATAATGCCGATCCTATCTATGATTGGAATTATTTTTGATTGACTTTCGGTGGGGAATACCAAAATTCCGGTGTCAAACTCGGATTGATCTCAGACAATAATCTTTCATTCTGTTTTCATCATGCCGACACCATCTATGGTACACTTAAAGCCAAGCGGAAGAAGTTTTCATTTCTAACCGGAAGTCCATTGAAACTACCTCCATTCGCTTACAGTGTATCATAGATGGGGTCAACATGATAAAAAAAACCCCAGAATGAACTTCACCGGAAGTTGGTATTCTCCACAGAAAGTCAATGAAAACTACTCCCAATTGCTTAAAGAGTATCATAAATGGTGTTGGTATGATGAAAAAATATGAGGATGAACGTCAGCTCATGAAAATCCAACCATTATTGCCGGAGATAGCCACGTCCTCGTTCATAATCTAAAGCTTGTCTAATTTTTTGAGGGGGCGCAATGTACCCCCTGCACCCCCGCTACATACGACCCTGTTGTAAATTAGTAAAGACAGGCTATTGATCGAACATGGTGAATCAAATGTAACGTCCGGCATTAGATGGAAGTGGACGTAAAACTCGAAATAGAGTTCCGGTGCTGAGAACGGACGGAGAATGGGTTCTTCTTGGTCTCGATCAGTCGGGAATGCGTTCGCGAACACGTTCCCCTTCTCAAATTCCACACTTTCTCGTTAGCTGGTATGAGGCGAGATCAAACATTATCGACACGTCGACCTATATGACGAGAAAACAGCATCATGGGTCCATTTATTAATTTAAAAGTTTAATTCCGCTCGAAAACTGCATGCAGTATGTGGCCAGTATAACATCAAGTAAGATAAGTTGTCAGACAACGAAACATACGCCAACTGCAGCTAAATCGTCCGGCGGTCGGCAAGCAGATCAGATTATAATTTTTGTCGTTTGTGGGTTTACAAATTTTACAAACTGAAACAAACCCCGTGATTGTTGAAGATTGACATATTGTATACAAATTTCACACAGATCGGATGATAAATTTTGTTGTTTGGGCGTTCACAAGGTTCAACAAAGTGACGCAAGGGCCATATTTCTATACGTAATCAACGAAAATTGCTGAAATTCAAAGGGATTTTTCGTTTCACTAATTCAAATGACACATAAAAATTTCATACAGATCGGATTATAGCTTTTGTCGTTAAAGCGTTCATAGTGTTCAACATTTTAGTGAAACGAGAGCCATAATTCTAGACGTAATTGGGTGGCTATGTTTCACTAATTTAAATGACGCAACTGAATTTCATACAGATCGGATATCTTTTGTCGTTACATCGTTCACACGGTGAAACAAAATGAAACAACCCCAGAAGATATCAACGGAAGTTATTGAAATTTAAGTAGTTTTTTTTCATCTCACTAAAGTACACAATTACATACATCAATTTCAAAACAATCAGATGATAATGTTGTCTGTAGAGTGTTCACAGAAAATTGTGGACAAGGCACGGGAACGATGACAATATACGACTACATTTTACATGTGGGCGTATCAAATGGCGATGTAATCGTCACAAAAATAATTGGAAAGGAGTAAACCAGAGCCATTTATCAAAATTATGCTTAATAGCGAAGTCATTTATGCGTACAGTACCAATCAACTTATAATACCTTTCTCATGTTCTTCCGTTGTTCACGAACCTGTGCGAACGCTGTTTCGAATACACCCCAGGAACGAACGAAAGAACTTTAAGGGTGTATTCGAAACATTGTGTTCGCCTAGGTTTGTGAACGACAGAAGAACGCGAGAACACGTTCATGAGTCTCGAACATGAGAGAACGGTATCTATGGTAACACATCCGCGTTAACATGGCGTCAGGTAGATATTCCAATCCCGACACTAAATCTTAGCAGATAAACTTGAACAAGTTGAATTAAATTCAAACAATCTATTACTATAACTTTGTAAGGGCCACACCGAAAACTCGAAAACCTCGGATTTTTTTTTTTTTTTTTTTCGACTTTTATGTTTTGACTCAATGTTTACCGAAACACGGAAAAGTCAGGAAAAAATCCTATGCCGAAAAATCGGAAGAAATAAACCGGGGTTTTCGGCACAGGAAGAAGAGTCGAGATTAATTTTCCAGAGTTTTCGGCAAAGGACGGAAAGTTAGATTTTTGTCCCCCGAGTTTTCAGTAAAACGTCGGTATGGCCCTTTATAAGCTGTGTATATTACGCATGTATAACTTTGCTATTGAGCATTTGATAAATGACTTCATTTTACTCCATTTCAATATTTTCGGTCACGATTTCATCACATTTTACTTGATGTTATACTGGCTACAAACTACATGCCAAGGATGGATCCATGAATTTTTGCAGGAGGGGGTTTGCCCGGTTTCGGTTACGGAAATCTGCCATCACCGTCTCTAACTTACATAGGCATACATACAAATTGAGCTTTTTAAACAGAGAAATCGTTTTTATACTGATGTAGGATCACTTTGTGATGTAAGTTCATTGATGCAAGGCATTATTTTTTTATGTATCCCCCCCCCCCAGGATCCGACCCTGCATGCAATTTTCGAATGGTATTAAACTTTAAAATCAATAAATGCACTCGCGATTCTATTTCTCCGCCATTATGTTCCCGCCTCACACCAGCTGACGAGGTAGTGTGGGATTTGAGAACGGGAACGTATTCGCAAACGCATTCTCGACTGTTCGAAACCGACAAGAACCCGTTCTCAATACGTTCTCTGTACCGGAACACTGTTTCGAATACACCCTAATTCTGGAATGTCCAATGGAGCATCCCCCATATTCTTATCTGGAGAGCATACTTCAATAAACACTACCAGTGTAGACTGGAATACCCAGCCTCTATAGAAGTTGTCATTCGATTGACACTTCTCGCCTATTTCGATCAACATAACTATTTTGAAATTACATGTAGAGTAAAAACAGAAACGATTGAATATAGATCAGTTTATACACATTCGTGTTACATTATTATATGCGTTGCGACACATTTGTGTTAGTTTCTAGGTAACAAATATTAGCTCCTTTTATTAATTTCATTCTGTCATAATGTTGACACATCGCCTATATAGCAGTTTGCTGACTGGAGTTTTATCCAAAGCAACTGATATAGGTTTCATAATGTATAGTTTAATTCAGTTTTCCATATGTCCACGTGGGGGGTTGGGGTGGCCTAGTGGTCTAGAGTGCCGCGCTTCGACCTCTAGCTGGCCGGTCCCCTCTGGCTTGCGGCTGTGGTTTCGATCCCTGTTGTGAGCTTATGTGGCATGGAGATGGGGGCGCCTTCTCAACCCCGTGGGTTTCCTCTGGGCACTCCGGTTTCCTCCCACTGCTAAAGACCCCTAGTTTGTGTCGAGTGGACGTTAAACCCCATTCTCTCTCTCTCTCTCTCTCCATATGTCCAGTGGCGGAGTCACGCCCATTTTCTTTTCGTGTGTCGCCTACAGGCCGCAATTGTTAATCGATTGTCTTTTCATACCTATTCTTTGTGACATAAGGATGGCCTCTATTATTTTTGTGCATGCCCGTTCCCCTGGAACTGAGCCACCCACAATTTTTGTGCGTCAATGTTTCAACTACGGGACGCAATTCTGAAAAGATCCTTTTGTAACTTTGCATGCCTATTTCTTATACCCTAACAACGATGATACCTATTGTTGTTGGTGAATGCCCGGCCCCAGGGACAGAGTCACACCCACTTTTCTCTATGTGCTTCCTATTGATTTCGGTGCATGACCCGGCCCCAAGGTCAGAGCCATGCCCAATTTTTGTATTGATCGTGTACAGACTGCAATTCTGAATTGGTCAGCTTGGAACTTGGCATATGTATTCCTTGTAACTTATAACCAAAGGGCGACAACTATTGATTTGGGTAAATGTCCCGAACCCGGTGGAAAAGTCACACCCAATTGATGTGTTTAGGGCCCGAAGGCCACAATTCTGAATGGTATATTGTCTTGGAACTTTGTATACTTATTCCTTATACCCTAGACGGTAACACCCATTTTATTTGTTAATATTTAGTATCTTAATTTGGCAAAACAAACACAGTGCCTAGCCTTCTTTGCCTCTAGTCATATTACAGCTATAACAGCTATTTCGTATTACATTCAATGAATTTAAATAGTACCATATCAATGAAAGCAGGAATGTGGACGTATATTGCAGTGTTAGCTATGCTCTACTTAGATGCACTTATACTGAAGTTCAGTAAATAGTCAGAAGTGTGTGGTTCAACCGTGTCTGTTACATATGTGCTCCACATTATCTGTAACGGATACACAAACAACTGGTTCATTGTGAATGTAACTCCACCCATCAAGAGTCATATTAACTGGTTTATCATTTAATGTTTCTGCACACTTTTGTTGTAGCTGCTCGTAACCTTGGTCCTCCAACATCCTTCTTGAAGGTGGCTTATATCCTGGGCTTAACATTTCTCTAACTTTTTAATATTCTTTATGTTCGACTGTTGGTAAAGACGAATTTGTAGCACACATTGCTTTTGCACACCGCTTATCCAATGAAACTTCTTCTCTTGCAGAGTACGGAGGTCAGTGGCGGGGGGGGGGGGAAATGCCATAAATCTGGTCTGCCCTGTTTGACCCCCTCCCCCAATAATTTTAGAAAAAAAAATTCAATCACTTTGATTATTTATCTCGACGATCGGTGTCTGAGATACAGCCAGTTTGCATTTCCGCATTCTATTTTTCAAATTTTCGGGGGCTTCGTTGAGTTTCGCAAGTCCGTAGCGTGGAGGTCCTATAAACTAGTGATCAGACGACAGCTCTATTTATATCGACAATCGGTGCCTGAATACTGTCAGACAGCATTCCCCGTGGACGTACATTGTCGTCGCCGCTATCTGTCCGTCCGTCCACAATTGTTTGTGAACAGTCTACAGGTGACAATTTTTATCCGATTTCAATGAAACTTGAAATATAGGTTTACCACCATAAGATCTCGATTCCTGTCGATATTGGCATGTATCGGGCTGTAACTTCATAGATTATGGCCCCTGATTATACGAAAAATTAGCTTGTGGACCCTGTAGAGGTAACAATTTTAATCCAATTTCGATGAAACTTGAAACGCATGTTTATAACCCAAAGATCTTGGTGCCTTTCGATATATGCGCATATCTGATCGTAAATTCCTGAATTGTGGCCCCTGATTATTCGAACAAAATCGTCTTTTTTAGCTTGTGGTTCCTCTGAGGGTCACAATTATTATCCAATTGGAAAAACCGTTTGGTTATATCACCGTTACACCATATTAAACTGTTGAGTTCGAATTTCCTGAAAGTCGGACCAAAATTGCCGGACAAAATGGCTGCCACTTGTATTCGAATAGTGTACAAATATTATATATCAAGGTTGTGGACTCTGTAGAGGTCATAATTTTAATCCGATTTTGATGAAACTTGAAATGCATGTTTATAACCAAAGATCGCGGTTCCTTTCATTATTTGTGCCCATCGGGTCGTAACTTCCTGAATTATGGTCCTTGATTATTTAAAAAATCACTTTTGGTTTAGCATGTTCTCTATCCATCTCTTGCAAAATGTGGGCGTATCCTGCCTGGCAGCCGCTGGTTTAAAATTTTCTTGGGGAGGTCCCCCATACCCTCCGTAAGAACTCGCTACTTTTGCGCCCATGGAAGGGCGTTGTGGTTCGCAATTCCGTTCGTTTGACACTAAATTTCTTCTCTGTTCTATTTATCTCGAAAATCGGTGTCTGACTGAATACTGTCAGATAGCATTCGGCAGTCGAAACCACAGACCTGGTAAAAAAAGAATTTAAGTGTAGGGTCTATTGTCCGGTTGAATCTGAACTGGTAATTTGAGGAATTGCAAGATTATGCACATGATTCTCCATGTTCCTTAAGCAAAGTCCGCGAGTTTTACTTGATAAGATGTACGTAGTTAAAGTTCCAATTTCATATTTTCTAAGAAAGTCAAAACATAATTATTTCTGTCTTTTGCTCAAAAGGTTGTCAACTCACTATCATACGATCATGGGCAAAATTTTTTGGGCATTAGAAAGGCTGCCACAGGCTGATTGAGGAAATAGTTACTCAATTACCTCCCCTGTTTTCCCATTCCTCTCCATGGACGGCCATCTTCAAACGTTTGAATTTGAATTTGAAAATGATATTTTTGCCAATATCTCAACTGGCAATTGTGAATGATAGGATTAATAGGATTATTCTTTAACAAGGTAGGACTGTTTATAGGTTCAATCTATTTTAGGGCTTTATTTTAATACATTTTAAAAATATAACTTAAAAAAGTGCTATTGGAACTTTAATAAGGCGAGATCAAGCCTAGGCTTCTATTGAAGTTGATGGTTCTCCAGCCAGCTTCAAAATTCTTTTTGGCTAAATTGTGTTAATTATGTTTAAATAATAACATAGACCATTTTTCCACTTCTCCGATTAAATATGATAAAATTGTGCCCCCCCCCTCCCCCAAGTGTTAAAACTTGGTTTGAACAAAATAGTTTTTTTTTTACATTCCAACCGATAAGATAAGATTTTATTATCCATTAAGGATAGCATACAATTTAAACACGTACATAACTTTTGAACAATGTGACAACTAATATATATATACTATTCAAAAAAAGTAGGGGATATTTGATTTTGGGGGCATAATACTAATATATACAAATGACTACGAAAAAAGTCACTATAGAACCTAACAGAAGAAACATTTCCAGTTACATGTGACGCCCAAACATATGGAAGACCAAATGGGACAATATTCATGATTCTTGTTTCTACATTTCGGTTGGAACATTTTAGACACGAACGCAACATTCTAAACTAATGATTCTTGTTTCTACATTCTTATATCAACATTTCAAGCACAAAATCAACATTTTAAACAAAAAATTGACATTATGTTTCATTTTCGGCGTTTTATCGGTAACTTTTATGTATCATTTAATATCAAAATTAAAAAATAATTTCTTAATTTTACACGACAAAGAAATCAATTCATTGGTTTCTGAAAGTATCTAAAAACAAATCTGGAATTTGAACTCTTATGAAAATATTTTCTACATTTCAAAAAGTCTTGAAGTTAAAATCTTGAAATGGAAAATGTCCAGAAAAAAATCTGGAATTTGAACTCTTATGAAAATATTTTCTACGTTTCAAAAAGTCTTGAAGTTAAAAATCTTGAAAAGGAAAATGTCCAGAAAAATATCATGAATTATCAACATTATTACACCAGAGGGCGTTAGCGTTTGTGTACAACTTTGATACAGACTATAGATTAGAAAATAAAGGTAGACTTTACTACGAGTGGAAGTGGGCCCCTGTTGTGTTTAAACAGTAATTAGTTGCATGAAACAGAACTTATAGTTAATATGAAAAAGTAAACATAACAGTGAATAGATTCCATTTAAAACCCAGCATTATCATCCATTTTTGCCATATTCGAAACACGTGTATGTCTAATTATTTGTAAACATATGAAAAAGTAAACAAATATTAATAACAGCGAATATGTAAGAAAGGCCTTTTTCCTAATTTTTTCTAGCTGTTTAAATTATAGAAGTTATTTATCATATCTCGAGCTTAATTTCTAATTACTGTTTAAACACAACAGGGGCTCACTTCCACTCGTAGAAAAGCAGTGGCGGCGCCAGCCGTCGGTGGTTGGAGGGGCAAAGCTGGGGCAAAGTCCAAGGTTAAGGGGGCAAAGGCACGAGTATCAACTAAGGGAGGGGTCTCCCCCAGAACATTTGGAAAAACAGGCTGCCAGAAATGCAGTCTGGCAGTATTTCAGGCAATGACCGTTGAGGTAAAGTGTCAAACGAACGGACTCAACGAATCCCACTCTCGAGCGCCAATGTCGGGAGTATTTATGGAGGGTATAGGGGACCTCCCCGAGAAAATTTTGAAAAATAGACTTTCGGAAATGCTCTCTGACAGCGTATTCAGTCAGGCACCGATCGTCGAGATAAATAAATCTGACCACATACTGTCCGTAGCCTGATCACTAGTTTATACGATCAGAGACCAAAATGGCAAACGAACGGACTTGCGAACATCAACGAAGTACCTTTGTGTGCGCTAAAGTAGCGAGTCCTTGTGGGGGTTTGGGGGACCTCCCCAAGAAAATTTTGAAAAAAATAGACTGTTGGAAATGCTGCCTGACAGTATTCAGGCACCGATCGTAGAGATAAATAGAGCAGATCGGATGTCACCTCTGGCCTGGTCACTAGTCTTTCCGACCCTAGGGAGGAAAGTGTCACATGAAACTCAATGAAGTCCCCAATAATTTGAAAAGTAGACTGCCCGAAATGCAGTCTGGCAGTATTTCAGGCATTGTTCGTCGAGATAAAGATACCGTCTGTCGCCAAATTACTAGTTTATCCGACCAGAGAAGAAAGTGACAAACGGGCGGAGTGAGTGACTCAAAGTGAATGAATATTTTCGCAACTATATTTTGTGAAATAAACGGACTTGCGAACCTCAACGAAAATTTGAAAAGTAGACTGCCCGAAATGCAGTCTGGCAGTATTTCAGGCATTGGTCGTCGAGATAAATAGAGCTTAACAGATACCGCCTGTCGCCAAATCACTAGTTTATCCGATCAGAGAAGAAAGTGTCGAGCGGGCGGAGTAAGAGTGACTCAAAGTGAATGAATATTTTCGCCACTATATTTTGTAAAATAGAATGCAGCCAGGTAGCATTTCAGACATTTTTTTCCCGAAAATTATTGGGGGGGCAAACAGAGGGCAGGCAAGATTTTTGGGGGGGCAAATGCCCCCCCTTGCCCCCCCTTGGCGCCGCCACTGTAGAAAAGTCTACCTTTATTTTCTAATCTATAGTCTGTATCAAAGTTGTACACAAACGCTAACGCCCTCTGGTGTAATAATGTTGATAATTCATGATATTTTTCTGGACATTTTCCATTTCAAGATTTTTAACTTCAAGACTTTTTGAAACGTAGAAAATATTTTCATAAGAGTTCAAATTCCAGATTTTTTTCTGGACATTTTCCATTTCAAGATTTTAACTTCAAGACTTTTTGAAACGTAGAAAATATTTTCATAAGAGTTCAAATTCCAGATTTTTTTTAAGATACTTTCAGAAACCAATGAATTGATTTCTTTGTCGTGTAAAATTAAGAAATTATTTTTTAATTTTGATATTAAATGATACATAAAAGTTACCGATAAAACGCCGAAAATGAAACATAATGTCAATTTTTTGTTTAAAATGTTGATTTTGTGCTTGAAATGTTGATATAAGAATGTAGAAACAAGAATCATTAGTTTAGAATGTTGCGTTCGTGTCTAAAATGTTCCAACTTGAATGTAGAAACAAGAATCATGAATATTGTCCCCAATAGCTACCGCATGGAATGCAGGTGATGCTTGGGATCATCATGGGGGTCCAACCCAAGATTTGCACGACTCTGACTTTGAATGTTACAGTCATTGTGGCATTGAATTCCAGGGTGGAAACATCAGTTTAATTGTTTTAGTGACCAGAAAACAAATTTTGATATGCGTCGGCTTACCCAAAATGAAAGGTTACGTGCCCTTGGCATGCTACAGATCGGCACAACACAGGCGGTTGTGGCGCGGACGATGAATGTTTCTCAGTCTGTCATAAGCAGGCTATGGTCCAGATACCGCGATACACAATCTGTACAGGACAGACCACGCTCAGGTCGACCAAGGGCGACAACTCAAGCCCAGGATCGATTTATCCGTACCTTGGCCCTGAGAAATCGTGTCATCACAGCAAATCAGATCAGCGCTCGTCTTCAAACAGACACTGGTGTGAGAGTGAGTGGCCAGACGATTCGGAATCGACTGCATAGGGGTCACCATCGCGCCCGACGTCCTCGCGTGATCCCTTGTTTGGGAGATCACCACATTCAGGCAAGACGTCGTTGGTGTAGGGATCGTCAACACTGGGATAATCGACGCTGGAGCAATGTGATGTTTTCAGATGAGTCAAGGTTCACTGTTGATTTTTTGGACAGACGTAGGAGGGTGTGGCGTCGTCAAAACGACCGCTTCCAAGACGTTAACGTCATCAGACATGATCGATTTGGGGGTGGTTCTGTTATGGTGTGGGGAGGCAACACTGTTGCTGGAAGAACGGCTTTACATGTTGTTGCAGGGCGTGTTACAGGCCAGTACTACCGGGACAACATCTTGGCAGTCCATGTTGTGCCGTTCGCACGACGTCATGGTCGCCGTTTCATCTTCCAGGATGACAACGCAAGATGTCACAGGGCCAGGATCGTTACAGGTTACCTCCAACAACAGAACATCACCACATTACCTTGGCCAGCACTGAGTCCCGACTTATCCCCCATCGAGCATGTCTGGGACATGCTTGGAAAGAGGTTACGTCAACGTCAACAACGTCCTGCCAATGTCCAAGAACTTGCTGCTGCGTTGCAACAGGAATTGGACAATCTGGACCAAAATGACCTTAGACGTCTCATTAGGAGTAAGTCACGTCGGATCAATGCTTGTTTGGCAAACAGAGGAGGATTTACCCGTTACTGACTTTGTTGCCAGATGCTGTGGTAACTTTGCTGTTTGACCCCGGGTATCATTTTACCCTTATAATGGTCAGTCTGTGCCTTACTTATAGTCTAACGATCATTTGGAATAAATCGATGAATGTGAACTTCATTTCATTTTGTCATTTGTTTCTTCGTCAGTTCCATTAGGTGACTTTAATAACACTTAAAAATCAAATATCCCCTACTTTTTTTGAATAGTATATTTAGCCTACATGCAAGACTGATGATACTTTTAATAGGTTATATGATCACCTGCGTGCATAAGTTATTTTTTTAAATTCCAGTTATTTTCGCTAACTACATTACATTAGTTGCTACATATTACGAACTGACATTTGAATATATCAACAATGTCAACAACTACGATAAACACGGTAAATCAAATAAATAAAACATATCATTTCATTTCATTTTTCTTTTTACCTCTACCGGAGTACGCATGCGTAGATTGGTAGCGTGCTTATCAACGGTGAGTGAAGTGGTGAAAACAACAGCTGTCACTTTTCCTAACAGTAAACAAATTGACGTAATCTAAAGACCTGTAATAACTGAATATATTATATTTAATGAATAATTAGATATCATGTAAATTGAATAGACGATACCTGTAGTTGAAAAACGATGACTTATTACAGTGGAAGTGGAACGTAAACAGGTGACAGTAAGTCAACTGTAAATCACAGTGCAATATTGAGAGTGTAAACAAAGTTACCGTATAAGGAATATACTATTTAAAAAAGGGATTATTTTCACAGTAATGCATAACTTGTAACATATGTGCTTTTGCCAATTAAACTAAGAAAATGAACAGTATATTTGTATAAAGTTATAATTTATATAGATCGATGTATATAAAGATTATACTGTGTCAAAAAGATTTACATAATATAGAATCATGAGACATGAAAGAACAGATATGTATTCCAGACCCAAAGAATTTTTTCCCTACATACCGCTTCAGTCGGATGTTTGTGATAATGCTTTCAAAAGTCGAGAGAAGAGTAGCATGACATCAAGTTTTAAAAGTGGTTCAAGAATAACTGACATTGGTACTTGGAGAAAAAACTTGTCACCACAACATTTGGACAAATCTTTTCATCTGCCTATAGAAAAATTAGCGTTATCTCATCTTGATAACACACCAAGACAACGTTATGCTGGTGGACCTATGGTAAATATTATATTATTTTCAGATTATATAGCATAAATAAATGATTATTCACTTACTTGTTGTCAACAGCACAATAAATAACAACATTCCAGTGACAAGCAATTTACAAGAACATATTCATAAGGTGAACTAGTCCAATCAGCTTATCCCATGTGGGTGCACATTGTGAGAATCACTTAGCCGGTATAATGGGGTCCATAGTTATAATTCAACCTTTTTACGTACCGATACAAATATTGGTTTGGGTTTTTTTTGCATTCATATTTGACATCTGAAAAACAACTAAATTATTGTCCCAAAACATTTTAGTGACAGAATTGCTACTTTGTGTACCATGTGATAAAGAGGTTAAATTGCAAGTGTAATGTGACCTACGTTCAGAGCTGAACTACTAAATCTTTATCTGTCTTTGGAACCCAAATCGTGCCATGTGCTCAAATGAATTCCAGATTACGGGGGAGAGAACTGAAATTAAACAGTCACAAATGTGTTTTCAGGAAATTCTGGCTTGTGTGAGTACAAACTGATCCCGCAGTGAATATTCGCTTGGCCGCTACAATCACTGATAAGCATGACATCGACGAGGCTTAATAAGTACGGCATATTAACTTTTTTACTCCGACAAATTAAATTCTCAAACATTTTTTTGAGGTAAAAGAAAAATAAATAA
This sequence comes from Patella ulyssiponensis, assembly GCA_963678685.1. Classification (NCBI taxonomy): domain Eukaryota; kingdom Metazoa; phylum Mollusca; class Gastropoda; family Patellidae; genus Patella; species Patella ulyssiponensis. Next base: position 27,389,629 of record OY783226.1, on the reverse strand, counting down.
AGACGTTTGAAGTATTTGAAGTTAAAAAATATTTCCTATTTAGTGTAAATGGGTATTAAAATGAGTAAAATGCATCATTTTGCCTGAAGCAGATAGGTGTTAAGTAAACATTGCACGAGCAGTTGAGCCAATGACTGGCGCGGTGAGCAGTCAACGCATGTGCTATGGACACTTATCTGTTACAGAGATAATTCGTAAGTAATTCTCTGTGAAACAGATTGGTGTGAGTAAAGCAACAAGAAAGCAGCCTAATAAAGTTTTATTTATGTCACTTTAGAACCGAAATCCCACTCTGTGCCCACCTGAATTCAAGTGATAGAAATGAAACGTCTTAAAAAAAATACCTGCGCAAACTCTTTTTCCTGCTGTTGAAGCTTGATGGTGAACACAGCAACCAGAAAGTGGCCCAATATAGCCCATCTGAACTCCAATTAATCAAACTGTTTACATTGCATTTACATGACATCCGAAAAAATTTCACTGCTGAAACAAATGATGATGCCCCAAAATCATGTTGCGCTTTAGCAATAGTAGTTACTGCATAAAGCACACACTTTACTTTTCTGAATAGACGACAGATTGTTTTGTTTTTTTCCCAAAAATTACATGAATTGTTTCCATTGTACCTTCTGCCAGAAAAATTCTGCAATGAAACAAATAATCATCGATGACCGAAAACTGTTGCACAATGCAGAGTGGCTTCCATCCCAATTTTGGTTTCTGCCGGTGTGTTTGTAGGGGGATGGGGGTTGATGAAACTTTCTGAATTATTGCTTCTGAGTGTGCTTTTCCTAGATTATACTAAATTCATCCATTGTATTTTATATGCCCACATTTTCATGTCCATGTGATCAACTTTCTCATTTTATGGACGCTCTCTATACAGGTCACAATTTTCATAAAACTCAAAATATATGTTTTGTCCGAGAAGTTTCAAGTCACTCAACATCTGATCCGTATAAGATGAGATGAATAGTCAGTAGTTGCCTGTCACGATTGACGACAAAACCTTGATACACGGAATTCAGTATTTTGAGAAGAAATAAATGGTGATCCTCATCACTGTCAAAGTAGGTGCCAATCAGCAATTGCAATGAGAGACCCAAACTCTCTTAAAGTATGTGAATAATGAATTAAAAAATAATAGCGACCAGTAAGAGTTATGTAATGTTTATTGTTTGCTTTTTTACGGCCCCTATGAGAGTCTTGTATTAGCAGTATACCTAAATAGCAATGCTTGGCAACTGAAATAAAACTTTACCAATTATCTGACCATCACTAGAGGGTACCTAATGTAAATGGTATGTCAATGTAGGTGTGTCATTGCAAATCTATGGATAGCTGATGGCTTTTGCCAACAGGTGAATTGTGCCATATAGAACCATCATGGACTGTGGCGTACACAGGCAGTAACATATGTAAAAACAAATATTTGAGAATACTTCATTAATGTTCTTGTGTGTTATTGTAGATATTTAAGGTTATAAGATAAAGCATTCATCAATGGCTTAATAGAATTAGTTGTTAGGGCATTAGACTAGCATACACTATACTGGGTGAGTAAGGGGTCCGAATCCCACCAAGATCAAACCAGATTTTTATATGCCCAAATTTTAATATGTCGTCGCCTCTGTTCGTTCTTTCGTGTGTCTGTTCACATTTTGTTTGTTGACACTCTGCATGTCACAATTTTTATCTAATTTTGCACATATTTGTACGAAAAATAACATTTTTTGATTGTGGCCACACTAAGTCACAATTTTGATTGGATTTCGATCAAACTTGAAATGTAAATTTATAATCCCAAGATCTTGAATCTTTTTGATATTTGCGCATATCCGACCATAACTTCCTGGATTATGGCCCCTGATTGTATGAAAAGTTGTGTTTTTAGCTTGTGGTCTATTTTAAAAAATGTCGGAAAATATCACAATAACACCTTAATGACAGTTGAGTTCGAATTTTGTTGGGGGGTGGATGGCTGAATTGTTAGCACGTGCGCACTGTGTCATAAAGCCTGTTATTGAGTCAACTGGCGTGGTTTCGAATCCCCGGTTGTACGTGGCAAGGAGTAGGGTCGTCTGTCCAACCTCGTGGGTTATCTCCAGGTCTTCCGGTTTCCGCCCACTACTAAAGACCCCTATATGCAAGCGAATTATTGAAATAAAATTAAACCATATGTTAGTCCCAAAATGACCTAGTTTGTGACAAGTGGATGATAAATCCCACCTCTCTCTCTCTCTCTCTCTCTCTCTCTCTCTCTCAAATATTGTGTAAATTGAACTGAAACTGCCGGGTGAAATGGCCGCTCCCTGTAAGCAAATAGTGTTAAAGAATGTAATATCAAGGATGTGGACCCTCTTAAAGGTCAAAATATTTGATGAAACTTAATACCAGTGTTTATATCCAAACGGTCTCGGTTCCTTTCGATGCTGGCACATATCGGACTGTAACTTCCTGGATGATGGCCCCAGATTGTATGAAAAAATCACGATTTTATCTTGTGGACCATCTAGATGTCACAATTTTGTCCTATTTTGATGAAATTTAAGATTTATCTTTATATACCAAAGATCCGACCAAAACTTCCTAGATTACATGTATGGCCCCATATTGTATGAAAAATCACATTTTTAGCTTGTTCTATTTCCATCTCTAGCAAAATGTGGACTTATCCTGCCTGGCAATCTCTGTTTTTTCATTACAAGAAGGTACTTAGCCCCTGCAAGCCTAATAATATTGAACTTTTTATGTTACTATGTTCAGGGAGGCATCCAAAGAAACACATGGTGAAAATGATATTTTAAATTGATCAAAGTTTAGACAAGCATGCTCCTATTTTCTGCTGACGTTTTAAGGTACTGATGTTCATAGATTCTGTTTTATCGTCATTCAGTTTCAACATCCATTCCTTCACAGAAATGAAGCATCGCTCCACCTTGTTAATGATATCATACCGACTTTTGAGAAAATTGACAACTGGGTTTCATCAGTGTACAAATGATATAGAATCCCTAATGTACTGATGATACAGCTTAGTGTCGAGGGTCAAGAAAATCGGCCCAAACACTGATCCTTGTCTACTCAGCCATTTAATGACTTGCACACTGAATTAAAGTTGACAATATTAACATATTGTTGGCTATCTGCAAGATAGGATGTGAAGAACTGAGCAAGCAAAGCTGAAGTCTAAAAGAATACAGTCTGTCATGATGTCAAATGCAGCTGCTTAGTCAAGGAGAACTGAAAGAGATATGTTATCTACACCAACTAGCAGCTCAGTCACAACATGGTTCAATTCAATCTCTGTGCCATCGGCTGTTCTGCTGACCGAAAAGTATCCAATAAATTATTAAACAGTTTTGTTTTCAGAAAATGGTACAGATGAAACTTAAGGATCAAAAGATCTTGAATAAGTTTGATTTTCGTGTGCATCATTCCGAAATTGTACCACCTTTTTTTTATTTATACCTTGTGCCAACCCTTTCGATAATTAGTGTTCTGCAGCCTTTTGCTTCAGACTTATATCCCCTAAACTGAAAGAGGGGGTGGCTGAATGGTTAGCATGTGCGCGCTGTACCATAAAGCCTGTCATTGAGTCAATTGGCATGGTACGTGACAAGGAATAGGGAGGCCTGCCCACCCTTGTGGGTTTTCTACAAGTCCTCTGGTTTCCTCCCACTGCTAAAGATATCTACGCGCAAGCGAATTATTGAAATAAAATAAAACCATATGTTAGTCCTGAAATGACCTAGTTTGTGTCGAAGGGACGTTAAACCCCATTTCTCTCTCTCTCCCTAAACTGAAAAAACTTTGTGAATGCTATGTAGATAGGCTACTGTTTTTATTAGAATTATTTCGAATTCATTATGAACAATAAGAGAATCAGTGCATACCACTTGTTTACCGTACGTATTTCTCCAAAGATCTCACTAAATATAGATGTACAAATTCCGTTCCCATTTACTACATACAGACTTGAAAAAGATATCCATTGAAAAGATAAAAAATTGTGTGTAAAATATTATAATGTTCTTGTAAGCTTACCTGTTTTGTTATGGTAGCTATCTTTATATCTGTTAACAGTGGGGTGTTCTACTTGAATAATTCTTTTAACAGTATTGATTTTGCTCGTATTCCATTACATTTTTTATTGTTTATTAAAGTATTATGTTATCTAAAGTTGTAGCCACCAGTAAGGGTTAATGTTTCAGTGTTTTGTGAACAGCCTAGCATGAGAGTCAGTATAACTATGTACAGTTAAAAGATGGATGTTTTATACTCCATGTTTGTATATGATAAACAACCGTAACCATGCCTGCTATAACAGACTTTATTTTAGAAGGAACTCAACTAAGAAGTCTGGTGGTAATTGTTTTTGAAAAATATATCTTTCTATGATTTTGGAGGTGATTTATTGAGATTGTAAGAAAAATCTTAAGAAACAGGTTTGCACTTGGTTGGTTTAATACTCATTGGTCTGACTAGGGCAATACTGGACATCTCAGAATATTTTTCCCAGTTTTAACATTTCCAAGTTTTTGTGGAAAAAACAAAAATTCAGAATTTAAAACTCAGAATTTTTTTGTTATTTTTTGTATTTTCTTTTCTAACATACGTATAAATCAGTCTTTGATATGTAGTTCTGACGGTCTCTAACAGGACTCTTGTCCACTGACCATTACTATCCATCATTACAGCTTCTACCATATTTTTCGGTGTATTAGGTGCATGCGTAGATAAGGCGCAGGGCGAGTTTGGCAGAGATGTTTCAGGGAAAAATAAAAGTGCATGCTTTAGGCGCACCCTTTCCCGGCGCCCTGTGATACGTGATTCAAATACACTTGCGATCTCCAGTAACTGGGCCAAACTTACTGTTTACATTTTATACAAATCATATAAATCAAATTTTGTATCAAAATATATCCTTTTCTGGGTAACGAAATCTATTTTGATAGTAAGTTCTACCACAGAGTCAATACTGGTAAATTATTCAGTTTTGGCGGGAAAATAACAATTTTACAAAATGATCACATTTGGTGTCAATACATGTATATACATTTTGGAGGTAACTGATTCCATTTTCGACACATTAATTGCTTCCCCTTGTTCAAAATAGGAGGAAATCCCATTAGAGATTAGAGATTAATAATACTGAAGTCTGCTTCAGATCTAATTTGCTGGAATTCATTAAGCATCAACTAAATTTCATTTAGACACTATCTGGCCGACCACTGGCCTAACTCACTGCGGAGCAGTGGTGCAAACCTGATGAAAGTGGCTACTCTCAGCTCACCGTAGAGATGTCTGATTTTGGTCTTATATTTATTTGTATTACAGGTTCGACAAATAGATAGATTGTCTTCTAATAGAATACAAGATGATATAGAAGTTAATCCACAACCAGCACCTTTTAAAAGTGAAGATTTTATGTAAGTATGGAGTGATTTACTAAACAATAAATCGTTCAATGAAAATTCCTGGCATAATTATGAGTACCAAGCCTGGAAATAAGCCACAAAATCACTAACAATTACAGGCACAATTCACTGGACCATTGGTATGGTGGGGTATCTGGGTCTAAATGCAATCTAGAGAGTTATAAGCAGAAAGTCAAAAGAAGAACGTAGAAAAGTAAAAAAGTAGAAATCTGAAGAAAACAGGAAAATTCTTATCTAATAGGGTAGTTTTATTATGAAAACCTATGACATTATGCATTTAATCTGCTAAAACATCAGGCTTTTCAAATTTTAAATGTCCTAATTCTGCTTTCATGGACAGAATTTCTACTTTTTTTTTTCGTGACAGAATTTCTACTAATTACTATCACCTATAGACTTTTGACTTCCTGCTTTCTACTATCACCTTTAGACTTTCTACTTTCTACTGTTAACTTTTAACTTTATATTTCAGATTTTCTTCTCACAATTTTCTAACACAATTTTTCTCAAATGCTGTGGTAGCTGATAGTGGCCATGTAGTTTTAGTCATTTTCATAATCTGACAACACAACTTAACGACAGTATTAGTGAGAGTATATGACAAAGTAGACTTGGATATTATCATGTGATTGTTAGCATCGCCTTGCCACCTTAGCATATTTCTGTAAGACACACAATTACATAATTTTACTAGCGTTGTGGTAGGTCTTATTACATCACACAGGAATGAATGAATGAACTGGAGTTTAACATTCTACTACTCTGCACCAACTGGGCTGATGAAAAGTGATCATACAGGAAGCTGAATAGATATATAAATAAAGCTGGCATCAAAATGTTGAAGATACATTCCCACAAAAGTATTTATCAGGTTATTTCAAATAAAAGTATGGCAGTTTTTATATATATGAAACGTAGAGACACCAAATATTACTAGGAAATGACTGGATTCCTTAAAAAACACCCATGGAGTGTGCTCAGGACAAAAATGAGTGGGTATCACTAACTGACAGCCAGACCATTAATCGCTATCTGCTGGAGTGACGTCAGCGGTTGCACGTGTAGATTGTCTGAGAATTTAGTTAGGCTTAGATATTTATGGTAAAGTGACAGCAGTTAAAGACAACATTGTTTTTTATATGCAATGGAGCTGGGGGTATTTATTCGTGAATACAATGTTTTGAGAGGGATTTGAGTTTCAGCTTCTAAAATCCATGTAAAACTATTGTTCCAGTTATCCAAAAGTATTGACGGGTGTGAAGAACAGGACAGGCTATGCCAACTAGTTTGGAAACACCTTATGTCAAATGGCCTAACTAAAGTCTTAAGACATGCATTGTCTAATAAGTTATGTCATTGAGGCAAATGGCATGGTTTTGATTCCCAGATTGTAGGTGACAATCAGTAGAGTTGTCTGTCAAATCTCAAAGGTTTTCTCCAGGTCCCCCTTAAATAGCTTTCGTTTTACTGCTGTATTTTATTTTTCTGAGAAAACAAATAATTAATCAACATTCGTTTCTTTTGTATCAGCATTATTTATATTTATCTATTCAGTTTCCTGTATAATCCTGTCTTCATTAGCTCGGCTGGTGGAGAAAAGTACAACTTAAACCTCAGTGCATTCTCATTCATTATGTAATGAGACCTACGAACTTAAACCTCAGTGCATTCATTCATTATGTAATAAGACCTACGATAGTGCTAGCAAATTTATATATTTCTCTGTCTTACAGAAAGAGAGTAAGCGATAGGTTGGTGATAACATCACGTTCCCAAAACAATCATACAATAATATCCAAATCTATTATGCCGTATGCTGTCACATATTGTTGTGATGTTGTGTGATGAAAAGGGTGAAAATTACATGGTCACTTTCGGCTACCATAGTATTTGAGAAAATGTATGTTAGAAACTTGTGAGTTGAAAAACTGAAGAAGAAAGTCAAATTTGAAAGCAGAAAGTCAAAAGTTGATAGTAGAAAGTAGAATTATGTCCATGAAAGTAGAATTCTGACAGTTAAAAGTTGAAAAGCAGAAAAGCTTGACGATTTTGTTATAGGTTTGAACCATTAAAATCCTGTTTTATATAGGAGTTCTACATTCTACTTTTGATTTTCTTCCCTCGACTTTTGATTTTCTTCACTGGAACCTTTAATTTAGTCATGCAGAGAATTGATTTTTTTAAATGATTTTATTACTATTGGTAAAATTAGTGCTGGACATTATGTTTGGTACAAGTAAAATTGTTATTTCCAGGCCAGATGAGTACAAATGTTTAATTCTGTTATTTAGATTTGTTGTTTTATTGTGTTTCAGGTCATCTACAGTAATGAAGAATGTCCCTATCTCTAAACGTCATCTTGATAATTTTACTACATTAGACAATAAATATTCAGGAAAACGAGGAGTAGCCTTACATACACAACGATATAATGTAAGATTATATAAATAACAATATGTGTTAATTCTCTACCAAATTCTGTTTTTTACAAAAAGGTTGTAAAATATCCGGAATACTCTTATGTGTGTTTGAATTTTTCTTGGGACTATGATCTATTTTCTTGAAAATCCTCATACACCATTGTGTTGTCTTATTCTATGCTTTGAAAACCCTCCAACAAAATCTTGTGATATTACTAGGGACAGTTATGATCTAATCTCTTGAAAATGTTAAAAGAGCTGGGTTAGATATTGTCAATACAGCATTTTACCTAGGTCATTTCGGGACTAACATTTGGTTATGTTTATGTACAGTTAGACAGGTGGGATGTTTCCTGGTTAATGCCATTTCCAGGAACTTTTCTTTTTAATTTCATGTATAAAAGTTTGTTTTACACACTCGCTGGTGTACACAGAAACTTTGCGTATCTTAACCATAGTTAATTAGTCTTTGTAGGAATATCACCTCCTTTCATCTTGTTGTCTTGTGTGGTTTCAGGAATTGTCATTATAGTTTTCTGTATACATGTATATTGAACCTAGAATTTTGTATTACTTTATTAGCTTGATAATGTTGAGAAAATACTCTTCAAAACATTACCCAAATAAATAAGTAGCTGTTTTTCTATAAGTATGTGTGATAGTTTATTGCTCTATCCAATTATTAAATTTGTCTCAAAGAATATAGTGGATTATTGTTAATTTTAATACCCTCTTCAAAATTACAAATAACTGGAAAACAATTTTTCATGCAAAAATGTACAGATTGTCTTGTTCTTTACAATGATATATAGTTCAGTCTGACATAATGGCCGCTCCCCTTTCAGAAATAGTATATTTAGCATTTAATAATAAGGCTGTCGACCCTCTAGAGGTCACAAAATTTATCCGATATTGATGCAACTAAAATGTATGTTTATATCCATATTGACCCATGTTTGACCTTAACATAGTTGTGCTCAATCGTACAATTCTATAGCAGTCAATAGTTTTTATACGCCCACATTTTCATGTGGCCGTATATTGTCGTCGCCCCTGTTCGTCTGTCCGTCCGTCCACAATTGTTTGTGAACAGTCTACAGGTCACAATTTTTATCCGATTTCAATGAAACTTAAAATATAGGTTTATCACCCTAAGATCTCGGCTCCTTTCGATATTGGCATGTATCGGACTGTAACTTCATGGATTATGGCCCCTGATTGTACGAAAAATCACGTTTTTTAGCTTGTGAACAATGTAGAGGTCACAATTTTGAACCGATTTTGATGAAACTTGACATGTATGTTTATAACCCAAAGATCTTGGTTCCTTTCGATATTTGCGCCCATCGGATCGTAAATTCCTGAATTATGGCCCCTCATTGTCCGAAAAATCGCCCTTTTTAGTTGTGGTCCCTCTGGAGGTCAAAATTGTTATCCGATTTAAAAAAACGTTTGATTATATCACCGTTCCATGGTTATGAAGGTTGAGTTCGAATTTCGTGAAAATCAGACCAAAATTGGCGGACAAAATGGCCGCCGTTTGTACGCGAATGTGAAAATATGTTATATCAAGGTTGTGGACTCTATAGAGGTCACAGTTTTGAACCGATTTTGATGAAACTTGACATGTATGTTTATAACCCCAAAATCTTGGTTCCTTTCAATGTTTGCACCCATCTGATCATAACTTCCTGAATTATGTCCCCTGATTGTCCGAAAAATCACCCTTTTTAGCTTATGGTCCCTCTGGAGGTCAAAATTGTTATCCGATTTAAAAAAACCTTTGATTATATCACCGTTACATGGTTATGGAGGTTGAGTTCGAATTTTGTGAAAATCAGACCAAAATTGACAGACAAAATGGCTGTTGTGTGTAGGCGAATAGTGTGAAAATATGTTATATCAAGGTTGTGGACCCTATAGAGGTCACAATTTTGAACCGATTTTGATGAAACTTGAAATACATGTTTATAACCTAAAGATCTTGGTTCCATTTCATATTTGCACATATCTGATCGTAACTTCCTGAATTATGGCCCTGATTGTACGAAAATCGCCCTTTTTTTTAGCTTGTGTTTCCTTTTGCGGTCACAATTATTAACGGATTTGAATAACGTTTGATTATATCATCAGTGTTTCAGCGTAGTGAAGGACGGGCCCGGTGAAGGGTGAGTTTGAATTTCGTGAAAATCGGACCAAAACTGATGGACGCTTGTACGCGACTACTATAAGAATATGGTATATCAAGGTTGTAGACCCTGCAGAGGTCACAATTTTAATCTGATTTTGATGAAACTTTAAATGCATGTTTATAATCCAAAGATCTTGGTTCCTTTCGATATTTGTGCATATCGAATTGTAACTTCCTGAATTATGGCCCCTGATTGTACTAAAAATCGCCTTTTTAGCTTGTGGTCCCTCTAGAGGTCACAACTATTATTCGATTTAAAAAAACGTTTGATTATATCACCGTTTCACTGTAATAAAGGTTGAGGTCGAACTTCATAAATATCGAACCAAAACTGCCGGACAAAATGGCTGCCGCTAATACGTGAATAGTGTAAAAATATGATATATCCATGTTGTGGACCCTGTAGACTGTAGAAGTCACAATTTTAATCCGATTTTGATGAAATTAGAAATGTAAGTTTATAACCCAAAGATCGCAGTTCCTTTCGATATTTGCGCACATTGGACCATAACTTCCTGAATTATGGCCCCTGATTGTACAAAAAAATCATGATCTTTTACCTCGTGGATCCTAAGGAGGTCCCAATTTTATTCCAAATTAAAAAAACGTTTGACTATATCCCCGTTACACATTAATGATGGTTGAGTGTGAATTTCTTGAAAATCGATAATTGAACAGCTAAATCCATAATATTAAATGTTTATAAAAACCAAGCAAATTCTAATGATTTTCTGATAATTACTTAATATGCGACAACTCTTGTTGACTGCCCGGACGATTTAGCTGCTGTGTGGGCGTATGTTTCGTTGCCTGGCAACCTATTTTTACAGATTTATTTAACATTATTAATTGATTTGTTATTTTCTAGTTTGATGCAAACAGATCCTTTGACAGGTAATTTATGTATATTCATATGTTATTACAAAATTTAAGGCTAGTAAGATGGGACATTTTTGCCATAATTGTTTGACGTGAGATCCAGAATATTTTGACTCGTTCCAAGGCACTCTTTCTCGAAATTTTAACTAAAGGTAAAATCCAAATTAGTAGATAATTCAATTTTCATTTGCTAAGCACTAAAATCGATCTAATATTATCCGATCAAATTACTCAAATTTGGATTTTATTTAGTCAAAGTTTCGTGAAACAGGGCCAAGAATTATATTGATCGGTAACCTTATGGATTATTGACCCTGATTGTACAAAAAATTGCATTATTAGCTTGTGGACCTTATTTCCGATTTTAAAAATTGTTTAGATATATCATTGTTACACCTTGATGATGGTTGAGATCGAATTCCATGAAATCTGGACCGAAACTGCCACTCAAAAAGGTTGTGAAACCTCTAGAAGTCACAATTTTTATGCAATTCTAACGAAATACAATGAAATGGGTTTTAATGTCATACTGTTCTGCTCCGAACTAGGCTAATGAAGACACTGGCATACGCAATACGGTGTGCTATGAGGGAAATTTTGTCTGGACAGTGCCAGTATGGCCTACGCTTATATGCAAAGGATCTTTTACATGCACACCAATGTGTACACGGGACATCGTCTTTGTCAGACACTATATCCTGCATCATCACTGACAAGGGGGAACCACGTTGGAACTTTTTCGGGAAATGCAGGGTGGCTACCAAAACAAGATGGCCACTCCTCGTACGCAAATAGTGTAAATATAGGGTATATCAAGGTTGTGAACCCTCTGGAGGTCGCAATTTTGATCCAATTTTGATGAAACTTTAAATTGATTTTTATATCACAAAGATCTTGGTTCCTGTCGATGATCACACATATCCAAATGTAACTTCCTGGTTGAGTTTGCATTTCGTGAAAATCAGACTGAAACTTTGCGACAAAATGGTTGCTCTTTGTATGCAAATAGTGTAAAAGTATGTAATACCTAGGTTGTATGCTCTCTAGAAGTCGCAATTTTTGATGAAACTTAAAATGTATCTTTTTATTTCCCAATAACTCAGTCCATTTTGATATTGTAGTGTATCAAACCATAACTTCCTGGACTATGGCCTCTGATTGTACGAAAAATCGCTTTATTTTAGCTTGTCTTCTATTGATCTCTTGCAAAATGTGGGCATATCTTGCCTGACAACAGCTGATTAAATATCTATTACTGTCTGCTTTCTCTCCTGGTATCATCTTTTGATCCAGCAGCTACATACATAGCACTACTGACCCGGCCAGTCCCTGCTACTCTATTCTTAAAATGAATATTAGTAGTAAATATATTCATCATTTCTTTTTATGACATATTTTATTTGGGGAAAGAGTAATATTCATGGGAATCAGTAATAAAAGACTTGCAGGAATCAATGTTTGATACCGCTAATATTAACAACCATACTAGTAGTGTGGTAGTTATAATTTCAAACTTATTGATTATCCGTATTACATACTAATCAATCTTATTAGATCACAGATTAATCTGGACTCGTATATATACTCAGTACGTACACAAAATGAGAACGTTAAACTCCATTTCATGTCATTCATTCACAGCATAAAATATTGAGGAAAATGGTTTGATATTTCCTGTAATAAAGAGAATTATATTCTGGGTCTGAAAATATTTTATGTTCAATTATTACTGTGATTTTGATAAAATTTCAGGGGTTGTTGGGCCTTACTGAAGATAAATCATTTTTTGACGATTTATTCCAAAATCGGCCTTTCCTTAAATAATTTAATTATTTTATAAATACAAATTGATGATACTAATGCAATCATGTGTGATTACTGGTATATGGCTTTTATTTTTTGATTGTAGTTTAACACAGCGTGACAGATTATTAGCTGAAATAGAAGCATTAGAAAAATTACGAGATATAAAACGTAAAACAGAAATATTACCCCATAGATTACAATTAGATTTATGTATGGGTGGTAAAAGATTAGATATAGAGGAAAGGTGGGTTAGTTTTTACTGCATTACCCAATGGCTTATTTTAAGTTTGTTAAACTTAAAACATTTCTATGGCATTCTGTACACCAATATTAAAGACTAATAGTTCTAAATAAAAACAATTTCTTTCTCATTTAAAACAGTAATACATAATATGACAAGTTGAGTACCGGTAAACTAAATGATATTCAGGTACTTTACTATTATAGGTTTGATATCAATAGAGAAATTCGTCGATTAAAAGCCATGGTTTTACCCCAATATGCTAAAGATCTTTACCATGGACGAGGTATTCTTCTTCCAAGGTATAGTAACATTTACTCATTTACTAAAGATAAGTGATTTAGATGTAATACCAGTCATTTAGGATAATTTATCAGTATCTAGTTATATTGTTATGCAATATTTTCTACATACAGTATATTCCTAAAACAAATATGAAGAATATCAGTAGTTTACTTTTAGAATTTAGTCAATATGATCTTGAATATCAAAGAAGATTTTTTTATAATGTTTATATTTCAGTCACCATGCTTCCATTAAACCTCGTCAACGACCAATACCAGATAATGATAGTGATGATGGTTGTAAGTTATCATACTAAAACAGCATTCCAAAGTACAAGAGACCTCATTCGAACTTTCCATTTCTCAAAACCATTTCATTTAGGAGTATTTTGTTGTGACCCACATCTGTGACCCTGTTTGTCCATTACAGTTCCCATTTTTAGGTATATTCTTCAGCTATGCATGATTATTGCTCCTGTCACCAAAACTTTGTAAATGTTGTGTACAGGTTATGTTTTGCTGTTTTTAATAAGAAAATCAAAGATTCGTCTGAAAAATCAAGGCATCGGAAAACATAATTTGTCAAGAAACATAAAAAATTAAAGGAATCTAATTTAATTAAGGATTATAAATTTGAAACGCTATTTACACCATTCAATAATACCACTTAACTGAAAATAAAAACAAACTGACTAATTGATTAATAGGTATTGGATGGGTTACATATTGAGTGGGTTAGAAAATTCCCAGCATATCTACGTTAGTTGTTAATATGGCAGCACTCAAGGGAACCCCAGAATGAAGAGACTGAAAATCAAGAATTTGCGTATTTTCGTGGCAATGTTACTTGACAGCTTAGACAATAAACAGCAATTAGCAGACATAATTTTGTTCTACTTATTGTCAAAACTACAAACATTCATAACTTTGATGATCAAAATAAAGTAATTTGATTGAAATTTTCAATATATTCATTCTTCATTATTTATTTTTGAACTATGTGTAGCAAGACTAGTCGCAATTATATATTATATCATCAACTCTTAAGTGATAATTTATATCACATTTGAAATGAGAAAAAAGCAGTGTAATGGGAAGATATATATCTTACAATGCATTCTCACTTATTTTCATCAAATTTTGAAGAATAGTCAGTATTGGGTTAAAGATGTTCCCTATAGATTTTGAGCATTTTTGAAAAGGTATATTGATTGCCAACATGATGTTTGACAATCTTGTATTACCATACTCTCATTTCCTCACCCAAACAATAAATTAGGTTTGGGCTGGAAATGATCGCTAATGAATTGAATTCTTAACCAGGTATAAAGTAGCCCAAAACCGTTTGGGTGCTGTAAATTTTGGGAAATTCATTTAAAGATGTAGCCTAATAATAGGCTACATCATAATTTGCCTGAATAAAAACTTGAAAAGTCAGCAAAAAACAATAACCGATAATATTTGAAGTTATACTGAAGTGGGCTATATATTAAACTAGTCGTAATAGTATAACATCTTATGTTATTTTTAAGATGTTACAGGCATTGATAAACTACAGACTGTAAGCATATTATTATCTTGCCTTGCAAGATGTAATGTTATTGGCAGATACATTTTTCTTTAAAATTTTTGGAATCAGTCTATAGTTTAGTTGAGAACACCAAAAAAGAGACCAAACAAATTAAAGCTTATTTGAAACATACATATTTAGAATTCATAAACACACACACAGTGATTTAGCTTGTTTGCAATCATATATAAATAGATCATATGATCGACACAGATTAACCTTTGAACAGAAGTAATCAGAAATCCTGTGATTCTGTTTCCAGGTTTTGTTAGAATTCTTTTTTTTTCAGTTTCAGCTTCTGCACCAGCCTCTTTAAGGAGAATGCCACCACGACATATGTTTGATTCTGAATCTTCTACGTCATTCATGGATTCCCTTCCAAGTTCACATCGAATAGAAAAATTACCAAGTATAAAAAGACAGCCTAATTTAGGTATGGTATATTATGACACATTATGATACATTATGATAATTTCTTCATTGTACATGTAAAATTTTATAGATTTAAAAATCTTTTAGTTTATCATTTGATAACATATTTATATACCCACATTTCAGTGTGGGCATATGAAGCCATCATGCTGCCATCTGTCTGTTCACCCTCCAACAATTGCCTTATTAACGTAATATAGGCTTCAGGTTCTGACAGATAATATTTTCAAGTTTTGTGTGAAAGCATTGTGGTCATGCGAGGGCAGTCCTATCAATGTTTAGCATTCTGCAAGCTTCTGTGTCAAAGTTATAGTTTTTAACAGATTTTTATGCAACCACATTTTCATGTGGACATATTATTTCATCACTCTTGAATCTTCATGTACCCAGAGATCTGATTTCGATGAAAATCAAGATGTATATCTGAAAGATCTCTGATTGGCTCTATTTTGGTATGTATCGTACTGAAACTTTCTGAATTGTACAGAAATTGTGTACATTGCTTGTGTACCCCCTTGAAGTCACAATCTATATCCGATTTCCATACACCCACACATATTTTGGGTGTATTGATATAGTAGTCACACCTGGGTGTCTGGCGTCAACAATTTTTTGTTAAAATGATAGAGGCTAGTAGTGTTTTTCATGGATTTACTGGTATTTAAAATTTGATGTGAGGATGAGAGACCTTTAGAGATAATCCTTAGCACTTCTTGTTCAAGAGTTAGTTATTCTAATATTGATATTCAGTGTTCTGCAAGCTTCCATTCCTGAATTACCCCCTTTGCCAAAAACCTTCTGAACACAATAGATGCTACAGTTTTTTGCAGATTTATTTCAAATTTGGTGTAAAGCTTTTGGGGTCATGAGAGGATGAAGTTATCTCTCTTTGCCGAATACCCTCTGAAAGCGATAGAGGCTACAGATTTTAATGGATTTTTTTTCAGTTCCAAAGTTTGCCCTGTTTGCCAAAAACCTGATTGTCAGTGATGCAGGATGGGGAGGGCCTGACAAGGACAGCTGGCTATTCATTTGGATGGGACAAAAAAACTCATGTCCTGTGTACATTATATGGTGTGCATGTAAAAGATCCCTTGACAGTTGGAATTTGATACAATAGTAGGCCATAGTGCCACTGTCCGAACAAAATTCACCTCATGGCACACTGTAGGCATATTTCTGCCTTTATTTGTCCAGTTCGGATTTATCTGAGATTCCAGAATACGGTACTCTTACTCATTTTTGTGAAAATCTCAATTTCAATCAAATTCAATATTTTCACTTGTTTTGTATGTAGCTCATTATTGGACTTTGCGCATTCCGACTCATTTTACCAGCACAGGTCACAATTAGAATTGACCCAGATATACCCATTGACAGTGAAGTGTCATTGATTTCCTTGTTAGATAACTGATGTTCAAAACAGGATTTTCTATTTGTTTAAACCTTGATGTGTATATATATCTATTGTAGAAGTATAGTTTATTATGATGGATGATATACTGTATTAATTTGTATCATCAATCTAACACACCTTCTTTGGCAGCCCGTAAATAACAAAAACATTTAATAACTACTGGTAGATTTATATTGGTTTTAAAATAAAACTATATAGTACACTGAAGTCCCGCTTTTAAGACCAATTGCGAGACTGATATAAAGTGGCCTTAATAATGGTGGGGTGTTAATACCAGGTTGCCCCCTGGGGTGTAGGGGGTGATATCTAAAATAACCTTCATATGTCCAAAGTGTTGTAAAAGACAACTAAATGGATCCCTGTTTGCTGTGCGTTGTGACCCGTGTCAGGGAGTGGAATCCTGGTGATTGAATTGGTATTTGACTTGCGAGCACTTTCTCTGCAACACATTACTTTGGCCCGTGGTTCACCTAGACGGGAGGTCAGAGTGGCCCACTCTGATTTGATCAATTGGCTCTCGCTGTTTTAGCTCTGTGTAGTCTTTCCAGTAACATTTGGGTCAGTCAGGTTTGAGTAGTTTTTTTACTTTCTGTTTTGAGTATATTCATCCTTGCGTAGGCAGGATAGTAACCTGGGCGACGATAAGGGGTGGATAATTGAAAAATTATTTCATTGGAATCCCCAGTCCCACCCCAATCCCCCAATAATTAAGGAATATCGAGAAACAGAATCGTCATAATTCAGAGGATGTTTTAAATATATATAGTTACTGGCAATTACAAAATCTCAACGTCTTGGTCGAGGTTCATCTTAATATATATTTTCTATTTTTAATATTAATGTGCATAAGATATTGATGAGAAGAGCGTGAAATTTTAATTTCTAAAACATGAGTCTGTATCTTTACGGATTAAGACTGGCTGTTAAAAATTCTCACAACTTAGTGAGTTCATGTGCTTCAATGTGAAGGTCATATTTTAGCCAAACAACATGGTCGACAGAAAATATTTTACTAAAGAATCAATGACTTAACATTATTCGTGATTTAGTGAGATTGATTATTATTTATATTTCTATCAACAATTAATTCATAACTATTGATAATAATAACTTCATTGTTCTCATGATTAACTCCAACAAAGATAGATTATCATGAGAGATTAGCTGTTCACAAAATGGTTACAACTTATCTAACTTATCCCTTTCTTTGACATGAAAGAAATTTAACTGAATTGCTATTTATATCAATGAGTACAAAATATTCCTGATAAAACTTGATTCAGTTGACTTGATTCAGTTAAATTTTAACGGTTTAAATGAGTTAAATCCAGGGGGTTTCAAAATCATTCATAATCATGCATAATTTTCCTTACTTGTAAAATTTGACCTTTATTATAAGCTAACCTTTCGTGTTATATTTTTAAGTCCATGACGTCCTCATTTCAATCATGTCTTAACTTCTTGTGTCATAACTGAGTTCCTGTCATTTTGTTTTTAGTTCTTCATCTGTGAAGAAGTTAGTATTTTTACTGACGAAACATTTGATTAAACAATATTTTATTTGATATTGTATTCTATTAATTATTGTATATCAAATTTTTATGTGAAAGTCTATTGTCTTT
The DNA here is from genome assembly GCA_963678685.1 of Patella ulyssiponensis. Taxonomy (NCBI): domain Eukaryota; kingdom Metazoa; phylum Mollusca; class Gastropoda; family Patellidae; genus Patella; species Patella ulyssiponensis. The sequence goes on along the minus strand of OY783226.1, from coordinate 27,371,326 downwards.
GTCCCGGTCCCTGTTTGTGAACAGTCTACGGGTCACAATTTTTATCCGATTTGGATGAAACTTGAAATGTATGTTCATAATCCAAAGATCTTGGTTCCATTCAATATTCGCACACAATGGACTGTACCTTCCTGGATTATGGCCCGTGGTTGTACAAAATAAAGGATTTTTAGCTTGTGATCACTCTAAAGGTCACAGTTATTATCCAATTGAAAAAAACGTTCGAATAAATCACAGTTACACCATAATGAGGGTTGGGTTTGTATTTCATATGTAATACCAAGGTTGTGGAACCTCCAGTGGTCACAATTTTTATCCGATTTTGATGAAATTTGAAATGTATGTTTTTAAACCAAAGCTTTTGGTTACCCCTGATTGCATGAAAAATAATGATTTCAGATTGTGGACCCATCAGAGATCACAATTTCTATCCAATTATGAAATTATATATCACCGTTATACCCTAATAATGTTTGAGTTCAAATTTCGTGAAAATCAGACCAAAACTCGATAAAATGACCACCCATTTTATGCAATTAGTGTAAAAGTATATAATACCAAGGTTCTGGACCCTCAAGTGGCCACAATTTGTATCTGATATTTATGAAACTTAAATATATGCTTTTATTCAAAAGATCTCTGTTCCTGTTGATATTCATGGACATTACAGCCTCTGAATGTATGAAAAATCATGTTTAAATTGATCACCATTACACCATAATGACAGTTGAGTTTGAATTTCATGAAAATCCGACCAAAAGTACCTGACAAAATGGCCACTTCCCATACGCAAATAGGTTGTGGACCTTGTAGAGTCACATTTTAAAACCAATTTCAATGAAACTTAAAATATATGTTTATATCCCAAAGATCTGGGTTCCTTTCGAAACTTGCGCGTAACGGATTGTAACTTCCTGGATTATGGCTCCTGATTTTGTGTAAAATCACTTTTATTTAGCCCGCTTTCTGTCCATCTCTTGGGAAATATCTTGCCTGGCAACCGCTGGTATTCTCTATTCTGATATATCAGGGCTTTAATTTGTTAAAGAAATAATTTGTCCATACTTGATGAAAACATTAAGCAAGGTGAAAATGTCTAGTGCTCAAAGAAAATGATATTATTTATACAATGTGTGTTCATAGTTGGAAACAAGCAAGCAGTTGTACTGTTGTCACATGAAAGACGTAATACAGAACAAATCCGTGCTAGATTACATCAAAACAGTAGGATAATTTCTCTTTGTAATACTAGAAGGTGGCTTTAATTTATTAAACCTAAAACTCCATCTTGCAGTTGGCTCCAAGAAATTGAAAGTTGAACATAAAAAAATTCCAATCAAGGATAAAACCATTTTGTTTCAAGCATAAAAGACTGATGAATTTTGTAAAGGGGTGCACCACAAAAAGGAGAGAAATTTTGATACATTGACCATCCAAAGAAATGCAAATTGTAAGGAGATTCCACTTAAAAGAACCCTTGACAGTTCGAATTTGATAAATAGTAGGTAAAATTTCCGCCAGTCCTTTAAATTGCACACATGACAATAGATGAATTAACCATATATTTATCTGAAAAGTACTGTGTTGACAAGATGTTTAGCGACAATCCTTTCCCCTTGAATTAGATTTGTCTTTTTATTGACATGTGTAAAATATATCACATGTGACCTTATGTCCCAGGTCTAGGATGAACAAGGTAAAGGTGGTTTTATCAATTATGGAGACATTCGAAATGTTCTATTTTTTGTCTGATTATGAGAAACAAATGGATGCTTTGACCTAGAAAGGTAAAAACTGATGCCATATCTGAATGTTCAGGTGGATATCAATTCTTGGAGTCAACATATTATATAGCTTCTACCTTTATAATATTAATGTTTTCTTCTTTGTTGTTTTAAATTTATATACAGAGTTTTTTTTTTATTTCTTTTTGTGAGATTTCTTTTCTGTATTTCTATTCCTATAGATCTATATAATATACATATTGTATTCTTCAACGTATCAGGAGCACTTTTTTACCAAATATTTTATTTATAGAAGGGATGTACCTTATACATAACATTAAGCTAATCCAGGCTTTTCCATGTTGACACCAAGATTTAACACGTCATGTCAGCTATTTCGCATACTGCTGGTAATGTCTTCATTCAAGGTCAATGGTGTTATTAGTCAAGTTGACGAATAGGGCAGGGCTTGCATCATACAAGCATTTTCACTTCCCGTTTATTCATTGCAATGATCTCTGTGTGAAAATTATGTTTGAAATGTATTTAAGCAGTTGTATTACTTATGTAATAATGACTGACACCAATATTGTCCTTTGAACTAGAACAGTCCTTTCTCAAATTAATTCCTTCAGTTGTGAGTAGTTGATCATGAGAAATTATTTCTATGGTTAATATTTCATTTGTTTATAATCCATAACAAACCATTTATCACTGATGAATTTAACTGGATGTAATAGATGGCCATATTGTTGTGGGCAGAACTTTAACAACAATTTGACTACAAGCACCACACATTTACAGTTAAATTGGAGCAAAATCTTTTGTAATGTTTTTTCAATATAATTAATGTAATATGCCATTAAAAACGTATATATAGAGCTTGATATGCTATTAAAAATATATATATAAAGCTTGATAGTGGGAAACATATTATAACGGTAAACACAAGAGTTGAGCCTTATCTATGCATGTGGCTCATACGCGGAAGAATACGGTACCTATCAGTTTGTTTATTCATATTTTGTGCTGTGTTGATAAAGATGACTTTGGTCTGATTAAACTGATGTATTCTGCTTTATTAATGGAACTGTTTAAATCTCTATTTCTGTTGTTTTAACCTTTTTTTTACTTTTTCCAAAGTAATATTTTGTCCAATTGAAGCAACTCAGCACCATATAGTAATACCAAGCCCAGGGGTGTGTTGGACTGAAAATCCAATTTAGACATAGTAGACATAGAATAGGTACTCACATGTGGGCATGATTGTAGATCAAAGGGACTACCGGCATCAAAAAAATCAAAACAAAGCTGCACTCTTCGTCTCTCTTACTTAACAGTCGGAACACATTACTCGGGTACTTGAGAATATTCACTGGCAGCCTGTTTATCCACAATTTGAGTTTAAGATTGATGTTTTAACTTTGAATTGTTTCAATAACAGCTGCTCTCCACAATTAAATTTTAATGCTGTATAAACCACGCAGAAATGAAATGAGAAAGAAATTGGGTTTAACATCCACAAACCAGGTCATCTCTGGACTAAGAAATTAAACTAAATGCTTTTTTGCACCGACAAGGCTCTTGAAGACAGACATATGGCAAGCAGAGGGGGCGGGGGGCGCCAATATAATGCCTAAGTTACTAAGCGCACCGAGCTGTGGAAAATTAGATTGTCGCAAACACGTTATTCAAATTGTAGGTGTAATCAGAGTATCTAGCAAGTGAGTTTGTATGTCTTTTGGCGGAGCCATGTCTCATTTTGATGTGAAAAACACCAAAATGAGAAACTTTTTGTCCTCTAAGCTAGAACTAGTCTCCAGGTACTTCATGAATAGATTAAAACTAGACATCAAGATGAACACTAATCTTATAATCCGAATTTGATGACAGGATCTAGACCATCAGTGTCAGATACTGAGCAGACCTACACTCTATTCTGTTCACATCTACCAAATTCCAGTACACAATTAGTCTGGCCCCACCACTCGCAACTCCATTCCAAATCAGAAACATCACGCGATGAGTCACTACCTTATTACAATTAATTGGCGGCACCCTAAACAAACAGAACGAAACACCAATAAGGCCATGTGGATAGGGCTACCAGAATGAGAATTTCTAATGATGTCATTTGGTGGTGGTGGTGGTGCCGGTAAAGACCGATAAGGCCCTATCAAATGTGGATAGGGCGACAAAATAAACCCTCTATTGTCATGTGGTGGCGCATATGCATATCCACAAAGTAGTGATAGGAGGGGCTCTTCGCCTTTGGCCGTCAGTATTATGGTGGGGTCTGCCCTCAGAAAATTTTGAAAAATAATACTGCTGGAAACACATTTTTTTGTCCATTCGCGTGATATCTAAGAGTAGATTTTGTATTTTATATGGTTGATTTTTTTTCAAGGGGTGCCATATTTCAAGGGCAACAGAATTTTTTAGGAGGAGCATTTGCTCCTGGTGTTCCTCTTGGATCCACGTCAATGTAAGCGCCCCTTAGCCTCCACATAATTGATATAAGAACTGATTGGATAAGGGCAAACAAACCAAGTACCGGTACTTATTGGCATTTGGGCGCCCTTAAAACCGATCAACTGATCAGTGCCTTAAAAGCATCACTGTGATCATAATCAAGTGTATTATTTTATAGTTGAAAGGTTGTTTTGGGGGGGGGGGAGGCGGTGCCTTATTTATCTGGGCTGGGGGTGCAATGTACTCCCTATACCCACTAGGTACGGCCATGATGCCAAGCAATGTGCTATCAGGGTTTTTTGCCTGTACAATGGCACTAATGGCCTACTCTTATGTTGAATTCCAACGCCAAGGGCTCTTTTACATGTAAGCCAATGTTTGCACAGGACCAAGACTAACCCCAGAAACAATAATAATAATAATAATATGTCCATTTATGTAGCGCCAAATCCACAACAACTATACAAAAGTCCTTTGGCTCTAAGTTTTTTGTCAATTTCTGTTGTGAATTTTGAACAGATGAGTCTTTAATCGAGATTTAAAGATTGGTAAAAGTAGTCACAAAACGGAATTCAACTGGGAGTGAATTCCATATTTCAGCGGTAGCAACAGCAAATGCTCTTTGTCCAAAGGAAGCAAGTTTCCACTTAGGTACCACTAACTGATTGAGATTGTTTGAATGCAACTGTCTAGGAATATACTGTTGAATTAAATTGCACAGGTAATCAAGCCCGAAACCACCTGTTTAGCGCACCAGTGCCATGCAAGAATTTGATCTCTGCTGATAAAGAATTACTACTTTGTCCACAGTAAAAACTAAAAATGGTCAACATCAACAACATTTTGTTTATGCTTCTTCTGCTTAATTGTGGAATAAGTTTCCTGGCATTGTAAAAAACTGAATCTTAAAACTTAAACTTCTTAAACTGTGAACGTGTTTTACTTTATGTGTATTTCTATTGTAAAGAGCACCCTGGAGCAGCTTATTAGCTGAACCACTCAGCACTATATATATAAATTGATTATTATGGTTTCACACTGCGTGTCCGTCTGTCCGGGACACAATATTGTATTAACTGTGAGTGATGAAACTTGGTGTATAGTTTCATGACATTTAAGCTATTTACAATCTGTTAAGCATCTTAATATTTTTATTTTTAAATATTTCTTCATAACTTTCATAAACTTGTACACTAATGCATTCGGAGACAATCTAAATAAAAATGTATTAACCATTTTTTTAAAATTTCTTTTCATATCGTATCATGAAGTCTTTTAGATTAATGTAATTTCTGGGGTTTTTTTTCATTTCAACAGGTTTTAGTTTAGATCAGTCCTTGTCACATTCTAAATCCAATGTATTACCAAGGGTCCACAGAAACCCTTCATCATGGGTGGAAGAACAGAATCAACATTTGTAAGTACATACCTGTCTGCTCAAGTTTTCCTGTCTTCACTCTAACCAATACTTTATTTAATTAAGTGAGAGCTATGAAACTCCGAGTAGAAATTCATTATATCATTACATTGAGGTAGAATGTTTAAACTTGATGTTGATGTTCATTAGGTAAATATCTTGACTGAGTTAAATGATTAACATTTACTGCTAAAGCTAAGCTGGCCTAAGTAATTTCCTTGACTTTGATTCTATTTGATGGAGAGTGATGAAACTTGTGTATAGTTGATAATGAGTTTGATTGCTTGACACTAAACATGCAATTAATTAATATGTGTCACCTATTTATATTGTGATTTCGGCGGAGGACATCAGCCTCACTGTTGGCTAGTTTAGCTAGTTTTCTGAACATCCCTTGCAAAATATGACTTTAACTGTTGGACTTGTAAGGCAGGCTGAGAAACTCACCAGTCTATGTGTATTCTTATTTTGCAAATTTATAATATCACATGAACTATTATTATTACAGACATTGAATGTTAATTCTGCAATGTGAAATCACTAAATGCTTGTAAAAATAAATGTGTATGTTTGAACACTATATATTACTTATATCTAGACAAGACAGACAAGAGAAATCAAGTAGTAAAGAAACTATCAATATAAAATTACCTGATGAAGCAAAGTAAGTGTTCTCATTATGATTCCATAGTATTCTTAGTATCTGATTGTTGATTATCTTAACTTAGTAATTCACAGAACAATTGTATTCTGGTATCTCCTATCATGGCATCAGAATTTTAAAATATATAAACAAATTTGAGCAACTTTATCATACGTCCACAGGTCGCCCAGATCATATGTCAAATTTGGTGTGAAGCAAATTTGCAACCAACCAGACAGACAATTGATATCGTATTTACTTAAAAATAGATGGAAATTAACGTTTCATAGTTTACTGATGTTAATGTTTTTACTGGGCTTGTCCTAGGCGGCTCTGGGCAGAGTAGATTCTGATGAGGTTGATAAATATCCTGCATGCTTCTTTGAAGCTTGTTGACCGCAATCATTTTCCCATGGGATATTAGAGACCTGCTTTCTCTTGGTCTGGTGTTAATTCATTTTTATCTATTTCTCCATCACACAGATTATCAATTACAAACAACTGACCAGCTGACCTAGTCACCGCTATATTTCCTAATCCTCCAAAATTGGCTATAATTTTTTACTTTTGTTTTTCTTTTAATAATCCCAAGAATAATAGAAATATTGTTACTCCTTGTAAGACATATAGAAATAGAAATTACAAATAAAACACTTATATGGATATACTACTTCTGAATTTATTAACAAGCTACGTTTCGATACTCATACAGGTATCGTTCTCAAGCAAATAATGACTAATAACAAAAATGTGGTACAATATATAGTTAACAAAATAAACAATGATATGAAACCTTACTATGATTAAGAAACCATTTATGATGATCATAGGAAATTATTGTCTGATTAGAGTAATTAGTGTTCACTGATTGTCTAGTAAATCCACCCAAAGATTTGGGAGATAATGACCTGTGTCTCTGTTCAATTTTGGTCTTACCCTATCTCGTCATTATCATATTCAAAATTATAGTGAAACACCCAGTTAGTAGTACTAATATTTTGTGGGAAATCATACTCTACAGACTTTGTGTTAGCTCTCACAAAACAGGTGGAATTGACAGGGGCAGATTGCAAGGTTCTGTCCCATTCACTCCCATTTCCATTTCTGATCCTTTCATTCACAAGAATTTGCTCCCAGAAATGACCTCAAAATCCGGGATATTGCCTCAAATTTTCAAAAAAATTTCATAAGGAGAACCCTCCCCTCATCAGGTTGCTCAGTGTTTTTGTCACTTCTCTAAGGTTGACAAAAATCAATAACAATCATAATGTGTCATGAACTTTATGTCAACATGAATAAAACTGTTGAACAACTATATACTTATAGGCAATACAATTTATTTTCCACCAAGGCTCTCAGACAGTGTTATAGCCAGTGTTTAGTTGACATTAAATGTGAGGTGAGATTGTGGATGGCACCAGTGCTCACTCTGGGTTCAATATTTCTTCCGCCAATTTTTTATTTTAATTTATTAGCCATATATTTTTTCCGCCAAAAAAAAAGAACGAACCCGGAATATATTCTATTATATTTTTTCAGTAATATACATATGATATTACAATTTACAAAATTCTTCACTGCTTTGCAGAAGCCCATTTTTTTAGAGCTTTTTCAACATCTGGGGTAACCACACAGTGTATTTGTTTTTAATGAATATTTTTCTTTATAAGAGAAATTGTGACCAAGCACTTACTGATATATCAAGGATTTGAACATTTTCATTCATCCTTAAAAGATCTTTGACATTTTTCAAATGCACAAACATACATTATGTAAGCTGAATCTTTCTTTTGATAATATCAACACTAATAATCTCGGTTCAAAGGAAACAAATTGACTCAAATTTTCAGCATATTCCATTTACGTTATCTATTTTTTAACTATTAACTATTATATAGTCAGTTCGGGAGTATTTTGGTGGTGAAATACAAAAAAAAAAAAAAGCTAATAATCTCGGTTCAAAGGAAGCAAATTGACTCAAATTTTCAGCATATTTCATTCACGTTATCTATTTTTTAACTATTATATAGTCAGTTCGGGAGTATTTTGGTGGTGTAATACAAAAAATAAATACATGTAAGTTTGAAATTCTTCTATCGGACGTTGACGAAGGCTGTTCAAGTTTTCGCTTACGGCCCGTGATTAGAAAATAACTGACTTTCGTTTGTTCGTTTCTGGCGTTTAATATCGACTTCCATGTATACTTTAACAACAAACCTGGATTTATTTATTAACGATAACGGGCAACAGGAATAAGATAAAACAGACGTCATAATCAAATAATCCCAAACAAATCGAACGAGTATTATTCACGGTGTCCGCCATTTTGAATATATAGAAACCGTCAAAAAAGCCACCGATTCGTATTTGGAGACAAACAATTAAATCGTTTGTCTCTTGATTAGTTTATTACAACTCTTACTGTATATATACTAATCAACGCTAATCCGAGATTGATCAGGAGACAAAGGATTAGTACTTGATTGATTGATAAATGACTGAACCAAGCGTGATAGATTGTAACGTGTATGCACGGCGTGGAAATCAAAACTTTGTGGGAAGAAAATTTTTTAGCCATGGTTAAAAAAGAATCGCCAAAAATTTCGCCAGATTGAATATTTTAAAGCCAAAATTATATTTTTATCGCAATTGGCGGAAATGGCGATCGACAGCGTGAGCGCTGGATGGCACCTTAGGTTTGGATCCACCCACTCACCCTATTCACAGCTCCTAGATCAGCTACTGTGTCTAGCTGTACATTTATAAAATCTATATGCCAATCTATGCCTAACTTTTATTCCATACTCTCTATCCTCATTTTCATCTTCTTTTATACCATTAAAAACAAGGTTGTATTTCATCTAACGACATGTTTGAGTTCACTTTTTCCATCTTTCGTTCATTAAAACTCTTCAGAGTTATATGAGCTCACAGATTTGGACACAATAACTTCTTTTTTCCAAACCATCCAATTTACGTCTATTTTCTTTACATTTTATAAATGATAGGTTTCTCTTTTAACCAAGTGGAGCTTATTTCAAAATCCACCCATTTAGCTTTTATTTCGTTCACATTTGTCTCAGCACTACTCATTATGATTAACAGATTTGAATATAATGGTACACCTCATCTATCTTTTGAATATTACTATTCTATAATCGAATTTGGTAACAAGTTGTTCCAATCTATGTAATATTGCACTGTTGTTTTTGATTAATTCAAAGATCTCTCACATTGGTAAGACTTCTTTTATGGACATTAGATTGTGATGACTTTAAGTGTATAATGAATTTTTATCACAATTTTCTACACACTGAACTTATCAAAAGCCAGTAATTAAGTGTTTAAAGAATTGTCTTATTGCTACATTTTTAGATCTGTGGGAGATAATGTGAGTCCTGGACCACCACCACCTACAGCTGGTGGTGCTAGTCTTCAATCACTTAATAATACACAACCTGTCACACCATATCCTTTAAAAGTAAGTCAAATGTTTTGTCTACAATATCACTATTTCATGTCTTTAAAGCCAGGATTCCTCACCATGTTTGATTTGAAGAAATTATTCTATGGTATTATATATTATGTCAGTCTAAACAAAAATGTATTATCACATGTAAATAGAAAGATGATATTTCTCATTGGTTACTTTCTTTTTTCTGTAGGGATCAGAACTTGTGTCAACTGTACCGGATGATCAAAAACAAGCTTTGAGAGAAACGTTTAAAAGACTTGATACTGATTCAGATGGGTAATTATATAGTATGGTCTCAGTAACTACAGTAAACTTTGCATAAGTCGGATCTTTGCTCAACTCAGATAAAAATGGTCCGTTCATTTGATCTAATTCCTGCTTTTTTTCCATCGCCTTAGTCGAATGGGCATTAGTCAGTTTTGTCCCGATGGTCTAAAAGATGGTTAGGTATTCCATGCACAGAGCCCCAAAATACTTTCCTGAAATAGTGTAAGTAGTTTTGTTTTAGATGATTGCAAACGATGTCCCTCGTCTTACCTTCATCTGTAAAAGGCCGGACTTCTGCTGAAAAAGTATTGACTTGTACCCCGAAAAATACAGTTAATTTGAAGGAATATTACTGGTGTGAAATTGAGCAGGTACCGGTTGGCAGTTGTCGGCACATTTGATTCTATCATATTACAACAAAGAAGTTAAAACTATATCACTTTGTTTTTTTTATAAAAAAGAGCTTTTTGTTTTTTTAGACATTTGAAATATAATGACCTGCTTCCAGTATTGCCATCCAAATTTTCACCTCAACAAGAACAGTTTGTAAAACAGGTAATTGTGTTACGTATATCAACTTTTTTCATGTTGAAAATGGTGTATGAGGAATGTAACTGTAACACTAATTCACTCAAATTTGCATGGCTGTTCCCTGTTCACAAAAAATGTAAAAGTATGTTATACCAAGTACCAAGATTGTGGACCATCTAAAGTCGTCGGTACGATAAAAAACAAAGTCTTGAATATCCATCTTTAGGTTTAATTATCCTTCACTAAATGTATTCCAAGTTGCTAAATATTGCAGGCTAGAAATGACATTGAGATTTAATTATTGTCTGGATAAGTCAATTAATGTCTAATTAATAATTTAGATCATTGCATAATGTATGGTTAATGTTATAATCAACATAGAATAATTTATATTTTGATCATTGTACAATATGAACGCTATTTTTAAAACTGAGCCTTTGTCAGCATAGGTATGACATACTAAATTATATAAATGTAAATCTTGAATCTGTTTTTAACGGATATTTATCAAATTTGGTTTGCAGCCATAGGTGCAATTTGGCTGTATTTGTATGGCTATCGGTTTATATGGCCTTTAAAACTATAAAAGCCATAGAGGGAATAAGTGTTGGTAATAGGTTTGTCCGTTATATTTAAATATGAATAAAGAAAAGTTTTAAAATGGAATACTTTGTGTGTGGAAGTTATTATTTATTCCATCTTTATATTTGACAGGTTTATGACATCACAAGTTCTGGTACATATTTTGGTATAGATGAATTTTTAACAATGTCTCAACTTGGTGACAACGTGAAGGAATTGGGGTAAATATTTTAGACATCATAAGTTATGTCTTGACCTTGAACATAGGTTTTAACACTGATGTTATTGAGCTGTTGCCTTACAGTTCAGAATTAAAAGTATTTTTAAGCCTGTTTTCCATTTGTAAGAGGTAGGTTATAAAACTGCTTTTACAAGGAATTCATATTTGTGTGGCTCAATCAAACAATTAGTGTAAAATGTCATTTACTATTCATAAACAAATAAATGACTGTAACAAAATTAAAATAAAACATTAATCAAATGAGAATTATACGTGAGTAATCATTAACATACACTCCTCCCCCCCAAAAGACTGGTTGGTCTAAATTAGATCCCCCAAATATGCCAAAATCCACCGCAGCTGGACCCCAGTGTAGGATGTCTAGCCCAACAAAGGACATTGACCATAATGAACATGTATATTAGCCATGTCCATGTGTGCCCCACCATGTATTTACACTAGTAATATACTATTTAAAATAAGGGGTAGCCAAGTAATGTGATATACAATGTGACGTAACTACCATTGAAACCTACTATGGAATCAAATGATAAAACTATGTAATATAAACGAAATACTACAAACTGATATGAGTGATAATACTATGATGCAATATAAGATCTCAAGCTTATGCTAAATGATATACAAGGTAGAAAGCAAGATAAAACAACAACAAATTAGTACCAGTCTACACTGCGAACTATTAATACCTGTCATTGTCATACATAAATAATAACACTGTAACAATTTGATACAATGAGATCCAACAACTATACATGCAAGTGATATACAAGATATAACACAATATAATCCATAACAATGATATAATAAACAGCAGAAAACAAATAACTTTGTAATATACGAATGAGAGTGATAACGACACATTGTGGTAGCCTACATTGACAACAATTTTAACTCCTATTAAATTTTCCAAAGGGATCTAAAGGAAGGCAATATAAGAACGTACTGCGTTACCAAGTCACCACCTTAACAGTCTGATTTGATCTTCTGATTGTCCATTTAAAAATTCTGTGGTTGCAGCGTCAATACAAAAGGAATGTAATTTATTAGGTGGGTTAAGCATGTGTTGACAAACTGATAAGATACCAAGGTTCCATTATGCCATGGGAACAATGGACCAGTAGAATGAGGGAAGAATATACATAAGCAATAAACACGGGGCACACGATTGAACCAGTGATCTACAGGAAAATTTAGATTGCAATAACATTGGTTCTGTGGACGGCTGATGTTTGAAATGATGCTGCAAGAGTTGCAAAGCAATTAAGCCATTGTAATTTAAACTGAACTGTGTCTTTACCGACTAATTTGCCAATGCAGAAAAGACCCCCAAAAGTTAGTGAAAACGAAGCCTGTTACAAAATTTGTTACGACCGACGCCTAAATGAAATTGATATGGCATTGACAAGTTTCAGCAAAATATGCAATGTAATATAGGAAGCCCAGAAGTATGAATTGCCTTCAAAATGCAGGGGACCAAAAAATTATTGCAGGGGTCAGGAAAACCCAAGGGTTTTGATGTATTGACAAAGACAATAACCGAGATGTGCGATGAAATTGTGCTTATCTCCCAACTGCTGTATTCATGGCTGGAATAGCAGGAAAACACATTTTGGACTGTCAAATTTTCCAAATTCTCATGGGGGTGGGGCATGGGGCACCACCCATCTGTATCCCAAATTTTTTTTCAGCAATTTCAAGTTATGTACCCCTAACATTCATCAAGCCTGTATGTGCAGTACTAAGGGCTAAAACTCTGCTCCGATATATTACAATTGCTTTCATGCCCCTTTTATTTTTGGTTGGAACAGCCAACAACGGTATAGTAGGGCCTACAGATTAATTAGTAGGTAGAGTTACTTATGACCCAAACTGGTATCAGTGTGACATCATGTTTTCATGACCTTGTAAGAAATTTCTTGTGTCATGGTTTTCAGAACTTTCTCCATATACAGCTTTGGTTAGCAATAGCCATTGTATTTTTTGCCTATTGTTTGCAAAATGTGATGGTGTGCTGTGATATTTTATTTTTTGATCAATATAATGTATGAATTGATATAGTGTATATTGTATTTCCAGTAAGGAAGCGAGTGATGCCTATGAGATATTAGATGACATAGATATTAAGAACTTTATTATTAGATATGTAGTAAGTATTTATTAAAACATTTTGTTATTAAACTGAAGATAGAAGTAATTAGTTTAGTTTTAAAGAAAATATAAAATGACCATATAAAAGTGGTATGTACTTGAAGTTGAAGCAACTGTTTACTATAGACACTTTGTATCAATTACACATCAATCTGAATAAAATTATTTGATATTAAATTATGGAGGAACAAAAACTGTCTCGAATTAAATGAAGTGAAGATTGCAAGACATATTACGACTCAAGAAATTAACCAACCAATTAACAACAATATTGCTCAACTTGGTGTGTTAATTTGACTCTCATTTAAACCTTGAAAACTTGAGGCAGTTCAGGAAAAGAAGATTGACTACATTCTAGGGCTTAAAATAGTTAGCATATCTTATCTGATCAAACATTATGTAACTCTCCCTTCAAATTTGCTTAGAATTTGAATACACAGGTTCGAGTCCTTTGATATTTTAGGTTATTTGCATGTAGTACTGATTCATGTAGGGGTTCATAACCTATAATGACAAATACAAAAGAGATTTACTTTAGTATTTATTAGCATTTTACTGAAACTAAACCACTCAAACCGAACAAAGTGATAATTCCCCACAATGCAATTAATGAAGCATAAAACAAAGACTTTGTTCTCAAATAAAAAAAGGTTTTGTGATACATTTCGGTAATCAATACCATCTACGGTGATTAAATCCCACATCCCCACTCATTCGTAGACTTGCATGTTAAGTGATTTCTTACCAAGCCCATCCTGCTGTTAACCTACTTGAGAAGTGTTTTTGGGTAAAGCTTGGCGCAGACGGTCAACTTTTCGTCGCTTGTTGCTGCAATAGGCAACTACTGGCAACTCCGAGCAATTGGCAACTCGAGGTCTCCCGTGTGCGCTGACTGGCAACGAGAAGCAATTTTTCCCCGGATGTATCCGGAATGCCGAGATCACGTGATCATTCAAAATGACGCCGTACATACAACAACAGTTGTTAGCTGTTACGACGCCGCTATCTTGAAGTATCACATGACAGTACAGCGCTCGCTGATTGGGCAGTTAACTAGTTGCTTGTTGCCTGTTGTCGCCTACCGCCGCAGGCGAGCAATTTTGAAGCAACAGATGAATAATTTCTCGGCGACGAGCGATTTTCTGTTGTCGAATATCAAACATGTTTGATATTTGGCAACGAGAAGCAACTCGGAGCAACCGCAGGCAACTATTGTTGCCCGTTGGCGCAGACGAGCGATTTTTTCTTTCAACGACCAGCGATTTCACTGTTGCCTGAAAGTTGCTCAAAAAAGTTGCCCGTCTGCGCCTGGCTTAAAGGTTCTATGCGACAAGAATATGCATTCACTTGATACACCCACTCTGTTCGTTTGACACCTCCCTCTTTGTTCGGTTAAGCTGGTGATTTGGCGACAAACAGTATCTGGCCAGGTCTATTTATCTCTACGATCAGCTGCATTTCCGGCAGTCTATTTCCCAAAATATAGTGGCAAAAATATTCAATCACTTTGAGTCACTCACTTCGCCCGTTTGACACTATCCTCTCTAGTCTATAAACTACTGATTTGGCTACAGGTGGTATCTGTTAAGCTCTATTTATCTCGACGATCAA
Source organism: Patella ulyssiponensis (assembly GCA_963678685.1). NCBI lineage: Eukaryota > Metazoa > Mollusca > Gastropoda > Patellidae > Patella > Patella ulyssiponensis. The sequence continues at coordinate 27,356,212 of OY783226.1, read as the reverse complement.
TGCCTGAAATAATCCCAAACTGCTTTTCGGGCAGTCTACTTTTCAAATTATTGGGGACTTCACTGAGGTTTGTAAGTGTGTTCATTTCACAAAATATAGTGGCTAATATTGTCCCTGATTGTACGAAAAATCGTGTTTTTAGCTTGTGAAACCTCTAGAGGTCATAATATTTGTGATAAATTGACCGAAACTGCCTGAAAAAATGGCTGTTCCCAATACGCAAATAGTGTAAAAGTGTGTAATACCAAGTTCCAATTGGACTGAAACTGCCTGACAAAATGGCCGTTCCCTGTACGCAAAGAGTGATTTTAATGAGACTTGAAATAAGGTATATGTTTATATTCCAAGACAATGGGTTCCTTTTGTTACATGCGGGTATCAGACTCTAACGTCCTGTATTGTGACCGCTGATTGTACTAATATCTCATCTTTTTTTTTTACCTTGTTCTCTATCCACCTCTTGCAAAATGTAGGCGTATCTTGCAAGGCAATCGCTCATTTAAATTTGTTCAGCATGATCAAGGCTTAAGTCAAGTCCATAATTGAAACAGATATTTACATCAAAGTATCAACTCTGCATTTTTCTCCTGATCTCGTCCTAATTTTTTCTTCTAATTTTCAGGAATTATTTCAACGTGTGGATACAGGCCAAAAGGGGAGTATTTCAGTGAATTCTCTACAAGAAATATTGTCTACGGTTTTTGAAAAAAACTTAAAATTGGATTCAACATTGAGGAATAAAATCTTATGTACAATAAATTTGGTATGTTTTAGAAATTCAGACATTAAGTTTGGTCAATTACCAACAGATGAATATATATATATATATATAAATGGTGGTTTTATGCACTCTATGCAAATTCATAATAATCTTGACATTTTTATGTTAGATTATACAACATTTAAACAAAGCTTGTCCTTGTTGGGTTTTTTTTTTTCAAGCACCTTAATGTAAATTCTTTGAGGGTATATGTTTTTTTAAAATTTGGCATTTGTGGTTAGTGCTAAATCCATCAAGTTTGATATGTGTTTTGTAAATGATCCCATTGTTTAAATAGACACAGCATCAACATATATCACACTATTATAAAACTATTTATATCATGCCCTATGATGTCACAATTTCACACATGAATTTGATGGATAGGCAACTTTAATTAAATATTTTAACTTCTTTTTTCAGACAGTACCAGAATACATTACCAAAATAGAATATCTGGCTCATTTACCATATTTTCATATGTTAGGTACAAAGACATTGTAAATATAAAGGAATGAGATAAGACAAGACATTCCGACTTAATATCCCGATGACATCACTAATCCACGAATGTACCAAGGGTCTGTAAGTAAAGATACAACCTGGTCCACCAGGAACTATCGGCAATCATTCAACTAACTTTGTCAAGTGTAACTTTTAAAAGATTTAAATGTATTTCGGGCTAGATTTGTACTTTTTTTCAAATTCTTGTGCATATGCTTCCAATATTTATTATCTGTAGGCCTAAAGTAATCTTCTTGTCCCCTACCTTTCGAAGAAAGCAGGGGACTATTTAAATGTGTCCGTCTGTCTGTCTGTCCATCTGTCTGTCTGTCACAATTTTTGGAACACAATAACTCTCTTTCTAATTGAGCTAGATTGTTCAAACTTGGTGTGGGTGTTTATTAGGTTGATGCCTTTGAAGACGAGCATTTTCTGCTTAGGGTAAACAGAGATGAGCAATTTGATTGGTTGATGCTTTTGGGCATGATAACTTTGGTTATAATTAAGTTAGACCTATCAAACTGCAAGTATAGATTCATCATGTCAATACCTTGACTAAGTTTAATGAGAATTTTTCTGTTTGGGCTTAGCAATGAGCAATTTGATTGGTCAAGACTTTGGAACATAACTCTGCTTTTAATTGAGGTAGAATGTTAAAACCTGATGTAGATGTTTATGATGTGAATGCCTTGACTGAGATCAATGATTAACCTTTCTGCTAAAGCAAAGCAGCGCTAAGTAATTTCCTCAACTTTGATTGTATCTGATGGAGAGTGATGAAACTTATTGGAATACTCATTAAGAATAAAGTTACTGAAAAAAATATTTCCAATGGCATCCAAAAACTGAATTTTGAGATGTATTTCAAAGAATTATCATTAGCTTAAAGGGTGTATGGCTCTAATAGACAAAAATGGTTCTAAAAGCACATATTAATGTAATATGAATTAATGAAAAGTGATTTATATTTAATTTTTGAAAAAAAATATTGTAATTTCTAATCAATTATGTTCGGTAAAATATGGGAACAGTTGAAATTGAACGGCAGTCGTTTTCATCTGTTTAGTGCATTCTACACGTTATTGAAATTATTATGTTGTTTGTGAATAAGCATTTACTGATTACTTCCATATTGTGTTTTAGGATATGTTTTTATTTATTCATAACAAAATGGCACCCGATACCATAGGGTACACGACGTGTGTACTGATTATAAAATGTTAATTGTGTCTTATATATTGGATAACAACGTCAATATTGACTGAGATTGATCAATATTGAGTTCTAATTCATGTTTATGATTTCAATTATTATGAAAAATATAAAGTTAAGGACTTAGCTCTTTTAAAACTATTGGTTTTGTTTTAGCTGTTTTAAAACTATTGGTTTTGTTTTATGAGTGGTTGTCACCAGACTTATGACCCTGATTTGAATAAGAGTGGACTATAATTGACATGTTCACCACTAAACTATATTTCTGTGAAATATGCCTTAATAATATTACTGGTAAATAAATCATGTATTGTATGACCTGGCATATGTTGACATATAAGGTCAGAGTTGAGTTTGACTATTTATTATTAAAATATCTGTATTAAATGCAATGATGATATTTTATTATTTTTATGTATGAGTGCAAATATAGTTATAGATTTCTTTTCTTTGAAATAATAAAATACGTTGAAATGAAAGTTTTGGTGTGCCAATATACACAAAGAAAAAAGAAAGGTAGTCCGGTATGTTTTACAGTGACTGGTTGGTTATGCAAGCATTGGAACCCTGAAAACATAAACTCTGAAAGACGAATGTGGTTTGCAAAAATACAGTATTTAGTGCCTCCCAGTGTGTGTTTGCTCCTGGGCACTGGCGCAAGTACGAAACTATTGTTTACATAACAAAAAAACTATACCTACTTCCGCAGGTGTGAGGTGGACTCTGATCAACGGATAGATCTATTTCTTAAGGCCAATTGAAGGTTAGCCCTCCAGATTGTAGGTTAGGGTTAGAGCTAGGTCCACTGTTAGCGTTGGGCTTGGTGCAAGCCCTGTTTACATCTCTTGATCTTGACCAAACTCGATGTTGGCTTTTGATATAATGCTTATGAAATAGATCTAAGCCCAGCCCAGCCCAGGACTGTCCATGTCTTAATAAGTGTGTATGATGCCCCAGGACAACTGTTTTCATTTGTGGGGAGGATCTGGAAGAGTTGTTATGTAAGCCAAGTTCTGTTTAATGTGGGGGATTAGCCAATGAAATGGTATGTTGTAGCGAGTTCTTTTTGTGAAATGCACGGAACTGTGGGTAAACCATTAGGGTCAAAAGCCACTAGTATGACATCTGACGCGACCTCCCACTACATGTATTCTACATGTAAGCCATGGAAAGTATAAATTAAATGAAATGAAATATAGATGTGTATTTTAATCAGATTGATTATAATGGTAGTTTTCAAGATATCTGGAAATGTAAATAAAAACAGTAATCAACAGACATGTTTTAGATGTTAGTTATATAATTCTTATATAAATAAAATAAAAACCAAGTACGAACAATCCAAACCAATAGACAAAACTCGAAGTCCCAAAAAACGTTATAGGCAAAATAGTGTAATCAGCAAATGGACTGTTCATCGTGTACAAGATACACAACAAACAGTGGTAACAGCTAGGTGTCCGGAAGAGTAAGCTTACCCTGACATAATCAGACAGATAGTAAATAGGATACGCCTCAATTAAATATATCTAGAATAATAGCTGAGAGAGACATGTTATATTTACCAATCAAGTCAATATGACGGCCATAAAACTTTTTAAAGGATTTTATAAGTTTAATGCACAAGTATCCTTGTAGTTGGAGCTTAGTTGACAAATGTCTCGATCTACTTAAAAAATCAGAATAAAAAGAACAAGCTCTCGCGTGACGAATTAGCTGAGACACAAATACTCCATAAGCTGGTGATACAGGAATGTTACTACTAATAAATGGAAAGTTAACAATCGGAAAGTCAAAGTCATCACACAATTTAAAGGGACAATAACACTCTTGCTGGCTTGGTAGCTCCAGAAAATAAATAATAGTCTTATTCTAAGTACTAGATGTTTTAGTGTCTTACCTGTTGTGTAAATTATTCATTACATCCTATTTTACTTGTCCAGAGGGTTCGAAAATATTTTAAAATCCAAGTCACATTTGAAAAGGTTTACGTTAGACTTTTCAAATCAATAAGTTGAATTTTTCCAATTTTTATACGCCCACATTGAAATGTGGTCGTATATTGTCGTCGCCCCCGTCCGTCCGTCCGTCCGTCGGTCCGTCGGTCCGTCCGTCCGTCGGTCCGTCGGTCCGGCGTCCACAATTGCTTGTGGACGCTCTAGAGGCTAAAGTTAATATCCGATTGACTTTAAATTTATACACAGTGTTAAAGGTCATGAGACGAAGAAGCCTATTGTTTTTCAGCGATTTCCGATAATAACTACCAGAGTTATGGCCCTTGACGACTTCAAAAAATCTTGTGGACGCTCTAGAGGCCAAAGTTAATATCCGATTGGCTTTAAATTTATACACAGTGTTTAAGGTCATAAGACGAAGAAGCCTATTGATTTTCAGCAATTTCCGATAATTAGTCACATTTGAAAAGGTTTACGTTAGACTTTTCAAATCAATAAGTTGAATTTTTCCAATTTTTATACGCCCACATTGAAATGTGGTCGTATATTGTCGTCGCCCCCGTCCGTCCGTCCGTCCGTCGGTCCGTCGGTCCGTCCGTCCGTCCGTCCGTCGGTCCGTCGGTCCGGCGTCCACAATTGCTTGTGGACGCTCTAGAGGCTAAAGTTAATATCCGATTGACTTTAAATTTATACACAGTGTTAAAGGTCATGAGACGAAGAAGCCTATTGTTTTTCAGCAATTTCCGATAATTAGTGCCAGAGTTATGGCCCTTGATCACTTCAAAAAATCTTGTGGACGCTCTAGAGGCCAAAGTTAATATCCGATTGGCTTTAAATTTATACACAGTGTTTAAGGTCATAAGACGAAGAAGCCTATTGATTTTCAGCAATTTCCGATAATTAGTGCCAGAGTTATGGCCCTTGATCACTTCAAAAAATCTTGTGGACGCTCTAGAGGCCAAAGTTAATATCCGATTGGCTTTAAATTTATACACAGTGTTTAAGGTCATAAGACGAAGAAGCCTATTGATTTTCAGCAATTTCCGATAATTAGTGCCAGAGTTATGGCCCTTGATCACTTCAAAAAATCTTGTGAATGCCCTAAAAGCCAAAGTTAATATCCGATTGACTTTAAATTTATACACAGTGTTTAAGGTCATAAGACGAAGAAGCCTATCGATTTTCAGCGATTTCCGATAATTAGTGCCAGAGTTATGGCCCTTGATCACTTCAAAAAATCTTGTGGACGCTCTAAAAGCCAAAGTTAATATCCGATTGACTTTAGATTTATACACAGTGTTTAAGGTCATAAGACGAAGAAGCCTATTGATTTTCAGCAATTTCCGATAATTAGTGCCAGAGTTATGGCCCTTGATCACTTCAAAAAATCTTGTGAACGCTCTAAAAGCCAAAGTTAATATCCGATTGACTTTAAATTTATACACATTGTTTAAGGTCATAAGACGAAGAAGCCTATTGATTTGCATCAATTTCCGATAATTAGTGCCAGAGTTATGGCCCTTGATCAGATCAAAAAATCCTGTTCATGCTCTAGAGGCCAAAGTTAATATCCGATTGACTTTAAATTTACACACACTGTTTAAGGTCCTGAGACGAAAAAGCCTACTGATTTTCATCGATTTCAAATAATTACTTCCAGAGTTATCTCCCTTGATCACTTCGAAAAACCTTGTGGCACTGTAGATGCCAAACTTATAAATCATCCGATTGACTTCAGATTGATACACAGAGTTTAAGGTGTTGAAACGAACAAGTATTTTGATTTTCAATGAATTTTGATAACTGAACAGCTAAATCCATGATGTTAAATGTTTCCTATACTAATTGTTAGCTTGGGGCAAAACTTTATAAAAAGCAAACAAATTCTAATGATTCTCAGATAATTACATAATGAGTTGTTACTCAGATTTTAGTGTATTACAAATGTTTTATTACCAAAAAAAAGTAAAAATATGCGACAACCCTTGTTGACTGCCCGGACGATTTAGCTGTGGGCGTATGTTTCGTTGCCTGGCAACCTATCTTTTAAATTAGGTGTGTTACAATGAAATTTGTATCATCAATTGATTGGAATATTGTAAAATAATATAGTTTGTTGACCAGAATGAAGATTGGGACATATTGTTCAGTTACAACAAGAGTGTTATTGGGGCTTTAACACTCAGTCTATGGCAATTGTCAAAATAGAGACGCAGATCCAAGTAGGAAGCGTAATTGTCACTGTCAGTAGTATTTTTAATTTCAAGCTCATCAGGATATATGAATTCTACATAATCACTAAATTTAGGATTATTCAGTGATAAAACATCATCGATATACCGATAAGTAAAATTAAAATATCTGACTAATCGTTTATTTGTTTTAGCTAGTGCCTGTATGTACTCGGCTTCATAGGAATAGAGAAATAAATCTGCAAGCAAAGGTGCACAGTTGGTGCCCATGGGGATACCTACCACTTGCTGATATATTTCCCCTCCAAATCAATAAAGATGTTATCAATTAAAAAATCCAACATCTGAATTATCCTGATTAGCTGATTCAAAATCATAGTTTATAATGATCAACAGCGCGCATATCCTTTGTAGTCCGGCAGCAGGTCGACAAACCGGGAATCACGTGGGTAAGGCGCTGGCTTGCTAGCCTGGAGGTCAGGTGTCCGATCCCTGCATTGGCCGAGAAAGTTCATCTCTATTTTCCGGCATGGTTTCCCTTGTCAGTGATGCAGAATGGAGGGTCTGACAAGGACACCTGTCTAGCCCAGGTTAGGTGCAGAAGAGTAGGACGTTAAACCCCATTTCATTTCATTTCAGGTCGACAAACCTCGAAATATATGTAGTCCACTTAATTCTTTTTTGATGGATTATACATCTGCATTAGTGTAGGTTCGGGATCCGGATGCTGCCACTATGAGATATTTCCTAGTTATTTAGTTGGGCAAAATTTGCGACAAATTCCCTCGGATTGCTTGAAGGTGGGTTTCTACAAGAATTTGACCCGCTAAATCCAGTGAGCTTATTTATTCATCAGTAGGGGAGGCAATGACGAGCTTTGTGTCATGGTTTTGACTTTTTGCACCCCCTTGCAAATAGTAAAAAATCATGCGGCTTCAATGCGTTTTTTTTTGGGGGGGGGGGGCTGAGACGGGATCTTCTTCCTCATGCAAAATCATTATGGTGTAATGAATTTGAATGTGGGACAGGGGCAACAACATAATATATCCATATGAAAACATATATTTGTCATACTTTTAACAGATTTATTCAATACATATTTAAATATTACAATATCATCTATAAAATCTGAAAAGCAATGTAAACAATATTCTTTTAGTGGACAAAATTGTATATTGAGACTTCAAGTTGTATTTATATAGCATTATGTGAATAAACAAAATAGAAGTAATGGACGGAAACTGGCTTTGATCACTAAATAAAGATTACTTAAAACATAAATATAAAAAAATTTAATATCAAAAACATAAAACCATGTTATACTTACAGAAATGTTCAAATAAGTAACTGAACTTTTCCACATTAATATGTTGGCATTATGTTGAACATAATTGTAATATTCTGCACAAAATTTCTAAATGTTTCATCCATTGATGTCATATGACGTCAATGGTTTCATCTGTGTAGTGAAATTTTAAGCTGGCAATATTATTGTCAATAATGAGTGTCTTGTTATATGAAGAGCCAGAGAAACAATTTATTCTTTTTGGGGTAATGGGCACACTTACAAGACACTTGTATCAATTTTTGTTGTTTGAACGTTCACAGATTTCTACAAAGAAAAACAAGGACCATAACGATTAAAACTAATTAATCAAAATTGTTACAATTCGATATAGACTTCTCTGTTTTACTAATGTAAATAATGCACATAAATTTCATACAGATAGAATGACTACTTTTGCTTGACCATTCACAATATTCTAAGTAAATCAAGGGCCATAACTCTAAAAGAAATTAATGGAAATTGTTGCAATTCTTTATCTCACTAATGTAAACAACATATATAAATTTCAAAGCGATTGGATGATGGACACAAGGCAATATAGGACCACATTTCCACATCAAATGTGTTACTATTTCTATAGGATAAACCAATGCAGTATAAATAACTTCTGTACTACTCGTGGCTCACAACACACCCCTCATTCATAAATCAAGATGTAAAAATATAAAATGTGTGGAACATGAATGATGAATTTTGATAATTCTAATTAGTAAATTACTTATATTTATTTATTCATAATTACATATATGCATGTAAGATAATATTATAATTATATTCATTGCATGAATAATTTTATACATACAACCATTTTATACAGTCATCACAATTACATTAAAGATTCTAGACATATAAGTTTATATACATTGTACTTGTTGTCATTTAGACTAATACTGAGAAGAATGCTGATATTTATTCATCTTTCACATCATCAAATCATTTTACTGAAATCTCCCAGTACTAGAAACAGCAAAACAGATTTGATCCCATAGGATTAGTGATTAGTAGTCTAACAATACAGATGTTCTTAAGGGGTGTTCTCGCTGTGCTAGCCAACTCTGACTTAATCCAGAAGATTTGCTGCTAAAAACCATAGTCTATTTTTTTAAAGCAGAAAGATTTCAATTATTACAGATTCTAACAAATGAGGCTTTGACTCAATTACAGTAAAAAAGTTTCAAAAGGTAAGTTGTCATGCAACAAAACATACGCCCACAACAGCTTGAGTATCTTGGCAGTCAACAAGGATTGCCGCATATTTTTTCTTGTCAGTAATGAGAACATCATTTACATTACATCTAAATTTGACTACAAGTATTCATATTAACTTTAGCCTCTAGAACATCCACAAGATTTTTCAGTGATCAAGGGTCATAACTCTGGCAGTAATTATAGGAAATAGTTGAAAATCAATAGGTTTCTTCGTCTCATGACCTTAAACTGTGGGTATAAAGTCAATCGGATTTTAACTTTTCCCTCCCAAACGTCGACAAGATATTTCAGATTGATTATGGGCCATAACTCTTGCAGTATGGTTATTAAATCAATATGATTCTTGTCCCATATCCTTAAACACTGTATAAATTTAAAGTCAATAGGATATGAACTTTTCCCTCAAAGGCATCCACAAAATATTTAAAAGTGATGAAGGGCCATAACTCTTGCAGTAATAATTGGAAATCGTTGAAAATGACTAGGATTCTTTGTCACATGACCTTACACACTGAATATAAATTTAAAGCCATTCGAATATTAACTTGAGCCTCTAGAAAGCTTCCGATAATTACTTCCAGAGTTATGGTCCTTGATCACTTGAGAAATCTTATGGATGTTTTAGAGACTTCAGTTAATATAAATCTATACACAGTGTTTAAACTCATCAGAAAAACAGTCGAAACAAATTCTAATGATTTCTGATAATAACTTTAAGGTTGTTACTTGTAATCATATTTTAAGTGTGTTGTTGACTGCCTGACGACTTAGCTGTTTAGGGCGTATGTTTCGTTACATGGCAAGCTATCATTTTCATAGTTACTTAAAGCAAAGAAAAGACTATAGATTATTACAGATTCACAACATCACAGATTCTAAAAAATACAGCTTTGATTGGTAAAAGTAAAATAATTTACAAAATACAACCAAGCAATTGAATTCATGTTTGAGGGCATGAACAAGGTTCAGGTTGTCATTCATAATCTAGTTTTAGTAGTAAGGATTAATCTCATTAATGCCGAACAGCTCTAACTATACCTAGTTTTATTAAACAGACTATAGATTTGATATATCAACAGATGAACAGTCAGCTGGCACACCAAGAACAAATTGTTTTTAATTGTCACTTTAGTCTATAGTAGGACTGTAAATCTGATTTATTAGTTGTATTTATGAGCATTTAAATAAGTCAAGCAAGTTGTCTGTCGACGATCAGGAGTGATGAAAACATATACAACCAGATTAACAAGTGCTCACAAAAATTATTGTTTATTAAAAACAGAAAATTATCTATCGACAATTGTTATTACAGGAATGTCAAAATTGTTGGAGTTCATCTATAATACTAAATGAACATTTTGTTTTCTTTTGTAAAATAAGTTCATGTATGATATAGGTTTATAAATAATAAATCATGTAACTGTACATTAACTATAAATATTTGACTCATATTTTAAAATATCTTTGGTTTATGACTCAAGAAATATTTCTCTATAACAATTATATATTTTAAATTTCTCCAGAAATATACATGTCATATTAATATATGCTGGATGAAATAATAAATTAAAAACCATAATTACAAGTGCAATAAATATATCTGATTGAAATCCACATATTTACACTATAACACCGCACACTCTAGTTGAGAAACAAGCCAACAGAGAGGCTTAGCGCAGTCATATAGTTTTATCACATAGCAGAAAATACACATTAATCCAACTAACCATAAATCATGACTGCAACAAAATAAGAATCAGAGTCAAGACATTGACATAATTAACACCTAAATCCAGTCTGGGCATTCTATTTTTTTGTTGGAAGATTTATTTTGTCCTAAAATTTCAACCAATAAAATTGTTTAACTCTGCTTAGCTTAATAAGAAAATGCTCACAATCGAACTTAGTTATGACCTTTTTTTATGAACAACTACATTGAGATGGAATTTTCTACTTCAATTAGACGCAGATTTGTCTCTCCAAATGTGTAACAGAGAACCATAAAATATTGGGGGGGGGGGGATAAATTTGAGGTGTGTATAAAGTTTAAGCTGGGTTTTCAAGTGGCTCAAATTGTGACTGGTGTGTTTCTATACGTTTTAATAACTGTGCTGCTACTGGTTTAAAATCTAACTGCCATGTTTCACAGATATATTCTCGAACTTCTTCTTCTACTGTATCATTTAAAGCTGTATTTAATGCAGATTCTTTATCTGCAAAATAGTTATAGAATATATGGTTTAATGAGAAAGATACTAATTTATGCATACCAGGGTGTAAGTCACAATATACACTTTGTCCAATGTGACCCAGGTTTTATAATTTGGTAATCCTATGAAAGTATTCCATATTTAAGAAACATAAGTTTCCAGGCAACAAAATATACACCTGCAGTAATAGGAGTATTTGCAAGACACTGATATCAACTTCCAACAGATCAAGTAATAATTTTTGGCCTTAGAACAATCGCAAGTATCTACGAAGTGAAACAAGAGCCATAACTCTAGGTAACTAAAGTAAATTTTTGACATTTGGTAGGCTTTTTTGTTTTACTAAACTGAATACATGTACATGTATATCTAATGCTGATAAATTTCATACAGAACGGATGATAATTTTTATAGATAAATCATTCTACAAAGTGAAACAAGGGCAATAACTATTAAGCCGGAATTGTTGAACTTCCATAGGCTTCTTTGGTTCAAAAAAGCACATAAATTTTATACAGATCACAAGGTTCTACATAGTGAAACAAGAACCATAACTCCAGAATAATGAATGAAAATTATTGAAATTTGACAGGATTCTTTATCTGACAACATATAATAATAATAATGCTTTATTACACAACTGCATGGAATATACACAAGTATATAAATTTCAAAAAATTTCGATGATAAATGTAGTCTGTTAAGTGTTAACAAGAAATTTTGTACGACATCCGGACAGGGGCTATGACAATATACAACAAAATTCTATGACTTTGTGGACATATAAAAAAGACAATACAGTATTGTACCAATACCATGCATATATATTATTATTATAAATATTACCTAAATATTCTACTAGAATATAAACCAATTCTTGTGATTCCCTCTCTCCAAAACAATCTGAGGAACTTGTTATCTTAGTGCTATAATTACATAACACTTTACACACAATACTACTTAAATGCCAATCTTCACGCCCAAAATCACGCAAAACTTCAATCAATCTGAAAAGAAAGAAACAAATTCAAGTTTAATGTATGTTATAAAATTGATTATGACTAAAACATGAAATGACTATAGTGAACTCAATAGTTTAAGTTTAAATCTTTTGAGTTATTTTGGTTAGAAAATGTGATTTTTGTAAATTATTAAAATAATCACTTCCAAACAATAACAACATAAGTACATGATATTTCTAAACAAGCCAACAGTGAGGCTGATGTCCCCCGCCGAAATCCCAAAATAAATAGATGCCACATATTAATTAATCGCACATTTATATTTTTCAAATGTATCGAGCAATCAAACTGTACACGAAGTGTCATCCAAAAGTGTTTTATAAAGAAAAATGCTAAAACCGACGAGAAAAATGAATATGTACCCTAGTTAGGGGGACCCTAAAGGCAGACAAAAGGTCCCCCACGCTTGACAAAAGGGCCCCTCTGGCCAAGGGAAAGGGCCCTCGTGTCCGAGTCAATCGTTTCTATACACTGTTATCGCGAATCCATTACTGAATGAGAATGCAGTCATTGTATTGGCATAAAAATCATCAATCAAGATGAACCTAAGTTATTTTGTCCCAAAGTATCAACCAATCAAATCCCTGCCTACCCTAAGCAGAAAATGCTCATCTTCGAACTCCATCAAGGCATTGACCTAATAAGCATACACCCCAACTTTGAACATTTTAACTCAATTAGAAGGAAAGTTATTGTGTTCCAAAGTCTCGGCAAATCAAATTGCTTATCGCTCTGCTTACCCTGAGCAGAAAATGCTCATTATCGATCTTAGTCAAGGCATTACTGTAATGAAACTATACACCAAGTTTCATCACTCACACTTAATTAGAACTAAAGTTATCGTGTCCCAAAGCATCAGCCAGTCAAATTGCTTATCTCTGCTTACCCTAAGCGGAAAATGCTCATCTTCGAACTCCATCAAGGCATTGACCTAATAAACACATACACCAAGTTTGAACATTCTAGCTCAATTAGGAAGAGAGTTATTGTGTCCCAAAAAGTGTGACGGACAGACAGACAGACAGACGGACGAACCCATTTTAATAGTCCCCCAACTTTCTTCGAAAGGCGGGGGACAAAAATAATTAATACAAGCCCAAAATAAATAGATGACACATAGTAATTAATCGCACATTTATTTTTCAAAACGTATCGAGCAACTATACACTAAGTTTCATCTCTCTTTATAAGATAGAATCAAGATTATCTTTCCTAAAGCATCGACCAATAAAATTAATAAGCTATGCTTAGTTTTACCTCAAACTGTTAATCACCTAATGAAGATCTACATCAAGTTAAAACATTCTACCTCAATTAAAAGCAGAGTTGTTACATTCCAAAGTCTTGACTAATTAAATTGCTTATCACTCCTTAGCTCAAGCAGAAAATTCTCACCATCGAAATTAGTCAAGATAATGACATAATGAATCTATATTCAGAATTTCATGACTCTCACTTCATTATAATTAACCAAAGTTATCGTGCCCCAAAGCATGAACCAATCTGATTGCTTATCTCTGCTTACTGCGTAAGCAGACAATGTTCATCATCAAACTGCATCATGGAATTCAACTAATAAATATGGGGCGCCGTTTGTAAATTAATTATTTAGCTTTTTATATAGCAAAAAACACTAGATTTAATTTAAATTTATATATATAGTTAAATCTCGACTTTTGTGCAAATTTTTTACTTTTAATATTTAAACTAAAAATACAACAAAAACTCAATATTTAACATAATATATATAAATATTTCTTGATTTGTCTCTAATTTCATATTTAACATTTAGCATTGAATATTAAGACCAAAACAAGAGATTTGATGATATATAAATATTTAGCTAAATATTTAGTTAAATGTTTAAACATTTAGCTAAATATATATATTTAGTTAAATGTTAAAATATTTAGTTAAATGTTAAAATATTTAGTTAAACATTTATATATTTAGCTAAATACTATATATTTAGCTAAATACTATATATTTAGCTAAATACTATATATTTAGCTAAATACTATATATTTAGCTAAATATTTATATATTTAGCTAAATATTTATATATTTAACTAAATAATTAAATATTTAACTAAATAATTATATATTTAACTAAATAATTATATATTTAACTAAATAATTATATATTTAACTAAATAATTATATATTTAAACTAAACATATAGTTAAATTTACAAAGCGCAACCGTACCACGCCGTTTGTAAAATAATTATTGTTGTAAGCGACTTCACACTAAACTATGACGTAGTGTACAACTTTCCATTGACTGCACAACACAGTACTATCTGGTACCTGAACGCTCAGCTTAGTTCTTACATCCGCAATTCGTTAATAATGCCTACATATATTTAACGTTGGACATCGATCACTCATAAATATGGTAAGTTCACGACATATTACGGGTTAAGGTGTCGGGTACACGTCATCATTTGATGCACAGTTTTTTGTGTCGCTTACGATAATAGAAATATTGGCGGGACCACAAATATATATTTAGTTAAATATTTATACATTTAGCTAAACATATATATTTAGCATGATATTTATATATTTCGTTAACTGTTTATATATTTAATTAAATAAATATATTTAGCTAAATATTTATATATTTAGCTAAATGTTTATATATTTAGTTAAATATTTATATATTTAACTAAATATATATATTTAGCTAAATGTTTATTTATTTAGCTAAATGTTTATATATTTAGCTAAATGTTTATATATTTAGCTAAATGTTTATATATTTAGCTAAATGTTTATATATTTAGCTAAATATTTAACTTTAGATTTTTCAGTGATTTAGTATTTAGCATTTATAAATACGAGAAACAGCACATTTAGCTATATATTTAACTAAGCAATGTGAAATCAAGATATAACATTTAAAGTTTTTCATAGACCAAAAACTCGACTTTTAGCTACAATATTTTTTGATATTTACATATATGCCATTTTTGTTCTAATATTTATCTAAATATATATATTCGGAGTTAAATCTAATGTTTTTTGCTATAAAAAAATTAAATAATTATTTTACAAACGGCACCCCATAAATAAATGCCTACAACAAGTTTGAACATTTTAGCTCATTATAGAACTTAGCCAAGGTATTGAAATTATACACCAAGTTTCATCACTCTCACTCAAGAACTAAAGTTAGTGTGTCCGAAGCGTCAACCTATCAAATTGCTTATCTCTGCTTACCCTTAGCAGAAAATGCTCAACTTAGGATTCCATTAACAACCTCCGTTTTTCTTGCCATCAAAACAACTAGATGCTGTTGCTTGCCAGGCCCTCCATCTTGCACAACTGCCAACAGCCGGATTAAACCACGGGATCCCCACGTTAGCGTCATGAACATTGAACCACGGTGGCTCATTTTGCCCCTCTTCCTTAGTCTGGATTGTGCAGAAGAGTTAGACAACCCCATTTCATTTCATTTATCTTGAATAAAAGAGAGAGAGAAATGGGGTTTAACGTCCACTCGACACAAACTAGGTCAGTTCGGAACACATGGTTTTAATCTTATTTCAATAATTCGCTTGCGCTAGGGGTCTTTAGCAGTGGGAGGAAACCGGAGGACCTGGAGAAAACCCACGATTTTTGAGAGATGACCTTACTCCTTGTCACATACAACCACGTCAGTTGACTCAATGACAGGCTTTATGATACAGCACGCACATGCTAACCATTCAGCAATCCAATCCCCTATCTTGAATAAAACTGTTTTGTTCGGTAAGCATAAGGATCTTAACCACGTAAAGATGTATGGCCACACCATTTGTTTTATAGACAAATCATTGTACCTCGTGTTTTGGAACATAGGCATCACATTCACACCTTGTATGTTCAATTTCGCAGAAAATAAAATGGGTCAAATTATCGTATGTCTGATTTATGATGTCATTGGTGTCCCACCCCGCTATATGCAATTATTTTTGTTAAGTTTACAGGTTGTGTGGGAAAAAATAGTTGAATTTGGTGTTGAAGTAAGATTTTTATAATAGTTTTAGTTTCCCCTGAAAAGTTGCAAAAATCGACATACAAGATTTGGATAGTGCAGCGACGATATACGTAGAATATCACTGACCAATTGCGATAAAAATATACTTTTGGTGATAAAATATTCAATCTGTATGGCAATTCTGTTTTCTTGCAACAAAGCTTTGATTTCCAAGTCGTTCCATCACATAAAAGAGTATTGTCGCTGCGCTTCCAAAATGCTGTATCTCGATTTTATAAATTTTTCAGGAGATACAAAAAAATAAAATTGTACTGGATGGATGAATCGAGTTGTTGTTTTCATATGTTATATTACATGGAGTAGGGCCGAAAGGATTCACCGGTGAACCGGTGTACCGCGATTTTTTCCATGAAAACGATGAACGATATTTTTTTTAAGAATATCGATAATCGCGATTTTTTTTTCAATTTAAGGTTCACGATTAATTTCATACTATATCGCGATATTTGTTCAATAAATGAGACATGTAG
The DNA here is from genome assembly GCA_963678685.1 of Patella ulyssiponensis. Classification (NCBI taxonomy): domain Eukaryota; kingdom Metazoa; phylum Mollusca; class Gastropoda; family Patellidae; genus Patella; species Patella ulyssiponensis. The sequence continues at coordinate 27,339,286 of OY783226.1, read as the reverse complement.
GACCCTTAGAAATTACCTATCAGTTCAGTACGTACGTACACAAGGCCTAAATGTAAAGAAACCCTCGGTAGCTATAAATAGCACGCCTCTTCTATAGGCCCGGGCATCCAGACTTCACAATCATTGCAAAACTGACCTACTAATCGCGTGCAAAATACGACTCGGAAACTGGATAAGACAATTTTTTCCATTGGACAAAATACCGGAAGCCATGCATTTTACACCAATGAAATCGCATTTTATTTAAGTCATTTCTTCCTCGCGATGCCGGCATAGAACCGGTGGCTCTTATTCGAATGAATGAAAAGCGTGTTGAAATTTTGGTTAACAGTCTCTCTTAGTCTTTCGACTATTATGTTCACGCCCAGTACTGGTGGTAGCAGTGTTACACTTGGTGAAGTTGAAATAGAAAAGCCATCCGCCTGTTCGATCGAAGCAAACTGATACCGCAGTGAATATTCGCTTGGCCGCTACAATCACTGATAAGCATGACATCGACGAGGCTTTAATGAGTTCGGCATATTAACTTTTTTTACTCCGACAAATTAAATCCTCAAACATTTTTTTGAGGTAAAAGAAAAATAAATAAAGACGTTTGAAGTATTTGTAGTTAAAATGTGCCAAAAATATTGGTTAAAAGATAAATATAAATTTTAATTTATCTAATAATAAACAATATAAATTTAAAACATTGTCATTGTGTATTTTTTCTTTATTTCAACTCAAGAAAACTTTTGTCAATTTCACATCAATGGCGTGTGTATCGTGATGCACCCGTATCGTTGGGCTACGACATCATGTTGTATCATATCGTGGCTTAGCGTATCGTTTCGGCCCTAACATGGAGTGTTGCTCATCTCTGTGTATTTTAAAAATGTGGCTTTATTCCCAAAACTTACGATATTTGGATGACAATGCACTATAAACTATTATTTGAGATGGCAGAGAATCTGTGGAAATATCTGTTGTGTATACTACTTACTTTGAGATTGCCCCTTCTTTTTTCAATAAAAATCTTTTATCTTCATCTGTCATAAAATTCATGAGAACACCACAAGCTATATAAACAACTTCTAGACTACCCGAATCCAACAATGTCATCATCATAGCATCAACTAAAAATAAAGATGGCCATGCAAAGCGTTGAAATAAACAAACACAGCATCTATATAAATATATGTCTCAAAAATAAGAGGTCTGAGAAAAATCTGATGAAAACTCTGGTCTCTACTGTCATTTCTGGAATAATGTACGGTTCAATTTCATTTCAATAATTCACTTCTGTGTAGGGGTCTGTAGCTGTTGGAGGAAACTCCTTGTCTCATACAACCATTCTGTCATCCAACCCCCACCCTCAAGTGAATTATTGAAATAGTTATTGAATCACATGTTAGTCTCAAAATGATTTAGTGGGCATCTAGTGGACGTTAAACACAAACTCAGCCCCCACTCTCCCTATCTCTCAAATGTGACCTTGAAAGTAGAGACTACATGAACTTCTGAGGTCAAAAGTCAACAGTACGACAGCAAGCCAAAGTCATATGTCGCCAATAATACTAGACTTTATCATACAAATTATTTTGTTAACACGAATTGCATGTATCCAATTGTGACCTGGAAAATAAAGACTACAACAATTACCGAGGGGAAACTCGAAAAGTCGACAGCCTGACAGCAAGCCAAAATGATAGGTTGCTAATAGCATGTTGTGTTTATTTCCTATTTTCTACCTTTCGAGTTGCATTATGGCATGGTATGCGTGTTGTCGCCTTCTTACTGACATCAATAAACACAAAAATATGACTAAGTTGAAAGTCGACAAGACAGTACACAAGCCAAAATGCAAGTCAAAAATAAGTAATTAGGAAAAAATGAGGGGCGCTATTATCACAGTGTATTATTTCTTAATTTCCTATATTTGTGTCCATTTTGACTTTTCAACTTTTGTGTTTTGATGGGGCGAAAAGTAGAAATTATAAATGGTCGTAAAAGGCTTTCATAACAAGGTCTGTCGCATATTTAATCTTTTATAGGTAATGGTGGGGGGGGGGGAGGAATTCACATGACAATTTCATATAGATCAGATTATAACTTTCGTCATTTCAGGGTTCACAAGGTGCTACAAACTGAAATGAGGGCCTAAACTCTGAAAGTAGTATACAAAAATTGCTGAATTATGACAGCCTTTTTCGTTTTACTTATTCAAATAATTAATGCGACAGTAATATATACGATAAAATTTCCATGTGGGCGTATAATCATTTTGATTTCATGAACTTGGGTTTAATATTAATTATCTTCAATGAAATGTTTAATTCTATACTTTAACGTACCTTTGTTATTAGATAGGAAATCCCTAACTTCTCTGTGCCTTGTTAAATTACCAAATACTCTAGCAGTTTCTACCATACCTTCCATGTTCTTCGATGATACCGTCTTTAATAAGGCTACCAAAAAAAAGGTCAACAATGAAAGCATAGGGAAGTGTCTTTTTTAACATAAATCATATAAGGATTATGTGGTTTATTTTTGTGACAAAATGGATTAACTTGAAAATTTAAAATCGAAAATTAACAAGCGGTTGCCATGCAAGATACACCCACATTTTGCAAGAGATGGACAGAGAACAAGCTCAAAAAAGAAGCGTTTTTTCGTACAGAGGCCATAATCCAGGAAGTTACTGTACGGTGCCCCACGCGCTTACTGAAAAGTTGTACTAGACACGTGGAATGTGCACGCTTGAGTTGGTTAACTACTACTAATTTTATGACAGTCTCGCACACTTGTTGAGTCTATAAATAGCAACAGCACAGGGAAATTCTCTACAGGGGGTCGGACATGCACCATATATAAATGATAGTTAAGAATTATGACCTGTAGGTGACACACAGACACATACCCACAGACAATATACATCCACATTCGTAATACATAAATTTCCAAACATGTAGTCGGTGGAGTGGAAGCCCTGCTCCAGATAATTATGGACAAACAAGGTAAGATCAACTGCAATTCCATACAAAATGTAAGTATTCTATAAAAATAACTTCATTTTCATAATTACCTAGTGATATTTCCATCTCATTAGCCGTAACAGCATTGGATTTGATAGTATAATAGGACAGATTATTAATACTAGCTATAGTATTTAATACTAATTCTTCACTACCACAAACATCGTACTCTTCTGAAAATAATAATAAAAAAAAGATAGGTTGTCAGGGGTTGCCAGGCAACAAAACATACGCCCACAGCAGCTAAATTGCCCTCAGCAGCTAAATCGCCTGGGCGGTCAACAACAATTGTCGCATATTTTTACTTTTATCGGTAATGAAACATTTATAATACACTGAAATCTGATTAAGAGTAACATCTCATTAAGTAATTATCAGAAAATCATTAGAATTTGTTTGGCCAATTATTGTTGAGTATACAAAACGTTTAATATCTTGGATTTAGCTGTTCAAATTATCAAAAACCATTGATAATCAATATACTTGTTTGTTTCAAGACCATTAACTCTGTATATTAAATTGAAAGTCAATCGAAATGATTATAAGTAGGTGTAAATTGTAAACACTGAGTATAAAGTCAATCAGATGATAACTATGGTCATAAAGCATTCACAAGATTTTTCAAAGTGATCAAGGGCCTTAACTCTGGTAGAAATAATTGGAAATCGTTTTAAATCAATAGCCTTCTTCGTCTGATGACCTAAAACACTGTGTATAAATTTACAGTCAATCAGATATTAACTTTAGCCTCTAGAGCATCCACTAGATTTTTCAGGGATCAAGGGCCATAACTCTGGCAGTAATTAAAGGAAATCGTCTATAAACCAGAGGTTAAGGTTAAGTCAAACAGATAGATGTTGTCTGTAGAGTGTTCACAAATTGGGGATGACGAACGGACTGACAGCAATAAACTACCACATTTCTTTATGGGTGTATAAAAACAATACACCTCAAATATATTTATAACAATTTGCTGAAATATCTGTCTAACATTATCTAAGTTTTTCTGTTTGTTATTTGGGGGGTATCAAGTAATCTAATAATGAAAACATAGAAATAAAAAAAAACATTGCACCATTTTATAATTTTAATTATAACTAGACTTATGCTGATTATTAGTTACCTAAAATTGTGAGCAATATCTGTACAAATTCATCATTGCTGGCAATTAGTGGCCCCAGGGTTTCGTTGATTGAAAGATTAGCAATAACACGTATAACCTTGACAAGGACATCTTCATAATCGTTTGGTCTGTTCTTTATTTTGTCTTCAGATTCACCAGTCCCATTATGAACTTCGTTTCCATTTTGTATCTTTAAAATACAAGTTACGGTATTTGATTTTATTTTGGTAAGGAAGACACTTCCTCTTGTACATCTAGGGAATGGCTTCCAACATGGGCATATATGCAGCATTTATTGAAAAGATAGCATTACCAGGCCGCACATTTTTTCTTTTGTCAGCAGTGAGAACATATACAACACATGAAAATCTGATTACAAGTACAATAAACCATGAAGCAATTTTCAGAAAACATTAGAATTTGTTTTGATTGTTTGTCTCATGACTTTAAACAATTTATATCAACTTTAGCCTCTTGAGCGTTAACAAGATTTTCTAAAGTGATCAGGGCATAACTGTAGCAGTAATTATTGGAAATTGTTGAAAATGAATGGGATTCTTTGAGTAACATATTAAAGTCAATCGGATATAAACTTTAGTCCCCAGAGCATACACAACATTGTTTTGAGTGAAAATGGATCTTAACTCAGACAGTAATTATCAGTAATTATCAGAGTGTCTACAAGCTTTTTTACAGTAATGAAGGACCATAAATATTAACTTCAGTCTGTATAGAGTGTCAACAAGCTATTTTAAAACGCTCAAAAGCCACAACTCTTGTGGTTAATATCTGAGTGACTTGAAATAAATACACCTTTTTCTGAGAATATCTATTTTCTACTAGTAAAATATACTCAAATTTAACATTTAATTAAGAAAAGGTGATAAATCATAAGCAATGGACTTGTGACACTTAAAAATACACAATATTACTTTAACTTTAACTTAAAGCTAATTTCTATTACAAATGAAATGAAATAATGTATGATTAAAATCTACTGAAGTTGGTTTACCTGTTCATATTTTGTTTGATATGTTTTCAATACTGTGAGGAATGTTTCCATACCATCAGTTTCTTGGTATAACCGTAACCGAGCGTCATCACGTTTAGCAGTAATATTACCTAATACAAAACATAATCTCACTACCAAACCCTACAATATAAATACATCAGATACAAAAATACATTCAACAAGCACCCTTGGGTTCACAAGAGAATAGGCCTTTAGATACAAAGACACCTTGGCGACTACACTTTTGAACAAGCGGTTGTAATGCACGATACGCCTACACTTTGCAAGAGATGGACAGAAAACCAACTAAAATATAAAAGAAGCGATTTTTCGTATAATCGAGGGACATAATAATCCAGGAAGATATGGTCCGATATGCGCAAGTATCAAAATCTCTGGGATATAAACATATATTTTAAGTTTCATCAAAATCAGATAAACATTGTGACTTCAAGAGGGTCCACAACCTTGGTATTACATACTTTTACTCTATTTGCGTACAAGGTGTGTCTGTTTTGTTGGGTAGCTTCGTTCTGATTATCACGAATTTCGAATTCAACGGTCAACAGGTTGTAACACTGATAATATATCTAAACTTTTTTTTTAAAATAGGATAAAAATTGTGACATCTGAAAAGTCCACAAGCTAAAAAGTGGATTTTTTGTACAATCATGGGCCATAATCCAGGAAGTTATGATCCGATATGCGTGAACATCGAAACGAACTGAGACAGTTGGGATATAAACATACATCAAAATCGGACAACACTCTTACACTATTTGCGTTCAAGGAGCAGCGGTTTTGTTGGGCAGTTTTTACAAATCATCTCGAAATTCGAACTCAATCATCAATCTTCATTTTGGTGTACCGGTGATACATTTTAACGTTTTTTTAAATCAAATAAAAATTGTGACATCTAGAGGCTATAATCCAGGAAGTTACAGTCCAATATGCACGAATATTGACAGGAACCGAGATCTTTGGTAGCCTATATAAACTTATATTTCAAGTTTCATCAAAATTGGATAAAATTGTGCCCTCTAGAGGATCCACAACCGTAACATTACATACTTAAACCCAATTTTCCCACGAGGAATGACCATTTTGTCGGTCAGTTTCGGATTGATTTTCACAAAATTAAAACTCAACCTTTATTTGGGTGTAACGGTGATATATTTGAACAGTTTTAAAATCATGACAGGGGCCACAAACTAAAAAACATTATTTTTCGTACAATCGTGGGCCATAAGTTAGTGTCCAATACTAGCCAATATTGAAAAGAATTGACATCTTTGGGATATAAACCTATATTTCAAGTTTATTGAGAGAGAGAGAGAGAGAGAGAGAGAGAGAGAGAGAGAGAGAGAGAGAGAGAGAGAGAGAGAGAGAGAGAGAGCATTTACCGCCCACTCACTCGACACAAACTTGGTCATTTTGGGACAAACACATGGTTTAATTTCATTTCAATAATTCACTTGCACATAGGGGTCTTTAGCAGGGGGAGGAAACTGGAGTATGGAGACAAAACTCATGAAGTTGGAAGGCGACCATACTCCTTGACAACCGGGGAATCGTAACCACGCCCGTTGACTCAAAGGGTAAATGTTACGTGGGTTGAATCATGGAATACACAATGTGGAGTCCACATGAAAATGTGAGCATATTACCCCCCGCCACAAGCAGTCAATAATAGCAGTCATCTTAGAAAATAACAACCATTTTCAAAATTTTAGTACTTGCATTGCAACCAGATTAAACAATTGTAACAGTTATTTGCCTCACTAATGAAGAACAAACCATAACAAATCTCAGAATGGAAAATATATCCTGAGGTTAAAATCCATCTCAGTGATACCTACATGAGCCATGAAATTCATTATATTTTATATCATTAAAACACAAAAAATCTTGTATTGGAAACATTCAAATCTTCTTACCTCTTTATTAATATGGCGGTTTATTAAATTTATGAAAGACTTAAAACAGTTGGGTTGTTCACATAATACTGATACACAATCTGTATGCATTGTTATTTTACTGAAAAATATAAATAGTCAAATTTCAACAAATCACTTTTTAAAACTCATTAATTCAAACATATCTACAGTGTACAGACACACATACACCAATTACAATTTCTAATTCCGGCAGTCATTATAATATCAATATAGTATATGGTCTTGAAAGGAGACTGAAGCAAGAAACTGGAAGCGAGCATGAAATTATTGCGACAATTACGAGCGAGGCCCTCTCGCAATAATTTCATGTTCGCAATAATTTCATGTTCGCAATAATTTCGTGAAAATTTGTTAAAATGTCGGCCAGATTGAATTATCCCCCCTTCATTACTCTTTGCGGCAGTAATATTGTCACGCTCCTTAACAGTGCTTGCATTATCGGGATTTGGCAAGCCGAAAATTTCCTCAGTAAAACAATTCTCAGTTCGTTTCGTTTTAGTTACAAATTTAAACATTGTCATTTTGATAGTAATAAAAAATGTCGCGTGCCATGTGTTTTATAGTCGTTCGTCAGCTTGGAGTTAATAATCAACGGATCAAATTTAACGATAATTATTTAAAAATCTGTGTTTTATAGTCGTTCGTCAGCTTGGAGTTGATAGGCTTTTTTATCGACTTGCCAAATTGATTTGAATTTAGTAGAGATGTCATGTGACAATATAGTCGATTTCAAAGTACTTTGGCGAGTTAGTTAAATGCTCCGATTAGCTGTAAGCAATTTTTGTGGCTGGACACCGTTGAAAAAAACACGTGACCACCCGATCAAATCGTCAAATTGCACCCTGAAGTGATTTGACGATTTGATGTAATCGCTTCGGAAATCGGTGTCGATAAATTTGTTGATTAGGGTAACCAATTTGAATTAGATGGACGTTAAAGATGAAAATGTGATTGAATGCAAATCACTTTGGCTAATCAGTGGTCGATAAAAACGCCTGATAATCAAGGGATTAAATTTAACAATAATTGTTTAAAAATGGAGTTTGATAACAGGTATTTAATTTTCTTTGATCTGTTGAATACAGACTCAAAGCCATAATCCTCAATAGTTGTTAGTTTACTGTTACTAATGATCATCAATCAACCGATGTTTTGAAGAGCCGACTGTCACCTCAAAATCTACTACATTTTATAGACAAATTTACTAAAAAAAAAATTATTTAAATTCGCAATAATTTTTTCCCCACTATAGAAATTCGCAATAATTACATTTCGCAATTATGTTTCACCACCCCAACTCGCAATAATTTCATGTCGCAATAATTTAGTGTTTTACAGTATTCCCTAAAATATTCATCAAAATCCATCAACAAGCGGAAGCATGCAAGATATTCAAATCCAGTAAATATCGCAGTCTAACGGTAGCATCAAGAGTTGATTATGGTCTGGATAAGTTAATTAATGTCTAATTAATAATATAGATAAATTTTTTAGGCCTTTGATTGAATCAGAAATTCAATGTTTTTAATTAAATCTATTCACCTTAATATTCTGGACAAATAATGCATAAGATCACTATCACCCGGATATGTCTCTATTAATGGAATTAGTTCCTCAATAAAATGAGATTTAAACATTCTCTCACGACTGGATCCAACATCTGCTAAGTTTCTCATAGCTGCTGCTAACTACAATATAAAACATTTTAAATACAATTTCGTTTCTAATATTTAATCTTGTGGACCAATCACAAGAAATTTATAACAAAAATTAAACCAATTAAATAGTAATTGAGAAAAACCTATAAACTCACCTGAACCAATATATGTCCAAACTGTTCATTTATTTTACCATATTCACGATTCTGAAAAAGTAAGGAAAAAAACATTTAAATGGATTTGGCAAGAAATTTAAAAAAAAAATCCTACCAAATAATTATACCAGACAGGATACGCCCACATTTTGCAAGAGATGGATAGAGAACAAGTTAAATAAAAAGTGATTTTTCGAACAATCAAGGGTTACAATTCAGGAAGTTACGATCTGATACAGGAATATAGACAGGACCAAGATCATTGGGTTATAAATTTATATTTCAAGTTTTATCAAAATCAGATAAGAATTGTGACCAGTAGAGTGTCCATAGGGGCAAGACAATCTACATCCACTTTTGTAACACAATGTAGTATTAGCAAATTTACTCTAAAGTATTATAATCCAGTCAAAATTTATATACTATAGTATAACAATACTCAACTAATAAATGAAACATTGCTTTAATTAAAATAGTAATTGTGTTCCATGTTATGTTTTGGTGTTTATTACATCTGCTCAAAGAAATGCCTGTTGTTAACAGTTAACAGTACATAAGATTTTGATATGACCATTTTATGTGCTAGTTAAGTTTCATCTGAAGGGTTGACAATCTTCGGGCCAGTGCCTTACTCGCTGAGCCACTACATATTCGTGAATCAATGGCCCGGGAAATCACTGTCTAGTCTTTGCTGTACTTTATAAGTCTCTGAACGAAAACTTGTGTTTTTGAAGGAGTGTATTGAATCAAATCTTTCCTGAATACCATTGCTTGAAGTCGTTATTCTAAAGAGTTTGTTGAAACAAAATACGTAACATGACATTCCGTCTATTTGACCTTGAGTCTTGCCTAATAATACTTGATCAAAATATTTTTCATCTGCTGCTTGGTCCAACGTCTAACTAACTAAAAGATTCTATATGTGGCGATTTCCAATGATCACATTTGTAGCTAGTTTGTCTAGCCTCGTTTGTCACACAATTATTTTTTCTGCAATACTCTGCTATGCACTGTTAGTTGAGCGATTGTCAATATATGCTATAACGTTATTCATAACTCTTGTTAACCTTGATTGATTTCACTACACTATAATGTATTAGGTGTCGACCAGTCATAATTTAAAACAGGAATTGGTGGTGAGTCTAGCAGTGTTTTAGTGTGATTAGGTCTAATCAAACAAAACAGTGTGAGGAGAATATAACCTCCGTGGCATCCAATCAAATATCAAACCAAATATCGAGTTTTATACATTTAAATAACTAAGTAAATAGCAGTGACCGCCCTAGACATTCGCCAATGACGACAAATATTTTTATTGGCGAATAAAGTGATGATTCAGGCGAAAATTTTGGCGAATGAATTATTTTGTAAATCTGTTAATATTAAAGTTGAAATCGTTTCGTTAAACGCTTCTTTCGATCATTCAATGGAGTGTCTATTTTTAGTACATTAATTTCTCTAGTCTCAATCGTACAAGTCGCAAATCAGTCAATGTCACGCATTAAAACGACTGAAAGATCGAGTCTAGAGACTATACAACACAGTTACGCCCAATTTGTGTGGCACTGCACTGTTTACATATGCTCGCCACTTGCCGAGTGTACATTCGCTTCACCGTAGCGATATCAGATATTGACAGCGAAGTGTATCGGCCGATACAAATAAATTACCGATAGTGGTGGATATAAAACCATTACACATTAAAATGTCTCGAATGGCATGATGATCTATGTAAATATTTGTCTTTATTTTAGTCGGGAAACACATGGTGCTTTTACTATTTTACTGCGGGAATCAACATAAACCCTGTGTTGTTGAAGTAATAATTGGGCCACGCTTCTTACGCAATCAAAAATATACACCATCCATTATGAATTAAATTATTTGCTGTATCATTAATGGTCGAGATTATCATATTTTAAGTGTTAATTACTATATAATTCCTTACAGTAATCGGCACGGCATCTGTACATGTATATCTATACGTGTACATTAGTTCATGCGGTAATGAAATGATACATCAAAGCGATACCTTCATGACCCGTTTGTCAACAGTGGCTATCACGTGACATTCTCCCGCCATTTCTAGAACTATTGTTAAAAATAAAAAATCTAATGGGAACCTATTTGTTGATAATATTATTAATTAATAAAGGATGATCTTTATTATGAGTTTTTATTTGTCGACACAATAACCAAGCATAACAATATAAATCACTAAATTATTTCTGAATTTATATCGGCATCTAGAAGACGGAATGTATTAGACAGTGATTACATGACATCAAAGGAATATCCCCCCTTTCATCCTTTATTTCACCACGCGCAAACCACGTGATATTTCCCACCTTTTCCAAAACTTCTACTCATATATTGACAGACAATATAGTGAACTAGATAGAACGAAGTAAAAAAAAAAAACGTAGCAATTTAGATAAAGGATACTCGTAAGGATTTTGTACTGTTTATTATTTCCTTTCTACGGCTGCTATATGAGTCTTGTATTACCGGTACGTTTAAAAAGCAACAAGCACGTAGTTTCATTTTTAATTAACAAACATGAATAAAAATGATATAAAATATTTGGCTAAAACTTTCTGAATTGGCTAATAAAATTTTGATTTGGCTAAAAATTTGGCTAATGGTTTTAAAGGTCTAGGGCGGTCACTGAAATAGCTGTTAATATATCGTACATACCGTTTTATTAATATTATGAAGAAGTTGAGATAAAGTCTCTATGCATTCTTTTCGAGCTAGTTGTTTTAATAAAGTACTGTTGCCAGTTAAAAACTTGATAGTTCCAACGCAATAAATCAAGGCTTCACAAGCTGTTTCATGATCTACTACTTTTATTGTTTCTAACAATAACTCTGCAGAAAAGAAAAAAATAATATCATTAGAAGAGAAAAGGTGTTTAGAGAATTAAAAACTTAAAATTATGGCGCCAGGCAACAAAACATACACCAACAGCAGCTTAGTTGCCCGGTAGTCGACTAGGGATTATGTAGATAATGGGAGCATTTACACGACAGTAAAAACTTTTGGAAAGTAACAACATATTATTATTATCATGTAATTACCAGAAGTATTAAAATTCTTCTTGATGCTAACGTTTCTGAAACTAAACATGCAGGCTGTTCGGGTTATCGTTGAAATCGTTGAAAATCAATAGGCTTATTCACTGTATTAATGTCAAATCAATGGGAGAGAGAAAAAAATGGGGTTTAACGTCCACTCGACACAAACTAGGTCACATGGTTCAATTTTATTTCAATAATTCGCTTGTGCGTAGGGGTCTTTAGAAGTGGGAGAAAACCGGAGGACCTGGAGAAAACCCACGAGGACCTGGAGAAAACCCACGAGGTTGGACAGGTGACCCTACTCCTTGTCACAAACAACCAGGGAATCAAAACCCCACCAGTTGACTCAATGACAGACCGTATGATACAGCATGTGTGCTAACCATTCGGCCATCGCCCCCCCCTCCTCAAATCAATGGGAAAATCACTTTAGCCATTAGAGGATCCACAGTCTACACTCAATAAAATTCCATTCATGTCAATAACTCTGAAAGTAAATTGTGCCCTGTAGAGTGTCCACAGACAATATGAACGGAGCATTGCTTCACACCAAATTTGGAAAATTAATTGGTTAAAATCTATAGCCTATACTGCAGTCATAATGTTTTCTGAAAGTGGGGTGGGTTGGGGTGATCTTATGGGTAGTGGTGACATCTCAAAGGAAATTAGCGTAGAGCAAATATCTATAGAGTTTGTCTTCTCATGATGGCAAATTACTCAGACCTGAAGATAGCCTTTAACCAATGGCTGCCAGGCAGGATACGCCCACATTTTGCAAGAGATGGATAGAGAACAAGCTAAAGAGAAAGCGAGTTTTCGTACAATCAAGGGCCATAATTTTGGAAACAGTGTTCCAGCCAGGATCAGAATTGGGAGGGGTGGAAACTATTAAGGGAGGGGGGATATGTTGCTCTCGAGGGGGGGGGGGCCTGTTGCGCACTTGCGGTCAGGGATCATGAGAGTTTCAGTACAGTACAGTGCAATGAGATGGCAACAGCACAACCAGCAATGTCTTGTTCTTATTTATATAATAAAAATAAAACTAGAATGTACACAATTTATACACTTTTTATTTATTAAAATTTATATAATTATACTACTAATTCATCTTTGTTTTCTTTCAAAAAACTTTTTTATTACAATAAATAAAAATCAGTAAAAAATGTGCTGTTTAAGTTGGAAAGAAGGACTTGGACTTCAGACAATTGATTAGACCCCCTCCCCCTTTTATGGACATTTGACATAATTATTATCGAAATAATTTCACTTAATTTCTGTTATCCATATTTAATTTTTAAAAGTAAATAAATTCAAAAGCAAACTAAACGGTGTTAGATGCGAGTATAAATACTAGTAGCAACTGCACATGCGCAGAACTGTCCGCACTGAAGCCAGGGCAGATGAAAGTTTGCTTTGACTTCTATAATTTCTAAAGGTAATTAAACAAAACTAACTGAATTACAATTTAGGTAGTAGGCCTAATATTACCTATAAGAATTAAACAGAACATTATCATATTCTAAACAAATCTATTTAACGAATTACGTAGCCTGCATGGAGTGACGTTAGTCTCGATCATTGATGTATGCACTGTGGTCTACAGACGAATTATTTTTCATAAATCGGTTAGCTTCCTCTGGTGACCCAATCCTGTGGTTTTAAGGCCTTTATTTTCTCACTTAGCCTGGGCATTTTGAACGTTTAGAAGCAGACGTGCTTGGTAGTCTTGGATTTCAAGTATGAAGTAGATACTTCGCGTAGCGGTATTTATTTTATGCGATTCCCATTGGTCATAAATACTGGTACCGACATGTTGTTTTCATAATAGTTAACAAGACATCTGGTCAGTCTTATTTGTCACGGTTGACGGGAATTACTGGCACATTTATGAACATGCAGGAAGGACGTTATGCAATTCTTGACATTCCTGTAGGGGTGTTCTTCAGTATTTTGCCATTTCTGGGAGGGGCGCTCAGAAATACGGAGGGGCGTTCAGAAATAAGGGAGGGGCGTGGCGCCCCTCCAGAATAGTCTGGCTGGAACACTGGGAAAGTTACAATCCGAAATGCGTGTAAATCAAAAGCAACCAAGATCTTTGGGTTAGAAATATATGTTTCAAGTTTCATCAAAATCGGATTAAAATTATGAATTCTAGAGGGTCCACAAACTTGATAAGCCTGAATTAACACTATATGCACACAAAGGATGGCTATTTTGTCAGGCATTATTGATCTGATTTTCACGAAATTTGAACTCAACCGTCATTAGGATGTAACAGTCAAATATTCAAATGTTTTTTTTCAATAGGATAAAATTTTTTAGTACAATCAAGGGCCATAATTCAGGATGTTATGATCTGATATACGCGAATATAAAAAGGAACCAAGATCTTTGGGTTATAAACATGTATTTCAAGTTTCATTAAAATTGAAACAAGATTGTGGCCTCCAGAGGGTCCACAACCTTGATATACCACACATATACTATTTATGTACGATGGTGGCCATTTTGTACAGCAGTTTAGGTCCGATTTTCACAAAATTCAAACCCAACTATAATTAGGGTGTAACGGTGATTTATTCAAATGTTTTTTTTTTAAATTGGATAAAAAATGTAAACAAAAATTGTAACCTCTACAGGGTCCACATTGTTGGCGTATAAAAATATTCATTTACCTTATTTATCCTAAAAAGATAGACATTCTTTGTTTAGTAGTCATAATGCAACTTTTCTGAAAATTTCATAAAATTCCATAACTGTAACCTTTATCATGGTAAGAAAGTGTTGCAAACATGATACATAACCCGAAAAATATTAATCAGATTGTGTTGAAAAGAAATAGGGATTCTCCTTTCCAGAAGTTTAACAATGCCCACAAATGTGAAAAAATTCTGAACATAACTGCAAAGTGAGAGTGTTTTAACAAATAAAAGAAAATTGGGATGGACCAATGTGGTTGTATAAAAGAGGAATGGTAACCATAAAGCTATGGAATACCCTCTTACCTGTAATCTTTCCATCCAGAAATTCATTGTCATTTTTTTCATTACGACTAACTTTAAAAACTAGTTTACACACATTGATGAGGTTATTACCACTAACTTTAAACTACAATCATAAATAATACATACAATTATTAAACTTATATAATATTATGTACGTATTTCTCCAAAACAAGATGAATTTAACAGGGATAAGTATGTCAAATTCAATATACATGTATACTACATCACCAGATAGTTCTACAGGGATGACAATTAATCTCAATTGTATATGCAGTATCGTAACCTATCCTCAGTATGATGCATCGCCATCCCATGTTGATCACATTATTCTCTGTAACTGTGATTAGGAAAATACCGGTAATTTGATTTACAGACCCCAAAATATAAATGTCAGCTTCATATATATAACCTTATTTTTTATACTTGTCATTAAACATAAAGCATTCCAAAAAGAGAAAGAGTTAAAAATCAACATCCACTCAACACAAACTAGGTCACTTTGGGACTAAAATATATCAAAAATTTGCTTGCGCGTAGGGTTCTTTAGCAGTGGTAGGAAACCAGAGGACCCATAGAAAACCCACGAGCCTACTCCTTGTCAAGTACAACCGGAGACAGACCTTATGATACATGTAGAGCATGTACACACTAACCATTTGACCATCCCCCTGCCAAACACAAAATTTAAACTCATCTCAATTTCTAGTTAAAAAAAATAAAAATATGTAAAATATGTACCCCTAAAATAAGTCTTGCTAATTTAAGTAAAACCTTTGGTTCTTCAACATCTAGAAGTTTAAATATAGCTTTTAATATGTTGGATCTCTGTTTATTGTGTTTATTGAGGCGGTCATCTTTCTCTAGCGTTGTGTACAATTCTTCAGCCAGCTGCATTAATTTCTCTGTGTCTTTTTCTGAGCAAAAAATTAAATAATCAGGATATCAGTTAATTCTCTGCTATTAAAACAAACAAGAAATCAACATTAAGCACTGTTGCATCCAAAGCAATAACCTGGATAGATCTTAACCCACCTGCGCCACCAAGTGAAAATTTTTTTGACACACTTGGATTTTGATGTGAGTTCAAGACAAAATAATCAATATTTAACTGATCATTTCCTATCTGCGGTGTCATTCAACCCACCCACTCTTTTATTTGTTTGGAGGCAATTTTCAACTTTTGCAACGGTCCTTTAGTTCAGTTTCTTTTATAGTAGGGTGACCCACCCCAAATGAATATCTCCAAATATCTCGACAATTACACCACAATACTAATATATTTACCAAGCCTTAAATCTGTTCCACACATTTATAGTCACTGAATAAACGACCATGTTATACTTAATAAGCTATGACCATTTAACAATACATAAATAATACTGAAAAATAGGTTGCCAGGCAACGAAACATACACCCACACAGCAGCTAAATCGTCCGGGCAGTCAACAAGAGTTGTCGCATATTAAGTAATTATCAGAAAATCATTAGAATTTGTTTGGTTTTTATAAAATTCTGCCCCATGCTAACGTTTAGTATACGAAACATTTAATATTAATTTCTAAAATTGGATAATAATTGAGACCTCTAGAGAGACCACAAGCTAAAAAAGTCAATTTTGCGTACAATCAGGGGCTATAATTCAGGAAGTTACAATCCAATATTATCCGTTGAATATCAAAAGGAACCAAGATATTTCGGTTATAAACATGCATTTCAAGTTTCATCAACATCAGATTAAAATTGTGACCTCTACAGGGTCCACAACCATGATATACCATATTTTTATAGTATTCGTGTACAAACGGCGGCCATTTTGTCTGTCAGTTTTGGTCCGATTTTCATGAAATACCAACTCAACATTCATTACATTGTAACGGTGATATAATCAAACAGTTTTTTAAATCGGGTAATAATAATTTTGACTTCCAGAGGGACCACAATCTAATAAAGGCGATTTTTCGTATACAATCAGGGGCCATAATTCAGGAAGTTATGATCCGATATGCGCAAATATCGAAAGGAACCAAGATCTTTAGGTTATAAAAATGTATTTCAAGTTTCATCAAAATTGATTTACAATTGTGACCTCTGCAGGTTCCACAACCTATATACCATATTTTTACACTTTTCGGGTACAAGCGGCGGCCATTTTGTACGTCAATTTTGGTCCGATTTGAACTCAACCTTCATTACCATGTAACGGTGATATAATCAAACGTTTTTTTAAATCGGACAATGATTTTGACCCCAGCAGAGGGATCACAAGCTAAAAAGGGCGATTTTTTTTTGGACAATCAGGGGCCATAATTCAGGAAGTTACGATCCGATGGGTGCAAATATCGAAAGGAACCAAGATCTTTGGGTTATAAACATGCATGTCAAGTTTCACCAAAATCGGTTCAAAATTGTGACCTCTATAGGGTCCACAAATTTGATATAACATATTTTCACACTATTCGCGTACAAACGGCTGCCATTTTGTCAGTCAATTTTGGCCCGATTTTCACGAAATTTGAACTCAATCTTCATTACCATGTAACGGTGATATAATCAAACGTTTTTTTACATCCGATAATAATTTTGACCTCCAGTGGGACCACAAGCTAAAAAGGGTGATTTTTCGTACAATCAGGGGCCATAATTCAGAAAGTTACGAATCAATGGGTGCAAATATCAAAAGGAACCAAGGTCTTTGGGTTATAAACATGCATGTCAAGTTTCATCAAAATCGGTTCAAAATTGTGACCTCTATAGGGTCCACAACCTTGATATAACATATTTTCACACTATTCGCATACAAACGGCGGCCATTTTGTCTGTCAATTTTGGTCCGATTTTCACGAAATTTGAATTCAACCTTCATTACCATGTAACGGTGATATAATCAAACGCTTTTTTTTAAATCGGATAATAATTTTGACCTCCAGAGGGACCACAAGCTAAAAAGGGCGATTTTTCGGACAATCAGGGGCTATAAATAATTCAGTAAGTTAGAATCTGATGGGTGCAAATATCGAAAGGAACCAAGATCTTTGGGTTAAAAACATACACTTCAAGTTTCATCAAAATCGGTTCAAAATTGTGACCTCTATGGTGTCCACAAGCTAAAAACATGATTTTTCGTACAATCAGCGGCCACAATCCATGAAGTTTCGATCCGATACATGCCAATATCGAAAGCAGCCGAGATCTTATGGGGATAAACCTCTATTTGAAGTTTCGTCAAAATCGGATAAGAATTGTGACCTGTAGAGAGTCCACAAACAAATTGTGGACGGACGGACAGGGGCGACGACAATATACGTCCACATGAAAATGTGGGCGTATAAAAATGGTTAGGAGTGTCGTCCATAACATTCAGACACTTTTGAGTAAAAGATAGGTTACGTGCCCTTGTTTTGAAATTAGTCTCGCTTAACCAGTCTACTGATCATTCTACGTCTAATTGACAGGTCGGGATAAGCAAGACTACTTTTTTTACAAAACATAACAGAAAGCTGGAACAAGAAATTGACTTTAGAAACACACACATTAGACAACTCAACAATATTTTTAAGAACCTTGTAAAAGTAAAATGAAACTACTGCTAGTATCATGTTCTTGCTTTACGAACACTAAACCAAAATATGCAGCTTCTAACGGTACAGTTAATTATAAGGCAATTTAAAAAAATAAAACGAGCGTAATTTCTAAAGATGCCGTAATAACCAAAAAGTTAAATATTATTGCTATTCAGAATCGTCAACAATAGATTTATTACGACTGTAGTAATTAATAGTGTGTTGAACATTTCCGCATGCTATTGCTATTTATAGCCTCAACGAGTGTGCGAGACTGTCAGAAATCAGTAGTTAGTGATTCAACTAAAGCGTGCACAATCAACGTGTCAAGAACCACTTTTCAGCAGGCACGTGGGGCACCCTATTTCTAGTTCATTTCTTTTAGTTAACAAGTAAGGGACTTAACTCTGCACAATATTATACATTTGTTTATCCATACAAAAACATAGATGAAAACAGTGGAGCAAATGATAAATATGAATACATGTACATTCAATTATATAACCAAGATCTTTGGGAAATAAACCTATATTTTAAGTTTCGTCAAAATTTGATAAGAATTGTGACCTGTAGAGAGAGAGAGAAATGGGGTTTAACGTCCACTCGACACAAACTAGATCATTTCGGGACTAACATATGCTTTAATTTTATTTCAATAATTCACTTGCACGTAAGGGTCTTTAACAGTGGGAGGAAACTGGAGTGCCCGGAGGAAACCTACGAGGTTGAGACGGCGCCCCTTTCTCCATGCCACATACGCTCACACCAGGGATCGAAACCACAGCCGCAAGCCAGAGATGACCAGCCAGCTAGAGGTCGAAGCGCGGCACTCTAGACCACTAGGTCATCCCAACCTCCCTAGGACCTGTAGAGTGGACAGACGGACAGGGACGACCACAATATTCGTCCACACAAAAATGTGGGCGTATAAAAAAAAGTAAAATAAATAATGTTTTGTAGCTTTAGGGCAGTTGTCCCAAGACCTTCCCTGATTGTTGTTGAAAACTACATGCCTATTGCTGAATGTACGCATAGATAATATGTGGCGTAATGACGAAATCTGCACTGAGTTTGAAGCTCACATTCAACATTTCTACAGTTTCAAGTGTGCCTGATTATCCTGCATCTATTTTGTACCAATCCTTGTTGAAATACTGTTTCCACAAAGCGTAAAATAGCAATAGGACAAGAATATTTTAGTTTAACCGATCACAGCGCTGTTTATCAACAGTATTCACATTACTTGTCACATGCTATTTACTAGGATTGGGGCCGGTTCTCACTGACAGGTATTGTTATGATTAGCATAGCTTAATTTGTAACTTTTACGTTAAATAGTAACTACATCCTGAATTATTAAATTATGACGTAAATATTTATAATATACTTGAAATAAGGGAAATGTTTTTAAACTTAACAGAAGAATGTATACCAGTGCAAGTTAGGAGTATTTGTCAGCAATCTCTGTCAAAGCCGTACAAATGAAGAGGGCCTAGGCAGATCGATTTATAAAAGCCTTCATGTTTGGAAAGCAAAACATGTGGCTACTGACAACCCCTATATTTCTCATGCAATTCCATGTTTGGTAAACAAAATTTACAGTTTCTATGTGCTATCAGGACTTCTCACAAACTACCTCTTTTAGTAAATACGGTAGGATCGATTCTCCATACTATGCATTTTACAGTGTTCTAATGTTAGCTTAAATCAAATTCAACAATTGAAGATACTACTATTACTTACTTTTTCCTAAAGAAGCCATTTCTTCAAGTACAGGAAAAACATTATTATTAAAATATACCAGACTTTCATCATCTGTATCTTTCTTACCAGAACTACCTGCATACAATATAAATACAACAAACACATTCATTAAAACACAAATTTTGTTAACATGTATGGTATATTGTGGATGGAGAAATGAAATGCTAACAATGATATAACACTAAAAGATATAACACTACTATATTGGCTAACCAGAGCGACTGGGGTTTTAAGAATGTGTCTGCAAGAAAACCATGCAAATTGTGATAAGGCCTACTAGGTAGGGCTGCAACGATACGCCAGGCCACGATTCGATGCGCATCAAGAATCATAGTCTACGATACGATTAATATCTTGATAGGAAATAAATTTAAAAACTAGGCCTTTACTTTAAATGTGGCATTTATTCGGTCAACTAATAAGCCACTTCAAGTGTCAAAAACGCCTTAACACTCTCTGAAAGTAAAAAAGTTATTTTGCTCATTTACGCATTTAAAGGAATGTTAGTCTATTTTTGTGAAATTTTTATTTGGATAACGAATCACGATACGGACATTGATTGTATCGTGCATCGTGGATTTTTAAAACATCGCGATTCAGCGATGAATCGTTGCAGCCCTAATACTAGGTGATTTTTTTGATAAAACTGGGTAATACATGTAGCTACTTTTGGACCACTAACCTATATGTATGTATGTGTTAAGATGGCAGACCTCTGAACCCAAGAGTTCCTGAGAAATCGATTTTTCAACATTTTCAGTTCGGGGGTGGGCACACATTTTGGACAAATGAACACCTATACAGTGGATCTCGAAAGCTTTAACACAGAAATTAAGTCACGATCTTGATACACGATGTACAAGTTATGCTCTACAACCCGTACAGTCACGATTTTTTACTCTAACTAAAGTTCGGGTCAATTTTCATCATTGCAGAACATGCCAAAATTAATTGACTCCAGCTCCTATGATTTAGATTGATCCTGAGATCTGATTTTTTTTATTTGTGGTGATCAACTTGATCTTCAAGTATAATGTAAGTACGGGTACCTACATTTTAGATTTTCATCGGACTGGCATTGACAGTACACTGTGTGTACGAAAGATGCATATATGGGAATGGGTTGTAAAAAAAAATCAAGTTTTGCTTCTCGTGGAAGTATAAATAATTTTGGAAATCTATAAAGCTATGTCATCACAAATGAATTTTACTTTATTATATTAGTCATTGCTTAAGCATGCATTATGCAAGAGCTAAATCTGCCTATTGTAGGTCTTTCTTTAGGCATGAAATTATCAATTAGACATTAATTTACTTATCCAGATCAAAATCAATTCTCGATTTCATCGCTAGCCTGTCACAGAGTGCATTTTTTTTTATCATACATACTTAAGTAATGATGATTAAGGTTAAGCTCAAAATTCAATCTCTAAATTGTTGGTTCAGATTGGATCAATTTGACTGAAATTTTCAGCAAATTCCCTTTATAATGTCTAATATTTAACTATTTTAGTGATAACTGCCAGCTCTTTATCTAATGTATCTTTAAATAGAAACATGCTTTATTCAACAAAAGATTTTAATTCCATGAGACACAAACAATTAACTATGGCCTAACCTATGAATAGACATAATAATCATAGTTCTATATACATGTAGTTATCATGCGTTCTGCATCCAGCGGTTGGTCTGAATAGATGGGTTGATCCCTAAAACCTACTAGGTAAAAAAAGCAAAATGTTTGCTCTAGTATGAATAGCAGAGTGTTTTGGTCAGTAATCATGGCCATCTTGGACACCATCTTGAATCATTTTTTTCTTACCCCCAACATGGATTCAAGAGTCAAACTGTGGGGACCTATGTAAATGCACACAGGACCCCATTCAGCTGTTTTTATTACTATTCTTGTTTATTATGTGTACCTGCTCTGTTTGAGGAATGTCCAGCACTAGATTTTCTTGAACCACCACTACCTAAACGATTCTCACCATCATCTTTTTTACTACAACGGTATAATATATACACAAATATAGAAAACATTATAAAGCACTCTTAATATAAATTTGATTCTTTCGTGTAACAAATAACAACCACTTCAAATCAGCTGTGACAAAAAATAAAATGTTCTGGCCAAATCTATTTATAGAGTTTATTTATCTATTTGGGTCATTCCATTTTAGTTGTAGGGTGACCAAAAGGTTTACCACGACCACTTTAGATTTCAAGGTCTGTTAATGAGTCAAGTGGTGTTATTTCGATACCCTTCTTGTACGTGACAATGGGCAAGATCGCCTGTCCATCCTTGTGGGTTTTCTCCAGTTTCCTCCCATTGTTAAAGACATCTACATGTATGTGCCAGCAAATTATTGAAACGGTAGTGAACCAAATGTTAGTCTCTCCATTTATTTGGAGTCCAAGTGACATTTCAGCTTTTTATAAGGTTTAAGGTTTAATTGGTCATTTATTAATAGAAAATATCGGGCAGAGGGGACCGCAAAATATGAATGAAACTGTGTGCATATTATTAACAAGTGGTAACCATGAAAGGTAAACCCTGATTTTTGCAATGGTTGGATGACAAACTGGGGAAATCAATAAGGCTTCACATTAAATTTAAAAAAACATCTGTCAAAAGCTGTAGCCTCTGTCACATTGACAATGTTTTAGGAAAAGGGTGGTAACTCCGAAACGGAAGGTCACACAATGCTGAATATGGATACAGTTTATCCACTCATAACCCCAATGCTTCATGCCAAAGTTTTAAAAACTAATCACAGCCAAAACTCTGAAGAGTGAAGAAGTAATTTAAAAGTGTACCTTGAAGTTGAACTACCTATAGCCATAGATGATGATATTCTAGTGGGCATCTCTCTACCATCACCAACACCTCTTTCTTCAGGTATATAAGGTGGTGTTCTATCTCTATAAGATGGTCCACCATTGCTCTTTCTACCAACTTCAGGTGCAGATGGTGGTAATATGATCTCATTATTACCTTACATGAAGTTATTAAATTCAACATCAATTATTGAAGCTTTCGCTCATTCATTGGTCTTTTCATTTTAAAAAAACTTAATTTCAAGTAAAGCTAATTCCAACAAACTTCAATGAAATCCATGGATTCATTCTTGAGAAAATATTTGCCGATTGAAAAAGGATGCAAATTTTGTTGAATCATTAATAAAGTGCTTTTAAAAATAATTAATTGTAATGCATACCATCACTTAGAGATCCACTTCTACCTCTAGTAACTATAACTGGTAATTGTTCACCATTTCCATCTAAATGTAGCCTAGATCTAGAACCTTTTCTAGAGATTGGTCTCCCACCATCAGGAGGACGGGGTGGCAAGCAATTTTCTAACTCTACTGGACTGAATCTTGGTGTCTACAATAATTTAAAATCAATCAATCAATATAATCTCTTTATTTTCTTTAACAGCTGAAATAAAATGGGGTTTTTAAGTCCTACTTTTTACAAGCAACTGGGTTTATTAAGACGGCATGCTATGCACTCCTGCAATATGATTGTGATTGTGAGGGAAGTTTGGTGTTTCCACCTACGTCTCTTCCCATTCCAATTGTCAAGGGTTTTTTTTACGTGATGCCTAAGTTTCTCATTCCAACTTGACAACAAGACGTTTCTTGCCAGGCTCTTCATTTTGCACTTTTTTCAGTCAACACTTTGCTGAAAACCTTGTGAACATGATAGAGACCACAGATTTTAACCAATCTCATTTAAAAATTTGGTGTTAGCATTGCATTTATAAGAGAACGAATCCTATCGATATTCAGGACTCCTGTGGTGGTACTGAACAACTCCAAAGTTGTTTTAGTACAGATTTCAGCTAATCCAGCCTAGCTGTTGACTGGAAATTAGATAACTCTTGTCAGGGATACTCCCAACACTACACGTCTGGTAATTACATAGTTCTGTCAGAAATGTCTGTCAGAGTGTTTTTGTGATACCTGAAGATGTACGGTACACTTTTGAGCTAATCTAATCTAGTTGAGGGGTATCGCATTTTGGGGGTAGAATACCACACCCACCGCCAGAAACACGGCAGAATTACATTTTGATGATACCAGACATACATGCATCGATAACATATAGAAGAAAATTGGTCTACTCTCCAGCTAGATTGACCTCCTGGGCTCCCGGTCTAATTATGACATCACATCTGGTGGTAACTATGCTTGACATCATCAATTAGTAAGCACAGATAGTTCTTTATATAAGACCAAACTTTTCTTTTGAGTGTTATTAAAGAATGTCTTATTGTTTTAGCATTGCAAATGTGTCAATTGTTTTATATTTTTGAACATTTTCCATGTTTTCACTATAAATGTGGAAAATGTGTTTTCACTATAAATGTGGAAAATGTGTTTTCACTATAAATGTGGAAAATGTGTTTTCACTAAAAAAATGTGTTTTTACTAAAAATTGTGGAATGTATCTCCTTGAAAAATAATAAAAAATTTATCAAAAAATATGTTCACAATTGCATAAACAGCTTCATTCTGGCCTTTATTTTATAGATATTGGCAGAAAACTAAAGTAGGTAGGATAAAATTGATATGTCGGCAACCATC
Source organism: Patella ulyssiponensis (assembly GCA_963678685.1). Classification (NCBI taxonomy): domain Eukaryota; kingdom Metazoa; phylum Mollusca; class Gastropoda; family Patellidae; genus Patella; species Patella ulyssiponensis. The sequence goes on along the minus strand of OY783226.1, from coordinate 27,314,365 downwards.
TTTGATGATATCATAGCCGAACAAACTATCACATGATGAGTGTCTACCCACGTTCAAGATACTTACTTAGTCACCCACTAAACATTTCTACCAAAAAAATTCTCCCTACTCCAACTTTACTAGTTCCGACAGACCATAGTCAGATCCAGGATTATAACTCGACAATAAGAATGCTTTTGTATTCATTCCTCCATTTAAGATCAAATTTGTTTAAAAAACTGATTGGCTTAACTCAATATTTTGTGAATTATCTTTCTGACATGTAAAACAACTGGAATGTTGAGATGTACATGTAACATTATAGTAAATAAACTTACATGATCTAATGGCATTAACCTGGTGCCAGAGACGGGACGAGATTCACTTCCATCAAAATGTTTACTATTGAGGCTGCAAATAAAACCAAACAAGATGTCTCAGTCATCGACATACGTTGCCGTTGCACATGTTTTGTAAGGAACATGGATAAACAATGTTTGTGTTATTGGTAACCAAATATTGGTGATTTGTAGAAAATGTGCTACCTTATTATAGTTCAATTACATACATTCATCACCAGAATTTTATAGAATAACACTAATTAAATTAAGAAAGTATCAAAGACTACAAAGTCATAATTATAATCTAACAAGTGGTTACCATGCAAGAAATGCCCAAATTTTGCAATAGATTGTCGGAGTACAGGGAAAATCGATCAGACTCTTCCTCTCATCGTCGATATGCTTCACATCAAATTTGAACAAGAACATCGCAATATATACGCCCACATTCCTGCTTTGATTGATATGGTACATTTTAAAATAAAGAGAATGAAATATGATGACAAAGGGCAAAGAAGACTGGGCCTTGGGTTTGTTTTGCCAAATTAACAGATAGGTTGCCAGGCAACGAAACATACGCCCACAGCAGCTAAATCATCCTTGCAGTCAATAAGAGTAAACATACACTAAAATCTGATTAAGGGTAAAAACTCATTAAGTAATAATCCGAAAATCATTAGAATTTGTTTTGTTTTCATAAAGTTCTGCCCCAATGCTAATGTTTAGTATACGAAACATTTAATATCATGGATTTAGCTGTTCAGTAATCGAAATCCATCGAAAATCACTATACATGTCCTTGTTCGTCTCAAGACCTTAAACGGAGATAACTTTGGCAGTAATCATTGGAAATCGCTGAAAATCAATAGGCGTCTTCGTCTCACTATCTTAAACACTGTGTACATGTATAAGTCAATCGGATATTAACTTTGGCCTCGAGAGCGTAAACAAGATTTTTTGAAGTGATCAAGGGTCATAACTCTGGCAATAGGCTTCTTCGTCTCACTACCTTGAACAATGTGTATAAATTTGAAGTCAATCAGATATTAACTTTGAATTCGAGAGCATCCACAAGATTTTATGAAGTGATCAAAGGCCATAACTCTGACAGTAATTATCGGAAATCGCTGAAAATCAATAGGCTTCTTCGTCTCATGACCGTAATCACTGTGTATAAATCTAAAGTCAATCGAATATTAACTTTGACCTCTAGAGCTTCTACAAGATTTTTTGAAGTGATCAAGGGCCATAACTCTAGCTGAAAATTAATAGGCTTCTTTGTCTCATGACCTTAATAAACACTGTGTATAAATTTAAACTCAATTGGATATTAACTTTGGCCTCTAGAGCGTTCACATGATTTTTCATCAAAGACAATTAGGATCATCTTTAGGGTATAAGAAATGGGCATGCAAAGTTTCAAGAGCATCTATTCAGATTTGCGGCCTGTTTGTTACACACACAAATTGTGTGTATCTCTTATCGCATGCTAAAAAAAAAAAATAGAGGTCATCCTTGGGGTATAAGGAATAAGTATGAAAGGTTTTCAAGACGATTTATGAAGAATTGCGGCCTGTAGGCGACATACAAAGAGAAAATGAGTGTAGCTCTGCCTTTGTGTTTTGGAAAACATCAAAACCAATAAGGATGACCCTTTGGGTATAAGGAATAAGTATGAGAAGTTTCAAGACGATCTGTTAAGAAATATGGCCTCTCCTTAGGAATAAGTATACAAAGTTTCAAGACAATCTGTTTATTGTTGTCTGTAGGTGACAGATATACAAAAATTGGGTGTGGTTCTGCCCTGTGGGGGTCGCACATGCACCAAAAACAATAGGGATCATCCTTAGGGCATAAAGAATAAGTATCTAAAAAGTTTCAAGACGATCCGTTAAGAATTGTGGCCTGTAGGCGATACACAGACACACATCACTGGGCAATGGCATAATACGTCCACATCCAATGTAGACGCATAAAAATAGGCTGCCCGGCAACAAAACATACATCCACAACAGCTTAATTGTTTGAGCAGCAGACAAGAAGTAATGAACAGAAATTGCTGAAATTCATTAGCTTTTTTGTTTTACTAATTTAAATAATGCATATAAATGTAATACAGATCAGGTGGTAACATTAATCTTTACAGCATTCACAATCACAAGGTTTATAAAGTGAAACAGGGGCCATAACTCTAGAAGTAATTAACGGAAATTGTCAAAATTAAATAGGATTCTTCATCTCACTAATGTAAACAACATATATAATAAATTTTAAAAAGATCAGATGGTAAATTTATTCTATAGATTTTTCACAAGACAACAGCAATATACAAACACATTTAGGCGAAAGACCGAAGAAATTTATCGTTCAAGTTCGTTGCAACAACCTGTGTGGGAGATTTTAATTTTTTAAATTACACGTCTCTTTGTACTAATTTAAAAAACATGATCTCCACACATCCAGCATGTGCCAGTATTTCATAATTATTTTTTAAAAATGGAATTCTTTTTAACCTAATCACCTAAAAAATAAACTTACACGCTGTAGGAATACGCACTATGATCAATGACGTAACGGCTAGTTCGGTCGATGTGCAATCGGCCTTGAACTCGAAAGATAAATACTCACCCGGAAACTGCCAAAGTTTGTTGCCAAGTGCCATTTTGACCAATCAAAATAAAGAAAACTTTTAGCCCCGCAGACATGTGTGTCTTTGTTTTTATAACATTTAATCTATCACACATGTGTTATACAATTAATTATGTATCGACTTGGTAGTCAGTCTAGATGCAGTACATGTACATGGTCTTTTATTTGTTTGTCTGGGTTTTATGGCCTGTATTTTGTCTTTTAAGCTTATAGCACACAGGTTTATTTTATTTTAATCTATCACGTATGTGACGTACAATTATTTAGTAGACGGTTCTTTATTGGATGATAATGATGATGTAACTTTGTAAATGATGATGATGATGATGGTAATGAAGAAGAATGTTGAATGTACAAACTATAGCCTATATTGTAAATAAATAATGTCAAAAAAAAAAATTATTTTTAAAACTCCCATACACCGCTCCTTTGAGCAAGACCAAGTAGTCTATATATATTTTTTTAAAATAGGGGAATGGACAAACAAGGGACATTTTGGCCAGTTGTTAGAACACAACCTGTATTATACTTATACCTATGCATTAATTTCAAAAAGTCATAATTTAGCAAACACAAATAACTGTCCACAAAACATCAGTTAATTTAGAGGTGCCTTTGGTATGGATGTGGTTGGGCTTTAGGAATTTCCGTTTTGTGGGTATATTGATATTAAAAGGTATTTCCGACCTTATATATGGAGGGTGGGGGATTAAGCAGTGTATGGGGGGGGGGGGTGCTGGGCCTATTGATATTAAAAGGTATTTCCAACCTTATACGGAGGGTGGGGGATTAAGCAGTGTATGGGTGGAGGGGGCTGGGCCTTGCATTTGATTTATGCATAGTTATATTATATGGATGCTACAGTGTCGACTTTATTAGAGATGAGGAAGGGTGGGCTTAGGGGATCTATTCTAACCAGTTAATATTTGGGTGAACTCGACAATGCAAAGTATGTATGTCTACACACGCAAAGACAAATACAGTAGGAAGAGAGCCTCTAACAAAATATAGCTTCACACACCTTGATTGATTTTGATATTTGGCAATTATCTATATTCGATTATATATAGGCCTATATCATTGCTATCAAACAACATTTCCAACCCTTCTCAAATTATCTTAATACTCGGAGCTGTGGCGGGACGTTAAACACGATGCATGCAAAAATTAATTCCACAGTGTTGTGTACTTTCTTAAGAATAATAACTTGATTCATCACATTTACACAGGCTACAAACTGCTTAAAATTTGTTGAGAGAAGACACGCCCGTCATGGAATTACCGACAGCGGCTTCACGGGGGTAAAGCTTGTCTGGCATCGGGGAAAACTGACCGTCTGATGGGGTGGCGGGTCCGAAAACACGGCACATAATCGCCACGTTGTAAGCAGCTGTCAGTTGGACACTCTACCCAATGACTGAATGAATCATCGCTGATCTAAATCTTTCACATTTATGCACTTATTACATGTTAGCCGACACCGGTAAATACCAGTATTAATAGCGCGCATTTTCTTTTCATTAGAAATATGATTTACAATGAGTTTGGCTAAAAAAATCGTCCTAATTATATTATAGCAAAACAACGACAGTGATCTATTAAATTCTCCTTAAGGACACGTGCATTTACTGTTATTCGCTATTTACTAGATTTTCATTGGCTGAGAGCTTGCCGTCTCACTACTTTATTATTGCGAGGACAAAAAATGCTGTCGTTTAGATTATTTGTTTAAAACGTTTCTGGCACATAAATTGGAGTGTGGCAGTTCTGTTTACAACACATTAGGGTTATTTCTCGAGAAATAAATATCAAAACTTCCCACAGCGGTGAGTTGCAACGACTTTTGAAAACTAAGCTAGTTAGAACTTCCCAGTCCTCCACCTAATTCAATGTGAGCGGATAAAAAAAATCTGTTAAAATATCAAAATATTTTTCATTGACTAAAGGCACAAATGTGAAATACATGTACATGTGTCATGTACTATAAAAGACTATCGTAAAGTGTTTTTCCTCTCTTTAAATTACAGTGTTTCACCCACATAGCATAAGTTTAGCCATTCATACTCGATCTATTCATGAGGTAGGCCTATTTAGAATATGGTTGTACACAGCAATGGACAGATTAATATAAACTATTAGCCATTCAGATCTTAAAAGTAAACGATGAATAAGCTTATAAATACAGTAATAATACACTGACATCAAGCATATTTTACCTAAATGCACTTGCTGGTCTCGACTCAGGATTACGAGATGTGGATGCTGGAAAGAGGGTTCTTTTATCATCTCGTGGAGTAAAGGGTCGTTTTGTGACAACAGTTCGAAGAGAAGTTCTGGCTTCATTTATAATCTTTGAAGGCGCCTGTAAAGATTCAGGTAAAGCATAGAAAGGTCGATCTTTTTCTTTGCTTCGGCGATCCATGACCTCATCTTCCATCCGGTCCAATTGTATAATTATACACAACTATAACAAAACAAAAAAAAAAGACTTTCAAAGTAATATCAAAAAAAATTTTCCATTTAATATTGGTCAATATTGGTCATGAAATGTTTAAAGATAAAAGCGAATTGAATCACTGAGATACTTGTAAAATAACGCTCAATTGTATGGTCTGATTGAACAAAATTCTTAAACAGTTATAAACCCCAACACTCATTATTTAATCAAGACATGCCCTTCAAAATTAAACTACACAACAATAGAAACATTAAAAACCCAATTGTTTTTAATGATTCTGAACAATGACAAGGGCAAATCACGCCGAAATATCTGGGTGAACTTTCTCGGCCAATGCAGGGATCGAACACCCGACCTCCAGGAATTCAGCACATGCACCAATAGTTGGTGTCAGGCCCTAAGATAAGGAATACATATACCAGATTCCAAGATGAATCGTTAAACATACAATTTGTATGTCTACTTATTATCTAAAATAAACAAACTATAGAAACTCGACACCCTCTCGTGATTAATACTATAAAATTTAACACTGGAAGATAATAGTGTAGAAACCTATTTGACCGTAACAAAATCTTAGGGGAAATCCTATCACAAGGAGTCAATGCACGCACACCGTGTCCATAACAGTGTGAGCTGACTCCTACAACTGTGCATGTGCTAAACAGTAATCACACACCAGGAACCACTATAATTTCCTTGAAGATCAATAAATCACACAAATTTATCTATCTCATCTCAAAAAGACTCATGCTCAATGATAAGGTCGAAACCATACAACTCAGCAGGTGAAATTATTTCGTGAAAACTGTTTAATAGAGAGATGTTAGTTTACATAAAGGCAGTGGATATTTTACCCGAATTCGGCACTTTACTCTAATTTACTATTTTGCCGTACCTTTCGTTTGACATGCGCAGTTCTCTGATTCCTGGACTTAGCTGTTAGCTGGAAGTGGATATTAAACCAATCAGAAACGATGTACGGTAAAACAGCGAAAGTAGATACTTTGCCGAATTCGGTAAAATATCCACTACGTTACATAAACAGTCCGACTTGTCAAAAATCATTTGTTGGCCAAACTAACAACGAACTCCAACCAAAGTGTTTCAAATTACACCTCAAAAAGGTACACAGTCACAACACTCAGACTGACTGAGGCTGTATATTTGTATAGATATTGTGCTACCCGTATCTAAACCTGCACACTTTGTCAACTTTGTCACAAAGTTTGTGTTTTGAAACCCACTTTGTGTTGCGTTTACTGCACTACCGCACATGATTGCAAGAGTGGTAGCAGGAGAAAACAAGGAATCAATTCAACAGTCAGGGCATAAAAATAAACTTACTTAAAGGGACAATAACATTCTTGCTGGCTTGGTAGCTCCGGAAAATAAATAATACCCTTATTCTAAGTACTAGATGTTTAAGTGTCCTACCTGTTGTGTAAATTATCCATTACAACCTATTTTACTTGTCCAGAGGGTTCGAAAATATTTTAAAATCCAAGTCACATTTGAAAAGGTTTACGTTAGACTTTTCAAATCATTTGGATGAATTTTTCCAATTTTTTAAAATAGGTGTGTTAAGATGAAATTTATATCATCATTTAATTGGAATATTCTAAAATAATACGATTTGTTGACCAGAATGAAGATTGGGACATATTATTCAGTTACAACAAGAGTGTTATTGGGGCTTTAAAGGCTAAAGGCATCTAATCTTAGATCTAATCGACATCGTATTGTAGCTAAAACAAAACCAAACACATCATCATGTCATAATATTCATTGAGTCTAGTGGAGTGTGTATATCTCTTGTAATGGCCGATATAAAATTTATCTATACAATTACCTGAAAAGTTTCTTTAGTCCGTATGGAAGATGCATATGTGATAGTTTATTAATAAAATATCAAAGTAAGACAGCTAAAATTATATTTATTATTCAAAACATCCACGGTTTTGTGTTTTGACTGGAATGCTTCGCCGGAAATACAATGTGCGCATGTATTTGTTATTCTTCCGTTCAGCCTGGCCGAAATGTAACCATAGAATATAATACAGTTCTATGATGTAACCAACGTCGGAGACGGTCTAGCACATATGACCTCAGATGTGGATTATGGGTTAGGGAGAGGGCTGGTCCTGGTCTTTATCAGAATTCTAGAAATTAACATTTTTGACAAAGGCCTTAAACTTAAATGTATCCCACACCCCACAATAACATCCATAAACCTCATGTCTCAGGCAAGCGATCACTTCCAATACAAAGAACAAACCCAGTGTGACAGTTTGAATTGACTCTCGGTGTGTGTCTGCTCCTGGACATTTGCGCATGTCCGAGACGTACTGTTGTTTGCGTTAACAACACAGCTATATCCACTGTAAGTTGGTTCCTGACCACGGATCAGTCCCGGAAAAAGTATTACGTACCGGTATTTAATTAGAGTTTTGTCATTAATAAACATACTTGTTATCGATTAGCAGCTGTTGTTACGATCAACGGATCGAAGTTCAAAAGTTGAGTGGCTGATAGTTTTATCGTTTGTGATTTTTTTTTTTTTTTCAGTGATTAGTCGTTATCCTTTTTGACGTTTTAAAAATTAACTACTTTGCATCATTATTATTTGAATTTTCTACAACCTACTTAAAACGGCAATTTCATATTTTTTAGTTATATTATTTAGTTATACTTTTAAAATGTATTAAAATTTTGTGTTTATTTTTAATGTGTCCAATTACTAAATGCCATTCAAACAGTATATTAAAATAAAGCCTTAAAATAGATGGTATCTATAAACAGTCCTACCTTGTTATAGAATAATCCTATTAATCCTATAACTCACTATTGCCAGTTGAGAAATGGGCAAAAATATCACTTTCAACTTCAAATTCAAACGTTTGAAGATCGCCATTGCATGGAGGGGAATGGGAAAACAGGGGAGGTAATTGTGTTATTATTTTCTGTGTCAGCGATATTAATGCCCATGAAATATTGCCCATGATCATGTAATAGTAGGTGGACAACTTTTTGAGCAAAAGACATAGAAATAATTTTGTTTTGATTTTCTTAGAAAATATGAAATTCCTGCTTTAATGAAAATTTTACAACTTCACAATATAGCCAATCTGTTTTATTACTCATTTGGGGGTTTAACGCGAAATCTGACAGCCAGCGGCTGAAATATAGCCCACTTCAACCTACGATTCAGAATTACTATTTTGTTAAAATGTATTACTATAGCAACTATAATGCTGTGGTATTAATATCGATCTTAATATATGCAAAGATTCGAAATGTAAGCGAATTTACCGTTTATATACGAGATGCTCGCCGGTAAATATCGCTCTGACATCACGCGACGGGAGACTTTACATCAACGCAAATTGCTAGTTGCTACGACTCATTTTATTGGTGAATCCGCGCCTGAGTCAATTTGTAGGTCTACTTTTTATCGACCTCAGAGGGTCCACAGCCTTGATTTAGCAGATGTTTACACTATTTGTGTATGAGGGGCCGCCATTGTGTCCGGCAGTTTTGGCCAGATTTTCACAAAATTCGAACCCAACAAATATTGCGGTGTAACAGTGATAATAATTTTTAAATCGGATAATAATTGTGAGCTCTAGAGGAACCACGAGCTAAAAATGCAATTTTTTGTAAAATCAGAAGCTTAGGACGTTATACGATCCGATACACGCGAACATTGAAAGGAACCGAGATCTTTGGGTTATAAACTTTCATCAAAATTGTGGTCCCTTCTAGAGGGTCCACAAATTTGATATACCAGATGTTTTGTCCGGCAGTTTTGGTCCGATTTTCATGATATTCATACACGAAAGTGTGGGCGTATAAAAATTGTGACCCCTAGAGTGTCCACAAGCTTAACACGTGATTTTTCGTCAATTAGGGTCCATGATCCATTAAGTTTCGATCTGATACATGCCAACATCGAAAACAACCGAGATCTTTTGGAGATAAACCTAGCAGACGGACAGGGTCGACGACAATATACGTCCACATAAAAATGTGGGCGCATAAAAAAATCATTCATATAGTGCTTTTCAGTGATATGTAACATAATATTTGGAATTTAGACTCGTAATGTGACATTAAATCCTCCCACCCACGCAATTCCTTCAATGGAGTCCGTTTTTATTCAAATTTGATAGTTTGTCAAGGTAAGAAAATATAAATGCGCCACACAATTATTAACATATTTAAAAAAAGAGCAATGGGCGTGCCTTTCGGTGATATGTAACATCATATCCGGAATTTCGTATCAAGCCCCGCCACTTAATTCCTTCATGGATTTCAGTATTATCGAAATTTGGTAGTTTTATCAAGAAAAGTAAATATCAATGTGCCAGAAATCCCCCACCCCCACCCAACCAAATTAAATGCAATTCCTTAATAAGTAAATACAAATTAATGTGCCCGAAAAATATTTATATATCTGAAAAAAGCAATAAATCTGTTTTTCAGTGATATGTATTTTTTATCGGGGGTTTCGTATTAAAACCCGTATTTTTACTTTGAATACCCCGGCCCACGTCATATGGAGTTTTGTACCATTGGTCTTTGATCACCTTTCAAGGCAAGGAAATATAAATGTGCCAGAAAATTATTTACAAATTCAAAAAGAGCACTGATATGTAGAAATTTCGTATTAGGACCCGTATTTTTACTTTAAATACCCCTACCCTCAAAGTAAAAAATACAAGTCTTCATACGAAATTCCAGATATCTTGCTATATATATCACTGCAAAGCACGATTATTGCTGTTTGCAAATATATAAATAATTTTCTGACAGATTAATGTTGACATGAGTGTGTGTGCGTGGGGGTGGGGGTATTTGAAATAAAAACTCGGGGTTTATTCCAAAATTCCGTATATCTATACTGAAAAGTAAAGTTAATTCTCTCTTTAAGTGTATGCATATAATATACTTTTTTTATAATTAAAATTGATAATTTGGTTGTTTGTCTGCACTGGCTGAATCCAAATGTGGTGAGGGTGGGGCGAGTGTTTAATGTCAAAATGCGGGTCCTAATACAAAATTCCTATTATCGTCTCATACATCACCGGAAAGCAAGTTTCTACGGTTCTTTGAATCTATTTGTTATTTTCTGGCACATTCATGATTACATACTTTAGAAGAGATACAAGCATTTTTATTTTTTGCAAAGAAATGGGTTACTAATAGACTACTTCAATTCATTATATTTATAGAAGACTCGGATAAGCCCATATATTATGGACTTCGTGATTTCACTGAAGTCATGGTCATCCAGCGTGTTCCTTATTAGTGTTAGTGAGGGTTGGCTTGATTTGCAGTTATTGAAGAGTCAATCTGTTTCACAGAGAATTACTTACGAATTAACTCTGTAACAGATAAGTGTCCACAGCACGTGCGTTGACTGCTCACCGCGCCAGTCATTGGCTCAACTGCTCGTGCAATGTTTACTTAACACCTAACTGCTTCGGGCAACATGATGCATTTTACTCATTTTAATACCCATTTACACTAAATAGGAAATATTTTTCAACTTCAAATACTTCAAACGTCTTTATTTATTTTTCTTTTACTTCAAAAAAATGTTTGAGAATTTAATTTGTCGGAGTAAAAAAGTTAATATGCCGAACTCATTATGTCTCGTCGATGTCATGCTTATCAGTGATTGTAGCGGCCAAGCGAATATTCACTGCGGGATCAGTTTGGTGAAGTGTAAGTAGCAAACTGATCCCGCAGTGAATATTCGCTTGGCCGCTACAATCACTGATAAGCATGACATCGACGAGACTTAATGAGTTCGGCATATTAACTTTTTTACTCCGACAAATTAAATTCTCAAACATTTTTTTGAGGTAAAAGAAAAATAAATAAAGACGTTTGAAGTATTTGTAGTTAAAAAATATTTCATATTTAGCGTAAATGGGTATTACAATGAGTAAAATGCATCATTTTGCTCGAAGCAGTTAGTTGTTATGTAAACATTGCACGAGCCGTTGAGCCAATGACTGACGCCACGTGAATTCGATGCACGTGTTGTGGACAGTCATCTGTTACAGAGATAATTCGTAAGTAATTCTCTGTGAAACAGATTGGGTAAGTAGGATTAGTGACGACTGAGTTAATGATAGCTGGTTTGATCTCGGCAATTGCCCTGAACGGAAATGTGGACTGCGCGGACGCAAGTAATTTTAACTAAAATCTATCAAAAAATGCATTTTAAGTTACAAACGATCTTCATGAAACGCATAACATTCATTTTGATTTTAGTTGAAATCTATTTTGGAGATTTTAGTTTTGTGAAACAGGGCCCTGGTTATTGGGTAGACTAATCACCGGAATTGACATATAAACATCGGAATTCAAACTGTCACATCGGTGTGAGATGACTCCTACAAGACAAGTAGTAGTAATTTTTGTGTAGAAATTGATTTGACAATAAGAAAATCTTAAAGGGAAATCCTATCACGAGGAGTCAAGTGAATTCCAATTCTGATATCTTCTAAGTGAATTCTCGTGGATTGCGGTGATTGTAAGCAAATTCCGGTCACTGAAAGTGAATTCCGGTGATGGTGATTGTGATTGTAAGTTAATTCCGGTGATTGTAAGTTAATTCCGGTGATTGTAAGTGATTCCGGTGAATTCCGGTGTTTTCCGGTGATCGGTCTGGCCGCATTTAAATCACCTTGAGCCGAAGTACTTGTCCTAAAATGGTGAGGTTTCAAATGGTTTAAGAACATTGATGTGTTAACTGTTAGTATTTCCTGTCTTTGAAAAAGAATTAATGAATGAGTCCAGAAAAATATATTAATTATGTAGATCTATCTTTAGATGTCGGTGTTACAAGTTTTCAGTTTAATGATGCGTGAACACGATGAACACGTTGATTTGATTTATAGTATAGTACACCAGCTGATCGAGTATGATTCTGATAGTGATAATGGGGACAAGGGCTATGTTCACTCAAGTATAACGGTAAAACAATAGAAAATATTTACTATTATTGTAGATACTGATGTAACGGGATTTAAGTGACACGTATAGTCGTATGGTACTATGGTAAGGACAAGGCAAGGGTGTCATTTCTTCAGATGTCTGGTTAGAAGTAAGTGAAGTACAGAACAAGTTGCAGAGAATATTATTTTTAGTAGGCCTACAGACATCACCGGTATCTATTCTTTTTCTTACTTATATTATTAAGATTAATTTACTATTGTAGTACTTGCTAATAGAACTACCAAATCTAATTCTGTTTAAAGCCTCAATAACTAAATAATATGTCCCAATCTTCATTCTGGTCAAGAAATTGTATTATTTTACAATATTCCAATTAATTGATGATATAAATTTCATCTTAACACACCTAATTTAAAAAATTGGAAAAATTCAACTAATTGATTTGAAAAGTCTAACGTAAACCTTTTCAAATGTGACTTTGATTTAAAATATTTTCGAACCCTCTGGACAAGTAAAATAGGTCGTAATGGATAATTTACACAACAGGTAGGACACTTAAACATCTAGTACTTAGATTAAGGCTATTATTTATTTTCTGGGGCTGCCAAGCCAGCAAGAGTGTTATTGTCCCTTTAAGAAATTTTGATCTACTGGTATAGTACCGGTATGTATTATTTACCTAACTTTTAAGTGTTTCTGGGCTGTATTTAGACTTGCTGCAGGCCTAGCCCCCCCAATAATTTTTCCGCAAGTACTGCATGCAAGTAACTACTGATTTTAACATGGAAGTGAGACTTCTAGTACGTAGGCTTTCAGAAGAAGAAAGCCTTGCTTTGCCCTATACTAAACTGATCTCTGGGTTAAGAGACCTAGGGTTGCGAGGGTCGCGATTATATAACTGAACAGTCGGTCACCGTGAAAGGTCCACAAACTTCATTCTAGTAAAAGACAGGGGCAGATGCGCACGAAAATTGAACTCACCCAAGAACTAGTGATAGGCCTACTCGTATTAAGTTTCATCGAAATCGGTTAAAATCATAGACGTAATAGAAAGGGCTTGACTTTTCGGGAAGACAGGTAAAGTTGGGAAAAAAATTATTTCATCTAGTTGGCAAAATAACAAATTTTCGTTTTCTTTCACAACGGCAATTTCATATTTTTTAGTTATATTTTTAAAATATATTAAAATAAAGCCTTAAAATAGATAGTATCTATAAACAGGCCTACCTTGTTAAAAAATAATCCTATTAATCCTATAATTCACTGTTGCCAGTTGAGAAATTGGCAAAAATATCATTTTCAGCTTCAAATTCAAACGTTTGAAGATCGCCATTGCATGGAGGGGAATGGGAAAACAAGGAGGTAATTGTGTTATTATTTTCTGTGTCAGCGATTTAAACCCCCCTGAAATATTGCCCATGATCGTATAATAATAATAATAGTGAGTTGACAACCTTTTGAGCATTATAGTGCCTGGTGCCACTCTACTTTGTGCGACATTTTCGGGCATCGATTATTATTTGTGAATGTAGCTGCAACAGTGTGATTAGATGGTTGGAATTCAGGTCGGCATAGAGTTGGATTTGGGTTACAAAATCATTAGATAACTTTTAGAATTGGCTTAAGAAGCAGAAAAACGCATTTGCGGTAGTTAAATTTTCAAACAAATTTCCGGAATGGCGAGGCCTCCATACCCCCAGACCAGAGAGAGAGGGGGAGAGAGGGAGAGAGAGAGACTCCTAGATAATTTCGGGACTAACATATGGTTTAATTTTATTTCAATAATTCGCTTGCGCGTAGGGACCCAGAGAAAACCGAGGTTGGACAGGCGACCCTACTCCTTGTCACGTAAAACCGGGGATTCGAAACCAGGCCAGTTGACTCAATGACAGGCTTTATGATACACCACGCACGTGCTAACCATTTGGGCATCCAATCCCCCCCCCCTCCCCATCTAATTTTGAAGTTGCTGTATTCAGAGGCTGGAATAGCAGGAAACGCGTTAGCGGCTGTCAAATTTTCCAAAATTTTCTTGGGAGGGCCCCGACACCATAACACCGCCGTCCATTACCTGAAATCCAACTGCCATTGAGCCCGTACGCCTACGGATAAAATTGTGACATCTAGATGTTCCACAACCTGGGTATTACATGCATTTATTATACTATTTGAGTAACGGGGACCGGCTATTTGACAAGAAGTTTCGGTCCGATTTGGAAGAAATAATTATGGGTGTAACGGTGATATATCTGAACAGTTTTGAAAATAAGATACAAATTGTGACCTCTAGAGTTCCCAGAAGATATTTCGGGGGTTCATAATCCAGACAGTTAAGATCAATACATGCCAAAATCGAAAGGAACCCAGATCTTTGGGATAGAAATTGCAACCTGCATAAGCTAAAAGCGCGATTTTTCGTACAATAAAAGGCTATAATCCAGGAAGTTACAATCATGGAAAGGAACCAAACATACATTTCAAGTTTTATCAAAATTGGATGAAAATTGTGACCTCTTAGAGTGTTCGTAAGCTAAAAACGTGATTTTTCATACAATCAGAGGTCATAATCCATGAAGTTATGGCCCGATACATGCCAATTTCGAAAGTAACAAAACCGAAATCTTTGGGAGATGTACCTATATTTCTCAAGTTTCGTCAATAACGGATAAAAACTGTGACCTGAAATAATTGAACGGTTTTTACAATCAAAGAAAAACTGTTAATTCTACTAGGTCCACAAACTAGAATGTGATTGTTCGTGCTAGAATCCAGGAAGTGACGATCCTATGCGCCAATTACGAAAGGAAATGAAATGAAATGAACTGAAATGGTGTTTAACCTGCTAATATCGAGATCTTTCGGCAATATACATACATTTTGAGTTTCATCAAAACCGGAAAAAAATTGTGACATCTAGAGCATTTTTTGTTGTTGTCAAGTTTAGCATCACAGAATTAAACCACCATAGATTGTGTTCTTATGGTACAGGAGTTAAAAAAATTTCACTTCATTGCTAACTAATTTTATTAGCCAGAAATCGCTCAGAAAGAGTAGCTCTTGCCAAGGAAAAAAATATCATTTTTTTTTATTTTTCATGCATAAAACTGCTTCCACTAATTGGTAATACGTCCATACAAGGAAGAATAATTTGTCTTCATTAAAGATACATTAGTTCAGAGTTTAATAAAGAGTAGGTCATCCTTGCTATTTTAATTCAAAAATAGATGATCAAAAAATAACTTTATTCTGAGCTAAATTATGACTGTTTGTAGTTTTGACATGATGTGCGCATAGAGAAATGTGACAGTTTGTGACATTCAATGTTTATAGATAACAATAATATAGTGTCATTTAAATTTTGTTTTATATATAATACTGGACATATTTGGTTTTTATACACCCACATTAAAATGTGGTCATATATTGCTGTAGCCTCCATCTGTTTGTTCGTTGTGCATGATTGCTTGTGAACATTCTACATTTATTATCTAATCTTTTTTAAATTTATATATGTTGTTTACACCAGTGAGACGAAGAAGTCTGTTAAATTTTAACAATTGCCATCATTACTTCTTGAGTTATTTTTCTTGTTTCACTTTGTAGAACCTTGTGAATGCTCTAATGACAAAAGTTATTGTCTGATCTGTAGTAAATTGACATGTAATAGTAAAATGGAGAAACCTATTAAATTTGAGCAATTTCGGTATATTACTTCTAGATTTATGGCCCTTGTTTGACTTTATTGAATTTTGTGAACACTCTAAGACAAAAGTCACTGTCCGATCTGTATGAAAATTTTATGCATTATTTGAAACATATTGAATTTCAGCAAATACTGTTAAATCTATCTGTTTTAAACTGATATCAGAGCCTTAAATTGATATCGGGCGTATGTTTCGTAGCCTGGCAACCTATGGTTTTAAACTAGAACAATATTGCTATAAATAAAACATAACACAAGGCTATGGCAATTTGCAATCCATCAACAAATTTATTTAAGTCATTAATTACATTTTCTTTTTAAATTTCAGAGAAATTGTACCAATTTGAGAAGATAATTCAAAAGGAAAATTTACTGAGTATATAAACAAAATGGCCATCCTTGGAGTACAATTTGTGTTCAGCTTGGTGATGTTTAGCTTCCTCCAGAAGTTGTCTCCATATTTCTCTTTTGGTCAGTGGTTATTATGTAATAAGCTAGTCCGATTTCTATATCCAACAGATGAAGAGTTAAAATCTTTAGCAGGAATATCAACTGGTGTTAAAGGAAAGGGCAAAAGAAATGATTATAAGAAAATGATTAATAATACAAAAAAAGATGACAGTTTTACAGTTCCTAGAAATTTACCAATTCAATTAGATAGGGCCAAGGTGCAAGCTGTTGATCTCTTACCACTCAAATATTTCACTGATTTCCAGTGGTTAATGGATTTTTCGCTCTCTTCTGTTATTGTTTATACTCTCACAGAAATATATTTTGCTGTAGCTTCCCACAAAATAGAATTTAATGTTAGTATATTGTGGTGTTTGTTAAGTATTGGGTTCTGTTTGCGTGTTTTGATGTCCCAAACTGCCATGTATTTCAAAGCTGAAGAAGGAGGGGAGAGAATTCTTTGTATCACGTTTGGATTCTTTTACTTGGTATTAGGAATGGGTGTATTGGTGATAAATGACATAGTTCTAGAGTTTGGATTAGAGGAAGGTTACAACAACTTCTCTGGTAATGCCATGGAATTCTTAAAACATCAGGGAGTAGAATCTCAAGGCCCACTCTCCTTCCTTACCTTTAAAATAGTTCTAGCTATTTTGTGTGCCTTTATTGGTGGTATATTAACATTTCCAGGTCTGAGAATGGCTAAACTTCATCTGGATTCCTTGAAATATGCCAAGGAATCACCCTTCAAACAAACAATCCTCCATATGAACTTTATTCTGCCACTTTTCATTTGCCTTACATGGGCTCGTCCTATTGCTAGAGATGTTTTTTGTGTTCGCAGATATTCTGGTGATCCTTATCTTACAGATGCAGCATTTGATACTATTCGTCTTATCTTGGTTATTTTCTTTTTCTTTGTACGATTAATTTTATTGCCAATACACTTGCAATCTCATCTTAACATGGCACATGAGAAAATAGAAATGATGAAGAAAGAAAGTGGTAGAATTAATAGTTTAGAGCTACAGAAAACTGTGGCACGTGTATTTTACTATTTGTGTGTGGTCACATTACAATATATTACACCAGCATTGTTGATTTTATTTTTATCATTTCTACTGAAAACTCTAGGAGACTACTCATGGAGTGATGTGTTTGGTGATAAAGTTAAAGGTCTATGGTCTGTCAGAAATGTTGCTTCGGGCATATCAATGACAGCACCGCCTGCTAACAGTACAGACAGTATTGCCAACACAGCTGCTCAGTTCTCGTGGGCTATTAGTAACTTGCGGAATGTATTTACATCAGTGTGGTATCGCGGTCTATTATCATTCATCATGTGGTGGGTTTGTACATCATGGTTTTTAAGCAGCGTATTTGGAATAATGTATTATACGCAAATAGAAAAGGTATAAATGAAGGCTTTTCGATATTGAAAAAAATAAATAAATAAATAAATGTACATTATCTCTAATTAAATCAGTGATTCATTTCATTGACCATCATGTGATGAGAAAACTACATGTAGATTCATTGGTAAATTATATGTTGAGTTTTGAAAAGTGCCAAAAATTGATACTTGTGCAAACAAATCAATACATGTATTTTGATACAGTGTAGAAATTTTACTACAATATATTATTAGAAGTTGTTACTTATCACATGTATAATGTATCTTTGTCGATTTCAAAATATTGATTTTTTTTTTTACACAAGTGTCAATTTTTGTCACTTCAGGCACTCCATACACAGTTGACTACTTGTTCTGTAAAATTTATTGATTAGTTCTTAATCTATATAACATTTTCTTAAAACCCCAAAATTTTAAGAATACATGTATTGACTAAATTAGGAGTACAATCAGAACACCAAAATTGAGTCATAGAATAGTACATGTTGTTTCAAAACACTTGAAAGGGTACGCGGATTCAAAAGGTCAATATTAATGCTTGAGTCATACAACTTTGCAGTTTTACATAAGATTGTATGTACTATAACATATATCTTTTTCAAAATTTTCTGAGGGGGTTACCCGACAACTTTCTGGGAATTTGGTCCACTGGATATGGAATGATCCCTGTAAGTTTATGCATGAAACCTGTGTTCATCAAGGCAGACTATGTTAATGAAATGCAGTAGCGTGTGAAGATTTATATCTGCAAATGAGTAATAATGATTTAGCTGCTAGATGAATTTATTTAATAATGAATGACTTGAATATAAATGTAGATTTTTGTATTGAATAATATAAAAGGAATGTTAGTAAAGAGTAATTTGTAAAATAAGTGATGACTTGCCTTGTTTTTGATATTTTTTTTATTTATTAAAGATACATTATGGGAGATTAGATAAAGAGCTGGTAGTTCTCACTATAATAGTTAAAAACTAGATAATGTAAAGGCAATTTGCTGAAAATTTCAGTCAAATTGATCCACTCTGAACCGAGCGATTGAATTTTTGGCCTAGCCCTGATCATTATCATTAAAGTACGTATGATAAGAAATATTGTCTCGATGGTCCATTTCATGATTAAATCATGAATGAAAGTTAAGCAGCAAATGAGATCCTAATCCAGTAAATATCGCAGGCTACTGTTGACATCGAGAGTTGATTATGGTCTGGATAAGTTAATTAATGTCTAATTAAAAATTATATAACATTTCAGCCCTAAAGAAAGACCTGCAATAGGCAGATTTAGCTCTTGCATAATGTATGTTTAAGTATATTACAATATAACAACTTCAAGACTTTGTTGGTGTCCACCAGGTTTACATGTGATTTTATCACAAAATTGGGAAATGACACAAATAAAGGAAAGTGGTTATTGTTACCGTCTGTAGTAGAGAGCAGTAACAGGTACACAGACGATTTTGAGCTCATTGAAAACTCCTGTGAAGACAAGGAGTTGTTATTCGAGACTTAAGAAGTTATCAGAAGTAATGAACAGTTGCTATGAAAGCTATACCCACATTTTGCAACAGATGGACAGAAAACAGGGAAAATCAATAGGACTCATCCTGGCATTGTCCCCGGCCCAAGTGACATTTCCAGTTATGGAAACACTTCTGACATTACTGACCCGCCAACCCAAAGTGGAATGGCTGACATCAATTCTGTCCAGATGTCTATCCATAATTTGTTTGTGGACATTCTACAGGTCACAATTTTTATCCGATTTTGACGAAACATAACATAACGCTACAATATACGTCCACATTCCTGCTTTGATTGATATGGTACTTTGTCAAGAAGGCTAGGCGTTTGGTTTGTTTAGCGTTGAGGGTCGTGCCTCAACATCAAGATAATCCATTCAGAATTGTGGCTTTCAGACGCTAAAGGCAAAAAGTGGGCGTGGCTCTGCCCCTGGGGATCGGGACATTCACCAAAATCAATAGTGGACGCCCTCAGGCTATAAGGAATACATATGCCAGGTACAAAGCTGATTCATTCAGAATTGCGGCCTGTAAACGACAAACACAAAAATTGGGCGTGGCTTGCCCCTGGGAGTCGGGACATGCAGTTGTCGTCCTTAGGCTATAAGGAATACATATTTCAAGTTTAAAGACGATCCATTTAGAATCATGGCCTGTAGACAACACACACAGACACGAAGTAAAAATGGACATGGCTCTGCCCCTGGGGGATAGGAAATCACCAAAAACAATAGGGGTCATCCTTAGGGTATAAGGAATAGGTATGCAAAGTTTTAAAAGGATTTGTTAACAATTGCATCCTGTAGGCGAACACAAGACACAAAAACATTGGGCTTGGCTCAGTCCCAGGGGGTCCGGCATGCACCAAAAATAATTGTGGTCAGCCTGAGGGTATAAGGAATAAGTATAAAAAAGTTTTCAAGACAATCGATTAAGAATTGTGGCCTGTAGGTGACACACAGACACACAAAATGAAAATGGGCGTGGCACTGTCGCTGGGGGTCGGGCATGCACCAAAAACAATAAGGATTTTCCTTAGGGTATAAGGAATAAGTATATAAAGTTTGAAGAAAATCCGCCCTGTAGGCGACCCACAGACATACACATTGTGGAGGTATAAAAATGTAGGTTTATCTTTCGATACTGGCATGTATTGGACCATAACCTCATCTTCGAACTAATAAGCATACACACCAATTTTGAACATTTTAACTCAATTCGAAGGAGAGTTATTTTGTTCCAAAGTCTCGGCAAATCAAATTGCTTATCGCTCTGCTTACCCTGAGCAGAAAATGCTCATTATCGATCTTAGTCAAGGTATTACTGTAATGAAACTATACACCAAGTTTCATCAATCTCACTTAATTAGAACTAAAGTTATCGTGTCCCAAAGCATCAACCAATCAAATTGCTTATCTCTGCTTACCCTAAGCGGAAAATGCTCATCTTCGAACTCCATCAAGGCATTGACCTAATAAGCATATACACCAAGTTTGAACATTTTAACTCAATTAGAAGGAGAGTTATTGTGTTTCAAAGTCTCGGCCAATCAAATTGCGTATCGCTCTGCTTACCCGGAGCAGAAAATGCCCATTATCGAACTTAGTCAAGGTATTACTGTAATGAAACTATACAACAAGTTTCATCACTCCCACTTAATTAGAACTAAAGTTATCGTGTCCCAAAGCATCAACCAATCAAATTGCTTATCTCTGCTTACCCTAAGCGGAAACTGCTCATCTTCGAACTCTATCAAGGCATTGACCTAATAAGCATATACACCAAGTTTGAACATTTTAACTCTATTAGAAGGAGAGTTATTGTGTTCCAAAGTCTCGACCAATCAAATTGCGTATCGCTCTGCTTACCCTGAGCAGAAAATGCTCATTATCGAACTTAGTCAACGTATTAATGTAATGAAACTATACACCAAGTTTCATCAATCTCATTGAATTAGAACTAAAGATATCGTGTCCCAAAGCATCAACCAATCAAATTGCTTATCTCTGCTTACCCTAAGCGGAAAATGCTCATCTTCGAACTCCATCAAGGCATTGACCTAATAAACACATACACCAAGTTTGAACATTCTAGCTCAATTAGGAAGAGAGTTATTGTGTCCCAAAAAGAGTGACGGACAGACAGACAGACAGACAGACGGACGAACCCATTTTAATAGTCCCCAAACTTTCTTCGAAAGGCGGGGGACAATTATGGCTCCTGATTGTATGAAAGATAGGTTGCCAGACAACGAAACATGCCCACAGCAGCTAAATCTTCTGGGCAGTCAACAAGGGTTGTCGCATATTTTTACTTTTTTTGCTAATGAAGCATTTGTAATACACTAAAATCTGATTAAGAGTAACATTTCTTTATGTAATTATCAGAAAATCATTAGAATTTGTTTGCTTTTTATAAAGTTTTGCCCCACGCTAACAATTAGTAAACGAAACATTTAATATCATGGATTTAGCTGTTCAGTTATAAAAATTCTTTGAAAATAAAATTTGTTCGTTTCAATACCTTAAACTCTGTGTATCAATCCGAAGTCAATCGGATGATAAGTTTGGCCTCTGTAGCCTCAAAAGAATTTTTGAAATTATCAAGGGAGATAACTCTGGCATTAATTATTTGAAATCGCTGAAAATCATTAGGATTCTTCGTCTCATGACCTTAAAGATAGGTTGCCAGGCAACGAAACATACGCCCACAGCAGCTAAATCGTCCGGGCAGTCAACAAGGGTTGTCGCATATTTTTACTTTTTTTTGGTAATGAAACATTTGTAATACACTAAAATCTGAGTAACAACTCTTTATGTAATTATCTGAAAATCATTAGAATTTGTTTGCTTTTTATAAAGTTTTGCCCCAAGCTAACAATTAGTATAGGAAACATTTAACATCATGGATTTAGCTGTTCAGTTATTAAAATTCATTGAAAATCAAAATACTTGTTCGTTTCAACACCTTAAACTCTGTGTATCAATCTGAAGTCAATCGGATGATAAGTTTGGCATCTATAGCGTCACAAGGTTTTTTGAAGTGATCAAGGTAGATAACTCTGGAAAGATAACTCTGGAAGAAATTATTTGAAATCGCTGAAAATCAGTAGGCTTCTTTGTCTCAGGACCTTAAACAGTGTGTGTAAATTTAAATTCAATCGGATATTAACTTTGGCCTCCAGAGCATCCACAGCATTTTTTGATGTGATCAAGGGCCATAACTCTGGCACTAATTATCGGAAATTGATGCAAATCAATAGGCTTCTGCATCTTATGACCTTAAACACTGTGTATAAATTTAAAGTCAATCGGATATTAACTTTGGCTTTCAGAGCGTCCACAAGATTTTTTGAAGTGATCAAGGGAGATAACTTTGGCACTTATTATCGGAAATCGCTGAAAATCAATAGGCTTCTTCGTCTTATGACCTTAAACACTGTGTATAAATTTAAAGTCAATCGGATATTAACTTTGGCTTTTAGGGCGTTCACAAGATTTTTTGAAGTGATCAAGGGCCATAACTCTGGCACTAATTATCGGAAATCGCTGAAAATCAATAGGCTTCTTCGTCTTATGACCTTAAACACTGTGTATAAATTTAAAGTCAATCGGATATTAACTTTGCCTTTTAGAGCGTCCACAAGATTTTTTGAAGTGATCAAGGGCCATAACTCTGGCACCAATTATCGGAAATCGCTGAAAATCAATAGGCTTCTTCGTCTTATGACCTTAAACACTGTGTATAAATTTAAAGCCAATCGGATATTAACTTTGGCCTCTAGAGCGTCCACAAGATTTTTTGAAGTCG
Source organism: Patella ulyssiponensis (assembly GCA_963678685.1). Taxonomy (NCBI): domain Eukaryota; kingdom Metazoa; phylum Mollusca; class Gastropoda; family Patellidae; genus Patella; species Patella ulyssiponensis. The sequence goes on along the minus strand of OY783226.1, from coordinate 27,291,067 downwards.
TCAAGGGCCATAACTCTGGTAGTTATTATCGGAAATCGCTGAAAAACAATAGGCTTCTTCGTCTCATGACCTTAAACACTGTGTATAAATTTAAAGTCAATCGGATATTAACTTTAGCCTCTAGAGTGTCCACAAGATTTTTTGAAGTGATCAAGGGCCATAACTCGTGCACTTATTATCGGAAATCGCTGAAAATCAATAGGCTTCTTCGTCTTATGACCTTAAACACTGTGTATAAATTTAATGTCAATCGGATATTAACTTGAGCCTCTAGTGCGTTCACAAGAAATCGTGCACGGGGGCGACGGCAATATACGTCCACATTTCCATGTGGGTGTATAAAAATCATATTTTTAGCTTGTGAACACTTTATATCACTGTTACACTGAAATGTCAAGTGAGTTCAAACTGCCAAACAAAATGGCCGCCACTCCTACCCAAATAGTGTAAACATGGTATATCAAAGTTGTGGACCCTCTCGACGTCACAATCTTGATCGGATTATGATGAAACTTGAAAAACATGTCAATAACCCAAAGATCTTGAATCCTTTTGATATTCGCGCTTATAAGATATTAACTTCCTGAATTGATAGTAATTTTAGCTTGTGGTTCCTCTCATATTCCGCGCAACGTTTCGTTTGATTACAGGTAATCTCACTACACACTGCTATTATGAGTGGATATTGTTGTGTTAAATTTTGATTGGTCAGTAGTCCGACTACCAACCAATCACTACCTACCATACAAAAGCTTTACATTTAAAACGAGTGCCAGTATTGGACCAAATATGTTTACATAACGTTACGTCATAGCTCACGCTTTTATTATGCCTAATTAACCCGTGCATAGGAGAATACTGCAGTAAAACTAATTGTGTGACAAACGAGGCTATCAAGTCGAATGAAATGTAAACAATACTGTTTGGAAACGAACATACTTTCACTGTTTTTAATACCTTAAATCACTGTCCAAAGTTTTAGGGAAGACTCAGATTAAACGAAGGACTGTCATGTTGCTGTACTTAAGTGATAGCTTTCATTGGACGGGGAGAATAGACACACTCCCGCCAAAGTGCAAGAAACAGACGCTATTCCAGCAATGGTCAGAGAGAGATTTCTCGGGCCATTGCTTCAGGAATATGGGTCCCTCTAGAAGTCACAATTTCCACCCGATTTAAAAAATCATGTGAATATATAACTGTTACCCCCAAATGATGGTTGAGTTCGAATTTCATGAAAATCGAACTAAAACTGCCATGTAGTTAATAAAATAATGTAACCCTTTTGAGCTTGGTAAATATAAATATTGACCTACAATGGTGGTTCCCAGGAAAATAAATTTACAGAAAAGTGATATAATTCATATCTGTATGCCCTAGTTTTGGGAGGTCTGAGTGCTACAAGGTTTTATAGCCATCATCCAAATGAACTTGCCAATACTTCAATTATTAAAATTTATTTCCCCAATATAATTACATATATACATAAATAGCTTATAAAGTTTAATATATACAATTTTTTTAACAATTATTAAAATATAAAATCTAACTTTCACAGCTTTGATTAGAATGATTACATGTTAGTTTTTCAAAGTATTGAGCTCTTCTACGATTTAACCCGTCTACAAAGCATTGTACCCTATGATTTCGAATTTTGGCATACTGAGCTACTTTTGACTGGATATTACTCGTATCCCTTGACTTGTCTCCCTTTATTTGCATTTGTTCCTCTAATTCCTCCAAAATACACCTATGATCAGATTCTCTTTGTAGTCTTTCACGTTCTATTTGGTTATTCTGACGAGCTACCTGGAAAATAATATATTACTTTACAATATTCAATATAAACAAGCAGCTGCCATGCAAGATACACCCACATTTTCCCCCCAGGTGGACAGAGAAAGAGCTAAAAAAAATAATACGATTAAGGAGATGCTCGATTCACAGTCCAGAATTGACAGAATTGAAATCGAGTGACACGGAATTCAGTTCTGTCACAGTACTGTCAGTCTCGACTATGGAGGTCATAGAGATAATTATTTATCCAGTCGACGCATACGTTGTAGCCCGAAATACCCCTTTTCACTTGATTGTCACTATCTTTGGGATTGAGAGAATTTAATTCCTGAACGTTCAATCGAGCATCCCCTTTTTGTTAAAATCAGGGGCAATAATCCAGGAAGTTAGTCCGATATGTGCAAATATTGAAAGGAACCAGGATTTTTGAGATATAAACATACAATTCAAGTTTCATTAAAATTGGATAAAATGTGACTCCTGTGTGGTCTTTTTGTCACTCAGGCAGTTTCGGTCTGATTCAACCATCATTTAGGTGTAATGGTGATTTAAACGGTTATTAATATTAAAGAGAATTTACAAGCTAAAATTGTGATGTTTTTGTACAGGAAGTTACTGACAGAATGATATGCACAAATATCCAAACCATCCAAAATCGGATCAAAACTGTGACCTCTAGAGGCTCCACAATCTTGATATACCATATACTTATATACTATTTCATAAGCATGCAGTAACAGTGATATAAATTGTGGCCTTTGGAGTGTCCACAAGCAAAAAATTGTGACCTCTGGAGGGTTCACAACCTTGACATACCGTATTTTTCTACTATTTATGTACGAGGAGCGTCCATTTTGTCAGGCAGTAACAGGGATATAAATTGTGACCTCTAGAATGTCCACAAGCAAAAAACCTGACTTTTCGTACAACCAGGGGCAATAATGCATGAAGTTACGGGCCAATACATGGCAATTGCCAAAGCAACTGAGATATGTTGGAGATACACCTGTATATTTCAAGTTATGTTAGAAATGGTAAAAATAGGTTGCCAGACAAGAAACATATGCCCACAGCAGCTAAATCATCCGGGCAGTCAAGAAGAGTTGTCGCATATTTTTACTTTTTTCGGTAATGAAACATTTATAATAGCCTACACTTAAATCTGATTAAGAGTAACAACTCATTAAGTAATTTTCAGAAAATCATTAGAATTTGTTTGGTTTTTATAAAGTTCTGCCCAATGCTAAAGTTTATTGTAACATGCTTCAGTGTAAACCCTGCGTTTTGATTGGTCAATTAGACACCGTCTATTGGACAATAACACCCTTCTGTTTTAGTAATGTCTTTTAAAATCCTAAAAAAAGCATGTTAGAATGTCGATAAACACTTCCTGTTTCGCATTTAGAGGGGTGTTATTGTCCAATAGACATGTCCTGAGATTTTACATTAGAACCCTCGACGCTACGCGTCTCAGGTCCTAATGATCTCAGGACATGTCTATTGGACAATAACACCCCTCTAAATGCGAAACAGGAAGTGTTTATCTCCTAAGTATACGAAACATTTAATATCATGGATTTAGCTGTTCAGTTATCAAAATTCATTGAAAATCAAGACCTTAAACTCTGTGTATCAATCTGAAGTTAATGGATGATAAATTTGGCTCTAGAGCGTCACAAGATTTTTTCAAAGTGGTCAAGGGAGATAACTTTGGCAGTAATTATCAGAAATCGCTGAAAATCAAGACTTCTTTGTCTCATGACCTTAAACACAATGTATCAATTTAAAGTCATTCGGATATTAAGTTTGGAGTCTAGACCGTCCACAAGATTTTTCAAAGTGACCAAGGGCCATAACTATGGCAGTAATCATCGTAAATTGCTGAAAATCAATAGGCCATAACTCATAACTATGACAGTAATAATCGAAAATAGCTGAAAATCTATAGGCTTCTTTATCTCATGAACTCAAACACTGTGTATAAATTTAAAGTCAATCTGATATTAACTTTAGCCGCGGGACAGGGGCGACGACAATTAAGAGATAAACACCTCCTGTTTCGCATTTAGAGGGGTGTTATTGTCCAATAGACATGTCCTGAGATCATTAGGACCCAAGACGCGTGAGCGTCGCGGGTTCTAATGTAAAATCTCAGGACATGTCTATTGGACAATAACACCCCTCTAAATGCGAAACAGGAGGTGTTTATCGACATTGTAACATGCTATTTTTAAGGATTTTAAAAGAACTTATTTTATTGTGTAAACTTTAAAATTCGCCAAACTGCAAATCGGTTGGATGACGTAAAAATCAAAAAAATCAATTTTGACATAAGAAAGCGTTGTGACGTAACTGGATAACGGGCGGCCGTTTTCACCGAGGTGTGTCGAAATATGGTCAAATCCAAGCGAAGATAATTCAATTTTAAAATGCTTGAGTCTTGGGTCGCTGTTAAATAAATTATGAAAGAAAATGTTATTCGAAAATTTCAAATAAAATATTTTTAACGTTTGAAGACTTTTAAAAAGATTAGTAAATCAGCTTTTGTGTGATCTTTTTGACCGGCAGTGCCAGTCGTGAATGAATTAGTTACGGCTTGTTAATCGAGACTACACAGGGGTAACTCTTCTTGGCAACAATGATGGCTTCGTTTTTGCAGTTTTTGATAACTTGGGTGAGTTTTTAGCCTTTATTATTTTATTTGCAGACTGTCAACACAATTTTATTGCTATTTCTTGTTCGGAGTAGAGCAGTTCTTACATACATCCCTCAAAATACCCTGTAAAACTATGTGATGCCTAGGATTCAAGTGGTTGCTATGTATATCATTCTGACGTGTTGTCAATCATTGTCAATTTTGGCATAATTTCCCGTTATTCTAGGCCCATTCTCAGCTGTTATTTCACATCCCCTAGTTACTATATTTTCAAACACTTTCTTATGACTAATGCCACATTATCAGGCGGATCATGTTATTCAGAATTTTAGCAAACTTTGATTTAAAATTTCCACTTTAAAGTGAACACTGTCACTGTGGAGTGCAAAAGACAAAAACAAAATTGTCCACACTGCTTAGTTACGAATAATTTATGATGACTGAAAACGGTTTTCATTAATTTATGACTGATTTTCTGCTGTTTTATGTATTTCAGAGATGTTTTTGGATAAAGGATGAAGTTCGAAAATAGTGTGATGGTCATTTGAGTAGAATTTCTTGAAGATATTTGTCAATAAAGATTTGAGTTGAGGAAGATGGCTGAGCACAAAATGAAAAGAAGTACACTGTAATATTTACCTATACGCAGTTATTCGCCTTGCTAAAACAGAGGGGTGTTATTGTCCAATCGACAGTGTCTAATCGACCAATCAAAATGCACGATTCACCCTTAAGCATGTTACAATATACGACGACATTTCAATGTGGGCGTATAAAAATTGTGACCTGTAGACACTACAAACACAAAATGTGACCAGACAGCAAAACAGGGGCAATGACAATAGTGACGGACAGGGGCGATGACAATAGAAGTCCACATGAAAATGTGGGCATATAAAAATGTTTCAGCCTTATTCGGTACAGGTGTGCATTGGTGATTGAACAGTTTATATAATTGTTTCAATTACTAATCAGGACATTTGACTAAAAAACTTGATATTACAGTTAAATGATGCAATCTACCACAACATTGTGGACTATCAACATATTATCAAAATATTAATTTCTCCGATTACACTTACTTCTACTGCTTGTGAATTTCGTTGATAGTGTAAAACTGCAGCATAAAGATGCCATATGCTAAACTCAGGCCACAAGACTTTTACAAAGGCCAAACAAGTATATGCACTCTGTAATAGAAACATTCAATTCAATCATAGACATTAATTTATAGTTAGAAGACACATTTATTACAAGCATTGAGCAATCAACTTGTTTATCACCCTGCCTAATCTGAGCAGAACCATATTCCTGAAGCAATGGCCCGAGAAATCCCTCTCTGGCCATTGCTGGAATAGCGTCTGTTTCTTGAGCTTATGTGGGAGTGTGTCTATTCTTTCCGTTCAATGAAAGTACAGCAACATGACAGTCCTTCGTTTAATCTGGGTCTTCCCTAAAACTTTCGACAGTGATTTAAGGTATTAAAGATAGGTTGCCAGGCAACGAAACATACGCCCACAGCAGCTAAATCGTCCGGGCAGTCAACAAGGGTTGTCGCATATTTTTACTTTTTTTGGTAATGAAACATTTGTAATACACTCAAATCTGATCAAGAGTAACAACTCATTATATAATTATCTGAAAATCATTAGAATTTGTTTGCTTTTTATAAAGGTTTGCCCCACGCTAACAATTGGTATAGGAAATATTTAACATCATGGATTTAGCTGTTCAGTTATCAAAATTCATTGAAAATCAAAATACTTGTTCGTTTCAACACCTTGAACTCTGTGTATCAATCTGAAGTCAATCGGATGACAAGTTTGGCATCTATAGCGTCACAAGGTTTTTTGAAATGATCATTTACGAAGTAATTATTTGAAATCGCTGAAAATCAGTAGGCTTCTTCGTCTCATGACCTTAAACAGTGTGTGTAAATTTAAAGTCAATCGGATATTAACTTTGGCCTCTAGAGCGTCCACAGGATTTTTTGATGTGATCAAGGGCCATAACTCCGGCAATAATTATCAGAGATCACTGAAAATCAATAGGCTTCTTCGTCTCATGACCTTAAACACTGTGTATAAATTTAAAGTCAATCGGATATTAACTTTGGCTTTTAGAGCGTCCACAAGATTTTTTTAAGTGATCAAGGGCCATAACTCTGGCACTAATTATCGGAAATCGCTGAAAGTCAAGAGGCTTCTTCGTCTTATGACCTTAAACACTGTGTATAAATTTAAAGCCAATCGGATATTAACTTTGGCCTCTAGAGCGACCACAAATTTTTTTGAAGTGATCAAGGGCCATAACTCTGGCACTAATTATTGGAAATCACTGAAAATCAATAGGCTTCTTCGTCTTATGACCTTAAACACTGTGTATAAATTTAAAGTCAATCGGATATTAACTTTGGCTTTTAGAGCGTCCGCAAGATTTTTTGAAGTGATCAAGGGCCATAACTCTGGCACTAATAATCGGAAATCAATGAAAATCAATAGGCTTCTTCGTCTTATGACCTTCAACACTGTGTATAAATTTAAAGTCAATCGGATATTAACTTTGGCTTTTAGAGCGTCCACAAGATTTTTTGAAGTGATCAAGGGCCATAACTCTGGCACTAATTATCGGAAATCGCTGAAAATCAATAGGCTTTTTCATCTTATGGCCTTAAACACGGTGTATAAATTTAAAGCCAATTGGATATTAACTTTGGCCCCTAGAGCGTCCACAAGATTTTTTGAAGTGATCAAGGGCCATAACTCTGGTAGTTATTATCGGAAATCGCTGAAAAACAATAGGCTTCTTCGTCTCATGACCTTAAACAGTGTGTATAAATTTAAAGTCAATCGGTCAATCGGATATTAACTTTAGCCTCTAGAGCGTCCACAAGCAATTGTGGACGCCGGACCGACGGAGGGATGGGGGCGACGACAATATACGACCACATTTCAATGTGGGCGTATAAAAACGGTGAAAGTATGTTCGTTTCCAAACAGTATTGTTTACATTTCATTCGACTTGATAGCCTCGTTTGTCACGCAATTAGTTTTACTGCAGTATTCTGCTATGTACGGGTTAATTAGGCATAATAAAATCGTGAGCCATGACGTTATGTAAACATATTTGGTTCAATATTGGCACTCGTTTTAAATGTAAAGTTTTTGTAAGGCAGCTAGTGATTGGTTGGTAGACGGACTACTGACCAATCAAAATTTAAAACAACAATATCCACTCATAATAGCAGTGTGAAGTAGGATTACCTCTAATCAAACGAAACGCTGCACGGAGTATGGAGCAGAACATGCTCATTATCAAACTTATTATGTTATTGATGTAATAAAACTTTATTATACAGTAGGTTTCGTAATCCTCACTCGGAAAATTGTTATCATCAAACTAATTATGGTCAAATCGGAAAATAGTCATCATTAAACTCAGTCAGGACATTCAACTAATGAACATCTACACCGAATTTGAAAATTCTACCTCAATAACAGAGTTGTGTTCTGAAAGATATGACAGCCAAAGTTTTGATCAATCAAATTGTATATCTCTGCTCAACCTTTACAAAAAATGCACATCATCAAAGTCTGTCAAGGCATTCACCTAATGAACATCTATACCAAGTTTAAATTTTCTACTTCTGACTTATTATGTCTCAAAAAGTGTGACAGACAAAAGGACAGATGAACACATTTTAACAGTCCCATGCTTGCTTCAAAAGACTGGAGATATTTAATATCAAATAAACTTTCAATATCCAGTCGGTTGGGATGGCCTAGTGGTCTAGAGTGCCGCGCTCCAACCTCTAGCTGGCAGGTCACCTCTGGCTTGCGGCTGTGGTTTCGATCCCTGGTGTGAACGTATGTGGCATGGAGATAGGGGCACCTTCTCAACCTCGTGGGTTTCCTCCAGGCACTCCGGTTTCCTACCCCTGCTAAAGACCCCTACGCGCAAGCGAATTATTGAAATAAAATTGAAACCACTTGTTAGTCCCAAAATGACCTAGTTTGTGTCAAGTGGATGTTAAACTAACTCTCTCTCTCTCTCTCTCTCTTTCTCTCTCCCAAAATCTTTTCATTGTTACCTAAAAGAGGAAAATAGCACATGATTTAATCATTCAAACTGGTAAGTAAATACAACATGAATGAGCAAAACTTACCTCCCATAATAAAAAATCACTGAGACGTACTTCTCCAGACGTCCTAATTAAAAGATCAACTTTTCGACACTGTGACGTATAGAGACATTTTTCTAGCAGCTCTTCATTTATATCACTAAAATAAGGTAAGATAATTAAATAATAGCAAAAAAAAAAAACTAAATTGAATGGGGATTCCCAAACATGTATTAATGCTTTTAATCTCTTATACAAATTTATTTCAATACATAAATGTATTGTCACTGCCCCAGTTGTCCATGTCCATGTGTGTATCATTTTTTGTGTCCTGTTAATGTACATGCTGGATAACTTCCCAACACAGCAACCAAGCAGAAACTCGGAAGACAAATCACGGGCAGGCAGTGTGAAGTTGAACTGTTTTTCGTTATTCACCAATAACGAATGATGAGAGGGTTCAACTTTTTATTTGCAAATATAACTCGTTATTCGTTATTCACAAAAAAAGGACTTTTAGACAAACAACAATCCAAATTGTTATTGTTATTCAAACAGCCAATTCACATATGAAGCTGTTCAGGTATCTTTAATTACGATAATTCAGGATTTAATTAAAAACGATAACAAGACAACAATAGAATAATGGATGGCAAAGTATCCCCTAGCAGTATGAAACTGGGTAAATGAAGTATTGTCTCGTTATTGGTGAATAATAAGTGACACACTGCCTCGTTATTCAATATTTGACTTACTATTCGAGATTCAAATATCAAGTATCCCCCAGTAGCATTAAACACAGCCAAATGAATTTTAAACAAACAACAATCCAAATTGCTTTGTTTTATGCTACTGGGGGATACTTCGCATCCATCATTCTAGTGATGCCAAGCTTCATATTTGAATCCCGAACAACAAGTCGCATAATGAATAACGAGGCAATATGACCATCAATCAATAAGATACATGAATAATTTAGAGGTAATGAAAATGAAATCAAAAGGTGTTTAACGTCCTACTTTTCTGCTCCCAACTGGGCTAATGAAGATGGCATACGCCATACAGTGTGCTATGAGGAAAGTTTGCCAAGAGAGCAGCACTATAGCCTACTCTTACATTGAATTCCAACAGTCAACGGATATTTTACGTGCACGCAAACGTGAACATGGGACCTCAGGTTTTCGTACCATCCAACGACAAGACAAGATGAACTTTCTCGACCAATGCAGGGATCAAATACCTGACCTCCAGACTGGTGAGCCAGCGTCTTATCCTAGATTTTGAGGACTATAATTAAAGTTTGGTAATCTTTATATACTTTAAAATAGGTTGCCAGGCCATGAAACATATCCCCACAGTTGCTAAGTCGTCCAGGCAGTCAGCAAGGATTGTCGCATATTTTTTTTTCTAAATTTGATTAACAGTAACAACCTAAAGTAATTATCAGAAATTATTAGAATTTTTGGGGCTTCTAGTTCTGTCCCATGCTAATATTTATTAAAATAGCATTATGCAAGAGCAAAATCTGCTTATTACAGGTCTTTCTTTAGGCCTGAAATGTTATCTAAATAATCAATTAGACATTAATTAACTTATCCAGACCATAATAAACTCTCAATGTCTAGGCTAGCCTTCAATGTTTGCGGATTAAATTCCTATATGCCACTTAACAGCCATTGATAATTAAATTAATCAAGTGGATAATCGAGACTATGCTGTTTATATTAATGATTTTATTAATGATGACCGAGGCTATGTGAATGTGGATCAATTTGACTGAAATTTTCAGCAAATTACCTTTACACTATCTAGTTTTTAACTATTATAGTGAGAACTGCCATTTCTTTATCTTATCTCCCATAATGTATCTTTAAATAAAACATGTAATATCATGAATTTAGCTGTTCTATTCATTGGAAATCTTGGAAAATCAGGGGCAATAACTTTGGCAATATTTATGGACTAAGACTATTAATTATTTCCCATGATTTTTTTCACCCCTTTTCCTGCATTTTTTGTTGACTTTTTGGTATAGGAGAAAAGGTATCAAATTTGCAATTTCATAGCAGTTTGGAGTAATACTGACAACATTATAGCGGAAGGATAAGGGGTCTAAAATGTCTTTGTGTAGAGCAATTATTACGTCGGAAGTGACAATTTGACCCCAGTCAACATCAAATCCTAATAGCAAAAAATCGAAACCGTCAACCCCTACAAAATTATGAGAAGAGTGCCAAATGTGGTCCCAAAAGACTATGTGGTTATAAAGATTGGAAGCAACGGAATGTTGACCAAGAAGCTACAGCCTTTCAGCAGTGAAGTCAATGGGCTCATAATTGCTAGTTTAAGTACTAGGATGGGAAACCATCTGAAATGTAAACAGATCTGGCGATAAATGTCAAGGGCAATAATTCTGACAGGCTGTAAACAGCAATCTACAACGTACATTATATTGTGGACTATAAAAAGTTGCATATAAAAGCTATAATATATACCTTTGTTTAATAATTCCTTGTTTAACACCATTCGTCATTTCTCTCATTGATGTACAGATATCATCTCTTGCTGTATATGCAAAACATACATTTAATATTGCCCTGAAACATATTACAAGTCTCATTTAAAATGCATTATTTACTGTTTTCTGTCAGGCTCTCCTATGTTAGTAAACCAGCACTTTATCTAGACCTACAGTATGTAGATAATGCTTGCTGTCTCATTTATTTATACATGCATTTAATTTTGTTCAGCATAATTAATTTTTTAATGGTAATTATTCATTGGAATGAACGTAAGTACATTTATCCACACATTTATTTAATCCAACTGGAGGATTTCACCAGATGTGATGAACACAATACATATACCGCATAGACATAGTGCTACAGTTAGCCAGTAGAGGCTATAAATAGAAAGTAGGTCGAGCCCATCAATAATTTACTATGAACAAGCCAACACAAGACTGAGTTACATGTAATCAGCTGTCTTGTGAGGTACAAGTTTTCTAGTTTATACATCATTGTATTTCATTAAAATAAATATACAACTTTTCACATTTACCAAATTCTTTACTAGATGTCTATTTGTATCAATGTTTTAAAATTAATAATATTTTTTGTGTATGTTAATTTATTTTAATGAAATTTGTCTAAGAATTAATCTTACTATCTACCAATATTTATTTCATTCATTCAAAACACCATTTATATAGCAAGTTAAAAACCCTTCTACTTGGGAGGTCCGATTCCTTTAAGAAACTAGATAACTTTGACTTAAAATGATAACTTGTACTGAATAAATATAGGTTCTTAATGGTGACCTTGACTTCCTTTTTAGCAGGATATGATGACCTCCCCAAAACCAATGATGTCACAGATAGTCAATCATTGAACTATTCTAGTAACTGAATACCCTTGCAAGTAGCGTGGTTAAAATATAACCACAGGAATCTGACCTTCTATCCGAATGTGCATACACCATGTCGTATCAGACAATATATAATAAAAAAAGAACAGGAATGCAATGCCTTTTGAAGACTCAATTTTACCTGCTCTCGCTTCGGCTCGTTTTTTTTCAACAATTCGTAATGCCAGGCAATCAAACCTCTGTCGATTCACTCAGATGTGTTTTTTCTTCAATCAAGTCGTTTTGATTTGCATAAAAGCTCCCACAAAACAATATCATAGCCACTTGTTTCCAATATTTACATTATTTTCGTCCATTTCCATTTTGTCCTCAACTCCATGCGCTGACGTAACACAAAACACTGAACACAAATTAGCACCTATTCGGCTAGTGACCTATTCGACCAATCCAGATGGCAACCTGTTTGTTGGCAACCTATTCAGAACAAAGGAATGGATAAAAAATAAATATTCTACTTTCAATGGATTTCGTTGGATTTTATTAGTTGATAAAAATAGAGGAGTTTGGGCGACTGTTGTCTTTGTTCTGAATAGGTAGCCAACGAACAGGTTGCCAGCTGAATCGGTTGAATAGGTCGCTAGTCGAATAGATGCCAATTTGTGTTCAGTGTTTTGTGTGACGTCAGCGCATGGAGTTGAGGACAAAATGGAAATGGACTAAAATAATGTAAATATTGGAAACAAGTGGCTATGATATCGTTTTGTGGGAGTATTTATGCAAATCAAAACGACTGGATTGAAGAAAAAACATATCTGAGTGAATCAACAGAAGTTTGATTGCCTGGCATTACGAATTGTTGGAAAAAAAATGAGCCGAAGCGAGAGCAGGTAAAATCGAGTCTTCAAAAGGCATTGCATTCCTGTTCTTTTTTTTATTATATATTGTCTGCATGGTACGACATGGTATATGCATATATATACGGATAGGTCAGATTCCTGTGATATAACTAGTGGGTGCCAGCCAAGATACTGCAAGAGATGGAGAGAGAGACAGAGAGAGAAATGGAGTATAACCTCCACTAGACACAACTATAGGTCATTTTGGGACTAACATATGGTTTAATTCTATTTCAATCATTCGCTTGCACATAGGGGTCTATATCAGTGGGAGGAAACCCAAGGACCCAGAGAAAACCCACGAGGTTGGACAGGCGAACATGCTTCTTGTCACGTACAACCGAGGATTCGAAAACACGCCAGTTGACTCAATGACAGGCTTTATGATACAGCCAGCACGTGTGCACCATTCAGCCATCCAAAGCCGCTGCAATAGATGGACACAGAACAAGCTAAAAAATTGTGATAGTCTAATATGCATGAATATCGAAAGGAACAAAGTGTATCAGTGATTTATTTCAACAGATTTTAAAATTGAATACAAATTGTGATTTCTCGAGGGTCAACAAGCTAAAAACATGATTTTTTGAACAATCAGGGGCCATTATCCAGGAAGTTACATTCTGATATCAACGATTATTGAAAGGCACCAAGATCTTTGTGATATAAACAAAACTGGATCAAAATTGTAACCTCTAGAGGATCCACATCCTTAATATGACACACTTTTACACTATTTGTGTATGAGGAGCGGCCATTTTGCCTGAATGTTCGAACTCAACCATCATTATGGTGTAACAGTGACATATTTGAACCCTTGTTTAAATTGGATAAAAATTGTGGCCTCTATAGGGACCACAAGCTAAAAATTTGATTTTTTGACAATCAGGGGCCATTATCCAGGAAGTTATGATCCGATATGCGCAAATATTGACCGGAACCATGATCGTTGAGTTATAACCATGCATTTGAATTTTCATTAAAATCAGATGAAAATTTGTGGCCTCTTAAGATTGTCCACAACCTAAAAACGTGATATTTTGTATAATCAGGGAGATAGACCTATATTTCAAGCTTCGTCCAAATCAAACAAAAAATGTGACCCTTGAATGGACAGGAGCGATAACATTACATGTCCACATGAAAATGTAGGTGTATAAAAATTCTTCAAAATTAATATTCCCATCTATAAACTAAGAATCTCACCACCGAAATCTTATCCATATTCATATCCTTTGTAAAAAAAACAATGACAGTCACCTTTTGGTATATCTAGCTAAATTGGTGTCCAGTGATATTCGGGGAAAAATAGAGAACTTTGGGCAGGAGGTATTACCTTGTATTATGTTTTGTAAAATGGACTGCTTCTGCTATTGTTTCTTGAATATCTTGTGGCAATAGAGTTAACTGCCCTAATACTCGTATACATATTCCATGTTTTTCTATCATTTCCCTGTGGAAATAAAATCAATTTGCTTAGAAAATAGGCATATTTACAGTTCCTCTCCATAATAATATGAAGAAAGCAAAATAGCAAGTTTTTATCAATTAGCTATTCAAAGGCATGTACTGTCATTCTGTTATGGTTCAAAAAGGTAATCAGCATATATGAGCTGGATATAGCGCTAAAAGACCTATCAGACCATGAGGCTGCACGATTAGCATGGTTCCAAGCACATCATCATTGGAATATGAAGTCATGTTGAAAAATTCATTGGTTGTATGAGAGTTGCTTTCTCTTGTTCATGACGGTTGGCAGAGCATGGGTATGGCGACACAGGAACATGGCATATAAAGTTTCATGTGATGGGCTTACTCTAATATGACAGTAAGCTTCCACTGGTAATAAGAGTAAGGGTAATGTCAATGGCCACGAAACCAAAGAGACATTCTTGGACATAAAACTGCACAAGACATCGTTGTTTGGACTTGGTTTCACCCTTATGGCGCCTCTTTTTTGAACTTGACAGGATCACATTTTTTTCCTTATATGCTGTATCTGGGTTTCCTCAAGGCAGATCTGTGTATAGATCCATATAAGGACCTAAACAATCTATGAGTGTTTGTGTACCTAAGCATAATAAGTGACATGCTTGGTCTTGGATATTTAAGATCAACAGGTTAATTCCTGAAGCAACATCTGTTTTTATGTGGCCTGATATAAATTTCAAACAGATCCAATATGATTAAAATATTTCTTTTCGTTATTTTATACTTTTAGATGGCCTACACTACATCAACATCTGACAAGTTATAGTGGAAGTTCACATCAGTGGTCAAACAAGTGCCTTTTGACCCTATGACGACCAGGCATCGATATTTCCGCGCACATGCACACGGCGTGCGCAGGCACATTTGCTTTAAAAAACTTTTTTGCAGGCACATTTTAAAAAGATAGGTTGCCAGGCAACGAAACATACGCCCACAGCAGCTAAATCGTCCGGGCAGTCAACAAGGGTTGTCGCATATTTTTACTTTTTTTGGTAATGAAACAACTCATTATGTAATTATCTGAAAATCATTAGAATTTGTTTGCTTTTTATAAAGTTTTGCCCCACGCTATCAATTAGTATAGGAAACATTTAACATCATGGATTTAGCTGTTCTGTTATCAAAATTCATTGAAAATCAAAATACTTGTGCGTTTCAACACCTTCAATCTGAAGTCAAACGGATGATAAGTTTGGCATCTGTAGCGTCACAAGGTTTTTTGAAGTGATCAAGGGAGATAACTCTGGAAGTAATTATTTGAAATCAATGAAAATCAGTAGGCTTCTTCGTCTCATGACCTTAAACAGTGTGTGTAAATTTAAAGTCAATCAGATATTAACTTTGGCCTCTAGAGCGTCCACAGGATTTTTTGATGTGATCAAGGGCCATAACTCTGGCACTAATTATCGGAAATCGCTGAAAATCAATAGGCTTCTTCGTCTTATGACCTTAAACACTGTGTATGAATTTTAAGTCAATCGGATATTAACTTTGGCCTCTAGATCGTTCACAAGATTTTTTGAAGTGATCAAGGGCCATAACTCTGGCACTAATTATCGGAAATCGCTGAAAATCAATACGCTTCTTCGTCTTATGACCTTAAACACTGTGTATAAATTTAAAGTCAATCGGATATTAACTTTGGCTTTTAGAGCGTCCACAAGATTTTTTGAAGTGATCAAGGGCCATAACTCTGGCACTAATTATCGGAAATCGCTGAAAATCAATAGGCTTCTTCGTCTTATGACCTTAAACACTGTGTATAAATTTAAAGTCAATCGGATATTAACTTTGGCTTTTAGAGCGTCCACAAGATTTTTTGAAGTGATCAAGGGCCATAACTCTGGCACTAATTATGAGAAATCGCTGAAAATCAATAGGCTTCTTCTTCTTATGACCTTAAACACTGTGTATAAATTTAAGGTCAATCGGATATTAACTTTGGCTTTTAGAGCGTCCACAAGATTTTTTGAAGTGATCAAGGGCCATAACTCTGGCACTAATTATCGGAAATCGCTGAAAATCGATAGGCTTCTTCGTCTTATGACCGTAAACACTGTGTATAAATTTAAAGCCAATCGAATATTAACTTTGGCCTCTAGAGCATCCACAAGATTTTTTGAAGTGATCAAGGGCCATAACTCTGGTAGTTATTATCGGAAATCGCTGAAAAACAATAGGCTTCTTCGTCTCATGACCTCAAACACTGTGCATAAATTTAAAGTCAATCGGATATTAACTTTAGCCTCTAGAGCGTCCACAAGCAATTGTGGACGCCGGACCGACGGACGGACGGGGGCGACGACAATATACGACCACATTTCAATGTGGGCGTATAAAAATTATTACTGTCACGTAAATCATGTAAAATAAAGAATACTATATATTTTTTTGTTAGTTTTTTTGTTTACTTTGATTACCGTATAATAATTTACTAGAATAAGCTAGTCGATGATAAAAACATCAGCACGCGACGTTAGCGATTCCACCTGTGACTTATGACCTATCACCTGTGACCTCTGCTTAATTTAGTCACAATTCTAGTCGAATGCCGGTCGATGATTAAAAGAATAGCACGCGACGTATGAACTATCACCTGTGACCTCGGCGACCCGTAAACACCAGTACCGTGTAGTAACCACACTTACATCTGATAATTCTATAACGATGGCTTCCTATCGAGTATCAAGTGGAAAAAAGAACAAAGTCTCTTGCCGAGTTTGTGGTGATGTTATTTTATTTCAAAATTATAAAGTGCATATACAGACAAATCACCCCGCCGAAGACTGCAATGACCTATGGTCAAAAACAGACAAGTCCATGACATTCTTTTTCTCAAAACCTGATTCTAAGCCTTCGTTTGGTGTCCGGTTCTCATGATAAAATGGCAGCCATTGTAGAAGCTATAGATGTTGATGTGTCGGATACTGAGCAAAGTACAGAACTTGTTTGAACCCGGTAGTCTTCTATTCTATGTTTATATCAACCCCAAACAACAACAATATGCACATAAAACAAAATCTTTATTATTAAAGTAATCTAGAATACATTAATACAATTTAGAAACCATAATAAAAAAGGTACTAAAATTTATTTATAATTTCTTCTTTTGCCGAGTCCAACCCAAGGAGCTTTCGAAAGCCCCCCCCCCACCCACAATCAATCATACTATATACCTGGCAATTGAATACTATCTTTTTGAGTATGACCCTGCAGGCACGTTTTCAAGTGTGTGCGCAGGCACACTCAACTTTTATAGAGCACTGATGACGACTGACATTGATTAATTAATCAGTGTTGACGTTTCTAGAGGTTTACCTACAGTTCCGTTTTTTTAAAGGCCAAGAAGTCGCCATAACAGATCGTTTCATTGGCTAATGCCTCACATCATTCAGAACCCGTCAATGAAAACAACTTTTCCAGATCCTAGTGTAGTAAACACAAGTAAAACGAAATGAAATAGGATCAGATTTTAATCAGATTGATAACTTTTATTGTTTGAATATTCACAAGGTTCCACAAAGTGAAACAAGGGCTATAAATGTTTAACAGAAATTTGTCTCACTATATATATAAATTTCAAAAATATAAATTTGAAACAAACCCATTAAAGACATCATTCTCTCATGTTGACAAGGTTTTTGGAAAACGGGGCATAACGTGATGAGAGACAGAGACCCATTGTGGAATATTGTATATAGATATGTTTTGTCCTCTCATGACCTCATTGATTCACGCCAAATTTGAAAAGATAGCCACGCATAACACGGAAAAATTCCCATACAGCAATGTCTCGACAGCAAGAGGTTGACCAAACTTGATAAGATTCCTTAATGATGTCTGATCTTGGACGTGTTTACAAGAGATTTCCAAGCAAGATACGCCCACTTTTTGCAAGAGATAGACAAAGAATAAGTCTAAAAAAAGGAAGCAATTTTCAGACAATCGGGGGCCAATATCCTGGAAGTTAAGGGCCAATATGTGCAAGTATCAAAAGGAACCCAGATCTTTTGGATATAAACTATAAACATATTTTAAAGTTTCATCAAAATCTGACAATAATTTTGACCACTAGAGCAGGTCCACAGGCTTTGTATTACAATAGTTTTACACTATTTGCTTACATATTGCTGACATTTTTTAGGGTAGTTGTGGTCCGATTTTCACAAAATTTAAACTCAGCTGTCATTATGGTGTAAGGGTGATATATTTAAATGTTTTTTGAATCATATAAAAAATTGTGACCTCTGGAGTGTCCACTAGGGTGGTCCTCATTTAATTATCGGAAATCGCTGAAAATCAATAGGCTTCTTCCTCTCATGACCTCAAACACTGTATAATTTTAAAGTCAATCGGATATTAACTTTGGCCTGTAGAGCGTTCACAAGGTTTTTTGAAGAGATCAAGGGCCATAACTCTGGCACTAATTATCGGAAATCGCTGAAAATCAAAAGGCTTCTTCGTCTCATGACTTTAAACACTGTGTATAATGTTAAAGTCAATCGGATATTAACTTTGGCCTCTAGAGCGTCAACAAGATCAAGGGATATTAACTTTAGCCTCTAGAGCTTGTGGACGCCGGACCGACCGACGGGCGTACAGGGGAGATGACAATATACGATCACATTTCAATGTGAAACTTCCAATCAATAGAAACAGGAAACACAAACCAAATACAGACGATTTGATGGGAATGATTTTGAGAAAGTCAAAATGATGCATATGATATTCAGATAAGTTGATATAAAATAAGTAGTAGAATACAATATCAAAAAACCATCGTTTTATCCAACGTTTCGTCAGTAAAAATACTAACTTCCTCAAGGTAAAGAAAACTAAATGTTACCTTGAGGAAGTTAGTATTTTTACTGACGAAACGTTGGATAAAACGATGGTTTTTTGATATTGTATTCTACTACTTATTGTATATCACATTTCAATGTGGGCGTATAATAACAGAGTTGTTATGTTCAAAAGTCTTGATCAATCAAATTGCTTATCGCTCTGCTTACCCTCTGGCGATTATGTTCATTATCACACTTAGTAAAAGTATTGATGTGATAAAACTATACACCAAGTTTCATCATTCTCATTTTATTAAACTGAAGTCCCAAAGCATCAACCAATAAAATTGCCTATCTCTGCTTAACCTAAGCAAAAAATGCCCATCATTGGAACTCCATCAATGCATTGACCTAATAAACACCCACACTAAGTGTGAAGATTCTAGCTCAATTAGAAGGGGAGTTACTGTGTTCGAAAGTCTTGACCAATCAAATTGCTTATCGCTATGCTTACCCTGAGCGGAAAATGTTCATCATCGAACTTAGTCAAGCTATCGATGTAATTAAACTATACACCAAGTTCGATCACTCTCACTTAAAACTGAAGTTATTGTTTCCCAAAGCATCAACCAATCAAATTGCTTATCTCTGCACACCCTTAGCAGAAAATGCTCATCTTAAAACTCCATCAAGGTATCGACCTAATAAACACCAACACCAAGTTTGAATATTCTAGCTCTATTAGGAGGAGAGTTATTGTGTCCTAAAAAGTGTGACAGACAGACAGACCATGTGATTAAAGTTCAAACAAACTGTGACTTTTGGGCATTTTTTCAATTTTTTAAAATTGTAAACAAGTGTGGGTTTTAAGAGAAAGTTTGAATGCATGACCGACCGGATGGGATGAACTGTCTTATTCAATCTCTTAAACAAGTGGGTACATGACTGGATGGTATAAGGAATTCTATTCCACAGTTTAGGGGCTGCAACCTCAACAGTCTTCTCAATATTGAGCAAATTATCACTTAAAAACCAGAATTGTCAACAACAACTATTTACATATTTCAGCTTTGTTTCTAAGATAAATTATTTTACAGATATTGTTTATGTAATTTTCCAAAGAAAAATTTGAATTAAAAAATAACACCAATATTTTTGGCTGATTGAGAAGTGACAATGCTACTATTTTGTATCAAGTGTCCACTAAAACATTGTGGGCTTATAAAAAACATTTTTTTTTATGAATTAATAACTATCAAACTATATCTTACAGGTACTTACTTTTCATGCAGCAGTTTAGAAAACTTCTGGCGAGCCAATTCCATTAAACAATCTACTTCATCTTTTGATCGTTTAAAATTTTCAATACTGAATGCATAAACCGTAACTTCACTTATTCCTAAATCTAAACACCATTCTAACGTCTGAAATAAGAATAAGAAATAAAAGTAGAAAATGTTCCAGGTTTTCATGATACAGGAACAGGATAGCAAGGAATAAATGTTTATAGCCCACCATTAACTACTCATATCTCACTTCTGTAGGAAAGGTTAGAAATCTTAAACAAAAATAAAATGAAATGGGGTTCAATGTCCTTTTGTTCTTCACTGACTGGGCTAATGCAGATTGGCATATGCCATACAGTGTGGTATGGAGGAAACATTTTGCCTGGACATCCCAACCAATTTTTATGCACATACATCTAATTTGGGTGTACATAGTTGTCCCTCAATAATTTGTGATGGAGGCTACAGTTTGTAACAGTTTCTTTTCAAATTTGGTGTGAAGCATTGGATGAACACTATTTATTTTCAGGGCTTCGTTACCATCTCGTTTAGGGTCACATTGTAAATGTGATAGAGATTACAGTTTTAAGCAAATTTGTTTCAAATTTGGTGTTGCCATGGTAGGATGACCTGACTCCTATCAATATTCAGCTCGACCCTCAGTTCATGAGTTACCCCCCTTTTGCCAAAAACCTTGTTAACGTGATAGAGACCACAATTTTAAACAAATTTCTTCCAAATTTGGTGTGAAGCATTAGTGGTGTGAGAGGATGAACCCTATCGATCTTCAGCAATCTGTGATCTTCAGTTCCCCCCCGTTCTTTGAAAACCTTGTCACTGCAATAGAGGCTCTAAATATTAAAGTTACATTATGGAAGATAAGATAAAGAGATGGCAGTTCTCACTATAATAGTTAAAAACTAGATAGTGTAAAGGTAATTTGCTGAAAATTTCAGTCAAATTGATCCACTATTAGCCGAGAAAAAGCGTTTGAAATATTCACATAGCCTCGGTCATCATTACTCAAATCATTAATATAAACAGCATAGTCTCGATTATCCACTTGATTGATTTAATTATCAACGGCCATTAAGCGGCATATAGGATTTTAATCCGCCAACATCGAAGGCTAGCCTTAACATCAAGAGGTTATTATGGTCTTGATATGTTAATTAATGTCTAATTGATTATTTAGATAACATTTCAGGCCTAAAGAAAGACCTGTAATAAGCAGATTTTGCTCTTGCATAATGCTATTTTAACAATTTTTTTCAAATTCAATGTGGAGTATTTGGATCACTTGAAGAGGAACCCTATTGAAATTCCATGTGCCCCTAATTCTAGCGTCAGAGGGTATACTTTTGTGCAGACTATACCATTCCTAATTACGCTTCTTCAATTATTCCACTTACCAAATTTTATTTTACAGGCAGGCTAATATTATAGGTTGTACTTTGTCCAACTATGGACCAGTGCAAATCAATGCCGGCCGGGCAAGTGTATGACAGTAGGCTACTAGAGGATTCAAATTTTTTTTACGCCCCGGAGATAGATGTAAAAGATATCATTAATTTCTTAAATGACTTTGTACCAATTTAATGCCACTAACAATGTTTATCAAGACTAATACTATATATTACCTCTGCAAGTTTATTAAAGCCTTGTAAATGACCTTGTGCTCTATCAATGCTGTTTTTGGTAGCAAATCTCCGGTTACCATCCATAATAAATGCTACATGTTTTGGTATTGGTCCTGCTTTCAAAATCCCTGCACACATTTTCTGTAACCATGTTTGGTTATTTCTTTCTGGAAACCAAGACATTTCTGTCAAAGAAAAGGTTTTGGAACATGTATATTTTTATATGATTGTTATACAATAACACTATTTATGGATTAACAATTACTGGTTATTAACATGCAACATTTCGACGATGATACTCTCGTCTTTATCAAGCAAGTGATAACATATATGTAAAACATCAAGTATTTATATACAGTAAAAAAGAAGCCAGTAATTGTTAATCCATAAATAGTGTTATCGTGTTACTGTTCAATTACTAAATGCCACTTAAAGAAGTAATGATTGTTATAGTCTACAATGCACATAGGTATATAAATAGCTACATTATTATTCTGCTCAGGGAGTCTTGTTACATACAAGGTTTAACACCACAAATTACAGGATGATGAACATATCAATAACAAATATTTTTCATAAGTTTATATATTAATTTGGTTATTTGTTTGAAATGTACATCAACTACACTACATATGTACTTGGTTTCATTTCCCTAACCAGTGCAGCTGAAGTATACCCCAACTACTGATAGATGATAATAAGTTGATAAATGTTCCAAGATCAATTATTGTAGATGTCTAAAAGAAACAACTTTTGCAAAGCAAAGTGAGCGCTTTCATGCGCATCTGAGACACAACAATGCAGCTGGTTCTTGATTCGGGATATCTGTATGCACCCACACTATTTGGGGCATCACGTCAAAACTTGGAAGGAATAAGGAACACATTGATGCCTTCAAAATGGCATATTAAAAAATTTTATGACACGTTCCGGAAATTATTGAGGCCTTTCGATTTTTCACAAACATGAATACATGTAGTATTCTCCGTCTTAAGAATAGACCAAAAATGACATATGGTGGTGTTAGCAACATATATTATCTTTCATTTTCAAAGGCCTTGTTCAATAACATTTTCAACCCTTTGCTCGTCATATTGGATTTTACAAAAAGTTTTTAAATTGCTATTCAGTCACCATTTCGATTCCGACTTACGAAAACTTTCTCCTCTTATGAAGCTACTCCAAATGGCAACAATCGTTTGAGACACCATTTTGTCATTTTGATATCCAGTTTCACTTCTATCTGGTGACCTAACCTTTTAATGACCCATGACCTTTTCATATATGATGACCCTCATGTCTACTAAGAATTAATATCAAAATGTTCAGTCTTGAAGTATAAATTCCAGTGATTAGGAGTTCAAAATGACAGCTATTTCCAGTTGATTAGGTATTGGATCTTACTATACTAAATAATGCATGGTGTAACTTGATTGTTGACATGACAAGGGGTGACCTGACATTCCAAAACATGTCAGTACTCTTTGAAATTCTGATTTTTATTGTAATATTTAGGTTTAAAGATGAAAAGGTTTCGTCTATCTAGCATATGCATCTGCTCAATCAGCATTATACCGTATTTATTGTAAATAAAATTTATGACTTGTACTAAATAATTGTTTCGGTAAATCTCCTATGTAATAGTCTTTATTAATTGAATTTTTCTTTCTTGTTGATCAAATTCAAGTAAGAATGGTAATCGAAATGATCACAGTTTGTTGTTATTACAATATGTGGTTGACAGTATATGTTGGAATATTTAAATGTACAATTCATCTAATTTTACCCAGAGGTTATTTCAAACATGGGTAAGTTTTTAAACATTTAAGAACCTTAATTTTCAAAAATAATGTCTCAGCCCAAATTTTAGACCAGCCAATACTCTGTACCGGTAGTTAAAGGAGCTAAATCGCTAACTTTTGGGATCTAGAAATTGACACAAATAGGTCGCAACACATCTTACAACAAGGGTGGCATTCAAGAATACGTTTTATATTAAAAGATAAAGACAGAAAACTCCATTTTCCTTAGCATTTGCCATGTTAAGATACGGGAGTGACAAGGCCAGGCTAAAAATAGACACCGGAAATACGTCACGCATAAAAGCTCCTATATGAATGTATAAAAACTGATTTACATTCAAAAGTTTCCCTTTTTACTCTAATTTTAAATCAGTTATGTTCAGCGAAATAAGCTTGCAGTCTCAATCGAATGCAAATTTCTAACGCCTGGTTATTCCAGTCTACATACGTCGTTTGATTTGGTTCAATGTTTCTAGCCTCGTTCCTTGAGTCTCTGGCTAGAGCTGGGGCTGAAACACACTATGGTACACGATTCGTGTACCAATGGTAAAATCTTTATTTTGTCTTAAATATTGAGTATCAGACGCCCATCTTTTTCCGGTAAGATCACAGCATCAATGTTGATTTAAATTGATAAATAATTCGTGTTTTCAATGTTGAAGATTTTGGATGATATTGAGTTAGCTACTTTTTAAATAACAGTGACAGTGTATAATAGTTTTAAGATCATACCAAGAATCATCACTGTTTTCACTGAAAGTTTCGGGTGGTTAATATATAGGGAGATGCTAATTGCAGGCTGGTTGGAGAGGTTCGGATGTTTCCGGAGACCAAAATGGCCGCTTTCTATAAATCAGAATTTGGGGGAATATTAGGCCTAACCCTAACCCTTTCTAGAAGAATGAACTTAGATCCAATATACATTTTACCCCTCTTAAAAGGTTTAGGGTTAGGGTTCGGGTAAGGTTGCAACGATATCAAATTCTGATATCGCCATTAATCATGATAACTGCTTTTGGAATTATCGCGATAAATAAAAGTCTACGATTATCAATTTTATCACGATAATCGGGTTAGTATTCCCTCAAAAAGTCATTTATATAAAGCAGCCATTTTTGACTCCGGGAATACCCTAACCTCCCAAACCGGTCTGCAATTAGCATATCCCTAATATATATTATATGATCCAATTTTTATGTGTCTACATCTTGACAAATTGAGTGACAGCTCTAAATTTCTTTTTTAAAAAGATATTCAAAAGGAATGAAATTCAAAAGCAAACTCTTCGGCAGTCAAATGTTGCTTTTAAACTGAGGATTCAACCCCAATAAATTAACAGCTGATGCAATGTTCAACAATCGAACCGTCTACGATATAGCCATTCATTGGTCGACAACACAATTTCAATACATGGTCACTGTTCAAACTGCCATGAATTGCCAATTGGAAAATGGTGTCATATTATTCAACTGTGTGTATTTCTGCATAGCCTCTGTGGCCTAATTGTAATCAAATACCAAGCTTACTTTGGTGTAAAATATTAAAATTCAAAATAAAACATTACCAATATCCCTCTGGAATGAGGTACTTTCGATTTCCTCCTCAAAAACCTCGAATATTTCTTCTAACACGCTGCCACATACTCAGGTGTCTCCGTCGAGGGATATCCCGATTTATGACGTCAGAGCACCTGGTAAGGTTGACATTCATCACAGAAAGAAACGAAATAGTTCTTTATTAAATCTGACTTATTTGTTTGAATTATTTCTTATATATTTATATAAGTATTGTCTTATGCTTTTATAATATGCTTTGAGTATAGTTCAAAATTCTAATGGATATTGATAGTAAACCAAAGTATACTATAAATAGATGACCCATTTAAACGCCAACGAGTTACGACCGCATTATATTACTACGCGTATTAGTTCTTGTTAGCTTGAATTGCCTTGAAAAGAAAATGGCGACTATTCTCGGGTCGTGTGATAAGTGGTTTCGTCGTGTATTTTAATTTTATACAAAAGGTGTAGAATCTGCAAAATGTCTGAGCCTGGGAGCTCAACATCTTCGCCCTCATCTATTGAATCAGGTTCGATATATTTGCCTTGGTAATATTTGAAACAATGGAAATTTACCGGGAACTCCCAAGACTGAAATTACATTTTACTGTTTTCTTTTTCAGAATTGTGTTTTCTAATAGCCCGGTTTTTGTCAAATGGTCCATGCCAAAGGACAGCAAAGGTTTGTATGTTACTTATCAGTAATTCCTTAACACGTTTCTGACATCATCTAATATATTTTGTTGTCTCTTGCAGGTGTTTCTCGATGAATTGCAGGAAAACAAGGTAAGTACGACTTCAATGTTTCAGTTTGTACTCTTTGAATTTCGCTCTTTTTACGCTCTTTTAGCCAAAATTTAATGACATTTTCATATTTATTATCATTGTTGTGGTGTCTACTGATTCAAACGTTATATTTTATGCAATTTAGAAAAATAAATCCATTCATGCCAATGTTTAATTTTTCAGCTTTTACCTAAAAGAGTGGATTGGGAAGGCCGCGAACATTTCAGAAGTTATAATAACTTGGTAAGTTACCGAAAAACTTTATCGTACGGTAAAATAGAGAATATTTTCGGCGAATTATTAAAATAACGTCAATTTGGGAGCTAATCAGATTTTGACTGCATTTGATAGAATTATGTTTGCAGATTTCAGAAATGTGATTGTCAGTACCCAAAAATAATTTTGAGGTGGTTAAACTAAATAAATATAATATAAATTGATAACTGCTTAAAATATAAAATGGCCAAAGATTCTCAGTGATGTCACAGAAATAGAGCGGGCGAAACAACCAATCAGAAGACAGCAAAAGCATGTCGGCCAGAACTGTTTGCAATGTTACTATAAATAGATGTCGCTTTTTTATTGGTTGGTATTATTATCTGATGGTTGGGTCACTTGAGTAGTTTTGCTCTGTGGTAGTTTCATTCATGTGTTAAGTGTGGAATTAGGAAAGAGCTTTGCATTCGATGTTTGATGCACATTAATTCCATATTTGTTTGGGTGTATTTGGAAGTTTTACGTTATAATTTGTATTGTTGGAGACTAATTAATAAATTTATATCAAACATCAACTGTAAAGTTCTTTTCTCATCATAATATTTAATATGGTCATTTAATATTTATAGTCATTTCTTCTACAGATTTCCCTCCAACCCCACTCCACTCATGTATTCGTACATGCTAGGTATAATAAATGCTAGCATTGACTTATGAATGCAATAGAGAGGCATAAGCTTTTGAAATATATTTCTGAATTGAGTGTTGAGCATTGGGCCTTATTCTTATTGATTTTCCCCTTTCTTTTCTTCTTTCATTATTCTCTGGCAAAATGTGCGCAGATCTTGCATGGCAACAGTTTATTATAATGTCAAATGTGCGACAACCATTGCATGGCCTATGCGAATGGTTAAGTTACTATTGGTGAATACTTTGTCTTCATTAGCCCAGTTTAGAAGCAGAACAGAAGGACGTTAAACCCCATTTCATTTCATTTACTTTGTTCTGTGCATTTACGCTTAGTATTTTTTTAAAATTTTCGCAGATTGAGATTAATCCACACATATCATCTGATTATTTACTGAAGATTTGTCAGAGATTAGGACCTCTAGTTGATAAAGAAGTGAAACCATGCATAACTGGTGTACGCTCCTTATTAGGGGCAGGTCAGATGTCCCTTTTAAGGACCATGGAAGGTATAGTTTATTTATCTATTTTTATACACCCTCCATTATATATGGCCATATATTCTCACTGGTCTCTTTATTGCGGATATCCTAGAGGCTAGTTATCCTCTGGTTGACTTTAAATTTGTACACACAATGCTAATGATCACATTACAATAAAGCTTATCGTTCAGTAAGAAGAATAATCCTTTTGAATTTCAGTTAATTACATCTAGAGTTATTGCCCTTGTTTCACTTTATTAAACATTGTGAATGCTCTCTGTCCAAAAGTTATCATCCAATCTTTGAAATATATATGCATTGTTTAAATTAGTGAAATAAAGAATCCTATTGAATTTCAATAATTTCCTTTAATTCTAGAGTTATGTCCCTTGTTTCACTTTGTTGTACCTTGTAAATGCTCTAACATCAAAAGTTATCTGCCGATCTGTATGAAATTTATATGCGTCATTGAAATTAGCAAAAAGAAGAATTCTTTTGAACATCAGCAATTCCCATTAAGTACTTCCATAGATATGGCCCTTGTTTCACTCGTGAATGCTCTTTACATCTAAAATTTTCTGCCGATCTGTATGAAATTTATATGCGCAATTTAAAGTAGTAAAAAGGAGAATCTGCCATTTCCGTTATTACGTCTATAGTTATGACCCTTGTTTCACTTGGACCTTGCGAACGCTTTAACGCCAAAAATAATCATCTGATCTGCTGTCAAATTTCAAAATTTTCTATAAAGCCCTTGTTTCAGCTTGTAGAACCTTGTGAATCCTTAAAGGGACAATAACACTCTTGCTGGCTTGGCAGCTCTAGAAAATAAATAATAGTCTTATTCTAAGTACCAGATGTTTATGTGTCCTACCTGTTGTGTAAATTATCCATTACATCATATTTTACTTGTCCAGAGGGTTCGAAAATATTTTAAATTTAAAATCCAAGTCACATTTGAAAAGGTTTACGTTAACCTTTTCAAATCATGTAGTTGAATTTTTCCAATTTTTTAAATTAAGTGTGTTACGATGAAATTTGTATCATCAATTTATTTGAATATTGTAAAATAATACAATTTGTTGACCAGAATAAAGATTGGGACATATTATTCAATTACAACAAGAGTGTTATTGGGGCTACAAAAATTATAATCTGATCTGTATGTAATTGTCTAGTAAATGCCCCCATTACATGTACCTACGAAAGAATAAAGATGCGGCAACCTTCGACCACTCAGACTTTTTAGCTGCTGTGGACGTATGTTTCATTGCCTGGCAACCTATCTTTAATGATTTCAGATAACTACTGCCAGAGTTATTACCCTTGGACTATCTTGCAGATGCTAAAGATTATATAAATTACTTTCAACTGCCTTTATTTTAACACACTGTTTATGTTCTTGAAGAGAAAAAGTTTAGAATTACTTTCAGAGTTTAATCATGAAACCTATTAATTTTCACTTCAAAATTCAGTCAATCTATTGGAAAAAAACAAATTTATTGGTTTGAATAGATTTCCTAATTGTTCTAAATATATCTTTAATTGTAATTATCTGTTTTCAGATTTGAAGGAAACAAAGTGGACACCATCTCAGCATATTGTATTATCTCATGGAAACCCAGTATTACCCCCAGCAAATTTAGCGCTACCAAATATATGTATGTTCTACTTTGTATCTTATTTTGATTACGTTGCTTGGGTGTTGGGTGACACTCGTTCAGTTTTGTTTTGATGAACTAGATAACCCCACAGGAGTTAGGCGAACATTTATACATTTGCTAACATTGTCAACGATGTCTCCAAGAAGACTTTGTGCATTTCAACCAAATTCGTGAGATTTTTGTCCTCCGCCTTTAGAAGAAAGCAGGACACTATAAAAGTCTGACTACTCCGTCTGTCTAGGCTGACTGTCTCTATGTACTTCACATTGACCATTTGATTCAAATTGAGTGAGGAGAGAAAGTTGATTACTAGACAAACCAATCCCCCAAATCACTTTACATTCGTATGTACATTGATATGTGCTTTTGGGCCCATTTTCGACTATTTTAAGGTTGCAAAAATTAGAGCTATAAGCCACTTTTTAACATATTTCAAATTTGGTCTGAAGCCTTGGGTCTTGACTGGACGAACCCTTATGATATTCAGCCTGTGACATTTCTCGTTCTGAAGTTGCCCATCTTTTCTGAAAAGAAATGAAATGGGATTTAACATCCTACTGTTCTGCTCCGACTGGGCTAATGAAGATTGCTCAAATGACAGGGTGTGAACATCTGGAACATGTATTTCTCAAATTTTGTTTGGGAAGATATTATGATTGTAGAAGGATGATATTATCATTGTAGAAGGATGATATTATGATTCTATGTAAGTGCAGCATTGAAACTATCAATCTACAGTATATGTTTGTGATGCTCTAGACAGGTATAAAAACCTGATCTAGTGGGGGGGGGGGGGAGGTTGGATGGCTGAATGGTTATCACGTGCGTGCTGCATCATAAAGCCTGTCATTGTGTCAACTGGCGTGGTTTCGAATCCCACGTTGTACGCAACAAGGAGAAGGGTCGCATGTCCAATCTCGTGGGTTTACACCTGGATCTCTGGTATCCTCCCTCTGCTAAAGACCCCCATGCGCAAGCGAATTATTGAAATGAAATTAAAAACATATGTTAGTCCCCAAATGACCTAGTTTGTGTCGAGTGGACGTAAAACCCAATTCTGTTTATATACTAGGCCCTTGGTATACAATATATTTATGTTAGTTGGCCTTAATATTTTTATCAATTAACATTTTATAAGGAAAAGACATATTTATAAGTCTTTTGTATTGTACAATGTAATTTTGATGCAATTGAATGAGGTTAAACTAACTAAATAATAAATAGCAGTACCATAGATATACAAAAAAAAAATATTTATCTTAAGAATATTTTGTTTTCAACAGGTCATGTATTGAGAGCTCAAGAATTAAGTGGTAAAAGTCGAAAGGATACAATATTTCCCAGTCCTTTATTTAGTAAACTTGTATTACATGATAGAAAGTTAGGTCATTTATCAGCTGTATACTGTATTGCCTTTGATCGTACTGGACGCCATATATTTACGGTAAGCTCAACGTTCATGTAGCTTAATCACTTTATGAAAGGTAAACATATATGCAGTCATTTTTATACGCTCACATGGAAATGTGGTCGTATATTGCCATCGCCTTTGTCGTCCAAAAATTTCTTGTGAACACTCTAGAGGCCAAAGTTAATATCCGATTGACTTTAGATTTATACACAGTGTTTAAGGTCATAAGATGAAGTAGCCTATGGATTTTCAGCGATATCCGATAATTACTGCCAGAGTTATGACCTTTGATCACTTCGAATTTATACACAGTGTTTAAGGTAGTGAGACCAAGAATCCCATTGATTTTCATCGATTTCCAATAATTACTGCCAAAGTTATCTCCCTTAATAATCTTGTGACACTCTAGAGGCCAGACTTATCATCCAATTGACTTCATATTGATACACAGGGTTTAAGGTCTTGAGACAAACAAGTATAGTGATTTTCGATGAATTTTGTTAACTGAACAGCTAAATCCATGATATTAAATGTTTCGTTTACTAAACATTAGCATGGGGCAGAACTTTATAAAAACCAAACAAATTCTAATGATTTTCTGATTGTTACTTAATGAGTTGTTACTCTTAATCAGATATTAGTGTATTATAAATGTTTCATTTCTGAAAAAAGTAAAAATATGCAACAATTCTTGTTGACTGCCCAGACGACAATCTGAACGACCGAATCACCCTACCTGCAGAGAAGTGACTCTGACACAGCGAATAGCCATGATATCATGAGGTCACATCAACAAACAAATGTCAACACAATGTTACATTGTAAACAATAGCCTTCTTGGAGCCTTTAGGACTATATAATCTGTATCGCATCTTCCAATGATTTTTCACAAAAATAACATTACAAATTTAGATTTGACGTCGGCATATTGGCACTATTTTGTGCTTCGGTCGTGTCTATTTCAGATATACACAATCAAGGCTATTGTTTATAATGTTGATAATGATCATAATGATGGTGTTGAGATTATGTTTGTTGATGTGACCTCATGACCTGGCTTTCACTGTGTCAGAGTCACTTCTCTGCAGGTAGGGTGAATCTGTCGTTCAGATTGTCGTGACATTATGTACTTTACGGCAAGTTCACGCCAATGTGATTAGAATTAAATCAGCCACCTTCACTCCAATCCACAAATATAGACCTCCTGTAAAAACATTTTTGCCAATTATTGAATTCACTCTTATCCCTTCAGAGAACGGTGAGATCACAGTAACCGAATGCATATTTGAATAATTACCTACAGCCGGGTTCTCTATTCATTAATGCCTGACTTATTACTTAATCCCCTAATTAAAAATACATAATTGAAGATTACATAAAGGGCTGGCAGTTCTCATTATAGAAGTTAAAAACTAGATGATGTAAATGGAATATGCTGAAAATTTCAGTCAAACTGCTTCACTCTAAGCTTAGAAAACTTTATTTTAAAATCTTTGTAGCCTCGATTGTCATCGTTACCACTGTCCCGATTATTAACAAGGTCAGGATTATCTTTTTTTGCGTTAAAATCATCAACAGACATTGAACAGCAGATCGGATTCAAATGCAATGAAAATCAGACTCCAATGAAAATCGGACACATAAGTTGATTATGGTCTGGATAAGTTAATAAATGTCTAGTTAATAGTTTATATAACATTTCAGACCTAAAGAAAGACCGGCAATAGGGAGATTTACGTATTGCATAATGCATGTTGAAATAGAACAATTGACTACGGAATAATTTGTTTTGTAATTTATTTTGATTTGAGATAAGTGTATTTTGTACGTGACGTCACAGGCCAATCAACCGGGTTTAGGCTGTAATTGAAAAGTGTTTTCAAGTGTCGAATAATGTTAATCAGTGTGAGCTTGCCTTAAAGTATATAGTGACCACTGTCTATAAGGACAGAAAATTTTGTCTGGTAACCTCTTATGTGCTCTTTAAGGAAGAAAGTAATTGGTCATGAACCATACTAAAATCATATGCTTACTGTAAAATAGAGATTGTTTACAAAACCATTTTTATTAGGGTGCTGATGATCATCTTGTTAAAATATGGAGTGTAGAAGATGGTCGTCTGCTAGCAACATTCAGAGGGCATTCAGCAGAAATAACAGACATGGCAGTTAATTATGAAAATACATTATTAGCAGCTGGTAGTTGTGATAAAATGATAAGAGTGTGGTGTTTAAAAACTAAGTCACCAGTAGCTATTTTACATGGTCATACCGGTATGATCACATCTGTTCAGGTATAGTAGTATTAGTATACTCATTTACAATTAATAATTGCTGACCTTTGCATTGGAAGATAATGTACAAGTGTAGATCACAAATTGTTTTGGTTTTTTTTTTTTGTTATTTAGTATTCTAACAAGATTAATTGAATCATATAACGTTCTAATACGCCCACAATGAAGTGTGTATAAAATAATTATAAGAATACAATTTCAAAAAACCATCGTTTTATTTTACATCAACTTATCTGAATATCAAACCGTCTGTGTTTGGTTTGTGTTTCCTGTTTCTATTGATTGGAAGTTTCACATGGAAGTGTGGACGTATATTGCTGTCGCCCCTGTCCTTCCATCGGTCATCCACAATTTCTTGTGAACATTCTAATACGCTACAAACCTTGTATCGTTTTGTTACACGCTCTAACATCTGTATGAAATTTATATGTTTTATTAAGGGAGTAAAAAGAATCTCATTGAATTTTAGCAATTTCCATTTATTACGTCTAGAGTTATGGCCCTTGTTTCACCTTGTGAACTCTTTGGGGATGCTCGATTCACAGTCCACAGAATTGCAATCGAGTGACACGGAATTGAGTCCTGTCACAGTTCTGCCAGTCCCGACAGCTGAGGTGGTGTGAGTGAAATCGTGACGTATTTTAAGTAACAAATATGTTTCAGCTGCCATGATTGGCTGAGATATTTTTTATGCAGTCGGCACATGCGTTGTACTCCGGAATTCTCCTTTTCACTCGGTTGACACTATTTTTGGAGCTGAGACAATTTAATTCCGGAATGGTCAATCTAGGACGCCCCTTAAGTTATCAACCGATCTGTTTGAAATTAAATCAAGAGTTTTGGCCCTTGTTTCACTTGTGAACGTTCAAATGACATAAGTTATCATCCGATCTATATGAAATTTATATGCATTATTTAAATTAGCAAAATAATTTCTGCAGTTTACTTACTTGTTTCAATTTGTAGAACCTTGTGAACCCTCAAACGACGAAAAGTTTGATCTGATCTGTATGAAATTGTCTTGTAAATTACCTACAAAAGAATGCATATGCAACAACCCTTGTTGACTGCTTGGACGATTTAGTTGCTGTGGGCGTATATTATTATAATGTCGATTCAGTATTACTATGAATGACTTTCATTCTTTTTTAGTTTTGCCCTCAATCAAAGGGAGACAACAGAATTTTGTTGTCAACTGGAGCTGATGGTTGTGTCTGTTTCTGGACATGGAACATATCGACTAATAAATTCAAGTATGTTAAATTACTTATATACCCCCCATTATATTCCCCACATTTCCTGTGGAAGTTGAAAGTATATGAACATCGAACCTGTCAGAACATTCACAGTTCTTATAAACACTCCACATTTTGATGTAAATGTATGATTATAATCCAAAGATGTTGGTCCCTTTCGATATTGCGCCTATGGGACTGTAACTTCCTGGATTATGGCCCCATATTGTAAGAAAGTTTTTAACTTGTGGACCCTCTAGACCCTAAGGTTGATGGCTCTCTAGAAGTCACGATTTTTATCAGATTTTGATGAAACTTAAATTATATCTTTATATCCCAAATGTCTCAGTCCATATTGCTATTTGCACATCTCATACCATAAATTCCAGGATTATGACCCCTGATTGTGCGAAAAATGCTTTTTATACGCCGTCGCCCCCGTCCGTCCGTCCACAATTTCTTGTGAATGCACTAGTGGCTAAAGTTGATATGCGATTGACTTTAAATTTATACACGTTATTTAAGTTCATGAGATGAAGAAGCCTATTGATTTTCAAAGATATCCGATAATTATTGCCAGAGTTATGACCCTTGATCACTTTGAAAAATCTTGTGAACGCTCTAGAGGCTAAAGTTAATATCCGTTTGACTTTAAATTTATACACAGTGTTTAAGGTCATGAGATAAAGACGTCTATTGCAAGAGTTATAACCCTTGATCACTT
This sequence comes from Patella ulyssiponensis, assembly GCA_963678685.1. Classification (NCBI taxonomy): domain Eukaryota; kingdom Metazoa; phylum Mollusca; class Gastropoda; family Patellidae; genus Patella; species Patella ulyssiponensis. The sequence continues at coordinate 27,256,172 of OY783226.1, read as the reverse complement.
TGAAAAATCTTGTGAACGCTGTAAAGGCTCAAGTTATTATCCGATTGACTTTAAATTTATACACAGTGTTTAAGGTCATGAGACGAATTTCCGATAATTACTGCCAGAGTTATAGCCCTTGATCACTTCAAAAAATCTTGTGGACGCTGTAAAGACCAAAGGTATTATCCGATTGATTTTAAATTTATACACAGTTTTTTAGGTCTTGAGACGAAGAAGCCCAATGATTTTCTGTGATTTCCTATAATTACTGCCAGAGTTATGGCCCTTGATCACTTCAAAAAATCTTGTGGACGCGCTAGAGGCCAAAGTTGATATCCGATTGACTTACAATTGATACACAGTGTTAAAGGTCACGAGACAGAGAAGCCTATTGATTTTCAACGATTTCCCATAATTACTGCCAATGTTATCTCCCTTGATCACTTTGAAAAATCTTGTGATGCTTTAGGTGCCAAACTTATTATCCGATTGACTTCAAAGCGATACACAGAGTTTAAGGCCTTGAGATGAACAAGTACATGTATATTATTAATTTTCAATGAATTTTGATGACTGAACAGCTAAATCCATGATAATAAATGTTTTGTATACCATACTAAATGTTAGCATGGGCCAGATCTTTATAAAAACCAAACAAATTCTAATGATTTTCTGAGTTGTTACTCTTAATCAGATTTGAGTGTAATATAAATGTTTCATTATTGAAAAAAGTAAAAATATGCGACAACTCTTGTTGACTGCCCGGACGATTTAGCTGCTGTGGGCATATGTTTCGTTGCCTGGCAACCTATCTTTTTAGCTTGTTTTCTATCCATCCCTTGCAAATTGTGGACGTATCTTGCCTGGCAACTGCTGTGGGAGACTACTAAAATGGGTTTGTCCGTTCGTCTGTCTGTCCGTCATACTCTTTGGGACACAATAACTCTGCTCATAATTGAGCTCTAGACCGTTCAAACTTGGTGTAGGTGTTTATTAGGTTGATACCATGATGTAGTTCGAAGATGAGCATTGTCTGCGTAGGGTAAGCAGAGATAAGCAATTTGATTGGTTGATGCTTTGGGACACGATAACTTTAGTTCTAATTAAGTGAGAGTGATGAAACTTGGTGTATAGTTTCATTACATCAATACCTTGACTAAGTTCGATAATGAGCATTTTCTGCTCAAGGTAAGCAGAGTGATAAGCAATTTGATTGGCCGAAACTTTGGAACACAATAACTCGCCTTCTAATTGAGTTAAAATGTTCAAACTTGGTGTATGTGTTTATTAGGTCGATGCCTTGATGGATTTCGAAGATGAGCATTTTCTGCTTAGGGCTAGCGGAGATATGCAATTTGATTGGTTGATGCTTTGGGACACAATAACTTTAATTCTAATTAAGTGAGGATGATGAAACTTGGTGTATAGTTTCATTACATCAATACCTTGACTAAGTTCGATAATGAACATTTTCTGCTCAGGGTAAGTAGAGCGATAAGCAATTTGATTGGCTGAAAGTTTGGAACACAATAACTCTCCTTCTGACTGAGTTAGAATGTTCAAACTTGGTGTTGACGTTTATTAGGTGAATGCCTTGATGGAGTTCGATGATGAACATTTTCTGCTTATAGTAAGCAGAAATAAGCAATCTGTTTGATGCTTTGGGGCACGGTAACTTTGGTTATAATGAAGTGAGAGCGATGACACTCAGAGTAAAGATTCATTATATCATTACCTTGACTAAGTTTGATAGTGATAATTTTCTGCTTAGTCTAAGGAGCTATAAACAATTTGATTGGTCAAGAGAGAAAGAGAGAGAAATGGGGTTTAACGTCCACTCGACACAACTAGGTCATTTCGGGACTAACATATGGTTTTAATTTTATTTCAATAATCCGCTTGCGCGTAGGGGTCTTTAGCAGTGGGAGGAAACCGGAGTGCCCGGAGGAAACCCACGAGGTTGAGAAGGCGCCCCTATCTCCATGCCACATACGCTCACACCTGGGCTCGAAACCACAGCCGCAAGCCAGAGGTGACCGGCCATCTAGAGGTCGAAGCGCGGCACTCTAGACCACTAGGCCATCCCAACCCCCCTGATTGGTCAAGACTTTGGAACATTACAACTCTGCCTTAAATTGAGGTAGATGTTCATTAGGTGAATATCTTGACTGAGTTCAATGATTATTATTTCAAGTTGAAGCCAAGCAGAGCTAATCTATTTCATTGGTCGATGCTTTGGGACAAGATAATTCTATCTGGTAGAGAGTGATGAGTCTTAGTGTATAGTTTGATTGCTCTATACTTAAATGTACGATAAATTAATATGTGTCATCTTTTTATTTTGGGATTTCGGCGGGGGACATCAGCCTCACTGTTGGCTTGTTTAGCTTTTTCTCTCTCCATCTCTTGCAAAATGTAGGCATATTATCTGCTTTCTTTCCGCTTGCGTCTTCATTATTACACAACAAGGGGAATCACGGTGGGTAAGTGGGCAAGGCGCTGGCTCGCTAGCCTGGAGGTCGGGTGTCCGATCCCTGCATTGGCCGAGAAAGTTCATCTCGATTTTCCTGTGTTATTTCCCCTTGTCAGTGATGCAGAAAGAGGGCCTGAAGGACAGCTGCCTAGTCGTTTGGATGGGACAAAAAACCAAGGTCCTGTGTACACATTGGCGTGCACGTAAAAGATCCCTTGGCATTTGGAATTCGATATAAGAGTAGGCCGTAGCGCTGCTGCCCAGGCAAAATTTCCCTCATAGCACTCTGTATGGCATTAGCCTAGATCAGGTGCAGAAGAGTAGGACGTTAAACCCCATTTCATTTCTATTACACAACAAACGGTCAGACTGTTGTGTCCTCTACATGTGGAACAAGTGTGCAAAGTCTAAATAAGATTGGTGTTACAAAGGTAGTGTGCATCTTCGACTACTCAATTCCTTTACAGTGGCGGCAAACGCCCCCCCAATAAATCTGGTCTGCCCTCTGTTTGCCCCCCGCCCAATAATTTTAGGGGGAAAAAATGTTTTTGTGATATGTTTCGCTAATCAATATCTTCTTGGGTAATTAAATCCCACATCTCTGCTCAGTCATAGACTTGCATGTTTAGTGATTTCTTACCCAGCCCGTCCAGCTGTAAACCTATTTGAGAAGTGCTTTTTACGATCCTCAAAGTTTTTGGGTATAGGTTCAACGCGACGAGAATATGCAATTTACATGATACACTAGTTCATTTTGGAACTGTCTTTGAGTGGACGATGTCCACTGACAGTTCCTTTCCGGCCTTATATAGCTGCAATATGAAAATAATGCTTCTAAGGATATTTTGGAATCCTTACCTACTATTTTTCACCTTGATTCTACTTTATTCACAAAAGGAATCATTTCTCACTACCTCTGACACAGGGTTCAATTTAGTCTAAAGCCGATGAGTAGCAAATTTTTGTGACAGATTCACAATTTGGCTAATCAATTCAAAATTTGAATAGCATTTGCTCAGATTTGAGGAGCAGTAAAACATAGCCTTACATCACAAAAATTTGCAATCCTAATATTTCGGGGTATAAGTGGATACCAGTACTTTTTTCTGCCGAAGTCTGGGCTTCGACTTATGTATGGATAAAAAAAAATTCAGTTACCGTATCTCCACGATGCCGGACGCACTGTAATCGTCTAAAACAACACTACATGTACTTTAAGTTTCACCATTCCAATCGAAATATTTGTAGATGTAGCTTTGCTTGTCTGTGTCTTTATTTAAAAACATCCCCCTCACCACCTTCAAAATATTATCAACCCGAGAATATGCCATCAGCATAAAATATTTGTCAGACATTCGTCAAAAATGGCACGTTTCACGCGTCTCGCGAGATGTCTACTTTTAGTTTTCAGTTAAGTTAACCAATCATATTATACTGCGTTGTTTTATTCTATTTTTAGTAACATTTTATAAACACGTGTGATTAAAAACGGAGTCGGCATTGTGTTCTAGTTATCGGATATATTGAAATAAAAACTGGTTCAAATTAATCACAACTTGGAGTATTAAACAAGTTAGTCCTGCATTTATAAATTGATTTTTTCGTAGGCCTAATTATACTCCACATTCATCCAAAATATAATGAATCGCACTTCACAAGTTTGAAAGCAACTTTTGGCTAATGAATAAAATAATTCTATCGCCTCTGAGTCGCTTTTTGCGATGCGATACTGCTTAAATTGAACCCTGCTCTGACACAAATTTATAATGATTCAACACTATATTCAAGTAGAATTCTGCGATTGAAAACATACACGGCATGGTTATTTCATCGCTAAATTCTATTTGAAAATGGTGTTGATTTATTATAAATTCGTGTCAGATGTAGTGAGAAATGATTCCTTTTGGCGGAAAATAAAGAATCGTGGTGAAAAATAGAAGGTAAGAGTTCTAAAAGGTCCTGTGAACAGAGGTGGGGAAGAAGAGTATTTTACCGTATTTTCATATTGCAGCTATGTAAAGCCAAATAGGAACTGTCAGTGGACATTGTCTACTCAAGACAGTTCCAAAAGGAACTATAGATACACTAACTCCATTCATTTGTCACCTCCCTCTTTGTTCAGATAAGCTGGTGATTTTGGGACGAACGGTATCTGGCCAGCTCTGTTTATCCCGAAGACCAGTGTTTGAAATGCCGCCTGGCTGCATTTCCGGCAGTCTATTTCACAAAATAAAGTGGCGACAATATTCATTCAATTTGAGTTACACACTCTGCCCGTTTGACACTTTATTCTCTTGGTCGGATAAACTGGTGATTTTGCGACAGATGGTATCTGTTAAGCTCTATTTATCATGACGACCAATGCCTGAAATACAGCCAGACTGCATTTCCGGTAGTCTACTTTTCTGATTATTTGAGACTTCGATGATTTTCGCAAGTCTGTTCATTTGACACTTTCCTCTCTGGTGTTAGAAAGACTAGTGATCAGGCGACTGACGGCAGCCGATCAGCTCTATTTATCTCTACTATAGGTACCTGAATACTGTCAGGCAGCATTTCCAACAGTCTATTTTTCAAAATTTTCTTGTGTGGGTCCCCCCCCCCCACAAGGACTTGCTACTTTGGCGTTCACAAGGGTACTTTGTTGAGGTTCGCAAGTTCATTCGTTTGACATTTTGTTCTCTGGTCGGATAAACTAGTGATGGGCGACTGACGGTATGTGGTCAGATTTATTTATCTCGGCGATCGGTGCTTGACTGAATAGTGAACACTATGCTGTCAGACAGCATTTTCAACAGTTTATTTTTCAAAATTTTCTGGAGGAGATCCCCCATACCCTCCACAAGGACTCACTACTTTGGCGCTCGTGAGTGGGATTCGTCGAGGTTCGCAAGTCCATTCCTTTGACACTTTACCTCAACAATCATTGCCTGAAATACTGCCAGGATGCATTTCCGGCAGCCTGTTTTTCAAATTTTTTGGGGGAGGCTTCCCTACCCCTAGTTGAAGGATGCGCCTTTGCACCCTTGACCTTGGACTTTGCCATAGCCTTGCCCCTCCAACCACCGTGCCCTTAATCCGATTTTAGAGTATTGTAAATGTTTCATTTCTGACAAAGAAAAAACTATGACAACCCTTGTTTACTCTAGAGTTACTATACATGTAAGAGTATTTTACCTGGGGCTGTTCGTTTCATGGCAATGATACATCTTTGAAACTATATATCCTTGCGTTATAAATTAGCAAGCTTATGGTTGCTTTTGATTAGCTTATGTTATTTTTTTTACCTTTACTGAATGTTTTTTGATTTTTTTAGTTCTAAGCCTATCAAATTTGTTGAACGGTCAAGAGCTGGAGCACGGATGTTGTGTTCATCATTTTCACCAGGTGGTATGTTTTTAGCTACTGGTAATTCTGATCATGTCATCCGTGTCTATTTTCTACATAGTACATGTCCTGAAAAAATCTGTGAGCTTGAAGTACATAAGGTAAGAAATATTTCTGATTGAAGTATGGCCATATGGACGTATATTGTCATCGCCCCTGGTCGTCCATCCGTCCGTCTGTCAGTCCGTCTGTCCGTCCACAATTGCTTGTGAACGTCTACAGGTAACAATTTTTATCCAATTTCAATGAAATTTGAAATATAGGTTTATCACACGGATGCTTTCGATATTGGCATGTGTCGGACTGTAACTTCATGGATTATGGCCCCTGATTGTATGGAAAATCGCGTTTTAGGTTGTGAACACTCTAGAGGTCACAATTTTGAACCGATTTTGATTTAACTTGAAAGCATGTTTTTAACTGAAAGGTCTTTGTTCCTTTTGATATTTGCGTGTATCAGATCGTAACTTCCTGAATTATGGCCCCTGATTGAACGAAAAATAGCCTTTTTTAGTTTGTGATCCCTCTGGAGGTCAACATTATTATCCGATTTAAAAGACCGTCTAATCACCATAACACCGTAAGGAAGGTTGAGTTCGAATTTCGTGAAAATCGGACCAAAATAGCCGGGCCGCCGCTTGTACACGAAAAGTGTAAAAATGTGTTATGTCAAGGTTGTGGACCCGGTAGAGGTCACAATTTTGAACCGATTTTGATGAAACTTGAAATGCATGTTTATAATAACCCAAAGATCTTGGTTCCTGTTGATATTTGTGCCCATCGGATAGTAACTTCCTGAATTATGGCCCCTGATTGTCTGAGAAATGGTCTTTTAAGCTTGTGGTCCCTCTGGAAGTCACAATTATTATCGGATTTCAAAAAACGTTTCATTATATCACCGTTACGCCGTATGAAGGATGAGCTCGAATTTCGTGAGAATCGGACCAAAATTGCCAGACAAAATGGCCGTCACTGGTAAGCGAATAGTGTAAAAATTTGGTATATCAAGGTTGTGGACCCTGTTAGAGGTCAATTTTGATGAAACTTGAAATGCATGTTTATAACCCAAAGATCTTGGTTCCTTTCGATATTTGCACACATCTAAGCTTAACTTCCTGAATTATGCCCTCTGATTATACAAAAAATCGCCTTTTTAGCTTGTGGTTGAGTTCAAATTTCTTGAAAATCAAACCAAAACTGCCAAACAAAATGGATGGCGCTTGTATGGGAATAGTGTAAAAATTCGGTATATCAAGATTGTGGACCCTGTTGAGGTCACAATTTTGATCCGATTTTGATGAAACTTGGTTCCTTTCAATATTTGCGCATATCGAATTGTAACTTCATGAATTATGGCCCTTGATTGTAGGAAAAATCCTTTTCTTTTTAGCTTGTTCTCTATCCATCACTCGAAAATGTGGGCGTATCTTGTCTGGCAGCGGCTGATCTGATTTTAATGAAACTTAAAATGCGTGGTTTTAACTTCATAATCTCACTTCCTCGCGATAACAGCTCATAACGAACTGTAACTTCCTGGAATATAAAACACTCATGTACAAAAAATCATGTATTTAGATTCTGGACCCTCTACAGCTCACAAGTTTGATTAGCTGTTAATGAAACTTCAAATTTATGTTTAGATCACATTTAAAAAAACCCTTGTAATATATCACTGTTACACCATAGTGACAGTTTAGTTTGAATTTCGTGAAAATCGATCTCAACAAAATGGCCTTTTGAATTTCGGCAATTTCCATTAATTTCTTCTACTATTAGTATTATGGCCATTGTTTCACTTCGTTGAACTGTATAAAATTTCGAATTATTTGATATGTATGAAATTTATATTAGGGTTGTCACGATTAATCGGTTTAGTCGTAGTCGATTCGGTTTCTAGCTCAAACCGATTCACACTTTGAAAAATCGGTAGTCGTTTCATCCAATTTATATTTATACAAATACATATAATGATTGACTTTTACTCTCTGTTAAACACACTGCTGAATTGCTGCCTATTAAAACCATACGGAAACTACGTCTTTCAAGACGCAATACAGTGGCACGATCTCAATGTCGCACGGAATTCTTCGTCTACCATATTAGGCATGGCTTACTACGAAATGTGTAAAATAGTTGATATTGACGGGAAATAGTTGTCAACAACGGACAATAACAGACATTCGATAATATCTTAGGCATGGACTGAAAGCATGGCGCACGAGACGGGGAAGTTGGCTGTGCCTTTTTACGAGTGATAAACTAGCAATTCCGATTAATCGGCACCGATACGATTTTTGGCTGGACGATTAACCGATTCAAGAATTTTGTAATCGTGACAACCCTAATTTATATGCATGATTTGAACTAATGAAACAAAGAATCCAATTAAATTTCACCAATTTCCATTGGAGTTATCGACCTTGTTTAACTTTGTTGAACCTTGTGAATGCTCAAGTGACGGAATTTATCATCTAATCTAAACGAAATTTGTATGCAACAGCATATTAAATTTCAACAATTTACAATATGCATTATTTGAAATAGTAAAACGAAAAGTCTGATGAATTTCAACAAGTTTTGTAAATTACTTCCAGGGTTAAGCCAATTGTTTCAGTATGTAGAACCTTGTGAACCCTCAAAGGTATAACCTGATCTGTATGAAATTGTCTTGTAAATGCCCCCAATTACCTACAAAAGAATAAATATGCAACAACCTTTGTCGATTTAGCAAATGTGGACGTTTGTTTTGTTGCCTGGCAACCTATCTTTGACATTGTATTAAAAAGTTCAATGAAAGATACATTATGGGAGATTAGATAACGAGTTGGCAGTTCTCACAACAATAGTTAAAAACTAGCTAATTTAAAGGCAATTTGCTGAAAATTTCAGTCAAATTGTTCCACTATTGAAATTTCCGCTTAGCCTCTGTCATCATTACTAAAGCCGGTAAGACAAAACCAGGAAAATATTTCAGCGAATCGAACTACAATCCAGCAAAAATCTCATGCTAGCCTCAACATCGACAGTTGATTATGGTCTGAATAGGTTAATTAATGTCTAATTAATAGTTTTTATAACATTTCAGGCCTAAAGAAAGACCTACAATAGACAGATTTTGCTCTTGCATAATGCATGTTTAAGCTTTACAAATATCATTTGCCGTTTAAGTAAAATGGATTGTGTATTAATCTGTAAGAATTGTGTTAATATACGAAGTGTATTTTACAGGACCGTGTCGACAGCATAGCTTACAGTAATCATAGTATTAACTTTGTTAGTGGAAGTCAAGATGGAACTGCTCGAATCTGGCGCTATGAAAGACAAGAGTGGAGAGCTATGGTTCTAAATATGAGTTCACCAAGGTTTGTACTCTTTTGTAGTAAGGTATATGTTATATACAGTCAAACTTGTATTAAGCAAGCACCCAAGGGAAATTTAAAAATGCTTGCTTAATGGAGGTGCTCTTTGACTAGAGGTATCCAATATTGCCCCAACCCCTACCACAAAAAAAATAAAGATATAGATTGCATATATTTTTTTTATTCACGTAGTATAACAATAACAATACATGTACATGTACAATGTACTTTTTATCTAGTTGTCAATTCAAAGTAGGCCCCCCAATATTTCTTTTACTTTCATCATAGCGTCTAAAAGTTCTATATTGTCACTATCTTTTGCATAAGATAATAATGTCTCGGCGGAATACTTCGCAGAACTTAAGTAGTTTTTTCGGATTGAACAAAGATATTATCACTATCATCAGAATCATCACTTGAATCAACAGATTCTTTTAATAGTTCACATGCCGATTGTTCCCAGTCAATGTCTTTTGAATCAAATGTAAATACGTTTTCATCAAGAGTATGCAAATTGTGAAATTCACATTCGAAAACGTCTTTCGATATTCTCAAAACCGAAAGAGGTATATTATCTTCTTCATCATCACCGTCATCATCATCATCTTCTGTCACTCCATTTTCAAAACTAAATCCACACTTTAAAAAACACTTGTGAATTGTGGATGCTTCAACTGAAGCCCAAGCAGATTTCACCCAGTAAATTGCAGTTAAAATGTCAATTTTTTTTAAAATCTCTCTCCCCCCAACAATCGTATTACGCTCCATCTCTGATAATATATGTTCACATTGTAATTTTCGGAATTGTAATTTAAAAGACTGTATTATGCCCTGGTCCATTGGTTGACTTTTTGAAGTGGTGTTAGCCGGTAAAAACTTGACTGTCACGTTGCTAAGATTCATTTGCGGATGCGCAGGGCAGTTGTCTACAAACAGTAAAATATTTCGTTTCTGTTTCTTCATCTTTTTATTCAAGTCAGATAGCCACAAACTGATCCCGCAGTGAATATTCGCTTGGCCGCTACAATCACTGACGAGGCTTAATGAGTACGGCATATTAACTTTTTTACTCTGACAAATTAAATTCTCAAACATTTTTTTGAGGTAAAAGAAAAATAAAGACGTTTGAAGTATTTGTAGTTAAAAAATATTTCCGATTTAGTGTAAATGGGTATTAAAATGAGTAAAATGCATCATTTTGCCCGAAGCAGTTAGGTGTTATGTAAACATTGCACGAGCTGTTGAGCCAATGACTGACGCCGCGTGCAGTCAACGCACTTGTTGTGGAGAATCATCTGTTACAGAGTTAATTCGTAAGTAATTCTCTCTGTGAAACAGATTGAGATAGCCATTCTTCGTATAAAAAACTTGTCATCCAGGCTTTTTTATTGTTCCTATACATTACAGGGAGTCGCTTGACATCTTTCACTTTAGAGAAACATCGTGGTTTGTTCGCGTTGCCAATCAACAGCAGAGTGATTTTTTCGCCAGTCATACTCGAACAAAGAGCCAAAGAGAGTCGTTCTTTCGAACATTTACTGCCAGCACAGTCGTCACCCTTTATGTGGAATGATTTCCTGGTCGTGTCTTTAAAAAACAATGCCTTTTCATCCATATTAAAAATATTCGAGGGTGCGTAACCATCACAAATTGCAGGCAGCTTCGACTTCCATTCTTCGACCGCATTACCGTCCACATCCGCACGCTCGCCACTCATTGTACCCCACACAATATTGTTTCTTTTACAAAAGGCGTTCAACCAACCATTGGATGCTTTAAAAGTGTCAATCTTCAAATCTGTAGCAAATTTTAAGGCTTTTGCCTGTAGTAAGGGTCCATTTATTGGGGCATTGCGAGCTCTACAATCCTTCAAAAACTTCCAGACCAAATCATTAATGTCTTCATTGCCTGTCGACCTTTTCGTTCGCTTCTTGTGAGGTGATGAATTATTCTCAAAATCGTCTAGAATTTCTGCCTTTCTTTTCAAAATGCCGTGAATTTGAGTATTTCCCACCCCAACTATTTTAGCGATTACTCGACCACTTTTACCTTCATTTGATAACTGTATCACTTTGACACGTTCTTCAAGTGTCAAAACTGTAAGAATTTTACGAGGCGTAGTAACATTAGACATATTGATCATTGATAAACAATGTCTTATCAATTCAGACTCTTTCTTATATATCATCGTTGGCTTGGTTATGAATAGAATATTGATTAGGTGTAAGTACTTTACGAGGCGTAGTTACATTAGACATATTGATAAACAATAGAATATTGATTAATGGTTAAAGTTATCAGCTTGGGGTGTGAGTAAACTTGTTAATTAGAGAGACAGTTAGTTCAAGCCAAGCGAGTAAATTGTGTCAAGGTTATTGACAGTCCAGTCTCGTTCACTCAAGCGAGAACGTGATTCTCCGAGATTCACTGTGATGTGCTCGCTTAATGGATGAAATAGCATGACCGGAGGCTAATATAGGTGCCCGCTGCACGTGTTGAACAGGTGCGCGTTTAGTAGAGGTTAAATTACTTAAAAATCGCTCTGGGGGATTTTTGGGTGCCCGTTGAAGCAAGTGTTCGCTGATTAGGAGTGCACGCCAGAGTAAGTTCTACTGTATATATTAAAGTAGATAAAGTACAAGTACTTCTTTGTTTACGGTAGAAAAATGCATAAATAAATAAAAAATACGTCCAGGTAAAAAATTCTCCACTTTACTTCATTCTCACATACTGGTACATTAAATATGAGCTAGCTATCTGCCTTCTATGGGCGTCTTCAGATATTAATAATGTACACAATATAAGTATTGTGGTATAATTTATTTATGGTGGGACACCCTAATAATGCTTTTTGACACGCAGGCACCTGTAATATGGAAAATCACTTTAAAAAATGACATCCAAATGTGGGGGGGTTGGGATGGCCTAGTGGTCTAGAGTGCCGCGCTTCGACCTCTAGCTGGTCGGTCACCTCTGGCTTGCGGCTGTGATTTCGAGCCCTGGTGTGAGCGTATGTGGCATGGAGATAGGGGCGCCTTCTCAACCTCGTGGGTTTCCTCCGGGCACTCAGGTTTCCTCCCACAAAGACCCCTACGCGCAAGCGAATTATTGAAATAAAATTTTAAAAAACCAACATATGTTAGTCCCGAAATGACTTAGTTGTGTCGAGTGGGCGTTAAACCTCATTTCTCTCTCTCTCATCCAAATGTGACTATTGACTTTATATAGTGTTTAAGATCATGAGACGAAGATTATCAGTTTCCTATGATTATGGCAACTGATATTAATGTATTGTAAATGTTGTCATTTCTGACAAAAGAAAAAATATGTGAAACCCTTGTTGATTCCCCAAACGACTTAGCTGCTGTGGTATGTTTCGTTATCAGTCAACCTATCTTATATGTATTTTGCGCCAAAATCAACCATTTTACCATAGTTTCATTGTAAACAATGGCTTGTATGGGAAGTGATATTTCCATGCTACTGTGCCACTGGAACTGGGAATGTCTATATGGAATCTTAAAAGACGGGTGGGTCAGCATTGTCACATTTACGCTTGGTAGAGGGCTGGGAAGTAGATAAGAATCAAAGCATTTTTAAAGTCATGACCATCAATTGCTTTGGTGTGTTATACTATTAGATGTAACATCTAAGACCAGTTTCTCCATGCTGTTGGCTGACCTCAAAGAGATTAAAATGTCCGACAATAGAGAAACCATGAATTATTCACTCTTATTTATATTATAGAAAAGATACAGTAGCAACACCAACATCTACACCGTGTAGTAATAGTAATCTAGAAGTACCATGTGTAACAATGGTGTGTTGGAGTAAGAATGATCTGCAGGTTGTAACAGCTGTTAGTGACTGTTCACTTAAAGTATGGGATTCACATTCTGGAAATCTTCTACATATATTAAAGGTAATTAATCAACATATTACTGTTATTTTTCACACCCACATTTTGTGATGTTCCGATTATCGGTTTCTCCATCGGTAATTTACAGATAAGTTGCCTACTGGTGGAAATCGGCATCAGCCGAAACACTGAAATTTTGACGATATTTGTTCAGAATGGCTGACAAAGTAGAAACCACAAATTGTTTTCAGGATTGAAATATTTAGGGAATTTGGTAGATTAAGGAAGTCAATGAAGGCAAATTAAGTAGGTAATCAACTATGGTTGGTGTGGTTCACAATTAAGAGGTTGATCCCCTAATAACAATCGAGATTAGTAATACTTGTTATCTCAGTAAAGTAAATATATGGGGTATTTTGAATATGATTCACCATATCTTGATGTTTGATAGGGGTATATTCTCGGTCTGGTTTATACAGGAGAAACAGCATCCATGGTATGTAAACATCTTGCCATGTAAACTAGTCAGTCAATAAACTGCAAAGTTATATTTTACTTTTTCAAACTTAGTAATATTGTTTTATAGTAAGCTTAGTGAGCTGTGTGGATCGAAGACAGTGAAATACATGTAGAAATTGGTTATTTTCAGGGACATGATGATGAAGTTTTTGTACTAGAATCAAATCCAATAGCACCTCATATATTTCTCAGTGCAGGTCATGATGGAAAAGTTATTATATGGGATATCTTAAAAGGACACAAAATTAAAAGTTTCTTCAATATGGTAAATAAAAACTTAAATTCTGAAGTATTTACACGCCAGATCAAAATAAATGTTTTTACTATCTTGCACCAAACAAAACGGTACAAGATGGGTATTGAAGTGTGCTCCATCAGTCTGTCCGTTGTTCCTTTCATCCTGGTTTTGTTTCCGGAATAAATATGGGACCAGTCATCAACCTACCAGTACTCCAATTGTCGAGCCTATGGCCAATTAAGACTTTCACAGATTTAATACTGTAAAAAAAATTGTCATCACTTCCCATCCTCAATGGCTTGTCTTTGTTCTATTAACTAAAGTTATCATCCAGTTGAAATTTGTATACAGTAGCTAAGTTCAAGAGACAAAAAAGCATATTGATCTTCAGAGATTCCTGATAATTACTTTATCCAGACAATCTTTTAAGAATTCAAAGTGAACCGATGGAAACTTACTACGTCAACCGCATCTCCATGTTGCAAAATCCATGTATTTCCTAAGATATTTTCTGTAATGTGTTAAATAGCTTTATTTAATGTTAAAATATATCTGCCTTACCCCATAATCAGAAATTAATACATTTCTAATTAGCCTCCTTCCAAGAATTGGTGATTGCTTTGCAATCAATAGATTTTCAAAATGTATTAAATCACTGAAATTTTCTGATGAATAAATTGACCTACATAGCTGTAACTTTGTGTCTTTTTGACCTAGATACTAATTCTTTTTTCTTTGAGTACCTTAAACATTTACTTTAAATCTGCAATTTTCAAATTTCGAAAATTATCTCTTGAACATTTGTACGATTTTTAAGAAATTTGGAATGTAAGAAGATCTGGTTGATCAAACTTCAACGGTGTCATTAGAAATTTTCTAACTTATCCCCCCTTGGAGAAATTAAAGATCATAGTTTTCAAAAATTCGAAAACCTAATGGGTCAGATTGCCTTGGAAATTTCTCTGTACTAGCCTAGAAACTGCTGATGCGTACAAAAAATATGGAGTTTGAAAAGTAAAAAAAAAACCTTAAGCTTTTGCGATATTTTACTTACAGATGTGGGAGTAACATTTTCTGAATCATTGAAAGGATGCCTAAAAAATGTTTAGAGAAGAATTTGTTTTCAGTCAACTGATGGCTATCATTTTGAATTAAATTTGAAAAAAAAGTAAAAAATCCATATTAATGGTCAAGAAAATAAACACAATAGACCACAGTTTGGAGAATTTGTCTATTTCTGCAATACATACATTTCTGGATACTGGCAAAGAAATAAGTGGGTCATTTGGTCCTTCATTTAAAAGTTTTATCAAAATTGGTTGATAACCAAATGTTCTGTGCAACTCTTGAAATGTTAAAATATGAAATTTTACCCTGTTGAAATGTTTATCTTTATAACTTTTTGACCAATTTTAATAAAAAAAATTCTTTTTAAGATTCTTGATAATCCATGACACGTGACGATGAATATGAAAGCTTTCATATCTGTCTGGCAGATCTAGTTACTATTATTCATAGAATTTTTATACCAGTTCCACTTAGTGGGCTTAAAGGCACTTTACAATGTTAAAAAGAAGTGGGTTTTAACATCCACTCAACAAAAACTGTGTCATTTCGGGACGAATATATGGTTCAATTTTATTTCAATCATTCACTTGCACATAGGGGTCATTAGCTGTGGGAGGAAACCACAGGGACTGGAGAAAACCCATGAAGTTCAAGTGGGGAATCAAAACCACTCCACTTGACCCAGTGACAAACCACGCATTAAACCACTAGACCACACAAATATTAAAAAGTAAAATATAAATTGACACTAAAAACGTTATTAGAAAATAGAATCGAGTTATTGAGTGACAAAGATAATGAACGACAAGCTTAATTTCTAATTAGGGAACCACAAATTTTCCGGCAGGGTTTCCCCTTATCACTGGTGCAGATCTGCAGGACAGATGGCCTGGTAAGGGACAACATAGTATTGTAGTTTTGAGAGATGAAAAACCTAGGTCCTGTTTAAACATTAGCATGCATGTAAAAGTTCCCAGGCAGTTGGAATACGACATAAGAGTAGGCCATAAAACTGCTGTCTTTGCAAAATTTCAATCATAGTCCACTGTATGCATATAGCTATCTTCATTAGCCCAGTGGGAGCAGAACAGTAGGTCGTTTAACCCCCATTTCACTAGATTTATTTCCAATTATAATTCAGATTGAAGGTCAGGGTCATGGAGCTGTATTTGATTGTAAGTTTTCACCAGATGGTCTTAAAATAGCAGCTACAGATTCACATGGTCACCTTCTTGTCTTTGGTTTTGGTGATGGATATAAATTTAAAAAGGTAAACTTTAGCTAGATACAAGTATAATCGATTGAAAACTTGCTTGTTCCTGTTTTAATGAAATTAAATGGCTAACAAGTCATCAGATGTGATGTCACATATATAGGGCCTGCTAGATGTTCCCGGTTGTGTAGTTCTACAGTTATATATTTATGATTTTAGGTTCCACAAGAACTTTTTTTCCACACTGATTATCGTCCTTTAATTAGAGATACCAACAGTTATGTATTAGATGAGCAGACACAGCAAGCACCTCACTTAATGCCTCCACCATTCTTAGTAGATATTGATGGTAACCCATATCCACCATATTTGCAACGTCTGGTACCCGGTAGAGAAGATTGTGCAGCAGATCAACTTGTACCTCATGTAGCTTATAATGAAGATGGTAGGTTCTAATGCTTAATTTGAATATCTTTATGTTTATCATAGCTTTTGGTTATTACAATTCCTTATAGATACATTATGGGAGATTAGATAAAAAGAGCTGTCAGTTCTCACTATAATAGTTTAAAACTAGATAATGTAAAGGGAATTTGCTGAAATATGAACCAAGATTTTAGCGATTGAATTTTGGTACAATAAAAAACATAGTCACGATTATAAATTTTGTGTTTAAATCATGAATGAAAGTTGGATAAGTTAATGAATTTCTAATCAATAATTTAGAAAACATTTCAAGCCTAAAGAAAGACCTGCAATTGGCAGATTTACTCTTGCATAACATATGTTTAATGAATGATTTATGACTTTTCATTGTAATAATCCAAAAGTGAACTAGTTTGTTTCGAGTGGACGTTAAAGTAGCTAAGTCTTTAACTCAATATTATCTACAGTCCTCGATATAGTATAATAGTAAATACAAGCAAAAATATTGACTTTTCAAGAGAACTTTTTTATTGTTGAAATATGTAATTGTTCAACAGATTTTATTTAACCGAAGGTGATTTCATACACACAAGTAAATTTATTATAGCCATAATGAAGAAATCTGTGTAAAATTAAGGACGGTTTAGACAGTAGGCTGTTGATTACCATTAAAATGAAAATATCTATGAGATCTCAGATGAGTTTGGAATTGAATGTGATTGCCCTTTATATGCATAAGATCTCAAATGAAGTTCAGATTTGAACTAGATTTAGCAATTATTTGCAAAGTTAATGTGCTCAGCTTAAAATTTATCCAAAACTTCATGTTTTTCAACAGTCTACATTTGCTATTCAGATTTTAGTGAAACTTCTAGAATGAATTTGAACTAGATTCTTCTTTTACCATACTGCTCTTGGCGATGCAACATTTGCATTTTTCGCTAACTAAAATCTCAAATTTCTCATGGCTTAACCCATTCTAACCCACTCGGATCAGGGTTCTTAATCCCTTTTGAAACGAACCGGCCAGAATTGGGTCAAATGAGGTCCCAGTAGGAAATGGGTTAATTATAAGCTTCCATTCCCTTTGATAAAACAAGACTTCCACAAAAATAATTCTTGGTAATTTGTTATGGAGAATGTCGTATTTTGATGTATGTAATTACCACAAAAATAACGACAATAAGGTACACCTTTTGAAAATTTTCCATATTTAATTCACATACCAGCTTTCAAGTTCACATCATTAATACTGAATAAATTACTATCTTCGTTTATTTCATGATACGTTTGAGTTTCATCCGTCGATGATCAAAAATATTTGCATTTTTCTGCTATTGCTAGTATCAGAAAATGCTGCAGTCAAAATAAACTGATAACTAGTCGCATACATATAACTTGCAAAAGTTTTTAATTCATTCGTCGATGATAGACAAACGGCACAATTGTCACGTGACAACCATAATGGAAATTGCTTTAAAATATAATTCCTTAGAATTATCATATAGCTTTAAATAAAAACGACAATATTTTAAAAATTAAGCCTTTGTCAGAGTGTGTATATAGTTAAAAAAAAATGATAACGGTAAAGCTATTTAAAACTGGTTTTTGACCTAATTCCAAACGATATGTCACATGTCATTGGAATTCGGCATTAGACATTCTATAGGAAAAATGAATTATTAATGACTTTTTCTTGGTGTATTCGGTGTTCTATTAGGGGATAATACACAATAAAGATATAAATTTACCTAACGACGGGTCAGTGACTCTATCAATGTATGATCCAGATATTATTTGGATATCTACCAGTACCTGGAATTCATACAAAGCATGGAAGATGCTCTTCATTCGCCACATGTTTTTTTTTTTTTTAAAGAAAAACAGCTTGCTGAACCTGTTATGAATAATCAGCAAGCTTGTTTCTCCAAAGTACCATTTTGACGGATATTCCTAATTAGAACTTCACCTTTCACAATGTTGTAGTTTCCAAGTGATTCATATAGCGCAGTGGTTCGCAACCTTTTTTTGCCAACGGCACACCTTGGAACACATGAGAAACTAGCGGCACACTTAGCTAATTATATATGAAAAATATTTGAATTTTTCAAAATAATAACATGGCAAATCATAGAGGGCATACAACGGTGACACAGACTGGTCATAGACACATCATAGAATGGATTAAACTTTTAAAGAAAAACACAACTATTAACTTTATTGCAGTGTTTCAAATTTCGTCAATCGAATAGCTTGCTTTCTTAGAGACAAATTTAGATAGCGTGCCCTTCAAAATTTCGCAGCTCCCCTAATAAGATCTTACGGCACACTGGTTGAGAATCACTGATATAACGCTAAAATGATGCATCTTGTAGACACAGAAGTCTAC
Source organism: Patella ulyssiponensis (assembly GCA_963678685.1). Lineage (NCBI taxonomy): Eukaryota > Metazoa > Mollusca > Gastropoda > Patellidae > Patella > Patella ulyssiponensis. The sequence continues at coordinate 27,237,259 of OY783226.1, read as the reverse complement.
ATTTTCTATCAGATTATAATATTCATGATATCTTGGAGGATTTCGAATCAAGATTCATCATGTATTTCTAATGCTATTGCTCTTGACCTACACTTTGTTATTATATTTTTAGGGCTATCTCAGGTTATTGGAGAAGAAGAACCTCTGCCAGAAAATGTATTTGTAGAACATGGTGGTGGTGCCCTTCCTCCAACGGACCGACATGCTGCTGCTGTAGCTGCTGCTTCTGTTGGCAGTCATGGAGAAAGACAGAGTATTGATGCTATGATAGAAAATCTACAAAGAGAACAGGATCAGAGAGTGGCTAGAGCTGGGGGTGAATCCCTAGCTTCTCCTCCGCCTACTGGTGGTTCACCTCGTGCATCTACATCTAGACATCAGTCAGGCCAAGGCAAGTAGAATAAAACATATATTTATGATATATTGATAAGTTATAAAAAGGGTTTGCAAATTGTAGAATAGTCAATGTGAGTATAAATCATGGATAATAATAGCAGTATCTGTAGCTGGTCAAGACAGCCATTACAATCACCCAAATTCATGATTAATAAATGCTTTGGTAAACATTAACATCAAATTCTTATGGCAGATCCATGTTTCTGAAGTGTTGGTAAAATAGGATTGTTTGTTGTTATTACTTTAAGGTTTAGTTGGTATGAGACGCAGTGGAGAATTAGAAGGTGTTAGACAATCTTTAGAAAATGTTTTACAGAGAGCTACACAGAGTGATATAGCTGCTTTAAGTCGTCGAATATTTGTTCGAGGACTAGATCCAGAGGTTCTTAGGTAAATATGTTAAAACTATGGTGGCTGAAAGCATCCATTTAGATCGTCTTGTTTCTAGATTCAATGCACGAGTCGCTGTTAAGCCAGCAAGGAGAAAAGGTCGACGATCGACGACTTTTTCTTCGTATTGGCTTAACGGCGACACATGACTTTCACAACACGAGAGTCGCTGTTAAGTCTCTTCTTGTATATAAAATCAGAATGGAGGAGATTTTCCCATTCTGATTCTATATACAAGAAGTAAAATGTAGCCGTTGCGCATGTAACTTACTATAACGTCCGAGGCGAGAGTCGCCATTAAGCCAGTACGTCAAAAAAAGTCGCTGATCGTTGCCCTTTGCATCATGCTGGCTTTATGGCGACTCTCATGTTGTGTCTAGAAACACAACGATCTAAATGGACACTTTCAGTCACCATCGATAACAATATATTAGGTTTGTGTAACTTTTATTCTAATTGCAGATCTATTGCATGGGCCATCTATAAATTGATTTATCTGTGCTTGAATATTTGTTCAGTTTGAATTTGGTGTGCATTAGACCATAACTTTTTGGGTTGTGATGCCTTTTATGCTCGCTAGCCTGAAGGTGGAGTGTTCGTTCCCAATGTTTACCGCGTAATTTCATCCAGAATTTTCCAGCTTGGTATCCCCTTGTCAAGAGATGTAGGGCTGTGACAAGGACAACTCTCTAGTCATTCAGATGGGACAAAAACAGAGGTCCCATGTAGACATTGGTGTGCTCATAAAAGATCCCTTGCCAGTTGGAATTCGATGTAAGAGTAGGCAATAGTACCACTGTCTAGGCAAAATTTCACTCATAGCACACTGTATGGCTTATACATGTCTTACTTAGCCCAGTCTGAGCAGGACAGTAGGACATTAAACCCAATTCATTTTATTACTTCCAGAGTTAAGGCCTTTGTTTCAGTTTGTAGCATCTTGTAAACTGTCAAACGACGAAATTTATGATCTGATCTGAATGAAATTGTCTTATAAATGCCCCCAATTACCTACAAGAGAATAAATATGCGACTACCTTTGTGGACCGCTTGGACAATATAGCTGCTATGGGCGTATATTTTGCTGCTTACCTGATTTTGACCAAACTTGAAGTAAAGGTTTATATCCCAAAGATATCTCCTTCCCCCTCTCTCTCTCTCCCACTTCGCAAGTTCTGTACTTATACACAATATTTTCAGACAAAGTGAAGAAGTGAGACAAGCTTTAGGTGATGTGGAACATAAAAAGTTCATGTCTGAAAGAAAGAAGAAACCTGCAGGTGCTCATGATGTAAGTATGAGTAATTTTGTTATATGCCCACATTTTCATTTGGACATATATTGTAGTAGCCCTTGTCTGGACGCCGGGACGTCCCTCCATCCACAATTTGTTGATGGACATTCTACAGGTCGCAATTCTTATTTGATTTTGACGAAAGATCTCAGGGGTTTCTTTCAATATTGGCATATATCGAATTGAAACTTCATTTATTATTGGTTCCTGATTGTTCGGAAAATCATGTTTTAGATCAAACTTGAAATGCATGTTCATAACTAAAAGATCTTGGTTCCTTTAGATAATTGCACATATCAGATGGAAATTTCCTGTATTATGGCCCCTGATTGTACAATAAATCACTTTTTATACGCCCACATTGAAATGTGGTCGTATATGTCGTCGCCACCGTCCGGCGGTCCGGCGTCCACAATTGCTTGTGGACACTCTACAGGCTAAAGTTAATATCCGATTGACTTTAAATTTATACACAGTGTTTAAGGTCATGAGACGAAGAAGCCTATTGATTTTCAGCGATTTCCGATAATTACTGTTAGAGTATGGCCCTTGATCACTTCAAAAAATCTTGTGGACGTTCTAGAGGCCAAAGTTAATAACCGATTGACTTTGAATTTATACACAGTGTTTAAGGTCACGAGACGAAGACACCTATTGATTTTCAGCAATTCCCGATAATTACTGCCAGAGTTATGGCCCTTGATCACTTAAAAAAATCTTGTGGATGCTCTAGAGGTCAAAGTTAATATCCGATTGACTTTAAATTTATACACAGTGTTTAAGGTCATGAGACGAAGAAGCCAATTGAGTTTCAGCGATTTCCGATAATTACAGCCAGAGTTATGGCCCTTGATCACTTCAAAAAATCTTGTGGACGCTCTAGATCTCAAAGTTAATATCCGATTGACCTTAAATTTACACAGTGTTTAAGGTCATTAGACGAAGAAGCCTATTGAATTTCAGCGATTTCCGATAATTACTGCCAGAGTTATGGCCTTTGATCACTTCAAAAAATCTTGTGGACGCTCTAGAGGCCAAAGATAATATCCGATTGACTTTAAATTCATACACAGTGTTTAAGGTCATGAGAAGATGAATCCAGGCATGATTCTGAGGACTAAAAAAAAAAATGAAAATTTTGGCCATGGGCTAAAAATACACTGAGGTACACGATTGAGGCACGCTGTAGGCGTGCCGAATTACTACGGGGGTTCGGGGGCATGCTCCGTCGAGAAAATTTTTAAAATTTAACTTTAAATCGTGCACTTTGAAGACATTTGGATGGTAAATGCCTAGATTAAAAATGAACCTTGTGCAGCTAATTCCAGCAAAAATACAAAGCAAAAACAGATAAAAAATTTTATTTGTTTTATCAAAGTCTGGCTTTTTTTTTTGAGGCAGACTGTAAAAGTCCCTTTGATTTTTTTTTTAGATAAGGCTTGGCTTTTTATTTCTAAGTATTCTTTCAGTCAGCGGTCAAAATTAGGATTTTTTTTCAAAAAATGGCACAGTAATTCCTTCGTCACTACGGCAGTTTTTATACGCCCACATAGAAATGTGGACGTATATTGCCGTCGCCCCCGTCCGTCCGTCCGTCCGTCCGTCCATCGTCCACAATTTCTTGTGAACGCACTAGAGGCTAAAGTTAACATCCGATTAACTTTGAATTTATACACATTGTTTAAGGTCATGAGACGAAGAAGTCTATTGATTTTCAGCAATATCTGATAATTATTGCCAGAGTTATGACCCTTGATCACTTTGAAAAATCTTGTGAACGTTCTAGAGGCTAAAGTTAATATCTGATTGACTTCATATTTATACACAGTGTTTAAAGTCATGAGACGAAGAGGCCTATTGATTTTCAGCGATTTCCAGAGTTATGACCCTTGATCACTTTGAAAAATCTTCAGAACACTGTAGAGGCTAAAGTTAATATCCGATTGACTTTAAATTTATACACAGTATTTAAAGTATTTAAAGTCATGAGACAAAGAAGCCTAATGATTTTCAGCGATTTGCGATAATTACTGCCAGAGTTATGGCCCTTGATCACTTTGAAAAATCTTGTGGATGGTCTAGAGATCAAAGTTGATATCCTATTGACTTTAAATTTATATACAGTGTTTAAGGTCATGAGACGTAGAATCCAATTGATTTTCAGAGATTTCCGATAATTACTCCGAGAGTTATGGCCCTTGATCACTTTGAAAAATCTTGTGGATGCTCTAGAGGCCAGAGTTAATATCCGATTGACTTTAAATTTATACACAGCGTTTAAGGTCATGAAGAGAAGAATCCTATTGATTTTCAGAGATTTCTGATAATTACTGCCAGAGTTATGGCCCTTGATCACTTCAAAAAATCTTGTGGACGCGCTAGAGGTCAAAGTTAATATCCGTTTGACTTTAAATTGATACACAGTATTTAAGGTCATGAGACGAAGAAGCCTAATTGATTTTCAGTGATTTCCCATAATAACTGCCAAAGTTATCTCCCTTGATCATTTTGAAAAATCTTGTGACGCTCTTAGAGTCCAAACTTTTTATCTGATTAATTTTCATTGAATTTTGATAACTGAACAGCTAAATCCATGATATTAGACGTTTTGTATACTGTACTGAATGTTAGCATGGGCCAGAACTTTATAAAAACCAAAAAAATTCTAATGATTTTCTGATAATTACTTTATGAGTTGTTACTCTTAATCAGATTTTAGTGTAATATAAATGTTTCATTATCGAAAAAAAGTAATAATATGCAACAACTCTTGTTGAATGCCCGGACGATTTAGCTGCTGTGGGCGTATGTTTCGTTGCCTGGCAACCTATCTTTATGTATACTCAAGGCAAGCAAAACTTTCATTTTACTTTCTTCACAAGGGCATTATTGTTTTCATTTATAATGTCTATTCAGTCATATCCTTGTAACAGAATTAGGTCACCACAAACACCCTAAAAATGTTAAGGACTTGACGTCCACCGCAGTTCATATAAATATCGTAATGAACCCATTTTATTTCTTCGAAATCAGAAGGCGTAAAAAAATTGCCAGTCCGCGAATTTACTTTGGCTTTGCGACACAAATATTCGTGCAATTCTCTATAATTAGTATAATTTGTATCTACGTGAATTCCACCAAATATAAATATCACGGTGGTACCAAACTTGGTCGTTGAGGTGTTGAATTCCCATTATAAATTATCCGTAGTACCATAATTTGATTATCAAAAGACGACTGTCATGGTCAGCATACTCTTGAAGTGCCGAAATGAATATGCCTTATTTACTTAGGATAGTTTGTACCACAGTATTTATATGGATATTAAATACGGCCTTGATCGTATATATTTTTTTATTTCAATTACCTAAAAGTGGTTAATATTTTTTTTACATCACTGATGACCAAAATATATTATTAGAGCGACAGAAGCGAGAGAAAATGCCAATATATAAATTATAATAGAAACTGTGCCATTACAGCTGAAACGAAACGACTGAACAAGTCGGCAGAGTAATACTTTTCTGCAATTTCATTGGACAATAATTCCCAAGTCTCGATTACCATGCTTTTAGTTTTCTACGTTGACATGGCAATTGAAACATAGTCTTATTAACCTAGTGTAAATAGACTACATTATCCAGACCAAGCTTAGCGTCGTGGTTAATGAATGGACTTGACGACAACATTACCAGTCCTGTGTTTAGCACACAGTGAGGACATTATAATATAGAAATAAATATCGTCGTCTACCACCATGCCTCAAATTTTTATTGCAAATTTAGATGATTTGTGGAAACGACCCACGGCGATGAAAAAAGCGGAAATCCGTTGAAAAAACGGAAAAAAATCATGCCTGTGAATCCTATTGATTTTCAGTGAATTCCGATAATTACAACCAGAGTTATCTCCCTTGATCACTTTGAAAAATCTTTTGTAACGCTCTAGAGGCCAAACTTATCATCCTATTGACTTCAGATTGATACACAAAGTTTAAGGTTTTGAGAGGAATAAGTATTTTGATTTTCAATGAATTTTGATAACTGAAAAGCTAGATCAATGATTTTAAATGTTTCGTATACTAAGCGTTAGCATGGGGCAGAACTTTATGAAAACCAAACAAATTCTAATGATTTTCTGATAATTACTTTATGAGTTGTCAATCATAATCAGATTTCAGAGTATTATAAATGTTTCATTACCGAAAAAAGTAAGAATATTCGACAACTCTTGTTGACTGCCCGGACGAATTAGCTACTGTGGGCGTATGTTTCGTTGCCTGGCAACCTATCTTTTTAGCTTGTGGTCTCTCTTAGAGGTAAAAAAATTTTCCAATTTACAAAAAGCATCTGAATATATCGACGTTACACCATAGTGATGGTTAAGACCAAAATTACTGTACAAAATGGCCACCCCTTGTATGCAAATATTGTAAATATATGGTATATCAAGGTTGTGGACCCCCTGGAGGCGACAAATTTCATCCTATTGTGAGACCAATATTTCACCAAAACAGTCGGCAACTTAAGTAGCAGCGAACTCACTGATGACCAAATAACACCTTTCCTGAGAGCTTAAAATCATCCCAACAAAACTAAAGATCAACAGTAACCAAAACATTACGAATGTAGAGTGTGGATTGCAACAAATATTCCGAATGATTTAGCATTAGAAGAACTTAGATTCAATTAGACGACCTGTGGGAACCACTCAATAGCACACTCACTAATAACAACTTAATAGACGTCCCCAAAACATATATTGAAGCAACCCATTGCACCTGCTAATGGGGACTCTGTTTTCATCTCTACAAACTGAAATTTTTATGACCTTGTTTGAAGAGAAAGTCCTGGCAATATCAATCTGATTAAAACACAGATCCTATTTCCTTTCCTTTTTATAGTTCTAAATTTTATTTTACTTGTCTTTACTACTATAGGATCTGGAAGAGTTGTTATCATTGACGTGTTCTGATGATAGTTTAAAAAAAACGAAACGAAACATAGATCTGTATTTTAATCTGATTGTGGCCATATCACCTGATAAACCCATAGCATATTTCCGCAGAGTGGATGATACATTTGTCATCTTAAACAGTGTAGATGAACATACCATCTTATTATAAAATCTCAATCGCCAGAATGTCGGGGGGGGGGGGTGATGGCCTATTGGTCTGGAGTGCCGCGCTTCGACCTCTAGCTGGCCGGTCACCTCTGGCTTGCGGCTGTGGTTTCGATCCTTGGTGTGAGCGTATGTGGCATGGAGATAGGGGTCGCCTTCTCAACCTCGTGGGTTTCTTCCGGGCACTCCGGTTTCCTCCCACTGCTAGAGACCCCTACGCGCAAGCGAATTATTGAAATAAAATTGAAACCATATGTTAGTCCCAAAATGACCCAGTTTGTGTCGAGTGGACGTTAAACCTCATTTCTCTCTCTCTCTCTTCTTGTCCGACATTTTTACCGAAAATAAAGGGACATAACTCTTATTGTTATTAACCTTTTGGCAAGTAATACGACATATATGTCGTCACCGACAGTGAGCTTAGCGACATATATGTCGCCAACGTCATACCTTATTTTAGGTCAATTTTTCTGATCGCATACTAAAAGGAACCCCTCGAAAAATTGTCCAATGACAGGAATAGAAATTAAAGTTACTATTTTTAGCTCATAGCCTCGTTTTAAATAACTATTAATTGCTGTCATTAGTGCAAGATGGCGGCCTCCTGTCCTAAACGGCCACAGATGAACAAAAACTTAACATTAATTGCTGTCTATGAAAATGATGAGGCTAGTGATAGTGGTAGTGACCCAGATCCACGAGACCTTAGAATGGAATCGGAAGAGGAGGAAAATAGCGACGATCAAAATGTAAACAATCATCATAATTTGATGACCGATCACAGCGTTGTTGGGTCTGATGGCGATAATGAGAGAGCGAAGAATTTTAACAAGTGTTGTATTGTAACAATACTATATCTGTCCAAATAATTATTTTTGAACATTAAAAATAAATACATATGATCTTGATGAAATTTTGCACAGGAGCAATTGTCAATCTCGGGATATCTCTACATCCCGCCACACTGTAAATGAACTTGTCAGTGGTAGGCCTAAACTGGTAAGATCGTGTCTATCAATCTTGTTTATATTTGAAATAAAGCTCCCATTCTCATGATAATCAGTTTTCTGGGGATTATTTGATTTATTGCGATAACCCCAAAAATGCCCCGATATACCCAGGGATGTAGCCACGCTGGGCGGCGCCGGGCGCTTGCGCCCGGCACTATTTCTTGCCGCCCAGCACAAAGAAAAAATCGAGGAAACCCGCCCAGTCGTATTTAATATACCCATTCATGATTCATCCTTCTTTCACTCTGCTGACTGTACGTACACATTTACATTACACAAACTCATCCCTCGAAATTTACCACGGCAAACGGCAAAGCCATAGTCATAGAGTAAAGTAAAAGCCGACGCAAACCATGTCTGCCACGGCATAATTTAATTTTGTGTGCCGTAGTAAACCCTTCCATCCTAAATTAGTTTAAAAAAGGAGTATTCGTCAATTCATAATTCTGATTCTATACGGTCTTTGAATAATTGTATATTTGCCGTAAATAGGCCACCCAGACCAATTTACGGCATTTCAATGTTGAAGTGTTGGATGTCGTAAATGGTGTCGTACGTTCGTTTTTACGACCAATTTTTAATGTACTCATTCTTGCGTTAATTCTACCGAATCTAAATTAAATCCGAGAGACAGTTGGGCTACAGTCCATTTTATTTACACTTGCCACAAAATAAATCAATTAGGCGGCAAGGCGAATGTACTGTTTTACTTATCATTCACTATTATTACGTTAGTCACTACATCATGTAATTAATGTACGACTACCACTACGAGTACGAGAGGCTTTTGACTTAGAATCTTTGAAACTGATCTTTTTTTTAGTAAATTAATTTGAAATGGTATATGTAATACCAATTACCATTTACATAAGTTTTTAGCTCCCTGCAAGAGTCTCTGTATCATTGAATCATTGATGAAATTAAGTTAATTTGGTAAAAATTTGATGAATATGTAAATATAAAAGTTAAGTAAATTTGATTTGTACTGAAGCAAATACAACAAAAAGGCAGCAGATGCTCTGGAAATACACCAGGACGGATTGAATTTTGATAAAAGACCACGCCCCCCTCCAAAAAAATATTTTTCCTCGCTTCGCTCGGATTTTTTTTTTTCCACCACTCAGTAAATCCTGGCTACATCCCTGTATACCAGAGGGATGGCGATTATCTGATTTTGAGCCTGTACTATAATCAAAATTAAAACAAATAATGGTGATCATGCAGCATCCTCGGACTATTGCTGCAACCTTACTTAAAATAAAAATCAAATAATGCATGTATTATAATAATTTTAGTAAATTTGTTATCAATATGAAGGTATAAAAATTGTTACGTCATTTTTACGTCACTTAATTCGCTCACTGTGGGAATGACGTCATAACATATCCACTTCTCAAAGGGTTAAAGAAGGCGGTTTTTAGACCACACACAAAAATTACGTGTCAACAAAATATTCAAATTCATACCTAATAAAAAAAAAATAGGAACACCTAGTATGGTATTCAAATTTAGGGAACTTTGCTCTGAAAATTCTAGACATGCGTCGAACGACGTAATTTTGTATAGGCGTAGGTACATATATCACTTACCGTCATACAGCCGAAGCCAGATGTAGAGTAACGGAATCTACCGAGGTTTTTCTGAGTGCTATAAAAGCGTAAGTTCAGTAAAAGAGTTTGCCGAGTGCTATAACTGGAACCAACGTCACATTAAACATGCATTTATCAATTCTTCCGATCCTGAAAAAGTAACTACATTGGGGAAACCAGGTCTGCCAGGTTACTTATCAGACCGTAAGTTCATGGATTATTATGGTCCTTGATTGTACGAAAAATCGCTTTGTTTTACTTATTTTTTTCTGTCCATCTATTTCAAAATGTGTCCGTGTTTTGCATGGCAACCATTTGGGAACCTGAAAAAGACCATTGCAATATTTTTGAATCAATATCGATAACATTGGTTTCCAATTGTATTACAGCATGATTATGCATTACATCTTGAAAATCGTAGGAAGGGAGGTAAAAAATCTAGTAATGGAAATCAAGCAGCAGACAATGAAGAAATAACTACTAATAGATTAACAGCCAGAGCTTTATATGATACAGAGGATGAGGTTAGTGTTACAGTTCTTTCTATATTCTAACATTGTATTCTTTGATGAAGCAAAGTTTTATACTTCTGAAATGTTAGATGTTATAAAAGATGATTTTGTGATACCCAGACAATTTTTATAGGTACACATTTTCTTTGGCATGTATATTGTCGTCCCCCCTGTCGGATGTTTGTTTGCACTTTTGTAGACACAACTCCCTGGATTATTGCCTCTGATTATACGAAAAAATTGCATTTTTAGTAGCTTGTGGTTCATCCAGAGATCACAGTTTTTATCTGATTTAAAAAAAACATTGAAATACATCACTGTTGCACCATAATTACACCATAAGTAAATAGTGTAAAATTATATAATACGTAGGATGTGGACCCTCAAGATCTGGAGGTCACAATTGTTATGTCCCAAAGATCTCTGTTCCTTTCGATATTATAATTGTTAGAGGAAGGACAGTCCATCAAACTGAATTTTAACATTAAAATCCTATATATTATAATTGTTACAGGAAGAACAGATGGATTCTGATTTATGGGCCAGTGGTAATGAAAGGTAGATCTAATACATTCATGTCCATATATATCGCTAATCTGCAAATATTTAAACATTATGTTCAAAGCTCAAATTAGAGACATAAGATAAATCAGGATGAATTAAGAGAAAAGAAAATATTAAACTGATCTATATAAAATAGGGTTTAATTAATATCCGTATTTTTAGTGATTCAAGTGTATATTCTGATTGGATGGGTGATAGAGAAACAAACCTACAACCTCCTAAACGTGTGTCAACAAGAACACGCAAGAGAAAAAGAGTAACTTCATCAGAAGATGATATTGATGATGAGGATGATAACAGTAGGAGCGGTGGTCCCCGTGAAAGTAAACCTAAGAAGAAGAAACCTCCTCCAAAGAAACGACGACAAGCAACAGTAAGTTGATTGATTTGTGTTATAATAGTTATTTAGTAATGAGATTAAATTAAACAGACAGAACTTCATATCATTCCTGTTAGTTACAGAATCAAATTTAAAATTCTGTGTTATACATTTCGATGTTTAAATGGTTCTGCCCCAAAATACCTGAGTGATCTCTTACAATCCTATACTACTGTAAGGACCTTAAGATCAGTAGATAAGAAACTCCTTGTAGTGCCCAAGCCTCAAACAGCCTATTTTGATCAAAGGACTTTTTCCTACTCAGCCCCAACAGAATGGAATGATCTGCCACTGGAAGAAAAGAACTCTCCAGATATTGCTGTGTTTAGATCATAACTTTAACCCTTTTGTTTAAAAATGCATTCATTTTACTCCAGTAGAGAACTGTGTGATGTGAAGGAGGACTGAAGGTTGTATAGGTAAATCAATAGAGACCCTCTTTCTGAAACAAGGAAAAATTGATATTCCCCTAGTTGAAATTTACCACATATAATCTTGTACTGTGTAGACCTATGAGATCTGCAATATTTATCACATATCACATCGGAACTTCCAGAATTATGGTCTTTGATTGTACGTGAAATCACGTTTTTAGCTTGTGGTTTACTCTAGAGGTCACAATTTTTATCAGATTGAAAATAAGATTTGAATACATCACAGATACACCCTTATAACGGCTGAGTTCGTATTTCGTGAAAATAGGACCAAAACTGATAAACAAATGGCAGAGAAAGAGAGAGAAATGGGGTTTAACGTCCACTCGACACAAACTAGGTCATTTCGGGACTAACATATGGTTTAATTTTATTTCAATAATTCGCTTGCGCGTAGGGGTCTTAGCAGTGGGAGGAAACTGAAGTGCCAGGAGAAAACCCACGAGGTTGAGAAAGTGCCCCTATCTCCATGCCACATACGTTCACATCAGGGATCAAAACCACAGCCGCAATCCAGAGGTGACCGGCCAGCTAGAGGTCGAAGTGCGGCACTCTAGGCCACACACACACACCGAAAAATGGCAGCCCCTCATACACAAATATATGGTATATCAAGTTTGTGGACTGTGTACCCTCTAGATCTTGGTTCCTGTCGATATTTGCACATACATGTATTGGATCGTAATTTCCAGAGTTATGGCCCTTGATTATACGAAATTTCTTTTTGTTTAGCTTGTTCTCTATCCATCTGTTGCAAAATGATGGCGTATCTGCCTGGCAGCTGCTGGTTACAAGTCACACGGAAGTATGAAAATAGTCCTTGTGGGCGTTTTTTCCGCTCAAAAATCGCGGTGTTTTTCTCATGTCCACTCCGCGGAATTAGAGACCTTTCTGGGTGGAAAAAAGTCTGCGAAAATACAAAATTCGCGGAGGATTATTGTCCGCGAAAATATGAAATTCGCGGAGGATAATAGTCGGTGAAAACATAAAATTCGTGGCGGATTATGTTCCACAGTGATTCAAAATAGTCTGAGTAATTTAGTCCGTATTGTCACAGCGTTATTTAATAGTTAATGGATTTGAAATAATATCACGAGCAGTATATTAGTCAATTTAGTTCACCGGTAATTAATATATTCATAATACTCTTTTCAAATTGCGTTTTAAAAATTAACTAAAGTGTACCAATTGCAATGTATTATTTTATTCATATCCTAAAATGTCTTATACAGTGGACTCTGTCACATCCGATGTCTGATCACTCCGGATTTCTGTGACAACCGACATGATTTTCATGTCCAGATTTATTTCCTTATTACTTCAGCCAAAAAAAATCTGATAAGTCCGGATTCTGTCAGTTCCGGATTTCGACATCAATCAGCCGTCCCGTCACTTAATTTCTATTGAATCGTCACCGTATAATCCGGCCTTAAATCGGCAGGTGTCAGGCAATTACCAATCAATTGTCCGTTAGATTAAAACTTGATGGGTGTGAAGCCACAAAAGATTAACAATCAATCACCAATCAATTATAGGTAAGATTAAAACTCGCAATCGTGTAGGTCTTTGTTGATTACCTTGATAATTGTATAATCTCGGGTAAGATAATAATTGTGACAAATACTCAAGAATATCTACGAATTTTCCCACGAATTCGGTTGTACAAATATTCCTAGCATCTGTTAAAAACAATCGTTGCGCATGCCGATTGAACCCGAATAACGTAAGTTTGTCCACGTTGAGCTGAAATAAGCGGACGTTACGGTTTATGACCTTGATCCTTTTCGAAGTTACAATATTTGCGGTTTTGACAAAACTGGGTATTCCGACACTCTGTGACTTCCGACATATTGTCACGATCCCGTACAATGTCGGATTTGACAGAGTCCACTGTATTTTCAATTCATTTATAATGTACATGTGCATCGGTATTTTATTTGTGAATCGCACCACAAAGCACATACACATAGCAATTTTCTATGTCATTACTTCATCCGACAAGCAGACAATGAAACCATGTTTTGTGAATTCTGATAACATTGTCTGAAAATGGACGACAATAAACATAATATGTAGCAATTTGCACGTGGGCGTCTTAAAATATGCTGCCGTTTTTTTATATACTGATTTATTATCGGTTTTAAAAATGAACAAGAATTTAATAATACTGTAGAAATAAACGAATTAGCATTAATTCTTGGAAGGTGTATTTTCTCCCTGATATTTAATTTAAAGTGATAATTTCATATTTTCTAAGAGAGTCAAAACACATTTATTTTTATGTCTTTTGCACAAAAGGTTGACAACTTACTATTATACGATCATGAGCAATATTTCAGAGGGATTAAAATCGCTGACACAGAAAATAATAACACAATTACCCCCCTTCTTTTCCCATTCCCCTCCATGCAATGGCGATCTTCAAACGTTTGAATTTGAAGTTGAAAATGATATTTTTGCCAATTTCTCAACTGGCAACAGTGAATTATAGGATTAATAGGATTATTCTTTAACAAGGTAGGCCTGTTTATAGATACCATCTATTTTAAGGCTTTATTTTAATATATTTTAAAAATATAACTAAAAAATATGAAATTGTCGTGTTAACGGTAATTCTATTAAAATGACGATTCGGCTCCCAATGTTCAAATATACCATATTGTCCACAAAATTATATACTTTCACTTAAAAAATCCAACATACAAACTGCTTACCATATTTATACAGTTGACGATATCCTAAATAATATCCTAAATAATAATTTGGTTCGGTTCCTTTCCACTAATTATCACAGAAACAAATATTAAATTTCATTTTTTATACGCCCACATTGAAATGTGAAAATCCACAAATATTTACAGTAGGCATCCTCAAGCCAATCTTCCAACGAATTTCTGATGGGATCACAATTACTAGGTAACTGGATACATAAACAGCATAAGTGTAATGGTTAAAATATATAAAACTGCCATTTAAAACCATCATACATGTCCACTATCCTGACTAGTTTCGTCAAATAAATTTTAACTTTTTCAAAGGAACAGTTCAACAGAAACAGGAAACAAATTTGAATAATGATATCATTAAAATGTGGTCGTATATTGTCGTCGCACCCGTCCGTCTGTCCGGCAGGCCGGCCACAATTGCTTGTGGACGCTCTAGAGGCTAAAGTTAATATCCGATGGACGTTAAATTTATACACAGTGTTTAAGGTCATGAGACGAAGAAGCCTATTGTTTTTCAGCGATTTCCGATAATAACTACCAGAGTTATGGCCCTTGATCACTTCAAAAAATCCTGTGGACGCTCTAGAGGCCAAAGTTAATATCCGTTTGACTTCAAATTTAGACACAGTGTTTAAGGTCATGAGACGAAGAAGCCTTTTGATTTTCAGCGATTTCCAATAATTACTGCCAGAGTTATGGCCCTTGATCACTTCAAAAAATCTTGTGGATGCTCTAGAGGCCAAAGTTAATATCCGATTGACTTCAAATTTATACATAGTGTTTACAGTATGTTTCGTTGCCTGGCAACCTATCTTTCAGTGAACATATAGCTTTCAATAAAACACCTTTTCAACCAGTTCTTATGAATCGAATCTTGTCCGGATGGAACTTAGGTTAATAGTAATTAATTGTCGCATCAAAGAGTACAAAGGAAAATGTCTAATAACAAAAGCATGCATTAGTTAAAGGGGCTTGGTGCGATATAAGGGATGATTTTTGTGCAAAATTAAAAATACACTGAGAGGGGTTCACTAGTCCGTGTGTGCACTCGTCTGTCGCTATAAGAAATACTATAAATGTGGATTATCAATAAACCCTAACCTTACCCTAACCCTAATAATAGATATTGGTGGACCAATGAACCCTAATACAACCCTACCCCTAATAATATATCGATGGACTAATGAACTCTAACCCTAATGATGTACTATAAAGCCGGCGGACTAGTGAGCATTCCCCTAATCACCACCGGTTAAGGGAATAATTTTATTGACAGAATATGTCAACTGCGAATATGATGGTTAAGTATTGTTTTCATAACGTGCATGCACCAACCTTCAAGTCTGTACCGATTCAAAAATGGAATTATCTCCTATTTTAATATCCACAATTTTTAAAGCCTGAGTTTTATGTTAGAATCCTTTGCAACCTACTAGTAATACGTGATGTAAATTGTAGGAGGTGGGGGAGATGTAGTTCAGCTCTGAACGTCGGTCTCATTACACTCACCCTGAACGTTCAGGGACTGTCCCATTCAATCAATGTCGAAAATAATTTTAGCCCCAGTCAATTTTACTGGGCAACTTTTCACTGCTAAACGATGGGGTGCCAATCCGTGTGGACGGCTGTACAATGTAAGCGAACATCTTAGTGAGAAAATAAGACCTTGCTTACTTCGCTAGAGTCAGTATGAGCGACGCAACACGCTGTTAAAAATATGTCCCCCCCTATCAAGTTACATTTTCGCCGCCATGACACTCTAACTGTAGGTCAACGTCTTTATTCAGGAATGTCGGTCAAACAAGCCGAAACGAAATGTACAGACTTTACATTGTACAGGCTTTCACATGGATTGACACCTCGTCATTTAGCAGTGAAAAGTTGCCCAGTAAAATTGACTGGGGCTCCAATTATTTTCGACATTGATTGAATGGGACAGTCCCTGAATGTTCAGGGTGAGTGTAATGAGACCGACGTTCAGAACTGAACTAGGGGAGATGCTATTCATCGTAGCCGGTTCGTAATTTAGACATAGCAATGACACCTATTTTGTGTGAAAATCTAGATTGGTCGCGCCCCAATTGTAATTGTTCTGTTATAGGGGCTTCTATTAAAGTCAATTATCAATTCCTTTTGATGGCACATGTGAATACACCTAATTTGGAAACTTGATTGACAGTATGCATTGACTCATACTCCTTGGTGCCTAAATGAAAAGGTCATCACGGTATGATCTGACTGATACGTGTTAATGTACACGTGTTCAGTAAGGTTGACAGTGACATCTGGCGATGTGTACTTAAAAACATTTGTGAATTAAATCCAAAGATATATTACTTCAGGTGTGATTTACCAATTTAAAATGCATTTTGTAACTTATTTGTCAGAATGGAAATGGCTTAATGGATAAAACTTTCGCCCACGGTAAGGCCAGTATTTATGAGTGCACATTTTGAATTTTTTCGTAATTTGACAGAGTTCGAAAAAGACATCGATGCAAGTCTTCAAAAAAGTCGAACATATTAATGAAGTAATGTATCGATAGAGGTATACTTGGTTAAAAGTGTTGTATCACATATTCGCCTGTTTTTAATATTTCATTTCTGTGATTTATTGTTATACTTTGATAGAATAAACACTTAGAACTACCAACACGTTTCGGATTAAAACCACTGTTTTAAAACTATGAGTGTACTCACTTCTTTTGATTATTTGAATAGAAGAACCACTTGTATTGTAATAACAATGTCAACACGTGAGTGTACTCACTTTTCTTTATTCTTTGCAGACATACATAAAAGGTAAACGGCTTCGTTGCACATTGTTGTTTTAAAAACAAAATCCAAAACAAAAACATAGTAAAAATACAGTCAATGTACATGTGTGTAAATGTATAAGGCATTAATGGACAGTCAAGCGGACGTTAAATAAAGCTGAATAATATTTATTTACGAATGTTCGTCCAGATGATTATTTGTAAGGTTAGTTATATATGCCGTACATGTAAAACTAAAGTCGGCGATGTTACTATTTATACATCGATGCCGACACCGATAATATATGCATGTTTGTTAATTCAGACTTGTACAACCATGCCAACACCGATAATATATGCATGCCGATAAATGTTGTTTTCGGAACGAATACAATGTAAAGCATACGTGTAACAATAATTTCATAATATTAAATTTCGCGCTGGGGTCGGTGGTTTAACAAATCTGCGGCAGTTGGTGGTTTAATAAGTCCGCGGTGGTCGCCGGTTTAATCAAATTCGCAGAGGAAATTTAGAGCAGGGTCTGAGCGGATTAATAAGCTGTGGCCGGTGATTTTTCATTAACGCCAAGGTCGAACCACAGAGGATTTTCATACTTCCGTGTGACTTGTACTGTAACTTCTAGAGTTATGGCCCTTGTTTCACTTGTAGAACCTTATGAATGCTCAAATGACAAAAGTTATCATCCGATCTGTATGAAATTTAAATGCATTATTTAAATTAGTAAAACGGAGTAACCGATCAAATTTCAATAATTTCAATTTGTCACTTCTGAAGTTATGACATGTGTTTGACTTAACTTGAACATTTGAATGAAATGTATATGAATTTTGAATTGCTAAAATGGAGAGGCTTATCGAATTTCAACAATTTCCTATGATTATTCTAAAGTTATGGTCCTTGTTTCATTGAGTACAAACTTTTGAATGCTCTAAGTCTTAACAATGAAAGGATCTCATTCAATCAGTATGAAATTTTAAATAAATAAAACGAGGAAGACTAGCGAATTTAAACAATTCAGATAAGGTTATTATAAGAGGCATGCCAATGTCTTTGACTGCTCAGAGGATTTAGCTGCTGTTGGTGTATGTTCTGTTGCATGACAACCTATCTTATATTTTAGATGTAAATTCTTCATGCGTGTGTATTTTCTTGGGTTATATTTTTTAAGCGCCGACCTCAAATAGATCAAAGTATTCAAGAAGTACCTGAAGAGTTCCGTCCACCAGAATGGCTGACAGATACAGTTCCTCGTAAAACACCTTATGTACCACAGATGGGGGATGAGGTTATTTATTTTCGACAGGGTCATGAACTCTATCTGAAGGCTGTTAAAAGAACTAGTGCTTATGAAATCAACATAGATAAGAATCAACCATGGCATAAAAACCCGAATCTCAGGGTATGTTTTACAATTATTTCTTTAGTTTGTTGTAAATATACACCCACATTAATTGTTGATACATCCATAATTTCTGGTCTGACTATTATAGGATTTTTACACAAACCCATTTCAACTGTCATCAACACTGCCTTTCCGTCCCTAGTTCCACTCGCCTAATTGAGTTGAAATTTATGCATAGTGTTTTTGTTGATGAGAAGAAGAATCCTATTGATTTATAGATTTGTGATAATTCTTTCTGATACTGTATAGTAAATGCTCCTCATTGTATGAGGCCTGATCTACTGTACACAAAAGTCGATGATGATGACAATTCAGATTTTACTTATTTGGTCAACATCCCAGCTGCTGCCAAGACATTGTTGTTGTGTGAGCGAATTTTCACCCCTTTGCGTGGGTATCTTTTTTTATGACCAGGTATATATTTATCGCCCCTGTCCGTTAAGTCAGTGTCATCAAATGCCGTTAACATGACAGGGATATATATCGATTTTTTTTTTTGCGCTCTGCAACATTTTGTGTCAGAGTTATTCTCAACTTGGTCAACAGCATTGACACCATGAGAAGATGATCCATATCAATTTTCCATTTTCACATCATGATTTTTCATCAACGCCATAGAGGCCACAGTTTTTATACGCCCACATTGAAATCTGGTCGTATATTGTCGTCGCCCCCGTCCGTCTGTCCGTCCGGCATCCACAAAAAGTTAATATCCGATTGACTTTAAATTTATACACAGTGTTTAAGGTCATGAGATGAAGAAGCCTATTGTTTTTCAGCGATTTCCGATAATTAGTGCCAGAGTTATGGCCCTTGATCACTTCAAAAAAAATCTTGTGAACGCTCTAGAGGCCAAAGTTAATATCCGATTGACTTTAAATTCATACACAGTGTTTAAGGTCATAAGACGAAGAATCCTATTGATTTTCAGCGATTTCCGATAATTAGTGCCAGAGTTATGGCCCTTGATCACATCAAAAAATCTTGTGGATGCTCTAGAGGCCAAAGTTAATATCTGATTGACTTTACATTTATACACAGTGTTTAGGGTCATGAGACGAAGAAGCCTATTGATTTTTAGCGATCTCTGATAATTATTGCCAGAGCTATGGCCCTTGATCACATCAAAAAATCCGGTGGATGCTCTAGAGGCCAAAGTTAATATCTGATTGACTTTACATTTATACACAGTGTTTAGGGTCATGAGACGAAGAAGCCTATTGATTTTTAGCGATCTCTGGTAATTATTGCCAGAGTTATGGCCCTTGATCACATCAAAAAATCCTGTGGATGCTCTAGAGGCCAAAGTTAATATCTGATTGACTTTAAATTTACACACACTGTTTAAGGTCATGAAACGAAGAAGCCTACTGATTTTCAGCGATTTCAAATAATTACTTCCAGAGTTATCTCCCTTGATCACTTCAAAAAACCTTGTGATGCTAGATGCCAAACTTATCATCCGATTGACTTCAGATTGATACACAGAATTTAAGGTGTTGAAACGAACAAGTATTTTGATAAATGAACAGCTAAATCCATGTTGTTAAATGTTTCCTATACTAATTGTTAGCGTGGGGCAAAACTTTATAAAAAGCAATCAAATTCTAATGATTTTCAGATAATTACATAATGAGTTGTTACTCTTAATCAGATTTTAGTGTATTACAAATGTTTCATTACCAAAAAAAGTAAAAATATGCGACAACCCTTGTTGACTGCGCGGACGATTTAGCTGCTGTGGGCGTATGTTTCGTTGCCTGGCAACCTATCTTTATACACTCACATTGAAATGTGGTCATATATTGCAGTCGCCTCCATCCTTTAAATGTTTGCACTGTCAGGTTGTCTTGTATTGCTATCGCCTCCTGACTTTAAATTTATACACAGTGCTTAAGGTTTTGTGACGAAGAATCCTATTGATTTTCAACAATTTCCGATAATTACTGCCAGAGATATGGCCCATGACTAATTTGAGGAATTTTGTGTATCCTCTAGAGGCTAAAGTTAATATCGGATTGACTTTAAATTTATACACAGTGCTTAGGGTCAATATCTGATAAATACTGTCTGAGCTATGGTCCCTAATCACTTTGAAAAATCCTATGGGGACACTTCGAGGCTAAAGTTAATAACTGATTGACTGTTAAGTTATACACAGTGTTTAAGTTCATGAGATTAAGAAGGCGATTGATATTCAACGATTTCCGATAATTACTGCCAGAGTTATGGCTCTTGATTACTTTAAAAAGTCTTGAGATGAACAAGTTTACTGATTTTCAATGAATAACAAAATCATGGTATTAAATGTTTTGTATTATAAACGTTAGTATGGTGTAGTCTCAGTCAACCCAGAACCCCCTAGTCTTCAACGTACGGAGGGTCTGGGATGGTTCTCAATTGTTGACGAAAATTACTGGATAATCTACCCCATAAAAAACCAAACTCCCGGTTACGCATGGGCAATGGAACCTTTTGGCTAAAGTCTTGGTAAGTGCTAGATCTTATGAAGCCGGGCCGATTTTGCTAGATTCTATAAAGCGAGTTCGAAATATATCCCACAATTCACTTGGCACATCTATACTATTCAAAAAAAGTAGGGGATATTTGATTTTGGGGGCATAAAATATGCAAATGACTACGAAAAAAGTCACTATAGAACCTAACAGATGAAACATTTCCAGTTACATGTGACGCCCAAACGCACCAATAGCTACTGCATGGAATGCAGGTGATGCTTGGGATCATCATGGGGGTCCAACCCAAGATTTGCACGACTCTGACTTTGAATGTTACAGTCATTGTGGCATTGAATTCCACAGTTTAATTGTTTTAGTGACCAGAAAACAAATTTTGATATGCGTCGGCTTACCCAAAATGAAAGGTTACGTGCCCTTGGCATGCTACAGATCGGAACAACACAGGCGGTTGTGGCGCGGACGATGAATGTTTCTCAGTCTGTCATAAGCAGGCTATGGTCCAGATACCGTGATACACAATCTGTACAGGACAGACCACGCTCAGGTCGACCAAGGGCGACAACTCAAGCCCAGGATCGATTTATCCGTACCTTGGCCTTGAGAAATCGTGTCATCACAGCAAATCAGATCAGCGCTCGTCTTCAAACAGACACTGGTGTGAGAGTGAGTGGCCAGACGATTCGGAATCGATTGCATAGGGGTCACCTTCGGGCCCGACGTCCTCGCGTGATCCCTTGTTTGAGAGATCATCACATTCAGGCAAGACGTCGTTGGTGTAGGGATCGTCAACACTGGGATAATCGACGCTGGAGCAATCTGATGTTTTCAGATGAGTCAAGGTTCACTGTTGATTTTTTGGACAGACGTAGGAGGGCGTGGCGTCGTCGAAACGAGCGCTTCCAAGACGTTAACGTCATCAGACATGATCGATTTGGGGGTGGTTCTGTTATGGTGTGGGGAGGCAACACTGTTGCTGGAAGAACGGCTTTACATGTTGTTGCAGGGCGTGTTACAGGCCAGTACTACCGGGACAACATCTTGGCAGTCCATGTTGTGCCGTTCGCACGACGTCATGGCCGCCGTTTCATCTTCCAGGATGACAACGCAAGATGTCACAGGGCCAGGATCGTTACAGGTTACCTCCAACAACAGAACATCACCACATTACCTTGGCCAGCACTGAGTCCCGACCTCTCCCCCATCGAGCATGTCTGGGACATGCTTGGACAGAGGTTACGTCAACGTCAACAACGTCCTGCCAATGTCCAACAGGAATGGGACAATCTGGACCAAAATGACCTTAGACGTCTCATTAGGTGTATGCCACGTCGGATCAATGCTTGTTTGGCAAACAGAGGAGGATTTACCCGTTACTGACTTTGTTGTGATGCTGTGGTAACTTTGCTGTTTGACCCCGGGTATCATTTTACCCTAATAATGGTCAGTCTGTGCCATTCTTAGTCTAACGATCATTTGGAATAAATCGATGAATGTGAACTTCATTTCATTTTGTCATTTGTTTCTTCGTCAGTTTCATTAGGTGACTTTAATAACACTTAAAAATCAAAATTGTGAGAAGCCATACGTCTGATTCATGACGAGAGAAAATTACCATTTCAATTAAAACCTTTACAAACAAAATTTTAGAGAGTGTCATTGTTGACAAGCGAGATGTTTTGATAGATTCAGTACGTGGTAACTTAAAAGACTGGATAATCCAGACAATGACCTGCTTTCCGTCAAATTTTGAGGACCCATTCAGACTAATATTCGTAGAATATTTGTTTGAATGATAGAGACTAAGTATGGTGCAGAACTAGAAGCCAAACAAATTCTCATGGTTTTCTGATAATTACTTAAAGTTACATTATGGGAGATAAGATAAAGAGATTGCAGTTCTCACTATAATAGTTAAAAACTAGATAGTGTAAAGATAATTTGCTGAAAATTTCAGTCAAATTGAACCTCTATTAGCCGAGAAAAAAGAGTTTGAAATCTTCACATAGCCTCGGTCATCATTACTCAAATCATTAATATAAACAGCATAGTCTCGATTATCCACTTGATTGATTTAAATATCAACGGCCATTAAGCGGCATATAAGAATTTAATCCGCCAACATCGAAGGCTAGCCTTAACATAAAGAGTTTATTATGGTCTGGATATGTTAATTAATGTCTAATTGATTATTTAGATAACATCTCAGGCCTAAAGAAAGACCTGTAATAAGCAGATTTTGCTCTTGCATAATGCTATTTTAATGAGTGTATTATAAATGTTTCAATACTGATAAATGAACAAGTATGGGATAACTCTTGTTGACGTCCTGGACGACTTAGCTGCTGTGGGCGTATGTTTCGTTGCCTGGCAACTTATTTTATATTACAGGAACAAGAATTAGTACGTATTATTGGTATACACTATGAAATTCGTCCACCAAGATTATGTTGTTTACGTCTGGCAATTATTGAACCAGAATCTGGAAAAGCTTGTGGTGGCAAGTTCTCTATAAAGTAAGTTAACATTATGCTTTTACTATTAGAGATTCCTTACTTGTCTTTTGTATACTCCCATTACAGATTTTAGGAGACATAAATGATGTAAGCCCTATAACGTGACAGCAAAGCAATTGGCAAAGAAAAGCTGTTTACAGTTATTATACGCCCATTTGGAAATGTGGTTGTAGGTTGCCGGGGCCCTTGTCTGTCCATCCATCTATAAGTTCACCTGTCCGTCAGTAACGTCAGTCATCCACAACTTTTTGTGAACACTCTATATACTACATTTATCATCTGATTGATATATGTTGTTTAAATTGGTGAGATGAAGATGCCCAATGTCTAGAGTTATGGCCCTTGTTTAGCTTTATCAAGCGTTGTGAATGCTCTTACGACAATTGTTTCCATCCGTTCTGTATGAAATTTATTTGCATCAGTTGGATTAGTGACATGAAGAAGTCTGGATTTTGGCGATTTCTGTTTATTACTTCTAGAGTTGTAAATTGAGTTATTTTCACGTTTTCCTCCTCATTACCTTCAAATTGATTTATAGCTGGTATGAATCGAGTAAAAAAATTGACTGGGCTATTTATAGTTGGTATGAATCAAGCAAAAATTGACTGGGCTCTATCAGTTTGAAGTCAGCAAAGGTAGGTTTCCAAAAAACCAAGTTAAAGATGTCCGTATATCTATTTCATTTGTAAGACCAGTAATAGATGCTTACCATCACTTTAGTGGATTTTGGCGGCATGCATATGGGATCGTAACTTTTTGCGTTATGGCCCCTGATTGTACAAAAAATCCTGTTTTAAGCTTGTTGACCCTCTAGATGTTGCAATTATTATTTGATTTAAAAAAACATTATAAACATATCACCATTACAATATAATGAAGGTCACAATTTGTATCTGATTTTGACAAAACATAAAATTATTTTTATATCCCAAAGATGTAAGTTCCATTCGACACTTGCGCATATTGGACCGTAGCATCCTGGATTATGGCCCCTGATTGTTCGAAAAATCACTTTCTTTTTTTTATTTTGAGTCTCTGTACATCTCTTGCAACATGTGGGCATATATTGCTTGGCAACTGCTTATTAGTATTATCTTATATCAATGATGTTTTTAAAAAAATGCAGGTCACAATTCTATGGAATAAAATTACTGCTTATTAATTGATACGTCTCTCAGTAACAAACAGTAATTGTATTCCATCGAATTGTGACCTGTGTATTCAAGTTCAATTACTGAATGCCAATGAAACAATATATTTAGATTAGATAAGATGTTGCATACAACATACTAATTATGTTTACAGATATCATGATATACCAGATGTTATAGATTTTGTTGTATTGCGTCAGAATTATGATACAGCCATGTCAAGACAGTTTAAACAAGGTATTTATACTTTAATGTAAATATTAATTGTTAAGGATCCTGTCTGTTTACAATGCTTCTAATCTTGCTGAGATCCGTAATCATAAATTGTTATCACATCCGTCTGTCCATCCGTCATACAACTTTGCGTGTGTGCACTGTACTTTGATATGAAATTTTTATACTGTGTTTTATACATGAGACTATCGAGACTACATTTTTATGGAACATAGTTCACAAAATAATTCTAACTCATAACTAAGTAAGTAATTATGCTAATATGGTTACTTCAATGTATGTAACTTCTGGGTCTTGTTTTATATTAAAGCAGATCGTATTGAGTTTAGAATCGTGTTGTATATTAAACCAGATTGTAGTCAGTGTATAATAGTAAACATTTTAACCATTCACAAATGTTACACGGTGTAAGTGACAGAATTCTAACCTTCATTATGTTAACAGATGATGCAGTTATGCAGTTTAAATTTCAAGGGGATAAATAATCATTAGTTTCTTTTGGAAAGGTCCCTATATGGACAATTTTCTCAAACCATTCCTGTCCATTCCTATTAACAAGGAATAGGAATTATTATGCTATACTCCACCTCTGTTCCACGGCTATTTTGGCATCCTTACTTACTAATTTTCACAGTAATTCTTCTTGGTTCACCGAAAGAAATCATTTTCAGCCACATCTGACATAAATTTATAATATTCCAACACTGTTCAAGTAGAAATTTACGATTCATTCAAACCTTTTATGTAAAGTTATTGCTCCATTACAGTGACCTAATCTCCCTTCTAAATGACACTGGCAACACCTTCTTTATTTTTGCAGGTGATAGATTCCGTTCTATAATTGATGATATGTGGTGGTTAGGAACCATTGTATCTCAGGAACCATTCCAAGAAGAATTTCCAGACAGCATGTATCAATGTTTTAATGTTCTGTAAGTTATGTAACCTGCTGATCACTATCTGATATATTCTGACAATATCTAATTTTTCCCTGCTGAATCCACACTAGAATATACTCAGAAGCATTATTTCACATTTAGTTAAGAAAACAAAACCAAAACATTAATTAACTGATCCAGACCATAATCAACTCTCGATGGCTTTGGAATTCTCTGATATTAAAGATTAGAACAGTTCACACATAATTTGATTTAATCTAAAAATGGAGGAGCGAGACTTAGCTTCGTACATACAGCAGTACGGTGGTTGAAATTATTGTACACATCTTGTCTAACCTTCAAAGGCTAATATCTTCGCTTGCAATAGAGTAATTTAAATGAAATTTTCAAATTATTCATTTTACATTATCTATTTTCGAACTATTATAGCAAGAATGACTAGTTCTTTATCTAAATCTGGCATAATGTATCTTTAATAGTTTAGTTTCTAAATAGACAATTTACAACTAAAAGACATACATTCATTTTCCTGGTAAATCAATATTTTCACTTGTGTTAATTAAGTCTATATATATTGCTATAAATTTGTACGTGTATTTATATATTTTATAGATGGGATAATAAAGAAACAGAAAAACTAAGTCCATGGGACATGGAACCATATGGCCCGACTAGTAGGTGTACTTTCTATACTTCAGTGTTATACTAAAAGTATACTGAGTCTCATTGTTTACAGTATGTCGCTCTGTTCTAATCATACTCCCATATTTCATCTAGAATATACTTGTATTGGCTCCATATCTCAAAGTTTTTGTCAGATTTCTTTAAAACTTGCTTGGAAAGTGTTATGAAGTAGTCCCAATCGTGGTGTGTTATTTTTAGCAGTGGTACTTCTAAAGGTCAACGTTTTTTAGATTTGTTTTTCATCTTTTCTGGCCAGTGCTGGGATGATATTTTCAACCCTGTTGAAATGGAGGCATCCTCATCAGTTTTACTTGTTATATTTATATTGACCCTTATGTTTCATGGGGGGGTTGGATGGCCGAATGATTGGCGTGCCATTGAGTCAACTGGCGTGCTTTCAAATCCCCGGTCATACGTGGCAAGGGGTAGGATCACCTGTTCAACCTCGTGGGTTTTCTCCGGGTACTCCAGTTTCCTCCACTGCTAAAGACCCTTACGCGCAAGCGAATTATTGAAATAAAATTAAACCATATGTTAGTCCCGAAATGACCTAGTTTGTGTCAAGCGGACGTTAAACCCCATTTCTCTTGTTTCATAACTTACCAGCTTGAATACTGAAAACCAATGGTATTAAACATGTCAAATAGAGAAGTTGGTCTGTTGAAATAAATAAGCATATATTTTTTCATGTTTTACAAGATTGTCTGATCAACTTAAATAAAACTGAAGCCAGGCTAGATTATACTAGAATTATGTCTTGCATTAAAGTAATTCATTTAGTGTTTAGAGTATTATGCAGTACCAGTAAACTTTATAAAAGGTGGATTTTATGTAAAGTGTTTATTCTAGATTGCTTGTATTGTTCAAGTGCTATTTATAACCTATTTTTTACAGGGTCAACAAGAGTTACAGTAACAACACATAATGAAGGTACATGCATGACTGTATTACTTCAGTATATAGTGTTATACTTGTTGCTGCTTTTGCTTCAATTGTTTGATGTAAAGCACTGTGCAACTTGATTTATGTATTAAAGAGTGATTTACATGTACATATTATTATTGATGTATTATTTATAGGATCACCTAGAGTATTTGGTGAAGGTATGCCTGTATTACCCGAACAACTCAATGAATTACTGTACACACCTAAACCTGAGGAATGGCCACCATCAGGAAGGGATACAGAATGTGATAGAATTGCCCATGGTTTAGAGATGTTGATGGAACATGCTATAGCTGAATATTTTAGTGCTCCTGTAGATCTCAGTGCATTTCCCGTCTATGCTATTGTTATTGAATATCCCATTGATCTCAGTACCATTAAAGCTCGACTAGAAAACAGATTTTATAGGTAGATAAATCATTCAGTTAATAAACATGCTTCACATGTTCAAACTATCTTTTGAAGCCTAGCTTAACCCTTTGGCTGATAGACCAGTTTCAACATAACTTCAGTACGAAAGACACCAGCCAGCTTTCTACTATGTCAACATCAAGAATCTGTTGGAAGGAAAATATAAGATATAAGATGTTCATATTGTGTAAATGGGTTGAAATTTGTATAGCTTTAAATTAAATCAGTGTTCATAATCCATTCTTAAACAAACTGGCCAATGGTCAGAATTGGGTCAAAAATGATCAAGTGTCCTGTGCTTTCAACATCATAGAGCACAGGTGGGTTGTCAGTTTATATATTTACAAATGCTTAGTAAATTATACCCTCCCTCCCTCCCTCTCTCTCCCAATTTTTAACCTTAAAATTTTAGATATAGAGATAATTGTTCTTCTGGCACATTACCACTTTACACTATATTATATATGTTTTGTAGACGTGTAAATGCTATACAGTATGATGTAAGATATCTAGAAACTAATGCTTGTAAATTTAATGAACCGTCCTCGCAGATTGTTAAAAATGCTAGACATCTTACAGAAACCATATTGCGGTTTATCAGGTAAGTCTTCATATATGAATGTATTATTTATACAGGGTTCCCGTGATTATTAAGATTCATTAAATGTCATTTAATTTCAAAAATGATTTTCGAAAGTCTTCCAAAATGCTTAAATATACAAAAAATTTGAAACCTCTTTGAAAATGCACTTCCTGTTTTCATGTGTAGGTATTAGGTTGTCGTCCATGTCTGTCCAAAAGTCATTTTCCATTTGTTTGTGGACACTCGACAGGTCATAATTGTGGTGAAATTTAAACTATGTTTGTATTCCAAAGATGGTGGTTGTTTTATAATGATCACTATTGAAACACTGTATTTTACAATATGAGGGGTATATTATATATTCTCTCTGAGTTATTTGTGAATACACCTATAATTATTAATACACAGTAGTCTGGATAATATAATCAACATATTAAACAATATTTATCATTGTTGATTGTCCCCAATATAGGCAAGTTCCCTAAAACTATGCAATAACCATGATCAATAAGGACACCATGTTTAGAACTCATTCTTTGTCATGATAATAATAATGGACAAGCAACATAGATATTTCAGATGAACATCCAATGAACCGCCATAAAACTATATGGATATAAATGATAAAAAATGATGACATTTTGAAAACTAAAATTCAGCTTGAGCAGTCAGTTACATTTTATCCACAACCCCCCCCCCCCCACATGCATGCAGTATCATTTACAGATAGAAAAATGATGTCTTATATGGGTGATGAATTGTCTATGTTTATTATAACAGTGATTCAACATGTGAAGATCCAATGCCAATATTAAATCGGGTATTACAAGGTGATAGCAGTGATGGCGATGAAGATGAAGGTACATCATCACGAAGACAGCGTCAGGTTAGAAAAAACATCTCCTTTTTGACGACACATTTTCAAGTATAAAAAACTACATTATTTAATTAATCTTTTGAAGTTAGTTAAAAAAAACATATCAAAATAATAGTTATTGATCATTATAGATGAAATATCTTTTTTAGAAAAATTCTGCGAAAAAGAACAATACAACTGATGTATCTAATGATCCTGATGCCTGGTTAGACATGTGTCATCGCCTGCTGGATACAGTATTTGCATGTGAAGATTCTGGTCCTTTCCGTACTCCAATATCCATTACAGATTTTCCTGTATGTTTTCTATTTTTAAATTATTTTATGCTATCAATTCTACAGGAATACATCAATTATTAAAAAAATATTTTGTGATTTTAAGAAAATACTAGAGCTTTTGATTATGAACTGTTTAGCAAGGTTTATATATCTATTTGTTAAAGAAAATTACTTTACTCTTATATTTTCAGGATTATTTTGATGTTATTGATACACCAATGGATTTTAGTCTGATCCGTGACAAGCTCTCCACAGGCCAATATGAAAGTCCTGTTGAACTATGCAAAGATGCTCGAATTATATTCCAAAATTCCAAACAATACAACACAAATAAACGATCCCGGGTAGGAAATTTATTACATTCACATGAAAATGTAATTGTATATTGTCGTCACCCTGTTTGTTGTCTACAATCTATTAAGAACTCTTTATTTTGCTACATTTATCATCTATTATTTATAGATTTATATATTTGTTTATAGTACTGAGATCTCCCACACCAAAATCTGAATTCAGTCTATTTAATACGATATTGTGTTTAATTTTGTCTCAAACACAGAAGAACACACTATCTTTTTATATGGCCACACTATATTTATTACCCAAAGATCTTTGTTCCTGATGATATTCAGGCACATTGGATCCTAACTTCCTGCGTTATGGCCGATGATTTAGCTTGTGTTCCCTCTAGAGGTCACAATTTTTATCCGATTTAAATTAACGTTTGGATATATCACCGTGCCCAAATATTGTAAAAGTATTTTATATAAAGTTTGTGGACCCTGTAGAGGTCACAACTTTATATTTATGTTCATATCACAAAGACCAAAACTTAATTTCCTGAATTGTGACCCCTGTTTGTTCGAAAAATCTCATATTAAAAATATCACCGTGATGTAGGGCTGTACGATATTCTCGATATAGTTATTTATCGCGATATGGTATTTTCAGATCCAACTACGATATCATGTGGCCCAATATCGTCGATATAGTGGTTTATCGAATATCGCCAAAAACTTCAAATATCGCAAAAAATTGTCATAATAATAGATAATGAATACACTATACAGCAGTGGAAATTAGCCGACGACAATGAACTATAATAAAACTAATGTTTTGAGAATCGTTAAATGTTGAAAACCGTTGCGCAGTGTCGGCAGCCGCGTTTCACTGCATCGTGTATGCGTTACTTTTACTTTGTTTTTAGTCGACAATGTATTATCAGTTGTTACTACATGTAAAGCTTAGGCCTACTAAACACCTGAAATTTCCCTCTACCGCAGCTAATTACCAGGCTATAAAATAGGTTGTCATTTTTTAAAAACGAATATTTTTAGAAAACTCTACGAAACTTAATTTCTGAAAGCAAGAATAAAACGATCTATAATTAGAATACTGTCACAGTTAGGCCAGGAATACCACAGCCAATCGAATGCTTGAATAGAAGATAGTCCGGATCATTTAGTATTTGTTTGTTAAACTGTCTGAACATACATTACAAGACTTGAAGACCGCATCTACTTACTTCTGTCAAGGTTTGCAGAGTGACAAAGTCACAAGCAGGCGCTTTTCTCAGCAGTTGTATTTAATTCAATTATGGAAAACTTAGCTAGTACTAGAAACATTGAAACATTTTTATCTAAAAAGGATGTTGTTTTGTTCATTTTAATATGTCTATTTTATAAAAAAAAAAAGCAAAGTTTAAAGTGTATGAATAAAGCAATTCTTACCCAGAATTCTTGCTCACACTGTAGTCAGCTTTAATGCATTTATATTTAATCTATTTAATAGCAAAATGACATTATTATTAGATATCGCAATATTTAACTATATCGTTGAAAAAAAATGCCAATATCGATATCGTACCTTTTTGCAATATCGTACAGCCCTACCATGATAGTTTAATTTGAATTTTGTAAAAAAAAATCGGACCATAACTGTCTGACAAAATGGCTGATACTTGTACGCTAATAGTGTAAAACTATGTAATACCAAGGTTGTTGACTCTCTAGAAGTCACAATTTAGTTCAAACTTTGTTTTGCTTGTCTTTTCTACACTAGAATCTGGAAAAGTTATTATATATCCTGCTCTCTGGTTGATGTGAGGGATTAGCAAATGAAACGGTCTGTTATGGTGAATTCTTGGCATGTGGTATACGAAACTGTGGGTATCCCACTAGAAACATCAATGTCGATTGGTGAATCAAATGTCAAAAGATGCCCGTATGACCCCTGATGCGACCTTCCACTACAACTGGTCAAATCTTCGTGGTTTGGAGGCCATTGAACTATTAAAAAAACAAAACAAATGAAATATAGATGTGTATTTTAATCAAATTGATATCCATGCATATCAGACTAACTTCCTAGATTATGGCCCCTGATTGTACAAAAAATCACAGTTTTTCTTTAGCGTGTTCTCTGTCCATCTCTTGCAAAATGTTAGCGTATCATGCATGAAATCTGCTGGTTAAAATAGCAACCAAAACATGTACATGATTTCATGTCACGATCAGGGGGCTTCACAGGTAGCCGTCGCCTCAGACAAACCTTCCTGGGAGAGTTCCCGATCGACCTTAACCTGGAGTGCCACCTGTAACAAGCGATGCTCAAGATTGCCACATCCAACTACAGGGGAATTGTTGGAAAAGGCAACGTCAGATCGGCCCTCAAAAAGTCTGAAGCCGCCTGGATGCTCTTGGGTTATCTGCCGTCAACCTTACTAAGGTCAAATCCTGTTGCATTGTCAACGATTTGCCAGGCAGCAATGAGCCGCAAATTAGGGGTATCTGCACAATACACCATGATGAATTGTCATCTTCGCGAATGAATCCTGATCCAACCTCAGTTTTCCTGATGGACATCACCGTATCTAGCGACGTCGACATGAACACTTTGCTCGTAACTGCGTGCTGGAAAGGGATCATTTCCGGGAGGCGGTGTCATGGTTTGTGCCGTTGTCAACTTCAACATCCAGTCCCAGATGGTGGTGGTCTCCAAGGCAATCACAACGTTCGATATTATGTTGACACCATCCTTTGTCCGGTGTTGCTTCCATTGCTGGCTCTACATGGTGTCGTCGATGGATGGTTTTCCAGCATGACAACACCCAACCCAACACCGCCAGGTTGACAAGAGACTTTCTAAACAATTATAATGTACGTGTTATGGATTGGCCTGCTATGTCTGCCGACATGAACCCGATCAAACACCTTTGTGATGAACTTAGACGGCATGTCTGAACTTTAGTCTTGCCACCACAAACTGTTGCAGAGTAGGCACAGGCACTCCAAAATCATTGGCAAACAATCCCACATCTGTGAGACAGACATCTGTGCCAGTCCATGCTAAGGCGAGTTCAGGCATGTGTAAGAGCTCAGGGTCGACATACCCAATATTGACTTCAGCTGACCCCAGCTTTTTAGTGAATTCTTTCATGAGATTATCCACAGATGCTTGTTATGTCGATTTTGTCAATTGTTATGTACGTTTGTTAAAAGTTGTTGCAGTATATAAACTTTCAATTTGGCGTTGCGTTTTTAATGGCTTTGTGTGTATATGTTACATATAAATATATGTAATGGGAAATCAGGATAGTCATTAAAATGTTTACTGAATTCTTATCTTTGTTTTATAATTTTTGTGTAAATTAATTCGTCTGTGCCTTTTTCTACCCATAAATATTTTCTTGATTATCTATTATTGAATAATTTTAGATTTATACCATGACGGTACGATTGTCGGCCATGTTTGAAGAAAAGGCAAAGGAAATTATAGCTAACTGGAAGCAGAACCGTGGTAAAAGTGGTGGTAGTAGAAGGTCAGTTGTATTACGAAATTTATGAATTCGTAAAATGGAAGTGTTGTTATATGTTGATGTGCAATTAATAGCAATTATTATATGCCTAAATTTTCATGTCGACGTATATTGTTGTTGTCCCTGTCTGTCCGGAAGTTGGTCTACATTTTATTTGTGGATAGTCTACAGGTCACAATTACAGTGGAGTTTGAATTTTGTGAAACCGTACCAGAACCTCCCGTCAGACTAGACGCTCCATTTTTATACGCAGTTTAACTTTGTCGTCGCCCCCGTCCGTCCATCGGTCCGGCGTCCACAATTGCTTGTGGACGCTCTACAGGCTAAAGTTAATATCCGATTGACTTTAGATTTATACACAGTGTTTAAGGTCATGAGACGAAGAAGCCTATTGTTTTTCAGCGATTTCCGATAATAACTACCAGAGTTATGGCCCTTGATCACTTCAAAAAATCTTGTGGACGCTCTAGAGACCAAAGTTAATATCCGATTTACTTTAAATTTATACACAGTGTTTAAGGTCATGAGACGAAGAATCCTATTGATTTTCAGCAATTTCCGATAATTAGTGCCAGAGTTATGGCCCTTGATCACTTCAAAAAATCCTGCGGACGCTCTAGAGGCCAAAGTTAATATCCGATTGACTTTAAATTTATACACAGTGTCTAAGGTCATGAGACGAAGAAGCTTATTGATTTTCAGCGATTTCCGATAATTACTGCCAGAGTTAAGGCCTTTGATCACTTCAAAAAATCTTGTGGATGCTCTAGAGGCCAAAGTTAATATCCGATTGACTTCAAATTTATACATAGTGTTTACAGTCATGAGACTTAAGACGTCTATCGATTTTCAGTGATTTTCAATAATTGCTGCCAGAGTTATGGCCCTTGATCACTTCGAAAAAATCCTGTGGAAGCTCTAGAGGCCAAAGTTAATATCCGATCGACTTTAAATTAACACACAGTGTTTAAGGTCATGAGACGAAGAAGCCTATTGATTTTCAGTGATTTCAAATGATTACTGCCAGAGTTTTCTCCCTTGATAACTTTAAAAACTCTTGTGGCGCTATAGAGGCCAAACTTATCATCCGATTGACTTTATATTGATACACAGAGTTTAAGGTGTTGAAACGAACAAGTATTTTGATTTTCAATGAATTTTGATAACTGAACATCTAAATCCATGATATTAAATGTTTCATGTATATACTAATTGTTAGCGTGGGGTAACACTTTATAAAAAGCAATCAAATTCTAATGATTTTCTGATAATTACATAATGAGTTGTTACTCTTAATCAGTTTTTAGTATATTACAAATGTTTCATTAGCGAAAAAAATAAAAATATGCAACAACCCTTGTTGACTGCCCGGACGATTTAGCTGCTGTTGGCGTATGTTTCGTTGCCTGGCAACCTATCTTTTTCACAACTTGTCTTCAAACATGTAATGCAAAGGTTATGGACCCTCTAGAGGTCACAATTTTTATCCGATTTTGATGAAACTTAAATGTATGTATACACATATTATTGAGTACAATTTATAATTATATGCAATATAGAAGAAAAAAATTGGTTCTTGTAATATGTGGTCGTATACATGAGTTGCCCGTACTATTCTGAGTTGGTCGTTAAGCAGGATTTCACTGTATATGCCAAAGTTATTGGTTCCTTTTTATATTGGCGCATGTTGTACTGTAACCTCCAGGAACATAACCCTCTATTGTACAAAAATCCCTTTTTTTTTTTAGCTAGTTCTCTGTCCATCTCTTGCCAAATGTAGATGCATCTTGCATGGCAACCACTTGTTACTATCATCATTGTATATTTTTATAATGAACAACAATGTATCTAACTGGTTACTATCTTTTCATCCACAGGTTAAAATCACAAATGACCGAACCAATAGAAAGTGGACCATCATCAACTCGTATTCCTCATTTGCCTGATAACGGTCAAACACCTAGTTCTAGTCGTCCACGTCGCGCTACTAGAGGTCAAAGTAGTCATTTAAACGGTTATGTTAATGGTTTTACATTGCATACCAGTAGTAAGTCTTATTTCACACATAATACAAGTTGTAATTCTTTTATTTTAGACATTGTACCAATAGTAAGTCTCTTATTTCACACATAATACCAGTAGTAAGTCGCTTTTTTCACACATTATACCAGTAGTGTTTTCAATTAAAAATGGCGATTAAGGACAATGTTGGTCAAGTACTCGCTTAGTGTCTGATCTCAAGCAGAGCTAACTGTACACAGTCTAAATTTAGTATGATAATATCAGTTGTGAGTCTTTTATTTCACACATAATGCCAGTAGCAAGTGTCTTATTTATAGTGTTGGCAATCCATCAAACTAATAGGACAGTCATTGAGGGCAGATTTTAAGATTAATATTTAACGCGGTATGCGATGTTTGCCACTACTTACTTAACTCATTATACAGTACACCAATAGTCAGTATATTACTTCTACCCTATTTGCTGAATAGAAACGGGTAGCACAAACCTGTAATAGACAGTTTGAGCGAATTAATTTTGACTTAATGAAATGATTTACTTCTATACTTTCACATTGAAATATGGGTTTACATGTATGTCCTTGTCATCCCTCTGTGGCGCTCTGGTGTCCACATTTGTTTGTCGATGCTAAAAGGCTATAGTTTATGCAAGAGCTAAATCTGCTTGTTGCAGGTTTTTCTTTAGTCCTGATATGTTATCTAAATTATTAATTAGACATTTATTAACTTATCCAGACCATAATAAACTCTCGATGTCATCGCTAGACTGAAAAATTTACTGATTAGAACCAGAGAGAGAAATGAGTTTAACGTCCACTCGACACAAAATAGGTCATTTTGGGACTAACATGGTTGAATTTTATTTCATTAATTCATTTGCATGTAGGAGTCTTTAGCAATGGGAGAAAACCCACAAGGTTGGATAGGCAACCCTAGTCTTTGTCGTGTACAACCAAAAATCAAAACAATGCCAGTTGACTCATTGACAGAACTTATGATACAGCGTGCGCAAGCTAACCAATTGGCAACATGACAATTAGTGTGTCTGCTCAAGTAACATCAAAGGTAGCACAGGAAGATTATCTAATCTCCCAGTGTTAGTGAACACTTCATGTATATGTTGATAAATAGTCAGCGACAACACCATCATGTATATGCAATAAATTGTCCTCCAGCTTTCCATCTGCTAAGTCACATGACACAAACATGACTGTGTTCAATTTTTTATAGCAGGGGTATTCCCTGACAACTACAATATGTTAAAGATTTGAAGCAAATTAATTAGTTTGAATATGTTTTTATCCAAATATATCATCAAATCACCCAGTTTATATGCTGGAATGTATCTTAAAGGCTAGTTAGAAAAAACCTGTTGATTTTCAAGGATTTCTGATAATTACTTCCATCCAGAGTTAAAGCTCTTGCTCACTTTGAAAAATCTTGTTGATGTTCTAGAGACTAAACACAGTGTTTAAGGTCATGAGATAAAGAATCAATAGATCGGGAGAAGATCACGAATCCATTGAGTCTCGCGGAAAAAATAGGTTACTTGGCACGTCTGTAACAAACCAACACTATCAATATTTAGAATCCCACAGCTTTCAATTCCAGAGTTATCCACCCCTCCCCATTGCCAAGGACCTTGTGAATGCGATGGAGACTACAGTTTGTGAAAGATTCTTTTAAAATTTGATATCAAGCATTGGAGTCATAAAATATTCCCAAGTTTTCCCCCTTTGCTGAAAAGCTTGTGATAAGGCTATTGTTCTTTTGAAATTTGGTTTTAAGCAACAATAGATTATCTTATAATTGTTTCTATTTATAGGTGGTAGAAGAAGGGGTGATTCTGATGATGTGGATGAAAACTCAGATGATACTAGATCAACCAGAATTAGAAAAAATCCATCAAGAAACAAATCTGGTAAATATACCCACACCCTGTTTTCTTCAGTAATTTTGCACTTATACCATCACAAAACTGGTCACAATTTTTATCCGATTTCAATTAAACTTGAAATATAGGTTTATCACCCTAAGATCTCACCATAGCTTAATAGCTGTAGTCAAACAATGTTGACAACAATATATAACTTGGAAATGGTTAAACCGCACATTTTAGTGATTTGTTTCTACAATTTCGGCCACTTTCGTATAGAGCACAACAAAATAATAATAAGGAAATCAGATATTTTGATAAAGCGTCCTGGAACAAAAGAAAAACTATAACTCGAAGAAATACAAAATACATCACATCATGGCGTTATTCTTCCTGTGGGGTATGACGAGGCAGTTCTTTTGGGGGGGGGGGTGTTGGGTTTTTGTTTGTTTTGTTTTGGGGGGTTTTTTTTGTGATATTCTCTGTGGTTGGTAGCGGGTGGGGTTAAGGTGTATGTGTGTGTGGGAAGGGGGGGGGGGGGTAGTGTGGTGTGGTGATTACTGTGCATGGTGTATTCATTACTGAATAAGATTGCGTAAACAGTTGTAATGTGTGTAATATTATGTAAGATTGTGTATATCGTAGTAATGTAGATATATCTGTTACTGTATAGTGGTTTCCATTAAAAAAAGATCTCGGTTCCTTTCGATTTTGGGATGTATCGGACTGTAACTTCATGGATTATGGCCCCTAATTGTACGAAAAATCACGTTTTTAGCTTGTGAACAGTATAAAGGGCACAATTTTGAACCGATTTTGATGGAACTAGCAATGCCTGTTTAGAACCCAAAGATCTTGGTTCCTTTTTATACGCCCACATTGAAATGTGGTCGTATATTGTCGTCGCCCCCGTCCGTCCGTCCGGCGTCCACAAGAGGCTAAAGTTAATATCCGATTGACTTTAAATTTATACACAGTGTTTAAGGTCATGAGACGAAGCCTATTGTTTTTCAGCGATTTCCGATAATAACTACCAGAGTTATGGCCCTTGACGACTTCAAAAAATCTTGTGGACGCTCTAGAGGCCAAAGTTAATATCCGATTGACTTTAAATTTATACACAGTGTTTAAGGTCATAAGACGAAGAAGCCTATTGATTTTCAGCGATTTCCGATAATTAGTGCCAGAGTTATGGCCCTTGATCACTTCAAAAAATCTTGTGGACGCTCTAAAAGTCAAAGTTAATATCCGATTGACTTTAAATTTATACACAGTGTTTAAGGTCATAAGACGAAGAAGCTTATTGATTTTCAGCAATTTCCGATAATTAATAACAGAGTTATGGCCCTTGATCACTTCAAAAAATCTTGTGGACGCTCTAAAAGCCAAAGTTAATATCCGATTGACTTTAAATTTATACACAGTGTTTAAGGTCATAAGACGAAGAAGCCTATAGATTTTCAGCGATTTGCGATAATTAGTGCCAGAGTTATGGCCCTTGATCACTTCAAAAAATCTTGTGGACGCTCTAAAAGCCAAAGTTAATATCCGATTGACTTTAAATTTATACACAGTGTTTAAGGTCATAAGACGAAGAAGCCTATAGATTTTCAGCGATTTCCGATAATTAGTGCCAGAGTTATGGCCCTTGATCACTTCAAAAAATCTTGTGGACGCTCTAAAAGCCAAAGTTAATATCCGATTGACTTTAAATTTATACACAGTGTTTAAGGTCATAAGACGAAGAAGCCTATTGATTTTCAGCGATTTCCGATAATTAGTGCCAGAGTTATGGCCCTTGGTCACATCAAAAAATCCTGTGGACGCTCTAGAGGCCAAAGTTAATATCCGATTGACTTTAAATTTACACACACTGTTTAAGGTCCTGAGAGGAAGAAGCCTACTGATTTTCATCGATTTCAAATAATTACTTCCAGTGTTATCTCCCTTGATCACTTCAAAAGACCTTGTGGCGCTGTAGATGCCAAACTTATCATCCGTTTGACTTCAGATTGATACACAGAGTTTAAGGTGTTGAAACGAACAATTATTTTGATTTTCAATGAATTTTGATAACTGAACAGCTAAATCCATGATATTAAATGTTTCCTATACTAATTGTTAGCTTGGGGCAAAACTTTATAAAAAGCAAACTAATTCTTATGATTTTCAGATAATTACATAATCAGTTGTTACTCAGATTTTAGTGTATTACAAATGTTTCATTACCAAAAAAAAGTAAAAATATGCGACAACCCTTGTTGACTGCCCAAACGATTTAGCTGCTGTGGGCGTATGTTTCGTTGCCTGGCAACCTATCTTGATATTTGTGCTTATCGAATCAGAATTTCATGAATTATGGCCCTTGATTGTAGGAAAAATCACTTTGTTTTCAACTTGTTCTCTATCCATCTCTCGAAAATGTGGGCATATCCTGCCTGGCAGCCGCTGGTAAACTACTGTTTTGATGTGTTCACATTGAAGGTGGTCATATATTGTCGCCACCCCTGTCTGACAGATAAACATCAAATTTATACGCAATATTTGAGGTAATGCAATGAAGAAGACTATATATCAAAAATTTTGATAATTACTGACAGATTTATGGCTCTTGATCACTTTCGAAAAATCTTGAGGACTCTCTGGATGCTAAAGTTTTCATCTCATTGACATGAAATTTATTAGCAGTTGTTATTTTCAACAATTTCCAATAATTACTTCCATAGAAATGGCCCATGTCTACTTTGAAAAAAACTTGTTGATGAACAAGATGATTAAGTTAACTTTCGAGTGCACTTATATTTATACATGACTTCTAATGATTGCTTCCAGAGTTATTGCCTTTGATCACTTTAAAAATACTTGTGGACACCCAAGAGTAGGGTGCCTCACCATAAATATCTCAAAATATCTTGACAATTACACCACAATATTTGTCCCCCGCCTTTCGAAGAAAGTTGGGGGACTATTAAAATGGGTTCGTCTGTGTGTCCGTCCGTCTGTCCGTCACACTTTTTGGGACACAATAACTCTCTTCCTAATTGAGCTAGAATGTTCAAACTTGGTGTATGTGTTTATTAGGTCAATGCCTTGATGGAGTTTGAAGATGCGCATTTACCGCTTAGATAAGCAGAGATAAGCAATTTGATTGGTTGATGCTTTGGGACACGATAACTTTAGTTCTAAGTGAGATTGATGAAACTTGGTGTATAGTTTCATTACAGTAATACCTTGACTAAGTTCGATAATGAGCATTTTCTGCTCAGGGTAAGCAGAGCGATACGCAATTTGATTGGTCGAGACTTTGGAACACAATAACTCTCCTTCTAATTGAGTTAAAATGTTCAAACTTGGTGTATATGCTTATTAGGTCAATGCCTTGATGGAGTTCGAAGATGAGCATTTTCCGCTTAGGGTAAGCAGAGATAAGCAATTTGATTGGTTGATGCTTTGGGACACGATAACTTTAGTTCTAATTAAGTGAGAGTGATGCAACTTGGTGTATAGTTTCATTACAGTAATACCTTGACTAAGTTCGATAATGAGCATTTTCTGCTCAGGGTAAGCAGAGCGATACACAATTTGATTGGTCGAGACTTTGGAACACAATAACTCTCCTTCTAATTGAGTTAAAATGTTCAAACTTGGTGTATATGCTTATTAGGTCAATGCCTTGATGGAGTTTGAAGATGAGCATTTTCCGCTTAGGGTAAGCAGAGATAAGCAATTTGATTGGTTGATGCTTTGGGACACGATAACTTTAGTTCTAATTAAGTGAGAGTGATGAAACTTGGTGTATAGTGTCATTACAGTAATACCTTGACTAAGATCGATAATGAGCATTTTCTGCTCAGGGTAAGCAGAGCGATAAGCAATTTGATTTGCCGAGACTTTGGAACACAATAACTCTCCTTCGAATTGAGTTAAAATGTTCAAAATTGGTGTGTATGCTTATTAGGTCAATGCCTTGATGGAGTTCGAAGATGAGCATTTTCTTCTTAGGGTAGGCAGAGATAAGCAATTTGATTGGTTGATACTTTGGGACAAGATAACTAAGGTTCATCTTGATTGATGATTTTTATGCCAATACAATGACTGCATTCTCATTCAGTAATGGATTCGACAGTAACAGTGTATAGAAACGATTGACTCAGACACGAGGGCCCTTTCCCTTGGCCAGAGGGGCCCTTTTGTCAAGCGTGGGGGCCCTTTTGTCTGCCTTTAGGGTCCCCCTAACTAGGGTACATTTTCATTTTTCTCGTTGGTTTTAGCATTTTTCTTTATAAAACACTTTTGGATGACACTTCGTGTACAGTTTGATTGCTCGATACGTTTGAAAAAAATAAATGTGCGATTAATTAATATGTGTCATCTATTTATTTTGGGATTTCGGCGGGGGACATCAGCCTCACTGTTGGCTTGTTATATACCAATCCTTAAATCTGTTTCACACATTTATAGTCACTAAATAAACAATCATGTTGTTCTTACTAAGCTATGACCATTTAACCATCCATAAATAATACACTGAAAAATGGTTACGAATGTCGGCCATAACATCTGGAGTAGAAAAATAGGTTACATGCTCTTGTTTTGAAACTAAACTCGCTTAACCAATCTACTGACCATTTTCCGTCTGATTGACAGGCTGTCATAATTAAGATTATTTTTTAGAAACATAACAGAAAGCTGGAACAAGAAACTGAAGTTAGATACACGCACGTCAGGCAATTCAACAATTGTTTTAAGAACCTTGTAAAAGTAAAATGAAACTACTGATAGTATCATGTTCTTGCTTAACCCAAATAAAGTTGTTATGCAATGGACTTGAAATTTCAGCTATTAATAAAGGTTGCCATCGGAACGAACTATAAGCCAATTTCTACTAAATACTTTTAATGTATTTGGTCACTTTGACGTCAATGTCGTTTGAGGGGATTAAGAGTGTTTTCAATAATTGGCAAAGTCATCTTTACAAGAGGTCTATATTTGCGACGGACTGAAGATGGCTCAATCAATTAGGGATGAACTTGCCATAAAGTGTATATAGTAACCAATAGCTATTAGTACATAAAATTTTGATTGGCAATTTTATGTGCTCTTTAAATAAATACATTCTAATATTTTTGATCAAGTGATATTTGCGGCTATTATATGTAAATTATCTTAGATATCATTACAGGAAACTTTTGCAATTGATTTTGTTACTTTTGTTATCTTATGTATTTATCATTATCCAAACATGTTATTGTTCACAAATTCTGGATGTTTTTATCAAAAGAATTTTCTTTTGCTCTATGGAATGAAGGGGGGGGGGTGTTGGATTGCTGACTGGTTAGCATGTGCGGGCTGTATCGTAAAGACTGTCATTTAGTCAACTTGCGTGGTTTCGAATCCCCGGTTGTACCTGACAAGGAGTAGGGGTGCCTGTCCAACCTCATGGGTTTTCTCTGGGCCTTCCGGTTTCCTCCTACTGCTAAAGACCCCTACGCGCAAGCAAATTATTGAAATAAAACCTAGTTTGTGTCGAGTCAACGTTAAACCCCATTTCTCTCTCTCAATGGAATGAAAACATAATACCTTTTCTCTTCAGTTAAAGCATCAACCAATGGTTACAAAACAAGAGCATCAACTGGTGCATTAAAATCATCAGTGAAAGTCTATGAGAGTTCAGACAATGGTTCATATGAAGATGACGATGATTATGTGATAGACAATACTACTGCTGTTACTACTACAACTACGACTGCCACTACTAATAGTTCTGAAAATAATTCTAGTGAGGAAAGTTCATCATCATCGTCGTCTTCATCATCATCTTCTTCTAGTAATGCTAAATCAAATGATACAAATGACAGCAAACCACAAGTTAGTGCGCGTCGGACAAGAAGAACTGTTCCACATAATGTGGACAGTGATAGTGATTCAGATCCTCCCAAGTCTCGCTCATCAAAACGTGTAACAAAGAGGAAGAAATATAACAGATCAGAATCGGAAAGTGATGACGATGAAAATCAACGTCGTTCTAAATTGACTACACGGACAAAATATGAGAGTGATAGTGAATGTAACTTAAGTGATGAGGATGGTGAAACTGAACCAATCAGGAGAATTAAAAAACAAATAATAGAAAGTGATAGTGACAGTGATTATGAGGAGTCACAACCCATATCAAAAATGAAACCATCGAGTAGTGCTAAAAATGTGAAAAAGTCTCAAAACGGTAAAAAAAATAAGTCTAATAAAAGTAAGAATAATAATTCTTACGGTGAAGGTAACAGTGGCACCGGTAAAACTCGGACTACACGATTTCAGGGTCGGAGAACTGTTCATTATCCAAATGAAAGTGGGGAAGATGGTGGTAATTCTGATGATTCGCAGGAATCAACTAATGTTGCCACTGTTAGTAGGAGCAGTAGAGGAAGATTACGTAAGCCATCTGCTAGAGCTAGAGCAACTTTAATCTAAATGATATTCTGTGTTCCATGACATTGTATTATTTCACTGCCGGCTAATATATCTATCACAAACTTATTACAATTACTTATTATTTTAAATAGAAAATTGATTAAGTTGAAGACTATCTTGAGTTTCTGATTAGAATTATTTGCTTATAATTCAATATTATTATTTAACTCGTAATTTTACCTCTCTGGCTATTGCAGGATTGGCTTTTGATACTTTTATCAATTTTATCCCAAAGTACAGCATGATAGCCCTTCCTTTAATCTGAGCCTTCCCTAAAACTTTGGACAGTGATTTAAGGTATTACAAACGGTCAAAAGTATTGTTTGTCTCCAAACAGTATTGTTTACATTGTGTCCTTGTTGATAGCGTCGTTTGTCACACAATTAGTTTCTCTGCACTATACTGCTATGCACTAGTTAATTGGGCATAACAAAATCGTGAGTTCTGACATAACGTTATGTAAACATATCTGGTCCAGTTTGGATCTCTGTTTAAAGCGTAAAGATATTGTTACGCGGTTAGCTATTGGCTATTAATCGGACTATTGACCAGTTATGATTTGGAACAGAAATTTGCTTCCATTAGAGCAGTGTTAAGTGGGATTAGCTCTAACAAAA
Source organism: Patella ulyssiponensis (assembly GCA_963678685.1). NCBI lineage: Eukaryota > Metazoa > Mollusca > Gastropoda > Patellidae > Patella > Patella ulyssiponensis. The sequence continues at coordinate 27,192,812 of OY783226.1, read as the reverse complement.
AAGACTCTGCATGGAGTATGCCCCACCCTCAACATTTCCTAGAAATCAGGGAATTATTAAAGTTTGCTTATATTTATAATTAATGGTTTTGATGTATTCATGTTATTTATTTTGACAACATATATCAATAATCATTGTAGATATTAAATACACATTACATGTGACATTTTGTTTATATTTTTAACACAGAAATGGTACTGATCAAAAGTTAGCTATTGTGTGTATATAAATTAGGAATTAGCTACTTGTAAAGGATTATGGTATCACTTTTAAATTTTTGGGTTTGCTGTTAAAAAGTTAGTGTGATTTCGAGAACAAATTTATATGCTCGTTAAAACAAATGAAAAAAAATACCGGTACATTGTTTAGATATAAATTAAATAATCAAAGCATGTACCGAAGGATAATTAACATTTATACATCAAATACTAAAATAAAACAATAAAATAAAATCAGGTGTGATAATAGAAATTTATTTTACAGAAATCAATTCATTTTTTATACGCCCACATTCTAATATTGTCGTCGCTCCTGTCTGTCTGATTATCCGTTTATATTTTGTTTGTGGACAAATCCCAGTATAGCTTGTAGATTCTATAGAGGTCACAATTTTTATCCAATTTTATAAACCGTAAAATATATCACTGTGGCACCATAATGATGATTGATTTCAAATTTTGTGAAAATCAGACTGAAACTGCTCAACATAATGGCACTCATCATATGCAAATAGTGTAAAAGTATGTAATACCAAAGTTGTGGACCCTCTAAAAGTCCACAGTAGTGATGGTCCGATATGGCAGCAAAATATATCGGCTGATACAGATAAATTACCGATAGTGGTGGATATAAAATTATTACAAATTAAAATGTCTCTAATAGCATGATCATCTATGTAGATATTTGTCTTTACTAGTCGGGAAACGCATGGTACTATTTTACTGAGGGAATCAAACACGAACCCTTGGTTTTGGAAGTAATAATTGGGTCACGCTTCCTACGCAATCAAAATTACACACCATCTATTATGAACTTAATTAATTGGTGTATCATTAATGGTTGAGATTATCATATTTTAAGTGTTGGATTACTATATAATTCCTTACAGTAATCGGCACGGCATCTGTATGTCTATATGTGCGTTTGCATTAGTTCATGCGGATAGTGAAATGATATATCAAAGCGATAGCTTCCTGACCTGCCTTTCAATGGCCATTCTCCCACCATTTCTAGAACTATTGTTGTAAATAAAACATCTAATGAGAACCTATTTGTTGATAATATAATTAATTAATAAAGTATGATCTTTATTACAAGTTTTTATTCGTTGACACAAATTATGTAAAATTGTCTAAATAGCCAAGCATAACAATATAAATCACTAAATTATTTCTAAATTTTTATCGGCATCTAGAAGCCAGAATGTTACACAGTATCACGTGACACCAAAGGAATATCCTCCCCCCCCCCCTTTCATCCTTCATTCCAATTTCCCACCTTTTCCTAAAGTTCTACTCATTATGATAGTGACAGACAATACTAGCAGTGAACTAGATAAAACGAAGTAAAAAAACTATTTCTCGATGATTAATGACGGTATGTAATGATGAGCCATTGTTGACATCTTTAGTTTTATTATCACGAACCGTGACAGACATTGTTTATTTCATAGTTAATAAATTTGTTATTACTTATCAGAAACAATTAAAATATAAAAATTCAATAGCTTTATTGGGAATTGTTCTAGTTTGCGATCTTGTAATATCAGCACGTATTGAAAAGAGATCGAAGAGTGGTCTCTGCGAGGTGATGACTATTCCAATCGAAGGTTTTATTGGGTGGACTGTTGTAGGTTTTATTGGGTGGACAGTGTATGTGCATAAATGGTGTTCTCAAAAATTGTATTGAGAAACCTGAGCCTCCCTTTTACGGCCCGTATGGCTAGAGTCTTCGATTACCGGTACCCCTAAATATCAACGGTTGTCGTGTGCATAGCAATTTAGATAAAGGAGACCGATAAGGATTTTGTACTGTTTATTATTTCCTTTTTACTGCTATGAGTCTTGTATTACAGGTAGGCCTGAAAAGCTACGAGCACGGATCAGTTGCCGTGTGCGTGAGTATTTAGCTGCACCCCGTGTCAAACAAAGTAATGATTTGTTTACTACTCAGATAATATTTTAAAGGTATTTACCGAGTCGTTTTGAACAGATATCGGCAACTCCAATATCAGCAAAATGGCTATTTAGCGGCAGAGGCCGATTTCTCCCGATAGGGCACTTATCGGCCAATTACCGATATTGAAACCAATAATCGAACCATCACTAGTCCACAGTTTTTATCTGATTTTAATGAAACTACTATATGTTAATAACCCAAAGATCTCTGTTCCTTTCGATATTAGCACATATCGGATCTTATAACTTGCTCAGATTATGGATCCTGATTGTACAAAAAATCACATTATTTTGTAAGCTCGTTCTCTGTCCATCCCTTGCAAAATGTGGGTGTATCTTGCATAGCAACCGCTTGTTTAAAAATTGTGTTATTTTAGTTTATTTATTATATTTATTTATTATAGTCTTAAAATGTAAGAACAAAATGATTCATACACTGATTTCCTTTTCAAACTGATATATTCACACAAGTATTATTTTACATCACATCAGAATCCTCAACTTGCTGTTATGGATCAAACTTGGCAAAATTTCAGCAACATTTCCTTTAAGGTTAACGTTGTTTTATCCCATGTGATAGTTGTACTGTGTTATAGGTCTTCTCTAAATTTGTATCTACATGTAGTCTATATAGATGTAGCATTTAAAGATGCATTATGTAAGATTTACATATAGATAAAGAGCTGGTCCTTCTTGCTATTATAGTTCTAAAATATATTATGCAAAATTAATATATTGAAAATTTCATTGAAATTACTTTGTTCTGAGCAAAGTGGCATAGATGGTTTATTATTGTAACAACTGTGACTGTTATTCCAGATTGAGCCACGATTCGCCATTTTTAAATTAAATCATTAAATGGCGACAGTGTTCTAATAAGTTTAAATAGGGGCGCCTTCTCAACCTCGTCGGTTTCCTCTTGGCACTCCGGTTTCCTTCCACTGCTAAAGACCCCTACGCGCAAGCGAATTATTGAAATAAAATTGAAACCATATGTTAGTCCCAAAATGACCTAGTTTGTGTCAAGTGGACGTTAAAGCCCATTTCTCTCTCTCTAAATCTGATTAAAACACAGATCCTATTGTGTTACGCTTTTTATAGTTTAGAATTTCATTTTGTCTTTAATACACTAGGATCTGGAAGATTTGTTAGTTTACCAGTGTTTTGGTTTAAGTTTGGGATTAGCCAATGCAACGGTCTGTTACAGCAAGCTTTAGTCGTGCAGTGCACGAAACTGACTAATCCACCAGAAATGTCAATCCTGATGGGTTAATCAAATTTCTGACATTAGATCTTCATGTAGTGTAGGCCATCAAAAGTATAAAAAAAAATGAAAAGAAATATAGATGTGTATTTTAATCCGATTGTAATGCATCTTTGGCGTAGGATTAACCATGTACCTGTCATATCATGTGTTAATGTATTTGTTGATCTTAATTATCATTAGGTAGGAAGTGAGAAAGAAATGTGGGTTAACGTCCACTCAACACAAACTTAGGTCATTTTGGAAATAAAATATAGTTCAAATTTTTTTAAATAATTCGCTTACATGTAGGTGCCTTTAGCAGTGGAAGGAAACTGGAGGACCCAGAGAAAAGCCACGAGATTGGACAGGTGACCCAACTCCTTGTCAGGAACAAGCAGGGAGTTGAAATCATGCCACTGGACTTACTGACAAACTTTGTGATTTAATGCACACACTTAACACCATTTGTCCACCCAACCCCCCAGATAGGAAGTGAGAGATCCTTCAATGTAATTGTATGTAATGTAATGTAATGCTATCAGTCCTACAATCTTAACTTTTAGTTTGTTTATATGAGAACACAAACTTCCATTTCTTCCACTCATTCACGTCTTTATAGCTTTTGAATGGCCCTGAGACTGTTCATATTGACATTGTCTGTATCCTGTGATTTTGAATTTTGTTACTGAAGTAGTTTGAATACATTGTACTAAGTGTTTTATTGTGTGTTCTTGTCATCGACACTCATGTGATGTTTTAATTAGGTTTGTTATTACAAACAATTATCCTGTTAGTGAGAGATTGTATTGTCAGAATTGAAGTATATTGAAATTGGTATGATTTTATTTACATGTGTATGTTCCAAGTAGCTTGCCATCTTTACCATAAAAAATTAATAATGTTTGAATAAATTATCATTTCATTAATCAACTGGCGGTCAACCTAAATGTCATTGATAACTATAGTAAAAACTACTTAATTTCCAAGCTCTGTCTTAGCGGATATAATGATCTCAATGAAATAAGGTGTAATTATAATGGTATTAACTTGTAAAGAGAATATGCCTGTCTATTACTTATATTATTGTATATAAGAATATTATTGTAAATGTTGTTCATTCCTTTTATATAACATTGAAGTGAATTATGTACCATAAAAGTGTCCTTAACATTAAACCACAGCTAGCATTTTGTTATAAAATATTTTTCTTTTTCTTTATTTGAATCCGGGCTTGTTACTTGTACTAGTGCCATTTAGAGGTTAGTCAGGATTTACACTATATTTGCCATTTACAACCAAAGTCACAGTATTGGTGAAATCTTCAGGGATTTAAAGACTGGTTTCCTATTAAAAGTCGGATTAGCTTGTGGTCCCTGCAGAGGTCACAATTATACTATTCAAAAAAAGTAGGGGATATTTGATTTTGGGGGTATAATACTAAAATATGCAAATGACTACGAAAAAAGTCACAATAGAACCTAACAGAAGAAACATTTCCAGTTACATGTGACGCCCAAACGCACCGATAGCTACCGCATGGAATGCAGGTGATGCTTGGGATCATCATGGGGGTCCAACCCAAGATTTGCACGACTCTGACTTTGAATGTTACAGTCATTGTGGCATTGAATTCCAGGGTGGAAACGTCAGTTTAATTGTTTTAGTGACCAGAAAACAAATTTTGATATGCGTCGGCTTACCCAAAATGAAAGGTTACGTGCCCTTGGCATGCTACAGATCGGCACAACACAGGCGGTTGTGGCGCGGACAATGAATGTTTCTCAGTCTGTCATAAGCATGCTATGGTCCAGATACCATGCTCAGGTCGACCAAGGGCGACAACTCAAGCCCAGGATCGATTTATCCGTACCTTGGCCTTGAGAAATCGTGTCATCACAGCAAATCAGATCAGCGCTCGTCTTCAAACAGACACTGGTGTGAGAGTGAGTGGCCAGACGATTCGGAATCGACTGCATAGGGGTCACCTTCGCGCCCGATGTCCTCGCGTGATCCCTTGTTTGAGAGATCATCACATTCGTTGGTGTAGGGATCGTCAACACTGGGATAATCGACGCTGGAGCGATGTGATGAGTCAAGGTTCACTGTTGATTTTTTGGACAGACGTAGGAGGGTGTGGCGTCGTCGAAACGAGCGCTTCCAAGACGTTAACGTCATCAGACATGATCGATTTGGGGGTGGTTCTGTTATGGTGTGGGGAGGCATCACTGTTGCTGGAAGAACGGCTTTACATGTTGTTGCAGGGCGTGTTACAGGCCAGTACTACCGGGACAACATCTTGGCAGTCCATGTTGTGCCGTTCACACGACGTCATGGCCGCCGTTTCATCTTCCAGGATGACAACGCAAGATGTCACAGGGCCAGGATCGTTACAGGTTACCTCCAACAACAGAACATCACCACATTACCTTGGCCAGCACTGAGTCCCGACCTCTCCCCCATCGAGCATGTCTGGGACATGCTTGGACAGAGGTTACGTCAACAACGTCCTGCCAATGTCCAAGAACTTGCTGCTGCGTTGCAACAGGAATGGGACAATCTGGACCAAAATGACCTTAGATGTCTCATTAGGAGTATGCCACGTCGGATCAATGCTTGTTTGGCAAACAGAGGAGGATTTACCCGTTACTGACTTTGTTGTGATGCTGTGGTAACTTTGCTGTTTGACCCCGGGTATCATTTTACCCTTATAATGGTCAGTCTGTGCCTTACTTAGTCTAACGATCATTTGGAATAAATCGATGAATGTGAACTTCATTTCATTTTGTCATTTGTTTCTTCGTCAGTTTCATTTGGTGACTTTAATAACACTTAAAAATCAAATATCCCCTACTTTTTTTGAATAGTATATTATCCGATGTAAAAAAAACATTTGATTATATAACCGTTACACCATAATGTTGGTTGAATTCGAATTTCTTGAAAATCGGACCAAAACTGCCAGAAAAAATGGTCGCCCCTCGTAGGTTGGGATGGCCTAGTGGTCTAGAGTAGTGCTGCACTTCGACCTCCAGCTGGCCAGCCACCTCTGGCTTGCAGCTGTGGTTTCAATCCCAGGTGTGAGCGTATGTGGCATGGAGATAGGGGCGCCTTCTCAACCTCGTGGGTTTCCTCCGGGCACTCCGGTTTCCTCCCACTGCTAAAGAACCCTACACGCAAGGGAATTATTGAAATAAAATTGAAACCATATGTTAGTCCCAAAATGACCTAGTTTGTGTCAAGTGGAGGTTAAATCCCATTTCTCTCTCCCGATTGGGTAACTGGCGTTTTACATGTTACAATGGAGTTGCAAAGTTCAAATATCGATCAATGTCAAAGTTACTTGTTTTCCGTGAGTTTCTCAATTTAAAAAAAAAAACTTTCAACGGCTGTATACGGGAATTGATATATTCAGAAAATTTCTATATTTAATTATTTGTACAGATAAAAAGGAAAATTTCTGAATTTGTCTATCTGTATAATATACAAAGCTGACAATTCAGAAAATTTCTGAATTTGGCGATCTGTATAATTATATACGAAGCTCAAAATTCAGAAATTTTCTGATTTTGGCGACCTGTATTAATAGTATTATATACGAAGCTGACAATTCAGAAAATTTCTGAATTTAGCAACCTGTATTATATACGAAGCTCACAATTCAGAAATTTTCTGAATTTGTCGATCTGTATAATATACGAAGCTTACAATTCAGAAATTTTCTGAATTTGTCGACCTGTATTATATACGAAGCTTACAATTCAGAAAATTTCTGAATTTGTCGATCTGTATAATATACGAAGCTTACAATTCAGGACAATTCAGAAATTTTCTGATTTTGGCGACCTGTATTATATACGAAGCTCACAATTCAGAAAATTTCTGAATTTGTCGATCTGTAGGCTATAATATACGAAGCTTACAATTCAGAAATTTTCTGATTTTGGCGACCTGTATTATATACGAAGCTTACAATTCAGAAATTTTCTGATTTTGGCGATCTGTATTATATACGAAGCTCACAATTCAGAAAATTTCTGAATTTGTCGATCTGTAGGCTATAATATACGAAGCTTACAATTCAGAAATTTTCTGATTTTGGCAACCTGTATTATATACGAAGCTCACAATTCAGAAAATTTCTGAATTTGTCGATCTGTATCAAGGAGTATTAATAGAATGGAGGGGCATGACGTCAGAATCTTGAAGCATGTCACGTTAGCTGGCCGCCATCTTGGTTGACCCAAAACAAAGGAAAGCCTGCGACTATTAGTATTAATACTCCGATAAAGATCGACAACATTCTGTTACTTTTCACATGTAGGTTTTACCATAATATTAAAAGTACAAGTTCAAGTTCAATTTTGAAGACGAGCTTTGTCCATCCTCGTTCGTCGTTGTCGGTCTTGCACTTTCAAGTTGCAGTACACCTGTCTATTGATTGTCATTGACATTCATTGTTGTCAATGCTGTTGCCATTCTAGGTAAACTATCGTACTTAGAACTAGACATACTTGTCTACCGACCATTGAGGCAGTCTGTCTGCACTAACTTATCCAATTTAATTGTTCACTTGTCATTTTCACAATTGTCCCCTATCGTAAGTTAATAAAGTAGTAGGGCCTTAGTATTAACCAAGGCTAAGCCATCCACTTGACCCCCCCCCCTTGACTTGAGTTGACCGTCTAGCCTAGGTCCGCTGAACTGAAGACGTGGCGTAAGTACAGGCCTATATGTATAAAATTATAACAATTGATGAAAATATTAATACTACTTTATTTGACATTAAGACTACTTAAGTTACTAAGTACTAAATAAAGTAGTCTATTATGTTTTGGATAATTCATACCCCCCACCCACCCCCCCCCCCCCCCCAAAAAAATAAAAAAAAAATAAACAGGATAAAGGCCTATCCTTTTATAGTAGAGTTATAAGTATTATAATAATTAATGTGCTAGTTTGCCTGGTTTTATTTGTCGATCTGTATAATATACAAAGCTAACAATTCAGAAATGTTCTGATTTTGGCGAACTGTATTAATAGTATTAATATTATATACGAAGCTGACAATTCAGAAAATTTCTGAATTTAGCAACCTGTATTATATACGAAACACACAATTCAGAAAATTTCTGAATTTGTCGATCTGTATAATATACGAAGCTTACAATTCAGAAATTTTCTGATTTTGGCGACCTGTATTATATACGAAGCTCACAATTCAGAAAATTTCTGAATTTGTCGATCTGTATTATTATATACGAAGCTCACAATTCAGAAAATTTCTGACTTTGTCGTACGGTATAATACACGAAGCTCAGAATTCAGAAATTTTCTGATTTTGGCGAACTGTATAATATACGAAGCTCACAATTCAGAAATTTTCTGAATTTGGCGATCGGTATAATATACGAAGCTCACAATTGAGAAAATTTCTGATTTTGGCGAACTGTATAATATACGAAGCTCACAATTCAGAAATTTTCTGAATTTTGCGATCGGTATATTGAGAAAATTTCTGAATTTGGCGATTAGAATAATAATATTACCTACTACTTTCTATTGTTAAACGGTCGCCAAATTCAGAAATTTTCTGAATTGTGAGCTTCGTATATAATACAGGTCGCCAAAATCAGAAAATTTCTGAATTGTGAGCTTCGTATATTATACAGATCGACAAATTCAGAAATTTTCTGAATTGTGAGTTTCGTATATAATACAGTTCGCCAAAATCAGAAAATCTCTGAATTGTTAGCTTTGTATATTATACAGATCGACAAATAAAACCAGGCAAACTAGCACATTAATTATTATAATACTTATAACTCTACTATAAAAGGATAGGCCTTTATCCTGTTTATTTTTTTTTTATTTTTTTTGGGGGGGTGGGTGGGGGGTATGAATTATCCAAAACATAATAGACTACTTTATTTAGTACTTAGTAACTTAAGTAGTCTTAATGTCAAAAAAAGAATTATTAATATTTTCATCAATTGTTATAATTTTATACACATAGGCCTGTACTTACGCCACGTCTTCAGTTCAGCGGACCTAGGCTAGACAGTCAACTCAAGTGAAGGGGGTCAAGTGGATGGCTTAGCCTTGGTTAATACTAAGGCCCTACTACTTTATTAACTTACGATAGGGGACAATTGTGAAAATGACAAGTGAACAATTAAATTGGATAAGTTAGTGTAGACAGACTGCCTCAATAATCGGTAGACAAGTATGTCTAGTTCTAAGTACGATAGTTTACCAAGAATGGCAACAGCATTGACAACAATGAATGTCAATGACAATCAATAGACAGGTGTACTGCAACTTGCAAGTGCAAGACCGACAACGACGAACGAGGATGGACAAAGCTCGTCTTCAAAATTGAACTTGAACTTGTACTTTTAATAGTATGGTAAAACCTACATGTGAAAAGTAACAGAATGTTGTCGATCTTTATCGGAGTATTAATACTAATAGTCGCAGGCTTTCCTTTGTTTTGGGTCAACCAAGATGGCGGCCAGCTAACGTGACATGCTTCAAGATTCTGACGTCATGCCCCTCCATTCTATTAATACTCCTTGATACAGATCGACAAATTCAGAAATTTTCTGAATTGTGAGCTTCGTATATAATACAGGTCGCCAAAATCAGAAAATTTCTGAATTGTAAGCTTCGTATATTATACAGATTTAACAAATTCAGAAATTTTCTGAATTGTGAGCTTCGTATATAATACAGGTTGCTAAATTCAGAAATTTTCTGAATTGTCAGCTTCGTATATAATACTATTACTATTAATACAGGTCGCCAAAATCAGAAAATTTCTGAATTTTGAGCTTCGTATATAATTATACAGATCGACAAATTCAGAAATTTTCCCTTTTATCAGTACAAATAATTAAATATAGAAATTTTCTGAAGTTATAATTGCCCGCTGTATACTTGTTTGTTTACAGTGCGTTATATGCCACGACCTCGGATTGTACAATGCTAATTTGTCACGTGTCTACACAACGGGCACAAAAGTTCGGGAATTGCTAAGTATTGAACCAACGGTTAGATGTTGTAAAACTCGCTGACTTTGGGAGATTTTTGTAAGGAGTTAGCCATTCTAGCTATAACAGTTCAAAAATAGATGGTTCTTCGTAGACAGGAATTACCCATGATTCATTGCGCCGTCGCCATCTTGTATGGCAACTCCTGGTTACTATGTACGCTGTCCTTGTATTATAGTGCAGCGCAATGCAACACAAATTACCCTTTAAAATCAAATAAACGTCGTAAAAACGGCTAAAAACATATAAAAAGCCACATTAGATAGACGGGCACATCGTTGGCTGATATACACGTCAATCAATCATATCCTGTGTGTAAATTACAAAATGGTAAGCGATGACTCTAGGCCTAATCTTACTCCATACTCGTCGCTTCATCAACTAACATGTCACTCTTTTCTTAATTATCCACGTCACACCTTATCCATAGGTACACACACACTCTTCAATTGATTTTATCCTTATTTTGAACCGCATGAATATCGTGAATTAAAACAGTTTTATTTCTTCGACATTGGCAACTTTCAACTTTCAACTTTTTTTATTTGCATATTACATCCATTAAGAACAGTATACAAAAATCAACATACATATGCATGCAAAAGATACATTTGTCATGGAATACTATATAAATAATGAAAATATAATGAAATTATAATGGGATATATTTATGTACATGCACCATTGGGATGATACCAATGAAAACAACAATGAAAGTATGACAATGAAATAAAATACTCATAAAATATGTAGTAAAAGTATATCGGTGTACATAAGAGTATGACGATCAAATGGGGAAAGAGCATTCAGCAGATACTAAGAGACAGGTACACCCCTTTCCCGAAGAGCATGGTATGTGTACATGGCTACTGCCTTAGCAAGGAAATTTGGTGGATTAAAAAGAATTTCAAAAGTTAATTGACAAGATGGTATTAAAGTAGGGTAGATATATCTCAGACGCAGGTTTTCATATCGGGGACACTGTAAAAGAAAATGGAATTCATCTTCAACGGCAGAAAGAGAACATTGCGTGCATAACCTTTGATCAGGTGGAATATTCTTGTATCGGCCTCTCTCTATTTCCAATTTGTGCGAGCTGAGTCGAAGGGATGAAAAGGATGATTTAAAGTTTTTATTTTTAACCTGCAGAAGGTAACGCGCGGGGTGGTTTATTACGTTTTTATATAGTCCATACGTTCTTAACTTTGTTCCTGATTTAGTTAGTTCTGTAAAATGATTGTTGAATTTAGTTTGAAGTTTTAGTTTAGTTGCTGAGGGAGAGGGGTTATTTGGGAGATCATAATATTCATATATTTTTGCTATGGCTGCTGTCCAAGAATATTTAATGTCATTGTTTGCAATGAGGTTGCTATCAGTAATGAAGGCAGAACGTAAAAGAACACTTTTAGGAAAACTGTCTACATTAGAATTCGTTAGGCGTTTATAATAGGAAATCATTCTTTGAAATATGTCAAGGCTGGCCGGAAAAATACCCAGTTCTGCTAGACAGCCAATGTTTGATGTTTTTGATGGTTGTGCCAGTATTGACTTGCAGATCTTAATGGTTAGTTTATTATGAGAAATTTGGTCCCATTTGCTAATTTCGAAAGTTTTGCTGTGGACCAAACTAGATCCCCAGATCTCCGACGCATATATAGCTATCTGCTTAACAACTGATTGGTATAGTTTAATGAAAACCTCGGTCGGAAGAAAATCATTCGTACCAATTTTATTGCACAGGCAGAACCATGCACGTCTAGCCTTACTATTAAGTTGACTGATCGCAGACTTAAAGGTTGAGTTGTTGGAAAAGCAGACCCCTAGATAGACGTATGATTTAACTGTTTCAAGATTAATATTGCCAAAATGAAATATGTTCTTTATTTTTCGTTGATTATTTTTGATGATCATTATTTTTGATTTTGTTGGGTTAAGGTCAATCTGCCAATCACTACAAAATTTTTTAAGTTGGTCAAGGCTAGTTTGTAAGCCAGTTTCAGTAGTGGAGAGCATGATAAGGTCATCCGCAAACAACAGGTGGGAGACATTATTAGATTCTAGTGAAGGAGGATTTGTGTTCGCATTATTAATATAAAACTGTAAGTCGTTAATATAAATATTGAATAGTACGGGGCTTAACACGCATCCCTGTTTCACACCCATGAAAGAGTTTATGGTGTTGGAGAATCCCTTGGAAGTTTTCACAGTATATGAAGTATTTGAATACATGGATGTAATTAAATCAAAAATTGGTCCGTTGATATTATTTTTTAGTAATTTATAAAAGAGGCCTGTTCTGCATATAGAGTCAAAAGCTTTTTTGAAGTCCACAAAGGTCATGAAAAGATTTTGTTTATTACACTTATATTTATTGATAATCGTTTTGAGTATGAAGATATTATCAACTGTCCGATGATTTTTACGGAACCCGCCCTGTGCTTGGTCAAGTAAATTGTTGTCTTCGAGGTAATCTGTTATTCGATTATTGATAATGGACAGAAAACATTTGCTAAAGCAACTGGACAGGGAAATGCCACGATAGTTATTTGGATCGTCCTTACTGCCCTTTTTGTGTATTGGAACAATATATGATTCCATCCAGGACGTTGGATAGAAACCCGTCGATAAAATCATATTGAACAATTTTAAGAGCTGATCAATCAAAATTTCGGAGGAAGATATTAACATTTCATTAAGAATCAAATCAGGCCCATTCGACTTTTTTCTTTTGAGTTTTTTTACAGCTTTTCGAAGTTCGCTTGCAGAGATAGGCTCATTAAGGTTGGTATTGATAGGTTCCTGTTTAAGTTGTTCCATTTTTTCAGATAATTCAGAGAATTTGGCCTGATCATGTTTTTTTTCAAAAAGTGTGGTAAAATGATTTTCCCATACGTTGATGGTTATGTCATCACCCCCCTCTGTTTTGTCTTTAAGAAGGGAATTGACAAGTTTCCAGTATTCACGTGGGTTATTGCTATCCAGATCATCAAGTTTTTCTAAAATTACATTTTTAGCCTGTCGGTTTTTGTATTTAGTTGTTTTCTTATACTCCTTCTTTCTCTTATAATATATTGACCGTAGTTGGGAATTGTTTGGATTATTATTTAATTGGTCTAGTGCCATAAGCATATCCCTTTTCAGCTTATTGCAGTCTCTGTCATACCATTTATTCTTTTTATTACACTTTTTGATCTTCACAAGTTTTACGCATTGTTTTGAGGCATTGATAAGTATTTTTGTTAGTTCATTTGTAGCCTCTTGGGTTCCTATGGGATTTGGATCAAAGTCCTTCATCAAGAAATTATTAATAGCTAATTTAGCGCATGGCTTATGCAGTTCTAACTGGAGCGCTTGGTCAGATTCCGCTTGCCATATAAATTTCAATGGTGATTTTCGTCGGAGGGGGGCCATGTTTATATTATTATTACTATATTTTATATTATCATTATTATAAGTGCTATTATTTATATTATTATAAGTGCTATCATTTATATTATTATAATTACCATTATTATTATTGTTAGTGCTATCATTTATAATATTATAATTACCATTAATATTATTATTAGTGTTATCATTTATAATATTACAATTACCATTATTATTATTAGTGCTATCATTTATATTATTATAATTACTGAGATTGGTTCGAATTTTACACACTAAGAGCTTGTGGTCAGAAAGGTAACTTAATGGGGCAACTTGAAAAGAGGCAACGTGGGGAAACAAAGAGTGACCGGTCAAGATGTAGTCAACAGTACTACATCCATTGTAATTTACGCAAGTAAGCTCACCAAGCATGTCACCCAGTGACCTACCATTTAAGATACAGATGTCTGATACCTGACACAGCTGTGTCAGCTCTCTGCCCCAGCTGTTTATCGTTTTATCTTTATTAATTCGGGTTTTGAGGATATATGCAGTGGCCTCAGAAGCGCCCATTTGCGGACATGGTACATCGACCGACTTCTCTATATCCGGTATGAAAATATCCTCCAGGTTGTTGGTGCGTGCATTAAAGTCACCTCCCATCATTACCTGTCCCAAATTTTTATATTTTATTATATCCTGTTCTAGAGTACTAAAGGGATTGTAGTCTTTTTTTTGCCACACTGGTGAATTTTTCGGGGGAATATAAATAACTGCCAAGTAGATATCGAACGGTAGTTGTGTAACAGATTTTTGAATTTTGAGCCAAACAATATCACCATCCTTTGTGTCGAGAATTTGTATACCACTTATTAGTTTGTTTTTAATAAAAACGGCACAGCCACCCTTTGGGGGTGTTTTGTCAGGGCTACTCCCCTCTCTATGATAGATAAAACCTGTATATTCATCAAATATATTATTAAATATTTGCAACTGAGATTGTTCTTGACTAGTCCAGGTTTCTACAAAACAAATAATATCTAAATTCTTTGTCATATTTTTTAGATTCTTAAAATTACTGCTATTGTTAACTTTGGACGGAAGGCCATTAATATTCCAAAAACCAAGTCGTAAATCCATGGATTACTATAAGTTACATCATTACCTATAAATAACAGTGGAAGAAGAAAAGAAAAAAAAAAAAAAAAAAAAAAAAAAAAAAAAAAAAAATTAATTAATTAATGCAGACATTGAATAATTATCTGCAAACATTGACACATATAATATAACGGATATCAAAGAGATGAAATGCTTACACAATGTGAAAATTAATTTACATGTCACATATCATTCAATAATGTTTTTTCTGTTCCATGGCAGCCTTTACACAACATACTGTTTTGTTTTCAAAAATATTAGCACTATAAGTAGTTAATTTAGACACATTTACACATTTGGCACGGTAGTAAGCACTATAAGTAGTTAATTTAGACACATTTACACATTTGGCACGGTAGTAAGTTAATTAAACAAGTCACACTTACAGTAATAATCAGCAGTTGGTATTGTATGTTTATGTACCATTCATTGTCTTTATATTTTACCATCACTTTTTGTAGGCTGAGGTGTAAACTCAGGTAAAATCCCTTGTGTTGTGAAGTGGAACGGCAGTGGAGGCATGGGAAGTGATAGCAGGGGTGGGGGGTGTCTTACATCAGGAAACTGAAAAGTTTGATAAGGTGTTGGCAGCTTAGAAACTTCCGAACCATACAAGGTGTTATTCCATATGGGTAGATTAAGAGCATGTTTAATCACCCTTGCAAGAGTAGCTGTACCTTTGTTATTAAGGTGGGTTAAGTCATCATACAAGTACCGTTTAACTGAGCTGTCGTTATATATGAATTGATTGAGTGTCTTAATTAGAATGCAATTGAGTCTTTGACATGTATTTGCCATCATGCTCCTGAGACCTCTCACATACACATTAAAGGATTTATAGTTTCTAGGTAGTAGTTCAATAAATTGTATTTTTGATTTGGGGAATTTGTGTTTGGTAATGTTAATCAAGTTGATCAGGTCACACTCACATTGTACCAGATCCATGTGTGCTGACACATTATTTGAACCAATAAGGTATATAATATTTTCCACTCTACTGGATGATGGGCATCTCTCAATATAGGTACTCATATCTTTAATGTTGGCGCCAGATAGAGTTCTAACTGAAGTATTATTTTTGTTGTCTAATCGCCTAGAATTTAAACCTTTAACCAAAGAGGAACCAAAAATCAGGTTTTTGTTAGGTTGAGTAACTCTAATGGCATCTAATCGCTCTTGCCGTGTTTGTATTTTGCCAGTGGGTTGCTGTACAGTTCGAGCAGTCGATGTTGAAGGAATATTTGATTGACTTGGTGTTACCAGTTCAGTATTTGTAGCAGTGCTTGTGTACGAGGTGTTTAACACGTCAGGCTTATTGGGTAACAGTCTCAGTTCAAGGAGATGTAATTGTTCCTGTAGACTGATTAGCAATTTATTCTGTTCTGTTACTTTAGCATCTTGACACTCGATTTCTTTGTGGAGCAAAGAAATAGTGGACATGAGTTGTTTATTCTCCTCGTTACTTTTGTCACATTTTGCAGTTAGGGAAATAATTTTGGTTGAGAGCTCTTTATTTTCTTTATCTCCTTCTGCAACCTGAAGTGTGAGCGACTGGTTTACAGTTTGCAAAAGTTTGTATTTTTCACACTGCATAGCTAGTTGATCATTCAATTTGAGTGCAGATGCTTCAAGGTTTTTAATAACAAGATGAAGATTAGTTATTTCTTTGTCGGGGGAATTACACTTACATGTACTTGAAGATTTGCTCTTACTTAATTTATTGACAAGCTTAGAGGAGATTATTTTTGGTTTTGAGCTTGATAGATTCAGTTTCCTAGAGGGACTAGCATCTTGAGGGATAATAAATGTTGGTGTTTTTTCTAATGTGGGTGATGGGGATAGATATGAGGTACCGGTATCTAACTCAGTTTCTGAATACATACATGTTTCTTGTTCTGGACCTGTCCCTATTGTACTTGTTGTTGTATTATCAGTAGACAGGTTGTAATCTTTAGTTACCGGTACTGTAATTGGTGTGTTAACCTGTGTGTCTGGCACTTTTACCTGTGTGTCTGGTACTTTTAAAGTTGTGACTGGAGCATTAGACATGAGACAATTCTGCACATTTTTGTTGAGATTTTCTACTCGCTGTGAGTCCATTAGTGCCAGGATTTCTGGTAAATGTTCATTGTAGAATACCTCCTCGTGTGATCCATTGACAAGTGCACTCAGAGTTGTGTGATAGAGATTAACTGTATATCGCCAGCTTGCTAAGCGTTTACTGATAGATGCACGTATTATTGTTGTATAAGGAATATTATTAGCATCAGCTAGATCCTGGAATTCTAAATTCATTTCATTGTGTTTCTTTAAATGTTTGTAGTACACGGTTGTGACCCTTCTAAATTCATGATAATGTCCAGTGCTCATAAATAAACGTAATCCACCGCCAGTTTCAACAATTCTTAAATTGTCCCTGAACGTAGCTTGGAGCTGTTTGTTGAGGCATGAATTGATTTTTATTTTGCAATTCATATTTCGTAAGTTATATGGTCTATCAATGTCATCATGTGCTGGTTTGTTTGTCGAAAAAATTTTGATGTCAGACGGCAGTGTCGTTGTTTCATTACAGGTAATGGTTAGTGATTGAGCGGTCGCGGCAGCCATATTTGTTTACAGAAAGCGAAAGAAGAAAAAAACTGTAGCACCTACGATAAATTTAGCTTATTTTAACATAAAATACAATCTTGTTCGACACAAAATACAAATTCCTGGTCCCATGGGAACTTCAGAAAACATTTACAGTTACTTATTTATACATTCCACGTTATTTATAGGTAAAATAGTAATTATTTTTCACTCTGACATATCTTGGCGCGTCTTCACCGGAATAGCGAACGATTTCATGACATACATTTTTCGCCATCAGCGACTCGGAAGACTCATGCAATTAGTGTAGTTACACAATGCGAATTAACGTGGATTCCTCCCAGTAAAACATGTACCCAAATCCAACATTTTAATAAATGAAAAGTAAAGTCGTTGAAAAATGTTTTGAATTCTGAATTATCCATAATGAGATATCAAAACACGGCTTTGATGCACATGAAGGCTACCCGCGCTTGATCACAGCATTTATTCTATTATTATCTACGTTTGGATGGCATCCCGACTAGATTTACGTTAAAAATTGTATTTATAAAATACTTTTTTGACCAATTCATAAGCATACAGGCCTTTGAGCCAGGAAAAACAATCTTGCCCAGAATCCAGAACCTTTATTGAAATTATTGACATATTAACGCTAAAAATTATATTTCTAAGAGGTATATATTGAAAATTTCAGTCAAATTACTTTATTCTGAACATTGTTATCACCACTGTAATTTTTAGCTAGAAGTAGTGGTTAGTTCCATCTACACCTTTTCTGAACATGGCCGATGGTTTTATTGACGAGTGTTAACTCCACCTACATTCGGTTTGCTTTGGGAAATATTTTTATTGGTGTTATTAAGACAGAAGACCTGTCCGTCTGTTTTAGTCATCACACGGTCACCAGGAATTGTATAATTTGTCATTATCTGTGTTTAGGTTATTGCACTTTAGACGTTTAGTTTTAGATGTCATTTGTTATGGCCTCGCCCAACAACGGCCTCGCTTCGTACACTCTATCATTTAACCTCGGTCTAAAAATTTCTGGGAATATGACGTCAACGTAACGGTTAATCTCCGCTCACGACGCCATTTAGAATTTAATCAATCAACAAAATCCTGTTTAAATCCAAGCCCAATCCAAGCCATCCGTGGGTCTACAGTGTTGATTTTGTGCGTGTTGTGTAAGTGAAGATCTAATTTATAATTTCTATGAGATCTGAAGCCTAAATAAAGACTTGCAATAATCAGATTTAGCTCTTGCATAATGTATATGTTTAAGGAACATGATTCCACACAAGATTTTAAATCATTTCATAAATTTAACAAATTATGGATATATGAAATTTGGACAAAAAAACGGTATTCCCCAACAAGAATGTTTTTTGTCAATTCCACTCGTCCATAATGTTTATACGCCCACATTTCAGTATTGTCGTCATTCCGGCCCTAGAGACGAAGAAGCCTAATGATTTTAATCGATTTCCAATAATTAATGTCAGAGTTATGGCCCTTGGTCACTTTGAAAAATCTTGTGGGAGAGAGAAACGGGGTTTAACGTCCACTCGACACAAATTTCGGGACTAGCATATGGTTTAGTTTTATTTCAATAATTCGCTTGCGCGTAGGGGTCTTTAGCAGTGGGAGGAAACCGGAGTGCCCGGAGTAAACCCACAAGGTTGAGAAGGCACCCCTATCTCCATGCCACATACGCTCACACCAGGGATTGAAACCACAGCCGCAAGCCAGAGGTGACCGGTCAGCTAGAGGTCGAAGCGCGGAAGTTTAGACCACTAGCCCCCCCCCCCCACACACACACACACACAAATCTTGTGGGTGCTCTAGAGACCAAAATTAACATCTGATTGATTTTAAATTTATACACAGGGTTTTAAGGTCATGAGACGAAGAAGCCTAGTAATTTTTAACGATTTCCGATAATTACTGATAGGATTATGGTCCTTGATTACAATTAAATATCTTGTGGGCGCTCTAGAAGCTAAAGTTAATATCCCAGTGTTAATGTTCATGAGACGAAAAGAGCGTTTTATATTCAACGATTTCCGATGATTACTGTAAGAGTTATGGTACTTGATCACTTGGAAAAAGTTGGTTGATGCTGTAGAGTCTAAAGTTATCATTTGATTGATTTGAAATGTATACACAGTGTTTATGACCGTATGATTCAAACTCCAAAGTATTGCTGATAATATATGAAATGTAATGGGGTTTAACGTCCTACACATATGCACCTAACCTGGGCTAATGGAAGACGGGCATACGCCATACAGTGTGCTATGAGGCACTGCGGCCTACTCTTATATCGAATTCCAACTGCCAAGGGATCTTTTACGTGCACTCCAATGTGTACGCGGGACCTCGGTTTTTTGTCCCATCCGAACGACTAGGCAGCTATCCTTGTCAGGCCCTCCGTTCTGCATCACTGACAAGGGGAAACCACGCTGGAAAATCGAGATGAACTTTCTCGGCCAATGCAGGGATCGAACACTCGACCTCCTGGCTAGCGAGCTAGCGCCTTACCCACTTAGCCACGTGATCCCCCAATATAACATTATGAAATAAGATTTTCTCTAAAATATTGAGTTATTTGACTGACATTACAGAATGAGGTCTGAATAACAGTTCTGTTTGACTAGTAATCGTCTAGTTTGTTATATCTGTTTATATCAATCAGACAGAGATGGCAAACTTTCAATAAAAAAAAATACAACCCATGTTTCCCATCAATGTTTGTATTGCAACTGTTGCCAAGTTCTTAGATCTTATAATGAAATATAACAACAAGCTATCGTTGTTGAAGAAAAGTTTGGAATCGTCAATCACTCTCAAATTACATTTCACAGGGATTACTGGAATATGTGTACAAACGTTTACTAGTTACACTACAACTTACACTATTATAACGTAACAACAGTTTGTGCGGAAATACATTTGACGTCTGCTATTAACGGTACTTTACCATGGAGGAAATAAAACCAATTGGCGATTAGGTCAGACGGAAACTTGGCTTTGTTATGCGCTTTAGATAATTGGTCAAGACGTAAGTTCGACAGTCTTGACTTGAAGATCAGAGTTCGTGGTTGGTCCAGACGTTGACTGTTCCCATCATAACATATATTCCTGCAATATTAAAAATGTGGAAGGTAAGTTCATGTTATACATTATATAAAAGATATGAGTTGTTGGTTGGATGGCATTGTATAAAGATACAGACCTGTCGGAATGCTATATTGGATGTAACAGCCGGGTCTGTTGTAAAAACAGTTATCATTTGAGTTAAAATGTCTTGGTAAAAAAAGAGAAATGAAACAATACACCATAATTTCTATGAGTATAATACAAATGTACAGTTGAATATAGGCCTATAGCTTTTTTGGTTGTTAAGCACGGACTGTCTTGGATGAAATCCACCAATATTATATACTATTCAAAAAAGTAGGGGGTATTTGATTTTTAAGTGTTATTAAAGTCACCTAATGAAACTGACGAAGAAACAAATGACAAAATGAAATGAAGTTCACATTCATCGATTTATTCCAAATGTTCGTTAGACTAAGTAAGGCACAGACTGGCCATTATAAGGGTAAAATGATACCCGGGGTCAAACAGCAAAGTTATCACAGCATCACAACAAAGTCAGTAACGGGTAAATCCTCCTCTGTTTGCCAAACAAGCATTGGTCCGACGTGGCATACTCCTAATGAGACGTCTAAGGTCATTTTGGTCCATATTGTCCCATTCCTGTTGCAACGCAGCAGCAAGTTCTTGGACATTGGCAGGACGTTGTTGACGTTGACGTAACCTCTGTCCAAGCATGTCCCAGACATGCTCGATGGGGGAGAGGTCGGGACTCAGTGCTGGCCAAGGTAATGTGGTGATGTTCTGTTGTTGGAGGTAACCTGTAACGATCCTGGCCCCGTGACATCTTGCGTTGTCATCCTGGAAGATGAAACGGCGGCCATGACGTCGTGCGAACGGCACAACATGGACTGCCAAGATGTTGTCCCGGTAGTACTGGCCTGTAACACGCCCTGCAACAACATGTAAAGCCGTTCTTCCAGCAACAGTGATG
Source organism: Patella ulyssiponensis (assembly GCA_963678685.1). Lineage (NCBI taxonomy): Eukaryota > Metazoa > Mollusca > Gastropoda > Patellidae > Patella > Patella ulyssiponensis. The sequence goes on along the minus strand of OY783226.1, from coordinate 27,171,128 downwards.
CCTCCCCACACCATAACAGAACCACCCCCAAATCGATCATGTCTGATGACGTTAACGTCTTGGAAGCGCTCGTTTCGACGACGCCACACCCTCCTACGTCTGTTTCGACGACGCTCCAGCGTCGATTATCCCAGTGTTGATGATCCCTACACCAACGACGTCTTGCCTGAATGTGATGATCTCTCAAACAAGGGATCTCGCGAGGACGTATGGGAACACGAATTGTCAGTTAAAGCTGTCTCGACCCACACTGATCAGTAGTGAGTGAATTTTCGCTAGGCCGCTACAGTCACTGATAAGTATGACATCGACGCGAATTAATTAGTCCCCCATATTAAACATGCATAATGCAAGAGCTAAATCTGCCTATTGCAGGTCTTTCTTTAGGTCTGAAATGTTTTCTAAGGTATTAATTAGACATTAATTAACTGATCCAGGCCTTAATCAACTCTTGATGACATAAGATTTCTCCGATATTAAATAGATTGAAACGGTTCAGAGATATTTTGATTTAATCAAATATGGAGGAACAAGACTTAGCTTCGATCAACCAGGTCGGTGGTTGAAATTGTTGCACACGTCTGTCAAACCTTCAAAGGCTAATACCTTCGCTTGCAATAGAGTAATTTGAATGAAATTTTCAAATTATTCATTTTGCATTAGGCTATCTACTTTCTAACTATTATAGCAAGAATGGCTAGTTCTTTATCTAAATCTTACATAATGTATCTTTAACTTTTTTCTTTCGACAAATTAAATTCTAAAATATTTTTTGTTTGTATTAGAAAAATAAGTAAATAGGTTTGAAGTAATTGTAGTTAAAAAGTATTTCCTATTTAGTGTAAATGGGTATTAAAATGAGTAAAAGGCATCATTTTGCCCGAAGCAGTTACGTCTTATGTAAACAATGCACGAGCCTTTGAGCCAATGATTGTCGCCATGTGATGTCATTGCACATGTTGAAGACTGATCACAACACTTGTTACAAATGGGAATACCCGCGACATGAAAGATGCAAACTATAAATTCAACAATTCTAATACAACAAAGCAGCAGCGTTTTAAATGTCAATGGGACTAAAAGCGTTTTAACTAAATACGGAGGCAAAGCCAAGAAGACGCAACACATAGTCGTCAGCTCGCACTGTCGTCAACAGCGCCAACTCTCTTTGTCTAGTGTGGCAGTTAACAGCATATACTATCAGGGGAATCATTCAAATGTGGACACAAGTATCAAAACTCCTTGGGGACTATTTTTTTTAAAAAGCCCATTAGCTTTTCGAAAATCCAAGGTGGCGGGCAACGAAATATCATTGTTGCGATAAAATTAACCAAATTGTCTCATTTTACTAATCCTTAAATATAGCCTACTGGGCACCATAGAAAATGCATCACTTTTTTTCGTATAATAAAATGATCCTGTAAACATATATTATTTATTGTGCTTCTTTTTGTGAATAATATTCAAATGGGAACACATCAATAACAACACATTTGTACACTTATCGATGATTAATCTGTAATCAACGGTACAAAGTCAGAGGGGTCAAAACCACAAGTACGACACAGATGGTTAATTCCATGCTACGTCGCCGCACAGCGTGCGTAAGAGCCAGTGGAGGACACACACGCTACTGACATCTGTGTCGTGCTTTTGGTTTTGACCCCTCTGACCTTGATGTGTTCCCATTTGAATATTGTTCACAATAAGAAGCAAAATAAAGAAGATAGTTTACAGGATCATTTTGTTATACGAAAAACTAAGTGATGCGTTTTCTATGGCGCTCAGTACATATAGTTGAAGCTTCTTCTACGTTAGATGATATAGCATACTGTTTCTTATAGCCACAATGTTGGATTAGATGGCCAGATGTTTTATACGTCTGATAATGTAATACATGACTAGCATACTAGAATACGTCACAGTGCTACTAAAATTACGCCACTGTTCATGCAGGGAGAATGAGAATAATAATACTGGTTGGTTATTTACATCGACAGCGAACGTATTCATAGAAATATTTTGATGATATAAAACATCAGGCGTGGAGTTGGTTTCCATCCTCTTATTGCACATATAATCACATAAAAAAATATAGTTCTTGGTGCCATGTATCATGTAATTTTGGAGCCTACTAATATCTGACAAGGATTAATAATGGTTAAATCAATTTAATGACACTAACTTAGATTTGTGTGTATTAATACGATTGTTAAATACAGCAATTTATCGAGAGCAACAGTTTACGCAGCCCTAAATAACTTGCATGTATATAGCAAGACTGTAATATACAATTTGCTAGCGTGTGTAATATAATATACAATCTTCTGCATCAATGTTTACTACAAGTATGATATATATAATGTACTATAACCACCATATAGTTTCACCTTTAAGCTAAGATATTTCCTTTATCTTTACCAAAAGTGACCAATAAGGACATATTTGTCATCATACAACTGAAATTTTGACAAGGCCACGCAATACCGTCAATGAAATTGGGTTTAAGTCCTATTGTTTTTCTCCAACTTGGCTTATGAAGACGGTAACACGCCATTCATTGTGCTCTGAGGGAATTTAACTTGTGCGGCCTACTCTTATATCGAATTCTTTTACATGCACGCCAGCGTGTACACAGAACCTGTTTTTTTTTTAGCATACGCTATTTCTTGCAAGACCCTCTGTCTTGAACCACTTAAAGGGGAACCAGAACGGAAAATCCCATGGACTCTATCGGCCAACGCAGAGATCGCACGTGGGATTCCTGGTTAGCGAGCCAACGGCTTACTCACTGAGCCACCGTAGCTACCTATCGTCAATAAGCAGTACTAAGCACCTTACACTTATTTGAAATATTTACAAAACTAACAGGCAAGAATATATTTGCAAGGTTAGAAATGGTGTCAGGAAATTAAAAACAGACGTTTAAAAACTCTTTAGTTTCATTAAACATACATTATGCAAAAGCTAAATCTGCCTATTACGTGTCTTTCTTTAGGTCTGAATTGTCATCTAAATTATTAATTAGACATTAATTAACTTATCCAGACCATAAGCAACTCTCGCTGTCATCGCTAGCTAGCAATATTTACTGGATTAGGATCCGATTTGCTGCTAAACTTTCATTCGTGATTTAATCATGGAATGAATAATTGAGTCTGTTTTTATCATACCACCTTTACTAATGATGATCGAGGCTTGGCCAAAATTCATTCCTAAATTCGCGGTTCAGAGAGAGAGGATCTATTTAACTAAATTTTCAGCAAATTCCCTTTACATTATCTAGTTTTTAACTATTATAGTGGGAACTGCCAGTTCTTTATCTCCAACAATGTATCTTTTATGATTCATTCATTGAAATTCTTGTTAAATCGCCTGACTTCATTTAAGACTTGGTTTCTTGGAACGACGTGGAAATCGGAATTTTATTTTTCAATACGGAATTTAGTTCAGTGTGAATAAATCATTTCCTCATGGCAGTAAAGAAAGGACTATTCAGTCCTATTTTATATATTTTTGGTAAATAAACACGAGAGTTGAATTAAGAAACTTTTAAATATATTTGTTGATACTGTGAAAGAGTATTAATATTATTCAAGTGAGCTAAATATGAAATGTTATTGAAGTGCTTATAATAATTAAAAGAAACCTAATTCTAGCCCAAACGCGGCCAAGTGGGGGAAATGCCTCTCAATTTTATATCCGGAACAGTTCAACTTAAACTTATTGTTCTGACACACAATATCTTAAACATTACTACCAGTACCGGATTAATCATTAGGCCAATAAGGCACGTGTCTTAGGGTCCGCCAAAAGTCCAGGTCACAAAAAATAATGTCAAAAACGTTATAATTTTGCTACCATAATCTCATATGTAATTCATTATACAAGTAATTACAGTATTGTCAAAACAATTGGTTCTGAATTTTTTGGTAATAAAGTTTCTGTTGTTAAATTTAACTTTCTTCCTTTTATCCTCGGCCCCAGTGACATAGTTGATTTTCATTTTCGTTTGCTTTGTTACTGTTGTAGTTCACATATCTGTTCTTTAATAGATGATATAAACATGATTTTCGCATTGTCTCCGCCCAAGCAGTCCAAGGTTGCAAACGTATTACCCTTTGCTCCAATGTATGCCCCCCCCCCTCGAAAAAATCCGGGATCCGGGCCTGTTTATCGTTGACCCCAAAATATCTGTATTTTTATGTCGCCTATGAAAATGTGCTCCAGGGCCTCAATCCGGCACTGATTTCTACATTTACATAGGAATGAACTTGAGTTGTTCACGAGACACATATAAGCGCCATCGTATCAAAGTTTTATTTAATTGTACATCTAACTTCAGGTCACCTTCTGTCTCCTGTTCTCTGTCTTCTGTTGCAGCAATATAGTGGGTAAGTTAATTACATATATTTGCCCCATACATGTATATAATTTCACTTCAAACAATAAACAACATTTCATTAAAACATAAATTGTGATCCAAAATGTTCAAATATTTCTATAGAAATTTATACCCACGTTCATTAGATGTAGACAGCCTACACCTGTGTCCTTGTGTTCCTTCTTCATCAGCCCCACGGGTTGAGAAAAGTAGGACCCAGGTGTTGTATTAATATGCGCTGGATATATTACACAGTCCAATTATTAATGTAGTCTTATCATAATGTGTTTATTAAATAAAACAATCTTACCGGTATTTTAAAGTTAATGTATTTTTGTGACTATTTTGTGTATGCATTATGCGCATAGTATTATGACAACAAGTATACGTTGGCCTAAACAGAACGTGGTTTGGATTTGTGTTATTTATTGTTTTGAGTTCACGGTTACTTCGAATACATGATATGTCAGAGTGATACTTTACATTGTTTGTTCTTTTTTACAGTGGGGGAGGGGTCGTCCCATTCTAGAATGTCTGATTATAAAACTATACACAGCAAAGGATCTTCTTCACATGCAACATATGTTAAAGTTGTTGATAAATCCAGTTCAAATAATTTTAACCGTCAAGCATCGCCGTACTCGGATTCACCAACCTCCAAAGAGTCCTTTAATGAAGATAAATTAACAGGAAAAGCATATTACAATGGTGTATCAAAGGGAATAGCTGATCAAGAATTCTACTCTCAGACACTTCTTGATCAGTCACAACGTCTTTCAGTACAAACAGAAAATAGCAAAAGACGAGACCAACAAGCTTCATCCAAACAAACCACAACCCCATTTCCATTCATAAACAGAGTCACGAGACTTCCTGGCAGAAGGGGTGAGTTAAATAAACGTTCGCTTAAATATCCTACTGATATTATTCACACAGAACTGTTACAATATTAATCTGTCTGATCTAATTCATGTCTATAATACTTCTAAACGTAATTTGCGACCCCAAGACCAACATTTACTAGAAGTTTCCAAATTTAACCTTCAAACTTTCCGGTACAAATCTTTCCGGTTCACGGCTCCCAAATTATGGAATTCTTTACCATTAAGTGTAAAATGTGCCCCTTTACTGGAATCATTCAAATCCAGATTAAAAACTCATCTGTTTAATTGTGAATACAGTTGTTGGGTAGAAGCAACTCTTACACGGGTACTGGCCTAACTTCAAACTAAGCATTTGTTGTCTTGGCCAATATCCAATATGAAATACAGTCGATTTTCTTCTGAATAGCATTGTAAAGTAATCAGTGATAGATTAGGAACTGTTTTACACATCTAACATTGATTTATTTGTATATTTGCAGAATGTACGGATTGTGTGCTCAATGGTGTAACATATAAAGGTCATTCAAGATTTGAATATCAAGAGGACTGTTTACACCATAGGTGCATTTGTCATTGTGATGGTTCGTGGAATTGTCCTGCTGGAAGTGTTATAGATATGTGTGAACGTGAAAGCATGAATAACCCCAAATGTCGAACCTGCGATGTTCAAGACCGTCAAATTACAGGAAATTCTTACTTTGATATGACTGAAGGTTGTATTAAGTACAGTAATTGCATTTGTCGTTGCAATGGCTCTTGGGAATGTTCTGATGACAGATCTGAAAATATTTGTTCAGCCGGGGAAACCACAAAAACGCCGCCAGTCACTGAATGTCAAAAATGCTTTGCTCATGGATCATATCACAGAGGAAACAGTAGGTTTTCACACACTGATGATTGTTTTGAGTATGATTGTGACTGTTTTTGTGATGGACAATGGGAATGTCCTTCAGAGAGAGCGCAAAATATATGTGACTACGAGGACGAAAGTCCACCGGATTGCAGTGAGTGTGAGGTAAATGGAGAATTCTTCGAAGGAAACTCGAAATTCAAGCAAACAACGGGATGTGTTGAAAAAACGTGCGACTGTCATTGTGATGGTACCTATGACTGTCCGGAATATATGATGAAAAATATCTGTAATAAAAACGAAACAAGGGAATGTTCAAGATGTGAAGTCAGTGAAACCGAATCATATCCTGGTGATTCCAAGTTTACATTAACTAAAGAGTGTATACATTATGACTGTACATGTAATTGCGATGGTTCGTGGTCGTGTCCAGGAAAAGACGCGAGGAATCTGTGTAAAGGGGAAAGACCGGGAGGTTGTAGAAACTGTGAAATATCCGACAAGGAATTTTATAACGGTAATACAAACTTTACTTTACAAAAAGGGTGTATTGGATATAATTGTGTATGTAATTGTGATGGTAGCTGGAACTGTCCCGGTGAAGATGCTAGAGATACATGTAAAGGAGAAACAGTTGGTGGCTGCAAAAGCTGTATATTATCTGATCGGGAATACTATCCTGGTGACACGGATTTTGAGATGAAACAAGGATGTATTCTGTATCAATGTAGATGTAATTGTGACGGTGGATGGAATTGTCCAGGATACAAGGCGAAGGATATATGTCAAAATCCGGAAGCAGAAAATGATAGAAGACTTGAGACATGTAAAGCATGTAAACTTTCGAATGGTGAGAGATATGAACCCAATACCAAGTTTCAACTAGAACGTGGCTGCTATCAATATGAATGTAATTGTAACTGTGATGGTTTATATGATTGTCCTGATAAATCAGCTACCAACATATGTGATGTTTCTCCTGAGGATAAAGAGAAATTCCGTGCCCGACAAGAAAAAGAGTTTCAACGACAAAGATTGCGAGAACAGGAATTGATGAGAGAACAACAGCGGAAAGAAGCTTTTGAGCGCCAGAGACGGCGTGAACAGGAGATACGCGAAGCGCGCCAAAGGTACAGATTTGAACAGACACGAAAGGAAGTGAGCAATACCCAGCGAGTTAACTCCCGGTCCGAAGAAGATATAGAAAGAGATGAACAAAAAAGGCAGGGACGAGAAAGGGAACAGCAAGAAAGAAATGAAGAAGCCAAAAAAGAAAGACTCCGGTATGAAATGGAAAGAGAAAGACAAATTAGGCTCCAACAAGAAAAAATCCTACAAGCAAAGCTTCAGCGAGAACGACAGGAACGAGACAGGGTTCAGCGTGAAAGGACTGAAACGACTGATAGAACTCGTGATGAAACACAGAGAGAGACACATGTCACCAATAAACACGACACAACTGATCATACAGGCATGGAAATGATACCAAACGTAAATCCATATAATTCGCAACCCTGTTTAAAATGTAGCTTCGCTGGTGAAACGCACCCGGGAAACACAGAATTCCAATATAAACGTGGGTGTTACACTTACCAATGTACATGCGATTGTAATGGAAGATGGAAATGTGACAGAAATAATGTTATATATACCTGTGATAAATCTCGTACTGAAGGTAACGTGAGAAGAACAACCAATAGTAGAACAATAACTAACCAAGATTCATCCCCAACGTATGTTGTTAAAACAGAAAGAAAACCTCAGACAGTTCACAGCAATGTGCAGAGATCTCGAGAAGCTGGCTCGTCGTATTCGTCAACATCTTCAGCATCAGCATCGTCATCAGCATCAGCATCGTTTTCGTCCCAGAGTTCAATTGACACCCCCACTCGAAAATATTCTACATCGCAAAGAAGACAGTATCAGACGCCTGAAGTATCCAGGTACAAAATTGAGACTCATACCAAAGAAAACAAACCGTCAATTTCCCGCGAAACTGGATCTCAAGGTATGGGTACGACAAGTACAAAATACCAGGTTTCCCAACAATCAGGAGATCAATATCAATCCCCACAGAAAACAAATTATCCTTTTTTTCCACGGGAAGCATCACATAATGTACAAGGAACAAGGCGAGTTATCTACCCATCAACTCAAACAGGATACCAGCAAGTTCATGGTTCGGATTCTTACAGAAATCCCTTCTTATCACCCAGGGTAAATAGCCATCAATCTCATCGAACTAATTATTATCCAGTACCAGTAACCCACGGAAATAGCTACCCTTCCCCTCAAGGAGCAGGATATAATGTACAAACATCAACCAGGTATATCTTCCCTACTGCACACAGAGTTGGAACACATTCTTCCAGTATTTCCTCCAACTTTCCTATTCGACAAACACATTCGTTACCAGTTGGGGAATCCGTGTACCCCACGGCCCCAGTCGGTTCGGTAAATACAGATTCATGTCAGGTGTGCCTAGCTGACGGCAAAAATTACAATGTTAACGACTTGTTCGATATGAACCGTGGTTGTGTTATTTATAAATGTAGATGTTTGTGTAATGGAAATTACAGATGTGCTATAACACCTAACCCAACTTGTAATGAGCGCTCAGTTGAGACAAAGTGTGGAAATTGTCACGTCAATGGACTTATTTATCCGGGTAATATGGGATTTCAACAGAAAAAGGGATGTTATGAGTATACTTGCCAGTGTAAATGTGATGGAACCTATGAATGTCCCGACGAGAAGAAGGTTAACCTATGTCCATCCAATGATCCTGCTTTAACCGACTCCTACAACGCTCAAAGTGACTGTGGCACATGTACAATTGAGGGTAATTCATACACTGGGAATTCTCAATTTAAAATATATGAAAAATGTTTGGTGTATTCCTGTGATTGTAGTTGTTTAGGTATTTGGAAATGTTCCGCTGAACACGCACCTGGTTGTTCATCTGCAAACGGTGGTGTTACGATTGGCTATCCTACGTTCAATACGACAGGCAGCTGTTCTCAATGTCTGGTAAATAAACAACCTCATGCAGCCAATTCGGATTTTAAACTTAAACAGGGATGTTTGGAATATGCATGCAGATGCAATTGTGATGGAACTTGGTACTGCCCAACACAATCTCCAAAACATCTTTGCGATGCCAGTGCGATACAGAGACAAGCCACCAGTTGTCAATCCTGTGATGTTCGTGGAACGGTCTATCCGGCAGATGCAACTTTTGTTCTGAGGGAAGGTTGTCACCAACATACATGTGTTTGTAATTGTGATGGAACATGGCGATGTCCAAATAACTCAACAATCAACGTATGTGAGTCCAGCACAAGAACTCTGAGTGAGCAGTCGAGCTGTAAAGAATGTGCTGTAAATGGAATAACATACATGAGTAACTCGGATTTTAAATTTCGCGAGGGGTGCTCGCAGTACAACTGTAAGTGTTTCTGTAACGGTAGCTGGGAATGTCCTCCAGATAAAACTGAAAATATGTGTCGATCTCCAGACTACAGAATAGATGGCTGCAGGGAGTGTCTGGTAAATAATCGATCATATCCTGGTGGGAGTCCTTTTAACTACAGAGAAGGATGCTGGGAGTTTAATTGTATGTGTAGCTGCGATGGAAAATGGAACTGTCCACCAGGAAGAAGTGTTGATATATGTGAAAAAGTTGGATCGGTGTCATCAAGATGTCGACCTTGTGTTATTGAATCTAAGGTCATTAAATCCAAGAGCACATTCAATCTTCGCCAAGGCTGCACAGAGTATTTATGTGATTGTGGATGTAATGGTAACTGGACCTGTCCTGTAGAGAGATCAATCAACACTTGTCAACTTGGCGGTGTTAAAGATAGTTCTGATAAAACATCGGACAAACAGCCGTCTAAAGGTATGTACACATGTTACCTATAAATTTATAAAGTGCCCAATTACTATAGGTTTATCGTTATCTTGTACTTCTGTGTTGTGAGCATGTAAATTGCTGTTGCGAATCGACTTTTATGTTTGTACTTTTTTCAGGATGCGAGGTTGGTAATAAGACATATTACACTCGTCTATTTGGTTATACAGAACAGTGTATACAGTATACATGTATCTGTTACGATAATGGTGCTTGGAGATGTCCACCAAACAAAAGTAGAAAGGTTTGCTAACATTTAACTGTACAATTGAAATGATCAAAGTTTGGTTTTCTTATATTCTTGTGGTAGTCTGTCGAATTGCAGGGACAGTTAAACATGAAATATAATTATATAATTATTGAACAAGCCAAATTTCATTGAATTGTACAACCATATTAGTATGAAATAATTGTTTACCCACACTACTCCCATACACGTTCACATTGTTTTCTCGGCGCATTTAACAAAATCAAATATTTTACAACTTATAGCTAATCCAAAATGAATATTCAAATATTTTTTATATCATAAAGGTGTACAATTACATTCTATTCATAATTTGGTTTTAAAAACTATTTAGATAGCATACAGTCTAACATATTGATTTATTAAATCTTCGATTGTTATACAATTGTTTTCAAGAAACATTCAAAATTATGAAATTTATAACAGTTTTCTTCTTTGTAGTTTTTATCTTCAATCATCATTGTACAAATCATATAAATGTTTATTAATGAATACACAAATTTTGTACCAAAGGCTTACAGTTCGTCTTTATTATTGCTGTTGATTTGTATGATGATTTTACCGTTGTTTGTGTTAGATTCCATCATGGCGTGAGCTTCCGATAACTTATCTAACGGAAAGATAGTATCAATAACAACTTGAAGATAACCGGATTCAAAGTGTGGCATGGCAACTCGGCTGAAATTATTGATCAACTCTCGTTTATACTGTAAATAAAAGAACAGTATTCAGATTATTTGAAACTATGATTATTGGTGGTTAAGTCATACCATAAACATCTTTTTTGCTTTTATTTTCCATATTAAGCGAAAAACCATTATAAGCACCCGGATAATTCACACCACTTCCTATAATTTGTTGGATAGTTTTCAACTAGAGTTCTCTAGTTTTTATCAAGCAAATATTTTCTTTTTAAAAAGTGATGGATACCAACAATTTAAGTAATTATGAAAACAGACACGCCAATAATTTATTTTAGGTCGCCGTAACGCAAATGTAGGTATGCATAACCATTATGATGGGCCCATAATGTGATTACCATCTTTAGTTTTATCTACAGTTATCGACGAATCCAACATTTTAGAAAAACACACAGGCCACTGCTTAATTATATAAATTACTCTGTAGCAAATATATACAAGGGGTGTAGTCTTGTTGTTTGGACACAGGTAAGTCGTCTTACAGGTAGACAAGACAATGTAATCGTCATGGAAGTTTAAACACATGCACCTAGCGATTATTCCCTACATGTTAATCTCAAACTATATCAAAACCATCAACGTTCTATCTTCAATCATTACGGGGTACCTCGACCTTCGTGTGTCGGCGCCTGGATCAACATTTAAAGTAGCTAAATCGGTAATATTTGGGGTGAGAGAGAGAAATGGGTCATTTCGGTACTAACATATATGATTAAATTTCATTACAAATAATTCGCTTGCGCGTAGGGGTCTTTTGGATTGGCGGAAAACCTGAGGGCCCGAAGAAAACCCACTAGGCGACCCTACTTTTGTCACGTAAAGCCAAGGAATCGAAACCACTACAGTTGACTCAATGACAGATGCACACGCTAACAATACGCCCCCCCCCACCCCTGGTAATTTTATTTACAGGAGCTAAATCGCAAATATTTGGGACCTACTAATTTTAAATCAGTTATGTTCGACGAAATACGCAAGTAGTCTCAACTGACTTGGCAATATCTAGCATCTTGCACGAATCGTATTTATTGCGCATGCTCTCTAGGTAAGAATATAAGGCACCGTTTGCCATGATTTGAGGAATATTTCGAGCCTGGTTCTTCGATTTCCTTGTTACAAATGGCGCTGAAACGCATTATGTTACACGATTCGTGTACCAATAGTAAAAGGGGCATTTTTGTCTCAGATATTAAATATCGGAAGCCCATCTTTTCCTGGTAGAGATCACAACATCACTTTTGATTGAGATTGACCAATAATGCCGATTCGTGTTTTCAATGTCTAAGACTTTGTATGACATTGAGTTACGAGACTTAGCTACTTTAGAGCTAATGGTATATGCAGTAGAATCACATATTGACGTTTTTAAGCCAAGCAATAATTTGCATTTATAGAATTTCAGACAGGAATAACTGATATGGCGATCTTACCTCTATAGATCTTGTACGTAAAGTAGTACCCGTAATAGATATTCTTTTTCGTAAAAGTTTACTTAATATGTCACCATTTATACTACCTCCTCCTGCAAACAACCATGATGAATCACTACATTATGAGAATTGTACCCAATATAATATACCTTACTTGAGAAAATTTTTCCATGACAATAGTTATCTTAACATCTTCTGATTTGTATTCGTATTATATAAAACAAAAACAAAGCTGTTTCTCTATTGAAATCATGTTGCGTTTATTTAAATACTGTATAGAAAGCAACTAAAAGAGGTCATATTTTGACGCATTATTTCGAAAAGGACTGAAATCACTGTTATTGTCAAATTTGATTTCCCTTTAAAATTCGTTCTTTTTAAACTAGGTCGTCTCATCGCTTGAACACCTTGAAATTGATAATAAAGGCCCTGTATTGTTCCTTTTTACTTAAATGGACTTTCAAAATGCAATATATTTGTGAAATCTGTGGACATTTTCAATGCACAATGTCTATTATTTACACCATAAATTAGTTTTATTATAGAATGACTGATATAGTCTGAGTTGTTACTACATTCAACAGATATTCGGTAGAACAGCAATACCTCACAGCAAACGTGATATGACCAAATCTTGATTATCAAAGTTGAACGTGTTGTGTTGGGTGGTTGAATTTACGTTTGGGTGACCGAACGGTCGAAAATGAAATGGGGTTTAACGTCCTACTAATCTGCTCCGAACTGGGCTAATGAAGACGGGCATAGGTCATACACTGTGCTATGATGGAAATTTTGCTCGGGCAGCGGCACTACGGCCTACTCTTATATCGAATTTCAACTGTCAGGGATCTTTTACGTGCAGGCCAAGGTGTACACGGGACCTCGGCTTTTCGTACCATCCGAACGACTAGACAGCTGCCCTTGCCAGGCCCCCTGTCATGCATCACTGACAAGGGAGAACCACGTCGGAAGTTTTGGATCAACTTTCTCGGCCATTGCAGGGATCGAACACCCGACCTCCAGGCTAGCGAGCCAGCGTCTAACACTTACCCGTCATAATCCCCCCCACCCCGAACGGTCGAACGCTTGCGCTTCAGATCACAAGTTTGAACGTGACAAGTTGTAGGATTATTGAGATAAAAATGTACCACACGTTAGTCCCAAAATGACCCCTACTGCTAAATACACCAAAACAAATTATTGAAAAATATATTGGTCTTGAAACAAGCTAGTTTCTGTTAAGTGGACGTTAAAACCCATTTTCTCTCTGCCTCTCGTTTAGAATGTAGGTATGGTAGAACGGGTTTTCCAAAGCTCGTTTAAATAAAACTTTGCATTAAAACTTACCCATCAAACCATAAATAACCCATCTTCCTTCCATGGCAATAACTTCTATATTCTGATCATAAAAGCTCCCTCCAACACAATCTAAAATAATATCTACACCTTTACCTGAAAAAACACAATCTATTAAAATACCTAATCCTTTACCAGATAAAAATAATCTAAAATAATACCTAATCCTTTAACTCATAAATAAAACAGAATCTAATATACTTTACCTGATAAAAAAAAACAATCTAATACATTCGTTACCTATTAAAAACCACAATCTAAAATAATACCCGATCCTTTACCTCGTCCAGAAAAAAAACCCCACAACTACTTGCCGGAAGTTGCTGCCAGAACTCCATCACTAAATTTTTCTGCCTTGTAATTAAATCCTGCTACGGCGCCTAGACTTTTTGCTTTCTCCAGCTTTTGTTGAGAGCCAGCAGTAACTATTGGAATGGCACCTGCCAGTTTAACAAGCTGTGTTAAGGCTGTACCCACTCCACTTCCTCCACCATGAATTAAAACACGTTCTCCCTTTGTAACTTTTCCTATAACAATGGAATAAGGATTAATGGTGTTTCACAACGGGGTGAAAAACTGTATTTTCGTACAGTGAAATAGTGCGAAGATTTATAGCAAAACAAAACAATTATTAATCCATGCTTACCAATGGTGTGTAACAACTGGAATGCAGTTAACCAAACTTCGGGAATAGCTGCTGCTGTCGTAAAATTCATCGAATCTGGTATTTTCATCAAAAGATCTTCATGTGCTGTCACATATTCAGCATTTCCTCCACCTAAACTTAAATCATGGTAGTTCTGTGTTAAACGCTGAGAGTGGTAAAATATAAATGTTTTATAAATCAAATCAATAATAAACTATAACCTTAAATATAACCTTAATGGAGTGTGCCGTGTTTTATAAGTTTTTAAACGTGATCCTACATATGTCAATTATTTCAGTCGTCAACAGATAATAAGCAAGGTTTGCTGGACATTACCTGGAAGCAAGGCCATTACTGGGTCACCTACATTCCATCTAGTACAGCCAGTACCAAGCTGATGTACAATACCCACAGCTTCAAGTCCTAATATATCACTTGCTCCTGGTGGCGGTGGATATAAACCTTTTCTCTATATAATAAACACCACATTAATATTATTCATGCCAAACATATTAGATATTTCTACACCTAACCATTATCTCCTTATTTCTACCAAATCATCAATCTTTTTAAATTTAGGATAGATTAAAAGCAAAGAATAACTTAACACATTTAACGGAATATTTTGACTTTTTATTAAAAAGCAGAGCCTGTTTCCCAGGAATCTACCTACTTGTAAAGTATCAGCTCTATTGATAGCACTAGCAACTACTTTAATAAGTACTTCTTTTTCAAGTGGTGTAGGCACCGTTACTTCTCCAATATATAAACCTTCGGGACCACCAGCTTTGAACTGAGCAGCTTTCATCATCTGCAGTAAATACAAAAAACATACCTCAGTATATTTACTAAACATAGTGATTTGAACCATCAGTCTGTGAAAAGCTTACTGAAGAAATATTCAAATGCATCTACAAAAAAAGTCTGACCCTGTCGACAAGATGTCATTAGGACAGAGGTGATAAACCGGGTAACAATGATGATCGGCGATAAAAGTCGGGATCGCGATTCAAAATTCAGATGGTTGTACAAATACAGCCGTGTCGGCAAGTAGCGCATTTTTCGGAAATATAAATCACCTTCGAAACAAGTTGTGCTGAAATTGGTTACGAATTCCTAGTATTTCCTCTTCTTTAGCACCGATCCTACTATTTACCCACAAGAGCGAGCTTTTGGTCAATATTTCCCAAAATACATGTATTACAAAAAGTGAGCTACCGGGAAAGATCTGTATAGTTGTGCATATTCTAAACACCATATCCAAAATTTAAATGATTTCATAAAAAAAATATGTCAAACTATACCCCAGTGATCAAAATTAATTCAAGTTAGTTGCATACCATCAGATTTTCCGATGCGGTTTCCCCTTGTCATAGGTGCAGGAAGGAGGGCCTGACAAGGACAGCTGTCTAGTCGTTCTATGAGCCCTTATGAAGGGCGACACCATGACATCACTAATCAGTCACCATAATACAGAACATTTAAGACATAATGAATTAACTATTAGTCACTAGTCACTGATCCGATTTACAGTTTGTGCCGTCTGCTGCATGGCAAACGATCATTAAATGGATGAAAATGAGAATGACAGAGAATCATTAGACGGGTGACGAAGAGAAATAAAGTAACTGTGGTTTAATGTCCTGTACTGTTGTGCACCGACTGAGCTAATGAAGACGGGCATAAGCCATGCAGGGTGCTATGAGAGAAATTTTACCCGGACCGCGGCGCTACCCTAGTTCAGCTCTGAACGTCGGTCTCATTACACTCACCCTGAACGTTCAGAGACTGCCCCATTCAATCAATGTCGAAAATAATTGGAGCCCAGTCAATTTTACTGGGCAACTTTTCACTGCCAAACGATGGGGTGTCAATCCGTGAGGACGCCTGTACAATGTAAACGAACATCTTAGTGCGAAAATAAGACCTTGCTTACTTCGCTAGAGTCAGTATGAGCGACACAACACGCTGTTAAAAATACGCCCCCTTTTATTAAGTTACATTTTTCGCCGCCATGACACTCTAACTGTAGGTCAACGTCCACATTCAGGAATGTCGGTCATACAAGACGAAACGAAATGTACAGGCTTTACATTGTACAGGCTTTCACACGGATTGACACCCCGTCGTTTAGCAGTGAAAAGTTGTCCAGTAAAATTGACTTTTCGACATTGATTAAATGGGGCAGTACCTGAACGTTCAGGGTGAGTGTAATGAAACCGACGTTCAGAGCTGAACTAGAGCTACCCCTACTCTTATACGGAATTCCAACTATCAAAGGTTCTTTACGTGCACGATGATGTATACATGGACAATCCTGCACCAGGAAAACCGTGCTTAAAAATCCCGAGGAACATTCCCGGTCAACACCGGGAGCGAACCCGAGATCTCATGGCTATCGAGTCGGCGTCTTACTCGCCGATCCACTGCGACAAAGAGAATGGCAGGCGTTCATAAGACGAACGACAAACTAATATCAACAGTAGAGGAAAGACAGCGTAGAATGAATGACAGATTGATTCATTTTGTTAGCCTCGGTCTTTGCCATTGGTCTGGTGAGTTTCATTCTTTTCCATTCATCCAGTGAACGTTTTGTCCTTCATATCGTGCGAACCTCTTGTCAATTTGTTATTCATCTAATCATCCTTGGCCATTCTCTTTGTTATATGTTCAAGTATTCTCTGTTATTTTATTGTCATACATCCACTGAATGTGGTATTCTATTTACCATTCGTCCATTCTGTCATGTCATTCGATTTGCTATTCTTCAGACCGTCCTTATGATCCAAGTGGAACACCAAACTGATCCCGCAGTGAATATTCGCTTGGCCGCTACAATCACTGATAAGCATGACATCGACGAGGCTTAATGAGTACGGCATATTAACTTTTTTACTCCGACAAATTAAATTCTCAAACATTTTTTTGAGGTAAAAGAAAAATAAATAAAGGCGTTTGAAGTATTTGTAGTTAAAAAATATTTCCTATTTAGTGTAAATGGGTATTAAAATGAGTAAAATGCATCATTTTGCCCGAAGCAGTTAGGTGTTAAGTAAACAATGCACGAGCCGTTGAGCCAATGACTACGAGGCGTGCAAGTCAACGCACGTGTTTTAGACAGCCATCCGTTACAGGGATAATTCGTTAGTAATTCTCTGTGAAACAGGTTGGTGGAACACGTTAGACCCACGTTTCTCAACCTTTTCTCACCGCTCACCCCTAAATGAATTTTCAACCAACCAATTTACCCTCAGAGTTTTGAGGAGGATACTGACGACGGAGCCGTGGCCGGCGAATCTGGTCACCGCGAGCGCCGTAGGCGCGAAGCGCGTCGAGGAGGGTCAAGGGGAGGGGGGTCTCCCCCCTAGGAAATTTTTAGAAATTGGAGCCCGGAAATGTGATTTCCAGCCATATCAGGCACTTTCAGTCGTTTCATAGGAACTTGAAAATGGCCTTTTCTATAGAAGCCATCCGACATGAACCGCGGATCCTTGCACGGGCCTGCACCCCCTGACCACATTGACATTGAATATGGAATGAATACGGATCGAAGGTGACATTCAATAATCACCAAATTTATATTTTAATCAAAATTGTTTCCAGTTCAGTGCGAAATTTGCTCCTGGTGATTGTCACAAACGATTTTTTTTTATTCTCGGGACAGTGTTTGAGAGTGCTAATCTCAACTGCACAACCTTTATATGATCATTTTTGAAGTTACTGGGAGTGTGGTCATTCACCCCCTGGATGCCAGCCATTCCCCCCTTGGGGGTGAATTCACCCCAGGTTGAGAAACGCGGCGTTAGACCATTCTACCCCAACCCACACCCGGATAATTATACAAGTCTTGGCGGTTGTTATAATACCATGGTGGGGCAATGGCTGAGTCTCATATTATACGTATTGTTAGATAGCCCTGTAAGTTGAATATTTTCTCAAATTTGAACCATAAATTCACGCCTAAGTAGTCACAAAACGATTTAAAGGGGCCTCTGGCAGTAAACAGTAGTTTGTGAGTAAAGGTTTTTTATTTGTATCCAAAGGACCATTGTTCTGGAATATTGAAACAGTTTTTTCACCTTTTCAGGTGATGTCAAGATAGTGTCAAGTATGCCTGCCCAGTGTAACAATCACCCTTCCAGTCTTGTGTACACACTGTTTATGATAACAAGCCCCTGGCCCCGCGTATTGTCTGAAATATACACCACGGTGTGTAAAATAAATGTTATAGCGACACCAAACAGTAATAAGTTGGTCAATACTCATTATACAGAGAAGGGGCGAGATAGAGAGGGGGATTTAAGGTCAACTGAACGTAAACTCATTTCAATAATTTGCTTTTCTTGCACGTACGTTTTTTTTTTAACAGTAGTGGCAGTGTCGGGAGAGGGACGCGGAGAAAACCCACGAGCTGGAACAGGCTACCCTGATATAATCACACACATGTATATAGGATCGAAACCACGCCACTTGACTCAATGACACGATTCAGCAAGTCATCGTTCATGCGTTAAAACTGTGTAAATAAATTTAGTTACAACTTTCAACTTAATAATACCACCATCGACCGTTGTCAGCAGGTGGTAATAAATATATGTCAACACGTTTTACGAATGACTTACCATGACACCATTTGTTGTTGTAGTAGATATAAAAACTGTAACGCAGCATATAATGATAACGTCAGACAAGCATGTCCTACGAATGTTGGCAAAACGAACAGCTGCGTATATCGGGCTAAACATTGACTTATCGTTTGTAACGATGTTACCTATCTATTTCGGCGTGGTTTATTCGGAGAAAACAAACGATAACGATAATGATGAAGGGCGACAACCTCGCGAATAACGGGTGCAGACCACCAAGACTTTACTATTGCCTTTCCAGGACTTCATCTCGTTCTCAATGTTCATTGGGTGGAAAGTCTTCTACCACAGATTGTGCAACATTTGACCTGAAAAGGTTTCGTCTACAAAACATCTCGGCCAACAGTGGAATTAAAAGCGAGATCACCGCACCTCTAATACGGTATATTATATAGATTCAAAATTCTAAATTTGCGATTGTCGTGCTATCGTCTAATTTCTAGCTTCTATATTCATGTAATAAGACACTGTATCATCTAATTTTTTTATTTGTTCACCTCAACTGTAAAAAGAGTCAAATAAAATTCTCCACATCCTGCACAAATCACCAAATGCTGTATTGCCTATTTGACATAGAATTTCGAAAACTATATCAAGTTCGGTGTTGTTTCCAATTTTAACACCGTTTATATCAACATAATGGTCCCAATCAACTACACAATCTCCAAATCGACCACAAAGTGGCGACACCAAATGATGTCATAATGATGGTTACTTAGCATGTAAAGCGTCAAAGAAGAAGATGGTACGAAATCAACCAATTTAGTTAAAAGTTCTTTACGTGCACGCAAACGTGTAGACGGCACCCCGGTTTTCCGAGTATATCAAGAGCAACTCTGTTTTCTTGTAGTGGATGTATGCAATTTTATATTTTACAAATTTCTTAGGACATCCCGGTCTTGAAAGAGGTATTATTTATGATATTATTTTATAATATGATGTTTTATTTAAAGCTAATCTATATTTTAGAAATATCTTATGTCCCATAGAACAATATGGTCGGGCGATATTCTTTTAAATTAAGCTCTTAACTGAATAATAATATGTAAATATTTTTTGTTTAACATAAGAAGAGTGTGTATCTTATGTCCCATAGAACAATATGGTCGGGCGATATTCTTTTAAATTAAGCTCTTAACTGAATAATAATATGTAAATATTTTTTGTTTAACATAAGAAGAGTGTGTATCTTTAATCTAAGTGGACAAAATAACATGCTTCCTACTGCTTTGTATACAAATCCACCGTATGCCAAATAGTGGGAGTCTATATATTATTATCTACATGGAAAGATTTGTTCGTTTGTTCTTGAAGTTTTACGCCCACTTCCACCAAGGGGATATCGTATTCAATTTATATTCAGGATCCAAATCGGTGAATTTTGTCGAGGTTTCAATCAAGTGATAGGAAAGATATGAGTTTTTTATATCGAACCAGGCCTGAAAATCTCGATGAAACATTTCATGAAAAATAAGGAAAATGCCATTCTTGGTATCTATTCTTTTAATAATCTGTCAAAATTCAAGAGACTAGAGATAAATTGAGGCTACAGATTCTTTATGGCACAGAAATCATGTGTGGAGCAAATTGATGCGCGTGCCGAAAGTAGAAATGTTGATTTTGGACATGTAGATTTTTGATACGAAATATTTGAGTCTGATCGTCATTTGAGTGGTGAATGATTTCTTGTAAACAGGAGGGGCCATAGTGGATGGCCGAATGGTTAGCACTTGCGCGCTGTATCGTAATGTCTGTCATTGAGTCAACTGGCGTGGATGTGTACGTGGTCTTCCGTTAGGCCAAATGAACCATACAAAAACTTCTTCTAGAGTTGTATCGTGTTCACAGTATTGTATAAATGTATACGCCAACAGGGGGATAACTCTATAAAACAAACCCTACAAAAATCTCAAAAACAACTTTGATCTGTACAGTGGTCATCAAATAATAAGGACGGACAACGACGGAAACGATATACGTCCTCATCAATTTAAATAATAAAATCTACGACTGTGGAAAAAAGTGGAGTGGAGGTGGTATTAAAGTTCAGAAACAGGACGACATTGTATAAAAATGATTATGCGTTCTATCGGAGAGAAATAAAATAATAATTAGGAGGTAAAAAATATTTAAATACTGTTCATCTCTTTCAGAACTACCGAGAGAATTTTTTTGTGCCGGAGCTAGACAAATTTGCTACTTCCTCACACAACTGTGCAGGGACATTAAGATCATCATCTGTTCGGACCAGGTGCTGTGTGACACGAATACCGACCATGCCGACGGTAAAAAAAATATTAAATATTTACGGGGCCCCGATTTATCGGCTACACTCCTATCTCCTATCTCTTTCTCCCATTTCGCATGGCCTTTTTGGTTGACGTTCCAGTCGACGTGTTGGTCTAGAGTCCAATACTGTTTAAATTTATATTTTCAGGAATCGGCAGCAACAGCTAATGGTGCACTCTGAGTATTTTGAATACTGGGGTGGGGGGGGGGTCTGGATAGTATTCTCAGCCCATACTTCATCAGACTGTTCAACAATGACTTAAACTGGTAACCACATACTCACTGCTGTAAATAGAGAAAATTCTTGTTCTAAATTATTATTGGTCAACAGTCCCATTAACAACCAATGGCTTACTGGACCAAATATGTTTACATAACGTTACGTCATGACTCACGATTTTATGCCCAATTAACCAGTACATAGTAGAATATTGTAGGAAAACTAATTGTGTGACAAACCAGGCTATCGACAATGTAAACAATACTGTATGAAGACGAACAATACTTTCACCGTCTTTAATACCTTAAATCACTGTCCAAAGTTTTAGGGAAGACCCTAAAGTAAACGAAGGGCTGTCATGTTCCTTTACATGGGATCGATTTCATTGAACGGGGAGAATACACACACTCCCTCAAAAGCTCAGTATCAGAAATCAGAAGCCAATCCAGCAATGGGCAGAGAGGGATTTCTCGGACCATTGCTTCAGGAATATGGGTAACAAAGGCTAAACATCGGTCTGAAATCTTCATGTATCGATGACGTATCCCTCCTCCTCGATACTCGATGCTGATGCAGGGAGGCTTGACATTCTTGATAGAGATAATGTTCAAAATGAAACATGGACGTTGTTATACGGAAATACAAAATACAGTAGTAGTCTTCAAGAATGGGCCCATTCTCTCAAATAGAGGGGGGGGGGTAGTACTATCTACTGAGATCGTAAACCAACTTAAATGGAATCTATGTTGTAAAGTATTGATGTCATCAAATTATGCATTTTCAAACGCGGTCATAAAAACGTGCTATGTTTGGGAACTGAATTAAGAATAGATATCGAGCTATAGATTTTATAAGTGGTTATTATGTACTCCATGGTGATAAGACAACACATGCTTTATTGGCGAGAGCCGAATTAAGCATTAACATGTAAATATATCAAGTATTGGTTTAAATTATTATGTATGCATGGACAACTTTTGATTACCAAAATTATGTTACAAAATGCTCTGTGAATTAGTGTAAGTAAGACTGTATTCAAATAAACTTGGTCATGTTTGGATTAATCAAGTTGCTGCTAACATTGCTCAATTTATGCTGTGAATAACAACGTTTTAGAGATAAGGCTTCAGGACTGGCGTGATTTTATTTAAATTTTCCAAAAATATATATTTTATAGTCTACTTAAATCTAGTATATTGCGAATCATACTTAAACAGCATTACATGTAGGTAACATAAACTGAGCTTTGCATTAGCAAACATTAATTGTTTAACCGTTCTTCTCGAGGTAGAACAAGGTCGTAAGGACAAAATCACCCAGGGAGAAGGTTTATACCAAGTGTGTGAAGCAAGTCGGCGATGATAACCACTTGATGATATACTGTCCAATCTTGAGAGATATTAGATACAGTTTCTTACGGCCATGGTTGATTAGATCTACTGTAAGTAATGACATTGTAATAATAAATGTATCCTTGTTTATATCTATAGATAGGTTGCCTTATATAATTATATTGTTTGTTTGTCATAGATCTCCAAGTTTGGTAAAAACCTAAAGACTCTGATGTTTTTACGCCATCAAATAATACAAAACAAAAATTAGGGTTACAATTTTTAAGTGTACTACGACGAGTAAATAATTTATTATACATAGTAGATTTAATATTCTTTAATGTCGTCGGTTAATATCCAATCCAAAAGGATTTCCCCAATTTGTACATTTTATGCCGTAATGTTGAATATAGTTATTCAAAAGGACACCAATTTTATACAAAATGGATGATTTAATTTTCAAAAGCACATTCTAAATGATGATAAACATTTCATCAAAAACCAAAACTCTGATATCCCATAAAAGTAATTTTACGGTGATTAATTTATAGCGTAGATGTATAACGATTAACGTAAAGACTGGAAAAGAAAGTGGATTAAGTAAAAACATATCTTTGATGTGTCTCATGTCAGCACTTCAAAGTTGTACACACCTGTTCTAATGTCCCTAGTTTTCCAAAAGATATATTCGTTGATGTTAGAGCTCGGGGCGAATAATCATAACAAGCGAAGTCAAATGCTGTAAGTCCTGTT
The DNA here is from genome assembly GCA_963678685.1 of Patella ulyssiponensis. Classification (NCBI taxonomy): domain Eukaryota; kingdom Metazoa; phylum Mollusca; class Gastropoda; family Patellidae; genus Patella; species Patella ulyssiponensis. The sequence continues at coordinate 27,147,478 of OY783226.1, read as the reverse complement.
TCACAGATAGTCATGGTCAACAAAGCTCGCTTGAAACACTAAAGGCAATAACTTTATTATTTCCTATTTTAATGACATTCGTATGAATTATTGTATCTAATAAACTTTAATAGGGATATAAAGAATATATTGGTGTACCGCATTAAAAATAAGGTAATTGGAGGTGTGTGTGTTGGGGGGGGGGGGGTGTACAATGTTAAATTATACTTGTTGAAAACACCCCGTTTATTTGTTCTTTTTACATATTGATGATACTGAAAGCCTTTGCCATGGAAAATGCAACATACAAACAACCAAATGAAAATACAGAAGAAGGAACATAAATTTCATCCTTACCATACGAACGACCCTGTTATTTCTTGGGTTTGACCGATTAAAAATACGACATGTTCCATCAGTATCCAAATTCTTTAATAACATACTAATCGCCTACTTTTAACAATCATGTAAATTATGGTATACCAGATGATATTTTAATCTGAAAACAACACTAATTGCCTTGTCAGTACTCAGCAGCAACACTGTCAGTACTCATCAACACCACTAATAGTATTATGACATTGTCAGTACCAAGGAACAGTACCAATAATAAGCACTATCAGGCAATCAGCAAAATCCCTTTCATCTTGTATTGCTCTAGGCAATTTGAATGTTTTGAAATCTTTTCATGTCTCTGATCGTTTAATTCAATTTTCTACGATGACCGTCTACGGCCAATACACACTCTACTAGTTTAAAATAGTTGGTCGCTTCATTAAACGTCATATTTAATACGTATCACTGATATTTCATCAACGATGGAATAATATCACCGTAAGAAGATTCTCATTCATTTTATTCAGCCAATATTTTATTAAAGGGGTTGGGGAACACGCGGAATTAAATACCAGAATAAATATATACATAATAATATAAAAAAATGAATATGAAAATTCATAGGTGGATAAACAACAAAACAATGAACTGAAACGGATGTTTACTGATTTTTACACAATACTTCTGATGTCTCAAAACAAGCGAACCTTTTCAACAAGAAGACATCATTCTGTCCGAAGCAGATACGTCTTATGTAAACAATGCACGCGCCATTGAGACAATGATTGACGTCGCGTGATGTGGTTGCACGTGTTGAAGACAGTCATCTTTGACAGAGATATTAAAAGACTTTAAGACTGGGTAATTGCCACTACAATTACAACATGATCGACATCGACTCGCTGTTGGTTATGGATCAACCATGGAACCTATATTAGGTTATAAGGTCCATGTATCAACCATGTGGGATTTCACAACTACGTAACAACTTTATGGTAGTAGTAGCAGTAGTACATTGATCGTTTAACCCCTGCTTCCACAATAGTGATATCGCAAACCCCGATTTGTGGTCTTTCAATATCCTTTAACAACGGAATTGTCATCATCACCTCTATACATTGTGATATGTCTTTATTCATGTCCTCCTGGGTATCAACTAGGTATCCAACACCGACTATTTCCTCCTGGAATTTTAATATCCAAATATTACGCTTTGGTTTAAGTGATGAAACGGCCAAGTGACTTTCTCACTAGTTAGACCAGACCTCCACGCGTTAAAAGTTTAATAGTGTACTTACAATATGACATCTAACACGAGAAAAATCACCTCGTCTCTTTTCCAAATGGTCATTAAAATGACACATTTTATACATCAAAGCTTTCAACTATCAAAGCCATCTTTCAACTGTCATTTGGTGAACTCTGTGAGTTCTCATGTCATATTTTAAACATCTCGCATTCTTTAATTACTACATAAATGAGTTGTCGTGGGATATGTAATGGATGAAGAGAAGAGCGCAGTAAAGCAATGTAATTAAACATTAGTTTTATTTTCGCTCCGTTGGCTCGGGTGGTCGTTTCATTTTCATCTCAAGACAAGTTTCAGTAAACCCCGTTCAGAGCGTGACGACAGGATGACAGCACATTTGATCTTGATTGGACAGTTAATAAAATGTCTGGATAATCAAGGCCTTTAGAAGATTTCGCGGAATTTTCCGTATCAAGGCGTTGGATTGGTCCGCTGGGCATTACTAAATGAAATGTTGGTATGGTAGTAAAGAAGGCATGGGTCGCTAGTTGAAAAGTCTTATATATGCAACAGCATGGTTCAGCTTTCTGAGGATATTGACCGAATTGAACACGTACGTGTCGGTGTTAGTTGAAGCAGAACGTAAGCGATTTCGAAAATAAGTTCAGTCCACCATCCAGTTTCTTTTAATTTACTAGATCCCACCATTTTCGTGGCCATTTTTTTTTGGTAGTAATTTTTGTATGTAGTTTCTAACAATGAAAGAAAGAAAGAAAGAAATGGGGTTTAACGTCCACTCAACACTAACTAGGTCATTTTGGGACTAACATATGGTATCATTTTATTTCAATAATTCGCTTGCGCGTAGGGGTCTTTAGCAGTGGGAGGAAACCGGAGTGCCCGGAGGAAACCCACGAGGTTGAGAAGGCGCCCCTATCTCCATGCCACATACGCTCACACCAGGGCTCGAAACCACAGCCATAAGCCAGAGGTGACCGGCCAGCTAGAGGTCGAAGCGCGGCACTTTAGACCACTAGGCCATCCCAACCCCCCTTCTAACAATGATCCTAACAATGATCCTAATCACTTTTCAGTATGAAATCTGTAATTGTTTCTTAATGTCCGAAAATTTTGCCAAATTTATATTAAACATACATTATGGGAGAGCAAAAACTAACTTTTGTCGGTCTTCCTTTGAGCCTCAGATGTCATAGAAATTATAAATTAGATCTTTATTTAAACAACAAGCCCAAAATGAACACTGTAGACCCACGGATGGCTTGGATTGGGCTCGATTTAAAACAGGATTTCGTCGACTGATTTAATCACTATGGCGTTGTGGGTGGGGTTTCTCCGTGACGTTGACGTCATCATACTTCCGGAAATTATTATTCATAAAAGACAGTGATGACCGAGGCTATACACAAGCTTCAGTAGATACCGTTTAAACATTACTTGATGATCGAGACTATGTAGGTGGAGTTAACGCCTGTCAATCAACAATCGGCCATAGTGGGAAAAGGGTGTCGATGATTTTAACCACAATTTCTAGTAAAAAATTATAGTGGTAACAACTTTGTTCAGGATAAAGTTATTTGACTGAAATTTTCAATATATTCTTGTTTCAACATCTATTTTTGAACTTTTATAGCAAGAATGGCTAGCTCCTTGTCAAAATCTCCCATAATGTATCTTTAACTGCTCTCTTTTATTTTCTCCTTTTCCATTCGTTTCATTCCTTTGTTCATTCATTTTCTATCTTTCTGTTATACTAATTTGGTTTGCTTGGTGTATTACTTTTTAGAAGCCCACATTTTCATTATCCTTGCCTCTGTATGTCCGCACGTCCACAATTAATTTGTGGACACTCTACAAGTCACAATTCTTATCCGATTACCGATTTTGGCGAAAATTGTTTATAAAAGATGTCGGTTCCTTTTGATATAGGCATTAATCGGACCTAACTTCATAGATTATGCCTAATTGTACAAAAGATCACGTTTTTAAATTGTGTACCCACTAGAGGACCCTATTAAATTGTTATCGTTTTTGATGAAACTTAAAAAATATGTTTATATCCCAAAGATCTTTTTTCCTTTCGATATTCACGCATATCAGATCATAACTTCCAATTTTTATCCCATATATCACCGTTACACCCTACTGAGGGTTGAGTTCGAATGTCGGGAAAATCAAAACGAAACTTCCCGAAATAATCGCAGCTCCTTGTACGTAGATAAAGTATGTAATACGGAGGTTGTGAATCCTCTGGAGGTTATAAGGTTTATCTGATTTTGATGAAACTTCAAATATGTTTATATCCCAAAGATCTCAGTTCCTTTCGATATTCGGGCATTTCAGACCCCTGATTGTGCGTAAAGTTTCATTTTTTTTTTTTAGCTTTTTCTATATCCATCTCTTTTAAAATGTAGGCGTATCTTGCATGACAACCACTGGTTGCTTTGTTTATCAGTTTGCTACAGTGAAAGTTCTGAAATGAAATATATAAAATGCATTACAAATAATGTGTACTGTAATTCCAATTTAAAACCCACCTAATACCGTTTAACAGCCCACAACTCAATGCTCCAGACAATAAACTTTAATTTTAAAGATGTCTACTATGTCAGGGTTCTTAAACTACCGTCCAATTCCTGAATTAACCAAGGTTTGACCTAAAATAATGTAAATGCTCTGCTCAAAATAACCAATTTGGGGAAATTTAATAAACGTTCACACGGTCATAAATGTATTCAATATTGTCAATTCTTTCCGGTAAATATTTCAGTGGTTGTAAACACCTCCACACACATGAAATTGCACTCCTAAAAATGTGAATTAGAAACAATGTAGGCTACTGTGCACCAACTAAATGTAGTAAATGACAGTAGCTTTTGTAAAAAGAATCGGCTTTGCCAGTTTGATGCAGGCTTATGTGTAATATTTGCATCGACGTTTGTTCACTCATTAGTTAGCACACTCCTTAATGTTTACTATTCATTAATATTGTCCCGTTATCGTGAATTGTTAAAGGATTGTGCTGAAACTTTATATTTAAGCGAAACTTTATATTTAAGCGCGAATGTTAAAAGGGGATGGGAATTTCATCAAGCTCGTCACACCCCTCACTAGCTTCGAGAATCTATACCAACGCAACCCTTTGAACTTATTCCACAATGTAATGATTCTATAAACAACAAATGTAATGATTCTATAAACAACAAGTAAGATTTATATAGAAGATCGTGTAGAACCAACGATCCAAATATATTTTGTTAGTGTCTATAAGGATAACTGTGGATGATTTTTATACACCCACATTTTCATATCCGTCCGTCCGTCCGCCAACAATTTGTTTCTGGACACTCTACAGGTCACAATTTTTATCTGATTTTGACGAAGCTTGAAATATAGGTTTATCACCCTAAGATCACGGTTCCTTTCGATATTTGCATGTATCAGACTGTAACTTCATGGATTATAGACCCTGATTGTACGAAAAATCACGTTTTTATGCGCCCACATTTTCATGTGGACGTATTATGTCGTCGCCCCTGTCCGTCCGTCCACAATTTGTTTGTGGACTCTCTACAGGTCACAATTCTTATCCGATTTTGACGAAACTTGAAATATAGGTTTATCCCCATACGATCTCGGTTCCTTTCGATATTGGCATGTATCGGATCGGAACTTCATGGATTATGGCCCCTGATTGTACGAAATATCATGTTTTTAGCTTGTGCACCCTATAGAGGTCACAATTTTGAACCGATTGTAATGAAACTTGACATGCATGTTTATAACCCCAAAATCTTGGTTCCTTTCGATATTTGCCCCCATTGGATCGTAACTTCCTGAATTATGGCCCCTGATTGTCCGAAAAATTGCCCTTTTTAGCTTGTGGTCCCTCTGGAGGTCAAAATTATTATCCGATTTAAAAAACCGTTTGATTATATCACCGTTACATGGTAATGAAGGCTCAGTTCAAATTTCGTGAAAATCGAACCAAAATTGACGGACAAAATGGCCGCCGTTTGTACGCAAATAGTGTGAAAATATGTTATATCAAGGTTGTGGACCCTATAGAGGTCACAATTTTGAACTGATTTTGATGAAACTAGACATGCATGTTTATAACCCGAAGATCTTGGTTCCTTTCGATATTTGCGCTCATTGATTCGTAACTTCCTGAATTATGGCCCCTGATTGTACGAAAAATCACCCTTTTTAGCTTGTGGTCCCACTGGAGGTCAAAATTATTATCCGATTTAAAAAACCGTTTGATTATATCACCGTTAAATGGTAATGAAGATTGAGGTAAAATTTCGTGAAAATCGGACCAAAATTGACAGACAAAATGGCCGCCGTTTGTACGCGATTAGTGTGAAAATACGTTATATTATTAAGGTTGTGGACCCTATAGAGGTCACAATTTTGAACCGATTTTGATGAAACTTGACATGCATGTTTATAACCCAAAGATCTTGGTTCTTTTCGATATTTGCGCCCATTGGATCCTAATTTCCTGAATTATGGCCCCTGATTGTCCGAAAAATGACCTTTTTTTAGCTTGTGGTTCCTCTGGAGGTCAGAATTATTATCCCATTTAAAAAACCGTTTGATTATATCACCGTTACATCGTAATGAAGGTTGAGGTCGAATTTCGTGAAAATCGGACCAAAATTGACTGAAAAAATGGCTGTTGCTTGTACGCGAAGAGTGTAAAAATATGGTATATCAAGGTTGTGAACCCTGTAGAGGTCACAATCTTCATTCAATTTTGATGAAACTTGAAACACTTGTTTACAACTTAACAATCTTAGTTCCTTTCGATATTTGTGCATATCGGATTGTAACTTCCTGAATTATGGCCCCTGATTGTACGAAAAATGACCTTTTTTTTAGCTTGTGGTCCCTCTGGGGTCAGAATTATTATCCCATTTAAAAAAACGTTTGATTATATCACCGTTACATCGTAATGAAGGTTGAGGTCGAATTTCGTGAAAATCGGACCAAAATTGACAGCTGTTATTGTCAGGCCATCCATCCTTCATCACTAACAAGGGGAAACCACGCCAGAAAATCTAGATGAACTTTGTCACCCAATGCAGGGATCAAACACCTAAACTCAAGGCTACCGAGCCAGCATCTTACCCACTTAGCAACATGATCCCCAGTCGAATTTGAAGCCTACTGAAATGAACCTTTATAACCCAAAGATCTTAATTCATTTCGATATTTGCACATATCAAATTCTAACTTAATGATGTAGGAAAAATCACTTTCGGTATTGCTTGTTCTCTATCCACCTCTCGAAAATGTGGGCGTATCCTGCCTGGCAGTGCCAGCCTATCATTAGCTTGTGGACACGTTAAGAAAATTGTGATGTATGTTTACAACTCGAAGGACTCGACTACTTTCGATAACATTCGCGCATATCGGGCCGTAACTTCCTGAATTATGGTCTCTTATTGTACGAAAAAACGCGTTTTTAGCTTGTGGTCTCTCCAGAAGTCATAATGTTTCTCCATTTAAAAAGCCGTTCAACTATTTCACCATTACACCATAATGATGACTGAGTCCGAATTTCGTGAAAATCGAACCGAAACTGTCGGATAAAATAGCTGCTCCCTGTACGCAAATAGTGTTCAAGTTTGTAATATCAACGTAGATCCTCTAGAGGTCACAATTTCGGCCCGATTTTCTTTATATTCCAAAGATTTCGACTCATTTGATATTCGCGCACATCGGACCGTAACTTCCCGGATGATGGTGTCTATTGTACGTAAAATCGCAATTTAGCTTGTGGGCCCTCTAGTGGTCACAATTTTTATCCGATTTTACAAATCGTTTAATTATATCATCCTTACATCCTGGTGATGGTTGAGTTAGAATTTTGCTAAAAACCGGAACGAAACTGACCGACAAAATGGCCGCCCCTTGAACGCAAATAGTGTAAAAGTATGTAATACTAAGGTTGTAGCCCTCTAGGGGTCACATTTTTATCCGATTTTGATGAAACTTAAAATATTATGCATATATCCCAAAGATACCGATGCCTGTTGATAATCGCGCATATCAGACCATAACTTCCTGGATTATGGCCCCTGATTGTACTTTTTTTTAGCATGTTCTCTATCCATCTCTTTCAAAATGTGGGCGTATCTTGTATTGCAACCACTGGTTGCTATATTTATCAACTTGCTATAGTGAACGATCGGCTAGATTGAACCATTTGGTATGTAATGATTCTATTGTATACCATTAAGATTTGATTTTTCGTAATTCCGTATCATTGGCTTATAACAGTTTTGTTTAGGAAGGCTATAAGCTGGCTTACAGAAAACGGATCAATGGTCGATACATGAATTATCTAGCACATCGCATTCTGCTGACCTAATTAATATCAGGCCCCGTGTTCACAAAGCATTCTGAGACTTAAGTTAAGAATTTACTCAACTTTCAATCACTGTTTATGAGAAATATCTTTGAACCAGAAGCACAAATATTTGCACATAGTTTCTTATTGATGTATTGAACAATAGTTTTATAAAGGGCTTTATTTCGCTTAAAATAAGGTGATCAATTTTGAGTAAATTCTCAACTTAAATCTGAGAATGCTTTGTTAACTTGGAGCCAGGTCTATTAGATGTTGACCAATTTTACTATGATGGATTGGTTTATTTACTAGTTGTCATAAGTTGTGCCACGTCTAACAAGTTATTTGAATCGTAAATAAAGCTAGTTATGCATGTCAATCTTAAAAAAATTTACTTAATGTTATTTTATCAAAGTTAGTTTGCTACGTATTTTAAAATCACTAGGCGCCTTACATTCGAATGCACGCATAAAATAATTTAGTTAGGCTCCTTACATTCTAATGCACTATTGAGAGCCGGTAACTGTGAATTTAGGCCTGGATTTAGTTTTGCGGAGAGTAATAAATGGTATTAGACGTATAAAGAGGCGCTAATAAAGTTGTTAATGTTATAAACGTTATAATTATTGTATATCTCTGGGGCGTCTTGATTGACAATTATATGAGATTAAGATGAACGGTATGTTGTATAAATAAAGTTATAAATAACATTTAAGGATAAATAGCTTGTAAAGGGATTTTGTGTAAGGCTAGGCCTATATACACGATAGTGTTTATCAATAAATTAGAACAGTCGATATCCATCTCCTGTAAAATGAGGGAGTATCTTACATGGCAACCGCTGGTACTATACTATGTAAAATCTGTTAAAGCTGGATATAATAAACCCATTCCGGTATTTAACTGGCATTATGGAGTTTGGGAAGTAAGGAGACAAAAAGTATGCCTTTGCTAGACTTGTTACTGGCAGATCTCACACAAATGGCGAATGTTCATGTGGTATAGATTGACTGGTAGAACTAGATTCAGACTATTTTCACAGAGAGTTTTGAGTGATCTTACATTGCTTGTTGAATTTTATTGTTAGTTTTAGGAAAAAAGAAAGACGATAGCTAAAATTTCTTGAAAAGGGGAATTGCAACAGTTCGAGAGAGAGGGTGTTAAAGCCGCAGTCAGTTCGGGACTAACACAGTATGGTACGGTTTAATTCGCCTGTGCGTATAGGTATCAGTGACAATGGAACCCTTAGGAACCCACAAGATTTAACAGCCGACCATACTCCAGCCCGGAATCGAATAAATGCTAATGCTAGATCTTATGATATAAAGTACACGAGTTACACCTGCACACACACACCAAACACCAACCGTAATGGCCTGTTTAAGTTGTTACCACGCCCTGCTCGAAACACGTTTTTATGTTCTAGAATATTTTTGCAGAACTTCTCCATTTTCTTTTTTCTCTAATAGAAACATGCCTATCACATCTTCGTTTGAATCAAAATTTCGCCCCCTTGATACACCTACCCCCTACTTGCTACTCTGCCAGCAAGAAAAATCATGTTAAAGTTATCTGTCATTTTAAAATCTCTTAACAATATTTTACAAAAGTTAATACGCCCGTAATACCTGGTACCCATTAGAATGTTCGATCTGTAGCACAGGGGCATTTTGGAGTTGGAAAATACACACTCAAACCGCCTTGCTTCGATGTAGTTTAAATAAAATAGCATTAGCAAGTAGTTCTCCGTTTTTAGAAACCAATTCCACGATTTTCATATTGCATTTTGTGGTTTACAAAATCGTCTGCCTTAACAATAACATACCTAACTAAAAGAGAAATAAGTGCATTCTAAATTTTATTTAATTTACCTAACGGTTTTCGGGAAAGTCCAATGACAAAACTGTGCCTGAAAGAATATTATTCTTTACTCTGTCGCTATCCGATACAAATTATCCAGACTTTGAGGTAACTATACCTCGATAATAGAATGTATGATAGGGTACATATAAAAATACAACAGTTAACAGTCAACAGGGGTCATAAGTTTAATAATATGTAAATGATTCGAAGACATTAAGTATTGTAAGCTGCTAGTTTGCTTGTTAAATTATTATAAAAAAAAAGAAAAATATCGTGGCCTGTGAAAACCCAGTTTTAAAATTCACGACAAATTGGGTATTATCTGGCTTTGTACGCCCAATGAAAATACATGTACGGAGTTACTATGAAACTATAACATTGACATGCCTCAACGGATCACCCATTTCAAAGAACGTGACAGATATTGTCATTGAAGTCACCCATTATAATAAATCTTACAAATAAGTAAGAATATTGTTTTGAGGTCACCGTGCCAAGCCAACACACTGGTGATCAAACCTATCGATAGCAGCAGTGTTTTTCAAAAGAGGAATTACACTGTATGGTGGCTATGGCTTTAACACTTTGAAATATTTAATAGTCATCATCCTTGAGGAATCGGCCGATTGACTTGAAAATGGTGTTGCTTACTAACTTTGTGTGCAGTTTGGAAAGATTGTCCGTGATAGTAATAGTTTGGGTAGATTTTTTGTATTTGGTGAGAATTTATAAGTTTGCAAATATACTTCTATCAAATCCTGCATCAGTGATGAATATATTTATAACAGTATTGATTCTGGAAATTTATACTTTTCTAATGATTTTCAAATCGCGCATTTAAGACGAAACGAAATATAGGTAAGCTGGGTGAGGGGGGGGGGGCTTTGAATCTTCAGTTAATTATTGCTCTGCCTACACTGAAAAAAAACTTGTGTTGAAACAACACAAACTTGTGTTGTTTTCAACACAAGTTGGGTGTTACTATTTAACAACACAAACTTGTGTTGAAACAACACAAACTTGTGTTAAATGTTGAAACAACACAAGACTTGTGTTAAAATTTATCAAACAACACAAACTTGTGTGAAAAGCTACACAATACTTGTGTTGAAATTTCCGAAACTTGTGTTGAAATTTTTGAAACTTGTGTTGAAATTTTTGAAACTTGTGTTGAAATTTCTGAAACTTGTGTTGAAATTTTTGAAACTTGTGTGGTTCAATACAAACTTGTGTATAACCACCAACAAAAACTTGTGTTGTATTTTCACCCAATTTGTATCCATTATAGCAACCTTTCCCTTGCAGTACCCCCACACCCTTTACTCTGTTTAACCTGTAATGTTTGAATAATGAGGTAACAATAATATTTTTTTGTTAAATAATTATTTATTCAAACATGATGGGAAAAAAGTAAATATACATTTGAATGTTAACAGAAAAACAGAAAAATAATTATTATACTAACAAAATTGTGTTATATAATGACCCCCCCCCCCCTTTCCCCATGCCAAAATATAAAAAAAGTTATTTTTTTACACTAAAACAAGAAAGGAGAAAATATATACACAGTATTTCTACCCCATACCCCCAAAATATATAATTCAAAAATATCTAAATTTAATAACATCCAAACCAAGCACTAATAAGATTAATTATGCACTAATATTTTATGACATTTTTACATAAATGGAGCAAAGCATCAAGATAACATAATTTAAAAGAAAGTTGCAAATACATGTATTAAGTAATATGTACATAAGCAAGGGAGGGGAGGCATAATGGTTCAATGAGTATAAGACGTTGGCCGAGAATTTTCAGCTAGATTTTAGGTCATAGGTCCATCATGTCAGTAGTGTAGGACATGGCAAGGTATAATTGGGTACAAGCCCGGAATCGACCCCCCCCCCATTGCGTTCACTTTAAGGACCCTAGACAATTGAATTATTTGACTCAATGACAAGACCTTCTGATCCAATGTGGGTGTGTTTACCATTTGCGCCCCCTCTCGGGTTCCCTTGGCAGTTGAAATATTTGATATAAGAGTAGGTTAGTTGTAGGACAGGATCACCCTAATAACACAGAAAAGGAGAAAGGGAAAGTCACCTTAATGTAGGTCAAGGCTTTTTGTAATTCTGGGTATATTTGATCTACATTTGGTTTCTAAATATTGCCTATTAAATACTTTATGATTTCCGACCATATTTCTAAGTGAGCTATATGTCACTTTACTGTCTATATGGTACATAAATTTTAAATTCTATATGGTAAATAAATATTTAAAAATTGGGTCAAATGCATTCTTTTCCAGAATTATAAAATAAATTGATGCCTGGGTTCTGTCGTTGTTATCATACATCAAAATCTCTTTCAATGGAGTTCCAGCCTAAAAAATAAAAACAATAGGCAATAAGAATACTTTTTTATGGTTCACAATGTTTAAATAAACAATTTATTTTGCAACATCGAGAGTGAGTCTCTATTTTGTTTTGACTTTGCGTAAAACTTAGTATGTCTTGTCCAGATACAGACCCGGGCAGATTATTATGTTCAAATCAAATGGGTTAGAACTTAGAAGTCAGAAAAAAATCGGGAGATTTGGGACTGAAACCTCATAAAAGGTCAACAATTCACCCGGTTTCAACATGTATTGAGTTTCCAAATCCAAATTCTCTAGCGCCTATTTACTTGGCAATGTCTAATTATTTTGGCCCATTCATATTTTTATTCCATTGGCAACAAATTTGATATTACCTTTTAAAATCGATTTGAAAAGTAAAATATTGTCCAACAAATTTATACTGTAGTAAAAATAAACTTATCACAACTTGAAGAAAATCTATGGATGTGATTGTTAAAAATCAAGCATGCCAAGTACTTGAAATAGCAGAGTCCTAGGCATTGCCCCGATTAGAAAAACTAGATTATTAAGCAAGTGTATAGAACTAGTTCCTTAATTAAAAATACAAATATGTATGTTACTTACATTTTGCCTGATTATCAAATTTTGTGAGAAAAAAATCCACAATATGAATAGCCATTTCAAACTGTCTTGATCTTTCTGGTGTAGTTAACTGAGAAAAAAAATATACTATATTAGTCGACTTAAATAGACTCAACAGTTATAAGATGAAAGCTTTAATTTAATTATATTGTATGTTAAATGTTTTAGTTAGCTTTGTCACAGATGAAACGAGATGAAAAAATGAAATGAAATGGAGTTTAGCGTCCTACTGTTCAGCTCCCACTTGGCATATGTCATACAGTGTGCCATGAGAGCAATTTTTCCAGGTACCGCGACCCTAAGGTCTACGCATATCAAATGTTAGTTACATTTTCCTGTTTATCAAGCTGTGTGAGAAACGTTTCCACAATATAAGTAGCTATTTCCAACCGTCTTAATCTTTCTTCTCCTATAAATGCATCCTTGCATCTTAATTTCTTATGCATTAGCGACTTACCAAATCTGATGATATGTTGAATTTCTCTCAGAGAAAGAGAACCTTGTTTATTCATATATGGCTGTTTCTAAATGTATATGTACATATTAGAACCATGGCACCACAAATGTCTTTGAAATTTCTTTCTGTACAAGTTAGATGGCTTGCTTTCACGTTTAACTGTAGTTCTTTGTTGTCAATAATGTCATATTATTCTTTATCATCTGAAATAAGCAGAAGAGAACTTTTCTACAACACTTGTTCTCGGTGCATCAGAGTGATCAAATGTGATTATTTATTTTAAGCTTTTTGCTTCAAGCACTGCTAATTTATGTAAACTACAATTATAGTAGACACATCAACCAACTGTAGAATAAAGTTGTTGTGGTCATTACTTAATTAAAGCAGGTAGTGATATTTTAGTTATTATGCATTTAGGTATATTTTAGTTATTATGCATTTAGGTATATTTTAGTTATTATGCATTTAGGTATATTTAACATACCAAGCATTATTTCTTGACTTTTTTCATATCTTCCGTAAAGTTCCCTTGTTTGGTTTCTAATGAAACTGTTCTCGGCTCCTGGATAAAAATATATAATTGCTCAAAAATGGATAATAACAACTGAAGATTAAGTCATTTCTTGAATATCACAAGCCCGTTGACAAATTGACATGTTTAATCAATTATTTCCACCATGGCAGTTGGGAATACAATATTTGCAAACAGTATTTTAGTATATTATTTATATTTTAGCGCTTTTGGCTCTCACAAATTTTGATGCATTTTAACGCTTTTAGGGACTATTGTTTTTTTATGAAAGGGTGTAACATATGAACAAGTAAAAGCTTAATACGTGTATATGAACAAGTAATAGCGTACTACATGAGCCAGGAAATTTCATTAAATTCACTTAACAAAAGTCAAAGAAATTCAATTGTCAAAAGTTTCTTGGTGTTCGTACTTGAAATGACAAAGCCCAAGACATTGCATGCCGAAGAACAACTAGATTGTGGAGAGTATGTACCCGGTTCCTCATTCAAAAACAAATATGTGTGGTACTTACATAGCCTTTAACTGATTGGCAATCTCTGAGAACAAAATTTCCACAACCATTTTCAACTGTCCCTTTGGCGGTTGGTCACTGAAATAAATATGCCAGATAGTAGTTGACTTGAATTAAGTTGACAGTTTTGGTTTGATTATATTCACAATAACCCATGATCAGTTAAAACGTGTAAACGTGTAATATGCAGAATATCATATTTGTAATATGTCATACTTTTATTATCTTTTATTAGAACCAGGCCCGGATCCTGGATTTTGCCGAGGGAGGGGCCATACATTGGAGCAAATGGTAATAATCAGGTTTGGTGTAGTCCCCAGCGGAGATAATGCGAAAATCATGTTTAAATCATCTATTAAAGAGCAGATATGTGAACTACAACAGTAACAAAGCAAACGAAAACGAAAATCAACTATGACACACTGGGGCTGACGGGGGGGGGGGGGCACGGCCGCCTGAACCTCCCCCTGGATCCGCACCTGGTTAGAAGATACTGTATTTAGTTGTGGGATCGGAAACAAGCATGGGCTTACATAAATTCATTTTCCTGTATCTTTATATAAAATGATAATTATAGGCAAAGGGCATTATTGTTAAAAATAATAAAAATGTTACCGGTCCTTCTTTGCAAATTCTAAACGATCTGCTTAAAACTGGAGAGCCATATATATGTACTACATCACTGTCTGAAAAAAAATAATCTAATCATATTGACTGTGGCTGAAATTTTTCACATAATGTAGACTTCATTTCAACCAAAGAACTAACACAAATAAGCAATAACATATTATTTAGTTTATGCACGAGTTAATTTCTATTTTGGCCAAATTTTCCAAATCAAAATGGCGGCATAGAAGAAAAATAAATGATTTGACACTCGTGGAACGTACAAATTCAGGACAAATTCTTACCTACTAACCCCAGTCGAACGATGTAATTTTGAATATTTGGAATTCTAGTGATAATCGTGTAATATTTCAGAAAAAGTAGATGATAAAGTACATTATTATGATTACAGAATTAACCTACCTTTTCTTCCCCTCGCTTTGTCCGCCATTTTAGAAATACATGCGTTACTTCCGGTGTCCCATGGCTGTAGAAATCGGCAAACATCGGTAGAAAATGGCCGATTGGATTCAGTGTAGCTAAACTGATCGTCGATATTATATTATAATCCAATAGTAACAGCTGTCGGGCTGTTTAACGTCTGCTTCCTCAAAAAGAATTTACCACTAGAGGTATATTAAACTTAGAGAAGATACATTTGGTAATGAATTTTAATTGACGCATGAAAGAATAAATTTCGTTGGTTATTTTTTAGTTAACCAATAATATTTAATTTCGATTTTAACAACCAATTAAATTAAATGAGACTTTAACTAATTTTTCCCACGCAGGCCGAATCAACTGTAAAAACAACAATGTACTAAAATCACATTTAGGTTATATATTCCTTTGATCTACCAGTTTATAGGGCCAATAAAAATCCGCAACTTGCAGACATTTTAAGTATAACAGACATCTTAACACCAATTAACATCCAATTAATTTCTGTCAAGCCATTGTCTGTGCAACAAATGTCGAACTAAATAGTGGATATTGTCTTAATAATCTTTTGTTAAGTAACTAAAACATTTAAAAAAACAGAAATAAAGAAATAATATAAGTTGACATAATTTGACCTCTTAATTTAGTTTTCGTTTAAAAAACAGTACCTTTTCAGTCGAAAATATAATGATACGTTAGAATTTTCTTTACAAAACTTCACAAACATTTGCTCTGAATATAAACAATACCTAGGGGTTATTATGCCATTTTCTATTTCACGACATACCTGTAATTAATAATAGATTAAAACAACACATTACTTGTGTTAATTATATGAAAACACACAAGATTTTATAAATCTACACAAGTTTGTGTTAATGCAATGCAAAACAACACAAACTTGTGTAGGTTAGTTTTAACACAAGTACTTGTGTTGAGATCCAACACAAGTTTTTTTTCAGTGTAGCTCAATTACAATCCAAATTTGTTTCCCCTGCTTACCTAATATAATATACATGCCCTCTGATTTCACAGTCTGGTTCAATAGTCTGGTAGCCAAATCTCCATGGTGACGTATAAAATTGTACCTTGTGTTAATATGTTAAATTACTAAATGCCAATCAAAGTAGATATACGTCAATAATAATTTATAGTAATTTTTAATATTATTGTATTCGCATTTGAAAAAATGTAAAATAATAAGGAAAGTCAATCTATAAAAATTTTTGGAAAAGCGACGCAAAACCCGACGCGACGCTTCTAAAGGGTGACGTCGTGTTAAAAAGTCGACGTCGCTTTTTTTCTCTATTGCTTAACATTGAAAAAGGGACGCGGAAAGTGGCCGAAATAGAACACCATAGGTTTGTGTAGTCACATCACTGTCTATGTAACTAGCGATTCTGACTTTATCATTTGTCTTCGTTTCGTTTGTCGTCGTGCTAACAAGGATTATTCCTTTCGAACACACTCAGTGACTGTGGGACGATTAAATTTGAAGTGAGGTGTTACTGTTTTGATTCGTGGAGACATGATGAATACTATCACCCGCCCAGCGACAGCCACTAAAGGCGTTGTACTTTTCGGGATTAGGTTGCTTTGTATTGACATACACATTGCAATAGCAATGTTATTAATATTAACACGGATATTGTTATTTTAATATATTAATATAATATGGATATGTCTATTAATACTGACGTTAAGAATACAAGTAATATTAACATGGATATTACATCTGATCAGCTTCCACCCACAGAATTCTAGCTTTACTTTCGATCCGCCCATTCGCCATTAAATGCTGACTTTATATTTGTTGACTTTAAAGTGTACTACTTGGATAAATTATTTATAGATTAGTCCGTTTGAATTTAGCACTGATCATTTATGATATATGTAAATAAATAGAACATTTTTTTTTATTTTGCACAGCAGGATTCAATATTCACAGTATTATGATGCTTTTCCACTCAGTGATTTTGCTAAATTATGTATATATATTTAGTATATTTCTAAAAAAAAAAAATCAAAATATAAAATAATACGCCATCACTCTCTCCCCAATTTAGCTGAAATGATATGACGGTTTGTCCCCAAATCACCCAACCATTAAATTAGTCAGGTCTTTTTATGACAAGCGAGTGGAGCTATATGCGAAAGGAGAATCCCGTCGTTATCAAGCTAATAATAATATAGTGACGGGGGTCATATTTGGTATACAAAACCAATTTCTACAATCACGGCATAGCAATATAGCAAATAGTCCTATAGCAAAATGTTTAAATTATACGTGTATCATGTGGGCTATATACGCAATATAAAGTTACTTATGTAATGTACAAATCTATCTGAATATTTAAATTAGGAAGAATCCCGTCGTTATCAAGCTAATAATAATCATAGTTAATAGTTTAATTCGGTTAAAACATCGCTTGATTAACTTCGCTAAAAAATTTTATTGAAAAACCTATGTTGTGTCACTACTTAGGCCGGGTAAAGGAGCGGATCCAGGGGGGGGGGGGGTCCAAATAATGCCTTGCGTCAATGAAATTAAATCACAATGTGATCCTACGTCATTATAAAAATGATTTCTCTCTTTTAAAAGCTCAATTTGTATGTATGCCTATGGAATTTAGAGACGATGATGGCAGATTTCCTTAATAAGGAACCTTGCAAACCCCCTCCTGCAAAAATTCCTGGATCCGCCCCTGGGATATGTTTAATTAGCCTATATCGTATAAAATTAAATTATTTGTAAAAATTACGTTTTCCATCTTTTAAACTAGAGTCGTAACTCTAAACAAACACAGAAGTATATCTCAACGGTTTTAGATACAAGACCGACTGCAATGTTCAAGTGGGCGTACTGCGGAAGGGCTGTTGAAAATAATACGTAATCTATTCGTCACGTTTACAGCAAAGGTATTCTTAAACGCCAAATACATAGATATATATAATTGTGACTAGTAATATAAGGCGTAGCATAATGCGTTATATTAAATATAGTACGAGGGCTGGCTGAAAACGATAGATCAGTTGGGTTGGAACAATCGTTTGCCATCAACAAGTACAATCATTGACTGAATCAGAGACATAAGAATTGCAACTGTAGTGTTATTATTGTCTTAATACCAGATTATCAGCTGTGTGAACATATTTCCATGTTTTTTCGTTGCTAAATTTTGGTAATATATTACAGACATTACTTTGTACCATCAGTAAATCAAACCCCAGTGAATCCAGTATTTAATTAGTATCATCAACACAAATAGCTAGTAAAAAAATTCACCCAGGAACTCAATTTGCATACAAAAATAATATATGCTTGACATAATGACTGAAGCATTTCAGAATATCTCTTAACAGGGGGGTGGGGGTCTAGAGTGCCGCGCTTCGACCTCTAGCTGGCCGGTCACCTCTGGCTTGCGGCTGCGGTTTTCGATCCCTTGTGTGAGCGTATGTGACATGGAGATAGGGGCGCCTTCTCAACCTCGTGAGTTTCCTCCGGGCTTGACATAATGACTGAAGCATTTCAGAATATCTCTTAACAGGGGGGTGGGGGTCTAGAGTGCCGCGCTTCGACCTCTAGCTGGCCGGTCACCTCTGGCTTGCGGCTGTGATTTCGATCCCTTGTGTGAGCGTATGTGACATGGAGATAGGGGCGCCTTCTCAACCTCGTGAGTTTCCTCCGGGCACTCCGGTTTCCTCCCACTGCTAAAGACCCTTACGCGCAAGCGAATTATTGAAATAAAATTAAACCATGTTAGTCCCGAAATGACCTAGTTTGTGTCGAGTGGACGTTAAACCCCATTTCTCTTAACAGGGTCTGCTTATAAATGACTGGAAAATTCAGGTATCTGATCACAATTGGCGTAATGACAAGAAGTTTAGCCAAATGACTGTAATGTACATGTATATAAAGTTGCACAGTTACCTTCAC
This sequence comes from Patella ulyssiponensis, assembly GCA_963678685.1. Lineage (NCBI taxonomy): Eukaryota > Metazoa > Mollusca > Gastropoda > Patellidae > Patella > Patella ulyssiponensis. The sequence continues at coordinate 27,128,184 of OY783226.1, read as the reverse complement.
AGACTTAAAATTTGGTTATTGATTTATAATAAGTATAGTTCTTACAGTTATATTTTCATTCATTCTTATTTTGGTATATATATTCGCTGTGACCTGACAAAGTAAATCATACATATTTATCTTAGTTTAACTCCATTGCACCTGGTCATGTAAATGAAATGTAATAGAACTGCCATGATTGCTCGAGTAAATGGTTTAAAGACAAACTTCTAATTAGATTTCTAATTTCAGACCGGGATCTACTTGTAATCATTTAGCTGCTGTTCTTTTTCAACTGGAATATTATTAAAGAGAAGGGTGCGTACACTAATAAAGCATGCACCGATGTAAAATGCAGTTGGAATCGTTATAGATCAGAAAAAAAACAACATTAAAGTCATTTTTAGTGAAGGCCATTAACAGTGAAGATATAAATTCTTGTATTACAGATCAATTTTCATTTATATGATCATACACAGTTTTAGCGATGTGCTACAAATGACAATACATCTGAACTATAGGCGCAGAGAAAAACGTATCGCAACACCCGAATGTTTATGCCCCCTCCCCAGACAGGCCAATGAAACATGTAAGTGCAACACAAAACATACCTACGGCGCAGGGAAAGCACGAACCCTTGGAAATCAGCCTTTGCATAGATGACACTTTTAAAATCGCTGCGTTCACTGTATTTCACAGCTAACTACAGCCAGTGGTTATGGCTTTAAGAGAGCCCTCTTGCCACGTGAGCCCATAGAGTTGTACGGCTAGCATAGTGCCGAGTACGTCATCAATGGGACATGACATCGTGGCAAAAATTTCACTGGTCGGACGAGAGTCGCTTTCTCTTGTTCTTGCTGAGGATGAATTTGTGAATGTGCTAATGGCTGATCTTGATGGTTTAGTCAGTGTCAAGAGTTAATGAATTTTGGATGGTTCATTTGAAAATGGCGGTCAGTATTGGACACCGATTGATTCATAAACGCCCGAGCTTTCTGAGGGTATCGAACTGGTATTGGAGTATTTGTGCAAACGAGGACAATGCCCGACCTGATTATCTGTCAAAAGTACTAATAGTAATAGTCTTTATACAAATTAGAAATAAAATCATGAAGAGGTGGTAAGTCTAAATTTCGACAGAGTAGTACTGAAAAGAAAAAGAAATGGGGTTTAACGTCCACTAGACACAAATGGGCCATTTAAGGACCAACACATGGTTCAACTTTACTTCAATAATTAACTTGTGCGTAGGGGTCTTTAGCAGTGGGAAGAAACCGGAGGACCCGGAGAAAACCCACGTGGTTGGACAGGCGAACCTACTCCTTGTCACGTACAACCGGGGAATCGAAACCACGCCAGTTGACTAAATGACAGATCTTATGATACAACGTGCACGCGCATACAATGGCAGCCATCTTAGATTTTAATATGGAGGTTACTGCAATAGAATTTTAACAATGTAGGAAATGGGATAATACTGGCTGGGTGCAGTAGGCATTAAAATTTTGTTTCTGGCATTTATAGTTTTAAGATACAAATGAATAGATAAAACCCGGTGGCCATCTTGAAATCCAATACGGCGGCTGTTGTAAGCGAGTTGTAACCGTCAGATATAGTCAGCATATTTTTTTTTAAACAATATTTTTTATTCGGGATGTCTGAATGGGATTGGGGAACAGCCTTAGATGTAAAACATTAAGCGTTTAAATTCTGTTTCTGGCGTTTATAGTTTCGGAGATATAATGTCTTAAACGTGGAGGCCATCGTGAAATCAAATATAGAGGCCGTTTGACCGAATCTCTGATACTTCCATAAAGCTCCTTGATATTGAAAACGATTGGTATAGACACTTGATTTCTTTTCCAAAATTCATTATAATTGGAGAATTTAACAAATATGGGTTATTTTGGTGACAATTTACGAATTCAAGGTGTGATCATCAGGATGCGTCATTTTGGAGTGTCCTTAGGGTCATACTATCCCTGGGCAAAGTATCATCATGCTTTGCTCAAAAAGTTAACCTTTTATAATGTTTAGCTGCTCTACTAGTATTGTTAAATAGAATTATACCAAGAAGAAGTCAGATGTCCAGTTGTATTTCTAGACTTGTACCCTCATTGTCTAAGACTGGACTTAAACCCCGGGTGAGAGATGATGGTGAAAGTAGATTACTATTGATTCTCCCTTCAGCAGAAGCAGCAATACGAAATCCGAACCAGCTTCCAATCTATCTACAGTCAGTAAGGTTAATAATTAACAATGTCCAGCTAAGGTAGAGACTAAAGACTAAAATACTTCATGGAAAAATTTATCTATAAACGTTGCGTAATTAATCATGAATGGATGTCACTCATCTATAATAGTACCATTACCAATTTAACTTTGTTGGTCATTATTGTAAATAGTATTATTGTTACTGGTATTAGTATTTTGTCCCATAAACAGACTTGGGTACGGACTCATAAGGGTCGGTTTACCATCTGTGATTTTTGCGTTGTCCAGCATGTTTACCTTCGACTCGGTTGACGTTTTTGTTCCACATTTCACCCTAGTCTGGGTCATCATTTTCTTTCAGAAATGGAAACATGCAGGAAAACAGTTTTTCGGCGTATTATAGAGACAGTAGACTGAGACTATTCTTAGACTAAATCTATGTTTGCAATATTTGTAGAACAAGTTAGGATGGTGGTCAATAGTACCCCACGGAAGCCGGAATCAGCCGGTTGGTGTGTCCCCTCCCGGCAGCTCTCTGGTGATTATCCGGCAGCTCTCTGGTGATTATAGATTTATCCAGATTTTTTGAAAATTTGAATAATTTAAATCTGGTCGCAATATTGGTGTTTAGTCTAAATTTACAAAGATATTAGCTATTAAAGAATCAACTGAAAAGCCATTTATCTTTGATTGCTATTCGTTGACTTCTGAACATATTGCCACTCAAATATAGTTTTTAACATGTATTTAAACCGCATCAAAGTATATAATAGTAATGATTAATAATATCCCTTGAACATTATCCCCTAGATCTTAACCCATTGATAATCTCTGCACTGTTTCTTTATAAGCGCTATACATGTAATTAGGTATGTTACGTAATTTATTGTTTGTTCCATTGGCACTAAAAGAATCCGTGTTACAACGGTAACTCACCAATTGCTTGTCATCGTTCGCTATATTTTTGTATTTCGAAGTTATTGTCGTCCATGTTGAATATTCATACCCATAGGAGCGATAAGTCCACACTATGACTGCCGTGTCTTTTACAGTCCCTATATCATTAAGAAACAGGCTATTGAATTATAGACCGTATAGTTCAAACACAACTTAGTCGTGTCCAGTTACCAACGATAATCAAATGTATATGATGCATTTATTGTATCGATCTGTAAATGCATAGTTGAACATAACAAGACGTAACAAGTTTGGGGAACTGCACTCTTTAAATGAAATGGGGTTTAACATTATCCCCTAGATCTTAACCCATTGTTAATCTCTGCTCTGTTTCTTTATAAGCGCTATACATGTAATTAGGTATGTTACGCCCCAATCCAGCTAATGAAGACGGGCGCACAGTTATGGCGTCAGACGGGTATTTGGAAAGTAATGTTCACAATATCACCATGCCTCTGGAAAGTTTTTTTAAAAGTTGTTGAAGATTTAAATTGTGTCTGAATTATCATAAAGCCGCCAAGGTGTAAGGCCTAACTATTATTACCGAGGCATTGTGAAGATACCGGACAGGATGCATTAAATCTGATTGTTCATAAACATATTTTATTGAATATATAAATAACTAAATAATATTAGTATTAGGATGCATTATTTAAGTCTTTTACAGGTATGTTATAGCTTCAAATGCTATGTAAACTACTATTTAGTCATTTATTTACATGGAAATCCAATAGTCAAGTCTCTAGGACATCGGATGGCGTAGATCATGTAACTTGGTTAACGTTAAAATGGACGTCGCCCAACAAAATGAAATAAAATGGAGTTTAAACGCCCTGTACGGGGAAATGAAGACGCACATGCGCCAGTATACACGGGGGAAATTTTGCTCAGGCAGGATATCTCCTGAACCATTCAAGTTGTCTTTTATTAAAATTTGTACAAACCTCTTTCTATGCCTTTAATAATTCCAAATTTCAAAGTTGAATACTTTTAGTTTTATAACCAGCCTAAATTACCAGATATCATTATTAGGGGGCTTGTTAGTATTTGTAATAAATCTAACCTGTCGTGAGCTGATAAGTTCTTGGTCTATCTGTGAAAGAAATGTACTAAGTCGATTGTTTCAATTTATTTTTATTCATGGTCCACTGCGAGAATTGCACACTTTTGCCAACGATGTTGAATGCCGGTCACGAAGAAATTGTCTTCGACCAATGTAAAGAGTCGTTCACAGTTGATATGACGTCATCATTGGAAAAACCCTGGATTCTGGTTAAAGTGGCAACATTTTGTTTCAGCCCAATTGATATACCCTTTTCAGGCTTAGAAATTTTCAGGTAGCTCTCGTAACTAGTATCCTGTTGTTGATAAGCAATAACACAGATCGTGTGTTACAAAACATGCCCAGGGGGCGGGAATTGAAATGAAATGTGTTTTAAAAACTTCCAATTTTTCAACACCGACCTTGGTAATGTCGACGAGCAATGTGATATACAATGTGCTGCGGTGGAAATTTTGCCCGAGCGGCGATGCTACAGCTCACTCAAAATTAGAATTCTTAATCTCAACGGTTCAATCAAGAGCACTATTGTGTAAACGAAACTCGTTTTTCTATGCCTTCCGAAACACTATATTGACACAAGATCCTTTAGAAAAGCAAACGGACATCGTCCGTTCAGGGACAGTTCCTAAAGGAACTATATAGACACTATCGTTACCAGACCCTATGCACTACTTCCGGGGAGGGGGGGGGGCGCCGAAAATCGCCCCAAGTATATAGCAAAAACTGGCAGACAATGAAATGCAGGTTTTCGACTGGATAATTGATTTTTTTGACAAAATCGTTCCTACTATCTATAATCACCGACAACATTAACACCCAAAGTATTGCATGTAAAAAGTGACAAGGAACTCCCTACACTGTTAAATTTATTGATAATTATATTAACATTTGGTTTAAAATTGACTGATGCAAGATGGTTTGCACGCATTTCATAATGTAGGCAGTTTTAATTTGAAATATCTCCATTATTATTTAATAAAGCGTAACCATGGAATTATTGTTGGGGTAAGTATAATTTGTATCTTGGTACTTGTTTGTCATTGGTGGTGGAAAAAAACAAGATGATTTATCGAGATCCTTAAAGTTCATTCAATTGAACTTAATTTTTTTAAATTGGAGTTGTCTGTGGGTTTTATAATAGTTTATCATTCTCCCTATCGAAAATACGCCGCTTTTTCAATATTTTAATTATCCGTAGTTTTTCCATTTTTTATTTTAAAAAATTAAACCATCCAGATTTATAATATAGAGTTCATGCATATCTATAACATTCCTTTCCCTGTCGATCACTTATTACAAGTTGTAATTGCCCCCCCCCCCACCACCAAAAAGGCGCTCTTGTTGGTTCTGTCTCAGTTATTAAACGCCCTATCAGACGACTCGACGGTGGCTAGTATCCCAGATAGCAACTTCTGTAAATCGATGCAATTAAATGTGACAATATTTACATTTATACAAGTCTATAAAAATACGTGAAGATGTTTGCATCCTTTTAGAAAGTTTTATCCAATCCGTTTTAAACGCTGTCACTATTTTCTTTAAATAAAGCGGGCTATGTCTAATAAAAAAAAAATTGCAGATGACCTACTTAACATATGTTCGAGGAACGATAATATCAAAAATGCACAATCAGGTGTGTATAGTTAATTCAATTTCCGTCTACCAATTATATGACTTCATTACAAATGTTGACTATGATTTTATACAGTCGATTTCGTTCTTTTCCTGTATATATTTCGACTCCTTTTGATCACAACCAAAACATTGCATACAGTACGCCTAATAGGCGGAGTTACAGGTGGTGATTTCGGCCAATGAAATGTTTGGTCTAGTTTGGCGAAGGGGGCTTCATATACTGTAAACTGTTAGTTGGTACGTGTATAGAGTTAAGCTCGAAAAGTTGTATAAGAATGCCCTAGTCACTAGTCTAGTGGCGAGAGTTCAAACAAGCAATACGGGATTATCGTTTTACAACGGATTTATTTATATCAAGAATAAGCTGGAGTGGAAATAGTTTGTGGATGTGATTCTTTTTTAAAAAGTAAAACTGTTATAAGATGAAGCCGAAGGAAGGGTTGTGTTTGGTTGTCTGCTTGTGTTTTCTGTTAGGTATGTCACAAGCAGCGGCATCCTATGCTCGCGCAATGTGCCAACGTAAACCTATACACACAACAAGAGAACAAACCCCTGGAGATAATGGCTTTAGGATTATAGTTTCTGGAACACCAACACAGCATAAATATAGACCAGGTGAAACATATACAGGTAAGAAAAAAGTATTTACTACAGCCATTTTATTTCGGTGGTATTAAAAAGTTGATAAAACTTTATAGTTTGACACTTTTATTTCCCGAGGCCGAAGTTGTAGCATAAGCTCACGGGTTGGTGTTACTAAGGCGTCTAGATTCTATAGCACTAAAATTCAGGACACATGGCAGGTTCGTCTGCCTATTCCAAAAACCCCAAACAACGCAGGTCAAGAGAACAAGTATAGATTCAAGATATAGGAACGGGTAGATATAACCTTTCGTTGTCTAATCTCAAATCTACCCATCCCAAGTCCACAGACTCGAGATAAAATTATACACTTTACGATAGATAAGCCTAGAATAGGTCTTTGTTAATAATATAACTAATGTAGGCCTATTGGTGGGTTTTTTTCGCATGTGTTTTTATTTTTTAAACGCCAGATAATACAGGTCTCAATTCAATGGACTACAATTACTAAATGTCATTAAAACAATTTTCCTGATAATCAACATCTAGTAACTGTATTTAGTGTCCATAATTCAAAGTGATTAGACATTGCTTTACTAGTCACGGGTCTAGTTTTGGCTACTAATCAGATCCAACTTGCCTACCGTATTTTTAATTTATGCGTGCACCGAACGAACAAAAACATCTTGCACCGATTCGTGTGGGATGAACCACCGATAGATAAACAAACCGAAAAACTCATTTCCGGTTAGTGGTGGCTCATTATCCCCGATAAATAAAATTCGAATATACATGTATCTACATTTTATCCAGAAATTTTGTTTTACTTATATTCTTGTTCCACAGTGGTGAATTTCATTTGAAAAACTATTTCTTATTGTTGGGATTATTACATCTGAAGGGATCACACATTTTTGCCCCCCTAGTGTGAAACAGATTTGTCGGAATTTGGTCAGATCATTATTACTATTACAAGGCTTTCAAAATATATTTCTTCTCCTTTTCATCTCCTTGTTCTCGAAAACTACATGTTTACTATTAGAGATACTAGTGGCAGCTGGTGTTATTAATTTTAATTCTGAATTTATATGATGAGAGTTAGTGTTAATCATATTTCGACCCAACCTGATAGACTGACTAGTATCAAGATGTATTATACAAGAGCTAAATCTACCTATTGTAGATCTTTTATCTGGCTTCAGTTGTTATGTAGACATTTCTTCACATGACAAACCTATAATCACATTGAGTGGATTAGACATTATACATGGCATATTTACGTTAAAACTTTAAAGTAGCTTAGTCTCTAACTCAATATCATCCAAAGTCTTCGACATTGAAAACACAAATTATTTGTCAATTTAAATCAACATTAATGTTGTGATCTTACCAGGGAAAGATGATCTTCTGATATCCAATATTTAAGACAAAATAAACATTTTACCATTGGTATGCATTGTGTGCCATAATGCTTTTCATTGTCATTTGTAACAAGAGACTCAGTGAACAAGGGTAGACATATTCCACAAGTCATGTCAAACGGGGATGCCATATTCTTATCTAGGGAGCATGCACAATAAATACTATCGGTGTAGACTGGAATAACAAGGCACTAGAGATTGCCATGCGATTGGGACTACTGGTGTATTTTGCCGGACATAACTAATTGGAAATTATAGCAAAAACAGAAACGATTGAATGTAAATCAGTTTATATACAATCATATTACATTGTTTTATGCATTGTGACCCATTTGTGTCAGTTTATATGTCCCAGATATTAGCGATTTAACTCCGTTAAATGACGGCATTCACAGTGACGACGGAATAAGGGGATTTCGATAAATATTGTGGAAATGGTAGCCTCCTGACAATCAAGAATATGAACTGGCATTCAGCAGACATAATTTAGTAGGACATATCTTATTTATGTAGTGTGGGTTTAACATTCTACTAGTGAAGACAGGCATTATGCCATAGGCTACACTGACCCATGAGTAAAATTTTGCCTACTCTTATACCAAATTTCAACTGTCACAGGGATCTTTTACGTGTATGGTATGCCAATGTGTAACATGTGTCTTTTTTTCATACCATCTGAATGACTATACATTGTCCCTTTATTGGTAAACACCAGGATTGAACACAGGACCCCTGCTCCCTCATGAGATTAAGAAGCCTAGAGTTACCATCTGAGTTATTACCCTTGATCACTTTGTAAAAACAGCATTTGACCATTTATGTGTCAGGTGCTCTAAAACACTTTTCATTTTTCCATTACCACTTATTCTAGTTGATTGGCACGTGCCGTCAAATGGACTAGACATAACAATAAACATTCTTGGATAATTTTTATTGACACTGGTTGATCTAATCATTGCCCCATAAGCTCTAAATAAACAAACACAATATAATATAGGCAAAAGCACTGTTAACTGTCGGCCTTTCTGGTCTTCAGTTATTATACATTAAAAACTTGTGACTGGAAAATAATATTTTCGAGTGAATTTGAAAATGTTGTATTATCTTGATGTCAATGTTAATGAGAGTTGTGAAAGTTTCCGCAAAGAGAAGGGATACACATGTAATGCAATTTCTTTTCGATACACATTAATATCTCTTAATTTTTGTGTCATGTCACGGTTCAATTAATAGATCAATCAATATTTATGTCCAACCTATCATATAAAATAAGTAAATTTAATGTTTACATATAGAATGGATAAATGGCACTGGAATTTAATTCACCAAGTTCTGTTTCGAAAACTTTTGTCTATTTTGCAACATGAACAAGTCCTATATTCCTTTATAATGTAATTCAGATTAAACCTCATTTTAATTTGGTCTAGTGACGAAGATGATGTACTAACTAAACTACCCAATCAACAGTCTTAATCCTCTAACACAGTATGCTAATTATTGTTCCAATAAGCAGTTAAACTGTATGGAGAAAGTGTAATATGCATGTGTAATCACTGTTTTCTATGGTCCAATTTAAAAAAGAATGTATCACTGTTACACCATAATGATTATTGAGTTCGAATTTCGTGAAAATCGGACCAAAACTGTCTGACAAAATGGATGTTCTCTGTACGCAAATATAGAGTTAAAGTATGTAATAATATCATGGTTGGTGGACAGGGTATATGATAAGAAAATAAAATTGATTACCAATTATTGAATGTTAAATAAAGTGCTAATAACAAAACTGTTTGCGGATCCTATTTTGACGAAACTTAAAACATACCGCGGTTCTTTTCGATATTGGTGCATATTGAAGTGTAACTTCATGGATTATAGGAAACACTGGCTTTAAGTACATATTATATGTGTGGTCATTTATGTGCTTTTTAATGAAATGTTAAATAATGAATTTGAGTACAAACATGCAGCGAATTAAGTGTGGATTAAGCCTTTAAAAATCTGATATTGTCTGTAAAAATGCAAATGACTAATAGCGACTTGAAGATTTTATTTCCAACATGTTTGTTTTAGTATTTTTGCCTTTAAGTTCGGCTTCCTTTGGAATAGAGTTATCTTTGGAAACAGTTACTGAATTTTGCCTTATACATTTCTGAATGGCCGTCACCTTGTTTGTCGCCCGATCGGGTCATCAATAATTGGCTTGTGACGTGATAGAGGTTGCAGTTTTTACAGGAATTTTTTTTCAAAATCTGGTGAGAAGCATCAGAGTCAATGAGAGGATAAACTCTAGCGATATTCAATATGTTGCAAGGTGTTATTCCCCATTTCGGAAAACCCTGTTGATGTGTATTAGGCCTTCACCCTGTTCATTGGTTGGTTGGTAATGCCTTCACTAAGATCCAACACCAATTGGGGTAACTCAGTAAGCTGAGCTTATAAAGTTATTTATAAAAAAGGAGAGGAAATTCCCACTAGAACAATCAAGGTCCATAAAATTGCAAATGGAAAAGATTATAAAATCTGAAGAAAGTTGCTAGTCTCCTATATGTATGTAGTTTTTGTCTGTGATATCACTAATGTGGTTGTATGTTTGTCCACTACTCCATGTACATCTATCTATTAGTGGTATTTAGTTACTGGATAAACAGCTACTAATATACTTGTATTTTGGTTTTTTGGAGTATAAATGCACATCACGATTTGAATTATTTACAAACGTTATTCACTCTTTCCGTAATAAATTGTAACAAATCATTCTCATTTATTCTAAATTGTAACCCTGTGACTAGAAATTATATTCACGAGGAAAAGTAAATATGCCCCTTGATTATGATAGATACATGTAGCTATTGAACATTCCACAAACAAAAAACATCCAATGACTGGTCATTTCATAAATTATAACCCAGAGGTGCATGATATAGATAAAACATACATGGGGCTCCTGCTATAGCAATCATTTCCCTGGACACATCTGCAACTGACACATTTCCTTTCCTTACAGCTGCCATAATTACACTGTAATTATTTATATTGGTTTTACTGATATTCAGATATTCATGGGGGTGAGTGGGTGAATGGCTGATTGAATAGCATGTGCATGCTGTATCATAAGGTCTGTCATTGAGTCAGCTGGCATTGTTTCAATTCACTGGTTGTAGTTGACAAGGAGTAGGGAGGGACACCTGTCTAACCTCGTGGGTTTTCTCCGGATCCTCTGCTTTCCTCCCACTGCTACATTGTAAATACATGTACCCCTGTGCGCAAGCGAATTATTGAAATAATATTGAACCATATGTTAGTTCCCAAATAACCTAGTTTGTACCGACTGGACTTTAAACCCTGTTTCTCTCTCATTAACAAAACATTAAAGATACATTATACGATATTAAAAAGAGCTGGCAGTTCTCACTGTAATAGTTAAAACTAGGTAACGCAAAGGGAATTTGCTGAAAATTTCAGTCAAATTCATCCACTTTGAACTGAGAATTTAGCAATTGAATTTTCGACCTAGCCTAATCATCATTACTAAAGACGGTACTATAAAAGACAGTCTCGTTTAAATCCATTTTATAATTACATCTAAATCATGAATGAAAGTTGAGCAGTAAATCGGATCCTAATTCAATAAATATCGCAGGTTTACGATGATATCAAGAGTTCATCATGGTCTAGATAAGTTAATTAATGTCAAATTAATAATTAAGGTAACTTTTCAAGCCCAAATAAAAACTTGAAATAGGCAGAATTAGCTCTTGCATAATGTATGTTTAAGAAAATTATGCATTCCAGGTTTATAGCAACAGTGATTGTTGTGTATATGTGCACTTCTATTATGCAACTGTTCTAGGAGGCACTGGTTTTGCTAGCTATGAAGTTAGAGTGTCGTTCGAATTAGTTATTCAATATAAGGAATAAGGATTGGCAAGTACGTCACAATTCTGCGGTCCATAATGCAGTAAAAGATGTTCTAAAATCGATAAATGTGAGAAATATGCCCTGGATAATTATATATTAATTGCATTACAACTCATATTATCAAGGTCAGTGTATGGTAATATGTGTGAGCTCCTGGAATGATTTTTTCTACGACCAATTCAGCTCTTTATTTGTCTTTAACCTCGTAGGAAATTTTGATAATTAAAGCTACTTAAATAGCCAAAAGGCAATATTTCATTGATAGATAATTATCATACATGTAAGCTCTACTAATATTTTATTTTTAGTCCACTATATGATTTTTTTGTGAACAGGCATATGAATTTACAATACCCTTTCATAAATGAAAAAAATGAAGTATACGTTTTATGCGTTATCAAAAATGACCGACAGTGAAAATTTTGATGTGGAAGCCTTGGGGGAGAGTGATCAAATCAGAGTATAATTTCATTATTACATCAGTACAGCATATCAGCTTAAGGGTAAGACAGAGACTTCAATTTAATTGGTTGAGACTTGGGAGCACTATAAATAATTTTGATTTCAATTGAGTGAGAGTGAAGAAGCTTGGGGTATAGTTTCACAGCATCACCAAAGATTTTCTGCTTGGGCTAATACCCGGTAGTAGCGGTATAACTGTGGTATCTGGCGATACTAATCCGTTTGGCACCGTAGAACTGTGGAATAATCGCCGAGTACTTGCTTTCTATGCGGAATAAATGCGCAACAATTGCGAAGGATCTTCGGCAACAATCACGGCGTACCTGCGGAAAAATTGTTAAAGAGCACGTGATTTAACCTATAAAATTGCTGTTTTGAAGAGGAAATACATTGTACCATGGAGGACCCTGACGACGACATAGAACTGCTCAACGTCTTGCTGCTGCTTCATGAATACAGCAGTTGTAATCGGAATGCCTGCGGTATACATGCGGACAACTTGCGGCAACTGCGTTAGTATACGGAATAACAGCGGAAAACTTGCGAATCTTACGGATCGCTCCCGGTTTAACTGAGGAAGAGCACGAACAAATTTTTCCGCAAACGTTCTTTTGAACATGTTCAAAAGAACGTTTGCGGAAAATTTTGGGCGCGCGGAAGGCTGCGGATGATGTGGAATTAATACGGATTCACTGCGCTTCCTATCGGAACAATACGGTACAAAAGGAAAGACATGCGGTATAATTGCGGATTTGCTTCCGCAAGTCTTCCGCAGTCTAGTGAAATGGGAATATAAGTCCGTGCTTTCTGTCTTCAAAACAATGATTTTATCGGCGGAATCCGGTGTCATCCTTTGATCTTTACCGATTTTCCGCAGGTACGTCGCGATTGGTCCGAGACGAAACGCGGTTGCCGAATATGGTCCGCACTTGTTCCGCAGTCATTCCGAAGTTCTACCTTGCCAAACGGATTAAAACCGCCAGTTACCGCAGTTATCCCGTGTATTTTCCGCCATTGCCGAGTGTAGCCCGCAAGTTGTCCGGATATCTTGCGTGACGATCCGGGCGCTATCCTAAGTGTTCCGGAGTTTCTCCGCCGCTTCGCCGCGATTTGTACCGTAGTTTACCCGTATGTGTTCCGAAAATACTGTGACTGTTCCGAAAGTATTCCGAGAGCGTGTGAAATGGACATTTTCCGTGGATATTTTTTCCCACTTATCCGCGTAAAAATGCCGAAGCTCTTCCGCAAAAGCCATTCCGCGGAAGTCCGTGAGTACCGTAGCTTTCCGCAGCTCAGTGAAATGGGGGTATTAGTTTGATTGCTCGAGGCTTTACAAAAAGATAAATGTGCAATTTTATATGTGACATTGGTTTCACTGATGGTTTGTTTTTTTAATAGTGGAAAAGAAATGAATTTATGTTTCTAAAATGTTATTACATACATGCTTATAAGTTTAAGTATAGTTACAGGATTTTGGTTAATTGACACAGGTACATGTACATGGTAACTATATGTATTATTTATAACACACCTTTCATCTTCTAGAGATTGGCAGTGTGCTAATAAACACCTGATGGATGTGTGATTCATCTTTTTTAAATCCTTAGTGAGGTAGCTCATTTGAGTGAAATATCAACAGACCTACATGTATTTCAACAAAATAGTTTCATGTATCTTTTAATGTTGGTAAATTAGCAAAGTAAGATTCATTATTAAAGGATAGTTCACTTAAGTTTCAAATTTTAGGCAAACAACATATTTTCTTTCTGAATTTCCACAAAATGTAAAAACTACATTGTGTATGTTGAGTACCTGTATGTTTGCGCCATCGTGTGAACTTTTGCTTAATTCATTTAGCTGGAGAATGATTTTATTTCTTTTCTATGGAAGACCAAACAGCTCTTTATTCTGTGTTCTTAATTCTTAGTTCAGTCCGTAATTGGTATTTCTTCATTTACTGTATTCATACATTTGTCAAATGGATTGAAATACAGATCTATATATTATTTTGTTTATTTATACTTTTGATGGCCTTCACTACATGGAGATCGGACCATTGTAGTGGGCGGTCATGCCAGGGGGTCATACATTTACGAGGAGCTTTTGACCCTATAATGTCAGACATTTGATTAACCAATCAGCGTTGATTTTTCCAGTGGGATATCACAGTTCCGTGCACCATACGGCAATTACTCACCGCAATGGACTGTTTCCCTCACATCATCCGGAACACAGGTTATATATTATAAAAACTTTTCTAGATCCTAGTGTAGTAAAGACAAGTAAAAAGAAGTTTTGAACTATAAAAAACGAAATACATGAAGGATCTGTATACTAAATTTAACATCTGTTTCTTAAAATCAATATTTGTTTTACAAACCAAACATTTGTCATATTAGATTTGTAAATTGTATCTTTGTTTAGTTTAATTGTATTTTAGTATAATGATAAAATTTCTTTTCGAAAATCAAAAAATTACATTTACATTTCATCAGAAACATTCAACGAAAAACAAATCTCGAACAACAAATTTCTAAATACAAATCTCCAAACACCAATCTTACATGAATATTATGACGACAGAGGTTATTTGTGGTGGAATGTCAAATGACTCTACCAAACAAATAAAACAGTAGCAGCACTAGATAGTTCTTTGATGATATATATTCTTCCTTGTAACTTAAAGATTTATATAATAATTAATTATATTCTTTATATAATTTAAACAATGTAAATAATTTCATAGGGGATATGAATTATTCTAAAATAGTTCCAGATTGATAGAAAGACGTTTATCAACATTATATTAATGAACGTTGCATTGGTTATTTAAATAACAGTGAATGTCGTGTAAATATTTTCTTTTGTGTTTTGGGTACTGGCAGATAATTTTCAAATAAATTGATAAGCATATATATTACAGTGAAATATTACAGATGGGTAGAAAGACATATATCGGCACTATTTTAATAAAAGTTTCATTGAATAAAATCCAACTGACGAAATATTGCCTACAGGTGTTTACTTCTTTTTCTTCATTAAATGTTTACATATTAATAAAAAGAGGCTTATATAAATTCATCTCCTCTAATAGTAAGTGCAGGAGGACTGCACCACACATAATTTGCATAAAAACAAATACATGTACACGGACAAGACACAATATGCAGAAATCATGGATCTGGGGGCTACCTGTAAGTGTTCACAGCGCTGTACATTCCCCGGCCTGTAATTTGAAAACAATCTGAAATATAACCCAGAGAAACCATTTTGTAATGCCAGCCAATCTGATTAAAACACAGATCCTATTTAGTTTTGTTTTTTATAGTTCAAAATTTTGTTTTACTTGTCTTTACTACACTAGGAACAGGATTTTGTTGAGGGGGGGGGGGGTTGGGTATACATACCGACCCTAAACAGAAACTTAAATCTGGGAATCCCATTGCTGGCTGCAGGTGCTGGTCTGAACAGTGATGACCACTCTCAGTGGGACTGAGGGGGGAGCGCACGGGCCCCTGGGCCCCCTCTGGATCTGTGCTTAAGGATGTAGAAGAGTTGTTATCGTTGATGTGTTCTTGATGATGTGAGGGATTAGCCTATGAAAGGATCTGTTAGGGTGATTTCTTGGTCTTTTAATGCACGGAACTATAGGTAAACCATTAGAAACGTCAACGCTGATTGATTAATCAATGTCGGATGTCATACCTTCAAAAATCGCTCTTTTGACCCCTGATATGAACTCCCACTATAACTTGTCAGATCCTCATGTAGTATAAAAAAACAAAACGAAATATTGATCTGTATTGTAATCAGATTGTAATGCCAGCATATCATCATTTACAAAATTACAAAATCATATTTTATAATCATAAGTTAATCAATTGCACAGAAATATATTATTATGTATACATTTAGATTTCAAGGAAAACTGTATATAATCAAAGATCTGAAAACAAGCTGGGGCTTATATAAATTCATCTCTCCAAAAATTATTTACAAATTTATAAAATAAAAATGAAATGAAATGGGGTTTAATATCCTACAGTTTTCCTCCAACTGGGCAAACAAAGTTGGGCATATGAGGGATATTTTGCCTGAGCAGCAGGCCCATGGCCTACACTTACATGTATAATTAAATTCCAACTGCCTTGACTTGCCATGAGGTCTTTTACATACACGCCAATGTGTACATGTGTACACAGGACCATGGTTTTTCATCTTACCCGAATGACTATACACTGTGTCCATTGCCAGGCTGATGAATTTATTTGAAAATAACCTACTCAAAATACAAAAGAAATATTATGATAACTGAGTATAAGTACGAGTATAACACAGGGTTGATCAGAATCAATGTACAAGAAGATTACATACAGTTTTCACTCCAATTTCACCAGTATTTGGTTTAAATCATCTTTGCTCTTGGCGCTTCTACTTCTTTGAAATGATAGTTTGTAGACAGTCCTTTACAGAGGCCTTCTTGGCATTTCCTAATTGGCAGGATCTGGATGATCCAAAATTGACAGAATGAATAATCCTTGAATCAGTATAATTCGGCGTGGTAATAATCCACAACAGTAATCCTAAACTTAGATTACAACAGAGTAATCAAATCTTTCCAAACAACACAATGTAAAATGGAGAGATAATTTCTATCAAACTAGCCCAATATATGAAACAGCACGAAATGCCAATAAATTAAGAACATGGACCACATGGTCATATAGAAACTTATGACAAACGTCAAGTTCCATCCAAAGTGCTCTGAAAATTCTGCCCTCCTACTGGTCTGGTCTGGCTTATAGTGTAAAATTAGGAATTTCTAGAACTTTCCAACCTTTTGTAACATCCCCCAGAACCTTCAAATTATTTTTAAACACCATTTCTGATGAAATATAAATGTAATTTTTTGATTTTTGAGAACAAAAAAAATTATCACTATATTAAAATACAATTAAATTAAACAAAATAGAATTTTATGACAAATGTCTGATTTGTAAAACAAAGATTGATTTTAAGATACAAAAGTGAATTTAAGCGTACAAATGTCGACATTCAACAACAATTTTTAATGAAGACGATAGAAATAAGGACTATGAATTAAGAATTAAGAACACTGAATAAAGAGCTGTTTGGACCATGGGTTGTATGTTCAATCTAATTGGGAGTGTAAGAATGAACATCCAATAATTGAACAACTCACTTCTGAAAGATATGATTGTATATTCTGGTAACAACACTTAAAATACCATATACAATAATGATCAACAGGCTAGGTAAGGAACAACATCTAATAGTAAATGCAGGGGGAGTGCACCACACACAATTTACACAAAAACAAATATATGGACAAGACATCATGATCATAGAGATCACTAACAAACAATTCAAAAAGGGTGAATGGATCCGCATTAACTTATTAGAAACCTGTCCTTCAACTGCCCTCACTCTCCAATCTTTCCTCTTGATATCTTGAAGGTTATTTGGTTATAATAAAAAAATAAATAATCATCATTATCCTTACTTACATCACTACTTGTAGGGGTGTGGTGACCCATGATTTTGCATGAGGAACAAGATCCCTCCCCCCCCCCCAATATTTATATGTGTGTGCGGGGGCTAGGGTGACAGGGGTGTCCCGCCCAGTGCTGCCGGGGGTGTAACTCCCAATGCCGCTGGGTAATACTGGGCTTTTTATTTGTATATGTTTGACACTGGTTAAGCATTATGATTATGATAATGATGTTGAAAACCGCATTATTTTCATACGCCCACATTTTCATGTGGACATATATTGCTATAACCCCTGTCCATCTTGCCACCATTAGTACAAAAATCATGTTTTAGCTTGTGAACACACTAAAGGTCACAATTGTTATCAGATTTTGATGAAGCTTGAAATGTATATTTATAACCCAAAGATCTTGGTTCCTTGCGATATTCACACGTATCGGACCCTAAATTCATGGATTATTGCTTCTGATTGTACCTAATGATGGTTGAGTTTGTATTTCATGAAAATCAGACCAAAACTGCCAGACAAAATAACTGCTCCTTGTATGCAAATAGTGTAAAAGTATGTAATACCAGTGTTGTGGACTTTCTAGAGGTCACAATTTTTATCTGATTTTGACGAAACTTAAAATATATCTTTATATTCCAGGGATTTCTATTCCTATTCGCGCATATCATACCAAAATTTCCTGGATTGTGTCACAGTATTGTATGAAAAATGGCTTGTATTTTTAAGCTTGTTTTCTGTCCATTTCTTGCAAAATGTAGGTGTATCTTGCATGGCAACTGCTTGTTTGCCATGTGGAGGGGGCACAAAAACTCAAGCTTAGGGGGCCCATAAATTCAAAACCATGATGCAAAACTTGTCATTGCATCCCTCTCGCTTAGCCCCTGACTTGGGACCTTGTACAGTGGATTATTTATAGATGGATTATCCCATTAGTACTATTGCCTATAATATCTGTGATAGCTGATCATTGTTAACTTACTTAGATAATCCTTCTTGGGTGCCCAGGTATGGTGTAAGTCTACCCCATAAATATTGGCTGACTGGCAGTATTAAATTTCTATCTTTTAATTATTAGCGGCAATTTAAGTCACTTGTTTCCACTCCCATTAATTTAAACATTACCATGCAAGGATTAAAATAAATTATATCAAACGCAATAAGATATCCTTTAAGACACAACATTCATGTACTTCATGGTGAACCCTAGTTCACATCTTAAAAGTCAAAAATATATACTATCTTAATGCAAAGGCTATTGTTATTGTGTAATTGAGCACGCCCAAGTTAAAAACTTTCTTGAAGAATGGGTAAAAAATAACCTTGATGAAGAATGGGCTGGTACGAACAAGATAGGTGAAATATTTGTCTAATACACCACACGTAATGACCAGATAGAAAGTCAGAAGATAATCTCATCAACAATTTCTACTTACGCTAAGTGAGGTGCAATGTGAAACTGGGTGTAGGTGTTTATTAGGTGAATGGCTTGACTCAGTTCAAACTTTTTGTAGACTTTTATTAGTTTTATGTTTTGACTAAGGCTAAGTAGAAATAAGCAATTTGATTAGTTGACTCAACACAAACTAGGTGATTTCATGACTTACATATGGTTCAATTTTATTTCAATAATTTGCTTCTATGTATGATTCTTTAGATGTGGGAGGAACTCGAAAAAAAAATCCCACAATATTGGACATGTGTCTCTACTTCTTGCCACATACAGGTGGGAAATCGAAACAACACCATTTTACAAAATTTATGATCGAACACTCAAATGTCTAACCATTTCACCCCCACCCCCCATCAAAAAACTGACATTCATGGACGATGCCAATGTATATTAACAAGCTTAGGTTTGAATCTGGAGTTTTTCCTTTCTTTTAATTTACACATATCACATATACTTCGTATGCTGTATGGTATAATATAAAATATCAATAGGAGTTTCATAAAAAAGAAACCCAAACAATTACCAATTTTCAGTGATTATATTCATACAAATTTCAGAAATTTTAATCAGTGCAGGCTTGTGAAGCATAAAATAAAATTGATGTGGTCTATGAAAATATTTATTTTCCAAGGTGTATAAAGCAGATCACAGCCTACTGTTACAATGTAGTTGTAGCCATGGGCATTGATCATGTTATCCAAACATTCTTATGGAATGGGGAGAATTCTTTTGATAATCTCTCAACCATGACTTTAACATAGAAATGAAAACCAATGATCTGTTGAAGCCTATTTAAAATCAACAATCAATGGTTACCATATATATAGCTGATAGTCACTGCTTTCAATAAATAAACATTGATGATTGAGTGACATGCTAAATTTTTATTTTACATATTTAAATGTCTCTTCCCCTTTATTTTGAATCTAGAAGTAAAAATGTGCAGTGTTGCGTTGCCTATATTTATCTATGTTTTTTTAAAAAATATTGGGCTAGAAAATATTTTGAAAATCAAATGAAGTGCCATAGTCCGAAGCGACAGTGTAGAGTTTTAATTTCTCATGCTTTATGTAGGTGCACAATGAAATGTGATTATATATTGTTAGCACCATCTGTATCTGTTCAGTATTCACCCTTGCTTGTGGACCCTCTAAAGTTATATACAATATTTATGTTCATAAAGTGAAGAATCCTATTGATTTTCAATAATTTCTGACAATTCCTTTCAAGTTGTGACCTGTGATCAATGAGAAATGTTGCGGATGCTCCTGAGGCTAAAGTTATCATCTATTGACTTAATAATTATACACCATGTTAATGTTTATGAGACGAAAAAGCCTATTGATTTTTGATCCTTTTTATACGCCCGTGGTCGTATATTGCCATCACCCCCGTCCGTCCGTCTGTCAGTCGTCCACAGTTAATATCCGATTGACTTTAGATTTATACACAGTGTTTAAGGTCATGAGACGAAGAAGCCTATTGATTTTCAGCGATATCTGATAATTACTGCCAGAGTTATCTCCCTTGATAAATCTTGTAAACTCTAGCGGCTAAAGTTAATATCCGATTGACTTTAAATTTATACACATTGTTTAAGGTCTTGATTTTCAATGAATTTTGATAACTGAACAGCTATTTCGTATACTAAACTTTAGCATGGGGCAGAACCTTATAAAAACCAAACAAATTCTAATGATTTTCTGATTATTACTTAATTAGTTGTTACCCTTAATCAGATTTTAATTTATTATAAATGTTCCATTTCTGAAAAAAGTAAAATTATGCGACAATTCTTGTTGACTGCCCGGACGATTTAGCTGTTGTGGGCGTATGTTTCGTTGCCTGGCAATCTATCTTTGATAATTACTGTTGTAGGGATTGCCTTGATTTATTTGCCGTCGCTCCCATTCCTACTTCTGTGAACATTCTACACTGTACAGACTACATTTATTATCTGATCATTTTGAAATTCATCATCCAATCTGTATTAGATTTACATGTATTATTTGAATTTATAAAACAAAGAATTTCAACAATTTTCGTTTATAACTTCTAAAGTTATGTCCCTTACTTCACTTTGTTGAACCTTGTGAATGCTCTATCAACATAAATTACCGTATGATCTGTATAGAATTTATATGTATTATTGAGATCAGTTAACTTCTAGAGTTATGGCCCTTTATTCACTTTGTGAATGCTTTGTATGAAATTTATCTGCATTATTGAGATCAGTAAAGCAAAGACACCTATTGGATTTCAGCAATTTCTGTTTTTAACTTCTAAAATTATGGCCCATGTTCCACTTTGTGAATGCTCCTTTGACAAAAACTATCATCTAATCTGTATGAAATTTATATACATTGTTTAGATTAGTAAAACAAAGAAGCCAACTGAATTTCAGCAATTTCCATTGATTACCTCTAGAATTATGGCCCTTGTTTCACTTTGTTGAACCTCTTGTGAACGATCTGTAGGAAATTGCTATCAGTGTCTTGTAATAGCTCCTACATGTACATGTGCAAAGGAATGAATATGCAACAAACTTTGTCGACTGCTCAGACAAATTAACTTCTGAGGGCGTATGTTTCATTGCCTGGCAACCTGTCTTTAATTGTACTATGTTTTTTTACAGTTGAAATAAATGGAACTCGTTCACAGAGATTTCTGGGATTTATGTTGGTCGCTGTGGCTCAACAAAAAGAAAAAGAGAAGACATTGGACATAGGTAAAATGGTTTCTGATCAGGCATTGAGATCACCACCTGCTACTGAAAAAGAGACTACTGCTACTAAAATTGCAGTTAACCATGAAAGTGATGAAACTAACACTGTAGGAAGATTTGATGTAAGTTGTGTAATTTGACATGGTTTGCTGGTTCAGGTGTAATGAGATATCTTACTGCGTGAGCCAACAAAAATAAAATTAACATTTTTGTTGCCCTTTCCAAACTACATGTACTAACCTAAATAAAATCCATTGTATAATTAAATATTCCAACCAATGATATTCTCTCTTGAAAAATTGAACTCACAAGCTTTGACATCGGGATGTATGCCAAAACCGAAGCTAATAGTGTCACTCATCAGAATGGATCACACATACATGTGAATATGTTGTCAATACTGTCCCCCCTCCACAATTTGTTTGTGGACAGTCTGCTGGTCACAATTTTTATCTGAAACTTGAAATATAGGTTTACCTCCCAGTTATCACAGCTCCTTTCAATATTGGCATGTATCACATCCAAATTTCATAGATTTACGAAAAATCATGTTTTTAGCTTGTTGACACTCATCTTCAATAGAAGGCTTGATCTCGCTTTAACTACGTACATCTTAATATCAAGTTCTTAACGTAATACCCTGCATATTTCGGCACTAATTTCGATTGGGTACAAGCCTATCTTGTGAGCCGATCAGATTCGTTGGTCGTCGCGAATACCAAGTCACACGCATTCAAGCTAAAATGTCTACCTGTGACAATCGAGTTGCAAAGTTCAAGGTTCGTTCAATGTCACGGTTTCCATGGAGGTCATAATGTCACAACCTCTGATTGGACGTTACCGTGCACGTGTCTGTAGATAACGTAGCTATAAGTTTGGCAATTGTGAAATATTCTAGCTACGTCCAGATGTTGTAAAACTCGCAGCTTCAGGAACATCGTGGACACTGTCGAAGTCACAATTTTTATCTGATTTAAATGAAACTTGAAATGTATGTTTATATCCTTTTGATATTTGCACATATCGGATTGCAACTTCCTGGATTATGATCCCTGATTGTACAGAAAATCATGTTTTTAGCTTGTGGTCCTCCTAGAGGTCACAATTTTTATCACATTTAATAAAAGGTTTGAATATATCACCGTTACATTATAATGTATGTTTATAACCCAAAGATCTAGATTTCTTTCGACATTCGCACATATTGGAATGTAACTTCCTGGAATATGGCCCCTGATTGTTCGGAAAATGGCGTTTTTAACTTGTGGGACTTCTAGAGGTCACAATTTTTATCCGATTTAAAAAACGGTTAAATATATCATTGTTAATAATGATTAAACATGCATTATGCAAGAGCTAAATCAACATATTGAAAGTCTTTATTTAGGCTTCAGATGTTATCGAAATGATTAATTAGACCTTCATTTAGACAACAAGCACAAAATTAACTCTGTAGACCCACGGATGGCTTGGATACAGCTCGGATTTAAACAGTCGTCCTTCTATATAATTAAATCAAAAATGGCTGACCAAGATAACGTTTACTGTTACTTGGTGACGTGCGTTACCGGAAGTACTTAAACTGACGATGAAAGGCCTGTCAAGCGAGAGTACTATTACTATTGAGCACGTTACTGGATAATCAAGAATATGTGGGTGGAGTGGTCGTCTGTCAATCAAACGATCGACAATTGTCGTTAAGGTGTCGCAGCAATTTGTACCCATTTCTTGTCCAAACTTCCAACACTGATAACTCTGTTCAGAATATAATAATTTGACTGAAATTTTCAATATTTTCTTTTTTATCATCTGTTTTTGAATTATTATAGCAAGAATAGCCAACTCTTTATTAAACTCTTAACTAATGTATCTTTAGGTTCCAATTTCGTGAAATCAGACCGATACCGCTGGACAAATTGGCTGCTTCTTGTGAACAATAGTCTAAAAGTATGTAATGCCAAGGTTGAGGATCCTCTAGAGAAGTCATAATTTTTATACGATTTAGATGAAACTAAATAAGTTTATAATGCGAAGATCTTGGTTTCTATTGATATATGCACTTGTTTTCATTGCACAAACTCAACGCTCAAAATGATTATGATTTGTTTTGATTGCAACACTGGTAAAATTCTATCCACCCAGTACAATACCGGTACATGATATATTGATAAATAATTGCTTTATTGTGTTGGATTTAGTTGACAATACAAGTAAATATGTTGAATTTTCAAGAGATTACTTATTTATTTGTTGCAATATTAGACTGTACTATAGATTTTTATTGAACCAGATGTAATTTCAAACCCTAACATATGTAGGCAAAGTTTTTGATACCCATAGTTAAGGTACATGTAGTTTGTTTATAATTATAAAAATAGGTTTTATTTTTGGCAGCCTACACGGTACTGTGTTTGTAACATGCACATCACACATGCAATTAGCATTAATTGTAAGTTTAGCTCATGGGTTCTTGATTCATTTTGAATGCCAGAATTGGGTCAATAGAGGTATGTATTGTAACATGTAGGCTTAGTAAGCTCCCATTCAACAGAAACAGTTATTGATAATTACAGTTAATTGGCTAATTACTTGGAGAGTGAACTGAATGGGGCTGGAGTCTTGCCGCAGTTTACTGGAGTAGTTATGAATAATCAAACAAAGTGTATATTTATGGGATTATCATTATTAATTACCGAAGCATGAGACTGATTTTCGCGAAATTGCGACTCTTAAAGGGTGTATTGCTCTTGTAATTGGAGTCCTAAAATAGACAAAAATTGGTCAAAAGTGTATATTAATGTAGTATGAATGTATATAAACCAATTTACATTCAATTTGTATACATGTAGGCCAACAATTAACTGTGCATGTATTATGGCTGCACTCTGTCAGTCCATCAATAATTGGCTTGAATGCGTTACCGGTTTTAATGGATTTATATACTAGGGTAGGGTAAATACACTTTTTTCTTCACTACGAGTGTTTCTAGAGGCGAAATTCGACGCTGAATCCGAATCCGTTAAATTTTTCGACCCAACTTAAGTCTTTCGGTCAGTACAGCCGCCATGTTTGAAAATGGCGACCAAAATATGACTTTTTGGCCGTTAAACTCCTAAAATTATGTGAGATATGGCCTATAATATGTCTTTTCTATGATTTTCGGTGTTGCTGAGTACGATGCCATGTTCAAAAATGCAATTAAAAGCGTCATAGTGAAAATATAATCAAGTATCGGTAAAAAAATCTGATATTTGTCTCGCATTTACGGCCACTGAAGCACAAAAGAAGCGGAGAAGTCTTGGCGAAAATCTGGGCTAGAAGTTCATCACCAAATCTTTAAGGAAAAACAAAACCAGTATAATAATGCTATCGCCTATGCCAAAACCCAATTTTTAAAAGAGAAGATTAACAATGCTGCCAGTAGTAAAGTATTATTCTATATCAGCAATAGTCTCACGAAGAATTCGTCTTCAGGCGCTATGCCATCATGCTATAAAGCAAACCAACTCCCAGCTATCTTTGCCAGATATTTTACAGAGAAGAATGAGAAAATAAGACAGAGCTTTCAAATTGAAAACGATTTTATTGACCATAATGACCAGAAGGATGATTACATTCCACCGCTTGAGGTAAAAGAGATATCCGCAGACTACCTCATGAAGTTAATCCAGAAAGCTCCAAAAAAATCATGTGAATTGGATGTACATGTATTACCTACATGGCTTTTTAAGAAAATTTCCTGTGCGAATACAACATATCTCCTTGGCCTTATCAATGGTACAATAAACAGCTCAGAATTTCCCGAACTATTTAAGACAGCTTATGTGAAACCATTCCTGAAAAAAACGAACCTTGACCAAGATATACTGAAAAATTACAGACCAGTTTCAAATCTATCTTTCGTTTCTAAAGTTATTGAAAAAATCATTGCGGATCAACTAAAAGACCGCATGAATCAACATAATCTACTAGAAACATACCAGCCTGCTTACAGAAATCTGCATAGTACAGAGACGGCCTTAACAAGGGTTCACAATGATATTCTCCGAGCAATGGACAAAAAACATGTTTTTCTATTCGTAATATTGGACTTATCAGCCGCATTCGACATCATAGATCGCCAACGTCTCCTGCAGCGCCTAAAGCAAAGAATAAAGCTATCTCATTCGTCATTAGGGCTTTTCACAATTTACACGCTGCCCCTTGGCGATGTTATCAGGGAATGTGATGAAAATTTTCACCTCTTCGCTGATGATACCCAGTTGTATATCAGAGGCCCACCTTGCGACGCCCCAGAGAAAAAACACCAACTGGAAAACTGCATTGACAAAATCAGTGTGTGGATGCATGGAAATTACTTGAAACTTGTTCAGATAAAACAGAATTTCTTTCGATCTATAGACCGAGCATACAAACCTCCACAGCAGATTCCAACAACAGTCAAATATCTATTGGAGAATGTGTAATTCCTGTGGTCGATTCAGCCAGAAATCTTGGTGTTATCTTCAATTCATCCATGAACTTTAATAAACAGATTTCCCCCTTAATCAAATCCTGTTTCCTTCAGCTGCACCAAATAAGTAAAATTCGAAAATATCTTGATGTGGATTCGACCAAAACTCTTGTCAATGCCTCCATAGCTTCTCGCCTGGACTATTGTAACTTCCTACTTTACCGTCTCCTAAAAACTCATTAAATCGTCTACAGAAGATTCAAAACACAGCCAAACCAAACTAAAACCAAACTTCATGATCATATTTCACCAATCCTTAGGGAACTTCATTGGCTACCCGTGAGGAAATGTGTAGAATTTAAGATTATACTGTTGACATACAAGTTTCTTCATGCCACAGCTCCAAATTATCTCCAGGACCTAATTCAAATAAAATCCCATCAGAGGACAACCAGGTCGTCAAATATACAACAATTTGATATTCCAAGAACAAATCTCGTATCGTGTGGTGATAGGGCCTTCTCTTGAGCAGCACCAGTCCCGTAGAACAAGTTACCCCAACATGTGAAAGAAGAAGGAACTATTACAGAATTCAAAAAGAAACTAAAGACTCATCTATTTATTTCAATATAACATTTCTTTTGACAGATAACTCCGCGCCATTGAGCAGTCTACTGGATAATAGGCGTTATATAAATACATTATTATTATTATTATTATTATTATTATAAGTATACATCCAATTATATGACTTGGAGCTTACATTTGGAACGGAATTCTTCCTCTTCGTTGTAGCTAACACATTTAAGTTCATGAACTATAGCATCGCTACGAGTTGTTTTCGCTTTGGTAGTTGATGCCATCACATCATATTATCTCTGGAAGTAAGCTTACAAAAATAACAAAAAACTTAAATCTCTGATAAGCTAGAGCACATAAAAAATTACAACCTGGAAGAGAACATTCACAAATCATCTCCGATACTCAAAAATAACATTCATCGAACACTTCCATCACCGTAGATATGATGAAATAGCACAAAACAAACCAATTTTGGGCGTAAAGGTGGACTAAAATCATTACTGATCCATACAATCATATTTTTTAACACGGCATCATACTCAGCGACCCAGAAAAACGTAGAAAACTTATATTACACACCATATTTCGCATCATTTTAGAGTATAACTGCAAAAAAGTCACATTTTGACCACCATTTTGAAAAAATGCGATTGTACTGACCTAAGCACACATTTTAGGTCAAAAATCTCTTGAGATTTGGATTCAGTGTCGAATTTCGCCCTAAGAAACACTTGTAGTTTCAGTGTTTTGTAAAAAAGTGTTGTATTTACCCTACCCTATTATATACACCCACATTTTTATGTCGTGACTCCAGTCTGTCCATCCTTGGATCGGTGCGTTTCGACAAGTTAGTGTTCTTTTTTTGTTATCAAGCAGATCATTTGACTCTTGGGAACTTGCAAAAGTGATAGCAGTGAGATATAAACATGTTACTTTCAATCCATTTCTAAAACCATCAATGAACGATGTAGTCAATGGTCTGCAGGTGTTCTCACAACACTTTTAAACAAATAAAAATGTGTAGATCTAGTTGCTACCTAAAAAGGATTAATACCATATATATATCTCATCACACTGGAGCTTATTCAGCAACAACATAGTGACTTATAGGCTACTTATTACTGCTTTTTAAAGGCTAAAATTGACATTTCCAAAAGGAATAACACTATAAATTAAATATATATCGAAAAAAAATTCTTAGGTAAAATGTTATTGTCGGATCCCCTCAACAATATTAAGTACCACCCTACAACAAAAGCGATAAGACAAAGCTGCAGACTAGACAAACAACACAGACATTGCAGGAAATAAACAACAATTATCAATTAAGGTGTTCGATCCCTACGTTAGCCGATGTGGTTCATCCGGCGTGGTTCATCCTTGTCAGTAGTGCAGGACCGAGGATCTGGCAAGGGACAACGTATGGGATGAAAAACCTCAGTTCCCTATTATCACATTGGTGTGCATGTTAAAGATCTTTTGGCAGTTAGAATTCTATATATAAGAGTAATTCCAGCCACAGCATACTGTAGGGCATATGCCTGTCTTCATTAGCCCAGTCGGAGCAGAACAGTTGGACGTTAAACCTCATTTCATTTTATTTCAAGTGTATAAATCCCATGGGCCAGCCATAAGCATCCACTTGGCTGTAAGGTCACACACCGCCCTCTAGTGATACAGACATCGCTAAATATTAAAAAACAAACAACTCAAGAATAAGGGGAATATTTCCCAAAGGTTGTATCATACATGATCTACATGTACTAGAGTGAGTCTTTAAACTTTGTGCTACAAGAAATCTTTATGAATTAGCCAGTAAAATTAAATGGCTTATGTACATGTAGTTGTAAGAAAAAAGTATCAAAATATTATAAGGGTGTGAAAAAATTCAAGTGTATTTATTGTAAGTCCTTATAAACCAATACTGAGTACAAGGATACAAGAAAGCGATGAAAATATGGCGGTCATCTGCTGTATGATGTTATGTAAGGTGGTAGCTTGTCACTTGACATCAATTTAAAAAAGTTGATAATCCAGATAAGACAACACTAAAAAGGTTAAACACAACAATTTAGAAACAAATGGTATTATTCAACTACATGTATACCATTGCACAAAATATAATAAGCTATACTTGTAAGAAATGTCAAACTGGGTATGTTGAAGAAATGAAACTTTCAAAATGTGTTTTTGAAAAAAATGTTTAACATGGGCGATAATCCAGATAGAATTAGGAAAATGCTAAATGTTTAAAATTACCAGAAGTTGTTCTGCATTGAATTGTGGTAAATGTTTTCTTGGTAAGGTGTTCATCAAGCCTTTTCATTACAAATGACACTGAAGACATCGAGAACTGATTTTAGAATGTTCATTCTGTATTAAATTTAACATAAATTATTATTTAGACATTTATTCACATGTCAAGCCTGTAATAAACTCTAGATCATTGGATAGCTGAGATATTGAGTGGATTAGATGATGCAGATGTTAAACAGTAATATGACTGACACCCTCAGAGTATACCAATTGAAGGACTGATAATCAAGAATTTGTTAATTGCACATGAAGGCTATTCCTTGTCAAGTACAAACACTTATAAGTTTTCTCAGAATAAAGTAATTAATATGTTCACTTTTCATTTTCTATTTTTGAACTATTATAGAAAGATTGCCCAGCTCTTTATCTTAATTTTACATAATGCCTCTTTATTAAATAAATTATTATAACTGCTAAATATATTTTCTTTTATTGTTTGTAGACAAAAATTGATGTAAGAGTACAGAATCTATTAGAAGATGATATATGTGATCATACTGTACTAGCGCATCGTTATCTTGTTAAAAAACAAACTGTCAAGATGTTGTGGACAGCACCCCAGGAGATTGTGGGATGTATAGAGTTTAGGTAAGATTAATGGTGACATCCGTCCACTATGTGATTACAAAACCACCATGACCTTTTTGTTACTCTTGACCACTCTGAAAGGACTTGTAGATATGAAAATGATAAAGTTATCTTTCGAGTATTAGGAAGAAGAAGCTGAATGAGTGTTTGCCCTGTATCAGTTTTGAGAATCTTGTGGACAGGACCCTCTAATATCTGAAGTCTTGTCTTTCTGGTGCAGGTGTTGATTAGGTGAATGCTTTTCCTGGTTGTTAGGTGAAAGCTTGTGTTTATTATTGATAAAAGAAAATATATGCAACAACCCCTGTGGATTGCTTGGATGACTTAGCTGCTGTGGTATATATTTTGTTTCCTAGCAAATTTGGTGTGAAGCCTTCTGGAGTTGCCCCTCTTGCAGAAAATTTGTTAACCCTTAACCGGTCACATATTTGCACCACAATGTTATATCCAAAAGTGGTCACTGTCGCATATATGCAACCATAAGCAGTGGACACATTAGCCGAATCATTCGGCGCCGAATTTTATTCGGCCGAATGGGTGGACACACTAGCTGAATGCTTCGCCCGATTCACCAGTAGATTACGTCACCTTTCACGCCACATGATTAAAACATGGCGGCGTCAATGTCTTCAAACAATCACGTGACTTCTCGATATGAGTGACGATTGGCTAATGAATTCTACATTCGGCCGAATGCTTTGGCGAAGCAGACACACCAAGCGAATATGATTCGGCCGATCAAATATTCGACCGAATACATCAAACCTGTTTGATTCGGGCGAATCATTCGGCCGAATAACAGTGGACACACTAGGCGAATTTTGACGCCGATTGATTCAGCCGAATCATTCGGCTAGTGTGTCCAACGCTATAACAAGAACCTTTTTTATAGGCCGCATTTAAGTACCGGTATTTATTGATATCGCCACACATGTGTCTCAGACAGGAACTTGTCTTGTCAATAACATTGAGAAAAACATGTCTTTGTTCAACAATTTTTGACAAAAAACGTAATTTTACGATGTCGTGAATGTTAATGACTCTCAAAGTCCATGAAATGTCTATATATGATTCTGATTCGGATTATATTGATGACACCGATTCTGAAGACGATATTTCTTATGAAAATGATTTAAAATGATTTGCAAATTGTAGATCAACTTATCCCCTTCAACTTTTTTATTGGTGTCAAGAGTCCATCACTTATAATTATCCGGCAGTAGTCGATTGAAATAGGCATATTTCACGTTAGTTTTTTTTAGCCTTACCACTTGATGCCATAACATCAAAATGACGTTGACCTGTTAAGGGTTAAAGCCAATGATTTATTCACCATTTCAGGACTTCCTGTTCCATAGATATATTATGTGGCTATAAAAGCCTGTGAACATTTAGATTAGATTTCTTGAAAGCATAAAGTGAAGGATCCTTATTCCTCAGCCACTTTAGTCAAGATCAAAGTTTTCCTTTTGGATAAGCAGCAATCTATGGCTATATTTGTTTTTGAGAGAAAGCTACAGTGTGGACAGTTTTCCATCCTTTGCAAGATACATATTATATCACTGGATAGTGGATATATTTATGCTTTTTATAAGCCCACATCTAAATGTGGTCGTACATTGCCATCACCTTCGTTTGTCTATAATTTCTTATAAACACTCTACAGACTACATTTATTGTCTAATCATTTATATATGTTGTTTAAAAGTTGCACAGAAACTTTGTTTACGAACTGATTTTGATAAAACTGTCCGATCGAACACCAAATCATCTATTGAATCGTTTTCCACCTGACATGAATTAATTCAAAGTTTTGTAGTCATTTAGAAAATAAAATTTATGGTGTCACATTCAAAAATATCTTTCACAGAGATTAATTGCTGATTGTGAATGGATTTAAAAAGTAAAAAGATATTGACAATCAGATAAAAATTATCGGAGGAGATAAATTTGAAAAATGTACTCACCATGTATCTGTTTTGTATGCCATAATTTTTATACTCCCACATTTTCATGTGTTAAAAACATGGGTATCACAAAACCATCTTTTGTAACATCTAACGTTTCATGGTTGTAAAAACTTACTTCCTCAGAGGACACAACTACACAATACTAGAGAGAGAGAGAAATGGGGTTTAACATCCACTCGACACAAAGTAGGTCATTTCAGGATTAACATATGGTTTGATTTTATTTCAATAATTCGCTTGAGCGTAGGGGTCTTTAGCAATGGGAGGAGAACAGAGGGCCCGGAGAAAACCCACGAGGTTGGACAGGCGACCCTAATCACATACAACCAGGGATTCGATACCATGCCAGTTGACTCAATGACAGGCTTTATGATAGAGCACGCAGGTGCTAACCATTCAACCCCTCTCTACACAATAGCACAAGGGAAGTCATTGTAATCAGTCATGTCATAGTGACATGTCATAGTTGTGAGGTACTTAGTTTTTACACTTACGAAACGTTAGATGCTATAAACGATGGTTTTGTGATGCCCATGACTTTGTTTTTAACCATTCCTACTACTATATCAAGTTTATTATGACTTGGATCCCATCTAAGTTTGTTATTGTCCCTTGCCTTTTCAAAGAATGGGTTCGTAGGTCTTGGTTTTGGTGAAAATTAGGTCAATGCTTTGATGGAGTTCGAAGATGAGCATTTTCTGCTTATGCTAAGCAGAGATGAGCAATTTGATTGGTTGTTACTTTGGGACGCAATAATTTGGTTCTGATTAAGTGGAGTGATGAAATTTGGTGGATAGTTACATTATATCAATACCTTGACTAAGTTCGATAATGAGCAGTAATCAATTTGGTCGAGAATAGTATAGTTTCATTATATCAATACCTTGACCAACTTCGATGATGAGCATTTTCTGCTTAAGCTTAGTAGATTGGTCGAGACTTGGTGTAGGTGTTTATTAGGTAAATGCCTTTACAGTGTTTGATCATGCACACTAAGGCTAAGCAGAGATAAGCAATTTAATTGGTTTAGAATTTGAAACACGATAACTTTGGTTCTAAATGGTTGAGAGTGATGAAACTCAACAGTATAGATTTATTATGTCAATACCTTAATTAAGTTCGATGATGAGATTTTTCTGCTTGGGCTAAGTAGCAATAAGCAATTTGATTGGTCAAGACTTTGGAACATAGCACTTTTGCTTTTAATTCCAATATAATGTTAAAACTTGATGTAGATGTTCATTAGGTGAATGTCTTGACTGAGTATAGTGATTAACATTTTCCGATAAAACTACACAGAGCTAAGAAATTTCATTGGTCGATGCTTTAGGACAAGATAGCTTTGATTTTAACTGCTAGAGAGTGGTGAAATGTAGTATATAGTTTCATTACCAGGTACTTCAAAACCTTGACTGAGTGCGATCTTGAACATTTTTTGCTTAAACTAAGATTAGATAATCAGTTTGATTGCTCGATACTTTTGGAAAAGATAAATACCGTATGCAATTAATTAGTATGTGTTATCTATTTATCTTGGGAAGTCAGCGGGGGACGTCAGCCTCAATTATTATTGGATTTAAACAACCGTCTGATTATATCACCGTTACATGGTAATGAAGGTTGAGTTCGAATTTCGTGAAAATCGGACCAAAATTGACGGACAAAATGGCAGCTGTTTGTACGCGAATAGTGTGAAAATATGTTATATCAAGGTTGTGGACTCGCTACAGGTCACATTTTACAAAACTTGAAAT
This sequence comes from Patella ulyssiponensis, assembly GCA_963678685.1. NCBI lineage: Eukaryota > Metazoa > Mollusca > Gastropoda > Patellidae > Patella > Patella ulyssiponensis. The sequence continues at coordinate 27,094,588 of OY783226.1, read as the reverse complement.
ATAGGTTTATCCCCATAAGATCTCGGCTGCTTTCGATATTGGAATGTATCGGATCGAAACATCCTGGATTATGGCCCCTGATTGTCAAAAATCATGTTTTTAGCTTGTGGACCCTATATAATAGAGGTCACAATTTTGAACCGATTTTGTTGAAACTTGATATGTATGTTGATAATCCAAAGATCTTGGTTCCTCTGGATATTTGCGCCCATCGGATCGTAACTTCCTGATTTATGGCCCCTGATTTTCTGAAAAACCGCCCTTTTTAGCTTGTGGTCCCTCTGGACGTCAAAATTATTATCCGATTTAAAAAAACGTTTGATTATATCACCATTACATGGTAATTTAGCATGGGGCATAACTTAATAAAAACCAAATTCTAATGATTTTCTGATAATAACTTAATATGCGACCACTCTTGTTGACTGCCCGGACGATTTAGCTGCTGTGTGGGCGTATGTTTCGTTGACTGGCAACCTATTTTTTGAAATGAAATGGGGTTTACCATCCTACTTTTCACCCCACTCAGGTTCCTGTCGATTAATACTTGTACAACAGACCATCAATACAACCTATATAATTATAAATGTTTTCAGGGCAACTGTGATAGAATTCTCTGATACTTGGTATAAAGATGATGGTAATCTGACATATGTACTCTGTGAAGAGAGTAAGTACAGTCTATATTTAGATATTGTCTCAAATTGTCATTACACCTGTTTGTCTGTCCACCTATGAAATAGTGCTATTAACAATTTCCAACAATTGTTTGAATAGTTACTTGACCAAAATTTCTGATGCTTCTGCCCATCTCAAGGCTAAAAATATTACCTGATAGACATTAAACCCCATTTCGTTTATTCATTCCATCTATTGAAATTGATACTGGTTTTATGGCAAGTACCTATTGCTTTCCAAACATGTCTGATAACTCAAAGAGCTTAATTTATAGTCCTCATTTATTGGTTCTAAAGGAGATAAAATTTTCATGTTTTGTGTAGATATTCATAAGGTTCATGCATTAACGATTTTAAAGTTGGTAAGTCTCTAACTTAATATCAATCCAAAGTTTTGAAAACACAAATTATTTGTCAATTCATATCAACATTAATGTTGTTAATGTTATCTTACCTTGAAAGGTAGGCTTCTGATGTCCAATATTTAAGACAAAATAAACATTTTATCATTGGTACATGAATTGTGTAACATGGTGCGTTTCAGCATCATTTGTAACAAGTGACCAAAAGAACGAGGCTAGACATATTCCACAACTCATGGTTAAACGGCGACGCCATAACTTATTTGGAGAGCATGCGCAATGGACTGGAATAACAAGACACTAGAAATTTCTATTCGGTTGAGACTCATGTCGTATTTCTCTGGACGTCAAAACGGAAACAATTGAATGTAAATCAGTTTACATACAATTAGATTACATTATTATATGCGTTGCGACCCATTTGGGTCAATTTCTAGGTTCAAAATATTTGCGATTTAGCTCCTTTAAGTTGATCTCATTGTCTACTGTCTACATGTATGTGTTAGTTGTATTTTAGTTTAATTATTTTATTTGCATATTTAAGTTTTGTTCCTTATTTTGTGTGCTATAAAAATAAAAATGTACAATAATTATAATAATAATGTTTATGTTATTTGTATGTTTTTGTATTCTAGAAAATCAACAGGATGATGCAAAACTAGTCTCATCAGAACAAGAAGAAGCAATTAAAGAAGAAAATAAAGACGAATGCTGTGCTTGTGGTCATGCTAATTATAATATTGTCTTCCAGGGTATATGGTCTAGACAAACACATCCTAAAGGTTTTCCTCCCAAAAAATGTACGTTTTTATACGCCCACATTGAAATGTGGTCGTATATTGTCGTCGCCCCTGTCCGTCCGTCGGTCCGTCCGTCCGTCCGTCCGTCCGTCCGTCCGTCCGTCCGTCCGTCCGTCGGTCCGGCGTCCACAATTGCTTGTGGACGCTCTAGAGGCTAAAGTTAATATCCGATTGACTTTAAATTTATACACAGTGTTTAAGGTCATGAGACGAAGAAGCCTATTGTTTTTCAGCGATTTCCGATAATAACTACCAGAGTTATGGCCCTTGACGACTTCAAAAAATCTTGTGGACGCTCTAGAGGCCAAAGTTAATATCCGATTGGCTTTAAATTTATACACAGTGTTTAAGGTCATAAGATGAAGAAGCCTATTGATTTTCAGCGATTTCCGATAATTAGTTCCAGAGTTATGGCCCTTGATCACTTCAAAAAATCTTGTGGACGCTCTAAAAGCCAAAGTTAATATCCGATTGACTTTAAATTTATACACAGTGTTTAAGGTCATAAGATGAAGAAGCTTATTGATTTTCAGCAATTTCCGATAATTAGTGACAGAGTTATGGCCCTTGATCACTTCAAAAAATCTTGTGGACGCTCTAAAAGCCAAAGTTAATATCCGATTGACTTTAAATTTATACACAGTGTTTAAGGTCATAAGACGAAGAAGCCTATTGATTTTCAGCAATTTCCGATAATTAGTGCCAGAGTTATGGCCCTTGATTAGTTCAAAAAATCTTGTGGACGCTCTAAAAGCCAAAGTTAATATCCGATTGACTTTAAATTTATACACAGTGTTTAAGGTCATAAGACGAAGAAGCCTATTGATTTTCAGCAATTTCCGATAATTAGTGCCAGAGTTATGGCCCTTGATTAGTTCAAAAAATCTTGTGGACGCTCTAAAAGCCAAAGTTAATATCCGATTGACTTTAAATTTACACACACTGTTTAAGGTCCTATGAGGAAGAAGCCTACTGATTTTCATCGATTTCAAATAATTACTTCCAGAGTTATCTCCCTTGATCACTTCAAAAAACCTTGTTACGCTGTAGATGCCAAACTTATCATCCGATTGACTTCAGATTGATACACAGAGTTTAAGGTGTTGAAACGAACAATTATTTTGATTTTCAATGAATTTTGATAACTGAACAGCTAAATCCATGATATTAAATGTTTCCTATACTAATTGTTAGCTTCGGGCAAAACTTTATAAAAATCAAACAAATTCTGACGATTTTCAGATAATTACATGTACATAATGAGTTACTCAGATTTTAGTGTATTACAAATGTTTCATTACCAAAAAAAAGTAAAAATATGCGACAACCCTTGTTGACTGCCCGGACGATTTAGCTGCTGTGGGCGTATGTTTCGTTGCCTGGCAACCTATCTTTAGCATTTTTAAACGCCACACATTTGATATTGCCACCCCTGTCAAACTCAGTGTGAAGACAATACTTATCGATTGCTCTCTCCATGTTTCAATAAACCTCGCTAATGTGATGGAGGCTATAGTTTTGTGAATGCAACAGAAGCAACAGTTTTTAATGGATTGTTTGGATAAGCTGCTGTCTCTGTCTACTTTGTTAGAGACATTTTTGTATCAAATTTGGCCAACACCCTAGTTCTCCTTTTGGATAAGCTGCAGTCTCAGGCTGTGTAGTCCACAGGTACATGGGGACAGGAACGCCCTTATTAATTTAGACTATACAATAATAAATGTGATTTTTCAAAATTTTTGAGTTTGTTTTTTTCTGAACATTTTTTAAATTTTTAATCTTATTTTATCCATATTAAATGATATAATATTTACTATCAAACATGTAATTCGTATTTTTAAAAAAATTACCTTCTGATGTATTTATAAAAGAGAAAGGTAAGACACTTTTCTGTTGACGTTTCTCTTCCGTGAGGTACCTCTTTCGCTATTTACTTCAAAATAGTGAATAAAATTGGGTTACAATACACATCAACCACCCAATTCCTTTCTATATATATTTCTTTCGATAAAAACACACGTTTCAGATTTTTTAAAAAATGTAAAGTCAATTTATTTGCCACAAATCACTCGAGATTTTTTACATTTTATCGACATTTGAGTAGAAATGACGGAAGTGGTGATAAGGGAGGCAACTCTGTCAATTAAAATAACCCGAACGACTCATTCGACACACCTTTATTTACGATTTCTTGGAATTCATCGGCATTACGAAAAGGTAGGTCGAATGAAAAATACGGAAAAATCACATGCGGTCAAAAATATATTGAATAAAGGATGAATGTCAAAAATTTGCGTTCAATTTAGTGGCAAATGGACACATCTTGGTCATAACATTTATACGAATGTAGATGAACAGAACCGGAGTAGGCCGAATGAAAAATACGGAAAAGTAGTTTTGGCGCACAAATTTGAAATTGAAAATAATCAAAATAAGCTTTATTCTGGGAGTATGTGCGAATTTAACCAAGTTCCTCTTTATAATTTGTTGCTAGAAAAGTTAGAAGTTTGTAATGGGAATGATTATGTTGATTTAACTAATCGACATCACGAAAAGGTAAGCCGAATGAAAAATACGGGAAAATCACATGCGGTCAAAAATATTCTTTACTAAAAAGTCTTTCCCGTTCCAGCTTGACCTGTTATGACCAGGATGTGTCCATTTGCCACTAAATTGACCGCATGTGAGTTTCCCGTATTTTCCATTCGGCCTACCTTTTCGTAATGCCGATGAATTCCAAGAAATCGTAAATAAAAGTGTGTCAAATGAGTCGTTCGGGTTATTTCAATTGACAGAGTTGCCTCCCTTATCACCACTTCCGTCATTTCTAATCAAATGTCGATAAAATGTAAAAAATCTCGAGTGATTTGTGGCAAATAAATTGACTTTACATTTTTTTAAAAATCTGAAACGCATGTTTTTATCGAAAGAAATATATATAGAAAGGAACTGGGTGGTTGATTTGTATTGTAACCCAATTTTATTCACTATTTTGAAGTAAATAGCGACAGAGGTACCTCACGGAAGAGAAACATCAACAGAAAAGTGTCTTACCTTCTCTTTTATAAATACATCAGAAGGTATTTTTTTTTAAAGTATGAATTACATGTTTGACAGTAAATATTATATCATTTAGCATCAAATATGGATAAATTAAGATTAAAAATTTAAAAAATGTTCAGAAAAAAACAGAAACTCAAAAATTTTGAAAAATCACATAGTCTAATAAGGGCGTTCCTGTCCCCATGTACCTGTGGTGTAGTCGTATATGAACCCTTTTTATACGTCCACATTCATAATGTGAACGTATTATGCCGTCGCCCCTGTCTCTGTGTGTGTGTGTGTATCTGTGGGTCGCCTACAGGGCGCAATTCTTCATGGATTTTCTTCAAACTTTGTATACTTATTCCTTATACCCCAAAGAAGATTCCTATTGTTTTTGGTGCATGCCCGACCCCCAGGGGCAGAGCCACGCCCATTTCTAGTATTTGATTGTTTGTCGTCTACAGGCCACATTTCTTAACTTATAATCTTGAAACTTTGCATACATATTTTTTGTACCCTAAGGAACATCTGTATCGTTTGGGGTGCATGCCCAATTTCCAGGGGCAGAGCCACGCCCATTTTCTTTTTGTGTGTCTTTGTGTTGCCTACAGGGCGCAATTCTTACTGGATTTTCTCTAAACTTTGTATACTTACTCTTTATACCCTAAGGATGACCCCTATCGTTTGGGATGCATGCCCAACCCCCAGGGGCAGAGCCACGCCCATTTTATTTTTGTGTGTCTGTGTGTCGCCTACAGGGCGCAATTCTAAAAGGATTTTCTTAAAACTTTGTATACTTAATCTTTACACCCTAAGGATGATCCGTATTGTTTTTTGGTGCATCCACGACCCCCAGGGGCAGAGCCACGCCCATTCCTTATATTTATTTGTTTGTCGTCTACAAGCCACATTTCTTAACGTATCATATTGAAACTTTGAATGCTTATTCTTTGTACCCTAAGGAACATTCCTATCATTTGGGGTGCATGGCCAACCCCCAGGGGCAGTGCCACGCCCATTTTCTTTTTGTGTGTCGCCTATGGGCCACAATTCTTAATCGGTCATCTTGAAACTTAAAATACTTATTCCTTATACCTTAAGGATGATCCCTTTTGTTTTGGGTGCATGCCCGACCCCCGTGGGACAGCAACGCCCATTTCTTGTATTTGTTTGTCTGTCGTCTACAGGCTGCATTTCTTATTGTATCATCTTGAAACATTGAATACTTATTCTTGGTACCTTAAGGAAGATCCCTATTGTTTTTGGTGCATGCCCGACCCCCAGGGACAGTGCCACGCCCATTTTCTTTTTTAGTGTCTGTGTGTCACCTACAGGCCACAATTCTTAATCGATCGTCTTGAAAACTTTTTTTATACTTATTCCTTATACCCTAAGGCTGACCACTATTATTTTTGGTGCATGCCGGACCACCTGGGACAGAGCGAAGCCCAATGCTTTTGTGTCTTGTGTTCGCCTACAGGATGCAATTCTTAACAGATTCTTTTAAAACTTTACATACCTATTCCTTATACCCTATTGTTTTTGGTGATTTCCTAACCCCCAGGGGTAGAGCCATGCCCATGTTTACTTTGTGTATGTGTGTGTTGTCTACAGGCCACGATTCTTAATGGATCGTCTTTAAACTTGGGATATGTATTCTTTATAGCCTAAGGACTACAACTGCATGTCCCAACTCCCACAGGCAAGACACGCCAAATTTTTGTGTTTGTCGTTTACAGGCCGCAATTCTGAATGAATCAGCTTGGTACTTGACATATGTATTCCGTATAGCCTGAGGGCGTCCACTATTGATTTTGGTGAATGTCCCGACCCCCAGGGGCAGAGCCACGCCCACTTTTTGCCTTTAGCGTTAGGAAGGCACAATTCTGAATGGATTATCTTGGCAAACTTATTCCTTTTACGCTAAGGACAGCAACTATTGATGTTGAGGCCCGACCCTCAATGCTAATCAAACCAAACCCCTAGCCTTCTTGTCAAAGTACCATATCAATCAAAGCATGAATCTGGGATCGTGAATCGAAGGACATATCTTGATGTCCTTTTTCGTATATTTATTATCAGACTTTACCAATGTACAGAATCAGAGTTTTATTTTCTTTTGTCTAATAAATGTCTCATATTTGATATTAATATTAACATTAATTGTAGTATTACCATGTGCAATCACAACATAGAAATAAAAACAGGTTCAAATTAACCAAGAACAAAACTTGGAATATTACGCAAAGTCCAACATTTATAAACTGATTACTTTACATTAATTGATAATATGGGGCATTTTATTGACAAACATCCACACATCATTCGACTCGTGTATCTCGGTAAAAAATTGCCATTTGTCATATATTCCACTTTGTTTTATATGAGGATGGAGGTCGAAAAACAGCAAAATATGATGATTTGACCTATACTCCATATTGACTTGTACCCCTAAAATATGGTAAGCACTTGCAAGGACTAGAGATCAATTAAATTTTGATTATTTCTGATGGTTACCTTATAGATTGTTACTCTTGATCTGATTTTATGGTTTTGTAAATGCTTCCTATACCAAGAAAATAATACATGTAAATATGTGACAACCTTTGTGGACCATGCAGATGACTTAATGTTTCTTGACAACCTATATTATTTTTCAGTCAATCCTTTGGTTCATTGGTCAAATGTCGTTGGTGCTACTCATTCTAGTGATTTTGAGATCTGGAGGTATGGCGGCATGGCATCACCTGCCGTTAAAGAAGTCTGTGAATTTGGAATCTGGAGAAGTTTGGAAAAATATATGAAACAGCAGGTAAGCTTATATCTAGTTCCAGTAATTATTTTGTCACTTACGCATTGTATGAAAAGTCTTTGACAAAATAACATTGAAAGGTCATCTTTACAGCATCTTTATATTACGTTACAAGAAAAATGAACGGCAGTAAAGGTATTAATTACCATATCACATTGTTTCCCAACCTGGGAACCGAAAATATTTTTAGGGCAGCCATTAAGTCAAAAGAGAGAGGGAGAAAGAGAGAGAAATGGGGTTTAACGTCCACTCGACACAAACTAGGTCATTTCGGGATATACATGGTTCAATGCGCGTAGGGGTCTTTAGCAGTGGGGAGAAACCCGAAGGTAACCCACAAGGTTGTACAGACGATCCTACTTCTTGTCAAAATTCCGTGCAAAAATTCCTCCTGTGTGTGAGATTGGCCATCCTTGGTATCCCCGGTGGTCTCATGCCGTTCTACTCCACTTTATCCTGGGTTTGTCCATGGAGTATTCAGGTACTCAAATTATCTGCCCTTGATTGTAGCTTGTTTCCAAACCAGTCTTAGCCTCATTGTTTACATTCAGAACAATATGGCAGCTTGTTCACTTGAGTATGAGAATGTTGCCAAGAAATTTGATATAAAAGAAATTACATGAACACAATTCGTCAGATGACCAAATCTGATTATCGATTGTAGTTTAGAGATTCAAGATCCACCCAATACCTCAATCAGACACATCTACAATACAACCGATTTAATAATATATACAAATCTGACAGGATGAATAATCCTTCAATCTGTATAATGGGACGAATTAATCCAATACAATAATCCTAAACTTGGATTATGACAGGCAGATGATTTTTCTCAAAACAGCACAATGTAATACACAGAGAGATAATTTCTCTAAATAAGCACAATAAGTGCAATGGCATGAAGTGTCAATAAATCGAGAACAGAGATGACATGGCTCAAACTTATGACAAAAGTTTAGTTTTGTACGAAGTGCTAAGAGAGTTATGTGTTTCGTGCTATGTACATGTGGATGTATAATTGTATTTGATTTAATTGCATTTTCTATTACAGAGTAAAAAGATCCGAACTGTTGTTAAAACCAAATCTTTGTACGGTATTAGGAATATTAAAAGATCAGCACATGCTGTCTTTACAGTTAGTAAAAAACAGCATCTACTTTCTTTATTAACTATGTTTGGTCCAAGTCCTGATTGGTGTGTTGGTAAGTTAAATTCCGATAGTTTCTTTTCTCAGACACACACTTGGAATGTTTTGTTTCTTTTTAGCTGATCAGGAACCTTAAAGAATCAACCATCCTATCTACGCAGGATTCCATCATTTTTGTTCATACTTTCTTCGTTAGGAATTAAGTTGGCTGTTTTAAACAATTGAATTTTTTAGACTTATTTAAAACTTGACGACATTGCTGCTGCAAAAAAAATATGATAGTCTGTTCAACAGCTTTGGACTGGGATTGTTATTTCAAAATGCACTTTCACCACAAGATTGTCATTATTCTTCTAAAGGAGATATATATCATAAGAAGAACGTAACTGTTATTTTATTTCTACGAAAGGTGCTCTGTTTAATATATTGAAATCTTTAAACAAATGGGTGATGGGTAGATTTAGACTAAGGTATTTTGCATTATTCAACAACTTTCTTAGACTAACTTACAGACAGTTCCTGCGACCATCCATTTCAGGAAGTGGGTTAAAAAAATGACATTCTATTATGTTAATGGGCAGAAATTTGGTAAACTGCAGATTAGGTTGAGGAAAAAGGGTGCCCAAATGAAAAACTTTCCCAAATATGGTAATGGCCCACCTTAATGGCTGACTTATCTGAAGGACATCAGCCTCACTGTTAGCTTGTTTTTTGTAGGCGTGAGTGCTTTGGAAATATGCATGAAGAACTGTACTTGGGCTGATCACATGGAGATAGATCTTTATCCTTGGGATGCTGGTACTGATAGTGGCACAACTTATATGGTAGGTGGCATGAAATATTGTAAAAGAATGGCAAAACTTAAAGAAAATGTATAAAGATATTAATTGAAATAAACCCACTCTTAATAGTGACTTGTATATTTTCATCACTTCTGTCCATCCATCAGTCAGGCCTGTCCATTAACTGTTTGTGAAGGCAACAGGACTACATGAAGTTATTGACCACTTTGGATAAAATCAGCAGGGTTTTATTGCTACAGTTAAAAAATATGTGCTGTATTTCGGATGAATTAGCAGATGTCATTACCTGGCAATCTATCTCCGATATTGTATTCATTTAATTGATGTATATCACATTTTTATTTGGAAGTATAATGTTCCAAAGATCTTGAAAATGTTTGATTATGACATGTATCGGAACGTAACAGCATTGATTATTGCCTCTGGTTGTATGAAAAGATATGTTATAAGCTTGTGGAGTTTAGATACAGGCCTCTGATTGTCGAGAGAGTTGATTATATAGGCTTGCCATGTGAATGAATGTCTAAATGATATATTTGAAGCCAAAATATAGACCTGCCATAGGCAAATTTAGCTCTTATTGCAGGCATCTTTCAGTGTGCATCAGACCTTCTGTTCTGGAGTTATGCCCCATACCTTTTACAATAAAGTGTGAAATATGTTGAAAGTTTGTGGATCCTCGAGAGGTCACAACTTTTGTCATCGACAAATGATCTGGGATGACTCCAGCTTTTACGCAAAATATGAAATATGTACAAAGTTTGGGGACCCTCTGCAGCGCACAATTTTTGGTAGGCTTTGGACCTTTTGTTTAGGAGGTAACACATATTTTTTTCATTTGATTTGAAGTATTGTGGTTATGAGGACGAATCCTATTGGTAATCAAATTTATGCAACTGCCCATTTGAGAATTCAATGTGAAACATTCGGACAAAGAGGGAAGGAATTATACTTCTAGAGTTATGGTCTTTGTTTCACTGGGGGCTGGATTGCTGAATGGTTAGCATGTGCGTGCTGTCTGATAAAGCCTGTCATTGAGTCAACTTGTATGTGACAAGGAGTAGGGTTGCCTGTCATTGAGTCAACTTGTATTTACTCCGGGACCCCCGGTTTCCTCCCACTGCTAAAATTAAACCATATGTTAGTCCTGAAATGACCTATTTTGTGTCCAGTGGACGTTAAACCACATTTCTCTCTCTCTCTCTTTTTGTTTCACTTTGTAGAACCTTGTAAGCTATATAACTACTAAAGTTATCATCTAATATATAATAAATTTACATGCATTATTTAAATTAGTAAAACGAAGAAGCCCATTGAATTTCAGAAATTTCCTTTAATTATTTCTACAGTTTTTGACCTTGTTGAACCTAATCAAAGCTCTAGCTAGCGACAAAAGTTATACTTCGATCTGTATGAAATTGATATCAGTTTCTTGTAAATGCTCCCATAACCTACAGATGAATAAATAAGTGACAACCATTGTCTACTGCTCAGAAAATTTAGCTGCTGTGGGTGTATGCTTATTTGTTGTCTAGCAACCCATCTTTAAGTACAGTAATATATTATCTTCAAGGTTTGAAATTTCAGAGACAAATTTTCCAGAGCCACATTCAAAAAGATGCATATCTGAATGGGAAATATCATTTCAGAATTTTGCCAATAATTTTATGCACCTAATATCAATATTTTATTGATATTTTCCAGAATGATGATCAAAATAATGAATTTTCCTAAAAAAAAACTTTCAGTCCAGATATGCCCAAATATTCTGTAGTCAAAGTGTTAAGTTCATGAGACACGATCGATGGGTTGTTCCCTTATAAATAGATTCTGTGTGGGTATGTTTCATTGCCTGGCAACCGAACTTTACTGACCACACTGTCCTAGGTTATCATCAAAATGTTAAAATTTAGTACTTATTATACTTTCTGTAGTCTGCCAACAAAGCCACAATTCCTAAAGAACCAATTCATAGAATAACAAATAATCATCCGAGAGCTCACGATTCACCATTCTATGGACCACAACCAGTAAAACCACTAGCTCGACTTATTATAACTAAAGACAAGGAATGGTGTAGTGGGGATGATGGTAAACCTGCTTCAGCAGAATTATCTCCTTCTACTGATGAACTAGTTAGCAAAATGAAGAAAAAGATGATGATGAAAAAGAAATTTGGTAAGTTTGAAGCCGTATTTCAGGCTGATTATTATACTCCCAGAGTTATCATGTAATCAGATTTAACGACGTTTACATCTGTTTCTGCAGCAGAATCTATAATCAGCTTGAAACAAATTAACAAAACTTGACAGAAAGTAATAAAACTTGGTGTATAATTTGATCATGGTAGTTTCTGTTTAGACAAAGTGTAGATAAGCAGTTAAATTGTTCGATACTTTATAAAAAGACAAATGTTGTTGGTCATCTATTTGTTTTGTATTTACTGAAGATGATATTGAAATTGACAAGGAAACATGGCTAAGATATGATACCATTTGATAAATTCACATACTAATCAATCATTAGTAGTGCTACATAATACTTGAAGTGATATGGTTATCAAAGCCAAGTTATATTGTTGACTGTTATTAAATTTTGTCAATAACCATATCATCATTTGTTTTTCAGAACTAGAAAAATGTTCAACAAGTTTATGGTCAGAATGGAATGAATGTTCAAACCCTTGTGGAGCTGGTATGAGGTTACGACAGAGGGGTTTAAAAAATTCTGCGGTTACTGAGTCTATGTGTAATGTTGACTTAATGGAAAAAGAAACATGTATTGGAGATTGTTCAAATATGGCAGGCAAAAGAAAGAAAATATCGGACGACTTTGAGTTTAAAGTAGACACATCAGCCCACAATGCTGACAACATTTGTGCTGTTACACCATGGTCAGAGTGGTCCCCTTGTAGTGCCACATGTGGATTAGGAATGAAAGAAAGGTGGAGAATGTTCTTGAGTAAATCAGAGAAAACATTATCATGTGGTTTTCACTTGATGGAAAAAGATCTGTGTAGGGGAGAAATCTTTGATTGTAGGAAAGCACTGATGATGAAGGATTTTTCTGGTAAGACTTAATCGTTTTTCTGAACATGTTTTATGGTTTAAAATTCTTGAATTAAATATATTATACCAGAGCTAAATCTGCCTATTGCAGGTCTTTCTTTAGACCTGAAATGATATATAAACTATTAATTAGACATTAATTAAATTATCCAAACCATAATCAACTGTCTATGTCATATTATATGTCAGATTTTCACTTGATTTGAATCTGATCTTCTGCTCAATGCTCATTGATGATAAAATCCAAAAATCAATAATCAAGACTATGTTTTTTTATCGTTGGTAATGATGATCAAAGTTAGGCTTAAAATTCAAATGCTAATATCTTGGTTCATAGTGAAGCAATGTGACTGAAATTTTCAACATATTCTGTTTATCTAATCTCCCATAATGTATTTTTAATTGTTCCTTGTATTTAATGAATTTTAAGAAAATTTTTAACTTGTTTCTATTCTTTTGGTATTTTTTTTTTGTTGATAGTTATCAGACACACATTACGATGACTGGCTCATCTAATCTTATAATATTGTAAGGTTATTATTGGTGAATCAATGACTGGTCTCTTTAGAATATAGTATTATTTCATCACCATGTTGTAATTATGTGGTAGAAGCAATTTAGTTAGACAATCCTAGAGAACAGGCAAATTTGTTTTGATATTGAAGAAAATTAAAGACTGATGATTGAGAGAGCTAGGGAGACAGAGCTAGAAAAAGGAAAGTTGAGAGACGGAGGGAGGGGGTGGAAGTGTTAAAGATGGATATTGATAAGGGGAAGAGCAAGTTATAGAAAGGCTGGGAGATAAGCGAGTTGTAGAGATAGGGGTTTACTTGGGAGAGAACTAGCAAGATCGAGCACTAGAGAGAGCGAACTAGAAAGAGCTATATAAATATATCTAGATTTGTCTTTTATTTCATGCTGTTTTTGTTAGCCCAGTCAGAGCAGAATGGTCGGACGTTTTACCCCATTTCATTTCTTTTATTTTATGACAGAGTGTTTCAGAAGAGATAATAGTAAAATATCCAATTTGTGAGATCTTTGTTGCCTTTATTCTAAATTTAAGGTCCACAGAAATAATTTCATGTTTGTTTTGAATGTTCCAGCAATTTGTACAGAACCTTCAGATGTTGGTCCATGTCGTGGAAATTTTGAACGATGGTATTACAATAAGACAGTTGAAAAATGTCAATCATTCAGATACGGTGGTTGTCGTGGAAATGAAAATAAATTTGAATCAGAAGGTGAATGTGTAGAGTATTGCCAGGAACATATGGGTGAGTATTCTGAGTATTTTGATATCAGGGAAATAGGCAAACCTCTAAGGGATAGAGTAAGAAACCATCCACAGGATAGTAATACTGAAAATGTGCCCTTGATTTTAAATAGACATATCTTTTGATGTGCAAAACACCTACAAGTCAAATTTTAAATTTCCCTTTTGATAAAATGAATGTTGATGACATGGCGAAAAGAAACTTAATGGAAAACCCTTTTATTATAAGCCCACATTTTCATGTGGACATATATATTGTTGTTGCCCATGTCCGTCTGTCCACAATTGTTTGTGGACACTCTGCAGGTCACAATTCTTATCCGACTTTGATATGAAATATAGGTTCATCTCCAAAAGATCTTGGTTGCTATCGATATCGGCATATACCGGATCGAAACTTCATGGATTATGGTCCCTGATGGGACAAAAAAATCATGTTTTTAGCTTGTGGACGCTAGGTCACAATTTTCATCTGATTTTGTTGCAACTTGACACACACACGTTTAAAAAATATGTTCCTCAACTTAATTAACTTCATTAACTAATTTTCTTAATTTATCACTTTATTATCTTCCATTCATTGTTCCTAAATTGTACCCATTTACAACAGATTAACACACGCGTATAGTTACCTATATTCATGTACTATGTAACCAATAGTATCTATAGCAGGGCTTCCACTTCAAAATTTTCACTACCGGTCATTTTTGATAACGCACGAAAACTTTGCAAAGTATATTGGACTTAAGAATGAAATATTAGTAAGACTTATGATAATTATTTAGTAATTAAATATTCCCTTTGGGCTACTTAATTAATCGAAATAGCTGAATTGGCCGTAGGAAAACCATTCCAGTGGGTGACACGTAATTACCACGTGCTCTATAGAAAACACACTGACCTGGATAATTTAGGAGTTGTAATACAAAAAATACGATATGCTGATAAATATATAAGTATCCATGGCATATATCTCACATTTATTTGTTTTAGAACATCTCTTACGGCGTTACGGGCCGCAAAATTGTGACGCAAATGTTAATAATGAATAACTAACTTCGGACTGCTAACTTCCAAGCTAGCGCCCCCTATAATATCGTCGTGTGTAAGAGCTCGGCTTCCATATATACACGGCATTTTTATAACATGTGGAATCATCAATATTGCTACACGATAGCACTGGAATACGTAATCTTCTAAATTTTTGGGTAAGCAAGTTAACTAATCTCTAGATTTTACTTCTACAATTCCCGCAAAGCCGTAATATCACTTTATAACAAATTATAATGCAGTTTTCTCCAAACACGTACGTTGTTGAGGATTTACGTAATTTCTATGCTGTTTTATTTAATATGACAGTTGGTTGGATTCGAAGAGCAGTACTTCATATAAACGGCCCTTTTTTCGAAGATCATAATAATCTCGTTTATATCGTACGTAACTGTAATAGCGGTAAACGGCTTTGTTCTAGAAAATTCTTATGACACGTGGACAATAGGTGATCGACAAAGCGTGGACCGCTTCACGCCTTTGATAAAATTCCCAAATATCAATTAACTTTTATTGTTCTACTACAAGACAATCATCATTAATTATCAACACAAAGCCCAGTATAATCTATTGACGACTATGTATACAACTCTTGTAACACCAATCATGAGATTATGTGGCTTCTCTTATCTTTACGTGCGCTGGCCCTACAATTTTATTGCCGATGTCGATCGTAGCCATGTTTGAAAATTTGGGTTTGGAAAAAAAAGCCTATTTTTCCGGCGTGCAAAATGACCGTTGGGTCAGATCTAGTTACGGTCATTTTATATAGCCCCCGGTCCCGACCGGCATATACGGTCGACGTGGAACCCATGATGTATAGCCAATTGACACCACAGTGTTACTATGTAAATATGTTATGGTGTCCATTTCTATGCAATGACATTATTTATGAATGGTCCCAAGACAGATGAAAAGTACTTTAAAATGTTATTAAACTGGTGTTGAAATCAGTTTGTGTCGGCATACCTTTTATCTTTGCATAGGGTTTTCAATTAATTTCCTTTTCATGTATACCAAAGATTTGATGGCAAAATCTATATTTTAATTACATTTACAAGTATGTGTTTACACGACATGAACTGTTTTTACAAGTCCCAAGAAACATTTAATGATAATCCTTAAGCTGCATGATGACATGCATTCTTTGACAAACTTGTCGTAGATGGTACTACCAATCGATTGATTAATGAGTACAAAGAAAAGTGTTTTTGGAAAATATTACAAATGGTGGGATAATTAAAGCTGATTTACCAATAATCTTGATGTTATTATTTGGCGAATGAGGCAAAACCGATCAATTAAATAAAACAAAAGACATCTATTAGCCATCTATTAGACTGTGTCCGAAAAGTCGTCAAATAAGTCCAAACCTTTGTCAAACTGGGTCTGAAAGGTCACCTGTGTTGAGTCCGAAATGGCAGAGGACCGAAATGTCATGTTACCTCTGTGTCAAAGGAGTTTGAGGTCGCGCTAATATATATGTTGAATTTCATCAATCAACAAATACGAGAAGCCAAAGAGAACTGGCTTTTAGAGTTATTTTCTCCCCGACTGAACCGGTGATTGAAATGAACATTATTTTGATTATAAAACTACCCCCTTGATTTGGTCATACTGGTTTTGTGTGACGTGTCCCCTTTTTGACGTCACACTAATACGTAACTAAGCAATGTTATTGTGTTTTGTACATAGCCCTGAAGACGCCAAAAGATCTTTGCAAATATGTAAATGTAATTAAACATACATTATGGGAGAGCAAAAACTGACTTTTGTCGGTCTTCCTTTGAGCCTCAGATGTCATAGAAATTATAAATTAGATCTTTATTTAAACAACAAGCCCAAAATGAACACTGTAGACCCACGGATGGCTTGGATTGGGCTCGGATTCAAACAGGATTTCGTCGACTGATTTAATCACTATGGCGTCGTGGGTGGGGTTTCTCCGTGACGTTGACGTCATCATACTTCCGGAAATTATTCATAAAAGACAGTGATGACCGAGGCTATACACAAGCTTCACTAGATACCGTTTAAACATTACTTGATGATCGAGACTATGTAGGTGGAGTTAACGCCTGTCAATCAACAATCGGCCATAGTGGGAAAAGGGTGTCGATGATTTTAACTACCATTTCTAGTAAAAAATTATAGTGGTAACAACTTTGTTCAGGATAAAGTTATTTGACTGAAATTTTCAATATATACTTGTTTCAACATCTATTTTTGAACTTTTATAGCAAGAATGGCTAACTCCTTGTCAAAATCTCCCATAATGTATCTTTAATATATAGACTTTTACTTCCAAATCTGAATATTTTTTGGTATATAATCGTGAGAGTTGAATTTAGAAACTTTTATATATGTATTAATCATGTAACATTGATACCCAATACATTAGCTAGAGTAGGTATTTATTAGGGTAGGATGTAGCAGATGAGTTATAAACAAATTCTTAGTAAAAAAAAATAACTGTGCTGAGCTAGTATAAAAAAAGTAATTGTGCTGAGCTAGAAATTTATCACTGAAACTGACACTTCAGTAAATTGTTTTTAGGTCAAGAACCGAGAAGGATTATGTAGGTTCATTCAGAGGGTTTCATTTATATTTTCAACTGTCTATATATGTCATGTGGAGGTATAGCTCATTCAGTATGTTTGAAATTTATATTTGCATCATTCAAAACTATTATATTGTCCTCCTGCATTCATTGACTATTAAAATGGGTCTGTCCATTAGCCTGTCGGTCTGTCTGATTAAGCTAAAGTAAAGACTTCAATCTAATTGATCAAGTCTGTGGAACACAGTAACGCTCATTCTAATTGACGTATATTGTCCAAATTTTGATATGGTGTTTATAAGGTAAATGTCTTGACTGAGTTTGATGATTAGCAATTTCCACCAAAGGTAAGCAGAGATAAGCAATTTGATTGATCAAGCCTTTGGAGCTCAATCACTTGGATTCTAATAGAGTGAGAGAGGTGAAACTTGGTGTAATGTTTCATCAACTCAGATGTGATCACATCAGTAGCGTAGGCTAAGGAACGATAAGCAATTTGCTTGGTCAAGATTTTGAAACATAACAAGTTTTCCCCTTTAATTGAGGTAAAATGTTTAAACTTGATGTATATGTTCATTAAGTGAATGTCTTGACTGAATTCAATGATTAACATTTTTTACTATTAAACTTAAGTAGAGCTAAGCAATTCCATTGGTCAATTCTTTGGGACACGATAAGCAATATGATTTTTTGAGACTTTGAAACAAAATAACTTTGATTCTAAGGTTATAGGAAGAAGAAACCTGTTGAATTTAACCAATTTCCTATAATTACTGCCAGGGATATTGCCCTTAATCACTCTGAAATATTTTGTGGAGCCCTAGAGGCTAAAGTTAATATCCAGTTGGCTTTAAATTTATACACAGTGTTTAAGGTCAGACGAGGATTTCTGGTAATTACTGCCAGCGTTATGACTCTTGATCACTTTGAAACATTTTGTGAATGCTCTAGCGGCTAAAGTTAATATCCAATTTTTCAATAATAGTCAAATAGGTTGTTGCTCATAATCTGATTTTAGTGTGTTATAATTATTATCATTACTGACAAAAGAAAAAATGTATGTGACAACCCTTATTGACTTGTGACAACCCTTATTGACTGCCTGGACAACTTTGTTGCTGAGGGCGTATGTTTCGTTAACTTAAAGATTTTTTTTTTTACTTTGTAAATGGGCGTTTAGTTTGGATGTGTTTTTTGTTACACCATTTTCCTACACAGTCTATTTATTAATTTTTTTATATTATTTTCTTGCATAAAGCCAATTTAAAACGCAAACATAGAATGATGAAACAGCAGACAATTGACGATCTGAAAGAGAGCAACGACATGAATATAAAAGAATTGATGCGCAAGAAACAAATGGCCGAGGATGCACTACAGCAAGTGGTTGATACATCTGCAACAGACAAAGCTATTAAAGCACTGATGAGGAAAAAACAGATGCTAGAACAGGCTCTTGGCAAAGATTCACCAGATTCAGCTCAAATAGAAATACAAATAGAGGATTTATTACGTAAAAAACAAATGATGGAAGATGCCATAAAGTATGGATTAGAGGACGATACGGCATCCAATGAAATGAGAATGAAAAAAAAAATGATGAGAAAAAAGTTAAAAATGGAAAGACGATTACGGAGTAGGAGACGAAAAAAGATGAATAAATCTAATAATGGTAACCGAGTAGATTGTATGGTTACATCATGGACCAATTGGGGTGAATGTTCAGTAACATGTGGTAAAGGTGTTATGATGAAAACACGAATGATCAAGCAAGAAGCAGCTAGTGGTGGACGGAAATGTCCAAAAAAGCTTGTTAAGAAAAGAAAATGTAAATTAAGAAAATGTCGTAAGTAAAATAAAGTTCTCAAAGTAAAGTTAATTCTGAGAAATATATCTTGATTGCGTCTGTCCATCCATTCAGAGTTTTTATATTATCACACACGTGGTGTTTGTATGTCTCACCCCTATCAGTCCATTGATTTTAAAGAAATTTAATGCTTTGTTTTACATTAAAGGGTGTAGAAGCCCAATTTCTGATACCGGTATTCTCTTCCAGAATTATTGTCCTTTCCAATTTTTCTACATCCACTGTAGCAGGTCAAAAATTTTAACGGATTTTGATTAAACTTAAAGTATCTGTCTATTTTCCAAATATCTCTGAATATTGTCACTGTTTGTTCATTTTTGATGAAACTGAAGATTTATGCTTATTGTACAAAAAACTGTTAAAAATTAGAAACTTAAAATATGTGGTAAGGATTGAAAGATCTTTGTGTTCGATTTTTGGTGTAGATCGGACTAGACATTCCTGTTTGTGTTAGATTTTTATGAAACTTGAGGCATATGTAAAGGATCAAATGCTCACATATGAGTTTGATTTCGGTGCGCATCAGACCTTCTGTTTTGGAGTTCTGCCTCAGTTTCTGGAAATCTTGTGAATGGATAGAGGCTACGGTTTTGGTGTGAAGCATGGGTTCAAGAGAGAATGCTGTATCAATAATCAGCATTCTGCAACCTTCCCTTTTGGGGTTAACTCTCCTTCTTAATGCAAGTTTGGTGTGATGCATTGTGATATGAGAGGACAAAACTTATGGGTAATTACTGATAATTACTGCCAGAGTCATCTCCCTTGATCACTTTGAAAAATCTTTTGTAATGTTCTAGAGGCCAAACTTATCATCCAATTAACTTCAGATTGATACACAGAGTTTAAGGTCATGAGACAAAGAAGCGTTTTGATTTTCAGCGATTTCCGATAATTACTGCCAAAGTTTTGTCCCTTGATCATTTCAAAAAATCTTGTGGACACTCTGGAGGCCAATGTTAATATCCGATTGACATTAAATTTACACACAGTGTTTAAAGTCATTAGACGAAGAAGCCTGTTGATTTTCAGTGATTTCCCATAATAACTGGCAGAGTTATGGGCCTTGATCACTTCAAAAAATCTTGTGGAAGCTCTAGAGGCCAAAGTTAATATCCGATTGACTTTAAATTTATACACAGTGTTTAAAGTCATGAGACAAAGAATCCTATTGATTTTCAGCGAATTCCGATAATTACTACCAGAGTTATCTCCCTTGATCACTTTGAAAAATCTTTTGCAATACTCTAGAGGCCAAACTTATCATCCAATTGACTTCAGATTGATACACAGAGTTTAAGGTCTTGAGACGAACAAGTATATTGATTTTCAATGAATTTTGATAACTGAACAGCTAAATCCATGATTTTAAATGTTTCGTATACTAAGCATTAGCATGGGGCAGAACTTTATAAAAACCAAACAAATTCTAATGATTTTCTGATTATTACTTTATGAGTTGTTAATCTTAATCAGATTTCAGAGTATTATAAATGTTTCATTGCCGAAAAAAGTAAGAATATGCGACAACTCTTGTTGACTGCCCGGACGATTTAGCTGCTGTGGGCGAATGTTTCGTTGCCTGGCAACCTATCTTTGTTAAAGTCTGGTTATATAAAGGGAGGGGGGTTGGGATGGCCTAGTGGTCTAGAGTGCCGCGCTTCGACCTCTAGCTGGCCGGTCACCTCTGGCTTGCGGCTGTGGTTTCGAGCCCTGGTGTGAGCGTATGTGGCATGGATATAGGGGCGCCTTCTCAACCTCGTGGGTTTCCTCCGGGCACTCCGGTTTCCTCCCACGGCTAAAGACCCCTACGCGCAAGCGAATAATTGAAATAAAAATTGAAACCATATGTTAGTCCCGAAATGACCTGGTTGTGTTGAGTGGACGTTAAACCCCATTTCTCTCTCTCTCTCTCTCTCTATATAAAGGGAATGGTAGATTAGTTACACTATTTCCTATTGTAACCTCATTTGACAATGGATGCATTAAGAACCATGATTATGACCCATGTTTGTTTTGTCCATTGTTATGAAGGCTCTAACGAACAAAGTTATCATCCAAAAAGATTGAAATATATGATGCATTATTCAAATTAGTAAAATAATGAAGCCTTTTGAATTTCAACTATTTCTGACAATTTGAATTAAAAAAGTTATTGCCTTTGGTTATGTCACAGAAACTTGTCAATGTGTCAATAATTTTTTACAATCTAAAGAATTTGCTATGTGGACAACTCGGATGTGTAAAACGGAACATTGCGATCAATGCAGTTTGATGATTTGGTATTTGATTATACAGATGTTTAAATATTCTGAAATTTCTCTTCAATTTCTATTAAGAATTATTTTATACCATTTCAGCTGTCAACTGCAAAATGGGAGATTGGAGTGAATGGTCAGAGTGTTCAAATACATGTGGTGATAGTGCTGTCCAGGTCCGAAAAAGAAAAATAGTCCTCCGACCCAAACGAGGTGGCCAAGTGTGTCTACCTAAAAGAGAGAAACGTTTCTGCAGTTTGTCAGTGTGTCCAGATGCTGATGTATGAGCTATTTTCTAAATATTCACTTTAGTTAGGAACACTGGATAAAACTTTTATTTTAATCATCAAAAAGAGGGCACCATGACAATATAGTCTTTAATATAAAATACATTTTCTATATGCCTGCTTTTTGTTTTTAAAATGGGCTATAGAATGGCATTGTCTGCCTGTTAACTATTCAAGTTTGTGACATTTTGAAATCCAGGAATCTTATAATTTTTCAGCGATTAAGTTGAAATTTTTCATAGTTGTTACTGGCATACCGACTTTGTTCAAATATTAACTATCTGTAAATCTGAGATTGAAATGTGGTCATATATTCTTGTCATCTCTGTCTATGTCATCCACAATATCATGTCACTGAGTCAGCTGGCATGGTTGTGTTTCCCAGCATGTATGTTGTTAGGAGTAGAGTCACCTGTCAAATCTCATGCTTTTTCTCCGGTCCTTGTTATCTTCCACTGCTACAGACCCCTACTTGCAAGGGAATTATTGAAAAAAATTAGACTATATGTCCCCAAATTACCTCGTTTGTGCTTGGTGGACATTAAATCCTATTTCTCTCTCTCTCTCTAATGCACACGGTCAATGTTTATGAAATTAAAAAGTTATTAATCAACTGACTTTAAATTTATGCATTCCATATTTCGGGGGGTAAAAGTCAATACTCTTTTCCACTGAAGTCTGGCATTCATCTTCAGGGGCGGATCCAGGATTTTCAGAAAGGGGGGGCGTGCTGCACCAAGTTGGGAGTGCGAAGCCAGACCCATGATTTTTGAATGGACAAAAATGCCCACAAGGACTAATTTTATACTAGTAGTACTGTAAATTACGATTTCCAACCTACACTGTTTGTGTTCTCCTTTCCCGCGAGAATATATGGAGCTAAAAATTGTTCGCCACCGCAAAAAAATAGAGGGGGCGTGCGCCGGGTGCGCCCCCCTCTGTATCTGCGCCTGATCTTATTATGGGAATGTTAATGTTCATGACACGAAGAGGCTTATTCAAATATTTTAAAGCTTTAAAGGTTAAAGTTATTGTCTGATTGACATGAAATACATAGTATTAGTGATATAGGCAACTAATTAGTTCCAACATATATTTAACACATTGTGTGTATAAAAAAAGGAATCGATTTTCAACAATTTCCTATAACTCAAACTGTCAAAGTTATCATCTGCTTTCTGAAACAGTTGAAGTTATCATCTAATATTTTAGTTATGTTTCTGTTATAAATTACAATTATTTTTGCTAATTATTTCATTAATTCTTTACTTCTTGGTGTCTTGTAAATACTTAGGAGGTTGGGGGGGGGGGGGGGGTGTCCAGTGGTTTAACACATGCGCTTGAAATTGCAAGGTCTTTCATTGAGTCAAGTGGTGTGGTTAGGATTCCCTGCTTGCACATGACAAGGAGAAGGGACATCTGTCCAACCTTGATATCTCCAAGTCCTCTGGTTTCCTACCACAGCTAAAAACCGCTAAGCACACACAAATTATTGAAAAAAAATTTAACCGTGTGTTAATCCCGACATGACCTAGTTTGTATTGAGTGGATGTTAAATTCCATTTCTCTCTCTCTTGTCAATGCTCTTGTTACACTTAAAAGAATTATAATGTGACAAACCTTTAGACTTGCTTAGACAACTTAGCTGCTGTTGCTTTATGTTTCATTGCCTAGCAACCTATCTTTAATAGATTTTAATTAATTGATATTTCTGTCCTTATATGAGATAGTTTCACTAATTTCACTTAAATTTATGTAGTCTGAAGCTTAATAACAATTTTAACTAGCATCATTTATTTGAAATTATCCACTTAGTTATTGAAATTATGTCCCCAAGTTTTTGGTACTATGATTATATAATATACATATTATTACAACCTCCCAATAATAGATTTCCAATATTATGATAGATATTTGGCGGGGGGGGGGGGGGGGGGGGGACATGTCAAAACCAAAACTTAAATTAATACGATTATTTAAAGTTACATTATGGGAGATAAGATAAAGAGATGGCAGTTCTCACTATAATAGTTAAAAACTAGATAGTGTAAAGGTAATTTGCTGAAAATTTCAGTCAAATTGGTCCACTATTAGCCGAGAAAAAAGCGTTTGAAATATTCACATAGCCTCGGTCATCATTACTCAAATCATTAATATAAACAGCATAGTCTCGATTATCCACTTGATTGATTTAATTATGAACGGCCATTAAGCGACATATAAGAATTTAATCCGCCAACATCGAAGGCTAGCCTTGACTTTAAGAGTTTATTATGGTCTGGATATGTTAATTAATGTCTAATTGATTTTAGACGTTCATGCCTGAAACATGAATTCTTGCAACCTTTAATTTCTGCCTTTGCTAACATATGTATTTTGGTGCTGTTTTTGTTTCATATTGGCATGCACATAAAAGATCCCTTGACAGTTGGAATTCGATATAAGAGAAGGCCTTAGTGCCACTGTCAGGGGAAAATTTCCCTGATTGCACACTGTATGGCGTTTCGGAGCAGAACAGTAGGACGTTAAACCCAATTTCATTTCATATCATTTGTTTGGCTTTGCTGCAGCTGTTGTAAATTAGATGATGTATTTATTTTGATGTATTAAACCACTCCTTTATAGTTTGATTATTACATCTTGAAACAGTTCTTTTTTAAGCCCTTGTCCACATTTCAGTATGTAAGTATTATGTTGCTACACCCCTGTCTAATAGTCTGCTCGTACGCCAACAATTGGCTTATAAACGCAATACAGACTAAACTTTTTGCCTACATATTCATGTGGACGTATATGGTCATCGTCTCTGTCCATCTGTCCACCGCTTGTGGCCAGTCTACAGGTCACATTTTGTTATCTGCTTTGGACGAAACTTGAAATTTAATTTTGTCTCCCAAAGGTCTTAATTCCTTTTGATATTGGCATGTATCAGACTATAACTTTAATTGATTGTGGCCCCTGATTTTATGAAAAATCACATTTTAGCTTGTGGACACACTAGAGGTCATTATATTTATCTGATTTTGAACTGTTTCTTTATAACCCAAAGATCTCGGTTCCTTTCGATATGTGCGCATATTAGACCACAACTTCCTGGATTATGGCCTGTGATTGTATGAAAAATCACAACTTGTGGACCCTCTAGAGGTCACAATTTTTATCCAATTTTAAAAATCATTTAAATGTATCATTGTTTGTGAATTTCAGTAAAATCAAACCAAACTGCTTGACAAAATGGCCACTCGTTGTGAGCAAATAATGTAAAAGTATTGTTATACGAAGGATGTGAACCTTCTAGAGGTCACAATTTTTGTCCAGTTTTGATGAAACTTGAAATATATGTGTATATCCCAAAGATCTGAGTATTTTTTGATATTCATGCATTATGGGCCCTGATTGTACAAAAATGTGGTGTATCGTTTTAGCTTGTTCTCTATCCATCTCTTGCAAAATGATTGACAGATTTTTTTCAAATTTGCTGTGACAATTGTGAACATGAAAGGATGAAGCTTATTGATATGCAACATTCCACAAATTTCTGTACCGTAGTTACTTCCTCTTTGCCGAAAATTGTGTTAACATGATAGAAACACTTTTTTAAATAGAATTTTTGACAAGAGTTGGATAGAGGATCATGGTAAGACAAACCCTATCTATGTGCGACGTTCCATGACTTACTGCTTTGAAGATACCCACCCTATTCCAAAATCCTTGTTTAACATGCTACAGTGAATTAAGGATGAACCTTGTTGATTTATGTGCCGGAAAATCTTGTGAACACGATACAGATAAGATTTCTGGAAGCAGGATCCCCCACTTCTTAGTTGTAGCCCATGTCTTTTAAGCAAAAATGTGCATAGTCTGTTTGACCTTCCAGAGGCCACAACTTTGGCTTTTACACAAGATATGTAACAAAGTTTCTGGGTTGTCTAGTCTGATGAATTAGGAACATAAGATATCTCTATGTTGGTCTATAGGAAAGAAACCTATGGATAATCAGCATTCTATGACCTTCAGTACCAAAGATATCCCTAGCCCCTCTTTCCCCATAGCGATCGAGGCTTTAGGTTTTAACATATTTCATGCATCAACATTTTCATTGTGGGCTGGATTATGGCTCCTGATTGTACCAAAAATTGCATAACATTTTTAAAAAACGTTCAAATATATAACCGTTACACTATAATGATGTTTTAGTTCGAATTTTGTGAAAATGGGATCAAAACTGCCAGACAAAATGACTGCCCCATGTTCGCAAAAAGTATTAAGTATGTAATTATATCTGTATGTCATTATATTTATCTGATTTTGATGAAACATAAAATATATTTTTATATCCAAATATTTGTGCATATTGGACTGTAACTTCCTGGATTATTATCCCTGAATGTAAAAAAAAATTCAATATTTCATCGTTACACCATAATAACAACTTAGTTTGAATTTCATGAAAATCGTACCTAAACTGCCAGGTGGTCGCCTTCTGTATACTAATAAAGTATGTAAAACCAAGGTTGTGGACCATCTAGAGGTCATAATTTTTATCCATACTTGGTATGGTGATATACCTATGCATTGATCTTAGACATGTTAAACTGCTTGCTGATCTTTCTATTGAGAATGATTTAAGACATAGAGGGGTTGTGCTGATTTATGAAGCACAAGTAGAATCATAACTCAGGTTTTGCCCGCTAAATATGCATAAAAACAGATATGATAAAATGTTTGTTAATTCTGGTCGATTGGATGTTAAACCCCATTTTTCTCACTCTGGTGCACGGAACTGTAGATAACCAGCTAGAAACATCAAAGTTGATGGGTTAATCAAATGTCGGACGTCACAGGGTCAAAGGCAGTTTGTATGACCACTGACACAACCTCTCACTACAACCGGTCAAATCTCCAAGTAGTAGAGGCCATTGAAAGTACAAAACAACGAAACGAAATATAGATCTTTATTTAATCAGATACCTCAAAGATTTGTAGAAGGAAATTGGGTTAACTGTTGATTCAATTTGGGGCTAGTATATGCTATATAATTTTATACGTCCACATTGAAATGTGGATGTATATCGCTGTCGCCCCTGCTTGTCTGTCCGGCATCTATAATTTCTTATGGTCGTTCTAGAGGCTAAAACTTTAAATTTATATACCGTGCTTAAGGTCATGAGACGAAGAAGCCTATTGATTGTCAACGATTTCCAATAGTTACTGCCACAGTTATGGTCCTTGATCACTTTGAAAAATCTTATGAATGCTCTAGGGACTAAAGTGAATATACAATTGACTTTAAAATTTATAACCAGTTTTTTTTATTTCGGTTTCGTATATTCGCCATTTTGACTTAGAGATGAAAAAAGGTTTAAAAATGAATTATTTACAATTCAGTGTCTTCATATTTTTAAATATTTTTTCATAACTTTCATAAACTTCTAGCATTAGTCTAGATTTTCATAAAAGCGACACCACTTCATATTTAAATATCCATTACATCAATTTGATTATAATTAAAAATTGCAATTGAAAGTTATATGATTTTGTCAAAAATTCGATTCCTTACCTTTTAAACCTATTTTTTATTTGAGCATTGTTACATTTTTAAAATTTGGACTTGTTAAATGCACACAATGTCTTTCAATAGTGTTTCATGCATATTACATATGTTATTTCTAACACACCAATTAAGCTTCATTTGTTTTTGTGGATTTGGGGCCCTAGAGCAATAATTAAATTATTAAGCATGTTCTAAGAGTATCTTTATGCCTTTCAGATGGAGAAGGACATGAAAACCTTTATGCTGTTCCATCGGCGCTACTAATACCAATCTTCATAATGTGTTAATGTGTTCCTGACTGTGTGTCATTTGATATGACAACTGTGTATTTTGTGTTTCTTAAAAATATAATTATAACAGCACTTAACATTACTCTTATAGTGCCATCACTCTGGAAGAATGGTGACATCGTCACAACATCAAGTCTTTCAAGTGAATATAATCATCCTTACATGATGGCTAGGCCTACAGGCGAACAGTAATTTACACTAATCTGTCTTATTAATATTGACATTTCTCATTGTATTAACAACTTCTCATGTGGAGATACAGTTATTTATGTTGTGTATCTGTTATATATGCCCAAATTATATGTGGCCGTAACTTGCTGTTGCAATGTTTGTCTGTCATCCACAATATTCTTGAAATTCATATGTATTATTTATATTAGTGCGGCCAATATAACTTTAAAAGTTATTGCTCTTCCCAGAGGCTCAAGTTGTCATCTGATTGACATGCAATTCATGCATGCTTAGTTCATGAGGTCAGATCAACTATTTGGACGTATTAGGGACAAACATTAGCACCTGATTGATTTGAAATTTATAAATGTTTGTGTTCTTTGGAATTTGATGTGCCATCATGTGCATGAAATTTATTAGTTTTATTTCTGATAATGACTTCATGGGTTGCTGCCCGTGATCAGTTTTGATTGTCTAGTAGCAAATGCTCTAATTACTTATAATGAATTACAATGTCAAATCCTCTGTAGAATTTCTGACGACTTAGCAGCTGTGGGCATTTAATTTTCTAGTAAGCTATCTTTTGTGATATTGTTAAAAATATTCTATTTTCTTACTTTATCTTCTATTCCAAAAACTCAATATGAAGAGATTTTAGTCACATTTTTATATAAAGGTATATAGAGGGTTGGAACATACATTTTTTTTTTGTAAAAATAATTCCATTCCCAAGGAGCTGAGAAGGTGCACTTGAAGGATAAACAAGAACAAGTTGTGAACATTTTATTACAAGGACCATTTAACTAAATTTCAATTTGATAAATTACATTATGGCTAATTGAAAATTGTTTACAAGTAACTATGGGTTCCTTAAAGGGACAGTATAAGGGCTGGCACAGTAACTATGGGTTCCTTAAAGGGACAGTATAGAAATGAGCTTACCCTATATATTTTTTTCAATGTGTTTCATATGCATATATTTGTAGGAGTATCCGCAGGCAAACTAGTAGTAGTACTCAAAAAGGTAATTTCTATAATCAGTACGTAATGTGTTATGATATTCTGATTATAGAATATAGTGGGTGAAACATAGAGGAAGGAAGGGATCCAAGGATTGTGGGTAGTTTTTTATACATGTAATTTTGACCTACTTCCTATTCATTGGTTAAGGCCCGTTCTCACGGTGCGACTTGTAGTAACTACCTGTAGTATCTACGTGTAGTATCTATATGTAGATTACAAAATCGTATATAAATGAGTTGATACGACTTGGAATCTCGCGATAATCTCGTCTTGTCTTAGCATAATGGCGTCATCAAGCGACGAAGAGACACTGGCTATTATTGCCCTACATTTGATAAATAAGAACAAAAAGAAAAAGAGAAAACCCAAATCGGTCTGGGTTAGAAAGTGGATACTGCGTAGACTCACTGCCGGCTTTGCGTCCATGTTTACAAACAACAAGGGGAGAGAACTCGTGTTTGTACTAATACTTGATGTCTCTCTGATTGGTCAATTTCATACGATCTGTTGACTGAAATAGGGAAGTTTCTATTTCACCCAACTCGCTTTCAACTGGTTGGGAGCTTGTAAAAGTTGGTACGACTAGGATGTTCTCACGCTGCAACTCGGGTCGATACTACAAGTAGTTACTACAAGTCGCACCGTGGGAATGGGCCTTTAGTAAATACAGTAGGCCTACATGGTGATTGATAGTTGTGCCTGACATATTAAACACAAATTTTATTAAGTGAAAACATTGTTTTTAATTATCTGGAATTACCATAAACTGAGATTGTGAAATTGATTATTCGGCTACATGTACTTAAACAATTATTGTAAGAGATACACAGTGCATTAGACATTCATATCCTTGGCTAACCCTCCACTGTTCCTAACTACTATTTAGACCTCTTGTTATAATTTGTTTGGAGATTCAACATTTACCCATACATTTTTAATGATTAATGTTTTGCAATTTATTTATAGTATTACCGTCCTTCAGTGATAATCATATACGTGTTATTTGTTATTCACTACAAACGGGTGGAGTATAGTAGGTTTTTATACACCCACATGGAAATGTGGTGGTATTGTATATTGTCCTTGCCTTGATATGTTATGCAGAATTTCTTGTGAACTCTCTACACACTACATTTATCACTCAATCTTTTTAAAATTAATACATGCTGTTTACATTAGTGAGACAAAGTCCAAACCTGTGGGTTTTCTCCAGGTACTCCGGTTTTCTCCCACTGCTAAAGACCCCTACGCGCAAGCAAATTATTGAAATAAAATTAAACCATATGTTAGTCCCGAAATGACCTAGTTCGTGTCGAGTGGACGTTAAACTCCATTTTTTCTCTCTCTCTAGTGAGACAAAGAATCCTATTAAATCTCTGTTACTTCAAGGGGTAGCCTATGGCCCTTGTTTCACTACTTGAACCTTATTACCTTATAACAACCAAAGTTTTTCTCCGATCTGCATGAAATTGATATTCATCACTGAAATTAAAACACAAAAGAACCCTATTTAATTCTATAGCGCACAACTGCCACATAAATGTGCTGGTGGGCAGACAATATTACATTTGCATAATAAAACGGGAAAACATAGAGAATACTTGATAAAATATATAAATAAAAATTGTTTTTCAGATTGTGCTTGATAGCGATAATTATGGTACTTATCCATAAAAAATTGTGTTCTGTTAATGTGTTTCTCAATCACTTAAAGGCCTGGTTTCCACATGTTAAATCTTGAAAAGGGGAATTTTAAGACGAAAGCTGGAAAATTGTACCAGATAACTTTGTACCTAAAAATGAAATGATCTGTCGACATGACTTTTAACACCATTATATTCATAAAAAACACTTTATAAATCTAAACGGGTAAGGTAGGTATTTAAAATACTTCGTTAGGCAGTCAACAATTAATCAGCGACGAATGAAAGTGTCACATATCTTTAATAAGTTTCCACTGTGCCTCTAATAGTCCTCACTATTTATCCATGACGATATTGCCAAGTCATTTCGCAACTTGAAAATGGTTATTGGAGGTGTCTCAAGAACAGTCGGCGTATTTTGTTAATCGTTATTGACTCAGATGTTATTATCCGATGGTATGTATTGATGACACAAAAGAGAAGCCTGAGGATTTCAGATGACTTTAAG
Source organism: Patella ulyssiponensis (assembly GCA_963678685.1). NCBI lineage: Eukaryota > Metazoa > Mollusca > Gastropoda > Patellidae > Patella > Patella ulyssiponensis. Next base: position 27,063,390 of record OY783226.1, on the reverse strand, counting down.
GGTTGTAGTCCAAATGAAAGAGCCTTTACGTTCTGTTGCCTGACAATCTTTATTGATATTTATTTAGCAGACGTTTTAAATTGCATACTAATATTTATTTTGAATTTTTATATTTTAATCAGATTAAATTTGTTGTGAAATTTAACGTGTTTTATTTGTCAGCTTATCAAGCCAGCCACTCAAATGCCTTCTACTATTCAGTGGCTTAAGCAATTTATTCGACTTCTTATTCAGCACTACAAACCAATCATAGTAGCTGTGGTTTTTGCGGATACGAAATTTCAGCAATAGTACATCGTTTACACAGCTTTCCTTTCAATTTGTTTCAGACTTAAACCATTCATAGATCTAGAATTGTTTTCAGTCTTTTGATACTTAGACAAAGAAATTCTAAGAAATATTGTAATTAAACTCAATTTATATCCAATATAATCTGATAGTAAAATTGGGATGATTGATACTATAGGGTATAAATCTAACTTGTATAAACTAGTATTATGCTGTTAAAACTCCCTGTGCATGCTGTGATTGTCAGTCCAGAACGTCCCAAAATTGCAATCGAGTGAAGCGGAATTCAGTCGTTTCACAGCTCTGCCAGTCCCAACGATGGAGTTGGTGTGAGTAGAACTACGATGTAATTAAACAACGAATATATTTCAACTGTCACGAAGTGGTTGATATATTTTGGTATGCGCTCCAGCCCGAAATCCCCATTTTCACTCGATTGTCACTGTATTTGGATTTGAGAGAATACGATTCCGGGACGTTCAATCGAGCATACCCCCCGAAGATCCAGTATTGTGTCATACCCCCGAGATTTACTGTAAATCATCACAATAATTAGTTCCTTTTGGAATTGTCTTTGAGCGGACATCTCAGACATCCCCTCAAAGACAGTTCCTAAAGGAACTACAAACTAACCACAATGCATATTCGCTAGAACGCTATTAGAACACTTTCGTATTCCTCTGTGTAAAAGATTGGTAAATCATTGCTTGTTCATATTAAGTGCATCCTATGTTATTACAGGCTCGGCCACCGGATCCATTCTCATCATCTTATATGTTGTTTATTGCTTGTAATGTCTTGTGTAGTTTGTTGTGTCCTGTCGGTGTTGTATGCGTGCAGTGTGGTCTTCCTGTACTTATTAATAGATTGTCAATAATTAGGGTGCAGAGTGTTTATTCTTCTTGTTACCATTGATCAAACTGAACATTCTTGTGGACACACAAGTGTCTATAGTTATCATCTTATTGTGACACCATTATGGCCGTGGGCGTATGTTTTGTTGTCTGGAAACCTATGTTTAAATAGGCGATTTCTTCATGTTAATATTAAGACACTCTATGGTGGATCCCATTTCTTCCAGTTTCTTGGCCAATGCACTACTACTAAGATATGAGAGCAATAAATAATTTGTAATACTAAATTTTGACATTAAAAAGATTTAGATAACTGATGAGCCTTAGTTTATTTTCTGTGGTATATTGTCGTGGACTCTGTCCGCCCATCCGGTGTGGATGTAGAGACTAAAGTGATTATCCGATTAGTGGTGGGGTGGAAGTTGACCACCCGCTTTATCAATCAGACAGGGTCAAAATTTGAAGGTTGCTACTGCAATCTGTGCTTAAAAAGGGTGATAAAAACATGTGAAAACCAAAATTTTACCCATAAAATGAGTTTAATGACAGTACAGTCCTTTATAGCGACATCAGGTTGGAACCTCTTCAGCATGTCACTTCTTGCCCCAAGGGATGTCATACCATAAGTTTGACCCCCCATCTTAGCACTTCTCACGGATACACTCTTAATCCCTTAGTTCAAGTGCCTGTGGATCCAAAGTCTCTACAAATCAAATTGCTTATCGCTCTGTACCCCCTGCACCCGTATCTAGAAGGGGTGCAGGGGTACATTGCCACCTCCCCAAAATAAGTCGCCCCGAGAAATCCCCCCCCCCTTTTCTTAATCTCCACAGTATAAAGTTAACCTCCTAGTACCAGATGATACTGAAAGATCACAAGGTCCTGCATCCACCCACCCAAGTTCTGGAGTACTTTATTTTTCCACATTAATGTGGGTCCATAAGGTAAAAAAAAAGTGCAAACACAGGAATAATTAATGTGTATATTTAATGAATACATGTAGAATATGAAACAATAACAGAGTACAATAAAATTAATTTCTCAATTATTATGGTCATATAAAAAATCAAACTACAGTACTCTTGTATTTTATACGGTACTCCTTGCATTATCATTCACAAAAGGCATTCCTTGCAATATTGAACCCAAATTTAAAATTTGGACATACGAAAATAATCTTTAACCATGTGGTGACCACCGAAAGCAAACTTTCTTCAAAAGCCATAAAGGAGCTATATCCTTGATTTAGGTAGAAGTGTTGGGTTGGTTTTACCCGATGTGTTATTTAAATGTAAATTAGTGATGGGATATGCTGCATACAATGGAATTTTTGTTTTTTCATGATTAAGCCAACGTCACATATATTTGCAGAACTGAAATTTCAACTTTAGACAAACTCATCAAAGCATCAATTTAATTTAAGGCTATATCCTGTATCATAAAGTCATTATTTTACAGAAAATATTTAAATTTGTCCCTCCAAGGTGTCCCCTATTCCACTCCCAAGATAGATATATATATAAGAACTCAAGTTAGATCCCATTAAGGATTCATTCTTTATTTGATTTGCGATGAAATCACTATTGCACTACACAGTACTTAGTTCATACAATTACAGTTTTACACCAATATGACATCTTCCTGATACTAAAAATCTGTCAAGAATTTAATTCTGTAAGACTTATTATGAGTGGGGTTATATACTTTGGTAACCAGTGAGTTCAAGTATGTTTGGACAGGGTCAACAACAGTATTAATGTGGGAGCATAAAAGCCAGGGAGTAGCTGTTGAAGATTTGCAATATCACACAGTGTGGACACTGATGATAAGACTACACAGTCGATTATTATAGAGCTAGTATAATAAACATGCAATGACACAATTATGACCACACAGCAACTAGGTCTAGAAAAAAAAATATAGCCATAGACAGCAGGATATCCGAACGAAAAAGTGAAAAACTTGGATGTGGACCAAATTTTGATATGGATCCTTTATGCCTTCAAGAAATCTGATCTCTAATGTCTTCACAAGCTTTTCAGGATAATATGTAATACATATACATGTATAACTATGAACCAAAAAATCCTAGATAGCAGATGCCAGAACTGAATGCTGAAATTTGATGGGGTTCATCCTTTCAAAACCTAAATGTTTCACATCAAATCTTAAAGGACAGGTAGCCAGGAAACAAAACATGCCCACATCATCTAAGCTTTCTGGGAAGCTGACGAGGGTTGGAACATACAGTAAACTTTCCCCTGTCAATTCGACACAAATCAGCCTAATTGACGCCACGCAATAATATAATTTTCCGGGAAAATTTGAAACTTACTGTCTGTCGTACGACACACTATGCGGGCAAATTTAGGACATTCTTCAAAGTTATCTGCTTGCATCAAAACGGAAGTTATCTACTTGCACATATAAACAAAAGCTTGAAATGTGCCTTTGAATCAATTATTAACCGGCGCTTGCAGTTTATTTCTAATCAAGCTAAAATTGAATTTTGATCTTCTGCTAAATCAGATCTTTGCTTAACTCGGATAAAATTGGTCCAACTGTGTTTATATTTTTAAAGGTAATTCAAAGTGTATACAAGACACGCCAACCAAATCAAGAGTAACAAGCCATTACATGTAAGTCATTATCAGAATTAATTAAATTTTAATCAGCTTCTAGTTCTTCGTGATGTTACCATCTATGATACAGAACCTGTAAATTTCCATGGTGCCAACAATATTGGTTCTGATAATGGTCTTCAACACACACATTTACCTATTTTTCAGTGAACTTACGAGTATTACAGGATATTTATTAACTACATGACTTTATATGCTTTCTTGTCTTCTAGTGCTATGAAATCCTTGAATAACTTGACAAAACTAACTTTTGCATGAAACATTTCACATGTTCTGAGAACTGATATTGCATTGCAATGGAAAATGGGGAAATTTTAAAGATTTTATTGCGGTCTGGAATGGTTTAGAGAACAGAATGATTATGGCCCAAGTACAAAGCTATTAAGTTTATTTTAAATTTCAGAAAAAAGCCATCTATAATGTTGTCAAACCAGAGCATTTTTAAATAAAAATAGCTAGCTAAAATATTTAGAAGCACAAAACCCCTATGTATAGAATAAAAGTCGACCAGGACTAAAACCAGGTTTTGATTTCTCTTTTACTTATTAACTTTTTTTTTTTTTTTAAAAGGGATTTTAAAATGAATGCCATACCTTAAATTAGGGAGCCTATGCCCTTAATAGGAAGCCAATTTTCGAATTCTTGTTCTTTCTCATAAATTATATCATATTGTTATACATAGAAGAGTAATGTTTTTGGATATAAATATATATTACTATAATCGTAATAATTCATCATACTAAAAGCTTATATTGCGTTTATTTCACAAAAGTTTATATACTTCCAGTAAATCCTATTCTATAATATAAATACTTGTTAACATGACACAATCGTATAAAAATAAACTACTTCAAGCTAAACTCTTGCAGTACACTTCAGGTACTCTATCGTTTTTTACAATAGCCCGAATAAAACTATTTAGATACAAGTTTAACCATAACATGTATTTGGCAATGCTATATTTAAAACCATAACATCCAGCAATTTAATTTTGTTATAATCACATTTCATCAGGATTTGATCCAATCCCAAATGTTTTTTCCCCAATTATCTTTTAGAGTAATATATATTTTAAAATTTCACCATGTTAACGAATAACACATCACTGTGATTCCATATCTGAATCATTTCCATTGCGATTTGTTTCATTGTCAAGATAATCCTCCGGCACAGTTGTGGTGTAGCTAAATTTCTCTAATGTTGGTTTTGGTACCTTGCCACGTGGCCCAGTTGTTGCCTTCTTTTCATATGCAAAGACAATGTCTTGATCAGATGGCAGGGTCGATTTAAATGCTGGAATTTCATAAGCATCGGCAAGATATCTCCAAATATGACTGAATTCTTTTGGAATCTCAAAGCCTTTGTATGCCTGTAAAATTTAAAAACAAAACAAAACAATTATACATACAGATGAAATAGTTTCAGAGCTGTAGCTTCAATAGCTCACAAAAGTTTTTTTTAAAATGTTCAAAGATAATTGCCAGGCAACGAAACATATGCCCGCGCTCAGCTAAGCTCTGCCCCATGCTAACGTTAAGAATAGGAAACATTTAATATCATAGATTTAGCTGTCATTTTCAGAAAATCAATACACTTGTTCGTCTCAAGGCCTTTTAAAAAACATGTCTATCAATCTGAAGTCAATCAGATGATAAGTTTTACCTCAGGGGAGATAACTTTGACAGTAATTATTGGAAATGGCTGAAAATTAATAGTCTTCTTCGTCTCATGACCTTAAACACTGTGTATCGATCTGAAGTCAATCGGATGATAAGTTTGGCCTCTAGAGTGTCATAATTTTTTCAAAGTGATCAAGAAGGAGAGTACTTTGGCAGTAAAAATATATCGCTTAAAATCACATAAACACTTTGCATCAATTCAAAGTCATTCAGATATTAACTTTGACCTCCAGATCGTCCACAAGATTTTTTTAAGTGATCAAGGGCCATAACTCTGGCAATAATTATCGGATATCACTGAAAATCAATAGGCTTCTTCGTCTCATGACCTTAAACACTGTGTATAAATTTTAAGTCAATCGGATATTAACTTTAGCCTGTACTTTGGCAGTAAAAATCGGATATATCGCTGAAAATCACATAAACACTTTGCATCAATTCAAAGTCATTCAGATATTAACTTTGACCTCCAGATCGTCCACAAGATTTTTTGATGTGATCAAGGGCCACAACTCTGGGACTAATTATCGGAAATCACTGAAAATCAATAGGCTTCTTCGTCTCATGACCTTAAACACTGTGTATAAATTTAAAGTCAATCGGATATTAACTTTAGCCTCTAGAGTGTCCACAAGCAATTGCGGACGCCGGACCGCCGGACGGATGGGGGCGACGACAATATACAACCACATTTCAATGTGGGCGTATAAAAATACAAAGTTTACACAACAAATGCAAGACCACTTCAATAATGTAGTGGATAGACAGACCAGTCAAATTTTCACTGGGGTTTGAATAATTAAGTTTCCAAATCTTTTATTTTTCTCACTTCAGTTATTTTTAAGTCTGTTTTAGAGAACACACCCTGACCATTGTAAAAATACAAAACAAATGTTATTTTAAAGTATTCTAAAATCTTGATAAAAAATGGTGGGACAAATCTCAGTCTTAAATGATGCAATTCATTAAAATATTTGTAATTTATTTTAATTAAAAAATACACCAATAAACCTGGTACTAAGTATTTTATATGTTCAATATATGCTGATTTTGAAAATAAGAAAAATATTTACAAACTCTTTTTCCTTTTTCTTATAAAACCATTACATTTGTAAGGGACCCACTGGTACACTTTATAAAAAAACATGCTAGATACGCACATCTTGGCTTTTAGTAGGAATTAAATTAATATTACTGATACGCAAAATTATTTTATGAAAATCAAATTAGTGATCTTTTTTAGCTGAAAGGTAGCTGGAAATTGGCTGTTGTCGGCTTCTAATGACATCCCTGGGCCACTGTCTTTTGCTTTTGTGTTTATGTTATGTAATGAATTGTGTGGAAAATTCCACGATCACAGCACAGAGTCTTGTAAAAGTAGTGCACCGAAACAAAATCTGTATTGTGATAAATGTAGTCTTGACAAGAAATTGTTGATGATGGGAAAAATTTTCTGGTCATATTCACAAACAATCAGTCAGCAAAAACTCACCCTTCCAGCTACTCTCAGATGCTGTAACCTTGGTAACAGGTGACAATCAGAAAAAGAAAGGACATCATCAACCAGAAACTTGGTTTCATGTGAAGCTAGAAATTCATCAAGTTTCTTCAATTCTGCTAGCATCGTGGTATCTGGTTTTCCTTGTAAATAGTGATTAAATGTCTGTAAAAGATAACATCATTTTAAGATACATTATGGGAGATTAGATAACGAGTTGGCAGTTCTCACTATAATAGTTAAAGATAGGTTGCCTGACAACAAAACATACGCCCACAGCAGCTAAATCGCCTGGGCATGTCAACAAGAGCTGCCGCACTTTTTTTTACTTTTTTCAGAAATGAAACATTTATAATACACTAAAATCAAGAGGCGTCTTTGTCTCTCTCCCCTAGCACTGTGTATAAATTCGAAGCCAATCGGATATTAACTTTGGCCTCGAGAGCATCCACAAGATTTTTTTAAAGTGATCAAGGGCCATAACTCTGGCAGTAATGATCAGAAATCGCTGAAAATCAATAGGCTTCTTCTTCTCATGACCTTAAACACTGTGTATAAATTTAAAGTCAAAGGGATATTAACTTTGGCCTCTAGAGCATCCACAAGATTTTTCAAAATGATTAAGGGCAATAACTCTGACAGTAATTATCAGAAATCAATGAAAATCAATCGGATTCTTCATCTCATGACATTAAACACTGTGTATAAATTCAAAGTCAATCGGATATTAACTTTGGCCTCTAGAGCGTCCTTAACATGTTTTGAAGTCATCAAGGGCCATAACTCTGGCAATAGTTATCAGATATCGCTGAAAATCAATAGCCTTCTTCATCCCATGACCTTAAACACTGTGTATAAATTTAAAGTCAATCGAGTATTAACTTTAGCCTCTAGAGCGTTCACAAGATTTTTCAAAGTGATCAAGGATAATTATCGGATATAGGCTTCTTCGTCTCATGACCTTAAACAATGTATTAATTTTAAAGTCATTCGCATATTAACCTTAGCCTGTAGAGTGTTTACAAGAAATTATGGACCACAGGCGACGACAATATACGACCACATTTCCAAAGTATAAACTTGACACTTTCTAGTCAATTATACATGTATCATTAAAAGTTTTTATCATAAATACAGTGCCAAACTTATAAACAAAATTTAATGAGCCATTTCAAACACAGATCTATCTAGTGCCATGAAGACTTGTTGGTTTATGTTGTTTATTATTACAATCTTAATTGCCAGTATATTAACTATAATGGTATCTTATTCAAATTTACAATATTTACATGAAGAAACAGTTTTAAAACATTTGTGTTCTTTAGCCTGTGCATGTTTTTATAAGTATGGGTAAAATTGGATGCTATTCAATTACCCAAGCATTTAAGCAAACTTCTTTTTTCTCAATCAAGAGCAAACCTTCTTGAAAATACATTATGCATTGATTTAGTCAAATAATTGACCGCCATGACGATTGACACGTCCGACGCTGAATGATAATCACTAATCAGTCTACCAGAACTCTCAATTTAGTTGGCATTATTTATATTTCTGCTATAAAAATCAGTAATATAGCTATTTTTGTGTTCACAATGTTTAAGAATTAACTCTGAAAATTGAACACAATCAAATTATCTGCGAAACACCGTTAAAGAGCATCACACCTCAATGTATTTTTTTTTATTTCATCCACGTTAAGTAATTTTAGATCAATAAGCTTATAAACAGAAGTGTTTCCGTCATACCCACAGGATTCTGACAAACGACTGGCCTACCTTATATAGATCTTCAACACACTTCATAGCTGCAACATTTGGTGCATTACGTCTCTTTAATTCTGGGCAGTCTTTGTTAATGCTTTCAAAGAAAACTTCTAATTCTTCAAATGTGTCATACATCATACCACTAATATCCTGTCCAGTTTTTGTGATACATGACCTTGCTTTTACAACAGGGAATTTTTTGCTCCAACCTTCTTCCAAAAAGTTTTTGGGTGGACAGTCTGCTTGGACTGTGAAGACTTTGAAATTGACGCCTTCTTGATTTTCAGCCATTAGGTAGGACATCATAAACCATTGATGACATATAGGACAAGATCCTCTGGTTTCCTTGTCTATGGCAGAAGCCTGTAATGAAATTTTGAAATTAAAGGGATTACATGTGATTGCACCAAGTGCTATCTATTATTAGATAGCCACACAAGGCGTGGAAATACACTGCAGGATGAATGCAGCGATATACACAATTATTTATTAAATATAAATGATAACTTACAATATTATTATAACGGAATTTCATTGTCGAAAAGTAGCTGCTATTTATACTAACTTGGGTGCAACAGTTTCTTTCACCTTGAAGATGGAGGTGGTGATACATGTATCAAAAGCAAAAGAAATATCGCTATAGTTATATCTTTCGTAGTTCCCCTGAGTAGTTTACCACCTGAGAAAGACGTGTTTACGTCGGCAAAACTTAATATATGTCTCTGCGTAATCTTTTATCACAGCACTATAGTTTTTATTAATTCAACGATGATAGACAAACGCCAAAATGACTACCATAATCGAAACTGATTTAAAATAAAATTTTGTTGGTCTAAGTCATCATAGCCTTCAATAATAACATCCATAAAATAAAGCTTCTGTCACCATATAAAGCAAAAAAATCATAATGGTAAACAGTATTAAAAATCTAAGATTGCTGATTCATTGACCTAATTCCAACGAATTCAAGTGCCATCGGTATTCAGCATTCTTTTGGAAAAAATATATTATTAATTAATGACTGTTTCTCAGAGTATTTGGTGTTCTATCAGTGGAATATATTCAAGGAAGATTTAACAAAGAACTGGTCTGTGAAACCATCAAATGTATGATCCAATTATTATTTTAATGCATCAAGAAGATTCATCAAAAAAACACCCAGTTTGTGCTGCCATTTAGTTTGACATCGGTTGTCTAGTTTATGAAACTAAATAGTCATAAACTGGATGATTACATGTCATTTGGGACTCAAAATATGACCGCGACATTTGGGACTCGGGTATACGAAGTTTGGGACTCAAACAAGATATAGTAATATGTTGGTAAAGTGACATATCGGTTGGCATTATGCCAATAAACCAGTTCTAAATTGATTTTTTATTTTATACACTATTGACTGGCAATCTGAACGACAGACTCACCCTACCTGCTACCATTTAATTTTCGTACGTTAGTTACGTACGTATTGACAGGGTGTTCATTTTTAACAAATATTGAAGGCTACATCATCATAGTCATACAGAACTTTATTTTATAGCCATTTCAGTTATGGTTGTGATCATTGTGTGAATAAAAACGTTAGCAAGTTTCATGACTGTTACGTGATGGGCAAAGGACTACAAATTGTGTTTTAAAGAAATACCACGACATTTTCTGATTTTGACTTCGGCATTTTCTGATTCTGACAATAAACACTAATCAAACAATCAAAATTGCTAAAACCATAACGCCAATTAACAAACAATACAAGAATACTTCATTAAAAAAAAAACATCTGTGAACAACAAAACAATGATCATATACAAACAATACAATTAACATTAACTTTATTATAAAAACATCGGTGATTCGATCTGAAATCAAATAACAAAATAGTCAACGAGTACTAGCTATTTCTTCCATATGATTAAATTGTGTACGAGTCTTATAAATACATTTATTTATTTTAACAATACATTTATTTTTTCATAACACGATTTGTAGTTTTTGTCTGTCACATAACTTTCAAATGTTTTTATTCATTCGTCCATGATAGACACACGTACGACACAGTGATCATGTGACAACCATAATTGAAATTGCTTTAAAATAAAATTCCGTACCACGACTATGCCAGATACCTTTCAATAATAATAACGACAATACATGTATGTTTAAAACTAAGCGTCTGTCAGCATGTGTATATAAACAAGCCAACAGTGAGGTTGATGTCCCCCGCCGAAATCCCAAAATAAATAGATGACACATTAATTAATCGCACATTTATTTTTTTCAAACGTATCGAGCAATCAAACTGTACACGAAGTGTCATCCACGAGAAAAATGAAAATGTAGTTAGGGGGACCCTAAAGGCACGCTTGACAAAGGGAAAGTGCCCTCGTGTCCGAGTCAATCGTTTCTATACACTGTTACTGTCGAATCCATTACTGAATGAGAACGCAGTCATTGTATTAGCATAAAAATCATCAATCAAGATGAACCTAAGTTACCTTGTCCCAAAGTATCAACCAATCAAATTGCTTATCTCTGTCTACCCTAAGCAGAAAATGCTCATCTTCGAACTCCATCAAGGCATTGACCTAATAAGCATACACACCAATTTTGAACATTTTAACTCAATTAGAAGGAGAGTTATTGTGTTCCAAAGTCTCGGCAAATCAAATTGCTTATCACTCTGCTTACCCTGAGCAGAAAATGGTCATTATCGATTTTAGTCAAGGCATTACTGTAATGAAACTATACACCAAGTTTCATCACTCTCACTTAATTAGAACTAAAGTTACCGTGTCCCAAAGCATCAACCAATCAAATTGCTTATCTCTGCTTACCCTAAGCGGAAAATGCTCATCTTCGAACTCCATCAAGGCATTGACCTAATAAGCATATACACCAAGTTTGAACATTTTAACTCAATTAGAAGGAGAGTTATTGTGTTCCAATGTCTTGACCAATCAAATTGCGTATCGCTCTGCTTACCCTGAGCAGAAAATGCTCATTATCGAACTTAATCAAGATATTACTGTAATGAAACTATACACCAAGTTTCATCACTCTCACTTAATTAGAACTAAAGTTATCGTGTCCCAAAGCATCAACCAATCAAATTGCTTATCTCTGCTTACCCTTAGCGGAAAATGCTCATCTTCGAACTCCATCAAGACATTGACCTAATAAACACGTAGTTTGAACATTCTAGCTCAATTAGGAAGAGAGTTATTGTGTCCCAAAAAGTGTGACGGACAGACGGACGAACCCATTTTAATAGTCCCCCAACTTTCTTCGAAAGGCGGGGGACAAAAATTATAACGGTAGATGCTACTTAAATTTAAACGTAGCATCGCCGGCTTATTGACCTAGAAATTCCAATCAATCTCACGTGTCATTGGCGGATTTGGCAATGGCAGAGAAAATATATTATTATTAATGACTGTTTCTCAGTGTATTTTGGTGTTCTATCAGAGGATTATATTCAACTAAGATTTAAATTTCACTAACAACTGGTCAGCAAAACCATTAAATGTATGTATAATCTAATTATTATTTTAATATCTACCGGTACCTGGAATTCATACGGAGCGTCAAAGAAGCGCGATAAATCAGTCGGCCTCGGGCCAAGGGACCGACGTTTGTGTCGAACACTGGTCCCAAATATCGTTTATGTTGAGTCCCAAATGACGCGAGTCCCAAATGACGTGATACCAACTGGATGACCAATATCGAAACTAAACTAAATGGTCATAAACTAGACGACCGATGTCAAAACTAAACGTGTTTCTTAAACTAAATGGCAGCACAAACTGGGCGTTATTTGATGAATCTTGATGGTAGTGTTAAAACACTTTTTGGACAGCAATGTATTAACTGAATATGTGTATTAGATTATAGATGGTAAGCTCAGTTTCTTTTTTTCATCAAATCTGAATGATACCCGGGTCCCTAGTGTGTATTAAGATCTCCAATGATGCAGATCTTCTAACTCAATCTTAAGAGGAGTGAGGAAGGCGCTGGCTCGCTAGCCGGGAGGTTGGCCGAGAAAGTTCATACATTATATAACATCAGTATGATGTGTCATCTGCCGGAGTCCGAAATGCCATCTGCCCAAATCCAAAACATCATGGCCATATTTTTATGAGTTTAAAATGATGCAGGATCCAAATGAAATGTAATCGCCAATTTGATTGGTCCAATCTAAAGCTAAACTTAAGGATTGCTGGCTTCTTCGGACGAATCTGCAGCTTCTGGACTCAGTCTGGAGTAGATAACAAACCTTATCTCTCCACACTCCCATGTTTCGAGATAAGATTTTGTCCCATAGACTCCAACGTAGCACATCCCGTCGTGATTCACTCCCGCTGCGATTAAACAAAATTGACAATATTTTCCATCAAAACAACGATTGATTATTGTTATTTATAATATTTCCGCCACTCCCAACTACAATTAAGCATTTCATCCTACCTGAAACAGGTACAAATCGTCGTATTTAAAATCGAGGCGTTAAGCCGTTACTAAGACCGCCATCTTTTTTAAACGGCATATTTTGACGGATATCATCATGAAGGCGGGGCTAAATGTGAGGCTTTTATAACAGCCAATCAAAAAGGCAATTTTGGACCTGATAATAAATGGCAACATAGATCGTATCCGTCAGGATGTGGTAAACGGGGCGTGTACTAAAGGGACCTGTAGTGTTGGCGCATGTACAAAGTATAGTGTAACTATTCAAGAATTTTGATGTCGGTGAATGTCGAACAAAAACAACGCTTCATTACTTTAAACGCGATATTTAGAGTTAGGCGATAGTTGTGCCACTACATTGGCCTCTGTAAGTTTAATTAGTCATAATAGCATAAACTTATCTTATTTTAAAGATGTTACATGTATTAATAAAAAAATTGAGTTTGCCACGTCAAACTGAAAGCTCCCAATCGTAGCTAAAAACAAACATATCAGTATTATCTCAACGTTTTTAGCTACGTTCTCGTAGCAAAGTCTTGAGATGGTTCAGATTTACTTGAAATAACGACTAACGATCACTATATAAGTATAATCGGTCGATTTAGTCATTTTTGCCCCCCATGGTCATTCCGAAAATCGGTCGATTTTTTAGTCATTTATTCGAGAGACTGTTCCATGTTATTCTGAATCGGTGAGACGTATTCCCATCTTAACATATAGTTCCAGGTTGTATTGTACCGGTACTCAAAATATTGTATTTGGCGCTGTACGCGTGCGGAAAAAAAATGTCGGCCGTCGCTGTCGTAATAACAGGTCGCAATTTGTTTACAAATGTCATTCACTCATTCAGTCCTATGCATTTTAAGAGTATTGGAACCGTGTCAATAATTATATCCGCTTAGGAATTTCGTAGCCTGGCTACATTTTGGAACTATTACCACTGGTTTTAAACATCGTAAGAGGGTCAACTTTGAAAATAAAAAATCAAAAAAAAATCTGGCCGGGTAGAATTTTCTGGGCGGGCGGGGACGATCACCAACTATTTTTTTTTATGTCGCCTAACAGCTGTTTTATATTTTACGTGAGGTAGATAGTTGTCTTATTTTATTGAATTGATTGTTCAGAGGGATAATAAAAGAATAATTACTGCTTGTTCTATTTTGTTTTGTTTTTCTTTTATCAAACATTAAACAAACTTTTTTTTATAATTGTGACAGCCAAAAGGTGGTTTAAGTGAAACAGAATAATTGCTATCTACACACAGCCACCACTACGATGATTGACAGCTTACATTTTTCCTCATCCAACAATTAGTAATTACAAAGAACCATAATGTTTCTTTGCAGATACTTCAATTATTTGTTACGCTTTGATCGCTGCCATTTGTTGATATTATGTTGTGTTTTGAATTGGCCTTTTAGCTATTTCTAATATCCACCCCGCTCCCCCAAGTCCAAAATGTCACCTGCCCAAGTCCGAAACGTGGAGGTCACATTTTTGGTCTGAAATGTAAATCCGAAATGACCTGTAATCAAATATGGTGAATCCATTTTAAGCTAGCAGAGGAGACAACATCTTGTTGAATTGTTTCTCTCTGTTGTATAGTATACAAATGAAACCAGGAGGTTATGGGGTAGGCCTAAATTATAAAAATAACCTCCACTCCACTCCTCACTGACTCAGTCTTCTGTGTCCCGATGAAAATTTCAAAAATCCTCGTTTGGGTTCATTTTAAGTCTACAGACATATTTTTAAACATATAATACAGCGAAAAATACAGCAAGTCTTAGGACATTACCGTTGTGCCTCGATATCTTCACCACGGAAATGAAAACTTGTTGACTTGAAGGGTGTTCCGCCATCACTCGCCATATAAAATATTCCATATTCTTAAACACCCCGTTTAGGATTTAGGCCTCTTGTCGGATTACTAACCTTTATGTATAATTCAAAGTCTTGTTTTGGATTGTCGCTACTTCCATTAGCTTGTTCATTTTCATACACTGGCGTTTCTTCACTCATTTTGAGAGGTTTTTATCTTTCGTGAAATGACCGTCTGTGGTAAATTGTTCACTTTTCTTGCGATGACGCATAAAACCTCGCCCAATGTCACCGTCTTTAATGCGCATGTTACATTAGTCACATGATCAACAAAGAGCTCGTAGACGCGATGAACCAGACTTGGCTATTTTTTTTCTTAATATTAGTTTTATCCAGAAGAACAAGAGACCTTTTCTTAATGTTGGTTTAGCATTATCCAGGGGAGGATCTAGGAATTTTGAAAAAGGGGGGGGGGGGGGCGCCGCAAAATGAGGGCACTGACCACGGAGACGGGGCACGCCGCTGAGTCTGAGAGGGGGTGGGGGCGCCAAGAAAATTATCCGTCATTTCCTTGCATATCTGTAGCCAATTCAAGAGCTATTTGGCTGATATTTTCGTCTAAACGTTCGGAAATCGTAGAAAAAGAGCCTCAAAATCGAGCAAAAAAAATAGTTGAAAGGCACTTTCAGTAGTAAAAAAAGGCACTTTCGAAAATTGGGGGGGGGGGGAGGGGGTGCGCGCATTGAATCCGCCTCTGTTATCTGACCATGAAAACATTGTTAGTGCCGCAGGCGCGGATACAAAGGGGGGCGCACCCGGCGCACGCCCCCTCTATTTTTTGCGGTGGCGAACAATTTTTAGCTCCATATATTCTCGCGGGAAAGGGGAACAAAAACAGTTTAGGTTGGAAATCGTAATTTACAGTACTAGTATAAAATTCTTCCTTGTGGGCATTTTTGTCCACTCAAAAATCACGGGCCGGGCGGCGCACTCCCAACTTTGTGCAGCACGCCCCCCCCCCCCCTTTCTGAAAATCCTGAATCCGCCCCTGTGCCGCTTTTGTTTACCTACTTTAATATTCATCCAGTGAAGGACAGTTACAAAACGAATTTAAAGTAGCTAAGTCTCTAACTCAATTAATATCATCCAAAATCTTCAACATTGAAAACACTAATTATTTGCCAATTCAAGTCCCGGGTTAGGCGAAGCTTGTGTTAAGGTTGTGTTGCAGTGGTGTATTACTGGTGTTCTTTTTAGTGCCTTAACCTGAGCAGGGGCGGATCCAGGGGGGGGGGGCAAACCCCGCCCTGGTCAGCTACATAACAAAAATTAATGCCTTGCATCAATGAAATTAAATCACAATGTGATCCTACATCATTATAAAAATGATTTCTCTCTTTAAAAAGCTCAATTTGTATGCATGGTTATGTAATTTAGAGACGATGATGGCAGATTTCCTTAACTGGAACCTGGCAAACCCCCTCCTGCAAAAATTCCTGGATCCATCCCTGCTGAGCCCCTCGATTTAGCACTAGGCCTAGTGTTTACACCGGTATCACGTCATTTAATGGGACTCACGTCATTTGGGACTCAACATAAACGAGTCCCAAATGACGTCAGTCCTAAATGACGTGAGACCCAAATAACATGTAATCTTTACACCAGTGTCTAAACTAGGTTAATACCAGTGTTAACACTGGTGGAAAAGAAAAAGTCACCTATAACACAACTGTTATCTTTATAAATGTTACACAGTGTTATTGTCTTCTGTTCTTTGTACGAGATGGATAGAGAACAAGCTAAAAAACAAAAGCCATTTTTCGTACCATCAGGGAACCATAATCCAGAGAGTTAGAGTTATTTTTAAATAAATAATAACTTTTATCAAGTTATTAATATCTATCAAGTTTGTATGTCATTAGAAATAATATTGCTCAAAGATCCCTGTCTTTACATTTTTTTCATGTAAATTTGTTTCTTGAATCGGGAAATTGATACTGAAAATATAGATAACTTGAGGGGTTCAGTATAAGTTAGTGTTTGGGTAACACACATACGACACTGCTGTTCATGTTGTGTAAATATATCCCTGTTTAACACAACCTCAATCCCGCAGACCTTAACTCGGATTGATTTCAAATACAGAGGGGGTCTGAGGTTGAGTTAGCACAGTGTTACACCAGTGCTACACTGATCTAACTGGTGTTAAACACTACACCACCTTCACGCCAGACTTGAATTGACCCATTGATGCTGTGATCTTACTGGGAAAAGATGGACTTCTGATATCCAATATTTAAGACAAAATAAACATTTACCATTGGTACACGAATCATGTACCATAATGCGTTTCAGTCCCAGTTGTAACAAGAGACTCAAGGAAGGAGTCTAGTAACATTGCACCAAATCAAACGGCGTATGTAGACTGGAATAACCAGACGCTAGAAATTTGCATTCGATTGAGACTGTTGGCTTATTTCGCCAAACATAACTGGTTTGTAATTACAGTAAAGACGGAAACCAATGAATGTAAATCAGTTTACATTCGTATACAGTATTATATGCGTTGCGACCCACTTGTGTCAATTTCTAGGCCCCAAATGTTACCGATTTAGCTCCTTTAAATTAAAGTCAGGCTATCGGGTGGGGAGGGTACCAGTCAAGTTATTGGATTAGTTTGATTGGAGAAATTTAATTCTTAATCGAGCCAGTTACGATATTCGTTATTATATTAATGATTATTTATTGAATTTGTTGCATTTATGAAATTGTAATATATTGAATAAAATGATTTACTTTGTTGTTTATTCACGAAAGGGCCACTCTAGCTTAGCGATTTTCTGAAAACCAGAAACTAATAATACCCTGAAAGAAAACTATGTCGTGTGGACGACTCTTCCAACGTTATTATATCCCGAAATTAAACTAAGTTGTGTGGACGACTCCACCAAAGAGTGTGGATGATCCGAAAGTAAACTGTCGTATGGACGACTTTACCAACGTATTATTATATCCCGAAATTAAACTTATTAAGTTGTATGGACGACTCCACCAAAAAGTGTGGATGCATAGAACTGTACTAGAATTATATACGATCTATGGTGGATGATCACACAGAACTCCGCACAAATAAATTAAGAATACCCATGTCCTGGTGTTTCCAGCAACGTTATTTTTCAAAATTTTCTAAGGGCAGACCCCAGACATGGGTGCCGCCTCCATTGGCGAAGTGCGGGGGGCGCCGCCAACAAATGAAATTATAGAAATTCTCGTTCTGGTCGCCTTATCCATGTCCTTATCGGTGTATCGGATTAGTTCTAGTTTAGAGGACAAACGTTTCTCATTTTGATGTGTTTAACATTAACTGAGAAATAGCCACCGAAATTGACACACGGGATCATTTGCTGGCAACCTTGATTGTGGCTCAAAGAGCGTGGAAAACCCGTTTACAGTATCAAATTTTCAAAATTTTAAGAGGCGGGGGGGGGGGGGGTGGAAGGCCGCGCTCAGTAACTCGGGCATTATATTGGCCAACTGAGAAATAGCCACCGAAATTGACACACGGGATCACTTGCTGGAAACCTTGATTGTGGCTCAAAGAGCGTGGAAAACCCGCTTACAGAATCAAATTTTCAAAATTTTAAGAGGCGGGGGGGGGGGCTGGAAGGCAGCGCTCAGTAACTCGGGCATTATATTGGCGCCCCGACCACTCTGTTGCGCCCCCACTTTTAAAATCCTACGTACGGCTCCGGGAAAGACATTTGGTGTTTTCAACTACAAGACACTTGGTTTTGCTTCGACGCGGATCCAGGATTTTTTGCAGGGGGGGTCTAGGTTTGATAATTTCTTAACTAATTGCGCTCAACCAATTAACGGGGGGTTTGGGGGCCCTCCCCCTGAATAATTTGGTAAATTAGATTCAATTTGGTGCATTCTGACGTATTTCCGGAAGGTAAATTCCAAAATTACAGGTCTAAAAATCGCCAATAAAATTGCATAGATTTAAGTTTCAAATTTTCAAGTCTGAGCAGGGGGGGGGGGGGGGTCGCAGGGGGGGGGTGTCCGGACCCCCCCCCCCCCCCCCCCACCCCCCTCTGGATCCGCGCCTGTGCTTATAATACTAAAACCGGCCAATGGTTTATTGATGGGACTTTTAAATCGTGAAAAAAAGCCCTTTTACCGTACTTTTATAAACTTGTATCTATACACTGTAAATTATGTAGTTAGATGTAGGCTTATGTATGTGAAATATCATTGAAATAAATTTAATAGTTTGTATGTCTTATACAATGTAGGCCTACTATGGTGTTTTTTCGGAGAGGGCCGGTATGACGAATTTGTATGTCCGTTATGACCAAATATTTTTGGTCGTTATCACCTAATTATCTTGGTCGTTATTATTTCTAAAATTAGGGTCGTTATATGTCATCTATGGTTATGTCTCTAACCAATGACGTAGAACTTCCCCACACAAGTCTCGCACTCGGCAAGCCGTACCGGAATCTGCCGAGATTTGCCGAGTGACAAATCTCGTTGTCCAACGAGGGGAGAGAACTCTGTTTGGGAGATGGATGCAGACCACCATTAATTTCCCCATTGACTTCAATGTTAATTCGGGCCTCTTTGCCGACCTCCAACGTTTACCCTTTTTTTTTGGCCGAATACTTTTCACTACCGACAGACGAACAAATGGTCATGTCTTTGCGCCAAAATTTGTATCAGGTTGACCTCCAAAATTTTGAGATAGAAAAACTTGAAGAATCAGTTACTGGGTTAGTAACTGAGTTACCGTACGTTACCGTACACATGTTAGTGTTAGCATACCACCGTTATCCTTCCGCCTCAAAATCATGGATATTGACCAAAGCCTAGCAGAAAATGTTAATTCGAACCCTCTTCGTTCATTCTAGACCAATTAATCAACAAAAATGGGCATGCAAACGTGGGAAATTTAATGGTGGTCTGCCTCCTGATTGTAAATGTGCTAGACCGTCTCCGATCTTGCTCAGCTATCGGATCGTCTTTATTGCAAAATGCTAAATCATGTATAGCGAGTAAGATATAGAGCGAGGAACATGTCAGTCAATTTGATTGACAGTTCAATGTACGGCCTTGACATTATGTATAGTAGAGGCTAAAATCAGATGTTGGATCTACTTGTAAATATTAATTTGTTTGGCCTCACTGTAACTGCGTCTGTTTAAATTAAAAGATTTTGGAATACCTTTTAAAATAATTTCCATAAAAAACACGAAATTTGAGTTATTTTATTATTTTAAATTAAGAATATTATCCTAAATGTCCTAGAAATAGAGAAAATCATCGCATTATACCACACATAGAATTAGAACCCATCGGTTTCGCTTTATCTTATATTTGAAAGAAATTTGGAGTATTTCTTTCAATTAATTTCCATAAAATAAAGATATTAGAGGGATTTTATTGTGGAGTATTTTTTGCAATTAATTTCCATAATAAAAACGATATTAGGGTAATTTGAATATATAAATTAAGAATATTATTCTCTATATCCTAGATATAGAGAAAATGGTTGCCTTAGTACCACATTCGTCCTCGCTTTATAGTTAGTCTTTTTCTTACGTTTAAAAGATTTTGGAGTATTTTTTTTCAATTAATTTCTATTAAAATAAAATTGATATTAAGGTGATTAGATTATATAAATTAAGAATATTATCCTATATATCCTAGATATAGAGAAAATCGCTGCCTTATACCACACATTGAACCCAATGGCCCTCGCTTTATAGTGAGTCTTTTTCTTATGTTTCAAAGATGTCGGAGTATTTTTTTCAATTAATTCCCATTCAAAAACTATATGAGGGTGATTTGATTATATAAATCAAGAATATTTTCCTATATATCATAGATATAGAGAAAATCGTTGCCTTATAACACACATTCAACCCGATCTTCCTCGCTTTATAGTGACTCTTTTTCTTATGTTTACAAGATGTTGGAGTATTTTTTTTCCATTAATTTCCATTCAAAAACGATATTAGCTTGATTTTATTTTATAAATGAGGAATATTACCCTATAAATCCTGGAAATAGAGAAATCGTTGCCTTATACCATACATGGAACCCAATCGGACTCGCTTTATAGCGAGTTCTTTTCTTATGTTTAAAGGATTGTGGAGCATTTTTTCAATTGATTTCCATAAAAAAAAACTATATTAGGGTGATTTGAATATCTAAATTAAGAATATTATCCTATATATCCTAGATATAGACAAAATGGTTGCCATTTACTAAATATAGAACCCAATCGTCCTCGCTTTATAGTGAGTCTTTTTCTGATGTTCAAAAGATGTTGGAGTATTTTTTTCAATTAATTCCCATTCAAAAACTATATGAGGATGATTTGATTATATAAATCAAGAATATTTTCCTATATATCATAGATATAGAGAAAATCGTTGCCTTATAACACACATTCAACCCGATCTTCCTCGCTTTATAGTGACTCTATTTCTTATGTTAAAAAGATGTTGGAGTATTTTTTTTCCATTAATTTCCATTCAAAAACGATATAAGCTTAATTTTATTTTATAAATGAGGAATATTACCCTATAAATTCTGGAAATAGAGAAATCGTTGCCTTATACCATACATGGAACCCAATCGGACTCGCTTTATAGCGAGTTTTTTTCTTATGTTTAAAGGATTGTGGAGCATTTTTTCAATTGATTTCCATAAAAAAAAACTATATTAGGGTGATTTGAATATCTAAATTAAGAATATTATCCTATATATCCTAGATATAGACAAAATGGTTGCCATTTACTAAATATAGAACCCAATCGTCCTCGCTTTATAGTGAGTCTTTTTCTGATGTTCAAAAGATGTTGGAGTATTTTTTTCAATTAATTCCCATTCAAAAACTATACGAGGGTGATTTGATTATATAAATCAAGAATATTTTCCTATATATCATAGATATAGAGAAAATCGTTGCCTTATAACACACATTCAACCCGATCTTCCTCGCTTTATAGTGACTCTTTTTCTTATGTTAAAAAGATGTTGGAGTATTTTTTTTCCATTAATTTCCATTCAAAAACGATATTAGCTTAATTTTATTTTATAAATGAGGAATATTACCCTATAAATCCTGGAAATAGAGAAATCGTTGCCTTATACCATACATGGAACCCAATCGGACTCGCTTTATAGCGAGTTCTTTTCTTATGTTTAAAGGATTGTGGAGCATTTTTTCAATTGATTTCCATAAAAAAAAAACTATATTAGGGTGATTAGATTATATAAATTAAGAATATTATCCTATATATCCTAGATATAGAGAAAATCGCTGCCTTATACCACACATTGAACCCAATGGTCCTCGCTTTATAGTGAGTCTTTTTCTTATGTTTCAAAGATGTCGGAGTATTTTTTTCAATTAATTCCCATTCAAAAACTATATGAGGGTGATTTGATTATATAAATCAAGAATATTTTCCTATATATCATAGATATAGAGAAAATCGTTGCCTTATAACACACATTCAACCCGATCTTCCTCGCTTTATAGTGAGTCTTTTTCTTATGTTAAAAAGATGTTGGAGTATTTTTTTCCATTAATTTCCATTCAAAAACGATATTAGCTTGATTTTATTTTATAAATGAGGAATATTACCCTATAAATCCTGGAAATAGAGAAATCGTTGCCTTATACCATACATGGAACCCAATCGGACTCGCTTTATAGCGAGTTCTTTTCTTTTGTTTAAAGCATTGTGGAGCATTTTTTCAATTGATTTCCATAAAAAAAACTATATTAGGGTGATTTGAATATCTAAATTAAGAATATTATCCTAGATATAGACAAAATGGTTGCCATTTACTAAATATAGAACCCAATCGTCTAGGCTTTATAGTGAGTCTTTTTCTGATGTTCAAAAGATGTTGGAGTATTTTTTTCATTTAATTCCCATTCAAAAACTATATGAGGGTGATTTGATTATATAAATCAAGAATATTTTCCTATATATCATAGATATAGAGAAATCGTTGCCTTATACCATACATGGAACCCAATCGGACTCGCTTTATAGCGAGTTCTTTTCTTATGTTTAAAGCATTGTGGAGTATTTTTTCCATTAATTTCCATTCAAAAACGATATTAGCTTGATTTTATTTTATAAATGAGAAATATTACCCTATAAATCCTGGAAATAGAGAAATCGTTGCCTTATACCATACATGGAACCCAATCGGATTCGCTTTATAGCGAGTTCTTTTCTTATGTTTAAAGCATTGTGGAGTATTTTTTCAATTGATTTCCATAAAAAAAACTATATTAGGGTGATTTGAATATCTAAATTAAGAGTATTATCCTATATATCCTAGATATAGATAAAATGGTTGCCATTTACCACATATAGAACCCAATCGCCCTCGCTTTATAGTGAGTCTTTTTCTGATGTTCAAAAGATGTTGGAGTATTTTTTTCATTTAATTCCCATTCAAAAACTATATGAGGGTGATTTGATTATATAAATCAAGAATATTTTCCTATATATCATAGATATAGAGAAAATCGTTGCCTTATAACACACATTCAACCCGATCTTCCTCGCTTTATAGTGACTCTTTTTCTTAAGTTAAAAAGATGTTGGAGTATTTTTTTCCATTAATTTCCATTCAAAAACGATATTAGCTTGAAATGAGAAATATTACCCTATAAATCCTGGAAATAGAGAAATCGTTGCCTTATACCATAGATGGAACCCAATCGGACTCGCTTTATAGCGAGTTCTTTTCTTATGTTTAAAGCATTGTGGAGTATTTTTTCAATTGATTTCCATAAAAAAAAACTATATTAGGGTGATTTGAATATCTAAATTAAGAATATTATCCTATATATCCTAGATATAGATAAAATGGTTGCCATTTACCACATATAGAACCCAATCGTCCTCGCTTTATAGTGAGTCTTTTTCTGGTGTTCAAAAGATGTTGGAGTATTTTTTTTTTTCAATTAATTCCCATTCAAAAACTATATGAGGGTGATTTGATTATATAAATCAAGAATATTTTCCTATATATCATAGATATACAGAAAATCGTTGCCTTATAACACACATTCAACCCGATCTTCCTCGCTTTATAGTGACTCTTTTTCTTATGTTAAAAAGATGTTGGAGTATTTTTTTCCATTAATTTCCATTCAAAATACGATATTAGCTTGATTTTATTTTATAAATGAGGAATATTACCTTATAAATCCTGGAAATAGAGAAATCGTTGCCTTATACCATACATGGAACCCAATCGGACTCGCTTTATAGCGAGTTCTTTTCTTATGTTTAAAGGATTGTGGAGTATTTTTTCAATTAATTTCCATAAAAAACTATGTTAAGGGTGATTTGAATATCTAAATTAAGAATATCATCCTATATATTCTAGATAGAGACAAAATGGTTGCCATTTACCACATATAGAACCCAATCGTCCTCGCTTTATAGTGAGTCTTTTTCTGATGTTCAAAAGATGTTGGAGTACTTTTTTCAATTAATTCCCATTCAAAAACGATATTAGGGTGATTTGATTATATAAATCAAAAATATTATCCTATATATCCTAGATATAGAAAAAATCGTTGCCTTATAACACACATTGAACCCGATCGTCCTCGCTTTATAGTGAGTCTTTTTCTTATGTTAAAAAAATGTTGGAGTATTTTTTCAATTAATTTCCATTCAAAAAACGATATAAGCTTTATTTATTATATGAATGAGGAATATTACCCTATAAATTCTGGAAATAGAGAAAATCGTTGCCTTATACCATACATGGAACCCAATCGGCCTCGCTTTATAGCGAGTTCTTTTCTTATGTTTAAAGGATTGTGGAGTATTTCTTCAATTAATTTCCATAAAAAAACTATATTAGGGTGATTTGAATA
Source organism: Patella ulyssiponensis (assembly GCA_963678685.1). NCBI lineage: Eukaryota > Metazoa > Mollusca > Gastropoda > Patellidae > Patella > Patella ulyssiponensis. The sequence continues at coordinate 27,038,459 of OY783226.1, read as the reverse complement.
TATAAATTAAGAATATTATCCTAGATATAGACAAAATGGTTGCCATTTACTAAATATAGAACCCAATCGTCCCCGCTTTATAGTGAGTCTTTTTCTGATGTTCAAAAGATGTTGGAGTATTTTTTTCATTTAATTCCCATTCAAAAACTATATGAGGGTGATTTGATTATATAAATCAAGAATATTTTCCTATATATCATAGATATAGAGAAAATCGTTGCCTTATAACACACATTCAACCCGATCTTCCTCGCTTTATAGTGACTCTTTTTCTTATGTTAAAAAGATGTTGGAGTATTTTTTTCCATTAATTTCCATTCAAAACGATATTAGCTTAATTTTATTTTATAAATGAGGAATATTACCCTATAAATCCTGGAAATAGAGAAATCGTTGCCTTATACCATACATGGAACCCAATCGGACTCGCTTTATAGCGAGTTCCTTTCTTATGTTTAAAGGATTGTGGAGCATTTTTTCAATTGATTTCCATAAAAAAAAACTATATTAGGGTGATTAGATTATATAAATTAAGAATATTATCCTATATATCCTAGATATAGAGAAAATCGCTGCCTTATACCACACATTGAACCCAATGGTCCTCGCTTTATAGTGAGTCTTTTTCTTATGTTTCAAAGATGTTGGAGTATTTTTTTCAATTAATTCCCATTCAAAAACTATATGAGGGTGATTTGATTATATAAATCAAGAATATTTTCCTATATATCATAGATATAGAGAAAATCGTTGCCTTATAACACACATTCAACCCGATCTTCCTCGCTTTATAGTGAGTCTTTTTCTTATGTTAAAAAGATGTTGGAGTATTTTTTTTCCATTAATTTCCATTCAAAAACGATATTAGCTTGATTTTATTTTATAAATGAGGAATATTACCCTATAAATCCTGGAAATAGAGAAATCGTTGCCTTATACCATACATGGAACCCAATCGGACTCGCTTTATAGCGAGTTCTTTTCTTATGTTTAAAGGATTGTGGAGCATTTTTTCAATTGATTCCCATTCAAAAACTATATGAGGGTGATTTGATTATATAAATCAAGAATATTTTCCTATATATCATAGATATAGAGAAAATCGTTGCCTTATAACACACATTCAACCCGATCTTCCTCGCTTTATAGTGACTCTTTTTCTTATGTTAAAAAGATGTTGGAGTATTTTTTCCATTAATTTCCATTCAAAAACGATATTAGCTTGATTTTATTTTATAAATGAGAAATATTACCCTATAAATCCTGGAAATAGAGAAATCGTTGCCTTATACCATACATGGAACCCAATCGGACTCGCTTTATAGCGAGTTCTTTTCTTATGTTTAAAGCATTGTGGAGTATTTTTTCAATTGATTTCCATAAAAAAAAACTATATTAGGGTGATTTGAATATCTAAATTACGAATATTATCCTATATATCCTAGATATAGATAAAATGGTTGCCATTTACCACATATAGAACCCAATCGCCCTCGCTTTATAGTGAGTCTTTTTCTGATGTTCAAAAGATGTTGGAGTATTTTTTTCATTTAATTCCCATTCAAAAACTATATGAGGGTGATTTGATTATATAAATCAAGAATATTTTCCTATATATCATAGATATAGAGAAAATCGTTGCCTTATAACACACATTCAACCCGATCTTCCTCGCTTTATAGTGACTCTTTTTCTTATGTTAAAAAGATGTTGGAGTATTTTTTCCATTAATTTCCATTCAAAAACGATATTAGCTTGATTTTATTTTATAAATGAGAAATATTACCCTATAAATCCTGGAAATAGAGAAATCGTTGCCTTATACCATACATGGAACCCAATCGGACTCGCTTTATAGCGAGTTCTTTTCTTATGTTTAAAGCATTGTGGAGTATTTTTTCAATTGATTTCCATAAAAAAACTATATTAGGGTGATTTGAATATCTAAATTACGAATATTATCCTATATATCCTAGATATAGATAAAATGGTTGCCATTTACCACATATAGAACCCAATCGCCCTCGCTTTATAGTGAGTCTTTTTCTGATGTTCAAAAGATGTTGGAGTATTTTTTTCATTTAATTCCCATTCAAAAACTATATGAGGGTGATTTGATTATATAAATCAAGAATATTTTCCTATATATCATAGATATAGAGAAAATCGTTGCCTTATAACACACATTCAACCCGATCTTCCTCGCTTTATAGTGACTCTTTTTCTTATGTTAAAAAGATGTTGGAGTATTTTTTTCCATTAATTTCCATTCAAAAACGATATTAGCTTGATTTTATTTTATAAATGAGAAATATTACCCTATAAATCCTGGAAATAGAGAAATTGTTGCCTTATACCATAGATGGAACCCAATCGGACTCGCTTTATAGCGAGTTCCTTTCTTATGTTTAAAGCATTGTGGAGTATTTTTTCAATTGATTTCCATAAAAAAAAACTATATTAGGGTGATTTGAATATCTAAATTAAGAATATTATCCTATATATCCTAGATATAGATAAAATGGTTGCCATTTACCACATATAGAACCCAATCGTCCTCGCTTTATAGTGAGTCTTTTTCTGGTGTTCAAAAGATGTTGGAGTATTTTTTTTTTCAATTAATTCCCATTCAAAAACTATATGAGGGTGATTTGATTATATAAATCAAGAATATTTTCCTATATATCATAGATATAGAGAAAATCGTTGCCTTATAACACACATTCAACCCGATCTTCCTCGCTTTATAGTGACTCTTTTTCTTAAGTTAAAAAGATGTTGGAGTATTTTTTTCCATTAATTTCCATTCAAAAACGATATTAGCTTGATTGTATTTTATAAATGAGAAATATTACCCTATAAATCCTGGAAATAGAGAAATCGTTGCCTTATACCATAGATGGAACCCAATCGGACTCGCTTTATAGCGAGTTCTTTTCTTATGTTTAAAGCATTGTGGAGTATTTTTTCAATTGATTTCCATAAAAAAAAAACTATATTAGGGTGATTTGAATATCTAAATTAAGAATATTATCCTATATATCCTAGATATTGACAAAATAATGGTTGCCCTTTACCACATATAGAGCCCAAACGTCCTCGCTTTATAGTGAGTCTTTTTCTAATGATTAAAAGATGTTGGAGTATTCTTTTCAATTAATTTCCATTCAAAAAATGACATTAGGGCGATTTGATTATATAAATTAAGAATATTATCCTATATATCCTAGAACCCAATCGTCCTCGCTTTATAGTTAGTCTTTTTACTTATGTTTAAAAGATTTTGGAGTATTTTTTTTCAATTAATTTCTATTTAAATAAAATTTATATTAAGGTGATTTGATTATATAAATTAAGAAAATTATCCTATATATCCTAGATATAGAGAAAATCGTTGTCTTATCACACGTTGAACCCAATCGTCCTCGCTTTATAGTGAGTCTTTTTCTTATGTTAAAAAGATGTTGGAGTATTCTTTCAATTAATTTCCATTCAAAAAGCGATATTAGCTTGATTTTATTATATAATTCAGGAATATTACCCTATAAATTCTGGAAATAGAGAAAATCGTTGCCTTATACCATACATGGAACCCAATCGGTCTAGTTTTATAGCGAGTTCTTTTCTTATGTTTAAAGGATTGTGGAGTATTATTATTATCATTATTATATCCTAGATATTGACAAAATAACGGTTGCCCATTATTGGAATTAACTTCAAAATTTTCAACAAACTTAATAAAATTTTCATCAGATTGAAATACTTCTGTAGACATATTAGGTGGTATTGGAAATCGTACTGCCTCAGAGAAAGATCCAACGATAGTAGTCTCAACTTCAGGGAGAATAAGTTTTATGTTCATCATAAGATAATAATAATAAACGGCCCCTTGCAACCTTAACCTTCAAAAAAGTGGGAAGGGCCTAAACAACAAAAGGGCGGGGCTTAAATTATACTCGCTTTATAGAATTTAGCAAAATCGTCCCCGCTTCATGATATTTAGCACTTACCGTCTTTATTAGCATTCCACGAACCATTACCATTATAACTTTCAGGCAGTAAATAACCAAAATCAGCTGTGCTCCACAAATCATGTCACATTTGAGAAAATTAATTTGTTATATCTGGTAAAAGTTGCAGCTGTTCATTTTCCCGGTATTATACTATAGCCTATATAATTATGGCTACCAGTCAGAGAGAGAAGTTTATGTTCAAAAACACCCTTTTATGTTTACTAAAAGCTTTGGAGAGAAAACGCACAACTGTCGAACTCAGAAATGAAACATCAGTCAGTGGAACCATTGATGCTGTTGATTTTCAGATGAATATTAGTATGACAAACGTTGTTTTCAAGGCACCAAATAACAAATCCGAGAGATTTACTGATTTTTTTGTTCAGGGATTTATGATTCGCTTTGTCCACATACCCGATTTTATAAACATAAAAAAGGCAATTGAAGGTGTTGTTTATTGTAATGACAGATCTAGACTTGATACCAAATTTCAAAGGAATAAATTGAATGTAAATGCCAAGAAAATGGAAAGAAGACGAAAGATTCAGGAAAAGGAAGACCAAATGTTATCATCATTGGAAGAGAATTAATACAAATAGGCCCACATGATGACTATTGTATAAAGAATAAAGATATATCTTACCATTCATTTTAGATTAAGAGAGGCACTAGACTATTCCATGATCATGATGGTCCCCAAGGTGCCTCTAATCCCCCACCTGGTACTAATAGCTCTAGGGAGATTAAAGTGTATTTTCAAAGAAACCAAGTCATTTTTGTCTTCATATGTAAAGATATTTTAAATACTCATGCCATCCTAATCTGGATTAGCCTTATCATGGTACGAAAGGGTCAAAAATCTTGTCCGAATCAGCCAGGTCTGGTTGAGCCATTCTCAGAATCATCTGATTTTTGTTGAAATACAGTTAAGCAAAGTCGATGATGATGATAGATGTTGAAGTCTGCAGTGCGTTGAAGATTGACTTACAACAGTGTCAAACTAATTATACAACTTGGCCTGAACAAATCTTTAGGTGGGTTTAAGCCTGTCAAACCAATTGGTAAATCCGACACTGTTCGTAAAACTTAACTTCCTTATTAAAGTAGAGTACCGGTACTTTAAAGTTGCAATTTCATATTTTTATGTTATATTTTTAAAATTTATTAAAATAAAGCCTTAAAATAGATGGCATCTATAAACAGTCCTACCTTGTTAAAGAATAATCATATTAATCCTATAATTCATTATTGCCAGTTGAGAAATTGGCAAAAATGTCATTTTCAACTTCAAATTCAAACCTTTGAAGATAGCTATTGCATGGGGGCAATAGAAAAACAAGGCAGGTAATTGTGTTATCATTTCCTGTGTTAATGAGTTAAAAGAGTGGGGAATAATGCCTATGATCGTATAGTAGTGAGTTGACAACCTATTGAGCAAAATACATAGAAATAATTATGTTTTGACTTTCTTTGAAAATATGAAATTATCACTTTAAATAATTACTGCACAATAAGTGAGTTAGACATTTTAACTTGTACACACTATTCTATAATAAGTGGAAGGTTTACTTAAAGGAGCTAAATCGCTAACTTTTGGGACCTAGAAATTGACACAAGTGGGTTGCAACGTATATGATACAGTAATATCAATGTATAGAAACTGATTTACATTCAATGATTTCTGTTTTTACTCTAATTTCAAATCAGTTACGTTCGGCGAAATGCCAGCAGTCTAAATCAAATGCAAATTTCTAGCGTCTGGTTATTCCAGTCTACATACGCCGTTTGATTTGGTGCAATGTTTCTAGCCTCGTTCCTCGAATCTCTTGATAAAGCTGGGGCTGAAATGCATTATGGTACACGATTCGTGTACCAATGGTAAAATGTTTATTTTGGCTGAAATATTATATATCAGAAGCCCATCTTTTTTCCGGTACAATCACAGCATCAGTGTTGATTTAAATTGATAATTAATTTGTGTTTTCAATGTTGAAGATTTTGGATAATAATGAGTTAGAGACTTAGCTACTTTAAATATTACAGATATAAGCTTAATCATTATACAGTTTTTATTCTGGATTATGTTGTGAAGGTACAGTACTGATAGCTTTCATAATGTCCAAAGTTATATAGAGCATAAAAGATAGTATTCCCTTTATAGAACATATCTGAAATTTTGGACAGTTTTCTCCAGGTCCTCTGGTTACCTTCAACAGCAAAATACCCCTACACGCAGACGAATAATTGAAATACAATTGAACCATATAAGTCCTGAAATGGCATAATTTATGACGTTAAAACTCATTCCTCTCTCTTTGGTTAAAGGGACTATCCCGATAAGAACAGAGTCTCAAAAATTAAAATCCGAGTATTTATGAAATTTATGGACCAAAATATAGAGGCATGGTGTATTTACCATGTCTCAAAATTTCAGTTCACAATATTGAGTCGTTTGGATGTGAACGTCAACACTGCTTATCCGGACACGTAACTCTTTTAAGATTTCAGGTCAATTTTTTCATTGGGTGACCTGATAATCGATTCCCGTTTCTTGTGAGGTCTATACAGTGTATGACCCATGTGCTGTACTTGATAACAAAAGGTAAATTTCACCTACATATTATTTTTATAGCAAAAAAAGTCTGGTTTTATCCAGATACTGTATAATACAACTATCTTCATTTCCAGATGAAAATTGTCAGGTTTAAGTTATTTACAAGCGTATCACAAATATCGGGTTAGTTGGTTGGCCTTAGGTAATGGGTTTTAAGGGATTTTATCACAAAATTAAGCAGTTTTAATCCGCCAAAAGTTATCGGGATTGGCCCTTTAACATTCATATGTTTTTTATATGCCCACATTGATATATTGCCATTGCCCCCCTGTCCGCAAACCTCTGCTTTCCTCCCACTGCTAAAGACCCCTATGCACTAGTGAATTATGGAAATGAAATTAACCCATATAGTAGTCCCGAAATGACCTACAATGTAGTTGTGTTGATTGGAGGTTAATTCCCCATTTTTTTCTCTCCCCCCGTCCGCAATTTCTTGTGAACACTCTACCGACTACATTTATCATCTGATTGATGTTATGTTCTTTACATTGGTAAGATGGAGAAGCGTATTTAATTTCAGTAATTTCTGTTAATTTCTTCTGAAATTATGACCTTGTGAAATGAAATGAAATGGGGTTTAACGTCATACATGGCCTACTTTTATATCGAATTCCAACTGTCAAGGGATCTTTTACGTGCATGCCAATGTGTACACGGGACCTCAGGTTTTTGTACCATCTGAACGACTTAGACAGCTGTCCTTGTCAGTTGTCAGGCCCCCCATCCTGCGTCCCTCACAAGGGGGAACCAAGCCGGAAAATCTGTATGAACTCTATATGTCAGCCAATACAGGGGCCTAACATCCGACCCCCAGACTAGTGAGTCATTCTTCTTCCCCACTTAGCCACTGTGATACATGCACCTTGTGAACCCTCTAAGAACAAATGTTATCATTTGATCTGTATTAGATTTATCTACATCGTTTAAATTAGTGAAACAAAGAAGGCTATTGGATTTCAGTAATTTCTGTTAAATACTTCTAAAGTTATGGCCCTTGTTTCACTTTGTTGGACCACAAAATTGATATTTGTGAAATTTATATACATCATTTAAATTAGTGAATCAAAGCCTACAAAATTTCTACAATTGACGTTTATTTTGTCTTAAGTTATAGCCCTTGTTTCACTTTGTGATAAAGTTATCATTCTATCTGTATGAGATTGATATGCATAATTTAAATAAGTGAAAGTAAGAAGTCTATTGAATTTCAGGAATTTCCATTATTTGAACTTTTGAACACTCATATGCTAAAAGTTATCATCCGATCTGTATGAAATTCTTATCTATCATTTAAATTAATAGAACAAAGAAGCCAATTGAATTTAAGCAATTTCTCCTAATTGCTTTTTGAGTTATGGCCCTTGTATCATTATGATTAACCTTGTGAACTCTTAAACGACAAAAGTTAAAATCCAATCTGTATGAAATTTATATGTGTCATATAAATTAGTAAAATGTAGAAGCTGATTGAATTTCAAAATTTTTTATTAAATACTTCAGTTAAGGCTCCTATGTCAGTTTCAGGGTCCCTACACAGATTTTTTATCATAAACATATATTATTAAAATTTCTCATGGAATTTGATGATGTTTTTATCAAATTTTATATTTTTTTTATAATGTGATCACATTTCATGAGTTTTTATGGTTTTACCATTATCAAATATTATGACTTGTTTTTACATAACTGCACTGACAGTAAATAGTAAATAACTTATCTCCAGTCCATAAAGTAGTGTTCAGTGGATAAGAACATCCCAAGACTAGCACTGGTGGTATTAATGGTTGTAGTCTTCTTTTATGTTCATATACCCATGGAGAGCCACACTGGCTAAGTGGGTAAGATGCTAGCTTGCTAGTCTAGAGGTCGAGGGTTTGCTCCTGGTGTTCATCAGGGTTTTCCGACATGGTTTCCCCAGGTTGGTGGGACTGTATAGTCATTTGGATCGTACAGAAACCCCAAATTTCATTTTACATAACATTAACTGAACACTGTCAAAACTGGATTTATTAGTGGAGATATTTACTATTGGGAGTAGAGATTTATGGTTAATATTATATTGTGAACATTTTTTTGTTTCATTTTATGAGGAATAGTGAAATTTTATATTTTTTATGATATTTTTCCATTTTATGATAAAATTTTGGAGAAATGACAAATTCAGGGAAAACGATAACTAGTGTATGTCCCCCAACTAATTCTTATTACCATTAAAAAGTTCTAGACCCCAAATCTTTTTTTCCACCTTGCAGCAAGTTGGACTTGACTGATTTTGTAAAAAGTTTCAAAGAACCCAATATCAGCTTTTGATCCAAAACTTAATAAAATCTGGATTTCAGTTTCACTTTATTTTTTCTAGTCATTATCCATAATACTGCAGTAATATTGCAAAACTTAGTTCACAATAACAGCAGATAGTAATATTGATTTATAAAAAGTAAAATATTCACAGTATTGTCTTTAAATTGGTAAGCTGTAGGGAATTTAACTTGCACGCCACCTAAATATAGAGGAGCCCTGTACTTGTACATTCATAGCTGTTAAAGGGTTACTTCCACTAGACTGTGTTGACCACCCTTGTTAATATTAAACCAGGCAGATACATGGGTAAGATCCATGGCCCATGGGTGAGACATTTAGTGTCAAAATGTGTCCTTAATTCTGATCTCACAGTATTCTTGGATTCTTTTCAGTACAAGGAGGATTCATATTGATTTTGACATCGATCAGAAATTTGTTCACAAGATATACAGGACTGAAAATAGGGAAATTATAAGATTTCCAATGCACATTAACTCTGCTTCTATCAATGGTGTGCTCCAACTATTTAAGTCTATGCATGAACCAACTAATTACATAATACTAATAAAAAATTTATTAACCGATCATCTTAAATGATGATATATATCTATTCATGTATAGTAGAATATTACATCTTATGTACATATTTATAAATAAAACACTGTTTCATTAAGGCTTGTCCTTAAATCACCAGATTAGTCCAGAATCAAGTAATTGTAATTCAATCCTATATTTAATCGTTTATAATCTTGATAATATATGTTATACAGCATTCTATGAAGGTATTAAACAAATGTGTCTTTTGGCAATAAAAAATTATATTATTTTATGTATATAAAAACCAATCTTTTTTTTATCATCCAAATATAAAGTAGCTTTACGCAAGATTTACGAAAGGGCTGGCTATAGTAGTTCAGAAATAGTTAAAATTTCAGTCAAATTACTTTTATCAAAGCCAAGTTATGAATGCTTGAAGTTTTGCAAAGAAATAAAAATAATTGGCAGATGGAAACTCAGGCCACCGTTTATATTTGCGATCGTCAATTACCATGATATTTTTCAAAGTCTATTGTCATTCATTTGATAAGCAGTCTCTGGGCATATAGGTGTTTAACGTAGATATGGCGGGAATTATCTAATCTACTCAATATTTAAGACTTCCAATGATTTAGTGAGTTTAGAATATATAGGCTTGTGAATTATTATAAATGTCTCAATAATGATTTATATAATATTTGAAGCCAGAAAAACAAAATGGACAATAGACAGGTTTGAACGCTCTCACATAATGCATCTTTAGAGTGGTCGTAGAAAAATATATCAAGGTGTTAAGTAGAATGAATTTGGTTTTCCAATGGTTCATTTAAAGATACGAAAATAAAAACATTGATAAAATTCTACAATCTTCTACATACAACTATTTACATTAACAGTGATATATATATTATGAATAAATGAAATATTATACCAGTAATATACATGAGCATTACAATAATTTGTATATTGTGGTATTTAAAACAGTAATTATAATACAATACAGTAGTTACTTACTATGATGTTTTGTTATCTATAGGCCTTATAGTGGCTAAACAAAACGTGAATAGCAGGCGTGGGCAATGAAACCACCCAATATATATATATAATAAAGAGAATTTGTGTAGCCTTTTATTGTATTTCTTGATAATATTTTCCTGTTTATCTTGAGGGACATTTTAAATATAGTTATTCACGATGAGACCCTTTGTTAGTTAGCCTTTATGGCCAAACCCTATCATCATCTAAAGATAGAAGGCTACATAACGTCTTAAAGATAGGTTGCCACACCAGGCAAGAAATACGCCCATAGCAGCTAAGTCGTCTGAGCAGTCAACAAGGAGTGGGATATGCTTTTTGTTTTGTTGGTAATGAAAACATTCACAACACACTCAAATCTGATTTAGAGTAACAAACCTTTAAGTAACTATCAGAAATCATTAGAATTTGATTGACTTTTAGTTCTACCATAAGCTAACGTTCAGTAGGCTATACAAAACATTAAATAGCAGAAATCGCTGAAAATCTATAAATTTTGTCGTCTCATAACCTTAACAAAACGGAGGATAATTCCTGATATGAAAGCATCTACAAGATTTTTCAAAGTCATCAAGGGACGTAACTCTAGCAAAAACTATCAGGTAAATTTTAAAATGGCATTATGCAAGAGCAAAATCTGCTAATTACAGGTCTTTCTTTAGGCCTGAAATGTGATCTAAATAATCAATTGGGCATTAATTAACATATCCAGACCATAATAAACTCTCTATGTGAAGGCTAGCCTTCGATGTTGGCGGATTAAATTCCTATATGCCGCTCAATGGTCGTTGATAATTAAATCAATCAAGTGGATAATCGAGACTATGCTGTTTATATTAATGATTTGAGTAATGATGACCGAGACTATGTGAATATTTCAAACGCTTTTTTCTCGGCTAATAGTGGATCAATTTGACTGAAATTTTCAGCAAGTTACCTTTACACTATCTAGTTTTTAACTATTATAGTGAGAACTGACATCTCTTTATCTTATCTCCCATAATGTAACTTTAAGTTAATCAAGGGTCATAACTATGGTAGCAATTATTGGAAATCACTGAAAATAAATAGGGTTCTTCATATCATGACATTATATTTAAAGTCAATTGGATATTAACTTTAGCCTCTAGAGTGGCCACAAGATTTTTCAGTGATCAAGGACCATAACTCTAGTTGGCAGCATTGAAAATCAACAGGCTTCTTCGTCTCATGACTTTAAACAGTGGAACTGCCAAACCATATAGAGCCACTTGGATTTTTGGTATGCCTAAACAAACCATTTAACTTGACGTCTAGAGCAGCACAAGAACATGCATTAGGACGGACTTACGACAATATACTTGAACATCCACACGATTTAATGGGTCTATAATTAAGCTGACAATGAAAATCCCCTAAAGAACGAAATCGAAATTTAAACCAGGAGAAATGTATGTCAGGTGTTGAAATTTGTTTATATTGTATTTTCGATCTTCATGAACACAATTTCATTTGGATGTAATTTCAAACAGGAAAAAAATATTCAGAAGTTTCATGTAGTATTTATTATATCTTGTGACAAAAGTTGCTGTATCTGAATTCAAAAATCCATTGAAGCATATTCCGAGATAGATATTTGCATTCAATTTCAGTGAGGTAATTAGAAAAAAATAAAATCAATTCAAAGTATAGGCATGCAGTACGGGTAAAATCTATTCCAGCACCAGCCACTGTAAAGCTATTCAAAATAATTGTATCCTAATCCATATTTGTGTTTCTAAAGCAAAAAAACGAAAACCAACACAAATGTTGGACATTATCTAAATAGGTCAGTCAACAGTTATAATATGAATAGCACTAATCATCATAACAATTAACATAAACGTCTGCTAATCACACATAGGAAACATCCGTATAATCAAGATTGTCAGAACAGTCTTCATGGATATTAGAAAAACTTCCTGAACTCAAATCCTCAGAAGAACTGAAACTAAAATCGATATTTTGAGGTCCTGAACGTCCAAAAGAGTTTGCAGAAGATGATGTGCTAGACAGACTTAGTCTATTATTGTTTCTTTTAAAAGGTGGTGGGGGGTTGTATGGTGGAGGGCAGAGACGTGGAGATTTGTCCACATTTCCCTTATTGTCAAACATTTCCCTCATGTCCCTAACACTCCACGGTAAATCGTTTTTCACTTTGTTTTCTATCCTTCGAGGTGCATTATGCTCGGAAAATGACTGACTCTTTAGCTTTTTATTTACAATAACCGGTGTCTGTGTTGCTTCAGGTTGCGTGTAATCTTGTACTGTTGATTGTTGCTTTGATGACATTGCGATACTATATGATGGGGGTTTAACACTATTAGTTCTTTGTCTGGATTCAACATTTAGGGTTGATTTTTCATACAAATGAATAGATTCTTGATACACGCTCTTAGGATCCCTAGATAATGTAACATAGATGTCATTGTCTTCTTTCAATGAATAATTTGATTTGTCTGAGGTTTTGTTTATTTCACTAACTACATTATGACCTGCTGCCTCTTCCTTGTAAGTCTGTAGGGATTGTTGATACATTAGCATAGCGCGAGCACTATCAGTTTTTTGTTTCACTAAATCTTGTTCTGTTATTTCATCTGGGATTTTAACAACTTTTCTAGAAATAGCCTCTTGATAAGATGGAGGTTGACTTGGTCTAGTTCTTTCTGACGTGCTAACAGACTGCAATTTACTAAGATCACCAGTACTTCTACTTGGCAACTCTGCAACAAAGTTTGAAATAAATTGACTTGGTGGTCGTGATCTGGTAATTATTGTTACTCGTCTTCTTGGGTCGTTTTTACTGAAGTCATGCAACTTGTATTCTGTGCTACAGCTACGTACTCCAATGGAATCAAAAGAATTGCTTCGTTGAATGTTAACACATGCAGCTGTGTTGCTGCCACTGATCTTTGTTTGGTTTGGTACAATAGTTGGGGTAGACAAAGCAGATTTTTTATCAAGTTTTGTTAACTGATCTACCTGTTTCACTTCACGTTTCTTAAAACCAAAGTCATCGTCATCATCTTCGTCAACGAATTTTTGTCCTGAGTTGGGATAGCACTTAGTTACTGATATACATGGAGGAGATAAAGGAGTGTTATTGTTTGATGGGGGTTTAATAGGTATTGGCAAGGTGATATCAGTAGAGCATGTAACTGATGTCTGTGTTTCCTTAATTATTTCAACTTGGTGTCGCGCTTTTACCTTAACACAGGGATCGACTGGGACTGATGATGGAAAGGATTCTCCTCTGCTGAGAGTTGAATCACTGTACGATGTTTCTGACAAATCATCACCCACATACTGATTGGACTGTAGTGAAGCAGAATCGTAGGACCGAGAGGATTCAGAAGTAAAGCTCTCCCTAGAACTGGTGAAGTATGAGTGGGGGGAAAGAGGTGGGGTGTCCATGATAGAAGACTGTCTGGCGCTGTTTCCATGTAACGATAAGGCTGGGTCACTGTCTCTAAAATTGTTTGATACATCTAATGGCACATCACTAACACTATCTTCTCGTGTCTCTTCAACACTCTTCAGCGAATCACCAGAATGACGTTTGCCCAAGTCAGGATGGGATCTAACATGTCTGTACATTGGAATCTGGGGCTTGGGGTAATGATAAAAGGCGTCAAAGGTATCAGTATATGGGAAGTCTTTCTTTTTTCTAGGAGGAGCAACTGGTTCGTGGGTTTCAACGCTTGAAGTGGATTCTAAGCTACGGCTATATAAACCAGAATCTGTACTAGATGTGTTTCTGTCATTGTATGACACACTTCTTTGATACATTCTTTTATGTTCACTGGCGTCCTCCTCATCATCTATTTGTCCATCACCAGAATCCACCATATCCACCAAACTATCAATAGACGATCCATCAAGCATTCGTCGACCTAAAATACATAATAATAGATCGTATTTGCAACATTAATCATTTGAGATTTTGAATTAATATGAATTATAACTGAAATATGCACTGGTAGCAGAATTTACAATTTTCCCTGTTGTCATAGAATGAAATTACATCGGTGTCCTTTAACAATCGTTTCACACCCTTTTTGGGATTTCTAACTGAATATCATTAAACCACTTAAAAAAAATGTTTATTTCATAAAATGACATTTCTTAAATTATGTCATTTCATAATGATAACCATTTTTTGGAGTTATTTTAAATATACCATATGAAGATGGAAATGTCTTCTAAGGAAATCAAGACATTTCTAATAAAAATTTCTACTCCAAGGATTTACCAGTATTAAGGGCGTTGTGCAGTCTAAAATGCACATTTTAAAGCTAGCACTGTAATTTTTGTTGTTAAGATATGACATGTTTTGTTATTTGGGGTGATAAACTTCATGTTAATCGCTAAAACAATACCAATTTTATTTCCCATCTATGTTCCAAACTTGGCCAAAAACCATGATAATAAAGGGTGTTGACTGTTGATGACAACAAAAGGTCGATTCTTCTCAGTTACGTCTGCATGGATTTTCATCAAATTTGGGATTAACAATGCTAATGGCAAGTAAAAAAAAGTCACTGGACAATGGAAACGGAAGTAAACGATGAGTTTTTTTTAAAATTCTATTAGTTCAAGCTGAAAAGATTTATCGCTAGTCCCGCCAGTAGATCGAAAGTAGAGGATATAAGCAACATTTCGACACTAAAAAAATTGTAAAATATCTCAAAGTATTTTAAAATCTTTGTTCATTATTTACTTGCAGACAAGGTTTTGTGATTTTCGGTAAATTCTTTGACTATGTCCACAACAAAAACTAAAATACAACAATTTTGACATAAAAAGTAAACATTTACTTCAGTACACTACTCCGACGCTCTAAAAATCATTTTATAAATTCAACAATGGTAGTCTTCAACCATCAAAAAATGAAAATCAGCCATGTTCCAGTCGCGATAGATGGTAGATCTAGATAATTGCATCTTTGAGGGAATGTCTACTGATGTCATATATAGATAGACAAAATAACTCAGCGGATTACGTGAACGGTGTGTACGACGCCGTAATTTATTCAAGAACTAATCTAGACCTGGGAAACCTTGTTGGCTATAAGTAGTTTATTTTCTTTCCGCTTGTACCTCCACTATTACACAACAAACGGTAGAACTGTTATGTGTCCTCTGGGTTATTTTATACAGGGAACAGGTGTGAAAAGTCTAAATTAGATTGGTGTTGAAAAGTTAGTGCGTATCTTAGACTACTCAACACCCATAAGTCGGGTGGATGGTTGAATGGTTAGCATGTGCGCGCTGCATCATAAGGTCTGTCACTGTGTCAACTGGCGTGGTTTCGATTCCCCAGTTGTATGTGACATGGAATAGGGTCGCCTGTCCTCTCAGTGCTAAAGACCCTTAGTACCAAAATAACCTAGATTTTCGAGTGAATGTTAAACCCCATTTCTGTCTCTCTCTTTCTAAAATCCAGATCGGAAACATCCTCTAGTTAGCTACAATTAATAACCAGTGCCACACCGAGGTAGGGCAGACTTTTAGTAGAACACCTAATAACACTGCTTATTTTTAGATATATTCTAATATTTGATATGTCAACCTGAAATGTAAGTGAGTTCTCACCTGTATCTAACATACTGCTATCTGAATCTGATTCAGCAATTTGTTTTATACCCCCGAACAGCTGTAAACTACAATCATCAAACACATCTAACACTCCTTCTATTAGACGCTGAACAACGCTAACCGGTACACTTGATCCAATGTTGTTTCCGTTAGAGCTACCATTATTATTGTTTGTGCTGTTGGGAAATTTCAACAAACTGGGGGAAATGCACACTGCAATATTATACGCTGTCATTTTATTCTCTTCACTGTGTGTTGATATAACGTACATAACAATCATAACATACTTCAGTAATGTTGCATGGCAAACGGGCAGGTGGTTTTTTATCAATCTAAAAAAGATTTTAAAAACATTGTCAGCATAAAGGTATCTTACCAAGATAATTAAAACATAATCACTAGAAATAAGTCCAAAGACAGCAGCACTTATCCATAGGTTGGGCAGTGGCCAAATGATTAATGGATAGGAAAGGAAATTCTGAAAATTATTCCATCCCCCAAAATGAAGGGCCCGAACTCCATATGGTGGTGTGATGCAATTCCCAACTAGAATTCAGAGTTTCAGAAAATCACACAATTCTGATTTTGATTCACGTTTAAGGAAACATGGCCCGTACGCCTATAAGATTATCCCAAAGGATAATTGGATTTACACCAACTGATTAGAATCCTTTATGCCTTCAAGAAATCTAATCTTTAGCTTTTCTGGAATATCTCTGGAATAGAAAATCCTAGAATGTTAACAAGGTTTTCAGAAAATGCTAGGGTGGGCCTGAGTAACTTGGGAACAGAAGGTTGTGAAACGCTGAATAAAGGTAGTATGTTTGTCCTGTGTTGACCTAAATGCTTCACACTCAATATGAAAAAAACCCCATCTGCTAAAACTTTAGCCTCTATTAACAAGTTGATTGCCGACAGACAGTCTGACGGACATGGATGACTGAAATGTGGGTGTATACAAGACTGTATAGTTATAGATAAGAGAATAGAGATTATAGTGACAAAGATTCTTAATGCAGTTGATAACAGAAGAGATTATAGTGACAAAGATTCTTAATGCTGCATAAAGATAAGAGAATAGAGATTCTTAATGCTGTATAAAGAAAAGAGAATAGAGATTATAGTGATAAAGATTTCTAATGCTGTATAAAGATAAGACAATAGAGATTATAGTCATAAAGATTCTTAATGCTGTATAAAGATGAAAGTAGTCTCAATATAGGTTGTATCTGTAAATTATCGAGATTATTAAGGCAGTATAGAAATAAAAATAAATAGAGAATATTATAAAGATTATAATACACAGGTAATAGTAGAAATAGAGATTGTATCTGTAAATAGTACAAATATTATTCTGGTAAATATTTTAATATACCTCTAGACATATTTTTATTTTTCTGTTACATTGTTGCCAAGCATGTTACCATTCACTGTTACAATTATATTTAAGGTGTTAAGTATCAAAAGATAAAGAGATAATAAGTTTGACTGCATCTAGAACAAAAGTGTGATTTCCACTTTTATAAAGTTGCATTTATAAACGGCTGATTTCGGTTATGAACTCAGTTATGAACGTTTATTCTGGCAACATATGAGTGGTCCCCAAGAAAAGAAAAGAACGTGTGTGGAGAGTGGAGATTAGACCGTGTATGGTGCCTGTACGAAACGTTAAAAAGTGATATTTGGAAGACAGATACAAATGAATGAGTGGAATATGTATAGAGATAATAGTGATATAAACCGAATGATCCAGGCAGCAATATAGAGATAATATATAGTATTAAAAATAGGGATTGGAAGGTCGAGTTAGCCATAAGATATGCAAAAAGTGACTCAAGTGATTATGAATTTGTGACATAGCCTACATTAGAGTGCTATAGATCTCAATAACAATTCACAAGAAACTTGAATAACATAATAGCCGAGGTAAACAGTATCAATGATGATCTTATCTGTTTGTATTTATACTAGTCAGTGTAAGTAGTATCATATAGTTGTTAATATTCAGTTTGATTATCAAGTATCTAATGACAGCTTGTCAACAATTGGGTGTATAGTTCAAGATTAAAGATACATTAGTTAAGAGTTTAATAATGAGTTGGCTATTCTTGCTATAATAATTCAAAAACAGATGATAAAAAAAGAAAATATTGAAAATTTCAGTAAAATTATTTCATTCTGAACGGAATTATCAGTGTTGGAAGTTTGGACAAGAAATGGGTACAAACTGCGGCGACACCTTCAACGACAATTGTCGATCGTTTGATTGACAGACGATAACTCCACCCACATATTCTTGATTATCCAGTAACATGCTCAATAGTAATAGTACTCTCGCTTGACAGGCCTTTCATCGCCAGTTTCCGGTAGCGCACGTCACTGAGTAACAGTAAACATTATCTTGGTCAGCCATTTCTGATTTAATTATATAGAAGGATGACCGTTTAAATCCGAGCTGTATCCAAGCAATCCATGGGTCTACAGAGTTAATTTTGTGCTTGTTGTATAAATAAAGGTCTAATTAATCATTTCTATAACATCTGAAGCCTAAATAAAGACATTCAATATGTTGATTTAGCTCTTGCATAATGCATGTTTAATACAACTATTTCAGCAACACATTTTGTTTCATGACATCAATGAGTAAAACAGAAATTCCTGATATTGGTGATCAACAGCTATCCTAGAAATTACAAATATTGATGAGTATTACATTAATAGTATGGCTGAACCATGAAAAAAACTAAAAATGAGAGAGAGAAAAAAGAAAAATGGTGTTAGCAGAAATACGAAATAGATGATGATAATTTGATGTCTTGTTTGCTTACTCTTTAATTCTGGTAATTTGTTCTACTTGGCTGTCTAATCTTTCTATCTGCATCCAATCTTCATATAGTTCATCAAGTAATAAACTCTGTGGCAATGATCTAAGGTAATCCTATTTAAAAACAATGTATTAATTAATATATGTATATACATAGGTTAATATATAGAATACAAAGCTTACCATGTGGATAATACTTTACAACGTTTCCTCATTATACACAATTATAGAACTGTTTTCCTCTCATTATTAACCTTCTTGGTGAATTAAATATGATATATTAATCCTATATATTCTGATTTAAATATAATTTGTCACAACAGAATTTAACATACTTTATTTAAAGATTAGAAGAATCCGGGACAGTTTTAGTCCTTAAATCTTGGAAGGCAATAACACATGCTAGAAGAAGGTAGAAAGGGTCTACATTGTTTGCAAGAAAATGTTTGGAATCCTTTTTCCATTCCACTATCATGCTCGACTATCAATTCCAATTCTGAGTTTTCAATGTGTTGACTATTAAGTAGTGTTCACATGTATCAATGTCACTTTTATTTTAAAGTGTCATGCATGCTGAGAACACATTAACACCAGCTACACAAAACCAGAAAAAGTTTCAAGAACATATGATCCAAAAAATTTGAAGAAACTAATCATTCTATAAACATATATTCCATCCTTATAATTAAAGGTCCATTTTACACAAATTAAAGTACCATACTAGTACCCGAGTAGATGTCAAAGACCCATATCTAAACTTAGATCATGCGAATCCCATTTAACCTCTTCTGTGTCGCATATACACTTAACATGTTAGACGCACACCTTACCTTTTAATGCTGTGCTTGCAATAAAAACCAAGCTCAATATACTACACGAAATGCTAACAGACCATCATTATTATAATAGAGAAAGAAGAAAGAGAAGAACAATTTGCATACAGACAGAATCAGTCACTAGAACAATGCTTAACTTACCTTGTTACTGAGAAATTTATCTATTACGCATATATCTTTCAGGTACAAACATTAATATACATCAAATATTATACAATAACTTACTATAAATCAACAAGATGACACCATATTCTACTTCTTGTACAATTATTGCATTCAAAAAACACATTTCAAAGATAAAGGAAAAGGCAGTAAGAGAAAGAAAGAAAAAATAATTAAACATTTTACAAACCTGATTAAAGAAGATGACTAACTTATTAACTTATTATATATTTTAAAATAACAACAAAAACAATATATATCATATGATTATTAATCTTTTCTTACCAAAATAAAACATGATATGAATGATGACCAGCACCGTCCTATGTTAACCACTGTTTCCAGGAACTATACTTTACTACATGCAAATAGTTATATACTAAACTAAAGCAAACCTATAAACCAAACCTACAAACCACATCAACTACTGTTTAATCTGTATAGCAGTTACATCTAAAAGTAGCATTACTGCGTTTATTGATAAGTTGCACACACTGTGCAGTTAGTATCCAAGAGAATCTCTTCAAAAATTCCCAGCACACTATCTGGAAATTTAATCTGAAGCAGAACTAATGACCTTTGAACTTTACAGTTTTTCAAACAGCGTCTGATCAATCCAGAATTTGAAAAGATGTTTGTTGTAGAAAAAGAAGTCTTACTGTCTGATAAATATGACCAAACATAAGGAATCATGGGTGGCATCCGTACTTGGGCCAATAAAATAAAACAGTACCTGAATACATCTTGCTTAGTAAGTATTTTCAATTTCAAAAAGTAACAACTCATTTTACAAGATTCTAGACAACTGTGGACAGAAAATATGAAAGTGAGTATGACAAAATCAAATAATGACGCAAGCAAACCCCAAAGTTCAATGTTAAGTTAGAAATCAAGAAATCTCTGAAGGTATTAGAATATATAATAAACCTGAAGGCCATTTCTTCCTAACTAATCACTATGCTTTCGATAAACTAAAACTATGCCAGCCCTTTACAAGATTATATATCCCTGGTATCATTGTAATGAAGTATGGCAATCTCTAATGATTCCATGATCTCCAATGAAATTTCCCCAAGCAGATTATAATAACCACACCAACCCCCAAACTATATTATAATAATACATGTATTAAACAGTCTGTTACACGTGTTAACCTGTCCTATGTTCAGTAGAATAATTTATAAATAGAGAATCTGGTGTGGTTTATAATGATTAGAATGATTTACTAAATCATGTTTCACAATGACCAATGGCATATGGGGCGCCGTTTGTAAAATAATTATTTAATTTTTTTTATAGCAAAAAACATTAGATTTAACTCCGGATATATATATTTAGATAAACATTAGAACAAAAATGGCATATATGTAAATATAAAAAAATATTGTAGCTAAAAGTCGAGTTTTTGGTCTATGAAAAACTTTAAATGTTATATCTTGGTTTCACATCGCTTAGTTAAATATATAGCTAAATGTGCTGTTTCTCGTAGGTATAAATGCTAAATACTAAATCACTGAAAAATCTAAAGTTAAATATTTAGCTAAATATATAAACATTTAGTTAAATATATAAACATTTAACTAAATATATAAACATTTAGCTAAATATA
Source organism: Patella ulyssiponensis (assembly GCA_963678685.1). Lineage (NCBI taxonomy): Eukaryota > Metazoa > Mollusca > Gastropoda > Patellidae > Patella > Patella ulyssiponensis. The sequence continues at coordinate 27,016,913 of OY783226.1, read as the reverse complement.
TAAACATTTAGCTAAATATATAAACATTTAACAAAATATATTTATTTAGTTAAATATATAAACAGTTAACTAACTAAATATATAAATATCATGCTAAATATATATGTTTAGCTAAATGTATAAATACTTAACTAAATATATATTTGTGGTCCCGCCAATATTTCTATTATCGTAAGCGACACAAAAAACTGCGCATAAAATGATGACGTGTACCCGACACGTTAACCCGTATGTCGTGAACTTACCATATTTATGAGTGATCGATGTCTAACGTTACATATATGTAGGCATTATTAACGAATTGCGGATGTAAGAACTAAGCTGAGCGTTCAGGTACCAGATAGTAGGCCTACTGTGTTGTGCAGTCAATGGAAAGTTGTACACTACGTCATCGTTTAGTGTGAAGTCGCTTACAACAATAATTATTTTACAAACGGCGTGGTACGGTTACGCTTTGTAAATTTAACTATATGTTTAGTTAAATATATAATTATTTAGTTAAATATATAAATATTTAGCTAAATATATAAATATTTAGCTAAATATATATTATTTAGCTAAATATATATTATTTAGCTAAATATATAAATGTTTAACTAAATATTTTAACATTTAACTAAATATTTTAACATTTAACTAAATATATATATTTAGCTAAATGTTTAAACATTTAACTAAATATTTAGCTAAATATTTATATATCATCAAATCTCTTGTTTTGGTCTTAATAATCAATGCTAAATGTTAAATATGAAAAAAGAGACAAATCAAGAAATATTTATATATATTATGTTAAATATTGAGTTTTTGTTGTATTTTTAGTTTAAATATTAAAAGTGAAAAATTTGCACAAAAGTCGAGATTTAACTATATATATAAATTTAAATTAAATCTAATGTTTTTTGCTATATAAAAAGCTAAATAATTAATTTACAAACGGCGCCCCATAATGGCAGATACCTTAGTTCTACTGAACATAGGGCAGATGTGACTATTTGATTCCAAGGTCAGTTGTAAAATGTGTATGCAGAAGGCATTAGTTAATATAGCATATTTTGTGTACTTGATAAAATAAACAGTAGTTTTAAGGACTCTTGTAAATAACCAAGATTTATAATGGAATAAGAACTTAAGTTATAGAAAATTTTAATCTATTGATATTGTATTACATGACAGTAAGTCCCAATATAAACAGTCATCTTTTCTATCGGTTTAATAAATGTAGAATATTCATAACCAAATGTCTAATTGTGATGAAACACAAAACCTTTAGCTAAATCTCAAGACTTCATTTTTTGCAGATAGTTAGTTATAGCAGGCATAAAATTGAGTTCAGCATGACAAACATAATTCCAATAAGATGAGTGCAGTAGTAGGAATCTTCTTGCAACCTGACCACTAGCTAGTATCTATTGAATTATTGAAATGGTGAATTTTGAGTGGTCTATAATGGTACACATGGTATTTCACATCAAGAGAATAATTTCAGTGAAACTTAGTTCCAAAAACTACCCCCACCCCAAAAAGTTACATGACACCTCTAATCCAAATAATAGATTATCTAATTTAACCTGATTAACACAAGAGTCCTTTAAACTATATTATATATTTGTTAACCATCCCAAATATGTAAATAATGTTTTTCTTGTACTATGAGACTAAATCTAGTTCACCTATATTAAAGCCTCACCTTGAGAACAGATCCTATAGCTAACACTTGATGACTTTCTAATATTATTTCCTCGTTCTCATCCACCTGCTTCTTGATCTCGCGACATAATCGAGCGTTGGCAGATTTTCTTAATATTCCAGCAGTATGTGGACCTTCTCGATATAATATCCCAAGCATTGACTGAAAATGTCGACAAAATTGATAATGTTTAATTCAGAGTACATATCCTATACAATATAAAAAGATTGGGTTGCCAAGCCATAAAATATAACCTCACAAGTCATTTGTTGTGATTCAAAAATTTAAAATGTCCAAATTGAACAAGTCTACTACCCTTTAAAAGTTTTGAGAGGAACTTTGTCCAGTATTCTGTTCACAAGCTTATGTAAATGGGGAGAATAGGCCTACTTGGCATGATTCACCCTTGTCAGTAATGCAGGACAGTGTCTAGTCAATTGGATGGCATGTAATTTAAAAGAATCTGCTGGAATTCATTTGCATATGCCTGTCTTCATTAGCCTAGTGGGTGTAAAAAAAGTAGGATATTAAACTACATTTTCTTCATTCAATGGCAATGTCATGTTAATGTACCAGGGAGAGGGGTTTTACATAGGCCCAATCCCAGCGCTCACGCTGTCGATCGCCATTTCCGCCAATTGCGATAAAAATATAATTTTGGCGTTAAAATATTCAATTTGGCAAAATTTTTGGCGATTCTTTTTTAACCATGGCTAAAAAATTTTCTTGCCACAAAGTTTTGATTTCCACACCGTGCACACACGTTACAATCTATCACGCTTGGCTGAGTCATTTATCAATCAATCAAGTACTAATCCTTTGTCTCTTGATCAATCTCGGATTAGCGTTGATTAGTATATACAGTAAGAGTAGTAATAAACTAATCAAGAGACAGACGATTTAATTGTTTGTCTCCAAATACGAATCGGTGGCTTTTTTTGACGGTTTCTATATATTCAAAATGGCGGACACCGTGAATAATACTCGTTCGATTTGTGTGAGATTATTGGACTATGACGTCTGTTTTATCCTTTTCCTACTCATGTTGCACGTATCGTTAATAAATGAAGCCAGGCTTATTGTTAAAGTTTATATGGAAGTCGATATTAAACGCCAGAAACGAACGAACGAAAGTCAGTTATTTTCTAATCACATGCCATTAATAATAATGGGCCGTAAGCGAAAACTTGAACAGCCTTCGTCAACGTCCGATAGAAGAATTTCAAACTTATGTTTTGTATTTCACCACCAAAATACTCCCGAACTGACTACATAATAGTTAAGAAATAGATAACGTAAATGGAATATGCTGAAAATTTGAGTCAATTTGTTTCCTTTGAACCGAGATTATTAGCGTTTGATATAATAAGGCCCAGCCTCGATCATCATCACTAAAGAAAGATTCAGCTCTTAGTCCTTACATAATGTATGTTTGTGCATTTGAAAAATGTAGATCTCTTAAGGATGAATGAACATTTTCAAATCCTTGATATATCAGTAAGTGCTTGGTCACAATTTCTGTTATAAAGAAAAATATTCATTAAAAACAAATACACTGTGTGGTTACCCCAGATGTTGAAAAAGCTCTAAAAAAAATGGGCTTCTGCAAAGCAGTGAAGAATTTTGTAAATTGTAATATTATATGTAAATAAAAATTACTGAAAAAATATAATAGAACAGATATTCGTTCTTTTTTATTTGGCGGAAAAAATATATGGCTAATAAATTAAAATGAAAAATTGGCGGAAGAAAAATTGAACCCAGCGTGAGCACTGCCCAATCCCATTCAGACAACCTGAATAAAATATTGTTTAAAAAAAAAAAAATCAATGGTCAGGTGTCTAATTAAAGACTTAATAGATAACAGCAGTTGAAGATGGTACAAGTTTGTTGTCATAGCAGGGGTGGACTGGCTATATGAGCAATGTCTGGAGGGCCGAGATCGCTAGGCAAACAAATGGGCTCCTGGGCTTGATACAAATACTGCTGAAAAACAATGAACAGTGGACCAACCAAGAAGGTGATGGACAAGTCTGCTTCTGGGTCCTTGCTATCATTGTAAAAGTAGCCATTTCAATAAGGAAAGGGAATATTCTTCGTCTAATTGAAATGTCAAATTAAGCTATATTTTGTTCATCAAGTCACGACCCTCAGACCGAAAGTAAATCATGAATCTCCATAATATACATGTATGTTTCATCAAAATTAGAAAATAAATTCAGATATATTTGGCGGAACGTATTGGAAATCTAAATGTTTATAGATATCAATGATATATAAATCTTGATGTTGACAGTCCTCAACATATTCTGTAATCTGATATTCAATTAATTTGGTCGTATTAATTATATGAATTCAGCAAATTCCTTTCTATATTTTTTACCATCGTCATTGGTTTTAGGTACAACTTCTTTATAGGTTTTTTTATGGACGTCTTACAAATTAGTTGTTCGCTTCATAACCCTGGAGGTTGCCTGATTCATCTACTTTCAATAAAATACTTATACGATTTATTGAACATTAAGTTATCAATGCATTTGACAATCAGAACTGACTAAATCGTTTAAATATCTACAAGCTATACCAAAGTTAAAAGCAGTAATATAATTTAACTTACGAGAATATGTTTTGGAGGTTCATTATCCGTAGTACACACACTTTCTAATGGTTTCCCAAACAAATTACCACTCTTTGTTCGAGATTCATTAACGTTAGTCTCTTCTCTTGAACGTCGTGTGAAAATGCTTCGCAATGGGGACCTCTTCTTTCGCTTATTGGCTGCATCATCTGAAATGTACGTAGTCAAATAATTTTTAAGTGAATCTGAATGACACTGTCTACTCATTTTGGATTTGAAAGTTTGAGAGGAATATAGAAAATGTTATCTATGTTTTAGCTTTCCTGTGAACAAAATTATTAGCACTTTGATTTCTGTTGCGTAAACGGGTCAATTTCTTGAAATTTATCGTGGCCAGGTACCATGCCGAAAAAGGCACACTTATCGCAGCCAGGTGTAAACGGGGCTATATTCTGTTATCAGAAATCTTATATTTATTTTCAAGATGTTTTGTGACAGACAGTTGGTATTTGTTATCTTGAAGTTCAGAGTTGATCATTATTTTCATTATGGTGCATCAGAAAGGAAACCAGCGGCTGCCAGGCAGGATATGCCCACATTTTCGAGAGATGGATAGAGAACGCAAGCTAAAAAGAAAGTAATTTTTCCAACAATCATGGGCCATAATTCATGAAGTTATAATTCGATATGCGCAAATATTAAAGGAACCAAGATCTTCTGGTTATAAACATGCATTTCAAGTTTCATCAAAATCGGATTAAAATTGTTACCTCTACAGGGTCCACAACCTTGATATACCATATTTTTGCACTATTTGCATACAAGTGGCAGCCATTTTGTTCAGCAGTTTTGGTTTGATTTTCAGAAAAGTCGAACTCAACCTTCATTATGGTGTAACAGTGATATAATCAAATGTTTTTTCCATTAATAATTGTGACCCCCCAAAAGGCGATTTTTCGTAAAATCAGGGGCCATAATTCAGGAAGTTACAATTCGATATGCGCAAATATCTAAAGGAACCAAGATCTTTGGTTTATAAACACGCATTTTAGGTGTCATCAAAATCAAGTTAAAATTGTGACCTCTACAGGGCCAACAACCGTACAAGCGGCGGCCATTTTGTCTGTCAGTTTTGATCGACCTTCATTATGGTGTAACGGTGATATATTAAAACGGTTTTTTGAATGAGATGAAAATTGTGACCTCTGGTGGGACCACAAGCCAAGAACGCGATATTTCCTACAATCAGGGGATATAATCTTGAATATCGAATGGAACCAAGATCTTTGGGTTACAAATATATATTTGAAGTTTTAATAAAAACGGATCAAAATTGTGACCTCTAGAGTGTCCACAAGCTAAAAATATGATTTTTAGTACAATCAATATGGGCGTATAAAAAAGCCAAAGTTTTGAATTTATCAGTTATTAAACATGATTGTTAACTTGGCATATATGTGCTGAAAATTCACAACAAAAACAATGATGATTGATCAATCATAACTAGTCAATCTTCATTAATATATCAGTAAATGAATTGAACCAGATAAATAAAACATATGGTCATTTTACTCCTACTCTGTAAGGAATAAAGCAGTAATGAGAAATCTATTCAGCTTACCATAATAAGTTTCATCTTCTGTATCATCAGACTCCTGTATTAGAAAATAATTCTCTTAATTTAAAACATTCATATAACTTTGATATTCACTTTAAAAACCTCCAGAAGGTTAACCATGGTGGGTCTATGAACTATGCAACAAATTTAATATTTTCAGAGATTATGGATTTGTACAAAATTACACAAAGAAAAAAATCTCAAATTAAAAAAGTATGGATGCAGATATGCAGTGTGAAACTCATGACTGGCTGATTCTAGTCGCAAATGAACTGTCTCCAAGAGAATATGAGTTTTATTATACCCTTTAGTGTGCTACCACACTAGGGATAAACTACACAAGTTTATATCATTAATGACATTTAATTTGGATGAAATTAATTTCAAATTCTGACATTAGTTCAAATAAAATACTCTAAAAGCACCAATATAACCTGATTACCACAGGTGGGGCGATAGCTCTTGGGACCTTAGTGTAATAATTATTAACGGGAGCCCAACATCAAAAATATAATACTTGTCATATAAAGAACATACTTGAACTGGTCTTGTTAATGTTTGTAGTTGCTGTCTGGCTTTTTCTGCATTGCATCGCCTGAAAGTTAAAACTTAAAAGTAGAATAGGGTTGATCGTGTGGTTGGCTTGCAAAGTGGTCTAATGTGTTTATTCTGTTATCTATGCAAGTCATGGGTTCAATCCTCTATGTGACAGGGAGTAGGGGATTCACCTGCCTAACTTAGCTTTCTTTATCTGGTTACCAGTTAGGGTCAAGGGGAATTAAACTTAAGGCTTCTGCTGCTGTAGTGTATTTCTATATCTATGTAATGTGTACTTACTCGGTTAGCTTATTAAGCCACAACTGTTGTGTCTCAGTATCGGCAAAGGTTGCCACCATGTTGTTTGATAGAGCTGTCCAACCAATTACAATAGACTTATCAGCTTGAATCGTGTTGTCTGATGCAGTTTTTACCGAGGCAGCTAACCAAAGTTCACTAATCTTGATCTTATATTTCAATTTGTACGTAGAGCTTGATCTGTAACGATAAATACAACACATTAATCATCATTTAATTAATAAAGAAATTCATGTCTTAAAACTACGCATTTAAGATGTGCACATTTTTAAAATAAGTTGCAGGTGAGTCAACTGAGCATTCTATAAAAGTTGTAATCAATTACGCATTAACTCCTTCATGACAATCCATTGACTATCCAAGAGATACAAATGACACTACAACATCACATAGGAGTGCCTTTAAAATTGATAGAGAGATAGCAAAGTAGCTATTTCTAGAAAAAAAGATAGCCTTAGAGAGCCGCTTATCCCACAGGAAAACTTGGATTTTAATCAAATTTGATAAAAATTGCCTTCCAGAAATCTGATTTCTATCCTGTTCACTCCGGTTTCCTGCCACTGCTAAAGACCCCTACGCGCAAGCGAATTATTGAAATAAAATTAAAAACCATATGTTAGTCCCGAAATGACCTAGTTGTGTCGAGTGGACGTTAAACACAATTCCTCTCTCTCTCTCTCTTTAGCGTGAAATAAGATTTTTCAAAGCGATGAAGGGCCATAACTCTGGTAAGGCTCATCATCAAACTCAGTTAAGGCATTCACCTAAAAACATCTACACTAAGATGAAAATTGTAGACAGAGTTATTTTGTCACAAAAAAAGTGACAAACAGACAGACAGATGGACACATAGGTCAATTACGTATTGTAATGTACTTACTTCTCCTTTGCAACCAAAAGGAAATCGCTCAGTAAAAACAAGTATCGCTCCTGTGTATTTGGGCCCTGCAAAAAAAATTGGTTTTACTACCACAACATAAGGTATATATGGATATAACTACTTCTCTGATTCATCCTGGAGGTTGGGTGTTCGATCCCTGCCATGGCCGAGAAATTTTATCCAGATTTTCTAGCGAAGTTCCCACTTGTCAGTGATGCAGGATGGAGGGCCTGACAAGGACAGATGCACATAAAAGATCCCTTGACAGTTGGAATTCGATATAAGAGTAGGCCATAGTGCCACGTTTCGGGAAAAATTTCCCTCATAGCACACTGTATGGCGTATGCCCTTCTTCATTATCCTCGTTCGGAGCAGAACAGTAGGACATTAAACACCATTTCATTTAATTTCTCTGATTCATAACACTACAATAGAATAAAAATGGAGAAAAATATTGTTTTTAAATCAAATTGAAAGTAATGAAAACATACAGCTGTTAGTTGCACAGGCCCTTCCATTATATAAAGCCGATCTTGTTGTGTACTGGTAAGACCAGCTGTTCCTGTATCTGGTCCCCATCCCATAGTCTGAGGCCTGAAAAACATTTAAATATCTGTAAATAACAAGTTTAATCATCCATGGCCAATCAATAAAGACTTATCAATATAGGCCTAGTTATTTAAATACTAATTATCTATAAAAAGCAAACTTACCAGTTACTTCCAGTTCTGAATTTACTTCCCACAGTTAGATGTTTAAATAAAATGGCACTACTTTCTTGTCGGTTATTAGCAAGACTGTTGGTCTTCTGTAAGATTAAAATGATGATATAAATAACTATTCAACATAATTTACATTGATCAGATTGTGGTAAGGCAACAAAATATTTTTGGGCTACTGGGGTATTCAGCCACAAATTTACAAGTTAACATTGAGGCTGACGTCTCCTGCCTCATCTCAAAATAATAGATGACACTTATTAGTCCTACAAAATCATACAACTTTCATAAGAATTGTACATTTTGTGGTAAAAGCTTTCCTTTTTAAATAAATGGTAGGTACATGAGGGCTGGCTGAAAAGTTGTAAGCCTGAAAAGGAAAATCAGTTGGGCTGAAACAAACTTTTGCTACCAACAAGTACAATGATTGAATGAATCATAGACATAAAATAGAACTGCAACTGTAGTGTCATAATTGTATTTGTACCAGACCATCTCGTGAACCAACCCATTGAAATCATCAGAAATGGACAAAATCACTCGACAAACTGCCAGTGTTGTGGGCATTTCTCATGGGAGGGTTGAGCACATTATCACCAACGAGCTAGGAATGACATAGGTTTCTGCAGACTAAAGATTCTACTTAACCTAAGCATAAAATTACTTATCACTTGGATTATCCTAATCCAAAACTTAACGATGTAATGCAACTATATACCAAGTGTTATCACCCTCACTTAATTAGAACCTTATAAGCACATACACCAAGTTTGAACATTCTAGCTTAGTTAGAAGGATAGTTATTGTATCCCAAAAAGTATGACGATGGACAGCCCCATTTTAATAGTTTTCTGCTTTCTTCGAAAGGCAGGGACAAAAATGAAAAAGGAACTAGCTGGTCATCATTTTCCTAGTAATGATCACATCATGTCAGCTGTGGTCAACTTTTTTAGAGTGACTGACAAAAATTTCTTTCTGACCGGCATCCAAACCATGCAACTTTGTTGGTAAAAGTGTGTATACCTCTAAGGGGACTATGTATAAAAATAAATGGAAACCATCGACTTTGTACAGATCTTTTACAGATAGGCTTAGAACTTTTCAGTCAGGATAATACTGGTAATCGGGTAGAATTTTCTGGGTGGGCGGGGACGATCACCAACTAATTATTTTTATGTCGCCTAATAATGGAATGACAAAGTTGTATATCTATAGTAGGCCTATATAATATGCTAAACACAAATGAAACGAAATGTGATTTAATTATTATACTGTTGGATTATGATGTAATGATGTAAGTTAGTGAACCCAGGGCTCTCCATTCCTGGCACCAATCATAACCATAGTGCTATCTGGAGAAATAAAGCTTATTTAAAAAAAAAAATAAATAAAAAAAATACTGGTAATGACAAACATTCATAATCATTATTCACACAGACAGAGATCAATTGTCTTACCAGTACTTTATCTGATGTATCAGGAACAGTAGAAAATTCTGAAGCTTCAGTATCATCAGTTATATCAGTATCATTATCTTCTATTCGTTTCAACTATAATTCAAGACATAATAACACAAGTTTGTTTAGTGATATGGGAAAGTAATTAATGTAGCCATCTGAACAGAAAACCAAAATAAGTAAATAGAATCAGTTCATGCAGCCTCCAACAGTTTAATCTCATAGGGCATGCGCAATAACTAAATAAAGTTATGTATAAGATCAACCGAATTCAATACTTTATTTTGACCTAAATTAAAAGGGTTCTACTAGATCTTTTAGCCTTTTAGATAAAATGACAAAGTGTTCTTTATCATATTCATGTATGCATAAAACTATAAATCTGTTTTTAAATGAAATCAATATAAAACTTTTGGAATTTGGGCAAAACAGACCCAATTTATGCATATTTCTATTTGAACATTACAGGTTGAGCCTTTGGTAATCTGTTACTGCCCTTGCCAAACAATGGATAAACAGTTTCTTATTCCACATACCTGAAGATAAAATAATTAAATCTTTTCTCTTAATTACAGCCATTTAACTTGACATTTTGCATAAGACCTGTAGAATTGTTAATTTGAATGAAAGTGTACAAACAAAACTTACCAACTTGACCCTTTCTAAAGCAGCATTTAAATCTTTGTAATCTGGATGTGTTGGATCAGTATCATCCAATATACTCTGAAGATATCTATCATATTCTCTTATTCTCTTAACCTGAAAGAAAATCATATAGAAAATATAATGACAGTACGTATATTTTATATGCCAGTAGCAAATATAAAGGAACTTATAGGTAATATGACATTTTAATTCTTCTGTTTATATGGAAACTATTAGGAAACGTCAACTAACTACTTCATATATGGACATGTGATTTACTGAGGTAAAAATTTCAAACAACTTAGTAATCTACTTCAGGCTTTTCCATATTATTGATCATAATATCAAAAAATTTCTGTAGTGACACTTTCTATTGTACATTGCATCTCTCAGTAAATACTTGATGGCATTGTTATGCCTTTATGTTTTAAATATTTCACAGAAGTGTTTTTGATGGGATTAGTAATAGTCTTCTTTCAATAAGAAGCCAATCCAGCCGAAGCTAGCCCAGTTTATTCAAAAATTTGGTTTTTACCACATGATCATGGAAATACAACAACCTCATTTACATTATACATGATCAACACAATCTTCCATGTTTATTCACCAATAAAAATACAGTTAATTGACATAGTTTGAAATAAATTTCAGTTTACTTGTCTTGACCCATTCCTTCATAAACGTCCAAAGAAATTATGAATGCATTACCCAAAAATATGTAAACCAATTTTTAAATAATACTGTGTCTTTTCCCACAATAGAGTAACAGTTTAAACAAAGAAAGTAACTTAAATTGCTTCTAAATCAATGATACATCAAAATTGTCCAAATAGAAGCCAATAAACCATTGTACATTGTGAACAAGAATATAAATGATGTTCACAGATCAAGATATTTAATAAAGATAGGTTACCAAGCAATGAAATATGTGCCAACAGCAGGTATGTACAGTCCATAAAGGTTGTTACAAAAAAAAATAAATGTGATTGGACTGATGAAGATTGACAAAAAATGATAACACAGTACTGTTAAATTACTAAATAAATATATTGAAGTGATGAACAATTTAACAATCACCAGGCCAACCTTTCACAACCAGGATAAATGTTTGAAATTGAATTTTTTGAGTTTGTTTGAGAGTCTTGCCAATAATCAATGGTTAAACATAAACTACTTGGACCTGATATCTTTACAGGAGCTCACTGTCTTATTTCTTTTCTCTATTCATTACTGAAAGATGTTACATATCTTACAGCAATTTGTAATATCATTATTTCAAGTATAAAATGTACAACCAATGAATGTTATCTTCATCTCATACAGAATAGATGTTCTTGCCATGAATCTTTACATGCCACCTGAATGACAAAATGGAGTGTTAAATATTTCTGTCTTCAAGTTTGGATTTGTTACAAGACGTTTTAGGATTGTCAGGTATTTAAAAGTACTTGGTGATATAATTCACCTAACCATAATGTATCAACAACCACAAGAGACTGATCACTAAGAAACCATATAATCTACACACCCTCCAAATATTTAACACATTCTCTCAAAAATGCTTTGAACTTGGTTTGCCAGACTTGAACATATAATTGAATTTACTTAAGTGCCTTCTCCCATCTGAAAGTCAATCACAAAGAGCCAATATGGACATGACACATTGTTATACAGCCAGCAGAAAAAGCACAAAATGTAAATAATCAATCTTTACCCTTTATTTGACGTGTAGGAAATGTTACGGTCACAATACAGACAAAAAGATTCATTTCATCTTCTTACATCGTATCCATGATAAGTTGCCTTTCTAAAAATTGTTTTCAAAACATGAATAGAACAGAAAGCCTTAAATTGTATTTAAAATTCACTTTTGTTTGTTTAACCACTTCATACCTCTCAATTGACAGCTTCCTTAACAGTCGTCATCCAAAATACTCAACCATATATCCAAACTTCTGAGAAAGATAGGTTACCAGGAAACAAAACATAATACGCCCACAGCAGATAAGCTGTTGAGCAGTCTACATATTTATCCTGTTTTAGTTAATGTGAGTATTTACAAGACACTAAAAAATAACCAAAAATATGGTGTTAATATCTTGCCTGAAGTGTACTCATCAATATATTCTCTTACTTCCTGTCAAAGATTGATCAAATTTGCAAAGGATTATCATCTTCCATCAATCAAGATGTTAGTTGCCATACCATCTGACCAGACAATTATTCCCAAACTACTGTTTTTGAAAATATCAGTGAATACGAAACCTGAATATCCATATCTCCATTGGACTCTTAAATCATACATTTTCATTTTGGACCGAATACCAACGCAAATCCTAAAGGACTATTCTACTTCATGTGATAACTTTAACATCTAGAGCATTCACAAGACTTTTCAAATTCATTAAGGGCCATATAACTCTGACAGTAATTATCGGAAAACACTGAATTCTTCGTCTTAAGAACATAAACACTGTTTATAAATTAAATATCAATCAGATGACAGCTTTCCAACTTGGGCCATCTCTACAGTAATTATCAGAAATCGTTAAAAATAAATAGGCATCTTTTTTTTGACAATCTACAAATTTTCCTGTAACCACTTTAATGTACTTTTCTTGTGGCTGTAACAAATATACTCTCCGATACAAAGTATATTTAGAAACAAATCAGATTATTCAATTATGCTTACAGGAACATATCTTTAATGTTATTACAATGATATATCTCTGAAATATTGCAACAGCAAACTGACAATTTACATAGGAAACATAAGGATTGGGAGACTTAAAAGATTCATGCAGAATCAAAAGGATGTCATCAAGATGTTTGTGAAGTGAGAAGTAGAACTTAACAGACTCATTGTTTCAACTGATTTTGCATGAGACAGAAATATTACGTGGCGGAATACTTTCGAAAAAAAATTGTCGCCTAACATTTGAAGTATGTGTCAAAAAAAATCGGTTTAGGGTCAAGGAGAGCATTTCCAAATTCCATGAATCTGACTGAAATCAAAACAAAACTCTCCAAGTACTTAGTTTAGTTCAATGTAAGCCTATTTAGTAGTTATATATCTTGAATATTAACTTTTAAATACACAAGTGGAAACCATTATATGTCCCTCGCTTAAGTTTATGTTATAATACAAATAAGTAAGAAAAAATCCAAGGAACCAACTAAATTACAAAGAAAAGACAGTTTTAGTTTTATCACATTAAGGAAATTGTTTATTATTTAATTATGTAGTACAAAAAGTCTCTTATTGAAGAAACACCTCTTAGAAAACATTAACAGCATTGAATAAAAAAAATTCCATGTCAAAATCATTGCTTAAGTTTATGTTATAATACAAATAAGTAAGAAAAAATCCAAGGAACCAACTAAATTACAAAGAAAAGACAGTTTTAGTTTTATCACATTAAGGAAATTGTTTATTATTTAATTATGTAGTACAAAAAGTCTCTTATTGAAGAAACACCTCTTAGAAAACATTAACAGCATTGAATAAAAAAAATTCCATGTCAAAATCATTGCCCATGTTAAAGAAAAATTATCCTTTGCAAAGAGGTTGGCTTTTATTATTTCAAGAGTAAAGTATGCGACCAATGTTTCTCCGAGTTTATTGGAAAAATGTCATTTCTGTGCCAAGGCAGCGAATCCCTGCTGAAATCTCTGGATTATCATCTGTAGTTTTTGTATAGGTACACATGGTAACATCAAAGAGAAATTGACAAGTGAATTAAACAGATTATTGACATAGGTGTTATATAGGGTTTTATCTCTTTACTTTAACTAGCACAAATGAGAATATTGATCAACAATTTACTTTCCACTTTAATTGAGAAGGGTTTAGTATATAACAATCACTGGTTCATACAAACAAAGACCTATATATTTATATATATATCAATATTTAACTTCCATATTTCATCTCTTACACCCAACAAAACTTTTATGGGAATTTAAACAAAGATTCTGAACAAAAATAGACAATATAAATTAATAGTGAACACAAACAGACAATACAAATTAGTGGTAGGCCCACACAGTAAGCTTTGGTTGAAACTGTGTTTATCTGGCAATGATTTCTTTCTTTCTACATCATAGTCTGGAAACCAAAATACCTGTTACACTAACTACATCTGCTTTATAAAATAAAAAGATAGAAAAAAGAAGACTCAAGCTATAGACAGTTAACAAGGTTTCATGTACAGAAGTCAAAATTGTTTTAATACAATTATACTGGTATATAAAATTGTCTTAAAATAAACCAACATTATACTGTTTATTATGAATATAGATAAAGGTGTTTTAACGGAGCGCAATCACTATTTTTTGGCACCTAGAAATGGGTCATAACGCATATAATGATGTAATATGAATATAAATAAACTGATTTACATTCAATCGTTTCTGTTTTTACTGTAATTTCTATTCAGTTATGTTCGGCCAAATAAGCGAAGAGTGCAAATTGATTGGCGGTCTTTGGCGTCTGGTAACTGGTTATTCCAGTCTACATCAGTAGTATTCTCCTGTGGGATATGTTAGCTTCGTTCTTCAAATCATTCCATTACTAATGGCGTTCCAAAGCATCCTGGCACGTGATTCATGTGGCAATTTTAAAATTTTCATTCTGTCTTAGGTATTGGATATCAGAAACCAATCTTTTCATGGCAAGATAACAACATCTATTTTGACCAATAAGTCATGTTTTCAATGTCGAAGACTGTGGATGATACTGAGTTAGCGACTTGCCTCCTTTAAAGAAAATAACCAGCGGTTGCCAGGCAAGATACATCCACACAGTTTGCAAGAGATGGATAGAAAAGAAGCTAAACAAAAACTCATGATTTTTCGTACAACCTGGGGCAATAATCCAGAAATTTATGGTCTGAAATGCGTGAATATTGAAAGGAACCGAGGTCTTTGGGATATAAACATTTATGTTTCATCCAACCTGGACAAAAATTGTGATTATTAAGTTATAGAAGGTCCACAATCTTCGTATTACACACTTTACACTATTTGCGTTCAAGCATGCAGTGGCCAGTCTGTCGAGCAGTATCATTGCGATCGTCCCGAAATTTGAACTCAACCATCATCAAGGTGTAACAGTGCATATTTAAATGGTTTTAAAAACGAATAAAAATTGTGACCTCTACAGGCCTCACAAGCTAAAAAAAAGTGATTTTTTTGTACAATCAAGTGCTACTATGCAGGAAGTTACAGTCCGATATCCTTGAATAGCAAAAGGAACTAAGATCATTAAGTTACAAACATTCAAGTTTTATCAAAATCAGATAAAAATGTGATCTGTAGAGTATCCACAAACAAACCGTGAGAGACATGGACAACGACAATATACATCAACATGAAAATGTGGGCGTATAAAAAATTGTTTCTTGGTATCTTTACTTACAACCAGAGAAGAAAACTATCTTACTTTAAAAACTAAGTATCAGTAGATCCTAGTTAGTTTTCAAATACTGATTACAATACTGGTAATAAAACATCATTCAATTCAGATATCAAAGTATGATCAAAGGCCTGTAATTGCTGCAACTGAAGGTTCAATTACATGACCGGATGTTATATGAGGCTTCTGTACAATATCCGAATTTCTAGTTTCACAAACTGCTAGAAATCCCTAGATTCAATGAACTTCATGCAACAAATAAGAAATAAGCTTCATATTAGACCAGGAGCCCGGGGGGTTCAACCTAGCTGAAAAGCTAACCAATTTCTATATATGTCACTAGGTTCCCTATGGGTCACTGTCACAGGATATGAACGTCTGCCGCGCCCGTTGTGGTGGGTGTGGTCAAGAAGGGCAAAATAAATGGACCCCAAAATAGGCTAGACTAGCTCGTTTTATTAACCACGTAAAACTTGTTGCAATATGTTAAGCATATCAAAATGTATTGGGAATGACCACCGCCAGACATTTTAGGTGGTGGGGCGTGTCTGCCAGACTAAATAAACGGGTACCCCAAAACTAAGCTAGACTAGCTCATTTGCTAACCGCATGAAATTTGTTGCAAAATGTTCAGCATATCGACATGCATCAAGAATCACCGATGCCAGACATTTTCAGTGGTGGGGTAACCCCGCCAGACACCCACAATTGCCCCGCCCCCAAAAGCTAAGCTAGACTAGCTCATTTACTAACCGCATAAAAATTGTTGCAAAATGTTCAGCATATCCACATGTATCGAGAATTACCGATGCCAGACATTTTCAGTGGTGGGGTACCCCCGCCAGACGCCCCCAATTGACCCACCCCAAAAGCTAAGCTAGACTAGCCCATTTACTAACCGCATGAAATTTGTTGCAAAATGTTCAGCTTATTCACTTGTATCAGGAATCACCGGTGCCAGACATTTTCAGTGGTGGGGTAACCCCGCCAGACACCCACAATTGCCCCACCCCCAAAAGCTAAGCTAGACTAGCTCATTTACTAACCGCATAAAACTGGTTGCAAAATATTCAGCATATCGACATGTATCAAGAATCACCGATGCCAGACATTTTCAGTGGTGGGGTAACCCCGCCAGACACCCACAATTGCCCCACTCCCAAAAGCTAAGCTAGACTAGCGCATTTACTAACCGCATAAAAATTGTTTCAAAATGTTCATCATATCCACATGTATCGAAAATTACCGATGCCAGACATTTTCAGTGGTGGGGAACCCCGCCAGACGTCCCCAGTTGTCCCACCCCAAAAGCTAAGCTAGACTAGCCCATTTACTAACCGCATGAAATTTGTTGCAAAATGTTCAGCATATTCACTTATATCAGGAATCACCGGTGCCAGACATTTTCAGTGGTGGGGTAACCCCGCCAGACGTCCGCAATTGCCCCACCCCCAAAAGCTAAGCTAGACTAGCTCATTTACTAACCGCATAAAACTGGTTGCAAATTGTTCAGCATATCCACATGTATCGAAAATCACCGATGCCAGACATTTTCACTCCTGAGAAACATATTGGACACAGGGTAAGTTTCTTTTTTTTATCTAAACTCTTATGTTTAATGTTTTGACACTTTAACGTCATTGTTGGGGTATTATTATTAATAAAACGATATTTATACAGCGATTGTCTTCCATCGCAGAGCAATGCTCAGAGGCTCTATACAGCAGCCATTTGATTGTTGTCATCTCTTACTCTAGAAGGACGGCACTGGGCTGCAGCATGTTCACCTGGTTCAAGACCAGCAAATGTTCTAAGCTCTATGACAGCAAATATTCTTGATGAAAAACAGTCAAGCTTTTGATGTATGTTTTTTTTTAAAAATTATAAATAATGATGCAATATGTAAGAAAAAGTCTGTCTAATTTTAAATACACCATTAACGATCCACTGCAATATGCCTTTTTATGTAATTCCAGGGTCAGGATGTCGAACCTCACATCTGTCAGAAGTCAACTGAGGAGGACAAAAGACTTAAGAAATTTGTCAAAAACATATGGGCAACAATAAATAATGCTGCTTCCTCACGTAGAGACCTTAAGTCCAACATATACTCTGATACTACAAGTAGGATTTTAAGTTGTAATAATGAATCTGCTCTAAGTTACCACCCTGCTTGTCAGAAGAGATATGCAGCGTTGAGGCGTAAACATCCTGAACCACCATTCAGTGATGTGCTTTCCAAAAAGGCCCGGATTTAAACAAGGCAGGGTAGTTATCTACCGAAGTCAAACCACCAAGGATTGCTCAAAGACGAATGCATATTCTGTGGAAAACATGCAAGAAAAGAAGACAATTTAGTCAAGATTGCTACATTAGCAGGTTGTCAGTCCCTGCTTGAACGGGTCAATGAATCAACCAATGAACGCATAAAGAGGCTGAGGTTGATATCATCTCCTATCAGGCTCAAATTGTAAACCAAAATATCAGAGACTACTTCAAGCAAAGAGAGTCTGTAGCACGTCTCCACAATGATGCAAGCAACACAAATAGGACGACATGTTACAGTGTGTAGCTCTACATCTTCGATCCCTAATAATGCAGTTACCAAAGACCAGGACTCCAGACCCAGCAACAATCCAGAATCTGAAGGAATGCGCCCCAGACATTCCCCAACAATTGGACCTGTTTTTCAAGAACCTTTTATGTGGCTCAGCTCGAAGCGGGTTGTGATGCGTACCAGGAAACCATCGACCACAGGGTGACTGCAATGGCATCCGATGCCATTTACAATGCTACTCGTGGTATTGTCAAGCCATGGAAGCACACTGTTGTAGGCCTCAAATTAGGTTCACTAACTGGCCCAAAATTATCCCTTCAGAGTTTGAATAGAGCAGGACACTGCATTAATTACAGTGAAACAAAGACTGAATTTGCATATTAAGTACAGCCTGAGCAATGTGATGCGCCTGACGGTATACACCTTAGCAACTGTCTAGGACAACAATGGCACGAATGTTGAAACTCTAGATCCCAAAGCAACCTTACATGCTACTGTAGGTCACACTTACCAAAATGTATTAAATGATGACAGACAGCTATGTTTTCGTCCAGTACAGTTTCTAGATGGAAGAAACCGATGACTGTTTCAGGGACAAGATCGTAGTATATCTTCATTCAGAAAGCCACTCAACAAAGCTCAATTTGCCTGTACTACAGCAACTACTGAAACCGCTGACAAATCAGCAAGTATTCCTGAACTCACTTTTGGAGACAGCAAAATAAAACTTCCATTCAACATATTGGATATCTACTGGTTTTGGAGACTGAAGATAGGAAGTACACCAATGCATCTAAAGCATGCTTGATTTTTCAACTTGTATATCAAGGACACCTTACCACTTCAACGAATCTGTTTTATGTATCAAATACCCTGATCACCAACCAACAACGATGTCGTGAAAGAGACCATGATCTGTTCCGTGAACGTAGCAACAGAAACAGGTCAAAACTATCGTTCGTTCGTTCGTTACTGGGAGTTTAACGTCCACTTCCACCAGAGGTGATATCGTAGACTAGGTCAAAACTATGAAGTTGTTACCTATTAGTAAGTGCAGGAGGAACGCATACGACACGCCTTCTGCGGTGCTGTTGGTACCCTGATCAATGAATCTGGAATTGAATATGTTCATTCAGAGGCAGATGTTTTATAAGCGATGCACAAGGATTCATGTGCTCCTTGCAACAGTTCTGGGAAAGACCAAGAGGATTGCGAGTCCTATCAACAAGTCATGAACACAGTTCCCTGGAGCCCAAAGGAAGTAGAGGCATATTTTGCTGATCCAGGGGGTATTCATAGGAGCCATGGACCAGCTGCTCAATTCTGGGCGACATACATCTTCCTTATCAACCGCCTTCATAGAGAGTTGCAGTGGTGTGTAAACTAACAATGTTAGTGCATACGTTGGTATCTTCCAGGCTGTTCTGCTCTCAACCGTCCAAACTATGCCAGATAGGGAATACTTTTCCTTAAGAAGTTGGAAAGTGCGGAGCCAAAACGGCGACAAAGTCATGATCAGGGTGCTTTTTCAATTCAATTGTCGACCTGTCATTGGAACAGTCCGTCAACCGTGATGCTGCATCCCAGATGAAGGGCATAGTTGCATTCCACAATTCAGAGAATACTATGCGACGATGGTCATTTTCAGTGACACAAAGGGTAGGGGCTGTCACAGAGCTTATTACATTTGCTGGTCTTGAACTGGGTGAACATGCTTGCCGCCAAGTGTCGTCCTTCTAGAGTAAAAAATAACAACAATTAAATGACTGCTGTTAAGCGCCTCTGAGCATTGCTCTGCGATGGAAGACAATTGTTGTATAAAATCGTTTTATTAATAATAATACCCTCACAATGACGTAAAAATGTCAAAACATTAAACATAACAGTTTAGATAAAAAAAAGAGACTTACCTAGTCTAGCTTAGCTTTTGGGGTGGGGCAATTGCGGACATCTGACAGGGGTAACCCACCACTGAAAATGTCTGGCATCGGTGATTCTTGATACAAGTGAATATGCTGAGTATTTTGCAACAAATTTCATTCAGTTAGCAAATGAGCTAGTCTAGCTTAGCTTTTGGGTGTGGGGCAATTGCGGAGGTCTGGCTGGGGTACCCCACCACTGAAAATGTCTGACATCGGTGATTTTCGATACATGTGGATATGCTGAATAATTTGCAACCAGTTTTATGCGGTTAGTACATGAGCTAGTCTAGCTTAGCTTTTGGGGGTGGGGCAATTGTGGACGTCTGGCTGGGTTTCCCCACCACTGAAAATGTCTGGCATCGGTGATTTTCGATACATGTGGATATGCTGGACAATTTACAACCAGTTTTATGCGGTTAGTAAATGAGCTAGTCTAGATTAGGTTTTGGGGGTGGGGCAATTGTGGGTGTCTGGCGGGGTTACCCCACTACTGAAAATGTCTGGCACTGGTGATTCCTGATACAAGTGAATAAGCTGAGCATTTTGCAACAAATTTCATGCGGTTAGTAAATGAGCTAGTCTAGCTTAGCTTTTGGGGTGGGTCAATTGGGGGCGTCTGGCGGGGGTACCCCACCACTGAAAATGTCTGGCATCGGTAATTCTCGATACATGTGGATATGCTGAACATTTTGCAACAATTTTTATGCGGTTAGTAAATGAGCTAGTCTAGCTTAGCTACTTGGATAGGGCATTTAGGGACGTCTGGCAGGGGCACCCCACCACTGAAAATGTCTGGCATCGGTCATTCGTGATACATGTGGATATGCTGAACATTTTGCAACAAATTTCAGGCGGTTAGCAAATGAGCTAGTCTAGCTTAGTTTTGGGGTACCTGTTTAATTAGTCTGGCAGACACGCCCCACCACCTAAAATGTCTGGCGGTGGTCATTCCCAATACATTTTGATATGCTTAACATATTGCAACAAGTTTTACGTGGTTAATAAAACGAGCTAGTCTAGCCTATTTTTGGGTCCATTTATTTTGCCCCTCTTGACCACACCCACCACAACGGGCGCGGCAGACGTTCATATCCTGTGACAGTGACCCATAGGGAACCTAGTGACATATATAGAAATTGGTTAGCTTTTCGGCTAGGTTGAACCCCCCGGGCTCCTGCTCTATATGTCCTTAACTGATATTAAATGATATAATATCAAGATAACTTTTACATAAATATGATAAAGATGACCTAAGCTATATTTATATTTTGTAACCTGATATCTACAATATGTATGTTTACCTACATCGACTAATGAAATAAACTGGTCTCTAAATAAATGTGGAATTTAGTGAGTATTGACCTACATGTAATCCTCTTAAAAGCTTTGACCTTTACTTTAAAAACTGTCTTCAGACATACCTTACATACCTTCATTAAGACATTTCAGGTACTGTAATATGGAGAATACTCAATCAACATAATGACATGAATAATTCTCTACACAATTTTCTGGTTAAATCATACCAAACAAGTAAAAAAAGGCTATATATTACCAGATATAATTGGCTCACTATAAATATAATTGCATTATTAGGATTACTTATTTTAGTTTCATTTCTGTTATTAATTTCTGTTTGTGTGTTGCCTAAAGTTTGTAAAGTTTAACATTTCACAATAATACATTATTTTTGGCTGTAGAAAATGGGATCTTATTAACATTGCCTAGAAAAACAACTCTAAGTTGATATTTGCAAGACCTAAACAAATCTGGTGAACAATAAAAAAAAACAGCACAGTTTAATATAAGCTATATAAACTTAATTCTGCGGAATTGTGTGGGATTTTCATTAATAAACATCTCTGATACATCCACTATAAAAATTAAAATGGGGTCTAACATGCTTGCCAACATTCAAGTCATCAACGCAGAACCAAATATAAATGATTTAGAATTTTGCAATAAAGAATTGTGGTGTTATCTGCATAATTACATTTTGACTCTATAAGAGTTCCTGAAGAAAATTTTCTAATGTTGGAGTCAAAATGTAATTATGCAGATAACACCACAATTTTTTATTGCAAAATTCTAAATCATTTATATTTGGTTCTGTGTTCTGCCAATATGAGCAATTCCACTGAACTATTCAAATCTCCATTTATCCAATATCAGAAACTACCAAAGGCAAGCAGAAATAAAAATTTGACTGACAAATATAATGAAGTTTAACGTCCTGCAGTAACTCTATATCTGAATGATCATCACCTATAGATAAGATAATGTTGTATCAGAAACTAAAATCTCAAATATCAAACAGTAGATAATACAATAATACCCTGTTGATATTTTGATAATGTATGTTTTGTTTAAATTACAATATTACCTGGTTGTAATCTGTACTTCCTATATTTTTCCACTGATTATCATTCACAGATAAATTATTATTCTTCAATCCTAATATATCCTTGATATGCATTTTTTTCTGATTTAACTTTTCATCAAAAATTAAAAATAATCATCATCATCCACTTTACACTGACATATCAATATAATGGCAATATATTAAGATAGTTTATTGTACAGGATAGTATATTTAAACACACATATTTAGTCCATGCCTTTTATAAGTCATATACAATAAACTATAATTCTTTTCTTAATAGGCTACCACACTGCTCATTTTAGAAACTTTTACAGCTATGTCGTGTCTTTCAAATGCTGTGTAGGAAAACAAAACTCTGTCGATATTTGTTAAGACCTGAACAAATAATTGGCGAGCAACAAAAATTTTACTGGCTGTCACCTTGGTAAGAATGAACTATGACCTGGTATTGACTAGTTAATGTAAGACATTGTCAAAATTGGTTTTAAAAGAGTATTACTTAAGAAGATTCTTAGTTACTGCCGTTCGACATCCATATACATATTTTAACCAGATTTGTTACCAATGAAATCAAATATATAAGAGTATCAATGGGCGATATGCTGATCCAATTTAAGATAAATTACAAGTAGAATATCGAGAAAATTAAGAAGAGATGGGGGGGAGATTTAAGGCTTAATTTGCCTTGGTAAATTTTATTGATGTTGAAAATGAAATGAAATATGGTTTAACATCCTACTGTTTAAATTGGCTAATGTAGACAGGCATACGTACGCCATACAGTGTGTGTGCTATGAGGGAAACTACGGCCGACTCTTATATCGAATTCCAACTGTCAAGGAAACTTTTCGTGCACGCCAATGTGTATAAGGGACCTCAGTTTTTTGTCCCATTCGAACAACTAGACAGTTGTCCTTGTCAGAGCCTCTGTCTTGCATCACTAACAAGGGAGGACAACGCTGGAAAGTCTGGTTGAACTTTCTTGGCCAATGCAGGGATCGAACACTTGACCTCCAGACTAGCGAGGCAGCATCTTACTCACTTAGCCACCATGACCCTTTTTACTGATGTTGATAAATTATGAAGATTAAATTTAAGCTACATTGTTTAGGCCTATCCTTAGCATATTAAGAGCCAGTCCACGAGAAAACCATGCAGAAGGTTCGAAGGTGGGGGTCGGCCGATTGCCTTCATATTTACAGGGTTTGGTCGACCCTTCGAGCCTACTCCCCAGCCAAAATCACTGATTTCAGAAATCAACCGTTTTCGAGATACAGGCCTTTTACGTTTTTCGGCTGTTTTTTGTCATTTTCAAGCCAAATTTTAGGTATTTTCGTCGCACTACTACCGCTGTTACGTGACCCTGGAGAACTAGGTTTGGGTTGTTCGTGATAGTCGGGGTCTTGCACTACCACATTATCATGGTCATCTGGTTCAAGTTCATTTTCAATAGGTAACAGGAGACTACACAAGATACGTGTCTAGAGATACCTGAATTATACCCTTTTTTCAAATTGCGATAACTCCACTGGAGCAGGGCTTGCGATCAAAATGTAAATCGTTTTATTTGCAGCTTGACCTGTTCTAACGACATAAAAAATAAAATCGTTGTCAACTCACCTACAACAGTATGAAAATTTGTGTCGAAAGTTACGAAATTCGTCATTTTTCGCGTCATATTTCGGTTTCTTAAGTGTTTGGATTTCGCCCATACTTTCCGGACATGTCCTAGGATATTTTTCAGATGTCAGGCCAGGAATATGACCAATTGAACATCAATATTCACCAATTGTACATCGATATAGTGAATAATATTCAGAATTTCAAAATTTATATGTGTATTGAGTGTATAACTACCACGCAACCTGATATTAGGCTGGATTTATTAGATAATTAGTTGATCAGCGTATTTATCGTGTTTTTCCCTTTATACACCTACCTCGTTTACCTGCTTAATCTACCTTACAAGTAATTTATCTATCAATGTAATTTTAAAATAACATTTAACGGAAATGATTTGACATAACCACAAGCAATTCTTATTTCGGAAGCTTTTTTTCATTTGCTACCGTATAAACGAATAAATTTTTGAGAAATTAATATTACTGGCCTGAATTTGATTGAAGCAGACACGGATCGACAAGCTTTCTTTCTATCGTATTATGAAAGCATGTAATTTTGTAGGAATGTTACAAAAAACTAAAATGAAATGAAATGGAATTAACGTCCTACTGTTCTGGGCTAATGAAGATGGGCATATACGCCATACAGTGTGCTATGAGGAAAATTTGCCCGGACAGCGACACTATGGCCTAATCTTATATCGAATTCCAACTGTCAAGGGATCGCTACGTCCACGCCAATGTGTACACGGGACTAGGTTTGTCGTCCCACCCGAACGACTAGACAGCTGTCCTTGTAGGAATATTACTGACATAAATTTGAATACCATACAAGAATTAAATATGAATAAGCCGTTGCCATACAAGATACGCCCACATTTTGCAAGAGATGGGCAGAGAACAAGATATATAAAAAGCGATTTTTTGTATCATCAGGGGCCATCATCCAGTTTGTTACAATCCGACATGCGACAAAATCAAAAGGAATCAACTTTGTGATATAAAAGAATATATAAAAGTTTCATCAAAGTCGAAAAGAAAGGAGCTACAAGCAAAAAACGTGATTTTACGTACATTCAATGTCATAATCAAGGAAGTTACATTGTGATATACGCAAATATCGAAAGAATCCGAGATCTTTGTGTAACACTATCTTAGTGATTACAGAGACAAGTTTCATAAATATTTGGTTTATTTACATCGGAACAGAATACAACACATCTACATAACTACAGCAGCAATACAAGTGATTAAACTATATACAGGAACGCATCAGAACGGTACATAATTATATTAAGTCTATCATTCCGCCTCTCTGCCAAGACAGCGGTTAACTCGGGTGAGTCCATAAGCCTGTCTGTGCGTCTCTCTGCTATGTCCCTGTTCGTCTTTGCTCCCCGTCTTCTAGAGACAGAGAGACCCTTCTATGGTGAGCTTCCAAGCTCCACTCATTTGTCTCAACAACCACAGCTAATTTATACTAAACTTAGATGTCGTATAAAGTTAATCAAAGCATGCATATACATATTATTGATATTTAATATATCATATAAAGAACTACACAATAAATCAGCTGTCATTGATAGATTTTATACTATAAGCACGGCCAGTGATAGGGCAGCGTGAACTCTCTCATTCCGTAACATTTGGGATACAAACATACTTTTGAAGATTCATCAAAATCTGATAAAATCTTGGAATTACATACTTTTACACTATTTGCGAACGAGAAGCTGCCATTTTGTCTGGCAGTTTCAGTTCGATTTTTACGAAATTCGAACTCCGCAATCATTAGCATGTAAGGGGATATATCAAAACGTTTTTAAAAATCGAATGAAAATTGTGATCTCTAGGCGGGTACAAGCTAAAAACACCATTTTTTGTACACTCATGGGCCATAATCCAGGAAGTTAATATCCGATATCCGGGAATATCGGATGGAGCGTTTCATCAAAAATTGTGAACTCCATAGTCCACAATCTAAAAACATGATTTTTCGTAAAATCAGGGGCCATAGTCCATGAAGTTACGATCCGATACATGCCAGTATTGAAAGGAACCGAGATATTAGGGAGATAAACCTATAATTATTTCAAATATTACAGAAAGTGGATAAAAATGTGACCCATAGAGTGTCCGTAAACAAAATGTGGACGGACGGACGGGCAGGGGTGACGACAATACACGTCCACACGAAACTGTGGAAGGATAGGCGGACAGGGGCGTCCACACGAGAATGTAGATGTACAAAAATAGCGAGGTACTCCTATTTTTATTACGGGCGGATTTTGAATATTTTTTAGACATTTTATAACGAAGAAAACGATGTTTTGACATCGCAAAACTATTCTTATTTGGAAAATTCTGCATTCATTTGCTGTCGAATAAACGAAGACACGTTATTTTGTACCATACGGGAATTAAATATGAAAAATATCGAGGTGCACCTATTTTTATCTGCTCGAATTCGACCGTTTTTCATAATTTTGACGCTTTAGATCGAAAATTTGCGAAAATCCATATTCTCGGGGAGACGCCTTCTTGGATTTGCAGACTTAATACCAAAATCATACAGGGAGTGAATATTTTGGCAAAGCCGGTTGGAGGGGAGGCGGAGTTGATATATTGACCCTCTGAATAACAATATAGGCAATAGGGTACCTGAATAATCCGCCAATGTATCCCAATCAAAACTGAAGTTTTTGCTAACTTTCGACACGAATTTTCATACTGTTGCAAGTTAGCTGACAACGAATTTATTTCTTATGTTGTTAGAACTGGTCAAGCTGCAAATAAATTGATTTTGATTTTTATCGCAAACCCTGCTCCAGTAGAGTTATCACGATCTGAAGATGGGGTACATTTCAGGCATCTCTAGACACGTATCTTGTGAAGTATCCGGACACCTTTGGAAAATGAACTTTAACCGGATGACCATGATAATGTGGTAGTGCAAGACCCCGACTGTCATGAACAACCCAAACCTAGTTCTCCAGGGTCATGTAACAGCGGCAGTAGTGCGACAAAAATACCTAAAATTTGGCCTGAAAATGGCAAAAAACAGCCGAAAAACATAAAAGGCCTGTATCTTGAAAACGGTTGATTTCTGAAATCAGTGAATTTGGCTGGACAGTAGGCTCGAGGGGTCGACCAAACCCTGTGAATATGAACTAAAACGGCCGACCCCCACCTTCGAACATCTGCATGATATTGCATGGTTTTCTCGTGGAATGACTCTTAACTACCACAACCCCTCGAAGAAAATTCAAGAAAAATGACATACTTCATACCCGTATATCAGTGGACAAACTGAAATTATTGTTCCTTATCTGTAATTCTGCTACATACAGCAGTGCAACAACCTTCAATCACTTACCTCCAAGTTTAACCTTAAAATATAGGGAATCCAAATTTTCATTGATTTTCTGCCAACAAAGTAAAATTTATGCCTAAAATTGATAGAATCCGGCATGAAGACAACATGATCTGTAACTATACACAGCACTAAACCAAATTTCAATCACATATCTCCCAGTTTAATATAAAAAAAAATAAAAAAGTAGAAGAAATAATTCTGATAATCAGAATTTTCATTAGGGACCATAATTCAGTCAAAAACTAACGGAATGCCATGAAATGTGAATCTGATCTGTAGCTTAGCTACAAATGTTTATGTTAGTCTGTACCATCATGATGGGAATTACCGGTTCTTGGTACTTAGTCTGAGTAAATCTACATGATAACATGGACAGTGAAAATACTCCACTTTTCAGATCAATGTGTAGATCGATGAAGAATTTGTTTAATTCCGGGGGACCTAGAGTAAACGATCAGACTATCTGACCAGCCAACATTAGAATCAATACCAGATATTCTTTATATGTAAATTAAGTACTCTAGAGTTAATGGTTTTGTCACAAAAATCTGATGGTAATTATGTCTGTTTAATATTGACATCCAACATATTTTCTTTGAAGCCAATGTCCGGATCATATAAACTTACTTACCAATCAAATTGGCAAACATGTTTCTACAATTTACTAAACGGTATATATATATTTATACAGGGTATATGGATAAATACCTTATTTTCCTAGGTGTATTGTATTTATTACAGGATCACAAACTGAGTTTTTTAAACTGGAATACTATAAATATCTGCTTTAAAGTAAAAAAAACCCAATAAATATTCTACTGAAGAAAATCTCTAAGTGTAAATAATAAAGAAACTATTTCAAACTTTATTGGGTATTCCAGAGTAACTGAAAAGTGTGTTTACTGTTTATGTTTGAATAAAGTAAATTTGGGGAAGTAAACTTACCCTAACTTTAACCTCTTCCCACCTTTTAATGTGTAATCATTTAGTTACCTGTACTTACATTGATGACATAACACTTGAATAGATCAAGTTGTGGCACATGTCTGTGTCCTTACTATCAATGACTTTTAATATATATGAACAACACAAGACTTAAAATGGTCCATGCCGAGTTAATGCTTTTGTTAAACACCAGGTTAATAATAGTACATGTTTGTATTACAGATTACCTGACTTAATGAACATTAATCAGGATTAAGACCCACCTGTAAAATATGGACAATAAAGATATAAAATAGAGAATTTATCTAAATTGAATGATTTATGAAAATATAGATTGAGAGAATGTTGTGAATTGATGAACTTGGTAATACAGAAACAATACAAAATAGAGAAGAATACAAAAATCCTAACCAAAAAAAAAACAAAAATCCTAACCAAAAAAAAACAAAATTTTAAAGAGTACAACCCAAGCGTAAAATTATATAGGATAGGCCTACACTGTATTCAAATTGAAGGCATGATAAAGAGAATGTTCAAGGAAGAAACACAGCAGGCGCAGATACAGAGATTTCTAGAGGGTCTACAAGCTAAAAACAGGATTTTTCGTACGATTAGGGGCCATAATCCAGGAAGTTAGGTCCAATACAATATCGAAAGGAACAAAGATCTTTGGGTTATAAACATACATTTCAAATTTTATTAAAATCAGATAAAAATTGTGACCTCTAGAGTGTCCACAAGCTAAAAACATGACTTTTTGTACAATCAGGGCCTCTATAATCCATGAAGTTATGGTCTCATAAATGCCAATATCCAAAGGAATCAAGATCTTTGGGATATAAACCTATATTTCAAGTATCTTCAAATTGTGATAAAAATTGTGACCTGTAAATTCTCTACACCCAAACTGTTAATGGACACATGGACGGACTTGACAACAATACATGTCCACATGAAAATGTGAGCATATAAAAAGAATTATTTCAGTATTTTATATTCCACATGGGATAAATTTTAAACTCTGTTTTAAATACACTTTACAATAAAGAAAGTAAATACATTTTTCTCACCCCTTAAAAAAACCAAAAATGTTTAATAGTCATCTTTGTTATTCTATGTATGTAGCGAAATATCTTGACTTGTGTTCATTCAAAATGTGCTTTTCTTTGTTTTTCCTGGAGGGACAAACAGGGACACATTCCTGTGATTCAATTTGGACAAATAATTGAATCAATTGATGTAATCATTGTGTCAACTGAAGAAGGGTTTTGATATCTTGATTGAGATGCAATAGTATTTCAAGAAAATGGATTCTTTGTTCGCAACTAAAACATGTCAATTCTTCTGATACATTCTTATACATTTTTAAACAGGGGAAGTTACTAGAATTTTTATATGCGAACTTTTATCTTGTTTATCATCTGTGACATCCATCTAGTATTGTGTTCATAATTTCATGTCAACTTGTTAAAGATTAGACGGTTCTAAGATTTGGGTTTCATTTGGATTTGTCTAAATTCAAGCAAAATATGTTTGTGATTAGTCTAATTTGCATGATTCAGGTTTCAAATACAAACAAATTGAGAGTGGTCATCGTACCTCCTGATCTAGTGGCAATCATTACTTCTGATCTAGTGGCAATCATTACTTCTGATCTAGTGACAATCATTACTTCTGATCTAGTGGCAATCATTACTCCTGATCTAGTAGCAATCATTACTCCTGATTTAGTGACAATCATTACTCCTGATTTAGTGACAATCATTACTCCTGATCTAGTGGCAATTGATTTAGTGACAATCATTACTCCTAGTGCAAATCATTATTTCTGATCTAGTGACATTCATTTCTTCATCTAGTGGCAATCATTACTCCAAGTGCAAAATGAAAAAAGTGCACTGTAATATATTTATGCAGTCATTCGCCTGGCTAAGACAGAGGGGTGTTATTGTCCAATTGACAGTGTCCAATCGACCAATCAAAACACAAGATTCACTCTCCAGCATGTTACAATTTATCTTTATTGTGGATTAATTATAGCAAAGACATTTATTTTAAGAATCTGTTTAACCTATTTCTAATAACATACGTAAATCCTAGGAATGTTAATAATGCCCCAAATAAGACTGTGCATAGACCAAACTACAATTCATAAACTCTTACATTATTTTTGCATTCTATAAAGTGTGACAAAACTGATTTCATTTAATAACAGATAAGAATGTACTACTTTGGTAAATATAGACTTTTTTCATTCTGGTGCAATACTAAAAATATGCACATTATTTATTCTGAACTAATTTTCCCATTTATGGAAATAATATATATGTTTCCTATTTATGCAAATACATTATGTTTATTTAATCTCAATTTATTTTCCTTTAAGCAAAAATCTTTTGACTGCATCTGTTACAGATTCTCAGTAAAAACTTGTGTTTTCTTATAAAATCTATAACAGGACATAAACTGTTTGTTTTGGAAAGCAGGATATAAAACTACAGGAAATATTAAAATATAAATACGTCATTAAGCTCTGTGTTGATTATGGGATAATGTTACAACTAAACAGGAAAAGTAAAAATTCTATGAATGTTGGACTTTATCCAAACATTTAGTCTTGTTTGACGCCATGTGACAATCTTTCGACCCTGATTTTAAACAAATACATATAAATATATTGTAATCATTACTGTAAAAGTTGTATGTACCTACATACATGATGTACGTAGGTTGCCATATAGGGTCCCTTTTCATCCATGGCTGAACAGTGAACAATCGGTGCAAGTTTGACAATTAACACTCAACAAATTTTTCCAGTGTTCACAACGTTTTGATAATCACAACGTTTTGATAAACTATTGGTCAACTGTGAATATTAATATGGTTCACACAAAATTCCCTAACCAGCTCGAAAAAACCTGAACAAATCAGGCCCTTAGATTGTTTACAGGTAAAGTAGATTGGGTATTCAACGGTGGATGTGGTATGATAATATACTTCCGCTTAAAATTCTATTGTTTAAAGAATGAGCTACATATTGTCCTAAAGAAATTATGGAAGACATATGCAGGTGACAAAAATTGAACATCAATATGATCATGGGCAAACATCAAATAGTTCGAGCCAGCGGATCTCACTACACACAAATAAACCTTCTAGAGTGTCCACAACCTTGATATACCAGATGTATACACTATTTGTGTATGAGGGCCGGCCATTTTGTCTGGCAGTTATAGTCCGATATTCACGAAATTCGAACTCAGAACTCAACCAACCTTATGGTGTACCGGTCATATTTTCGAACGATTTTTTAAATCGGCTAATAATTTTCTACTTCTAGAGGGACCACAAGCTAAAACGCGATTTTTCTTATAATCAGGAGCCATAACTCAGGAAGTTACAATCCGATATGCATGAATATCAAAAAGAGACAAGATCTTTGGGTAATTAACATGGATTTCAAGTTTCATCAAAATTGGATTAAAATTGTGACCTCTACAGGGTTCATAACCTTGATATACTATATTTTTTACACGGTTCGCATGCAAGTGACAGACATTTTGTTTGGCAGTTTTGGTCCAATTTTCACAAAATTTGAACTCAACCTTCATTACAGTGTAACGGTAATATATCCAAATGGTATTTAAATTCTAGAGTTACCTAAAGCTAAAAAAGGTGAATTTTTGTACAATCAAGGGCAATAATTCAGGAAGTTACGATCTGATATGCGCAAATATCGACAAGAACCACGGTCTTTGGATTATATACATGCATTTCAATTTTCATCAAAATCGAATTAAAATTGTGACCTCTACTGGGTCCGCAACCTGGATATACCATATTTTTACAATATTAGAGTACCGGTACAAGCAGCGGCCATTTTGTCCGGCAATTTTTGACTGATTTTCTCGAAATTCGAATTCAACCTTCATTAGAGTGTAACAGTGATATAATCAGACGTTTTTTTACTGTCTTAATCTGGTTGAAAAATGAAAACAATGTGCATTGTATTGAGCTCACTCCATCATCAATTTAAAAAACATATCGAACGGAAGCATCAAGAAAAGACAAAATCATTTACAACATTTCATTATAAACTCCTCTTAATAAACAACTGAAGTAAACTTCAACAATTTTAACATTTTTTTGCCTGCTTTTTGAAAGAATTTTTTATGCCAAATGAACTTTTACGTAGTCAAAATTTTCCCAAGCAATTATGTATGAAGACAAAAAGGTCTAAGTAAATTTTGACAAATGCACTTGCCAAAATGAAATCAATATCTTGGCAGAAAACAAGAAAAAACAACACTTCATATATAAACTATACATTCTTAGATACAATATTAGATTCTTTCATTTTAACACAACTATCACAATAGACAGTGCTCACCTGGTGGAGTTTTTTATGCCAAATTTGTATACCATATATTTATTTAACTAAACCAGCAGCTGCCAGACAAGTCACACCCACAGTTTGCAAGAGATGGATAGAGAACAAGCTAACCCCCCCCTCCCATAAATTTTCATGCAATAAGGGGCCATAATGTAAGAAGTTATGGCCTGAAATGTGTGAATATCAAAATCAGACAAAATCTGTGACCTCTAGATGGTCCACTACCTTTGTATTAAATACATAGAGTGCAACGGTGATACATTTAAATATTTATTAAAATCGGATAAAAACTGTGACCTCTACTGGGGTTGACCTTTTAACAAGGTTTGCTAATTTTTACCGGGGTCGGTAGCTCACATGCAGGGATCGACAGAGAATTAAAGAGCTACCGATCCTGGTAAAAATGTGCAAACTCCCTTTAAAACGTCAACCCCGGTATCCCCGCCAGTTAGTAACCATGGAAATCCCATCAGGGATTCGGAATAGTATAAATTCGATTGCCCCCCTCATGAGTCCAATCAGTCTGAAGATTTCTATATGAACGAAACTAGTCACTTGAGATAGCCAGGTCTTCATAGTCACTCTTATCTCTTATATTTATATTATCTCACTCTTTGCTTCATATCAAGCTACGTCTAATTTTGTAGACCAAATCGGTTGGTCCCTTTCTTGCCTTGGAATCAATCACTCCTTTGATGGAAGGTCTCTTGGCTCCAAAATTTTTATTCTTTCAGTTATGAGAGATACCGTAGAATCAAATCGGTCCAGAGCTGATTTGGTTGAAAAGAAGCCACTCTTTCAACAAAGACTCATAATCGATGGATAACAGGCCTACCCGTCCAGTTCATACAACGGACAATTTCACCTCGCTCCAATAAGAGAGACACATACTAGCCTCCCACTTCCACTTTCCAAGGCTTAGTCTTAAACTTGACTTTCGTATAAATTAAATATTGGTACGGTACTATTTCATACCTACTTAGATTAAACCCCTCGGGCACCATGTTGAATTACACAGCATTAAATGTTTAAAAAGCTAAGTACCTTATGAAATGAACGACCAATCTAAACTTGGGCACTCCCATCATTTTTATTTTTGTTTTACAATACCAAAATTTTCAGGTACACAAACTTGAAGTATGATATTTTCGACAAGCCGTTGCCATGCAAGATACACCCACATTTTGCAAAGATGGAGAGAGAACATGTTTACAAAAAGAAGCGATATTCGAACAATGAGGGGCCATAATCCAGGAAGTTATTGTTCCATATGTGTGAATATCTACAGAAACCGAGATCTTCGGGATATAGACATACATGCGCGAATATCGAAGAGAATTGAGGTTATATTTCAAGTTTCGTCAAAATTGTGACTTCTATAGGGTTCACAACCTTTGCATTAATACATACTTTTACACTATTTGTGTACAATCCGCCATTTTGTCCAACAGTTTCAGTCACACTCTTATGAAAAATGAACTCAACCTTCATTGAGGTGTGATAGTGATATTTTTAAATGGTTTTAAAATTGAATACAAAGTGTAACTTCTAGCATCTTCAAAAGAAGGCTTGATCTCGCCTTAACTACATACATCTTATCAAGCCCTTCACGTAATACCCTGAATATTTCGCCACTAAGTTCGATTGTCACAAGCCCAGCTTGGGAACCTATCAGATTCATCGGTCGTCGTGAATACCAAGTCTCGTGCTTTATAGCTAAAATGCCTACATGTGACAATCGAGTTGCAAAGTTCAAAGATCGATCAATGTCACGGTTGCTGTTTTCCCATGAGTTTCTCAATTTAAAAAACCCTGTTTGTTTATAGTGTGTTTGGTGCCAAGAACTCTGATTGGACAATGCTAATTAGTCACTTGTAAAAACAACTAGCGCAAAGTTCGGGGAATTGCTGAGTATTCAAGCAACGGAGAGATGTTGTATAACTCGCGAACGTTGCTTAAGGAACATGAACTTCTAGTGGGTCCATAAGCTAAAAACATGATTTTTCAAATAGTCAGGGGCCATAATCAACATAATTTACAGTTTCATCAAAATCAGACCAAAATTGAGACCTCTAGAGTCCAGAGGGTCCACTAAAATTCGAACTCAACTATCATTATGGTATTATGGTAATTTACCGTATTCAAACGTTTTTTTAAGTCGGATAAAATTTGTGTTTTTTCGTAAAACCCGGGGTCATAATCCAAGAATTTATGGTCTGAAATGTGTGAATATCAAGAGGAACCAAGATCTTTGGATTATAAACATATATTTCAAATTTCAACAAAATTTTAACCACTGGAATGACAATAATCAGGGGCCATAATCCATGAAGTTACATTCCGATACTTGCCAATTTTCACAGTAATCGAGATCTTTGGGGTATAGACATATGTGTCAAGTTTTGTTAAAATTGGGTAAAAATTGTGACCTGTAGAGATGTAGTAATATCAGTGTTGTAAGATTTGAATCAAATATTACACCAATATTCCTAACAACACATCAATCCATCTGTCTTAATAAACTGTCCCTATATCACTATTTGTTTAGAAGTGACACAATAAACAAGTAAGAGAAACTATTAATATGAAGAAAATTACCTGTTCAAGCCATATTCCAATAAGTTAATACTATACTACATTCACTTTGCCAAGTTAATGTGTAAAAGAAGTTATTTGTGATAATTTAGCACACTACTAATGCCCCAGGTGAAATTTGACCCATCATTATATCAATCACATTAAAATTACTGGTATTCATTTTCTCTCAAATATTTTCAAGTTGTCAAATAACTGGTAGTGACTCTTGAAGGACATTAGTAGGCCTATTAATGACAACAGGTAATCTGTTAATATGTCACAAACATGTCGGACCTGAAGGTATGTCAATCTGTAACTAACAGTAACCCTACAGATTATTAGATTAATGCCCTTACTTTAAGTTATTCGTCATCATTTAAAATGAGAGAGGTTTAGAACTAAGTAACTTATTGTAATACAGCTATACTATCACATACATCTGTAAAATGCCATGACAACCTTATTTCTATACTTCACAAAAAATACATTTTATCATTAACTACAAGTATTCTCAAGCAATTTTTTTGTCTTTGTCAAATTCTTATCAAATTCATTTTCTGTAGAAAGTAACATTGATTACAGATTGGATTCATTCTTTAGTATCCTCAAAGCTTCACACGAAATATGAAAAAAAAGCAGTTAAAAACTATAGTCTCTATTGTATTAACAAGGTTTTTGGAAATGGGGAGTTTGTTCTTTCATAACTTCCAAGCTCCACAACAAATTTGAAAATAAACTACTCTACATTTGATTGTGTTAACAAGCCAATTGTTGATGGAAGAATGTATGTGTGCATATCAAATAGTATTTTAAAATTACATCATTAACTGATCACTTGACAATTGGCATGGTAAATTTCAGGAACGAACCAAATCGGGATGGATAGAGCTCATTTAATACCCCTCCCTTTAACTTTGTTCACCACAAATTACATTTGGTAATAATTCATCTACTGTTAATCATATATTCACCTAATAAAAGCAGGATGAAATACCACATTTATCAAACTACCGCATGATCAATGATGTAAATATTGTAGAAGTATATTTTATATGTAGTAGTCATAAGTCTGGATCAACTTGTTAGATAGTACATAACCAATACATGTTTGACATGAGCAGTATTTCAAAAAAATTCATCTTATATTTTTTACAAAAGGCCGATTTTCCATCCAGATTTTCCAGCGTGGTTTCTCCTTGTCAGTGATGTGGGAAAGAAGGGACTGACAAGGACAGCTGCCTACTTATGTGTGCATATAAAAGATCACTTGACAGATTGAATTCTATAAGAGTAGGTCATAGCGCCGCTGCCTGGGCAAAATTTCCTTCATAGCAAACTGTATGGCTTAAGCCCACCTTCCTGCAGTACAGTAGGACGTTAAACCCTATTTCGTTTCATTTATTAGAAAGTACACGTTTCCTAACTGACATAGCCTAATTACAGAAAACCATAAAAATAAACATTACCTGCTTTCAGCTGAATTTGATGAATTACACAAGGTACATGATTATATGGCTGCCATGTGAACTATTTTAATTTTAAAGCAGATTTTCAGGGTCTGCGTCAAACTAAATGGTGTATTTATCAATGAACATTGTTTCACAACAGGTCTTGTCTTTTAAACAAGTTGGGTAAATAATTATCAACTAAATATTGAACTAAAATATTACACGGTCGTTTCCCACTAATTTCTCTATTAACACAAGTCAAAGTTGAACCATTTATTGACATCTTCTGAAAAAAACGACTATACTAAATTTGGATGTTTACAATTCTTTAAATAGTCTACCACAGTATTTAATTCAATATTTCTATACCTCTAAAACATAGCTTACTTTCACAATTTTCAATTCCTTGAGCCCTGGTTATTTGTAAGTAGTAATAATATATTATTTTTTTTTTATCTGATCCTAAACTTTATATCAAAATGAAATATGCCAAAAAAGTATGCTTGTTTTGTAATGACTTGTTGACCCATTGGAAACTCTTGACATTATTATTTACCTCTAGACTATAGTATTTGATCACTGACTGTCTGTATCTGATTACTGATCTGTTTTGTCCAACCTTATGTAGGCTAACCGTTCTATTATACTTGGCTTTTCATTAAACACCAATGGCAGGTGTTTGCATGCGAGGCAGCTAGGAGATGCTTACCTATTTGTGATTAATATGGGATTTTTCTTAATTTTCCTGTATTCATTGACTGGACATTGTACTTGAACAGTAATTGGGATCAAATCTAGAATAAACATTTTTATGCCAATAGGCAATTTTATATTCTGTTATTTCTGAAAGTTCCAATCAACCGCTTCATCGTCTGTTCAATATATTAAAACTATTCACCTCATGATTTCCTTCTCGTTTATATTTAAAACATGTGTGGTGATCGGAAGTGCATGTTCATAACCCGATCCACGTCCTCAATTTAGACTACCTCATTGCCCAGGTCTCATTGTTCATTGATCACTGTGCGAGACGGACCATTTTCCTCTTGCGACTAGTCATAATAATTATTCAATTTAATTGTACATTTTTAAGATATCTGATTTTGTTATTATGTAGCGCACAATTATTTACATCGTAATGTATTTCACTGTTGTTGGTTCATTGTCTATTGGCTGCACTTGTTTATGATTGGCAGGAACTGTAGGAGTGTCTTATACCACATGATCTTGGTTATATAATACCATGTCTTGCCCAGTGTAGTCAGTTGTGTTATAATTAGCAGAGGTAAGACAGAGATCATTTCGCTAGTTGATTTCGCTGACAAGTTTGACCCCGACTTAAAGGGAGCGATACAGAGAGCCCTTCTAGGAGCGTTATAGAGAGCCCAATAAGGAGCTTTACAGAGAGCCGGATAAGGAGCATTAAGATTAGAGCTTTGGGGAGAGAGCCATTTTGAGAGCCCTGTAAGAAGCGAGAGCTGATGAGTGTTGGATGGAGGTAATATATTGTTGTATTGGAAGAATAATAAAGAGAGTTACTGATCAATCATTTTCCCAATACTAACTATTCCAGAAAATGTTATAAATATTGGTTAAGCATTGGACCCTGAACCAGATAGTATATTGCATAAAAGTTAATTTTCAATTTAGTAATAAATTAGAGATAACATTTCAGCAACTGCGTTGAAGTAGAAACATGGAGTGTAATACGATTCCGCAAATCTATGTATTTAAGCTTGTCTGTACATAACAACAATACACCCAAACTGATCAAAGTACAGGATAAACATATATTATTATTTTTAATAGACTTAAAACTTCCACTTATCGTTAGTAATTTCTATTTTCATTATGATGTGACAACATAAAGCAAAGTGCTGTAACAGAGAAAGGGAGGTAATATGCAATTCTAACTTCAGGTGTAAGACTACATTTTATTTTGTTATCAACTACAATGTTACAGTATATATATATACTTGGATTCAAAATAATTTATAACATTGTGTGATTAAGAGACTAATATATGTCACAATAATTTGATTAAATTTCTCAAGAGATGTTAATATCACAGATGATGTACTTGGACTTATATATACCAGTACTGTTAACATTCACACACATTCATATTTCAATCAGAAATGGGCTAATAAAGATAGGTATACACCATGCAAGATTATTACTTATATCTAACATACAACAGAAAGTCAAATTCAAACCTTTCTCAACAAATTTACACAAACAACTTCAACTTTTTTATTTGCATATTGACCGAAGAGAAATGATTGTTGTGCAATAATTGGGCTATGGCACTACAGCCTACCATTATATCAATTTCCAACTGTCAAGGGTTTCAAGGGTTCTTTTACATGCACACCAATGTGTACACAGGACTTCAGTTTTCCATCCCATCCAAATGACACAGAAGAGAGAAAAGGACAAACCCATTTTAATATCGAGAGAAAAGGACAAACCCATTTTAATATCAGAAAAAAAGTTTCATATCACAATACCGTGGTCATTTAGAGATGATTTAAACTTATTTGCTTTAATTACAGGTAAGATGATCATCTAGGTAAACTATGGTGGAAGATTGCAGTATTTTCTCACTTGTACTACAACAAAATCATGATCGGCTAATCCTTCACATCCCCCAATATATGGTTTATTTAACAACTCTTCTACATCCTGGTGAAGTGAAGACAAGAAAAATGAAATTTTGAAGTATAAAAAATGCAAAAGGATATCTGTGTGTTTTAATGAGATACCACTGTTGAGTTATAATCTAGATATTATAAATCTCTTACTATTGTACAATGTATTGAAATAAGTGGTGGATACTATATATCTCACTGAGTTTTATTTATTGTTATAAATATATTAGGATGGGCTTTATCTAAGAATGTAAAGAATTTCAATTATATATTTATTTGTATTCCTCAATTACATCTACAGTATGCTTTAAAGTGATGTCATCCATAATCCAATACTTGTCTCTGACATAAACTATTAATTAAATTTTACCTTTATTTATCTGGACTTATTATTTCTATCGTCACTATCTATAATAATATAATTATACAAAATCTTGTATCCATATAACATGCCCACTGCTGAGCTGTTCATTTCAAAAAATTATTTAGATACATGTAAAAGATATCCAGTCGATTACTTAACATATATAAAATGATTTTTGATTGGTTAACATCTACAGATGTACATTACTATACTTGTAGCATCTATCGTAGCGATGATCTCTGTGATAAAATCATATTCGGAATGTGTTTAACCAGTTCTTTCATGTATGTGGTAATAACCGACACCAATACTGTGAATATTAAAACAGATTATAGTTATCATTGTTTCTTTGTAATATATTGGAGGCCACAGTGGCTCAGTGTGTATGGCACTGGCTCAGTAACCTGGATGTCCATCGTTCATGATGGAACAGTTCTCTGGGATCTTTTTCCTTCCAGCATGGTTTCTCAAGACATTTAAAATACAAATAGGAGTAGACTGTAGCACCTCCTAAGCCTTAGTTAATACCGGAAAGTAGGACATTAAACCCCATTTTATTTCATTCCTTTGTAATTTAACTTTACTATTTGTACTACAATACTTTAAATTCAAGATCAGTTGATAAAGATTTGATGCTACAATCCCACTAACTATACTCAATAGATTTAAATACAGTTACACCTTTAATTGACAACAAATATACATTTAATGGGTGGATGAATACAGTCTGTGTTGTCTTAATTTATATACATCCTGACTGAAAGCCAGCCTACAGTATTCAAGTCAGTTTTACAAAACATAACCAAATGAATGAGGGACTGGCTAACTGATGACTACGTTCAATGATGTCATGATATATATCTGAATGTATTTTTTATCT
Source organism: Patella ulyssiponensis (assembly GCA_963678685.1). Classification (NCBI taxonomy): domain Eukaryota; kingdom Metazoa; phylum Mollusca; class Gastropoda; family Patellidae; genus Patella; species Patella ulyssiponensis. Next base: position 26,975,937 of record OY783226.1, on the reverse strand, counting down.
ATTTACTACTAGAAGCTGACAAAATATCGGATGTGATGAAATTTTACACAGCATATATATACCTACTACAATTATTACTATACTTCATGCAGTTTCTATTCAAAAGGAAATATCCAAATAAAGTAAAATGTGCAATAAACCAACTCGGTTACTTGTGTATTTAACTATTGAGTAGTTTGAGGTGTAGGAGGAAAATTATTTTCGAGAGGTTTTGGGAGGTACATATAACAGATGCATTACTTTACTTTAGATGAAAGGGATTTTACATACTATATATAAAGTACCATAGGTGAACATACTTGGTATTTAGTATATAAAAGACAATTAAATTTCTTTAAAACACAATATGGATACATTTGATGTTTGTGTTTGTAAATGGCCTGGCAAGTGGAGTAAGTCAGAAATAAAATATTTTCCAATAATAATAATTTTAATCTTCCAATAATAATAATTTTAATCTTCTAATTCCCCAAAACCTAAAGAAAACCAAACTTCCACTAAAAGCAGATAAATAAAGATCTTCCAGTGATAACATTATTTTAGTCTTTTTTGAGTTGGACTCCAAATTCCTGAAAAACCTGATGAAAACCAAACTTCCACAAAAAGCTGATAAATAGATAAAGAAAGGAAGTATTGCAAGTCTATACAGATTTGAAAAATAAATGGAAGACAATATAAGTTTATAATCCAGATGTTGATCCAACGAGGTTCCAAAGGTAGTGAAGACATACACAGCACCCCCCTCCCCCCTCCGCCAAACCCCAACCCCCTTAATGTCAAATTACCAATAGGAATGAGCACACCCTTACATTTCTTTTGTATTCCCACGTGATTCCAAATCAGTCTGTTCCTGCATTTCTATTTATAATCAGAAGAAGAGAACAGACTGACTCAGATAAATAACAACTTTAAAAATACAGTTTCATACTCAATTATACATGGCAATTCTTTTATCACAAACTCTCTTTTTGCACTTATTCTCTACAAACCCTTTGTTGGGAAACACTGATCCAAAGCATAGCTTTTGACCACTCAGCCATCCACTCTGAATCATAACATGGAAAACTATTTGCAGATTTCTTTTGCTGGAAACAGACATGAACTTATAAATAACTTTTGAAAGTAAATGAAATGAACATAGAAAATACAAGAGAAGGAAATTATGTTCACCATGTTGTATTATATTTATGTTGGGTGGAGTAACTTGTATATCGTGATTATATATTTACATTACATAAAATTACATTGATCACATCATGTCAAACATCAGTTTAACTGTTTGTATGAATCTCGTAAAATGATATTCACCTCACACAGTAACATACCCAATATATAGAAACTTGGGTAACAAAATGTCGTTTTAATCTTGGTGTTTTTCAATTACAGATTCTTACACAGTTCCTGCCTCCGACCAACAATATTGTATGCAGAACCATCATTCTCTTTCATTTTCCTCACACTCATTAAATAAAATCTGTTTTGCTTGGCTTGTTTGGTTGGTGAAAGCAAAGACTGTAGAATCCAATCAAATTTGGGAGTCACATACCTAATTTAGGCAGAGTTATTTACTTTGTTATAAAAACCTTATAAATTTGAAGTTTGATAATATTTGATACTTTGTTGTTTTTTCCTTACAGGACTTGTCTGATTCTTTCCCCTTGCCTTTTTAATGGCTCATCTATGAAATGGCTCATCTATGAGTCTTGATAAAATTATCAAGGGAACAACAGTAAGATACGAAACATTGTCAGCATACCTTATATTATCCAGTGTTTGAAAGACAAATTGCCTTCCCTTCTCCAAAAACCAGGGACTTATCATTGTAACATATTTCCGTCACACACAATATTCCAATACCAAAAGATGAGCTGGTCAATCAGAGACTAATGTTAAGAAATTTGTTTTCCTCACATTGCTTTATAGTTTGAATATTAAAGTGCTTGGAAAATCCAAGATAGACCGTAACATAATAATATATGTAAACATCAGTAAAACCAAAAATATACAATCTGAATTGTGATGGTGCCAGTAATTCTTGACTTTTCTACAACAATATTTATGTGATGATAATATTTGATTAGTTTTACCCAACTCTTAAATGTATATTATCAATACAAACATCAATGAGAAAGGTACGTAATGACAGTTGAAATATGAACATAATTCATACTTGTGTATTACGAACATAAATCTGAGAAAAATTCAAATAATTTGGATCTTATATGCAACATCCATGTCCAGTTACTTTTGTAAATGTAATCAGGGTTTTGTATTAAGATAAATGAAAGCATTAATTAAAACAAACAATGGTAATCAACAAGCTTTTCTTCTAAAAATAACCCAAGGAATGTCAACTAAGACAATACTAATATTGACAGACAGTGGTAACTTGGGGATGGTAGTGATTAATCTTTCTTCTGTTTTTAAACTATATACTCTACCTGAAGTAAAGGTTCAACTTATTTTCTATATGAATCATTCAAGACATATATATACATGACTAAGATATATCCAGCTATATTAAAATATACATGTCTAAAAAAAAACCTTCCAAAAATTCTGTCTTATAAAACTACTTATAATTAATTGTTGTGTATATGTTTAGGAAGACTTTTAAGTGCAAAATGATGTGATGTATATAAATTCTGTCACTTTATCTATATTACATAAAATGTCAGACTATCTAAGCGACTTTGATGTGAAATCTAAAACTTTTACGGACTTCCAAAAATCAAAAAAATATCTGGTAAACAATTTGTGAAACTGTGATATCCGAATATGTACAAATCTCTCAACCCAGCAATTTCAAACTGAGGCCTATCTTGGATATCCTTCTTCAATAACCTTCCAGGTGAAGTACCAGCCAATGCTTTTCTTGTCACTTTTGAAGTCACAAATTTATATTAAAGAATTTGGCTGGATGAATGTACAAATTACATGCAAATTTATTTCACAAAGTTTAAAATTTGTTTTAACAAATAATTTCCTTTAGTTTAATAATGCATTCTATAGATGACAGATAGGTATATCCATGCGAACAAAATGTACAGTTGTCTTAGGTCAAATCGGTGATGCTAGTATTACACCCGTAGATTCCAGACATGATAACATGTGGAAGTTGGACAGGCCTTTTCCGAGTGATTAAACTAATCTTATTTCGGACGTTTTGCTTTCATTTGCTGTCAAATAAACGAAGACACATATTTTTGGAGGATTATTACTAGCGTGAATTTGAAGCAGATATGGGTTGATAGGCTATCATTCTATCGCATTACAAAAGCACTTGGGTTAATTAGTCACTATCATTAACACTCCAAAGCGAGAACATACAAAATCAATCCGATCTAAAACCGAAGTATGAAAGTATTTTGTTCAGTGATTTTATTAGTTGTAAAATGGTATTAACATTTTGCATGTGATTTTGCCCTCAGATTGCCCATTGTTAAGATAAAGTAACGTGATTATGGTTAGTATATGATATAATTATTTAATAAAAGCCGGACAACATTCTTGTCTTAAACTGACTTTCTATTATTAATTTTTACCTACCTCAAACTCATTGTCTACATTTAGAGGTTGACAAAATATTCCATAAGTTTTATTATCAGCAACTTGAACAACGGCTAATTTCCTAATTGGTTTGGGTTTAAGTGGACCTGGACTACCCTTTTCCTTTGTAATCCTTTTAGAGTTTCTTCGTAGATTTCTAGGTGATTGAAAGACATCTTTTAGCACCTGAAATCTTGTTTTATCAGATCGAGCAAGAAAAGGAGATGGGGATCTTGATTTAGGTTTAGAAGATGGTAAGTCTAAGTATGGTGAAACCTGGCTATCGGAATCTGTTGAACCCTGTTTCAAAACTCTTTTGCCTTTGTCCCTGCTAAGACTTCTGCTGCGAGTTTTATGATTTTCTGGTGGTGGTGGTGCCAGTCTGTTCTTACGTCTGCTTCTAGATTCCAATTTGACATCTGGCTGTTGAGCTTGTTTTTTTCTCCCGGCACTAACATTTAGCGGAGGAGAGTGTTCTGAAGAACTAGCATTTAAATTGTCATTTTTATTGTTATCAAATGAAATACATTCTGAGAGTTCACTAAGTGAGGAATCATCACTAACTCCTGTCATCACAGCTGACATTATTTTACACCCTTTCACAGCTTATTGAAGCAAACAATGTTACAACTTTTTTACCTGATTTTTTTGGATATCAAGCATTTTATAAACTTTATATAAAATTTGATTATTTTAAAATTTTATCTACACACGTCAGTAAACACTAAGTAAATTCCATAGCACTTGGTTATTTTCACCTGAGCCATCAGTAAAGTTTATCTAGCCACTAGGGCAAATACTGGTCACATACTTAATCCTTACTAGACAGACAGTTGAATACAATCCATTCCAATCATCCCAAAAATCCACCAAGAGTTCAGATTAACCACAAATATCTTAATAATCCACACTAATAACAACGTCTATAATATCACTATTACACAATACACAACTAGCTTCAAAAACTGATTGATTTCCACTAAAACTATTATAACTCATCTGATAATTTTTATCTAGTATAAAGACGACCTGTTGTATGTATATAGTTAATAATATTTACATACTTTAGTCATGTAGGTACAGATATAGATATTATAAAGGTGACATGATAGTTGAAATTCAAGCAGGTGAGACAATTGTTATCCACCCATCATACATACTTCATGTCGTCATACTTCAGTGTCACATCTGACATCCTTAATTCACATTAATAAGTTACCATGACAAAAATTGCCTGCTTTTCCTTCTCCCAATCTGCTGTGTGTTACCGGACGACTCTACAAATATCCTATTGCTTGAGATAATGGTCAAAATACATGCATTTTACAAATGTTGACTTTAACCATCCCAGTACGTGAGGTTTACTGATGTACTTCCATTTACAGCTAAAGATCAGGCCCAAAAACTAGATTCTACCAAGCGTGACAATAGATATATACACAAGAGTCTACCTGACATACTTTGATATATATATACTTTATTCACAACTTATATATATATATTATATATACTAGCTTTTGTATATATAAAATAAGCCTAGAGGGATCTCTTAAGTATACATATTGGTTATTGATTTTCAGTCAAGTATATTACAGATCATGAAATGTATTTTATTTTTATTCTTGCTGTAAGTATTTTGTACAAGTAGTTTTTACATCCCTGTCCTACAATGACCCTACAGGATATCAGCCTCCTAGTAAGAAAAGCAACTTATCACAAGCAGAAAGATTGACAAGCTATGATGCGTAACAACAACTTGTCTATAACCTCATTCATAACTTCATATAGATGATAAAAATAATTCCCATTCTTCAAGTTAAAGAAGCTAGAACACACACATGGATACCATCTTATATATACTGAATGACCAACGATAATGAATATCATTCATTTAAATTTATGACCCCAATTCTCTGTCTGTACATCCTATGTGACTAAGCTAAGGGGTCATTTTTATAATCCCTATATGGATATTAGTTGAAAATATTATAACCAGCCTTTGTATCATTTTGTTATTACAAAGTCTAATGTTATATTTATTATCTTATTTAAATGGAAATTACGTAGGAATAATATTATGTATATCAAAATATACATCCCCTGCCCTTTAAATTTGACTTACAATTCATTTCAAAGATTATAACATTGTGGAACAGATTACCCTAAATATTTAGGGTTAACACATGGTATTTAAAATGATATCATTTCATACTATGATATATGAAATAACAGAAGATTTTTATCAGAATATGTGTGTAAGTTTGATGAAGTGATGAAGAAAATCACCAGTTTTAACACACCTACAAGATATGGGATTGATTCAAAAGATAAACAATCAACATTCCTTTTCTTCATAGGAACAATATAAGACACATGGTATATAGATCAAATAAGGGGTGTCCCACTCTAAGAATTATCTCCTTCTTCAGGTAGATGACAACATAACTAGTTAAATATACTCAGTGGTATAATACATTTAATCCACAACCTAACCTCACAATCAGCTAGTAATATTTCAAAAGACGACAGGCTTGCCACTTTAAATAGAACATCACGACTCAACCTGTTAAATTACACCTCATTCATGGCAAGATTTCTATATACCGGTATACATAAGTTATATTTTAAAACCCCACACCTGTGTTATGTTTCACCAATTCTCAGAATAATTATGTTAGAATTTATTCTAAAAATCACGACAATAAGTACACATGAAAACCAAAAGTAAATTTCAACACAAACTGATGTCAATATTTTGTTAATTTTTCTGTTAATTTGAAATAAAGTGACAGCAAGTGGATATATCACCTATTGACCTTGTAATATATATATAGTTTACATACATGAATAACACAATAAGTAAATTAATATACATTTAAAATGAACAATAACACTGTAAATTTAAAATCGTATGTTGTACACATTCTGAAAATGTGCAGATTCACATACAGAGGTTTGGATACCACTACCTTTTGGCAATCATTTTATGATACATAAGAATGCTTCTTAAGATTAAAACTATTTACAATATTATTATTGCATTTTTCTCATAAACATGTATTTGTAAATCCATGCCGAAGTTACTTTAATAATGATACATTATGATAAAAAACATAGCCATGATTATCCACCTCATGATTAAATCATGAATGAAAGTTAAGCAGCAAATGGGATTCTAATCCAGTAATCACAGGTATGGTTAAGTTAATTAATGTTCAATTAATAATTTTTATAACATTTTAGGCCTAAAGAAAGACCTGCAATAGACAGATTTACCTCTTACATAATGTATGGCAGTGGGGAGAAAACCCACGATGTTGGACGGGCGACCCTACCCCTTGTCACGTACAACCGGGGATTTAAAACCACACCAGATGACTCAATGTCAGGCTTTATGGTACAGCACACACGTGCTAACCATTCGGCCATCCCAGTACCCCCAAAGTGAGTAAGGTTCTGTGCACAAAAATGAACTCTTGTCTAGATTAGCCCTCCTGGTGCAAAGTAGCAAGACATCTAAACCCATTTTATTTATCTGACTTGTGATCCCTTGTACCGGTAATAAACTTACACAGACAATTCATGATAATAAATTCTGGAACTCAAAATATTGAGATGCGTATGTTGGAATCCTGTGAGATGTTTGAGACTAGAAATAATTAAGTCGAGATACAGATCTTTATTAAGATTATATCAAGATGTTGTTGATAAACACAAGAAAAAATGATGTTCATAATCTTTATATACTTCCATATAATAAAGACCTCTAATCTATACCATATCTTTAAAAAGATCAAATGCTCATTTTATAGTCTAGAGACTTTTACTACATATAGCTTTATAATGACATTTATAACAATATTGTTTCATAACAATAAAGCTTACATGTATATATAAGACATAGAATTGGTTGATGTATAATAGTATATATAATAACCAATATAAAACTATGTATATGTTTGTATATATCAGATATAAGTAAACCTATCTATTATATGTCAACAATTATTCTGTATCATATATTTCCTAGTTGAATAGAGCAATAGATATATAATTATTGTCCTTTTACCACCACACACCCTCCATATATAATTGTTACAATACATTAAATTCCATTTTACATTCTTATTACACAGATATTCAATTTACATGATTCAAGTCTTACACAAAAAAGATTATAAAACAACCTGTGTATGCATAAATATGCTAGCACATTAAAATATTTAATGTATAGCTCTTTAATCTCTGTAGTAAAGAGAGAGAAATGAGGTTTAACGTCCACTCGACACAATCTCGGTCATTTTGGGACAAACATATGGTTAAATTTTATTTCAATAATTCACTTGCACGTAGGGGTCTTTGATCAGCAGTGGGAGGAAACGGGAGGACCCGGAGAAAACCCATGAGGTTGGACAGGCGACCCCGTGCCAGTTGAATCAATGACAGAACCATTCAGCCCCCAAACCCTCTTCGCTGTATTAAATAAGTTACTAGAATTCATCTTAACCAACTGTTTGTAGGGAAGAACATGCAGTCTTTACAATGTGTCATTTTTCAGGAAGCAGGTCTTTGGTCTACTGCTTAAAATAAAGATTCTTTTATTTTTCTCAAGAACCGTCTCAGGCCTGAGGTACAACTGGCGTTATCCTAAATCTTTGAAGATTTTTTTTTTTAAAAAGATCTTAACAACCAATATATAGAATCTTACTATTAATCACTTAAGGGGTCATATTAAACCTAGATGCAGAATAAATTTTTTTTTTCAACTTTGAATCAATCAAGTACCAACAGCAATGTTAAGCTGGATTCAAAATTTAACACACAAATGAAAAGTTATCATGTGATTATGTCAACTTTGGTAACATGGAAACTAGTCAGGCAGTTAACATATTTGTAATTAATCTACAGATTACAGTGGTGTAACTTTAGACATATATTCTAAAGATTAGGCTATCAGTCTGGGGTGTAAAATGCACCAATAATATGGCTTAACTTCTCGTTTTTTTATTATCATATTTCGTGGGCGTAGACATAAAGTTTGGAGTTGGATCCTAAATGGAAAACATCTGAACCATATCAGGGCAATGAACCCAAACAGTAATGTTAAAATTCAGTAAATAGTAACATTAGGTTTCATAAACATTGTTTGGTTAATAAAGGGTATAGATTAGAGAGAAAGTATAATGCCATTAAACAGATAATATACTCTATTAGTCATATTGTTACATGAGTAATTTCACGATCATAATGCACCAATCAACTGTTCATAAATAAATGAATTAACCAGAAATAAACAAATTGAATTAAAATATAATTCATTTATAACTACTTTGTTATATTGATAAAAGTTTTTATATTGATATAACGATGTGAGATGTACTGATTATCAATCATGGTCAGTCTTTGTTATGAGTTTCAAACAAACCTATCGGGAGAAAGAGAACTTGGGTTTAACACCCACTAAACATAAACTAGGTCAGTTTCGCGACTAACTTATGGTAAATTTTGCCAGTAATTCACTTGCACTTTGGGTCTTTAACAGTTTAAGAAACCTTGAGGACCTGGATAAAACCCACACGTTTGGACAGGCGACCCTACTCCTTATTATATACAAGTTTAGGATTGAATCCATGTCACTTGGATCAATGATAACCTTTATGATGTTAAAGGCACATGTTAGACCCCCCCCCACCCATATTACAAAATCCCCCCCCCCCTCGCCCGATGTTTCAAAATAACCTATCATCTATAATCGGTTCACTAGAAAATGTGGGTGCATAAAAAAAGAACGAAAATCTGTATGATTTCACATGATGGTTGCATATGGGTAGGCTACTACTAACAGGTCTAGTACACAATGTTTATTAACTGAATAATTTAACAGACAAAAAGGGATTATTTATTTTAAAGGGGAACATTATGTTAAGGCGTTGTTAACAGGTGGTGGTATGAATTATTCTCAACTAATACAGCCCTCTATATAACATACTATACCATTATTAACCATATATTAATGGCTTTTTGTCACCTGATTTCAATTGATCTGTGAAGTACCTGTGGTTTGTTGACAATATTTATAACAGATAACAATATATGCCGTACAATAATTAAAGGGAAATTGATAAAGTCATCCACCAAGCAGAAGAAAATTTACCCTATCAATATTCATTTATAATTTATATAAGTCACCTGATGTAGTCATACTTTTCCTTCATCAAAAGGATGAAGTTGTTTTATGATCAGGTTTATGAGGTCAAATTTGATGAAGTAAGAAGTTGAATTTTTGGTTGTTAATCTACTCAGTTAAATAGGCAAAACTCCTTCAACCCTTGTTAATTAATACAACTTATTAGATACCATGTTCACTCTTTTTACATTATTTATTTTTAGATATTTGTCGTCTCAATATATTACTTAAATAATGCTTCCGGTATTTAAGGTACTATAGAGGGAGACAGAAATGGGGTTTAACGTCCACTCGTCATAAACTAGGTCATTTCGGGACTAACATATGGTTTAGATGTTATTTCATTAATTCGGTTGCACGTATGGGTCTTTAGCAGTGGGAGGAAACCGGAGAACCTGGAGAAAACCCACGAGGTTGGACAGGTGACCCTTGCCAGTTGACTCAATGACATAAGGTACTATAATACTTCCGGTATATTTGCGGTAATTGAGTATTCTGCCATGCTGTATAACCCAGCATATATTATCGATCCTGTACGATGTCGGAACTAGGTGTCCTTGGGAGAGTAAGCATGATCTGTCCCACACATCACCAGCCACTACTATAAAATCAACACAAACAAATGTCAATGAAAAATAATCAGATTATTCCATGTTAATTCAGCGCAAATTGTATTACGGTACCACTGATTGATGTTGTAATTCGAAATAAAAATAATACGAACTACTCAAAACCTTTTGGTTGAAGTAATAATGAAATAAAATGGGACATGAGAATGATGACAAATTTCACAGAAGGCTGTAGTAATCAGATGCTGGAAGTGAGAGTCGAGTCTACTGTATTTCTTCACTATTGAGATTTTTTTGTCTTTGATTATTGCTTAGAATTATGACGTAGAGTATTATTACTATTAAGTAATCAGTTGACAGTTCTCTTACTAAATGTACATCATATTCCTTTTAACAGGATGGACAAGATGACAGTTACAAGTGACATAAAGTGTAATTACATATTGTCAAAGGTGAAAGGTCAATGTTTTATGTACTGGTACTTTTACTACCCATTCTTATCAATACACTGTACTATAGACTAGCATGTTTTTATATTTTTGGCAGAGACAATTTATCAAAATACACCATGATGATAAATTTGATAATTTTTACCTGATAAATTCTGACATTAGTGATTCATATAAATTAGAGTGTACAATATTGTCATCATACCACAGGTCAAACATAGTTCAAGGATATTTTCAAAACTTCCATAATATACATTATCATAAAAACATTCACATAGTGATGAAATACATTCTCAAGATGTGCGACTGTTGCAGAAACGGAAGCAAGATTTTGTATTGATGCCTAGAAATGGGGTTTAGTCTGTCACAGGAGGCGCTAAAACCAAAGCTGGAACGTCGCAGGCAAACCAGCTGGGAGGGGCAGTGGAGCGTTGGAGGATCATGAAATTTTGACCGATTTTGAATAAGTTTTGCTACTAAAACATTTTACAGTCTAACCCTATATATCAAAAGAATCATCCGTTTGTGGCCTATTCTATTGCACCAACCAGGTTGAAGAAAATAAGAATAAGCACTTCTTCCTACTCTTTATCGAATTCCAACTGCCTCATAATTTGTCCTATTCTAAAACAGTGTCATCAGGGGCGTGTGCAGAGATTGGTGTGTGCACACTTAAAATTTCATTGGGTATTTTTTTTATAAATATACCTTCACTGCAGTAAAAACGTTTCTCATGATTAACAATAATGCTCATCAATTTATCTGTCAATTCTCTATAACTTACAATGTCATATTTTACATTTATTTACCCTTCATTTTATACTTTGCTTATCTAACTAATCTTGACTGTCAGAACAGTGTGGGGTTTTTTTTTGGGGGGGGGGGGAATATTTATGAAATTCTAAATCAATTATTGTTAAGGTGTAAGCGTGATATATTTTAACGTTTTTTAAAATCATATAAAAATTGTGACCTATAGGAGGTACGCAAGCTAAAATCGAGATTAGTTCGTAAAATCAGGGGCCATAATTCATGAACTTAATGTCCGATATGCGCGAATATTGCAAGGAACCAAAATCTTTGAGACATAAACAAATGCTTTAAGTTTGATCAAAACTGGATCAAAACTATGACCTCTAGAGTGTCCACATGCTAAAAACGTGATAGGTGTGATTATTGAAAGGAACCAACATCTTTGTGACATCAAAATCGGATTAAAACTGTGGCCTCTATTTGCATACGAGGGACGGCCACTTCCTCCGCGAGTTTTTGTCTGATTTTCATGAAACTCTAAGTCACACATCATTAAATTATAATGGTGATATATTCAGACATTTTTTAAAATCAGATAATAATTGTCAACTCTAGAGGGATCACAAGCTAAAAATGTCATTTTTCATATTATCAAGGGCTATTTTACAAGATATTACGATTCCATATGTGCAAATATCAAAAGGAACCAAGATCATTTTATAAACATGAATTTCAATTCTCATCAAAATCAGATCAAAACTATGCCTATAGAGTGTCCACAAGCTAAAAACGTGACTTTTTGTACAGTCAGGGGCCTCAATCCACAAAGTTATGGTCCAATACATCCCAATATCCAAAGAAAACAAAATCTTTGGAAGACACCTATATTTCAAGTTTTGTTAAAACCGCATTAAAATTGTGACCTAAAACCGTTAATTATTTTTAGTTAAATGTAGTGCGTTTATTCATAGCAATAGCTTTTTTTTCCTGTCCATGTTTCATGCCAATTATTGTTGACTTCTTGATTCAGAATCGAAATGTTTGAATTTTCAGTCAGAAGGATAAGGAGTTACTACTGGTAAACAGATATGAATTGGAGAAATCTGTCAAAATATGATGTGATGATAAGTCTCCTTCAGTGTTAATATAACATGTTGGCTTGTTGGTTATAAAGATTAAAATAAATCAGAATGTTAGAAAAAAAAGTTTGAGACAATGGGGAGAGAATTATGATACAGGAGTGGGTGATCAGGGGTGGTCTTCTCATGTGAGATCATACTGTACACCTCGCAGTGTTTTGTTTGATTACATCTAATCCCACTGAAACACTGCTGTACTCACTAAATTTCTGCCCCATATTATGGCTGGTTACAGTCCCATCAATAACCAATACATTACTTTGTAACAAAATCAGCTCTAAATAAGTTATGCTCAATGAACTAGTATGTAACAAAATACTGCAGAGAATTTAATGTGTGATGAACGGGGCTATCTAAAATAGCTACATTGTATGGCTGTGCACTGGAATTTGTTTACCTTCCCTTGGACCACACTTGCTCAGACAAATAATATTTTCACCATCTTTTAAAGTGGTTAATCAACTGTCCGAAGACACCAGATCAAATTGAAGAGCTATCATGTACACACTGTGTTTCACCAAACTGGATAGAAATATGACATGTGCCTTTTTTATAAAATAAATAATTCATGGATTTTCTACACAAAAACTGATAATAGTATTGTATACTAAAGGTAGGCAGTAATAATAAGCACAAAGAGCCACTTCAGAATCTTAATCGGGGATTTGAGTTAAAGAATTTTCGTCCCAATAACGCGTTTCAGTGATGGTCAAATTTACCGATAGGAGTATTGATGTTTCTACCATGTTGCATCCAAAGGTAAAACTTTTCTTGGGATTTTTTTTTTAAAAGGTCACCACTGTTAAGCGGCCAGTCAAAAACTCAAGTTTTCAGTACAGCAATGGCTAGAGAGGGATTTCTCAGGCCACTTAACATCGGACTGGGCTAATGAAGACAGGCATATGCCATACAGTGTACTACAAGGGAAGTTTTGCCCAGACAGAGGCAGTATGACCTACTCTTATAAATAATTTCAACTGCCAAATGTACACAGAGGACCTTGTTGTTTTCATCCCGTCAAAACGTTGTCCCTTGCCAGGCCCTTTATCCTGCACATCTGACAAGAGGGAAACATTGCCAAAAAATCCTGATGAACTTTCTCAGTCAACACTTGGATTGAACCCAGGACCACCTGGTTAGCAACTCACTTAGTCATAAGGCTCCCTTGCTTGAAAGTCCCAAACCCATTCAGCAATTCATCTGATCCGACAACAGTGTGTTGATCCGAATACCAGCACACTTGGGTCCGTATTCAAAGGATATCTCAAATCTAAGATAGTCACTTAAATATACGTAACTTCCTGTTAGTTATGGGTAAGTGCCAGTAAGTGGTTTTCAAAGGCAATGTTAAGTATAAAATATTCCCTTAAAGTTAAGCTGCCTTAACTTACAAATATTTAATCTTTTAGAGATATTCAAGGTCTTTTAAGTGAGTAAAATCCACTTAACGGTAACTGACCTGTAGGAGGTACCTTAAAGTTAAGTGAAATCATAATGATTTCTTTTATTGCTGTAGTAGCAGTCCTGTAATGACAACTTTAAAAGTTTGGGGATTCTGATTGAAACAAAGACATTATTGCCGAGTGTAGATGGCCTAAACATTTTTTTTTCATAATCAGCATTGATCTTGTAGTGTCATAACAGTGTTTAAGGTTACTACTACTGAGATGGTGAAGGTTTTTTCCCTGATCATTTATCATGTTCGTATAGCTTAATCATGTTTTCCATGACTGTCACATTATAACGTTTGATGCGTTAAATTCATTTGTAAAATTTGATATTTATACTGCCGCCAGAAGCAAGGCAAGATTTAATATTTATAATTCATTCCCACATATATATTTGAAGTTTTGATTGCAATATGTTTTTGTCTCTGTTTGTATACATTTACAAATATATAGTGTTGACGGCTAACAGAAGCATGCCATCAATGCTTTACAATTAATTTCCTGTGTTTCAATAAGTAGTATTTATTTGGGTAGAAAATAATGTAACATGCATCTTTCGTTCATGCAATATGCTGTCATGGCCAGGCCTTTGGGATTCTTAAAGTAGCTAAGTCTCTAACTCAATATCATCCAAAATCTTAGACAATGAAAACACAAATTATTTGTCAATTTAATTCAACATTGATGTTGTGATCTTACCGGAAAATGATGAGCTTCTGATATCTAATATTTAAGACAAAATATAAAAAAATCAGTGGTACACGAATCGGTGATTTGAAATTAGAGTAAAGACGGAAATGAATGAATGTTAATCAGTTTATATATACATTCATATAAGATTATTTTATGCGTTGCGACCCATTTGAGGAAAATTTCTAGGTCCCAAATATTAGCAATTTAGCTCCTTTAAGTGTAAGCACTTACAAAATTTCAATGAATTCCTACAAAAATAGATTGTTAAGCAACACCGAATTGTGTTTTAATCGGTACTAATTATACAAATAGAAAATAACGCGACGTGCATCTTTCGTATATATGCAATGTACCATCATGGCAAGTCCAAGCACTGACACAATTTCTATGAATTCCTCAAATAATAGATTGTTAAACAACACAGAATGATTTGTCCAGTCAAATTTTAAAGCAAAAAGCTCCATCATTATACTATTTGATTACTGCAATAGAAATCTATTGATTTAAAAAAAAAAACATCTACGAAAATAACTGTTCCTGCAAAGGATGTGTACTATTATAATTTATAGTCATACTATTTTCATACATACAATGTAATAATTCGACAAACATTTTCCTAGTAATGACTACTAAGATTTTAATACAGTATAATGGTGCTATCAAGGGGACATATAACTCGAATGTGATTGTGAGTAATATAGGATTTTTGGCAGTGGATGTTATTCCATAAGTGTACATGTGCAGTTAAGTTTTTCCACATAGCCATTTACAGATACTTGCAAGTATCTGTAAATTTTTACTTAGCTAAAAGAAAACCTTTGAATACAGACACTGGTCGATAACTTGAGAGTATTAAGGTATGATTAAGTTTTGTAACCCATGTGGTGCTGACAGTAGTAATCTCACTTACTTAAAAGTAAATTGTACCATATATCATAAGATAAGATAAGATAAGATAAGATAAGATTTATGTCATCACAATTCAGAATTGTGAATTTCTGACAGTTTCCCTTGATACATGAAATTTTGTTAAATCTTTTTAACATTTATATGCATTGTAATAATCAGATCTATTCATCACATAAACAAATCTTGTAGAGTGTGTGCCTCAGATTAAGCTTTCAAAATGACATGGTGGTCAAAATGTGTATAATGTTAGGTGTGACTGTGAGAAAAAGTGATAAAAAAAAAGAAATGGAAAAAAGGGCCTTAACTTTGTGTCTCTTCTCATGCTGTCAACCATCTTGACAACAATCTAAGTGGCTTTCTATCAGACACTTACTTGTTTTTTCTTTTTCTGATAATATGATTTAAATTGTTATTCATAAGCTTGTTGAATGCTGTATACAGTGTATGGCTATAAAATTTTCTGATGTACAACAGAATAAAGGGAGATAACCTACACTAGCTACAAATTAATTTTGGGTTCAGACTACTAATTCTCTCCCCATTGACTTCAATTATTTCGTGACTTAAAACATATTTTATATCATTCTGAAGCTCATAATCTTAAAAGCTACAAATAAAAGAGCCCAACACTTATAATCATTGAAAGGAATGGCCATCTCAATGTAAAGGAATCTATAATTGGTTGTTCCATCATATTTGTATGTAATTTCTCTAATTCATGTCTATTTACCTCTTGATCTATCAAAATCATAATATTCACCACAACCTGACAGGAAAATAAAGGCATAAACACTCTTCTTTGATTCTGATCCAATAAGTAAAACAAAAGTTGTCATATGAAAATAGGGGAGAAATAATAATAAACAAGTGCGTTACAGTGTGGTATTTCAGAAAATCAGGGGGAATAATTACAACTAGTCCTATTACCAAATTATCACCAAAGAGTGGTTTGGGTCTACAAAAATTAATGATAATAAAATTGCCAGTCATTATGCAGAATAGTGGCATTTTTCATGACGAAAAACATATATGTATATATGTGTAGACAAATATTTTTTGTAGGGTTACAAATAAAATTACTTACTTCAGGAATACGCATGGTAGCCAACTCAGGATTATGCTCTAGTGGTTCTTGTTCTTCAGTAATACCAGCTGAAATAAATTTTAATAAACAGTACTGCTGTAATTTTAACTATTACTTACCATTTCAATTGAGTAGAGGGGACAAAAAGTCTTTGCTCTACTGATACTGGCGAAATCACATTGCCAAGGGTGCCGATAAGTAGACCACACGGTGCTAATTGAATTCCTTTGTTTAATAACTTAGTGATGTTAAAACCCGACGTTTCCGGGACATGCACTACATAAAGGGGCGTAATAAAGTGACCTGTTACAAAAATCAACAGACCTATGTAACTATGCCTCTCATAAAATCTTTTATTCAAAGTAATAATTTGGCATTTCCAATTTATAGAGCAGAATACCGGTACATTAAACTGGCGGTAAATCAACGAATCCCGAACATCAAGTCGCATTTCCCCTATTTTCCTGCATTCGGCGTTCGCGCCTCTTGTCGAATCAATTAATAAGGATTTCTTCTCAATAGAGAGAGAGAGAAATGGGGTTTAACGTCCACTCGACAGAAACCAGTTCATTTCGGGACTAACATATGATTTTAATTTTATTTCAATAATTCGCTTGCGCGTAGGGGTCTTTAGCAGTGAGAGGAAACCGGAGTGCCCGGAGGAAACCCACGAGGTTGAGAAGGCGCCCCTATCTCCATACCACATACGCTCACACCAGGGATCGAAACCACAGCCGCAAGCCAGAGGTGACCGGCCAGCTAGAGGTCGAAGCGCGGCACTCTAGACCACTAGGCCATCCCAATCCCCCTCTTCTCTATAGAAAGTGTTCTAAATCCACCTTTTGAGCAACTGAGGGGGCATCACAAGTTTTCTTTACGTGGACGCAAATTAAGGTTCCAACCTAAAGGCCGTCTGGTTAGCAGTCCGGAATACCATGTCGGCTACCACCGTACGCGCACCTCGCCGATGTTACCAGGAACCATCTCACACTGTCACAACGGTCTCGTCGAAGTTTTTCCCATGCTGAAGGAGTTGACATTAATGACAAAGCTGACTGTTTAAAATACAGATAAGGTTTAAAAGAATAGTGCTTACCTTCGGGAAAAGTAAAAGATATTTCTGACTGAGGTGAAAGCGTGTCTTGTCGTTTTCTGTTTGGTATTTCGTCGGTTTTAAAGGTAAATCTTATATTCTGTACAATAAGACTATAACGTATGACCTGGTGGTCAGTCAAAGCTTGTATTAATAGTTGATTCAGTTGGCGCTCGTCTTCGCCGCCAATCTGAAACATATTATCATCTCCGGTATGAAAATAAATGTCAATTTATTCAAATTTATTTGATATTTAGACAAACTTGAGCGAACTTCTAATTTTCCAAAAATGCAGCACTAATAATTTCAACTAATGAACATTCCAAGCAAAATTGTAAGCCATTGGCCGTCGGCACTTATACATCATTACAGTTGAAGACGTTCATTGAAGATATGTTATGTACACATAAGATTTAGATCAGTGCTTCTCAATCTTTATGATACAATTCCCCACTTGAGAAATATTTTCTCCGCTATTCACCCCTGCCGCTATAAAACAACAAATAACTAAAAACTAAAAACTGAAACATGCTTGTTAGGTATCGTTTCAAACACATATTTAATGAACACCGTTTGATCACATAACAGACACAGGGGTAATCGTTCATCGTGAGGTGCCGCAATAAATCCAAAATTCAGATAATCAATTGAATATTTGCGAACTTTCACCTTCGCTTTCGTAGCCATGATGTTAATTCATTAGGACACTAGCTTTGGTGTGTGATACTGCAGAGGTAGTAATGCTCAATCGCATAATACAGTGCTTATTGTCACGGAGAAACTGAGAATTGAGCAACCAATACTAAAGACAAGTGATTGAAATTAAATTGGGAATCCCCATTCAGGCCGTGCAGAGTTTGGGTGTAAAAAGAAACTAAGCGATCGACGATCTATCCTACCTACAGTCTACTTCATATTGAGATAAGACTAGTTTACCCACTTCCCGGACAATCAACAGTACAGGGAAGCGCCATTAGGCCTACACGCAGCGTCGAAATTAATTATGCTAGTGCTAGTCAGTCATTTAGTTTCCGACCAATGGGTACGCGGGTTTGTGGTCGGTAACAATCTGACTGATGGCTCCCGGTCAGGAGTCTGAAAACTCAATTCTTGCAAATTCCCCCCTATTCACAAAATTCACCCCTTTGTGTATAATTCACCCCCAATTCCCCCTTTTTCCAAATTTCACCCCTGAGCATTTCGAATTCACCCATGGGGGTGCACATGGACCCCGGTTGAGAAGCACTGATTTAGATAAAGAGCTGACCATTCTTGCAACAATAGCTCCAATATAGTTAAATTCATTACTCCATTATGAGCCAAGTTATCACTGTTTGTAGTTTTGACAAAATGAATGCATTGTGGTAACCAGGGCACTGGTATATTCGAGACTTAGTCTCCGCTTTCACATTTTTAAATTAAATTTTTAAATGGCGAACCGTTCTAATTGAGTAAAAATCTCCAGTATCCGATACCATCAAGGGTTGATTATGGTCTGATCATATTCAGGCCCAAAGAAAGACCAAGACAGATTTAGCTCTTGCATAATATATGTTTAACGGCTGACAGCTAACTTAATTAATTGTTTTGATGTATATCAGAATGAAATAGTAAAAATGGATGTTATTTTTTAACTGGACGCATATTTTAAAATATTGGCTGTTCAAAATAAAACATCAAAGACGATTCTGCTGTATTTTGCTCAATCCAAATTAACATTATTTTACTTCACATACGTAATAAGATTCAAACCTGTAAAGATCGTAAATTTTATTCCAAATCCCCCGTGTTTTTTAGGTGTACGTGTGTTTGTGTGCGCACATGTGTGTGGTGGGTGGGGGCTTGACTACGTTTGGTTATACATGTACCTCTTACTTTGTCAGGAAATTACCCCGTCCCTGCTCAAAATGAAAGCAGCATAAAGCCATGAATATATGTAAAATATAATAAAAATAATACCTCGGTAGTCTGCATCATTATACATACCATCCTCATGCAATATAGTAAATAATACACATCATTTGAATAGATGATTGCAGGTGAACTCAAACGAAAGTTGTTTTACATTTTCCTTATGATACGCAAGCAATATATTTAAAGTCCCATTCAATTTACATACAATCTTCAAAAACAATATACATTTTATTATTATATAGTAAGTCAGATGGCCGAGAGAGAGAGAGAGAGAGAGAGGGGGGAGAGAGAGAGAGAGAGAGATCATTTTCAAATGGTCCCAATAAAATATTCGAACTACTTAATTATGGATATTACAAATATGGCTATGTGTTTGACATCAACCCTGGTTAAATAAAACCCACTGTGCAATTAAATATGTAATATATCTATGCCATTGCAACTTCAATTTTTAACTTATACTATAAATCACTCGTTTAGTTAACTTTTCACACTTTACTTTTGCCACGAGTACGACTCTTTTTTCAATCTATAGCGAACATGGAATTTCCCGATGGCATTGCGTAGATTAACGCTTTGAATTTTGTTACCGTACAAAGTAATGAACGATATTTTGGCACCCTGAAGTATTCTTATCACGAATGTTTCGTTATCAGTATCTGTCGTAATTTATTCGTGAATATTATTGACATGAACTTACAACCGGTACGTGAATAAAATATGGAAATTATCGAGAAGCGGCGCCTTTTTTCATATTACATGTATTTGTGGGAATCAAAAAAATTCAAAATGGGTTAATAACCTTACGGCATAGCAACCAGAAAATACTTTCCATTTCGAAGAAATCCATAGAGCATGCTAGACTCCGTTATGAGATATGAACGTTAATTATGAAATAAAGTGTGTTTATAAATGTTATAGCCACTTGCGTTGTTGTCAGGGCTGTAAACTAATTTATAAAAGATATATAATATACCAGGGTATTTACAATTAAGGGGAGATGGTGATCATGTGATAAGTATTATTATATTTATGAGTATCCGTGTAATCGGTTATATAATTCAATGTGAATAAAATCTAGTAGTCTTACAATCAATTATTTTCAAAATTAATCTTCAGGGTAATTTGCCTTCAGTTTATATTTTATTTTCGTTGCCCAAACTCAAACGATCGAAACGATCACGCTTTGTCTGTCATAAACACGGTTTTTACGATGGTTTCGCTCATCACCTGACTTGTGCACTGTTTTGATGAACTCTGTCGAAAATACAAACAAATTAAAATGTTGAGTTTTCAAGGGAAAAAACTTTTTTATTCGTTGGAATATTTAATTGTACAGTGGATTTTATTTAACTGGAGGTGATGTCAAACACACATGTAAATTTATAATAGCCATAATCAAGTAGTTTGTTCATGATCGAAGAAATCTGTTTACTACTTAGGAAGGTTCAGACACTACCACGGTACTTATTTTAGGTTTTTTCTCCAATTTACGTCAATGTTTGGAGTTTAAAATGTTGAATTTGTGTTTCATAAATAGCTGTAAGGGTTCAGCTGTTAACAAAGTTCTTAATGCACATATATATATTTTGCCAATTCGATAGAATTGTAATATTTTTGCCAAAAGGAGCCATAAGAAGCTACATGTTTTCAACCCAGGAGAAAATCTAGCATCTATTATATAGATCTCCATGAAAAACGAGCACTTTGGTTTTGTTTAATAATTGTGGTATAAGATACTCATTCTGAGAACAATATTAATAGTTGAACCCTTATACGGTTGAAATACAAATTGACATAAATGGGAGAAAAATTAAAATAAGTACCCACCAATCTGTGTTCCTGGTTGGCTCTGTTGTCACAGTTGTCGACAATAGGTGTGATGTTACCCGCCTCCATTAGAAAAAAAACTAATTTAGACAAGTGATACTTCACGGATAAAAGGTGATATTGTTCACTATAGCTGTTATGTATACTATAAATCAAACAAAGAAAGTATTATTTTGTACTTTGATATATCAGGACATGTATTTCTATTGTTATCGTACCTACATATTACCTAGGTTTAAGGTAGCTCTTTACTTTGACCATTAACAAACCGTTATCTTATCTATACAAACGTGTAATTACACTTATATAAGTCTATCAATCAGTTTATATCAATATTGAATTAATTAAAGACACAAATTTTTCACGGGTTTATATAATCCTCTGCTATCTATCTATATTGTATTTCAAAACATAACCGATATAAGAAAAACATTTTTTCATATTTATGAATAATATTGTGTTCGTATTTATGAAAGTTTTTTTTAACTGGCCAAGAGAAAAATTAAACGCAACTTTATTCATCAGTGATGGACAGAAATATAATACATAGTGAATAACGTGTATGGTTGGCATAGCTCTTATCCCGGTGGCTGAGCCCCTGCAAATCTAACTCATACCCACTCATACAAACCGTTAAAATATCATACACAGTAAAATAGCTACAGAAAATAATTATCTAAAAAATGTCTTAAACATTAACTAATCCTCCACATTCGATGAGCATGCAAATGCCATATCTGTATCTATAATCTAAATAAGCGCTAATCAATTAATGTCCATCATCATTTTAAAAACACAGTCACAATAAGATCCTTTTCTCTCTCAACACACACTCCACAAAACTTGCAAATTTCCAATATTTTACAGAATAAAGCTGCCTTCCACGCTGGATATAATCGACGAC
This sequence comes from Patella ulyssiponensis, assembly GCA_963678685.1. Classification (NCBI taxonomy): domain Eukaryota; kingdom Metazoa; phylum Mollusca; class Gastropoda; family Patellidae; genus Patella; species Patella ulyssiponensis. Next base: position 26,953,416 of record OY783226.1, on the reverse strand, counting down.
GTCGTTTCAACAATTATTGTACACAACGTTCTCTTCACTAACACTACTGTACGGATAGACATTCAGCAAGCGTCTGTAGTTCAAAATGTCCCCGAAGATGATCTTCTCAATTATTTTACTTTCAAAAAGAAAACAAACTCCTGAAGCTTTTTATTTGTCGTACATTTGTTAAGTATTTTCGCTCACAGACCAACTTTCTTTTACCTGTGTTGATCTGTTGATGAAGAAAGTATTAAACTAAATACGATTGTCTGTCTCTTCACGACATTGCATAACGATAAACAAATATGGCTAAAATTACAAGAATTCAGGTGTTTGATGTTACGTCTATGATCACTTAACATTTTGTATTGATGCCAATAATAGGACATTTATAATCGTTTTACAAGTTGTTGTTTTCACCATCAGTAAGCTTTATCTAATTACTGTATAATTACAGAAATAGGTCGGTTTTAAACCTTATTTGGCATATATATATATTTTGTCGGCAAGTCGCATCTGTGGGATTACTACTTAATTGTTGTTAGTGTTTTGTTTTTTTGTTTTGATGAAGTGTTTGTATTAAATCACATTCATTCCAACAATACTGTTCCACTACTCGTTTAATCTAATTGTATTAGTTCACCTGTTTCAATCTTGGCATGTTTATATTAAATAGATCTAAAACTTCTTTCTTTAATAACATTGATATTCGCGATCATAATACACGCAGAAATATACACAGAAATAATACAATGTTTGGAAAATATGCCATTTTAAAAATTTGCGACTTGCCCCTTTTGTTGTAAGTTGGACTTCTTTTTTTAGAAGTAGTGAATTCTGTGTCGGTGGACATTATTCCCCACGATTCATTCATTTAATATTTTGATACTTTTATTTCAATCGTTGTTTGTTGTGATGCAGTTTTCTTTAAATTAGGCCTGTAGTATAAACCTTGAAAGATATTATAATAAATATTGCTTGCTCGCTTTAATGCAAGTACATGTTTCAAATTATTGTCTGTCGTGTGTAATTTTTTGTAAAACGACACTATATTAAATAGAGAGAGAGAGGGAGAAATGGTTTTTAACGTCCACTCGACACAACTAGGTCATTTTGGGACTAACATATGGTTTTTAATTTTATTTCAATAATTCGCTTGCGCGTAGGGGTCTTTAGCAGTGGAAGGAAACCGGAGTGCCCGGAGGAAACCCACGAGGTTGAGAAGGCGCCCCTATCTCCATGCCACATACGCTCACACCAGGGCTCGAAACCACAGCCGCAAGCCAGAGGTGTCCGGCCAGCTAGAGGTCGAAGCGCAGCACTCTAGACCACTAGGCCATCCCAACCCCCCCCCTATATTAAATAAGTTCCACTATCAAAAGATGATTTCTGGAAAGTGAAATTAGTGTTCGTTTTACTTCATTGTCGTTTTCTTTTTTTACCGCTATGGCTATAATATACATTTACATTTTTGGTACCAGAGGGTTATGACCAACGGGCAATGTTTGACCTCTGATTAATGTAGATACTTCCCATACATGATAAAGTCTGGTATATTAGAGTATGACCTAAAGCTTTAATTCTATTTTAGTGTTTGTGTATATGTTTGGAGATAGTCTGTATAAGTAATCAAGTGTAATATAAAACTGACATCATAGTAAATATTCTTCTATTATTACATCTTATATAGTTTCTTTCATGTTATATACAAAACTTTTACAATTTTACTTGCCAATATCAGAAGACAGAACTTTGAGATACTTCTTGCCAATATGAAGAATAACTTTCGTGATTTTCCATTTCAGTATCGACTACACTTGTCAAGATCTGAGATTATTTTATTTACACGTTGTATTGCATTATATTTGCCAGCATCGAGATAATCACATCTTTCAGAGCACTGAAAGAACAATTAATCACTGTGTTTAAATTGCCTATTTGGGGTTACTCTATCCCATCCCAATTGGAACCTTCCCCTAAAAATGCAAAACCTTAAAGGAGAGCCAATGTGTGCTTTTAAAAAGTAACACGCGAATGACGGACATAGAAGTTATTTACTTTCAAGATATATGCAATTTCATTAATATCACCAATTTTCTCCATTTTTGATTTCACCTGGTCACCCCAAAAATGTTCGTTTAAGAATGCAAAATAAATGGCCAAAATGTAACAAAAAGGGTATTTACCCAGCTTAAAATATTCAGCCGTTTTGAAATAATCACCAACACAGAGTGGTCGTCTCCATTATTCATTATATGATCTTATAAACGAGACTATTCGTTAATATTTGGAAACTTTGCGATACTAATTTTAAAAAAAGCAGCAGTAACCTTCAAGATTATATTACTCGCTTGAATCATTTCTCCTTAACTCGGTTTTTATTGATAGGTTCATTCCCATTTTGCGGACCGGATATATATTTTGGATAAGAATTTAGTCGGCGTTCAGTGGTTGAGTGATCTTGAACAATAGACCGTCAGTTGTAGGTTTAAAGCTAATTAGATAGGAATTTGGCATCATTTAGTTTTTTCTGGGAAACTAATATAAATATATAATACAATGGTATCAATTGTTGATTTCAACACAATATTCAACACGATACAAAAATTGGTAAAATGTTATATAGAAGATCTTGTTCAGAATTAGATTTTGCGTCTTCTATCTTTCTGTTTATATCTGTATACTTTATATTCCTTTTTAGTGCTGTAAGTTAAACTTCGATTGTCTTCTGTTCTTGTTGAAGGAATGGAATCAGTTATCCATCTAACCAGTGCGTTACCATTTAGTCAGCAACTGGAATATATCTTGGAGCATCTGGTAAATCAGTCATCATTTCTAATCAGGCATCATTCATATCATTTACGGGTAGAGTACGGATAGACCAAAACTAGCTGACGTTATGATCCTCCTTATAGGATGCTTGCAATCCTAACTGCTCAACTTTCCTCAAGATACATTGGGTATAGCGGAAATAACATCCTCTTCATCCAGTACCTAGAAATATTACCTCACAAGCATTCTTTGCAGCATACTCGAAATCCATTCGAAATACCATTCGAAATACGTTTGGTTAAAGGTTAAATTCATTCATTGCTGTAACTTCCTTGAAACACCTAAAAGCCTCTCGATAGTTATCTTGTTTCTTGGCAAAGGAAATAAACTAAGGGAACTGAACAATCGTTTATGATAGCATTGTATAAAGTTGGTGATATAGTTTAGGACATGTATAGAATGTACCGTCATCAAATAGTTCATCTACATCACATACAGATTCCCGGTTGTGTACAGTGAAGGAACCTAATAGTCTATCTTTCTAACCATCGTTTATAACCAAAAACTGGTACCCGCATTTGGTTCTTTGATAAGATTCTGGTATGATTATACCACCTCCTTGTTTTGGTAATTTCGTAAAATCTTTATTTCAACCTCGATACAAGGCATTTTGCAACATCACTTCTCAGGTCTGTCCATTCACCACTTCTTAAAGTGTTGATTTCGTCTTGGTATAGACGAGAAATGAGTTTTATTGGTGACTGGACCTTTGCGTTTAAATTTTGCTTTATTTTTATCACCTTAATATCTGAATGGACTAGTGGGTGGTAATTGCCGACTGTAGTAACAATATCTCTAACAGAAATACAAATGAGTTGACAATCATGGACATTGGTTCCAGCACACTCATACACATCTACTCACTCTTTCATAAGGAAACTTTATGGTTTTATACAGCGTTTAATTGGAAAATAATCAAAATGTGAGAAGAAATGCGCAGATGACTGGGTTAAACCCGGTTCCAGATTTGGCTCCATTCCTTGTGAATAAGAATATAGTGTAAAAAGCATCTGGTAGGTATACTTAACGCCCTTTAATACTGTATGAATACTATCACCAATACCATGAAACGAGAAGGTCGTTATTTTTTGTTTCTAAAGATATGCGGTATCAAGTCAAGCAGAATAAACTGTGAACCCGGTATTCAACTCCTCGAGAAATTACCGTAAGGTGAAACTCTACTCTGGGAGGTGATTTCTGATTTTGAGACTGTTCCTTATTAGTTACTTAAGTGCCGTTACAGTAAGTTACACACACGAGTTGCCAAGTAAAATACATGAATATTTATTTCATTCTGGAAATAGTCTACAAATTACTATCTTGTTAATATTACATGATCATGTTATAGAGCATGAAAGTTACCTTGAAGTTTATAAAAAATAAAATAGTATCAAAGCTCTCTACTTTAAACAGAACACTTAAACTTCGTCTTTAACCTGGCTATATGCCATCATTACACATTCTTCATATAAATATTTATCTTTATAGAAAATTAAATAGACATCTGAAAATGGCATGTTCATTTTTTACAGCTTAAAAACAATTGAAACAATAAACGAAAGCCATATAGCGGGCAGACTGTCTATTTTATTTCTTTAATAAAAACGCATTGGAAATCTAAGTAAATGATAAGATGACAGCAGGGTAACATTTATAAATAAACAATATATCTATATTTAGACACTATAATGTTATTAAGGTTTTTCCACACTATGTTATTAAAGCTTTCTCTCACTCTCCAGACAATCCGTTTGACGTCGTTTAACTCTGATGATGTTTCTTATCATTTGCTGAGTGTGTGGTGGCGGCGGGAGGTGTGGGGGTGGGGGTGCTCTATCATTGTATAACGACACTATTCTTCAAATATGACATGCACTGTTAAAATTATTATGTATTTTTACCCTTTTAAACGTGGCACAGAAATGCTGCCGTCATTATAATTTTTTAACATTGTATATTATTTCACAGTCTGTAATGTAACTTTACCTCTAGGTATTATACATCCAAGGTAAGTTTACATGTGTGTAAATGGAGTGCTTGTAAAATTACCATGATGTTAATTTACATAATTTGGTGAAATGACAGTGTAAAAAAGATAACCATGCTGAGTAATTTGACAAAGTTTATAAAATTATACCTCATTTAAAATGGTAAATTTACCATTCTAGTGTAGATTACATATTATGTAATTTGCCGAAGTAAAATTACATAGTCGAGCTTATAAAACAACATAGGGCAATGGAAACAGTAGATGGGGTGGCACTGTCCAAGCAAAATGTCTCACACAACACAATGTATGCCTTCATAAGCCTGTTAGTTGAATTCAGATCTTCTATAACCTATTTCTCATTATAATAACTGACACTCTCACCGTTATCAAGCAATGATGCAATCAACATATTACCGATAAGACAATATCCATTGTCCCAGCGGATAGGCTAAGGGTGAGGCTACAGTAATAATGGACCAGTCTGACTATATGTCTACCGTAGAAAACTTACTAAATGACAATACCACCTACCGTAGGATTCGGAAGGACCCAACAGCAAGGCGTATTGGCCAAACTGAAAGACGACAACCAACTTGATAATAGTTTATATTACAAACTTAAACCTTCACACAGTGCCACCTTATGCGAGATCCACAAAGACCTAGTCAAAGTCCGACTTCTTATTTGCTCCAGGGACTCAGTTTTTTACAATACTTCCCAATACCTATCCAAGCTCCAGTCACCTGTAGGAAAAACAGCAGAATCATTTATAAAAGACTCTGGCAAATTCTGCGAGAAAATAAGACAGGTTAACACCAACTGCAAGATCATCTCCTATGATGTGCCCCGCGATCACAGATTACAACTTTTTAGAGATAGGATAAACGACCTTGATACGCCATTAAATACAACTCTCAGCACCGACGGTATCATAGAACTTATTAAAGTATGTATTTCTTCTACCTATTTTAGATAGTGAATGACACTTTTGTCGTGCTTAACAAAGATGATGACCACAACCGACTCCTCCAGTATCTTAACAACCAGACAAACAGAATTAACTTCACCATGGGCGCTGAAGAAGAAGGTAAAATTCAATTTTTGGACGTATTAATCACTAAACCCACTCATACAGACCAATACAATCATTTCAACTCAAATCAACCATTAAATATTAAGAAGTCTGTTGTTTCAACTCTCACCAAGCGCGCCACCACTATCTGTCAAGCCGATTCATTATCCACAGAATTAACTCATTTACGGAAAGTCCTCACCGAACTTAATAGTTACCCTGCATATTTTGTAAACCAAGCCATCAGAGGAGTGACAAACGACAAACCAGCTACGAGCGGTATAAGGGTATCCATCCCCTTTATTGACTCTAGATCACACCAGGTTAGAAGACTACTTCAACAGGCAGGAATCGAGGTATGCTTCTCTAGTGGCAAAACAATCCAAAACATACTGGCAGTTAATGGTAAGAAAGAACAGACGAACCCACCACCACCTAAGGGTTGCATTTACGAAATAACTGCTCCTACAACAAGAAGTACATCGGAGAGACGAAATATCCGTGTGATAAAAGAAACAAAGAACACCAATCCTTGGCAACATATAACCAATCAGCAGTGGCCGAACATCTTAATGAAATCAGACGACATCGTGTGAATTGGGACTTGACGCGAACGCTAGCCGTAAACCAACACCAGCAAAAAACCAGAAAAATCCTTGAAGCTATTCACATCAGAAGAAACCAGCTTGAACTCAACCGGGACACTGGAGTATATCTACCACACGCATATGACTCATTAATCTTAGGAACTGTTAACTAATCCGGTCTCTGTGTAAATGTTAGGGACTCGCTGTGATCACAAGAGTGTAAATATTTTAACATTATTGCTCTTCACCATTCCTTGTGAACAGAACAACTCTCGACTGTTCAAATAATTGGTTTTATAATATTGGTTTGTGCTTTTACGTGTTCAAGTGCCAACGTCATCCGTGAACTGTCATTTATATGGAATATCTTTACCGGGTCATTTGCAGTTCGGGTTTATTTGTGTTTTAATGTTTTAAGTCTTTGATAATCATTTAATCATATATCTTGAATTTCCTTTTATTAAGATTTTAACTCTGCATAAAGTTAGGCCACTAGATATTTTTGTTATAATATGATTGGTTACATAAATGTAAGTTAACAAACCATGTGATATGACAAATTCGACATACACTAATGATTTGGACATATTAATTATCAATTTAAATTAGGTTAAGAATTATATTCCCCAATACCCCAATAAAACGCGAAAAAATATGTCTTTATTTTTTCCTGTATTTATCCTGGCTATAGAAGGGTGAGCTACGAATGCATCATTCATAACGATACTGGATGTCACGCAGTAGATTTGATTTAGCCTATCTACAGATACGTTTATATTAAAACACAATATTAGAATACGATTCCGTTTTTAGGGTAAGTATACATGTAAACAATACTAACCACTAAATGACCACCACTCTCCAGATGAAGAACACTGAACACCTTTTCCTTTTTATTATCAGGTGAAATTCTATCTCTAATAGTTGTTATAGGTTCATCTTCTACTCCTCGTATCTCTAGCATCCTCATCTGTGCTTCTACTGTCGAAGATGTTCTTCGAAATATATTGCGAGGAGTTCTGATAATATCCAAGGAAAAGCGGCGCTTGAAAGGTGGTGGCATCTTCTTCTTATCCGCACCTCTATCATCTGCCATGGCGCCTTTATTTTATTGGCCACCTTTAATAAAATACAAACATTTTTATACATATCAACAGCATTAATTTATTGTTGTTTTTTGGTTTGCAGTATAGCTTTTAGAATGCAGTGGCAAACCTCGATTACAAATACTAACTCGACACAATTTTAGTTTGTTTGCTATGATCAACCCTAAAAGATTTTAATGTTGGAAACAATAACTCTACAAAACTCTTAACCAACTCTTTGGTGACCTCACGTCTCGACTACTGCAACTCGTTACTCTACAACTTACCAGCATATCAAATTAATAGACTACAGAAGATTCAAAACAAAGCTGCAAGAATTGTTACAAGATCTAAATTATACACCAATATTTCCCCCGTTTTGAAAGAACTCCACTGGCTACCGATTAAGACCAGAATCGATTTTAAAATTATCATGCTGACTTTCTGTGCTTTGTCATGTGATGACTCTCCTCTGTATATCAAAGAATAAATTCAACCCTACCACCCTACCAGAAATCTTCGTTCTGAAACTAAGTACCTTATTAAATCAGTAACTGCAAACTCTTCTTTCGGTAGACGCTCCTTTGCTTTTGCGGCGGCAGAACTGTGGAATTCTAATGATTTTCCCATAGAACTCAAGTACTGTGCATCAATTGACAGTTTTAAAAGGAATCTTAAAACCCATTTTTTAGAAACGTTTTCATTTAATTGTTGAACGCATACTCCCTTTAACTAGTGTTTTCTTTTAACTGACCATAATGTTACCAAAAAGCAGTTTCGGTTGGATTTTAGGACATTATTATTATTATTATTAATAACACATTATACACATGACAGTAATTGTGCGACAACCATAGAATGTTTGAAAACAAAGTTACATGAGATTCTCTAATGACAGGATACATTATTCCGATATCGATGCCAAATTCAAAATTACATTAACGGGGATTAACGCAATTTATGTTTGACGTGTCTTTGCAATTTGGTAAAAAAAGAAGATATTTTATCTGACGTGATTTCGCCAAACAATTAAATTAGGGACGTTAATAGTAGGTCGTATACAAAATTTGTAACAAATCTACCAATCTATCGCTGAAATTTAACAGTTTTAACTAGCAATTTGTTATGTCCAGGGGAAGTTTTTGAAGTGTTTATTGTAATAACTTATATCAAAATAAAAGCTTTAAAGCATTGTATTACATTTGCAACATGAAATAAACATAACGTTTAAGCGTACTCCTCCCTAATCCTTACGAATTATTGAGATTTGGAATCTGACATAAAAAAGATAAACGGGTAGATTGGACTAACATCGATTCAGTTTGGACTCAACATGACTAATTAAAAATTACATAGTTTAACCGTTTAAAACACTGAATGTTTTTTTAAATTCATATAAATTCCTGATACATAATAATTATCATTTGCTTTACGACCCCTTTTCGTTTATTTAAAGGTTTCGACGGAACATTATATACAAGTAACCCCCAATAATTTGTTCACAATCAAATATTAATATTATAAGTGTTCTTTCAATTTCTACAATATCCACACTCATTTTACTCTACAAATCAATCCAACATTTGTATTCAGATCATTGGAAATCACATAGAACGTTTACAAATTTAATCAGTAATAGATACGTCCTACTTAGAAAGAAATCCGACAGATCGTTTACAAATTTAATCAGTAATATATATCTCCTCCTCCTTAGATAGAAATTATTTTATAAAAATGGGTCAGTGTTTTAACATGTTAATAAAAATGGATTTATATACCTATTAAATCAACTTTATTCACGTTAATAACAATTGTACCGACTACGCCCTAACTTTTGGCGTTCATTAACGTTTAATTACAGTAAAAGACTTTACATTTTGTCATATTAAACACGTATTCTTTACTTGACAACAATGGATAGCGCATAAAATGTTTTTCTTTGTTTATTTTTTATAAGTATTATATATGTAGTATATTGTGTCTACTGATTTTATATAATTCATCTGTCATCATTATCATTGTATTAATACATCATCCTCGGTGAATTATTCACTATACACCGGGCGAGAGAGAGAGAGAGAGAGAGAGAGAGAGAGAGAGAACTTGCAAAGAAATCTAGTTAAAAGTAGGTATATTTAAGACAATCGTGATCCTTGTCACGCCACTTGACTCAATAGTATAAAGCAGTAGACTATTCGGCCACACAATCTCCGAAAATATCTCGACAATGAAACAATTAGGTTATAAACTATATTTTTGTTATCTATACGATCGTATTGGCCCAATCTATTTATTGATCGGAATCAAAAATTATAACTGTAAACTGATATAGCGAACATTGTATTCCAAAATGGCGTCGATTCCGTTGACAATGAAAGCGTTAGCATTGGGCAACATCAAATGGTGAAATTTTTATGAAAGTGACACTTTTATGAACAAAACCCCCCAGAAAGGTACCTGCTGATTGCGGAAAATGAGCTATTTCTGGACAAAGACAACGCAACTAAATTTTGATATATTAGGACAGTATACGTTGCTATTTATTTGTGATTGGAATTGACTATTTATAAGCAAAGAATCAAGTTAAAACTTAAATTGTCTTCGTATACATTAATGTTACCAAATTTTTGTTAAGGAAATGACAGAATACATTGTGAATAGCTGATTTCACACTTTTATATCAAAATGGCGAAAGTGAAAAACAAACAAACAAAATAACCCAGCAACAACTGAGCGCAACATTTTATGCCACTTTTTTGGCAGCACCCATTTAGTTATATATTGCATAGTTCCTAGGATAGATCAGTCTGGAATGGATACTCTCAAAATCGTAACTTTCCGATTATTAGTTCTACACCATAATATCGACTCCACAACGATACTAATTTTACTCCTATTGTTACATGTAGACTCACTCCCAGCTAGGCGATCCCCAGTAGCGAACGTGTCCGTACTAATTTGAGTTTCATTGCCGAATGTTTTTAAGAATTTTACCTTGAGTAATCGACAGTATGGTTCATGTATACAGGGAAGTATCTTCTACAAATAAATCATAAAGAACCATCTATCCTATATGTGGATTTGGAATAATAAGAATTTCGACGAAAGTCGTATGATAAAACTCAGTAAGAAATGCATGTGCAATCGAAGTGGACACCCCACCCCACCCACCCCCTTCCATCAAAAGATAATTGATTATTGGAACCGAACTTTGATGCTTTGCAATGGAACCGAACCTTGCAATGACATCTTACTGTTGGTTTAGCTCCGTAATGGTTAATTTAACTACTAGTATCTTTGGCATTTGTTTATCAGCCAAAAATTATGCGAAACATATTTCAAATTCGTTTTGATTCGAACTGAGAGAATTTGTTCACATGACTATATAGACTATAGTTTCCTGTAGTAGTATACTCATCGATAAACAATTAAACAATAAATCGATCAAAATCGTGGGAGTGTAAATGATGCTATGTATGAAACTATTGAACATTTAAACAGTGACATTATATGAAAAATCAACTTACCAAATTTACGTGAAGCTAAAAGGCTGAAACACGTATAATATTACTGAAAGTGAATTGAAATTAGTATTTTAGAAATACGTACACTCGTCGTTTGGACAAATTCCAAACAAATATATCGTTTCTGATTGAAATTTCAGCAGGCGGCAATATCACCTTGTATGCTGTTGTTATTGTAAATCAGACTCTTAATGAGCTGCATTATATAAAACTTGACACTTTAAAAAGACATTTTTATCAGAATGATCTAGTTAATTCAGATGCATTCACCTTTCTTGGAATTTGGTTTTGGAACTTCAGAAACATTGCTTACAGTATCGTTTAAGTGGGTTTTTTTTTGTTTTTGATCACTCATATGTTTTTTTTTAATGCACAATTGCCACTTCTAGAAAACTCTTTTGTATAAAATAATCTGTTACCCTGATTGAAAAACGTAGATTTATTCGAGTTGGACTAATATCATCAGACACAATAAATCATGTTGCACGTGAACAACATTTGCTTTACGTCAATTCACTCAATCAATTTAACTAACTCCACAAAGTACATCAGAGAATCGCAAATTAGCTGTTAAACACATTAAAACATTCTATAACGCTTCCTCTATATTTACCTAAATATCAAATATCTAACCATCTTAAAATATATCAATGTGCATTAAAATAGATGTTTATATTAGGCTAATTATAAACATGTTACACGTATTCATCACCATATTTCCTGATCGGTTTCAAACGCCTTCTTTCTGTCCGTTCTTTCGTTTCTGGAGTTTAACGTCCACTTCCACCGAGGGTGATATCTGGTTCTTTTAAGGTTTTACTAACCGATACGAAAACAACGATAACGTGATCATTCCAACAGTAGTAGTACCCATCTGATCTGTAATCTGAGACATAATTTAAAGTTCCAGCTACAGAAACACGCATATATTATAATTTGTTACAACAACGATTTGCTTTTATTTGTTATCTGTTACTAATGTTTATCCCTGAACGAATAATTAATCCAATGTTTTCATGAACCAGTAGACTCCACATACGACTATATACGTAATTTGTGTATCATTCACGCCTTCGTTTCAACATATGAATAAGAACAGAGTACACCTGTATACGTGTATAACGATTTGTATATACAAAAATAGACAATAGATATACTATGCTTTATAATGCCTGTATTGTTGTTTGATCAACCTCTTATCAATAAGTAATAATGAACTCTTATAATAGAAGGATTTTGACCTGATCTCGGCTTACTACCGACAAATCATTTTAACGTTTATCTCTAAAACATAAATCTGGTGTGAAGCGATCATCACAAATAGCTTTCGCCTAAATAACGGTAAATCAAATAAGATAATTAATCACTTGTTTAATCACTGTTATTATCTACTGATTTGATTGTTAAAATTAAATATATTGCATGTATTCACATTTTCATTCTGATAACAATATTTCTAAATTTAATTTATGTACATATTTCATAATGATTGGGGTAATACATCCACCTTTCTTTAAACCATTTTAATATATTTTCATAAAACGTTCGCCTTAACTTTTATATTTTCATCATTTACCTGGGAACAAATCAATGCAGCTTTACGGATGTGTTAATATTTTCAACCAACAATAAATAACATTTATTTTTAATTTCAAAAATCTGTTTCAAGAAGATTTTAAAGTTTATTAGTTAATAAGATAATTAATATTTTACGACCAACAATAAATAACGTTTATTTTTTATTCCCAAAATCTGTTTCAAGAAGATTTTAAAGTATATACTGTGTACGGATAAACCTTGATTTGGTGACATTTAGATCTATATATTCTATCACCAATCGGCTTCTGTTTTAGCCTGCAGCTAAATGTACTCTAGCTATATATCAGTATATTTATATTCAGCTGAAAAAGGAAAGTGACTTATATTTGGGACCTTTACTGCGGGAATGTGTGAGATTATTTAATATAATATAAAATTTGTCAGGCAATTCCAGTCCGATTTTCACAAAATTCGAACGCAGCAGTCATTATGGTATAAAAGTGTTACATGTAAACGGGTTTTTAAATCGGATATAAAATGTGATCTCAAGAGGGTCTACAAGCTGAAAATGCAATTTTTCGTACCATCAGGGGTGATAATCTAGGAAGTTACGGTCTGATGTGCGCGAATATCGACAGGAACAGAGAACCTTGGATTATAGATATATTTTAAGTTTGATCAAGATCGGATAACAATTGTGTACTCTTATGTTCACAACCTTGGTATTACATACTTTTACACAATTTTGCGTACGTGGAGTTACCATTTTGTCCACAAGCTAAAAACGCGATTGTTCGTACAATCGGGGACCATAATCAGGACGTTAGGGTTCGATATGCGCGAAAATCGAAAGGAACCGAGATCTTTCGGATAAGCATTGTGACCTCTAGAGGGCCCACAAACTTGAAACTACATATTTTTAAACTCAAGCATTCCTAACGGTGATATATTTAAACGTTTGTTTTAAATAGGATAACAATTGTAAAATTTGACGGGTACTTTTCGCCCGGTTTCGAGCCCATCCACCCTTATGGTTTAACGGTGATATATGTAAATGTTTGTGTTAAATGGGATAAAAATTTTGACTGATACTTTACGGTATTTGCGTACGAGGAGTTCCATTTTGTCGAGCCGTTTCGGTCTGATTTTCACAAAATTCGATCTCATCTATCATTATGGTGTAATGGTAATATATTTGAACGGTTTTTAAAATTGGATAGAACTTTTTAAAAACCTTTAAAAAGGACCAAAATTTAAAACGCGATTTTTCGTACAATCAGGGGCCATAATCCAGGAAGTTACAGTCCGATATGTGCAAGTATCAAAAGAAGACCAAGAAACGTGAGATATAAAAGCATATTATATTTCAAGTTTCATCAAAATGGGATACAAATTGTGATCTCTAGAGGGCCCACAACTCTCGTATTTCACACCTTTACACTATTTGCGTATACGTGGAGTGGTCATTCTGTCGGGCATGTAACGGTGATAAGTTTTAACTAGAGTATCTATAAACAAAATGTGAACGGACACATGGGCGGCGGACGGACAGATAGGGGTGGCAACAATGTACGTCTTCATGAAAACGTGGGCGCATTAAAATTCTCGAGCTCGTTGGGTTCAGTGGGTCAAACCGAGGTTCAAGATAATCTGTCACAAATTTTACCCGACTAAATAACCAGAAAATTGCCTCATGGTGGTTACCTTGAATATTTGAATTTCCTCAAGGGTGCCAGGGTGGCATCATCCGGATTCTGAATCTACACCGAAAACCTATATTTTAATATATTACACATATCACCATTTTACCTGATGTGGCTCTGTATTTCTACTTCTTTTAGTTTAACAAGAAAAAATATTCCTTATTGACTAGCAGGAATTGATTTACCTTACCGGTATGGCGGTAAATTCTAATTCTGCTGGACCTCTTTTAAGTGTGAAAAATTATATATAAGGAGCACGTCTCCCTGGCAACGTTTTCTGAGGGAAAGTGGTGTTGGTGGTGGGGTCTCTTTTGACAATTTAAAGTATATCTGCTTAAACACAGGAACTGTCCTACTAGATTGTGTGGGAGCCTATTGTCCATGCCTCTGTATCGTTGAATGACGCTACTGGAGAATGGTAAGCTCCAAATGTAATTATGATCCGGCCAGGGGCGTGGTGAGAATGAGTTCATGAGTAGCCATACTCATGCGCCAAAAAGTTTTTGCGCCAAAATCACAATCAAATTACTCAAAAAATGAAAAACATTTGTAAGTGGAAAAATTGTTTCATCTGACCCAATTAAAAAAATTTTGAAAGAGTCAAGTTGGAAAATTTAATCATATTTTATTACCGTATTTCTTGTCTCGGATTGCTGGAGATTGCGTTTCTGGGCTTCTAATTTTCGAAATTGTCCCGGGGGAGGGCCCCCCGGACCCCCCGCCGCGGGCTCGCGCCTTCAGCGCTCGCGGTGGCCGCCTTCGCCGGCCACAGCTCCGCGGTCAGTAAAAGGGTTTTTGTGCCAAAATCTTTTTTGTTACTCATAATTTCTTCTCAATAATTGCCCTCACCACGCCCCTGGATCCGGCGGAAATTAGAATTTTTTAAAAATTTAACACTTTCGCAAGAGTAGAATCTCAAGGGTATATCCAGAAACAATACATTCCGTTGAATCAGGAAGAATTCGAAATAAACGTGGTTCTGATTGAAGACATTCTTGTGTTTGTTGACCTTCTCCGCTCATTTCTCATTTATTTATTAACTTTGGCGGATTAGACGAACATCAGAAAATAAATTTTTATAGATGTGAAAAAGAAAGTGAATATGCTACACTGGCGATCAGGCAAATTTCAGCAAGCCTGGGTTTTACGGAAGACTGGGAGAGATTGGGTCAAATGCTCGACGCGCCGTTTAGTGACAAAACAACGAATCATAACTCAGATTCAAATTTTCCAAAAAATATGGATTTGGTTGAATGATGCAACTATCTTCAGTGATCTTGGTACGTTTTTTTTTATAAATTGAAGCCTTCTTTATTTTTCTCAGAGCACAATTTCAGCTCATCAGAGCAGGGTCGTACTACAAGGTACGTTAAATTGGGCTCTGTAATGGCCAGTCAATGTAATCACTCTAAGGTAAACAATACGAATCACTGACATCTGGTGGTCATTTTCATGTTTATTCTATTCCATTCGACTGCGTCAGGGCTCCGAAGGTTTCGGGGCCCATATGAGAAAGTTTGAAAACACAAACCCAAATATTAGAACTATATTCAACTACATGTAACAATTTCATACACTGAATTCGATAATTAACTGGTTTCAACTAACAGTTGAAAAACAATAGGGTTTACACCAAAATCTATATTTAAAACAGCTTTTATCATATTCATGGGGTTTTCGGAAATGATGACATAACTTCGAAAAGGAGGTTGCACAGAACGCTGAAAACCAAAGTGTTCGTACAAGGTGTTCGGAA
Source organism: Patella ulyssiponensis (assembly GCA_963678685.1). Lineage (NCBI taxonomy): Eukaryota > Metazoa > Mollusca > Gastropoda > Patellidae > Patella > Patella ulyssiponensis. Next base: position 26,937,346 of record OY783226.1, on the reverse strand, counting down.
AATAGGTAGCCACTCCAAGCGGAAGTTACCAAATCGCTGAAAATCGACAGGGTTCTTCATTTTGGGAGCTGATGGAGAAAGTGACAATGTGATACGACACGAGGGCGAAAAAATGTGATGTAAGGCACAGTAAACTAAAACCAAGTAAGAGGTTTATCGTCAGTAACACCAATGCCAACGCGCCAGTAATGCTGTTTACATCATAATCTATGCACTTCATAAGAGTTTACGCTGCTTACTAACTGTGAGTTTAATTTCAGTGAAAACAATTTTAATGAGAGGTGTGGCCAAAGTAGAGAAATCTTATGTGTTTGTGCATATAACCCGTCTTTATTATCCCAGTTATGCAGAAAAGTATGTATAAAGATATTATCTCAAATATCTACAACAAGGCGTATACAGTATTAAACTACTCGATTTAAGTGCTGCTTTTGACACCGTAACCCATGACACTTTTATCAAGCATCTTTACGCTCGTTACAGGACAGCGTTCTCTTACATTTGGTGTTCCATCACGGGGCCCTGTGTTGTTTGGTGGCATTGTTTGAAAACACGACATTGATTTTCACTTATATGAAGACAACATTTGGCTCTATTTATCAAAAAAAAAGAGAAGAAGAATGCGGCCAACTAAAATTTAAATGAAACTGGATGATATTCCATTACGATGAAGAGACTGGCGTACATGTACATAACAAGTATCTGTGGATAATTTCACAAATGCACATAAAACAAAGCAGGGGTCAGCTGAAGTCAATATCGAGTATGTCCACTCTGAGCTCTTACACATGCCCGAAGTCGCCTTGGCATGGACTGGCACAGATGTCTAACTACGCGCTGTGGGATTGTTTGTCAATAATTTTGGAGTGCCTGTGGCAACTCCGCAACAGTTTGTGGTGAAACGGGTTGAGTTCTAACCCGTCGTCCATGTTTATCCCAAAGGTGTTCAATCGGCTTTATGTCGGGGGGCACAGAGGGTCAATCCATAACACGGACATGATGATTATTCAGAAAGTCTTTTGTCAACCTGGCAGTGTGGGGTCGGGCGTTGTCATGCTGGAAACTATCAGTTGACAGACGCCATATTGAGCCAGCAATGGAAGCAACACTGGATGAAGGATGGCGTCAACACAATGTTGAGTGTTGGGGTTGCCTTGGACCCCCACCAACTGGGATCGGAAGTTGACGTTGATAGCGGCCCAAACCATGACGCCACCTCCCACGAAACGACCCCTTTCTAGCTAACTGGATTCTGCTGCGCAGATGCTAGGTAGTCAGATGTGGCGATCTTGAGCTTTGGCTGTTACTGGTGCCTGGCGATGGGTGTCTGGCGACGGCTACCCGTAAAGCCCCCTGATCCAGCATACCAATAGCCCTGTTCTTGTTTTCTTGTGTAAGGCTTGGCATTTTTCCGAAGTGATGAATGTTGAAATTTTTTCATCTGTATTTAAAGTGTCCGAGTGCAAGAAATGCACATTCCAAACGTGTGGCATGGGAATGCTTAAAATCGTGAAAAGAGACAAGTGTTGCGTTTCCAGAAACAAAGTTCACAACAAAGATAGGAAAGACCCAGAAAACGTTTACCAGTTGGAATCATGAGATAACCCTCAACAACTTTCAAGCTTGGTGAATTCACAATTATAACGTAAGATGAGCTACAATTATGTGTATACCATTAGCATAAATCTATTAAAAATACTGTAGTTTTTTTGTGGGGTTTATAGAAAGTTTCAAACGCGAATCTAAAAAAACTGTAACAGCATCAATTAAGGTTTCTATGACTATGGCAATAACCCTACCCCTCACAAAAATAAATATTTAAAGTGTAGACGAAACGAAGGACGTGATACGGATGGCGCGACAATTACTCCCGCATAAAATACAGCTTATAAAATTTGCTATTAAATATTTTCTTAATATTTCAAATTCCAGTGAATCTTATCACATGTTGAAATGATGACAACACGAGATCGTCTACTGTCAAGCTGTCGTCACACATTTTCTGTAACACAAGCCCATATATACTAATAACACGTACTATTAAACTACATGTATGTAAAATCTACATAATACACCGGCTTTTATTATTTTTTCTCAATAAGATCGAAAGAAAAGGTACACATTTTTTCGTGCCTCGCGGCGGTATATTTTTGTACCCCCACCCCCACTTCAAAAATCTTGTGTTCCATGTTGCTCGTTGACGTGATTGTCTGTTATAGGCAGATGGGATTATAACTTGTAAAACCTAGATCCTTCAATTCAAACATGTTACAACCCAGCAACGCGACGGACAACACTATGAATCTATAAATGAAGATAGGCGTGTGTGTAATTATCTTGTTCGTACTATGAAACTGTTCTAACAAAGAGTTAGAGAAAAACCCCAGGGCGATCTTTTGACAAAGTGGTTGACGTTAGCATCCCGAATTATTTTCACTAAATTCATTGAATTTACTGTTACAACATGTACCTATGTATAATTTTGTCGAAACGCTGTCGTTGTGTTCTATACTACAATAATTTACAGCCAGAGAAACTCATGCAACCATTGTTCATTTCAAACTAAGCGTCCGTTTATTTTAGCATTTTTAGAAAGTAACGTCAGGAAACTAAAGACATATTCGCAGGTATGTTGACACATATAGAGCTTCACTTGTCATCTTGACGACTTTATAGTAGACATTAATAGCAGCCATAATTATGTAGGTTTGGTGAGCGCATAATTACCATAATGATAAATATTTACAGGTCTATAACATATATCTTTCTTTAACAATTCAATAATCCTTTCCGAGGCCTGAATATAAATAATATGGGTCTAGTACTTTATACGAATTTGCTATAAAGTATTACATATTTAGTGGAGTCTTCCCATGTGTGACAAATGTTGCCAATATTAGTGTTGGGGATTCAAAGGGGATTTTTTAGTATAATATATTTGCCTTACTAAATCTGTCATAAAATCTCATAATTCTATACCCTATTGATAAACTAAATAAAAGAAACGTACAATTGAAATGCATCATCATCATCATCATAATATAGATTAAGCATTTTCGTGACGACAATAAAACATGTTTTAATATTCTCGATAATCCAGCCCTCTTGGTCTGTCTTGGACAAAATCGTTGAGTTTGTATTTTTACTGACAGAGCTAGTATATCGGTAGTTGAAATCGCAATGAAATGAAATGGGTTTAATACCCTACCGTTCTGCTCCTATTGGGCTATTGCAGTGTGCTATGGGGAAATTTCTGCCCGGACAGCGTTGCTATGGCCTATTCTTATTTTGAATTCAAATTGTCACGGATTCTTTTACGTGCATGCCAATGTGAACACGAGGCCTTGGTTTTTCGTCCCACCCGAACGACTATACGTTGTCCATTGTCAGACACTCCGTCCGACACCACTGAAAAGGCGGAGCGTCGGAAAATTCCAACGAACTTTCTCGGCCCAAACAGGCGGCGAACACGCAACTTCCTGGTAATCGATCCAGCGTCCTTCTCACTGACCCACTGTGGCTCCCAAAATCACAATGCGCCCGCCATGGGTTAATCTAAGTAAATGAATCGTGTTAATGAAGACAGGCATAGACGTTGCGGTATGATTTGAAGGAAATAATTTTGCCTGGATGGCGACGTTTCCGTCGTTTTACGTTCACATCGACGGCACACCGATGAACCTCTGTTTTGCGTTCTGTCAGAAAGACTAGACACCTTTTTTACTTGCAAGGTCATAGGTTCTGCACCACTGATAAGGAGAAAACAAAGTCGATAATCCCGAAGGCTATGTTAGCGGAATCTAACTCGTGGCCTTATTGACAATACGATGTGATATCGACTACTTGAATATGCTATGAATAAAATATAATTTTAATTAATTAACTTCTTTTAAGAAAATTGAAGACGTATTGGCATTTCAGTTTTTGTTGGATGAGGGTCAAACGGGGACATCGATACACATTTACAAAGCGACCATTTAGGATAAAACAAACCAAATTATCTTACTGGAAGACATCCATACAAATATTTAGAGAATAACTAAAGCTTTTTGGTGTAAAGATTTAACAAAGAATTTATAAAAACAAAAGATAAACAACAAAATATTGGAATGTAATTGTCTTCACGACTTTGTCCCGGTAAATATGACCTTGCTCTATAAGCAGAAGGACCTAAGGAAATTCATCCCTGGTTCCGTGTACATGTTGGCAGGCATGTAAATGAAGCCGGTTTCCTGACAACCTTCCCCTCATATCACACACAGGATCCCGATGTTTGATTTTGTTCCACATGTAAGGTTGTAAACATTTAGCCGAAATTTAGCGGTGAAAAATGCCCGAAAATATCTCCTCATCCATTTACGTCTAAAACTATTTTGGATTAACTGCTGGCATTGATATGATCCCGTTTTGCCAGTTTTCTTAATATTCCGTTTCTCGGTAATTTACGCAAAATTCCTTAGGTGTCAAAATTTGAGACGTGACGGAAGGTGAACTTAAGAAAGTTATTGTTTCATCAAAACCAGTCTCATATAACTTGGACTCACTTTGGACTAACTTTATGCTATTAACACTAGATCCCATCCTACCTATTTTAACAGCTATCATAATTAACAGGCTGGTATTGTGTCACAGCCGTTCAAGGATGCTGTTATCAAACCCTTACTAAAGAAATCGATTCTTGCTTCAGATTTGCCCATATTCTAATTTACCCTTTCTGTCGAAAACTTTAAAAAAAGGTTGTTAAGATCCAACTTATGCAACACCTTGACAAACACATGTATCATTCTGCACATAAAAGTGCTCACAGTACAGAAGCAACTTTAAACCATATCTATTAGAAGCGGTGTTGACAAAGGCTCTATCACTATGCTCAGTTTACTAGACATTTCTGAAGTCTTTGATGCGCTTGATCACAGTAAATTACTCGGCAGACTTGAATTCGGGTATGGAATCAATGACGTTGCTTTAGACTGCTTGTAGAACACACAGGCAGTGATGGTGAAAACTCTCTCTGACCGAACAACTCTCAACAGTGGCATACCACAGGGATCGGTATTGGGACCTATATTGTTTTGTATGAACAGTAAACCGCCTGATAAACTGCTCATCGAAAGGAATTATATCACCATTTTATGCAGATGGCTCACACATCATGACTTTCGTCACCCCAGAAACAGGGAGAGAGAGAGAGAGAGAGACAGAGAGCGGGAGAGAGGGGGTAACGTCCACTCAACACATACTAGGTCATTTTGGGACTAACATATGCTCATCGAAAGGACTTATATTATAACCATTTTTATGCAGATGACTCACACATCATAAATTTCTTCACCCCAGAAAGGGAGAGAGAGAGAGAGAGAGAGAGAGAGAGAGAGAGAGAGAGAGAGAGAGAGAGAGAGAGAGAGAGAGAGAGAGGGTAAACGTCCACTCAACACATACTAGATCATTTCGGGGCTAACATATGGTTAAATTTTATTTCAATAATTAGCTTGCGCGTAGGGGTCTTAGTAGTGGGAGCAAACCGGAGAACCAGAAGAAAACCCACGAGGTTGGACAAGCGACCATAATACTTGTCACGTACAACCGGGGAATCGAAACCATGCCAGTTGACACAATGAAATTCTTGTTTGAAAATGGAAACATGTGTAACAGAAGTGGAAATCTGGATGAATAACAATATGCTCGAACTAACTTCAAACAAAACAGAAATGTTATTGATTGTCCCTCCGGGAAATTACAAAATAGGTTGCCAGGCAAGGAAACATACGCCCACAGCAGCTAAATCGTGCGGAAGTCAACAAGAGTTGTCGGGTATTTTTACTTCTGTCAGTAATGAAACATTTTTATAATGCACTAAAATCTGAGTTGGAAAGTAATTATTGGAAAATGATTAGAATTTGTTTGGTTTGTCTCTAACGTTTTATATTATAAAACATTTAATATCAGGGATTAAGCTGTTCAAATTATAAAAAAAACCCATTGAAAATCAATATACTTGTTCGTCTCAAAACTTTAAATTCTGTGTATCAATCTAAAGTCAATCGGAACGATTACCTATAAGCGTAAACACGGTGTATAAACATAAAATCGATAACTATTGTCTCTCAAGCACCAACAAGATGTTTCAAAGCGATCATGGGCCATAACTCTGGCAGTAATTATCAAAAATCGTTGTATATAATATAAGACGAAATCTGTTTCATTTTATCCCCGTCAATGAAGAAACAGCAAATAAATCATTTAAATATACATAATATGTCATATTTCATTGTATATTTATCAACATGTCGCTTTATATTTTATTATCATAAGACACGTGATAAAAGAAAAGAGGTTGATATGAGTTCAAACTTTTTAATTTAGGCCTATCATAGCAGTAAGATATTTCTGTATTCTTTGTTTAAAGCTACAATTAATAAAAAGAGAATGTTATGTCTGGCCCGAAACACGAATATTATTTACAAAGTGAATGAAAATAACATCCTAAGTACAAAACGCAGGGGGTATAATGATACACAACGTGTCATTAAATATTTAGCCTACAAGATAAAGTATAGGTCAGTGTTAATTATTAAATCAAATATTATTCAAGCCTACAAAATCAAATATTAGAGACATAAATGTTTTATTGTACTCACCCACGTTAAACCTTTTATAACACGCCATGTATCACAAGTTTAATATAATCCTCAACTATTTCATGTAGCTCTTAGAGTTTAACCTTTACTAATTAATTCATACACACGCCTCGCGTTCAAATTCATGCCAGCTAAGAGAGAAATCACACCGTGTCACTCGTTTGTCTATTATATCTATATAGACTGTATACTACTGTATTAAAGGCTTGTATTTTATGGTTGAGAGATCAGCAACTATCTATATATATACAGTCTGCACTGAATATGAATTATAAATTGTAGCTTTACGAAAGACTGATTTACGTCGTTTATACATGTTTTACAATTATTATCAAATAACATAGCGTATTAAATTTTCGTAAAACTATGCCTATCTTAATTGTCAGACCCCCGTACACTCAATAGCAGCATGCTCCACAGGACTATGAAACCCAATACCTACAAATCAAGCTCAAAACGTTTAGAGCAATCTTATTAAAACTAATAATATTCCAGATCGCCCCGCGTCGTTTTCACGATGTCAATGATTACATTTGGAGAATTCGTAATTTTAAAAAATCGTTTTTATTATCTAATGAACAACTTTGTTTAGTCATTTTTGTTTGGACACTGTTTCAAAAAAGTACAGAGATAATTCCAGTGTGAGGGTGCAGAATTTTTTTAAATCGTAAGTTGGTGACTGTAGCTGAAAGTTATTTAGTCAAAATAAAATTCCAATGGGAACCTTGCGCTGTCACAACTGTGAGAGATTTATGTTCAAAAGATTCCCTGCTTCCCCCCCCCCTCCAAAATAACCCCCCAATTAACAAAACACCGAGTGTTACAAACTGTAATCAAAAACTCTTTCACAGGCGACAAAAAAACTTAAACAAAACTTCTACACTTTAATAACGCTGACCTATGTGTCCTCACATGAAGATAACTCCTCAATCTGCAATCGGATGATTTTATATTTCCATTGGATTCTTGTCTGTATCTACGGAAACAGTCTGACTCGTCACGTCGAATTAGCCAATATCACCCCCAATTCAATAATCGGAACGGATCATCAAAACAGTCACCACCATTTAATATTGTGGTATGACATGCCATAAAAACAGCTCCCGTAGGATTTCTTTGCTAAAATTGATTTTTTTGTTGTTTAAGGTTGATTAGGGACCAAGCTATCCAAAAATGTTGGGGTTCAAATTATCCGACCCCTTTACCCCTCTGGGAAGAGCATTTGTGAAATCTGGACTACTCTGAACGTGAAAATGGCTATCTCCGCCAATAATGTTTGGAATTTCATGATCTAAAGCCCATTCTCGTGTTTTTCATCATGTCGACCCAATCTATGATACACCTTAATCCAAACGGAAGTCGATTCCATTGACTTCGGGTGGTAAATATCAATTTCCGGTGTCAAACTCGGATTGATATCAGCCAATAATCATTGGATTTTCATGATCTGAAGTTCATTCTGGGTGATTTTTTCACGAGACAGGCCCCATCTATGATACACTACAATCGAATGGAAGTAGTTTATATTGACTTCCGGCTGGAATACCCTTTTCTGGTGTGAAACGCGGATCGATTTAAGTTTAGAGAAATCTATTACGCAGTATCACTTTTTGTTGCGTCTGAAGCATGGTAAATATTTCGTGCAGTCACTTTTTGGTCATTGGAATGTTCTGTCATGAGACAAATCTGACGTTTGTGACAAGCAAACAAGAGAGAGAGAGAAATGGGGTTTAACGTCCACTCGACACAACTAGGTCATTTTGGGACTAACATATGGTTTTAATTTTATTTCAATAATTCGCTTGCGCGTAGGGGTCTTTAGCAGTGGGAGGAAACCGGAGTGCCCGGAGGAAACCCACGAGGTTGAGAAGGCGCCCCTATCTCCATGCCACATACGCTGACACCAGGGCTCGAAACCACAGCCGCAAGCCAGAGGTGACCGGCCAGCTAGAGGTCGAAGCGCGGCACTCTAGACCAGTAGGCCATCCCAACCCCCGACAAGCAAACAAGTTTGATGTCAAAAACAAATAGAAATCAGAACAAGCCAGAAGTCGAAAGAAACGAAACCAACGAAATTCATATCTTGGAAATAAATATGCAGTTCACGGCATCAGCGATGCACCATCCTCGTCCCCATGCACACCTCTGATCATATTGGTACACTCCATATTAAAACCCTTGCACAGAGATGTCCAAGGTCAACTATTATTCCGGAAACTGCACCGCCCCGTGCAGCCTGTTTTACAACCACCTTCTGTTAGTTTAGTTAAAGCACGAGGGCCAGGCAAAGAAAGATTCTGCGCAGGTATATACATGCCTTTGTCCAACTGCCAACCACTTTGTTCAATGGCAGGAAGGTTCTGGTAAAGTACGACTTGTTCGGCACGGAGGTGTAATTCATCAATTTAGTAATTATCACACCTTCGAAAAGTTCTAAAAACACTTGATTACAGTGTCGTCACCATCAAGTTTAGGGCATGCACGACCCCATATCTTTTTGTGGTGCCCACAAAGTTACCTCCCTAGTCAGCACCGGGAAGTTGTGAAATCTATCAGTGCTTGACACTTGTGACTTCTACTAATGACATGTAATCGTTTGATCACATGTATCTCGCTGTATTTTGCGGGTACCGCAGTTAAAGCCTTGAACGACCCCGAGATACAAGATCTAGGAGAGTGGTGAGAGCATCTCCATAAGCTACAGATACAAGGACTTGGTGAGGTATGAGTGTGTCATTCTATTCATGATGACCAAATACTATGCGCATTCAACTAACATGCGCTTTGTGAATGTCTCTTGTAGGCCAGAGGGTTTCTGCAGGATTGATGGTTTCGAATACCCTGACGTTCAGCCATTGTAAAATGATGACAAATTTGGGTGGTGTAACAACCAGGTAAGCATATAACACTGGCTGTGCCTTTGCTCCTTCAGCAACATACCCCAGCCTGTTTGTTACAGGAGGGGCTACATCACACAGGGTTCTCATTATTGAGAAACTCTTAGATCTTGCATCACGTGACGCCTATGCCCACACAACTTTCATGGACCTTGTCTCCCGGAGTCGTCTCGGTATTCGAAGTCAGCTCAGGCTTGTTACTGAGACGGCCGCAAAACACATAGATCTAGAGATAGATGTTATCGAGCGAGTGCGTGTCATTGCAAGTAATAAGTCTCAAGGTCTGATTGGAATTTGCAGTTGGAGAAGAAAACTTGTGGGAATCACAAAGAAAACAAGGACTGGTGCATACATGAAGCTTGATGGTGTTGACCCCGTTATCATCTGTTTCAAGAAGCTTGGAGAATGTATCATCTCAACTGAGCTGGTCAACAAATATATCTGTTTCAGTTCAGAAAACGTTTGAGTGAGTGGTGTTTCCACTGGTTCGTGCTGGATTGTCGCCCCATACCACAGGAACAAAGTACACCGCGATACGCGACAAGTCGTACCTAACCAGATCCCCGAACCTTCCTGCTATGTAACGAAAGCGGCTGGCAGTTGTTCCTGTGTCGAATCTTGATCTACATGCCCATGTTACTGTAAGTGAACTCACCAAAAATGTGGTTGTATAACAGGCTGCACGAGGCGATGCAGTTGCAGCAAAAATGGTCTGTCCTATACATCTTTGTACGTGTTTTAATAGGGGCCGTACCAATATGATTAGGGGTGTGCAGGAGGACGAGGATGATGAATAACTGATTTATTTATTCCCAATATAGGATCTTTTTGTTTCGTTTCTGGCAACTTCTGGCTTGTTAAGATTCTTTTATGATATTAAATTTGTTTACTTGTTACAAATGACAAAGTGTCTTGAATCTCATGACAGAAAATTCCAGTCCCCCAAAAGTGACCATATTAATCATTTTACCATTCTTCAAAAGCCACTTAAAGTGGTAGGCTGAGACACCGGAAATTGGTATTCCCACCGGAATTCAATGAAAATTGTTCCCATTTGCTTTAAGTGTATCATAGATGGGATCGGCATGACGACAAAACCCCAACCATTATTGGCAGAGGTATCCATGCATGGACTCGGGTCAGAGGGTCTGGATTTCAAAATGGCCCCTCCCAGAGAGGTCAAGAGTCGCAAAATTGGAACCCTAGAAAGGGGTCCGCATGATGAACAAATCGCAGAATGAACTTCAGATCATGAAAATCCAAAAATTATCGGCTGAAATCAATCTGAGTTTGACGCCGGAAAATGTATTTCCAATAGAAGCTACTTCCATTCGCTTTAAGTGTATCATAGATGGGGTCGACATGGATGAAAAAAATCCAGAATGAATTGCAGATCATGAAATGAAATGGTGTTTAACGTCCTACTTTTATGCACCTAACCTTGGCTAATGGAAGACGGGTTCAGATCATGAAAATCCAAAGATTATTGGCTGAAATCAATTCGTGTTTGATATTCCTATTGCTTCGAGAGTATCATAAATAGCGATGGCATGATGAAAAAACACGAGAATGAACTTTAGATCATGAAAATTGAACCATTATTGCCGGAGATAGCCACGTCCTTGTACATAGGGGTCGGAAAATTTGAACTAGAAAAGTGCAACGGTCGTGTGCTTTATCCTTTATAATCAGATTGTGTGATATGATGGGATTGGCATTCAAAATGCGAAATAAAGATATAAACATATGTGATATCACAATTATTGCTTTGCATCAATGAAATTGAATCACAACGCGATCCTATTAATTGAAACGGGATGTGTGTACGTATACCTACGTAATTTGGAGACATCATACATGGTCAACTGTCAAATTTTCTTAACAGGAGCCTGGCAAACCCCCTCCTGCAAAAATTCCTTGGTCCGCCTCTGCTATTTCCGTATCGAATAGCCCATGAGACGCGGCTGGGCTGGGTTGCGGTCTTATTTGGCGCCCCTTGTCAGTGATGCAGAAGGAGGGCCTGACAAGGACAGCTGCCTAGTCGTTCGGATGGGACGAAAAACCGAGGTCCCGTGTACACATAGGAGTGCACGTAAAAGATCCCTTGGCAGTTGGAATTCGATATAAGAGTAGGCCGTAGCGCCGCTGCCCGGGCAAAATTTCCCTCATAGCACACTGTATGGCGTATGCCCGTCTTCCATTAGCCCAGGTTAGGTGCAAAAAAGTAGGACGTAAAACCCCATTTCATTTCATTTCATTTCTTATTTGGCGCGGGATCGATTATTTGCAAGATAACCAATATCATTCTCATATTAAATTATTTACTACCTCGTTTTATTCTTTGAACGGTGTTAAACAGGCCTATGTGATTTTTAGTTCAGAACGTATAGTCTTTATCAAAGATAAGTTGCCAGCCAACGAAACATACGAGACCCATTTACAATAAGTTTAAACTAACCGGGGTTAATGGTAGTAGTAGGTTCATCCTCGGTATACCCAGTGGCACCGTTCCGTTATACTCCACAAAGCCCTGGGTGACCGGATCCAAACACATAGCTTGATTACAACATGTGGTTGAAATTGGGTGTAGTGTACTGGCAATACTTAAGACTCATATCTCAGACAGTGAGCCTCTCATCAAGAAAAAATGAAAATTAAGTTATACCTGTCTTAAAGATACATTAATTAGTGAAGAGTTTAACTAAGCCATTCTTGCTATAATAATTCAAAAATAGTTTGGATCAGAAATACGCATCCACTGTGTCCGCACTGTCAACGGGAATTACCGATCGTTTGATTGACAGACAATAACTCCACCCACATATTCTCGATTAGCAAGTAACATCCTCAATGACAATGGTACGGGCTTCGCTTGGCAGGCCTTTCATCACCAGTCTCCGATAGTAACGTCAGTGACTAACGGTATAAACGTTAGGTTGGTCCGCCATTTATTGACTTGATTTTAAATGGACGACTGTTTAAATCCAAGCTGTATGCAAGCCATCCGAGGATCTACAGAGTTGATTTTGATCTTGTCATGTAAATCAAGGTCTAATTAATAATTTCTATAACATCTGAATCCCAAATAAAGACTTCCATTCAGATTTAGCACTTGCATAATGTATGTTTTAGTGAAATGTTGAATAATAGGTCCAGTTTGTTAGTTGTGTTAACTTGTAAATTAATTAAAACAATGACATTTACTTAAGTCATTTTCTTGAATTGTTGTATTTTATACATTGTTCATTCAAAAAATGATAGGTTGCCAGGCAATGAAACATAACATCATAAGTCGACGGTGCAATCCACAGGCGTTGTTGCATATCATTTATTTTTTCCGACAACAACATCAAAAGCGCAAGAGCGGAAACTATAGAGATACAAATGCTCTACAAGAACCATCAAATACACCAAATATATGCTGTGCTCCTAACCATACATATTGTGGTTTTTTGGTGTCTAATATATGACTGTCTAAAAAGTTGAGGGAGGATATTGGGTATAGTATTATTTCCAAATAATAACAATAATAACCATCTTTATTACACCAAGAAAAACAATTAATGCATTAAAAAGCTCCAATATTATTCAGTTAAATTGCATATTATCTTGTGACGTAAACATGGTAAATTATGTATGCTTTAGGTTATCTCCTGTTTCAAACTATTTATAGTTTAATTTACATTAAGATTTGGATGAAGATGTAGAATAGCAAACTATCAAGTTACCGTGTATTTATAAACTAAGAAACAACTGGTATTTATTATATACACACGTTTTTATAGAAATGAAAAAAACATCTTAACACCAACATGAAATCTACTCCTATTAGCATTTTCCTGTAAATAATTGACATAATAATATCATTAAACAGATTGTTACAATGTGGGTGTGTTCCATTTTGAATGACAAAATTGCTAGAGTCGGACTCGACAATTTTTTTTTTTTTTTAAAAATTTAATGCGAAACCTTATCGATTCGCTGCGCGAATAAGAGTCGAAGATTCACGTGAATTTCTAGCCCTCATGATGCTGGCAGTAATAATTGGTTTCTTCGTCTCATGGCCTTAACACTGTGTTTATGTAATTCAGGTGGTAATTTTAGTTTTTAGAACGTCTAGAAACAAGATTTGCATTACGTGTACTTTCAATAATCAATCTTTTACAGCTTTTCCTTTAATTTTTGACATACAAGTTGACAGTTTAACACAATAGGTTATATTTCAATATTGCCTTCATCTATATACTTCTTTTTATTTATTTATTGACTTTTTGTAACAAAGTCAGGTTCTTTTTTTTAATTTCACAAATCAAATAAACATATTAAATGCAATCAAATCAGCATATTTATTTTTTTATTTAAATGTGAGAGATCTGATTCTTTAAAGACTATTTACTTTCAAACTATTAATATCGAGTAAATAGTAAATTTCATCAGACATTGGTAGCAATAATAATATCAGGTAAGAGTTTACAGCTACATATAATATCCACTTTATCTTCTAGATGAAATAAATCATTGGTCAATAGTCGCAGGTTGTGTGAAGCATCCTACAAAATATAAATATAGTAATATGGTAAATAATTTTACTGTTAGAAAATACTTATATCTACATATATAACCTAAAGATAATATATTTACCTCACATATCAAACATGTATTATAGAATGTTTACTTTTAACTGAATCATTGCCAAGTATTTATAAATTCTAGATATTTACTTGATACCTTCTTCAACACGATAAATTTATTTTAGTTGCTGAAAGACTACACAAATAATGATGTATTCAGGACTTCAAAACAATATGAAGAAACAAGATAATGTACAGTATTAACGTAAATGGTTCCGTAAAGATGTCTGAATTTTGGTCTATAAGAAAAAAACACTTATTCAGTAAATACTATAATACCATTGTTAAGATTATCATCTTAATTAGTTTTGATTATCCATTTTTAAATGAAAATATTAAATGGCGATGGTCTAGTGATTTGATTATTGGCTTGTCATGTGAATAAAAATCTAATTAAAAATTTATGTAATATTTGAGGTGAAAAGAAAGGCCTGCAAGTAGGCAGATTTAGCTCGAACACAATGCATCTTTAAAGGATGGTAAAATAAATTTTATGTAGACTTTCCACACATTATCTAAGCTCCTAAATTCAAAATGTTGCCTTTGGGAATCATGAGTTCTGACTAAATAGGACAACATGGTACAGTTTTGGTCATGTCAACAATCTTATCTATATCTAGACTTGGTTTTATAATAATAATCTAATTTGCTTTTTACCTAAAATAACCTGATATTTCAGTTATATAGCTAGTTACCGACATCAAAAGTTTTATGTGGCTGGTGTTCTGACTAGTTGCACACAAGATTCACTCATTATACATAGTATGTTACGATGTGTAGACATGTCAGACGTTTTCGATAACAATGTGGAGGAATTTGAAACAATTACTGGCCACAATGCCAAAGGAATTGTCAGCGATATTATTTTGGCAATATCATTTTGGTAGAAGCTGACATTAATAAAGCTATCTCCCAAACACCAAAGAAATACAATATATATAAAACAAAATGAATCTAACCTGTACAGCTGAGTGTGATTTATTTAGTTGTAATGTTGTACTGTGTAAATTTCTAGCAGCAGCTAAATATGTCTGACTACAGTTATCGACTAGATGTGAATGGAAGTTTAAATTACTGTCGCCTGTAAACATACATATAACTTCTCAATTAACTAATTAAATAAGCAAATGTCATTGCAGTAACTGGTTTTACCCACTAGCTAACAATATATGTGTGCACTGAAGATTTTGCTTGGTAAAAATATAAATATTTTTTATTAAGGCTCTTTCCTTGATTAAATCAATGAGACAATCTAGGTCAGGTCTAGATTAAATCAAGCAGACACTCAACATCAAGGTGTTCGTCTTATCTGAGGATAACTCCTACCAAATTACAAAGAAACCCTCTGAGTCTTTCAGAAGAATATATTGGAAGATTGTTTAAACTTGTCACCTGAATGTGTTTCTGTGCAGTCCCTGTGGAGTAACTTGATTTCAACACATTGTGACAAAACGCCATCCTGCACTTACCAAATTTTGATGACAGACAGCCCTATAAGCCAGTGGCGTTAATAAGGAGAGTGAATTGAATAAAATGAATAGGAAGAAACCAATGAAGTTCCATCAGATTTAAAGTCAAGTGTATTGACTCCTTGACAACTTGACAAATCTCTTTATTATACAATTAGATGTAATCTGTATTCCCAAGCTATTTGTAACATATTTTTCAAAATGTCAAATTCGAACATTGTGTTTTATTAGAATTTGATGAAAAATATCGACTCAACAGGTTTCGAAAGCAATTGTGGATGGTCAGACAAATGTACAAATATAATAACATTTATCAGAAATTTGAGTTCAAGAGTCAGTAGCACAAGAGAAATATAAACATAAAATATAGATAAAACATTAACATTTCAATTACACAAAATCTGAAGTGCTTGTTACCAATATTATATGTACCTTGTGACAGGATTACTGAGTCCTGCCCTTCAAAATCAACTACAAATCCTAATATCAATTTTGTCCCACTATGTCATAATTACAATAAGGAGGCAAAAACAGATTTCAAATGGAATATTATTATTATGAATGATCTCACTAAGTTGTAAACAATATATTATTTATTTCTGTTTGCTATCCATGAAAATTAAGACATTTTGAATTTATACTCTTGCTTATTTCTTTGGAAAAAAAACAGAAGTTAAAAGCATGGGAGAAGAGCAATTAAAATTAGTTGAAATTTCAAACTTTAATGCTCATATGACTTTAGTAACTATTTATGCGTTAAGACCATAAAGGGCTAAAAATTAAATTAGTTTGGACTAAGATATGAATAGAGGTCAGTATTGCATCTCTTAGATAAAATGGGAGTTGTGTATATCTAATGTAAAACTCACACCAAGAAATTATCTTTAGTATAATTATTCCTGTTATTAAAAGACAGATCGAAACAGGAGGCTGACAAGGGTATTATCATAGACTCTTATGTTAATTCACAACTCTTTGCTGAACTTAACTGTTGCCAAAATCTTAATTCGCAGAACGTTATTGATAAAACCTCAGCAGCATAAAACCCAGCATTAGATAAATTTTGATAACTAAATGCAAATATCATTGAATACAGCCATTGAAGAATCTATGGTTGTATTCAATAGCTTGGACATGTACTACTTTTGTCCAGTATGATGTCACTTTCAGAGAGAGAGAGAGAAATTGGATTTAACGTCCACTCAACACAAACTAGGTCATTTCGCGACTAACATGTTTTTTTATTTCAATAATTCGCATGCGCGTAGGGGTCTTTAGCAGTGGGAGGAAACCGGAGTGCCCGGAGGAAACCCACGAGGTTGAGAAGGCGCCCCTATCTCCATGCCACATACGCTCACACCAGGGATCGAAACCACAGCCGCAAGCCAGAGGTGACCGGCCAGCTAGATGTCGAAGCGCGGCACTCTAGACCTCTAAGCCATCCCAACCCCCCTGTCACTTTCAGAATTAATAATTAGGTCAAACTGTAATGACCTACCAACACTGGGCAACCACAATTTTTGTAAAAAAAGAAAGAAAGATAGGTTGCCAGGCAATGAAACATACGCCCACAGCAGCTAAATCGTCCGGGCAGTCAACAAGGGTTGTCGCATATTTTTACTTTTTTTTGGAAATGAAACATTGGTAATACACTAAAATCTGAGTAACAACTCATTATGTAATTATCTGAAAATCATTAGAATTTGTTTGCTTTTTATAAGGTTTTGCCCCAAGCTAACAATTAGTATAGGAAACATTTAACATCATGGATTTAGCTGTTCAGTTATCAAAATTCATTGAAAATCAAAACTCTGTGTATCAATCTGAAGTCAATTGGATGATACGTTTGGCATCTACAGCGTCACAAGGTTTTTTGAAGTGATCAAGGGAGATAACTCTGGAAGTAATTATTTGAAATCGATGAAAATCAGTAGGCTTCTTCGTCTCCGGACCTTAAACAGTGTGTGTAAATTTCAAGTCAGTCGGTTATTAACTTTGGCCTCTAGAGCGTCCACAGGATTTTTTGATGTGATTAAGGGCCAGAACTCTGGCACTAATTATCGGAAATTGATGCAAATCAATAGGCTTCTTCGTCTTATGACCTTAAACACTGTGTATAAATTAAAGTCAATCGGATATTAACTTTGGCTTTTAGAGCGTCCACAAGATTTTTTGAAGTGATCAAGGGCCATAACTCTGGCACTAATTATCGGAAATCGCTGAAAATAATTAGACTTCTTCGTCTTATGACCTTAAACACTGTGTATAAATTTAAAGTCAATCGGATATTAACTTTGGCTTTAAGAGCGTTCACAAGATTTTTTGAAGTGATCAAGGGCCATAACTCTGGCACTAATTATCGTAAATCGCTGAAAATCAATAGGCTTCTTCGTCTTATGACCTTAAACACTGTGTATAAATTTACAGTCAATCGGATATTAACTTTGGCTTTTAGAGCGTTTACAAGATTTTTTGAAGTGATCAAGGGCCATAACTCTGGCACTAATTATCGGAAATCGCTGAAAATCAATAGGCTTCTTCGTCTTATGACCTTAAACACTGCGTATAAATTTAAAGTCAATCAGATATTAACTTTGGCTTTTAGAGCGTCCACAAGATTTTTTGAAGTGATCAAGGGCCATAACTCTGGCACTAATTATAGGAAATCACTGAAAATCAATAGGCTTCTTCGTCGTATGACCTTAAACACTGTGTATAAATTTAAAGCCAATCGGATATTAACTTTGGCCTCTAGAGCGTCCACAAGATTTTTTGAAGTCGTCAAGGGCCATAACTCTGGTAGTTATTATCGGAAATCGCTGAAAAACAATAGGCTTCTTCGTCTCATGACCTTAAACACTGTGTATAAATTTAAAGTCAATCGGATATTAACTTTAGCCTCTAGAGCGTCCACAAGCAATTGTGGACGCCGGACCGCCGGACGGACGGACAGGGGCGACAACAATATACGACCACATTTCAATGTGGGCGTATAAAAACGGGTGGAACCTATGATGAATTTTAACGATATTAATGATAATCTGGATAGTAGCCTGCAGTGTATTTTGAGATTTGCATGTACATGTAGTAATAGAACAAAAATAGAGCAGTACTCAAGTGTATCCCTGACGCATGCCATTTGCGCTACTAGACATTACAAATCATATCACAATCTATTATTAATACTTGTTAATAACTTACGTAATTTCCTATGTAATAATCTGAAAATGTAAAAGGTGAAAACACTATGTATTCTAATGGCAATAAGGAACTTATTAAAGAGAGATAACTCTTTTTTTCATAGCTCAAAATTAGAAACTGAATGTATAAAAAAACTGAATGTAAACTGTCCTTGTGTAAATATTAAATATATGCCAAGCCTGTTTTGTGGAATATATTTGGTAAACTTTCTGCATCAGGGCATATTTGAAAGTGTAAATAAACATTGTGAGAAATATCCATTGATGAATAAATCTTTGGCAAATTTTTATTTCATTAGCAACAGCATGTTTTCTTTGTCACAAAAACTTTGTTCATCCAAACAGATTTAATTACCGGTATATAAAATTTGATGTAACGGTAAAGATGTCAACAGTTGAAAGGGACATTATGGGAGATCAGATAAAGAGCTGCCAGTAATAGATAAAGAATAGATAACGTAAATAGAGTATGCTGAAAATTTCAGTCAAATTGTTGTACTATGAGCCGAGGTATCATGGATTGAATTCTAGGCCTAGCCTCGATCATCTATAGTCAGTACGATATACAAACAAAGTCTTCATTATCCATTTTGAAGTTAAATCATCTATCAAAAAATGTATTCAAATCCAGTAACATTGCAGGCTAGCGATGTCATCAAGGGTTGATTATTGTTTGGATAAGTTAATTAATGTCTAATTAATAATATAGATAAGATTTCAGGCCTAAAGAAAGACCTGCAATGGGCAGATTTTGCTCTTGCATAATGCATGTTGAACACAGTAACAATCTTGATGATAACAAGCAAAATATGAAATTTTCTAGCATTTATTAAGAACCCTACCTATACTATTATGGTGGACTGATAAAGAAAATGAACTGAAATGGGGTGTAACGTCCTACTATTCAGCTCTGAAGTGGGCTAACGAAGACGGACATACGCCATACAGTGTGCTTATGCCATACAGTGTGCTACGTGGGTAATTTTGCCCAGACAGCAGCACTACGGCCTACTCTTATATCAAATTCCAACTGTCAAGGGTAGTTTTTACATGCATGCCAATGTGAACACTGGACCTCAGTTTTTCCTTCCATACGAACGACTAGACAGCTGTGTCCATGTCCAGCCTCCGTCCTGCATCACTGACAAGGGGGGTAAAGGTCAGAAAATCTTCTCAGCCAATGCAAGGATCGAAAACCTGACCTCCACACTAGCGAGCCCACATCTATGATCTTACCCACTTAGCCACCGTGACCCCCCTGACACAGAAGACATACTGCAAATATATATTTATACTCAAAAATGTTTGATGAAACTTACGTGTCATATTTTGGTTTACTGGCTTTAGCTTCAGCAGCTCTAGAAGTCATCAAAGTTGGGATATCAGTTGCTGTGTCACTAGATAAACTGATACTCCTCTGTGCAACTATAAATACAAATATATAGATCATTACAGGTTGCCAGGCATTGGGTTATTTTAAGTTTAAGGTTGAGCTAATTTGGCTGAGACAGTGTTGAATTTCCAACCTATATAGACTTACACACAAATATTTAATACTTCTTTTAAATTTAGTAACCCATGCTTTATTTTGTCTTCAGATGTTATATTAACTATTATTTAGACATTTATTCACAAGCTCATAATCTACTCTCTAGAACATTGGATGGCAGAGACTTAGATGGATTAGAATGCCTGCGAGATTAAACCAGCGGTTGCCAGGCAAGATACACCAACATTTTGCAAGAGATGGATAGAGAACAAGCTACATAAAAGCATTTTATCGTCCAATTAGCAGATATAATGCAGGAAATTATGGTCTAAAATGATGTGAATATCAAAATGGACTGAAATATTTGGAATATAGAGATATATTTTAAGTTTCATCAAAATCAGATAAAAATGTGACTTCTAGAAAGTCCACAACCTTGGTATTACATACTTTTACACTATTTGTGTATGAGGGTGGCCATTTTGTCCTGCAGTTTTGGTCCGATTTTCACGAAATTCAATATCAACATTCATTACTTTGTAATGGTAATATGAACAAATGTTTTATTAACTCGTATAATAATTGTGACCTCTACAGGAATCACAAGCTAAAACGTGATTTTTGGTACAATTAGGGGCCATATCCCCGAAGTTACGATCCGATGTATGCAAATATCGCCAAGAACCAAGATGAGTGGTTTATGAACATGCACTACATGTTCACAACCTTGATTTACTATATATTTACACTGTTTGTGTACAAAGGGTGGCCATTTTTCCAGCAGTTTTGATCCGATTTTCAAAAAATTCAACCTCAAAAATCATTAGGGTGTAACAGTGATATATTCGTATAGAAATTGTGACTTCTACAGGGACCACAAGCTGCAAACGTGATTTTGTTGTACATTCAAGGACAATAATTCAGAAATTTACAATCCGATATGCACTAATATCGAGAGGAACCACATTATCTATTATTTAACTATTTATAGCAAGAACATGAGTCAGTTCTTTATCTAAATCTTAAACTGTAAACACGTATTAAGAAGAAATTTGTACCTATTATAGGTGGTAAATCAGCATTGCCACGCCCAGCTGTATCTATTTCGTCTTCTGATTCCGATGCTTCTCCTGATACAACAATTCCTGTAGCTAATGTCTTCGGCTGAAATAGACAAGAATATAGACCGTATGTGATAAGAAGAAATATTTACTAGCACATTACAATTAATAGGATGGTCACATGAAAAGAAAGAAAAGAAACTGAAAAGAAAGAAATCTATCATCAAAACAATATTTTGGTCATTGGGTAACAAATATAGTAGGCCTACCTACGTATAGGCTTACTATGTACTTATTTCATTAATATACATGTATGCTCCTGCAGGAATCGAAACCTATTACTCTTCAGCAAGCAATCTGGAGTAACTCCATTTTCAAATTTGGTGCAAAGCATTGGGGTGGTGAGAGGACAAACTCTATTGGTATTCAGTGTTCCATGACCTTGCATTCCAGATTTATCCACCTTTTCCAAAAAACATGTTTTTGTAATAACATCAGTTTGGTCTGAAAGGTCTTCAAAGAAAGCAATTGTATTAAAACAAATATAACTTATTGGGATGAGCTGTCTTATATCGCAACCCATTTTTTTATAGTTGAGATGAGTTGCTGTTGTCTTTTATCTTGGGATGAGTAGTCTTATATTGGGATGAGTTGCCTTTGGATGAATTAATTGTCTTTGGGATGAGTTGTCTACTAAACAATGAAAACATAATAAAACATAATAAAGCCTCACTGTTTCCTCATCAGATTCTGACGCCTCTCCTTGTACCACTGTTCTATACTCTTCACCTTGACGATTACTCATAATTCATTTAAATAACAAGAGATAAAACAAAACAAATAATACAGTAACCCTTTTTGTTTTGTTATGGGTCACGCCCCTTTTTCATAAATGTTGAAATAAATAATAAAGTGAAACGAAATTCTTTTTTTACTTTTATTCAAATAAAACTTAAGTCAGAGACAATCAGTAATCAATGTTTACATATATTAAACATATGAATATCAACTTCGAAAGAACCTATTTAAATTCATAAAATAAGGCATGCGTTCAGGGCGTACTCTAAAAAGCACCGTGAAAGAATTTTGTTAATTGGTTGGAGATATTTCGTCACATATCGGTAATCGTTGATTCGGGGGCGAGTTGGTACATTATCTATTTCTGTGATGATTAAAAAAAACCCGAAAGATAAATATTTTTAATTAAATTCCTGTTCATGAACGACATTCATTAATTCTTAGGACAATTTCTCAATACGCAAACTGTCACTTTATCCACCATGTTTACGAAATAACTTTGAAATTGATCTGTGGTGAACGAATTCTCCTTTTAAGAAAACAATATCCGGTTGATAAAAAATAGTTTTATACTCATTGAATCAATTTATTTGTATATTGTTTTAACAGAATTGTGTTCTGTTTTCGCCTAATGCCTCGCCGAAGAGATCGCCGTTCCCCGAGCTACGAAAGAGATACACATCGAGAAAAACATCGAAGTCGACGTACAAGGTCGCCTAGTCCACAGGAAAATAATCGTAGTGTAAGTAAGAAGTTAGACAAAATAAATTGAAAAGATTGTAATTGTAATTAGGGCCTATATTAGAATTACGATTTTTGATTTTATTGATATGATGATTCTTATCTACTGTCTGATTAATTAATATAAATTGGTTTAAACATATATGATATATCATATTCATCACAATATTATAATTATAATGGATTCCGAAACAAGCTAGATGTATAAAGTTTTTAAAATAAAATAAAAATGGCAAGTTCAAATTGCATAAAACGTATAATAATTTACATCAGATTAAAGTACATGTAGCTAAGTCTCTAACTCAGTATCGTCCAAAATCTTCGGCATTCAAAACACAAATTATTTGTCAATTTAAATCAACACGGATGTTGTTACTGGGAAAAGATGGGCTTTTGATTTCCAATATTTAAAACAAAGTAAACATTTTACCATTGGTACACAAATCGTGTACCATAATCAGTTTCAGCCCCAGTTCTAGCAAGAGACTCGAGGAAACGAGGCTAGAAACATTGCACCAAATCAAACGGCGTATGTAGATTGGAATAACCAGACACCCGAAATAGCTTCTTACTCGATTGAAACTTCTGGCGTATTTCGCCGAACATAACTAATTTGAAATTAGAGTACATCACAGTGTGGTCTGGATAAGTTAATTAATAATTTAGATAACATTTCAGGCCTACGGAAAGACTTTGACCTGCAGTTGGCAGATTTAGCTCTTGCGTATTGTCTGTTTAATATGCAAGAGCTAATTCTCCCCATTGCAGGTCTTTTTTAGACATAAACATTTATTAAAGTACAAATTGTGTGATTTGATGATATATTTTTTGGACTAAAAACCTTTTCCAACTAATTTATCTATCAAAAATTGGATTCAAATCCCTCTCAAAACTATGTTTTTGCTGGATGATACACCAAGCTATTATAAATAAACTGTTGTTAGAAGCAATGTGTCAATCTGTTTCACAGAGAATTCCTTACGAATTATCTCTGTCACAAATGACTGTCTTGAACATGTGCATTGACTTCACTCGGCGTCAGTCATTGGCCCAATGGCTCGTGCATTGTTTACATAACACGTAACTGCTTCGGGCCAAATGATGCCTTTTACTATTTTAATATCCATTTACACTAAATAGGAAATATTTTTTAACAACAGATACTTCAAACGTCTTTATATATTTTTCTTATACTTCAAAAAAATGTTTTAGAATTTATTTTGTCCGAGGAAAAAAGTTAATACCAGTCGCGTCAATGTCATCCTTATCAGTGATTGTTGCAGCCTAGCGAATATTCAGTGCTTATCAGTGTGGCAATGTGTGTCACCTTGCTATGTTGTGGGAGGTTCCATTTTTGAGAATGTATTTTTTATTACTTACTGTCCATTTACCATACATATTGAGGCCTAAAAAAATTCTTGATTATTTTCTTTGAGCATATTTTACCACCGTTTGTACATAATGTTGACACCCCTAAATGTTCTCAAAACCGCCTAAACCTTTGATCAAGAAATAAAAAATGCTCCCTAATTCAAGCTAGCACTCACTACTGGCAAACAACAGTATCTACTGTGTAAGCGTATTGATTAGACAGAAGATTTTACTTGCTTCTTTAACTTTAATGGTTCATAGTTCTGTGGAATTTCTGGTAATATTATCAATAAACTTTTATACTTACAGGCCTCAGGAAGAGGAAACAAACATAAAACAAGACATCATTCTCGTAGTAGAAGTTCATCCACTGACAGAGAACATAGCTCACATAGAAAAATATACAAACACAAAGATTCTGGTAGACACAGAGATCGAAGTCATAGAGATGATGAAGAGCAACAGTATGATCCTCATAAAAGAATCAAACAGGAAGCAGTTGATATGACACAACAGAGACGTGATCGTAGACAAAATGATGAAAGACGAAACAGAGCTCGCCAAGAGAGAGAAGCAGAAGGTGTGGATATGAATTTTGGTCGACCTGATCAAAATGCACAGGATCCTAACTCTCAACAAATACCTGAAGATAAAGCTAAACCGGACTTTAAACTGTCGGGTAAATTAACAGAAGATACAAATACATTTCGGGGTGTTGTTGTTAACTATAATGAACCTCCAGAGGCTCGTAAACCTAAAAAGAAGTGGCGATTATATCCTTTTAAAGGGGACACAGAGTTACCTGTGTTACATATTCATAGACAAAGTGCATATTTAGTAGGACGTGATAGAAGAATAGCAGATATTCCTGTAGATCATCCATCTTGTTCCAAACAACATGCAGCACTTCAGTTCCGATTGGTTGAATATAGACGCCAAGAGGACGGCTCTAAAGGAAGAAAGGTAAAGCCATATGTTATTGATTTGAACTCTGCCAATGGCACTTATGTAAATAATCAAAAAATTGATGGACAGAGGTATGTGGAATTATTTGAGAAAGATGTGGTTAAATTTGGTTATAGTTCTAGAGAATATGTTATATTACATGATAAAGTTGATACATCAGAATTACAAGATGAAGAAGAAGAGGATGATTGATGTGTAAATTGTTTAAACTATCATTATATCATAATATCAACTGACCTGTCATCATATTCAAATACATACATGTAATGTAAAAATTGGTATTTGTGCAGTTGTTCAAAGATATTTATAGAGATATTGACTATGACCTAAGAGATGGTCATTACAGATCAATAATTGTAGATGTACATGTGTTGGAAATGGGTAATAACGTACATGTATTGTTCTGGTGTTGGCTACATATCACATATCATTCTATAACAACATGTCTGTACATTCTTTAGTTCATTGTGAGACCACATTATATGTTTAGTAGGCCTATCTACATGTATAGGCTACACTATATGTGAATTGTAGACGCCATCCTTATCCTTTTAGCTAAAATCAAGGATAGATATTGAAATTTATTGTACTAAACTGTCGACACCAGTACATGTATCTGTCTGGCAGTGTTATGTGTAAATGTATATACTGTTTGTTTATTCTTTCAGGGTGCCACATGGCACACAATCATAATCATTCATTCACGTATGAAGATACTTATCGATTTATCATTCCATTAAGATTTTCAGTCACAGGAACTATACATTTGGATTGCATGTGCAGTGTAGCTCAGGATCTCTTATTGGTTAAAGGATATAAGGGGCTCCTGATTAGTCTAATGTGTACAAATTATGTGAATTGTTTTATCTGATATGATGGAATCATGAACTGGATTGTCATAAATCCTAACCCTGTACTGTTTTGTAAATAAATATATGTAAAATAAAAATCTTATTGATTATATGATAATCATGGGTAAAATGAAAATTTCACCACTCTGCTACAAATGTTGTCAGACTACAGATGTTTGAATTAATATAGTTAGATTTTTTTTGTTTCAATGCCCATGGACTATCACTATCAGAGATACTTGATAAATGTATTTTCAAATTAATGACTTATTTTTAATTCTTTGATGGAAGCGACTGTACCCTAGGAAGTGTATTCGACTGTCAGTTTTTGAAAAGTGGTGAGGGTATCCTTGAAGGAGAGGTTGCCGAACACTCAAAATCAATAGGGTTTGGGAGAATTGAAAATATAGCCCCGGGAAGCATGGATTACACCCACACAGCAGCTTTGTCCCGACTGCAGCTTATCCGAAAAGAAAACTTGGATGTTGAGTATGATCCCAATGTATACCACCAAATTTGTTTTACATCCATTAAAAACTATCCTACAGCCTTTATCTTGTTCACAACATTTGCAGAAAAGGGGGATAACTCCAGAATGAAAGATGACAGGAGGCTGAAAATCAATAGGTTTCATCCTATCATAACCACGATGCTTTCCACTAAATTTGAAAAAAAAAATCTGTTGAAATCAACAGCCTATATTGTGTTCATAAGGTTTTTGGCCGACTCGGAAATGTTAAGTAGCGGATAGTGTTTGTTCTCTCATAAAAAAATTGGCTGCATGCTGAAAATCAAAAGGTTTCGTTCAGTCATGACCACAATGCTCTCCAGCAAATTCGAATAAAGGCAGTTAAAGTCAATGTTTTCGGTAACAGTTCATAACTCTGAATAGAAATTGCAGAACGCTTCCCATTAAATTTGAAAACCACCCATTAAAAAGTATAATACAGCGTCTACATGATCACAAGGTTTTGGGCAAAGCAGGGCAACACCTAAATGGAAAGCAGCGGAATGCCTTAAAATTTTAAAAAAATGGAAGGTCACAGAAGGCTGAATATCAATAGGAGTCGTCCTCTCATGACTACAATTTGGGGCATAACTCTGTAATGAAATATAAAATCCAAATTTTAGTAGATATTTCAGTTTTGTTTGGCTAAGCACTAAAATCAATCTAATAATATCCAATCAAATTACCTAAAGTTGGATTTAATCATTGTTAAAATTTCGTGAAACATGCCCCAAGAACACAAAACCAGAGCATTCCAAGCAATATTGTGAAGTTGGCATAAAATTAAATATGGCGAAAACACCCGATGCCTTCAACACCTGATGCCCTTAGCTGATGCAAAGAATATGCTATTGGTGGAAATCCGTAAAAGGAGTTATTTCCCTTTATGGAATATATAAGTTCACCCTTTTTTCAATAGAATTTGAAGCTAAACTGAAAGAATAGCATCTACAGATATTTGATTTTCTCAGTAAAATAGACAGTCTAACACTAAATAATATTTTTATTGGAGTGACACCACTGTGATGAAGAGAAAAGAAATCAAATGGATTTCTACTGCCTATACTGTTCTCAGGTGCGGATCCAGAGGGGGGCGCACCCGGCGCACGCTCACTCTTTTTTTTGAGGTGGCGAACAATTTTTAGCTCCATAATATTCTCGCGGGAAAGGAGAACAAAAATAGTTTAGGTTGGAAATCGTAATTTACAGTACTAGTATGAAATTAGTCCTTGTGGGCATTTTTCCACTCAAAAACACGGACCGGGCTTCACACTCCCAAGCTCCCAAGTGGGTGCAGCACCCCCCCCCTTTTCTGAAAATCCTGGTTCTACACTAACCCGTATATAATGAAGATGAGCATACACCATACATTATAGTTCGTTTTGTCTTTATTTGTGTGGGGGTAAAGGATGTACGTGTACAGCAAGCATTCCTGCTTACCATGCAAGTGTCATCAGTTTCAGGAAGACTCGTTGACTTAGTAAGGGGCTTGTCCATTTACCGGGCGGTCCAGGGTTTTGATCCTGGTCCGACGTGGTATCCCCTTGTCCGTGGTTCATGTATCAGGAGGTCCGACCTTATGTTGACCTACAGTTCCCCAGACTTTCCACCGTTATTTCTCCTTGTCAGTGGAGCACCTACTCGCATTATAACAAAATGAACAAAAGTTACAAAATACATCCATATATAAAACAATGAAGTAACTGGACTGTTACTTCCGTACGAAAGTAAAAAATTTGTAAAAATAATCAAAACTTCACGAAGTTTCACAGATATCACCAACGTTCATCCACCATTAGGTTCCACCAGTAACGTATATGAATAACACAAATCACACCACAACCGCACCGCCAAATCCCTAATAACAACAAGATTAGGTAAAGATTTCTCAACATCTAATCATGGATACCATAATTCCATTAACAAACATAATTCTTTAAGTAAAGAAGTAAAGGGTAGGCCTCGGCATACTTAGTAAAGTAATCTGTCACGACCAAAATATAACTATTTCCTTGAATGGTAGCAGGCTCAATTCTTCCAACGATGTCAACAGCGGAGCCTGTCTTTATCTCGTGTTTCACTTTATTGGCTCACCCAAAGTCATCAGAAGAAGCAGCAAATAAAGTCTGGTGGCGTTAATCCTTCCACTGAACGGCTATATAAGTCTAGTAGGTCATTACGTTTCTGCTCGGCTCCACCATTCATGAGATCTTCAGGTCTCTTCACAATATCAACGGGTGCAAAACTTCCGGCAGTCACAACTTTATGCAACGTCTTTGCACTATCTGAGGGATTCACCATGACTCTGATAGTAAATTCGTGTCTGTCTTCCTTCACCTCGCCTAAAGTACGGACAGGGGTACTGTAACTGTTTCAGCTTTTTGGATTCTGCAAATACCAATAGATCCTTGCATCTGAGTGGGGTGTTCTACAACTTCGACTGTCAATGATTTCCCAGTGATATCCAAATAACATCTGTGAGCTTGCATGAAATCAAGTTCAATGATACCTTGGAACCCAACTACAGCTTCCTCTCTATATTCAGCTCAATCAAGATTAAAAGTGAAAATGAACTTTCCATATGATTTTAGTGATTCAGTGTTGGCAGCTTTTAGGACGTGTCCAACTGGTGATAACTCTGGTTGATTCGAGATGTTCCCTACAATCTCAATGAACCGATTGTAAGCATTGCACCGGTATCCAGGAGGCAATAAGTGAGATTACCACAAACCTTGGCAGCTATATGACGACCAGACTCGTTTGGTTCTGGGAACATAGCTGACAATTATTCGGCTCTTTATCCTACGCCTCCTTGAAATTCCTCTAAATTCAGCTCTCGGAGTACTGCACTGGCGAGCAATATGTCCTTTTCCTCCACATCGAAAGCATGCTCGCTGGTTGTCAAAACTTGCTCAGTCTCACTGCTGCGTTAAATTGGTGTCTGCGGGCTTCTGTGTGACGTTCTTTAGATTCTGGCTTACCATTCAAGCTCTTAATTTGCTCTATAATACTCTTCAGCTCGCAAATCTCCTTTCGAAGTCTTTCGGTCTCTGATTCAGTCACAACCGCTCTTGCACGACTTGGTTGTTGAACTCGATTACTTGCATACATAAAAGCTTCAAATTCAACTGTAACCTGGATAACTTGCTCCAAGTTCGATGATCGTGATTGCTGAATTCTCCAGTCCAATTTTCTATCCTCCTGTAGCGCATCAAAGAATGCATCTCGTGCAAGGACATCTTGAAGCTCTAAAGTAGCAGTAGGTCACGCTAGACTCACATTTCTTCTAACCACCTGTCCCAGTTCCAGAGGATTTCTCCAGTTTTTCTGCGCGTGGCTCTAAACTCTGCTCCGTACATCTATGTTTGGTGTGGAGGTAGAAATCTATTTCTGAGAGCTCGGTCCAGATATACAATCTTGCTCGTTTTTACCGAGCTTCGGCATTTCCTAATGATATTGGTTCCCATTTCTCATTAAATCCGGACTTCCCATGACATCAGGAGTCGCAGCTCTGACGGGGTCTCTATAATTACTTGCTGCTGACCACCAGTTACCACATACTGAAGCTTCAGAGCGATTCCTTGGGGTCAACATCTGTTGATATACTAGTGTGTTCTGTTCGGTAAAATCTGCATCAAATGATTCTTCAGCATTGGCTCTGGCTCCCAACTAATTCTTTATCAGGCTCAGTGCACCAGAACCAATCAGTTTCGCACTTGGCCTTCAGATCGTATCGCTAAGCCTTTCTAATGTATTCTTCGTCCTTGGCTCTTCTACGGATTCTATATTTGAGCTAACACCAACATGAGCAGCTCCTCCCCCAGGAAAGACAAGTCGATCTTCAACCCTGAAATTATCTGACTGGCTATCTGACTCCATCCGATCTGACTATCTGTATCTGGCTCAGGTTATCTATCTGGATCCGTCTCGGGCTTTGCCAATCTGTATCTGTACCCGTCTCTGGGTTTGACAATCTGTATCTCGCCTGCGGGTAGTCTGTATGTATCCCACCAGAAAACTGGATCTCCGGATAGAGCGGATTACTGTGGTAATAACCATGTTTGCCTAAGTCATGTTTCAAAAAATGTTAATCTGTTATGAATATGTTGTTCTATGAAATATTTTCTGCCATGGCAAAAAAATAGTCGGTCTAAAAAAAACGTACTCACCGCAGTCGGTCTCTGCAGACTAAATGAATTAATGAGGTAAACAAACAATTACAAAACAGGCGATATTGACAGATAAACCTGAAGATTCGGTCCCATTTCTTACCCTCTCGTTAGCGAGAACTTGGTTCCATTTTCCATGACAATGATTCAAATTTTTAAGCTCAGTCCCCAAAATTTTAAAGCTCTGTTACACATCTGAATTTTTTTCGCCCAATTCCATCATAACATCATTCTTCTACTCAGTTACATATGTGAATTTTTTTCGCGCCTACGGCGCTCGATTCCATCGTAACATAATTCTTCTACTTCTCTGTTGTTTTATACTGCCTCAGCACTATCATATTCATGGGTATAGTGAATTGCCCAGTTTGTAGTATCACTGGTGTGTGGGTCGTTGGGCGTCAGATTGTACAGATGTTACGTCAACTCTTGCAAAACAGATCTCGAGATTCTGTTCCATTGACTGACATTTCTGGTCCAGTCGTCCGCAAGAATTTCTCCCAGCAATGACCTTAAATGCCAGGATATTGAATCAATTTCAAAATTTTCTCAAATTACTCTGTGTTAAAGGCAAAATCATCATACATGACAAACTAATGTGAACTTAAATGAATCTGCTTTCCGCCGAGACTACGATCGGCGAACTACTATATAATTATACAACACTATATCTATGTTCTACCGGGAAGCTTAATGTTATAGCCAGTATTTTGTTGACATTCATTGTGGGGTGGGATTGTTTGATGACCGCCCCTTCCCCACCCCCATATTCCCCAGAAAACTCGCACCTGTGGTGCTCGGCTCCTGATTGCGTTCCTCGTACGGGGTTGGGGGTTATGTGCATCAATCAGTCGCATTTTGGCTAAACACCCCCCCCCCCAAACAAAATGGTTATGTACGCTCTGCCCAGGAGGCCAAAAATTAGGTCGTAAGTTACATAGATGAAACTTTCTAGATGCAAAGGTAAATACCATAATAGCTGTACGAGTAAATATTTCACAGATATAACCAAAATTTCCGGGGCTTTCCACAAGTCAGACCATACCCAATATCTCACCACGGGGCTAATAATATTGTCATCAGTTACATGGCTAAAACACAAACAAAGATCAATACGGTTAGGGGCTTTCACAAAGTCAGATTGCTCTTAAGTCTTCCCGACAACGCCCTAAAAATGGGACTAATAATATGGTCATCGCCTACAGAATAATTCATATTTGTGCGTAAATCATTTTATTATTTTTGAGAGAAAATCCATTGTCTATAAAGCCTTGCATACATCGACAAGGCGACTGGAACTAAGGCAAGCGATCGGTTGCAGTAGATCTACCTGTTCTGTTCACTAGAGATTAAACTTTCACAATATTGTAGTTTACAAACGATTCCTTTAGTGCTAAACGATTTCATTTAAGAATTAGAATTATGTCGCGAATTCCGCCCCATAAGTACCGTCAGTAAAATTGGAATTAGTGTGTCTGTCAGTTTTCAAAGTATGCTGTAATTTACATCATAATTGAAACACAGGATTTAATAAGATTAATCAAAGACCCCCAAAATCAACAACCCAATACATGTAAATTTGATACAAGATAACCGACATGTAAATTATAGACCTATTTCGACCAGTAGACCTCCATATTATCGGCACCCTTTTCTCCAAGCTTACATTTATACCGTCAAGCAATAACGCATCCAGATGCATGACAGTCAGCAGGAATTGTTTGCTAAATAAAATGACCCGTAAAAGGTAGTAAAAAAATAGTTGTATTCCATTAAAAATCAATAGGCAGCTATACACACGGCGCGTGCGACTTTGTTAATATCACGAGTTACTATAGCAACTGATTTACGCGTTTGTCTACACTGGCTTCTATGGTAACGTGCTAACTGGATTCTCATTTACATATTGCTAGATGTGACGTTTGTCGACAGCTTGCTACATTTATAATTTAACCGACCATAAAGCATTGTGTTATTATCATAATATTTGTAAAATTTCACATGTGGCCTATACGTTGAGAAATTTATATTAAGCGACAACTGCTAGTATTATTATATCTTTCTCTAGATCAACAAACACAACTCTACATAGCTGACATTATAACTCACTGATGTATACTACTAGACTGTTGCTTATTTTACGTGATGTTTAGAAAGAATTAGCTGCATAGTAGAGAGTGCTTCAATAAGGTCGAGAAGGCGAATATAAACTGACATTTTGATGTTTTCATCGGTCGACTCTACTAGAAAGGGGAATGAATTTAGGAGATATCACCATCTAGTGGTCGATAGACGGAGCCGATAGACAGTGAAAAGCCAGAGAATAAGGCAACCTATACTAGTCGATTGATTTGTCTCGTGATACACAGCACTCGGAGCGTGGCCAGTTCAACGCTATAGTTATTGTACCAACGTTATGGCAAAGACGTCAGTGGTGCCCTGTAGAGTCTGCAAGTCGCAAAACTCTATCTTTGTCCTTTGACGTCTTCGTTACCAGCCACAGAGCTGACGTGTGCCACGGTTTGGCAGCAGTCCACCATCGATTTAGCTGTTGCATATGCACCAGGATGCACGGTGATATATTGTGTAAAGTTTAAGCGCTTGTTATTTTAGTTTTACAGCATTAAGAGTTATGTATGTGACATCATGGTAGATTATACTCCAAGCTCTAGCTGTTTCCTAGATGCTCTCATAAATCATAACAGTGAATCATGCGCAACATACAAAATTGTGACTAAAACGCATTGCCTACAAGTGAAGAAGAATGTGTAAAATGTTATTGAATTCAATATCGCTGGTTGTGCCTGTTTATAATATATAGGTGATACTTTACTATATCATTCTAATACCGTATTGTGCTACCTTATTACAGTGTAGCACGTGGCGAAACAACAATTAAGGTCAGAGTGGCTGAGGTTCTGGGTGCCATGCCAGCATCCCCTGGGTGCGAAGAGGTCACTCAAGTTATTTGCGAAAAGCACCCGTTGTATCGACACGAAAGTGACGAAAGTGGACAAAGTGGACGTAGTGGAGATAGTAATAAAAGTAGTGGAAATTCACAAATGAGTCGAGACGCTGGATTAAGCAGCCGGCTGCAGAAGAAAGATGGTAATAACATGCAGCACACTAAAGGGGCTGGTGGAACCAGAATTGACTTTGGGGAATATTACCCTGACGGTGGTTGGGGTTGGGTTGTTGTCATAGCGGCAACTTTAGTTCACATTCTTTGCAATGGATTTCATTTCTCTTATGGTAGTCTATACCTGGAGATTAGACACGAATATAAAACAGATGAGATTGATACTGGTAAGTTAACAGTTAACCACACTTCAAATATTTTCATGATATTTGCCTATCTTTTGATTTATTGTTTTCTCCTGGTACATATTGCATAATGGCATGTGCACATAGGGGTCATTTTCAAATATTGCTGAGAATTTTATTTCAGCCTGTAGGTGGAGTTTCCTTCTTAATTTCTATCATGGTTTTGGCATTTGTAAAATATGAAAGTGAAAAACAGATTATTGTCCAGGACATACTTTGAAACACAGTTGCTTTTGAATATTGCATTATAATTTAACTGTTGTTTAATGTGGAACCTTTACTCTTTTAATTATTTCTTGCTGAAACATACTTTATACCATTGAATGTTGAGCGAAAGGCCAGTGAAACATGACTTTTTAGGGGATTTGTAGTGGTCGTTCATCAGGACATCAACACGTAGATAAGTTCATCCGGAAACTGGTGTAGCGACGTTTGCATAACCTCGTGTACTCACGGTTAGTTTGAATTAGAAAATGTGTCGATTGAAAATTCCATGTCCAGGCATAAATACAAGCTTAGAACAATAAACAAATCACTTCTACGCAAGTCTCAAAATGGCGTAGATGTAGATTTCGACGACACTTTAAACACCATTTCATTTAGTTAATGATATGTACGTATAGCTCTGGCATCTACAAGCAAACTACTAGACTGCTACTAGTATATTGTGTATGGTATATTTCAATCTATGCAGCTGTAATTTAACATGCTTATTAACGTTTAGTTTTCAAATAGATTTTGTAAAGAGGTTGTATCGTGTCTACATATAAAGATTTATATATTTTAGAAGTATAACACCAGCTGCATAAGAATAGCATAGCATTCGATATCGATCGGGCGAATATGGCATCCATGAAGAGTATTTTCAGCGTCTAGTTTACCATTGTTCTGTTCTAGCAACAGTGTTGACAATGCCAATCAATCTTATCGGTACTATTTATAGACTTCTACATTACATGACATCATACCAACTATTGTCTCCTGTGGCCTGTGTAGCCTTCTTATAGTCAATGTGTTTATTAATATGGATATTATTACTTATAAGAAACAGTAGTCAAATATATCAAATATAATATGTAATGGTATCGATATAGTATTATAATCATGGTGATTACTGGTACACCAGCTTTATAGAAAGTATACCTTTTTCTGGATATATTTATAGACATATGCTAGTCTACGGTGGATTCACCTACATTTGCATAACTATACCCGAAATGTTTGTTGAACATCTGAATAATAATACTCTGAAACTACCTAGAAGATAACATACACTATATACATGTATATATAATTTCCTCTGTATATCAATGATATCCTTTGCCTCTCATCAGCAACAACCAAATTATTTATAAACGTATTTTTTAAAAAAGACACTCGAACGACTGACTATATTATACGTTGCTCCTGTCAGGCCCCCTGTCCTGCACACCACTGGCATGAACTATCTCGATCGACGCAGGGATGGAACACGGTAGCGAGCCAACTGTGGCTCCCTCAATCCTATTGAAAGATATTATATGGAACGCCATTACTGCCTTGTGTGGTTATATTTTAGATGCTTATGTAGATTTGTCGTTACGTGAAGTGCACATTTCATTGCGTGATGTGGCTATGACATTACCTGGTATAGTCGTTCGATTGGGACCAAAACCAGTGGTCCAATGTAATCATCGGCGCGCACATAAAAGACTTATGGCAGATGGAATTCGAAACAGGAGTAGAGCGAAACGCCTCTGTCCGGGCAAATTTCCCTCATGGCACACTGTAGCCGGAACAGAACAGTAGGGCGCAAAATCCATTTCATTTCAGCTAGGACAAGGGTGGGGCTAGAGCTAGCCATGTTTACATCTGGTGACCATGACGAAATCTAGAGGTGGCCTTAATATTTAGATCCAACCAGCCACAAACGTGGACCCATCTAAAATATAACCACACAAGGCAGTAATGGCGTTCCATATCCTACTGTTAATATTACATGTAATTAAATAGTCAAACCAATAATATTTTATTTATATTAGACATTGTGCACATTATAGCGATTGCCCAGCAAACAGGGTATAACTATTAGAATAATAAGACAGTATACGTGCAATATTCAAATTATAATAAACATTTATTTCTAGAAAAATGTAAGAATTTAACACGATAAATCATTGTCAAAACAACTTAATTCACAGTAATATATCTTATTCAAATATTTACACTCCGAGTTTATTACCATATATTTTTAGTAATAGTATAACACGGTCTTTTGCTTTTACTCCTTGTGTGTCAGTGTAAAGTGTGTCTATTTAGTAAGTACAGTGACATGACATTTGGTTTTGCGTGATGAATTATAGGAACAGTCAGACGTGAAATTGCGTGAAGGCTATATCTAACCCAAAGAAGATATTCTACAAGATTATTATGTCGAATTGTTGACCCGAAGTTTGTATTGGTTTGAAAAAAGTTGATTTCTGTTTAGAGTATTTTCACTTAATGTTCTGAGATGACAATGTGTAGGAAATGTTGTATATACACACATGTATTTAACCTTTGTTAAATGAAGAAATAATTAACATCTATTGTAGACATTATTAACAGTGAATATAAGAACCAGCTTTAAACCCGCCATTTTCTTCTCTTCTTCCTCGATGATAAATTGAACAACCTGTAATGCTATGGCAGTGGAAACCTGGACTATACCTTCATGGAAATAGTGTCATCAACAAAAAACAACATAGCAATATAAATATATAA
This sequence comes from Patella ulyssiponensis, assembly GCA_963678685.1. Lineage (NCBI taxonomy): Eukaryota > Metazoa > Mollusca > Gastropoda > Patellidae > Patella > Patella ulyssiponensis. Next base: position 26,900,491 of record OY783226.1, on the reverse strand, counting down.
ATAAAAACATAAAAATATGCATTGCCGGTCCTACTCGAGTAGGGACTTTATTTACCCCCCCCCCCCCACACACACACACACAAACACACTCACAATACGATGTAGATATATTTAAATAAAGACACATACCAGAACGAAGGTTGAATTTCTCTTTACCTTGATATAAAATCGATATACTATAAATACATATGTTTACCTTCATACGGTCAATGTACAGTTAAATCAATCCTCGGACCTTAGATTATACTATAATATTATACCTTAAATTGTTTCCCAGTAACAGGTGTGGCATGCATGTAATAATAATATAACTCTTAATGGACAATTCTGCAGAACACAGAATCGCACACAGGGCGAACACTAATCTACATAACCATATGTACGAAGTCGTCAGAACCAATGATCTGTTGAAGACCATTAATATCTTTGGTATAGAATACCCTTCATGTATAAATAGTATTACAAACACTCCATCAATCGGCTGTCAGCAAAGTATTTATAAGCACCTTGGTCTAATCCACAATTGAAAAAAAAAACAAAATTGATTCAAAATCGTGTAAGACAATTTGCAGATTGGGACCTTTAAATTAAATTTTTTAAATTCTGTTCTCATTTTACAACAATTTCATCGTGAAATACTGTACCAAACATAAAATTTTAGACGAACTACTCCCGGTTGTAACCAACGGGATACAAACTTCCTTAAAATCAGACACAGAACCTTGATAAGGAAAATTCTTAAAAAATACAGTCTCTTGTCAATTCTTTCGTTTACTTTCAAATTGACTAAAAAGGTGGTTAAACAGCAATTTGTAAGACAAGTGTCTGATAATAATTCCCAACGAGGCTTTCTAATTTGCTTGTAAACAACATCACAGTACCGAGACAGCACTGTTGCACCATTACTGCTCTGAATGTGGGTAGAAAGAACTATCAGTAGTGCTTGTGCTTTTACATCGTAGCGCGACATTCGACAAGATTGGCATATCAGTGTTCGTTAATTGTTTGGAAATGAAATTTATTTGACCGATCGCCATCAACTCCTCTCAGTCAGATCCTCTATCACTTTTATATGCTGCGCCACAAGGATCGGTTCTTTGTCCGGCCCTTTTTACTGCGTTACCCTTTTAACCAGTACAAATCTGAAAAATTAACTCAATACTTGCAATTACTTGAGTTATTTTATTAGGCCCATGGCTCATGAAATCTGAACTTTTTCGCTCGAGATATTAAAGTGGCGGATATAATATAAAGGAAACTGGGTTTGGTTCAGCTTTCAAAGGGTAATTTGTACCTTTCAATCATAGTCGATTATGATTATAGACTTACTTTTATTGCATTACAAACACGAATGTAATACTTGGTGTAATAAGCCCTAATTTATTTTACACAGCCTGCCCTATTGTAATACCACAGTTAAATAATTGCTTACTTTCATTTAATTATATTTCTTACATACCCATGATTCGTGCGTATTTTTTCATTTAAATAACGACCCAGACTGTGCTGTCAATTGTCCAGACGTCCGCCACGTTACAATCATAATATTGATAGTCGATCGATATATATATATACACATGGGTTAGAGAAATGTGGCCATGTTTTTTTGTTTTGGTTTAAGCATACCGATTTAGCATGTATCCGTATCGTGATATCACCGAGTGTCAAGGGGTTTATATAGTTATTTTCGTCCACGAATATTTGATTAAGTCATCTTAATTTGGTAACCAATATCAAATTGGTGAAAATTTACTACATTGTAGAATGATAGAAATCTGGGTGAATGACGTTGGTAAACAGACTGTCACTATCCGTGACGTAAACGGCAGATATGTTATGAAAAGTATTTCTCTTGTACTGACATTTATAGATAGTTGTGCTGACAGTTATGTTAAAACCTGGTTCTTAGATATCACACTAGAAACAACATATCACCATATATGTAATATATTATAAATAATAGGTCTGATAATTAAAAACCAGAAAAATAATATTCATACAGACAGACAATAAAGGAGTATATCATTCAGTCTTGTGGACATAGACCAGACCATCTGATATCTTCGCATTTCAATATGGAAGCCGTCGATACGTCGACATCATTTATTGCTACGAATCACGAGTAAAGAAATTAAACATGGCCGACGAATTGAATTTTCATGTTTATTGTATTTAAATACAACATTATGTTGCGTCATTTACTTCATTATGTCACCGTTTTTAAAGGTTATTGACGTATTGAAAGTAAGGGATTCATGCACTTAGGTACATATTGGGATTTTATAAACCCGAATGTAAAAACTTTCCCACATACTTTTTCGCTGCAGATAATGTCGACCCCAGTAAAAAAATAAGAAGTGTGGGGTAGGGGGGGGGGAACTGAATTTTCGTTAGGACAAACTCGTATATGGTACATACTTAACGAAAAGATGATATTTTATGATTTTTGTACATCTACACTGAAATCTGGTGGTATGTTGTCCTTGTCCCTGAACACTCCACAAACGACACATAACCGATCCTTTTCAAATATATGCATGTTGGTTACATTAGTGAGACAAATACTCCTATTTAATATCAACAATGACGTTATTGCTCTTGATCCCAGTGCGAAGTTTATCAGCCGATCCGCTTGAAATTGGTATGAATTGTTTAAATCAATGCGACGAAGAATCCTGCCGAATTTTTCTGTATGAAATCTGTGGTTATGATCTTGGAAACCCCTTATCAATAAAAGCGATTGAGACGTTTTGAAATTGATATTCGTTGTGAAGATAAGTGATGAATCCTAGCGATTTTCAAACATTTCCCCAGTAATTACCTCTAAGGTTGTTTCCTTTGCTCAGTTTGTAGAATTTTTTAAACTCTAAAGTTGTCATCGAATCTGCTTTAGTGACAAATTAATAAGTTAAGAATAACTGAGTACTTCATTTTATTTCTTCAAAGATGACTAATGTAAGAGCTAATACTGCCTATTGTGGGGTTTTTCTTGTTTGCTTCAATTGTTTATTAAATCATTAATTACAAATGTATTCACAGAACAACCCCATAACAATCTGATTAAAACACAGATCCTATTTCGTTTCGTTTTTATAGTTCAAAACTTCATTTTACTTGTCTTCACTATACTAGAATCTGGAAGAGTTGTTATCATTGACGTGTTCTAAATTGTGTGGGGTATTAGCCGATGAAACAGTCGGTTACGGCGAGCTTTAGACGTGTTTTGCACGGAACTGTGGTAATCCAATAGTAGCTTCAAGGCTGATTGGTTAATCAAATGTCTGACGTCATAGGTTCAAAAGCAGCTCGTATCACATGCAATTTACAGCATTAACATATAACAAGTTCTACACACAATGCCACACCTGCTCCAAACTAGACCAGTTTTAGTTCAGATTCAATATTATTATGTTATACTAGTTCTCCTTCCCTGAAAATTAAACACTTTCGGAATTTTTATTGTTTTTTCTCCATATTTCAGCTTGGCTAGGAAGTCTTGGTATTGGCATATCCCTTTTCATATCACCTTTTGTAACCATCATCTGTCGGCGGAAGAGTCCACGGTTGTATGCAGTTATTGGAGGTTTGATATGTGCTTTAGGGTGTCTATTCCTCGCCTTCTCCACTCAACCCGAGCAGTTATTTATCAGTCATTGTGTGGTGATGTCCCTCGGAAGTGGTATAACATTGTCTACAGCTAATATCATGGTCGGGCGCTATTTTAGACGACGACGTGAATTGGCGGAGATGATACTTGTGTCTGGAACTGGAATAGGTACAGCTGTCATGTCCGTGCTGTTCCGAAAGTTAATAGGGTAAGTGATAATTCAACAAAGTTATGAAAAGGGGTTTCAGTTGCTGAATGTTAGAAAATAGAAACCTTTATTTTAATGCTCACAGTATTTTGATAAAAATTGTAAATTATTGCATAAAGAATCTTGCTGTTAATAATGGAATACATGTATATTGGACATGTTTGTGCTTCACGACCCAGTCTGTTGTATACATTTCAACGGAGTAGAATGAATTGCATAATCAGTTGGAGAGAAGCAACGTGATCAACTACTGCAGCCGCCAGAGTCTTATGCAGTACGCAATAATTAAATATTACAAGTGTCCATTTGCATTGTCAAGAATTCACAATGTCAACGTTGTCGTAACATTCTTGCGACAAAACTATCGGTAACACACCGTAATGACCACGGACAATATTATTTTGTATGCGATAAAAGGCTACATGTGCTTACACTAGACGGTTACTTATTTTGGTTTTTGGGGTTTTTTTTCAGGGCAATAAAATGGATGTATGCATTACAGAGTGTAGCAGGACTTCTGGTATTAACTATTATAGCTGGAGCTTTGTACCGTTCGGCTTCACTTTATCATCCTCGTAGAAAAGTTATACTTCATTTAAAAAATCAGAAGAAAAATAGAAGAGACAGGGAAGCGGAAAAACCGCCATATTTAGACTTCAGTGCTCTCAAAATGAGATCGTTACAAGCATTGTTAGCTATATGTGGAATTGTGGCCATTGGAATACATGTTCCATTCATAACGCTAGTGAGTACATCTTCAATTATAATAATTTCAGATTCGAAATGTTAAATCATAGATATTTACAGCGTCATTTGTACAATGCATTATAACTAACCGGTAAGTTATAGAATTGATAAATAAAAATTGTTATTATATTCTTTTTTCAGATGAGAACAGCGTCAGAAAATAAGAACATTGATGGCGATCACCTGTTATTACTTAATGTGTATTTAGGTGTTGGCTTTGTGATCGGATGTTGTGCCTTGGGATATATTATAATTAAAAATAGTAACGACTGCTCCATTTCCAGGCGCCATTTGTGTCAAACTTCAGCCATTTTGTGTGGTGTTTTTACGCTTTTGTTTATTATGGCCCAGGATCATAATGCACATTCACTATATGCGTGGGCTTATGGTATATGTTGTGGTAGTTACTATCTGACTTTAAAAATGTACGCATATGAATTGGTGAGGCACAAACTTATGGAACGGGCTTGGAGCTTTGTTTGTGCTGTACAGTGTTTTCCTTTTCTTTTTGGAGCTCCCGTGGCTAGTAAGTATATGCTGACTTTTCTAACAAATTGATATTTACATTAAGCTGCAGTAAGTTGTAATTGTTACTAGGATAGTAACGTACGTAACTAACGTACGAAAATTAATGTAGGGTGATTCTGTCGTTCAAATTGGGATAGTAAATGTACTGATTAATATTATATTTTCTGAATTATTTCATACCGTTATTATATCAACCAAATCTACATGATTTACAGCACCACTTGTTACTCAGAAGTATGTAATCGTATAGCAGTATATTTAGAGTCTATTTGTGGAAAGAAAACAAAATCGTTTTCCTATAGATCTGTCTTCAATGCAGGCAATTTTTAATTTCTTCATGGACATTACTTACATGGCGTACATTTTAATGAACTCTTGTAATTTTTAATCTAATAAATTAGGTTCAATGAAATACGCAAAAGGTCCAAATTTGTCTTTTGTGAATGAGATACTAATCGCTTCCGTATTATCTGGTGGGATATATTTGTCTTTGTTCCTTACAAATGGCACCTTAATGTACACGACCCATGTACTTATTCAAGAAAGCCCATCGTGTCTTAAATATTGAATATTAGGATCCCATATTTTCACGACAAGATAACAACATCATTGTTGATTGAAATAACCAAAATGGAATTCAGATTCAAACATTTTGAAGAATATAGAGTTAAAGATTTTTAAATATCCTTTGATGAAATGTTCGATTGTGGTTGTAAAATCACAGTAAAAGTATAAAATCACCAATAGTGTACACAGAGAGAAAATAGGTTTTAATATAATAAAAAGAGTAGGCAGTATAATAAATAATATTTCTAATACTTACAAATCTCGCACCCCTTTAATCAGAATTAAAGAATTGTTGTGCATAGATTATATAGAACTATAGATTATTATAGAACAACCACATCCTGTCGACTATTGTAGAACAATCACATTCTGGTGTCTATAATACAACAATCACATTCTGATTATTATACTGTCGAACAATCACATTCTGCTGACTATACTGTAGAACAATCACATTCTGATGATTATACTGCATTGTACAACAATCACATTCTGATGATTCCACTATATTGTAGAACAATCACATTCTGATGATTATACTATATTATAGTCTATATTGTACAACAATCACATTCTGTTGACTATAATAGAGATATCCTATTTTATTTAGGTCAGACCATGTATTTATGTTAAATTAGTGTTGAACTAAACAACCTTAAAACAGACGATAGTTTATGTCAAAGCAGAACTCTAGCTTACTGAGACCATTCCGGTGACATAGCGGGAACATGCGAAAAGGTGAATAACATTTTGTAGTGGTTTTATCCACCATTCTGTGTTACTTCTCAAATTATGACATTGTTATTCTTATCACTAGATTGTCTTAATTGGAAAGGAGCGGAGAAATAAATGCAAATTCTGCGCTATAAAGTTTGTTTGCAAACAAATTATTTTTAAATAGTTTTATGACGGCCATGCCAACAAAAGTAGGTCCTATTACATTACATAAATTATATCAGTTATGGTGCAAAAAAAAAAATAAATAAAAAAGAAAATGACGAAATGCTACTGGTCATTCTTGGATTTAAAATATTAGTCTCCGTGAATTTCAAATTCAAAATGTTAACATAAACATTTTACCGACATTTTCGTCTACACACGCGCAACAGTGATTGGCAATAGGTTTGATGACAAATATATATTTTTGTCTTTTGAATATATGTCAAATTTAAATGTTTGATGTATATAAAATTTTAATTTTATTTAGAGTGAATGCACAAAAGTAGATCTCCACCATCTCAAAGTTCAAATAAAATAAGGTCATTTACACATTTACCCCCCCCCCCCCCCACCAGCTAAACAATTAATCTAAATGAGGCTACCGTTATTTTCCATTTTAGTGGCAGCTCACTTTCTAAAAACATAAAACATAATTCTTGCATCAGATAAAAATAGAATCACTTGACGAAATGGGGATCTAAAGTTAATCTTTATGTTTTCCGTCTCAGGAACTCGTTTTAAAAGATATTATTTCGTCATATTACATCGTCACTGTATTCTATTTGCAACATTTCGGAGACAGTGGTCGTTTTAACTTAATCTGATTTCTAGCCAGAGTCGTAACAGTGGTGAACGATCAATACTCTGACGCCGGTCTTTGGCGTGATTCCTTTCTATAAATGGCACCATTGACGTCAATTGTCACCATGGTTCCAAGAGCGGCCTTCGTAAAACAGGATGTTTTGCCCAGGTGCGAAGCCTTGTAACTGCTATTTATAGGTACACTGATCGACATATAGGTTACAATAAATTTCTCTTCGTTGGTTTAAAGCGGTATTAACATTTTTACCAAGAAAAGTATTGTGATTAATTTTGATCAGTCCCATATTTGAAATTAAAATAGACTCCCCGCAAGTTCTAAAATTCCTAGCACTGAAAACCTGTGTGGATTGGGGATTGTTGATTGTTTTTTCTTTTGTAAATATCCTTGAAAAACAGTAACTAAAATAATGTGCATAACTGGATAAATGTCTGCATTTTAGCGATTTGAAGTTTCTCAAGTTGCGTTAACTCAAGTTTTACACGAGTCGATTTCAATATGACCATTATAATCTCTGACATGATTAATTATGATACAAAATGTGTCAGAAAAAAACCCTCAAATTGATCAAAATATAAAATGAGCCTAAGTGTGGAGGCTTATGCAGGATTTGTGAAAAAAAGGTGTGGGGGACAAGATCGTTTGAGGGGGGGGGGGGGGCACCCAAAAAACTAAATACCCCGAAACAGCATTATAATGGTCAAATTACTTTAATATCCCACTGTCTAAGAGTAATAATTATTATCTGCAGACAACTGTTTTTAGACGAGACAGGACCCATCAAACTATACTTTACTTTCTTCGAGCTCCCCCAATCAGCTCAAGTTAATGTTGTTAGAACTAATTAAAAATGTTGCCATCAGGTTTTAAGAGCATTTTAATGACATGAAAAGAACACTCGGGTTCATCAGAAAAATGTAAGCCGTGTTATATAAGCTACAAATTAATGGTATTTTAATTCAGCGCAGATGCATCTCTTATCGGAAAATTACTTGTCAAAATTTGATGCAAGTTTGGGTCGACGAAAGCAATAAGCCATTATTGGTAGGAAACTTGCATGTGGAAGTTATGATAGGAATGTTTAACTTTTTGTACCCAGTCTGTTATAAAGCGTATAACCCACAGCTGTGTCATTGTGTGTTTTTGTTGGCCAGTTATTTTGCAATGTTTAGTACAATGTAAAAGTGCCGATTTAAATAATTAAGAATGGATGCCGGAAAAGTCCGTTGTAATTCTCACACTATGTTCATACTGTATACCCAATACGCCATAACAATCAATATTTACATATCTGGTTAAAAAAATAACATTTTACTACTGCTACCAGTAGGTGGTTTATTTGACCTACTTAGCTATAACAATATATTGGCTGTACGTAGTGGAAACTATATATATATATATATTTACCTATACTATTAAGAACATAATGATATAACGCAATGAAAACACAACCCTTTTAGAAATGGAAAGTTGTTAATCTTGTTTAAGAGATACGCTCGCATCTTGTTATTCTGAAACAAATTCACGATCGCATAAACACACCATAGATCTATTCTTTTAAATACAAAACGTTTAAAGGAGCTACATCGCTAATATTTGGGAACTAGAAATTAACACAAATGGGTCGCAACGCATATAATATTGTAATGTGAATGCATATAAATTGATTTACATTCAATCGTTTCTGTTTTTACTGCAATTTCTAATCAGTTATGAACGGCTAAATACGCCAGAATGGCTATCTCTAGCGTCTGATTATTCCAGTCTACACCAGTAATATTCATTGTGCATCCTCTCCAGATAAAGAACGTACCGTCACCGTTTGGCATGACTTGTGGAACATGTCTAGCCTCGTTCTTGGAGTCCCTTGTTGCAAATTACGCTGAAACGCATCATGGTACACGATTCGTGTACCAATGAGAAAATGTTGATTTTGTCGTAAATGTTGGATATCTGAAGCCTATCTTTTACCGGTAGGATGACATCATCAATGTAGATTTAAATTGACAAATAATTTGTGTTTTCAATGTTGAAGACTTTGGATGATATTGAGTTCGAGACTACTTTAATTCGACTACTTGTCAGGCGGCCCTTCGTTTGACCAATTCATAAACATACCACCATTTTGTGCTGCTTTTATTTTCATGGCAACCAATATAGCCCATTAAAAACTTCAGATTAAGAAAATAAGTTCACATTGATTTTGAGTGGCAGGTATCGTAGTATTAGACTTGCTTCTAGTCCAACTCTATAAAAATTCACTAATCAAGTATTATATTATTTTGTTGATAGCACTTCAATCAAACTCAATATTTTCCATAATATTCGAAATTAAAAACACGAATAAGAATTCAATCAATATTGATGTTGTTTTCCTGACACAGTAAACATTTGATTACAAGTACACAATTCGTGTATTCAATGGTTTCGGGCGCCATTTATAATGAAAAAAGAAAAAAAATATCCTGTGAAGAATGGATTAATCAAGCGTAAACGATTGTCGTTCATTTTGAACTGTTCGCGCATTTCAACTAACATAATTGATTAGAAATTACATTATTTGTTTTTAAAATTGAATATAAATCATTTTGTATACCTGCATGCAATATGTGCTGTTGGGTTGATTTTTGTTTATTTTAATGTCCTAGAGAATACACCCGTTCATTGTCTACAACATTACCTGATCGAGTGATCAAAACTAAGGTTTCTTTATAAACTTGTATGACCCAAAATGAAAGAATCCCAATTTCGTTTTTCGTAATAAATCCATCTAAAGTCTAGATGAAAATATTAAAAGTTTAATTCTACACTCTTTAATAACGTTTTCCTTTGAATGATACATCTGTAGCACACACCAACCTATTCTACAGTATATATCGCTTGTGTGATAACTGTTGTTTTCTACTTAGCGAAATCTCCTTGGGAATATCGCTTTAGGTGGATTTGATTGGTCTTATTATCGCTTTACGTGGATTTGATTGGTCTTAAAGAAAGTACGGAAAGGGTTGAGAGATAAATAAAATCCCTTACTTGCATTTTTTGATATAAAAAATGCAAGGGAGATTCTCCATATGTTGTTATCGGGGACATGTTGATTTAAAATAAGTCTTGTCCTCCACTGGCTCTTACGCACGCTGTGCAGCGACGTAGCATGGAAATAACCATCCGTGTCGTACTTTTGGTTTAGACCCCTCTGACTTTGTACCGTTGATTACAGATTAAACATCCCTAAGTGTACAAATGTGTTGTTATTGATGTGTTCCCATTTGAATATTGTTCACAATAAGAAGCAAAATAAATAAGATATGTTTACAGGATCATTTTCTTATACGAAAAACTAAGTGATGCGTTTTCTATGGCGCTCAGTATAGCTTAACCTTTAAGTTGTGTATATGTAATAGTCAGCTTGACCTACAAGTTGTTTATAGATAACAGTCAGCTTGACCCCTAAGTTGGTTATAGATAATAGTTAGCTTGACCTTTAACTTGCTTATAGATAATAGTTAGCGGGCTCAATGAATGTTAAGAGGTGGGGGGCGGAACCTGAAATGCCCGAAACAATTTTGGGTTACAGACGAAGGTGCGTAGCTTACCGTGTATGATACACGCCCCACAAACCGCAAACCTTTGGCGGCTGACAAGTATTCTGGTCAACCAATCTATCGGTTACAGTCCACGGAGATGGGGTCGTCGAAAGGAAATTTTGAAGATTTAACCTCCGCAAATGCCGTTTTCTGCTATTCAAAGTTTCCACTTGGTTTGCAACCGAAATCTGACTATATGCCTACCCGAATCCACCCATTCAATCAGACTGCTGCAGCTGCATTAACAAATAGTAATCGATGCCCCAACAGTGTGACACAAATTGGCAATCATACCTTTTTTCTCTTTATGTTTTTCAGCCTATCTCAAAGATGCCCATTTAAATGATGTTGGAGGGTATATATTTGCTGGTGTTGCGATGATTGTTGGTGGTTTGTTATTTTATACGATGCCGTATTTTGAGAGACACCCTTCTAATCAGGAAATACTACAGAAACAAAACAGTTCTTGCAGCGCACACATGTCAGAAGCCGCTGCTTTACTTGACCTTGAACTATCTGAGGCCTTGACCTCTAAGCCTTTAAACAATTTACAATGTATTATGTCACATTCCAAACTAAAGCCCAACTGTAAGGATGGGAATAAAATTCAATTACAGTGTTATATTCAACACAAAGAAAGGGAAAAGCCCAAACAATTGGTTCTGTCAAAAATTGCCGAGGAACGTGACGGAACCCGTATTAATGAAATGACGCATAATAACAAGATGGCGGACTGTATGACCAATAAAAACGAGTTCTCGGAATCAGCAACTGATGGTCCATCAGACAGCACTTTCTCCAATAATACTGATAAATCCAGTAGTAAAGACAGTAACTCAGTCAAAACCAACGATAGTAAGAAAAGCAAGAAAAACGACGTCAGGATTGACCTTTTTGACCCGCCTAGCCAAGAAAAGGAGTCGACGGCCACGGTTTCGTATGACAGTGATTTGTATATTAATCTGTGTGAAGCTCAAGTATGAATATAGTTTGAAATTGAATACATTCTTGACTAGCAATTTGTTGATGAATGACAGCGATTTTTATTGATGTTTTATAAAGTGAGATCTGGATATAAACTATAACGAACATTTAATCTTAAGTGTGTGATGTTGATGTTTTTAATATTCGTTGTGAGGCCTGTTTTCTTGATCTTGAATACCTGAAAACATTCGTTTACCTCTCCACTGGTATAACACGGGTTTTAAATCGAATCTTGTTTATCTCATCTAGTGCTTGTATTGTTTGCTTCTATAGTAGTTCTGACGTAAGTAATTTCAAACAATGATACAGTGCTATTCAAATAAAATTGATGTAGATATAATAAATGGTGACACATTAGTATGGGTGATAAAAGTATTTAAACTGTCGTCTAGGAACAAAGGAGTGCCAGTGGCACCAAAGTCTCATACATGTATCACTTACTAGTACAAACTACATTGGAGCCCAGTGCTAATGGAACTACAACCACCCACTCTATGAAGGAAAGTTTTATTGAGGGGTGGGGATGGAGCCATGTACGTCATGAGTAGGTTAACATAATGTTTGCATTGATGTACATTACACGGAGTGCGAAGAGAAACGAATACAAGGATTAATGCATATCTTTGTGTTACTTTTTATTTTTGGCGGGTATCAGACTATGTCAGACAGTTAACTAGCTGAGAAATAAACCACGGAAAGGGATTTATTAATGTGTGGCATAATATATTATATATATTCCAGGATTAACATTAAGTCGTTTAGGATTATCCGCCCTTGTCTAGATTTTAGACACGTGCAATACCCTTGGACAAATGTCTAACAAGCTGTTTACAATACAGTCAAACACGAAGACCATATAAACAAGGGCTTCTAACACATGATAAACTGAAAATGGAGATGATTAAGACTGCTTCGTCCAAAGTATGGATCGTTTACTTTAAAATGTAGAGTTATAATAGTGTGTTTTGATTTTTGGATAAGGAGCGTGGAGTGTATTGAATCCTGGGCATATTTTTATAGTTTATTTCAGTCACGACTTTGTATGACCATGAGTAATGGTCGGTACTGTTTACTTTTTTGAAAAGATGTAATATTAAGATCACCCATACATGTGTACCCAATTCTTATATACTTTTTACATGGTAAATTTAATTTTTATTTAATACACAATAGATGCCTTTTGCAGTTTACTGTTATAGATGAAATAGACCTATACTCATTCCAAATATATAATTTATTACCTGTCAACATAATCAACTAAATACTGCGACCTCTAAACTGCTGTTCTCTCACATATTTTTGTATTGAAACCTTTGTACAAATTACATGTCATACTTTTGTTATCTTGTTTTATCAAAGTAAGATAGGCCTACCCTTCCCCAGATACTACAGTTAAAACTATGGTACACATAAAGTGGTAAACGGAGGAATAAATAAAGTCATTGCCACCTTAATATTCTCATATTAAATAATATATACGGACTATACGTATAACTTCCGTTTCACATACATTACTTCCGTTTTCACATCTCCCCATAATGTCAGCATCAAACTAATGGTATTTACAGTTGTGTTTTGAGGGGAAAAGGGCAGGGAAATTATAGCAAACTGTCCGTTTTGTGGTAAAAGTACATGTGATGGTATTTTTCTAATAAGCTACAATGTGTTCACCATAACTTTAAAAATAAATAAAAATAATTACATTTTAATCAAGTACATGCTGGTCATGTTTACTGTTATGTGTTGTTTTTAATTCGTGGTATTGTCCGTTATATAATTAGATAGTGAGAAACTTAGCTTTATCTACTTGGCTTGTGCTGGCTTTCCTGTAACAACCTCTATGAAGACCACTAAGCTTATGAAAGGTCATCCTATATTAACATTATATAAGAAGATTATGTTACATACTAACATATACGTCTTGCTCGTCATATCATTCGACCACTCTATAACAAACATAATAGCTTTATCACCTTACATCAGAAACAAGAAATTGCTAAGATTTACACTCACCCCTCGTAAATCCCTATTTTCCTGTTGTTCTTAATACTAGATTACATCTTCTAGAAAAATAATTTTTAGGAAATAATCTTATGCAAGAAAAAGATAATGTAAACTTTTTGATAGACAATAAATTGGAAAGTAGCAGATTTTCGCGTATAAAATGGTTGGAATGTTGTCTTAGCATGTATCTATATAAATAATAAAGAAGATGAATTCGGATCAGTCCATAATTGTGTAAAATGGCTGTAACAATCCCCTTTTACAATTCTTTTATTTCCGAATTTTGAAATACATATTAAAGTGTTTTTCTACAGATAATGTTCATATTTTATTTCAGATACAAATAATGAGGATGCTTCATTTATTTAAAACTATTTTAAGGCGAATAAATTGTACAATATTTGCATATTTGAGTGTGCTAATGTAATTATTTTGTTCATAACTTTGTGAGTAAAAAGTGATAATGATAATCGGTGTTTATAATAATTTGAAGCGTGTTGACTTCTGGACGTGTAAGGAAAAAGTCATCAACCACTTATATTACAGCTGCTGATCGATATTGCTTCCTATCAATATTATGTGTCATATTTCTCCATAACTAGTTAAACTATTGGACATGAAATGAAATGAAATGAAATGAAATGAAATGGGGTTTAACGTCCTAGTGTTTTGCTGCTCCGAACTGGGCTGATGGAGGCGGGTTATAGGACAATATTGGCGTCAGTCATTATCACATTGTGTGATAGATAGTGGTTAAAAACGTTCCAAATATAATTTTAACACAGACATCATTGCTACGATAAATGAGTAGTGCCGGTTTCAATAATTGGAAGTGACGAACGCAAAAGGAAAACACGAGTTATCCCTCTATATTATAACTAACAGAAGTGACGAGTGATAACAGATACATGGGCGAATTTCTACTCACTAATAATTCCTTCGAAGACCAAATGTTGTGAGACTGTGAGAGGGTATATGACGATTCATAAAAAAAAAATTGACTGTCACTAGATAAGAGAACAGGAAAGAAAAATAGAAAAAGTCCGTGCATTACCATGTTTTTATAAGTTATAGAATTAATAAAAACAAGGGAATGTACGGACTATTTCTATTTTTCTCGCGTTCTCTTATCTTCTGAGCATACCCTACCCCATACAAGAAATAGATCACCAATTATATGGAGACATCGTGCCCGAAGAAAGACCATAATAACAATGTTTATTGTGTAGTTATATTACAATAACAGCTCCATAAATTACTAGATTGCAGAATGATTAGATTCCTTTAAATTCAAATGACACCAATCTGATTAAAACACATTCCGTTTCGTTTCGTTGTTTATAGTTCAAAATTTCCTTTTACTTGTCTTCACTATTGGAAAAGTTGTTACATTACCGGTGTTCTGGTTGAAGTGAGGGATTTGCCAATGAAACGGTCTGTTACGACGAATTCTTGGCATGTGAGGCACGGAATTGGGTATCCCACTAGAATCATCAACGCGGATTGGTTAATCAAATGTCTGACACCATAGAGTACGTCAGAAGTCACTCGTGCGAGCCCTGCCACGACCTTCCAGTTTCAACTTATCAGATCTTCGTGTACTGTAGGCCGCCGAAAGTATAAAAAACGAAACGAAATATTGATCTGCATTTTAATCAGATTGAAACGACAAGAGCCGATGGTTTTAATAATGTTTTCTATCAGAGATCGCCAACCTCCGGCGCATGCGCCAAATGTGGCGGCATGGATGATTAGACATGGCGCAATGAATCTCCGTGATAATAATAAAGTAAAACAGTTAGCCTACTTAAAAGTTTCATTAAAAGTAAGTAATGTTTATCGGCTTGATCAGATATTCTGTTTATACTTTAATAGTTTTATCGTGTAAAAATGCAAGGTAATTATGTGTATAAGAAGTAGATGGGGTACACAGGTATATATATGCAGGTAAAACCTGTTTTATATAGTCTACATAATATCATACTAAAGCGTTCTCTTTCATACGTCGTGATTACTTAAAGAAGATGGGTCACCTTCTTTAATAATGACAGCTACAGTTATATCCCTTGAACAACACTGACTTAAAGATTGTGTTCATGCCGTCACCTACGAAAACAAAACCAGCAACTGGCATGCAAAATAAACAATTTCCTAAAAACGTTGGTAGAACAGTTATAATTACAGAAAGATCGGATTATATTGATGACGCCACCAACAGGGTCTCTAATTGCCGGTTGATGTAAATAGCTGTAATTATTGTCTATATTATTGTATAAGGTCAAGGCTGTTTCTACCGATCCTACAATAATATGCTTTATAGTTTTTCTGATAAAATTTCAAAAGCTAAAAATGATTCGACAAATGTATAATCATTTTACGGCTATGAAGAAGTCCATATTTTGCAAGGTGACGTATACAAATGTCCATATTTTGCAAGGTGGCGTGTAAAATGAATGTTTACGTTAGCAGATAAATAGCAGTTGAAAACTAAAGACGGGGTAGTGTACCCCTAATCAAAACTCTAGTTAATTTGTATGTAGGTCAACATGCAATTCCAACAATAATATTATTTTTTCTGGAGATTGAAGGTCGTTTGAATTCATGTGTTGAGAGTAAAAAAATTATGCCACTGAGAATTACAAAAAATGACCAAGCATTACATATACGTATACACATTTCATTTGATTTAACTCCATTTTCTTTCTTTTCCGCTTCAGTTCATTTCGTTTTATTACGGATTTGCTTAATAGTTCGAAATGTTTTGAGAAACGACATTAAACATGTCTCAAAAAGAGGGCAATTTCGTTTAACTGAAGTCCCAAGCTGTTCTTTCTAAATTTATTTATTGACAAATGTCGGATTAATTATGACGTTTCAAAATTCCAAAATTTATTTATCTGCACAGTTTATTTTTATCCTGACTTGGAAAAAGGTTATATTCATACACCCCATTGAGTACGAAATAGCCCATAATGGATGGTTTTAGCACTGGGAAGGTCCAAACTGACACCCTAAATATTGCTGCCATCCCCCGCTCAAGGTTTCATAAAGGTTCCTTTTGATTCGCCGGGAATGTGAATGAAGGTGCAGTGTATATCGCATTTGGCTAGAATAACAATCTTCATTCAAGTAAAGTAACCTCAGGAAATCTAGCCCCACAAGATCATTTGGTGCACTTAGTTCATAAATACACTGACTGCATCATCTTCAAGTGTTGCAATGAAACTTGGGTGACATTTTTACAGGAAATATGCCCTATATTACAGTTTCTTAACATACGGGATACACATAACTAGCTGTTCCGGCGAGGAATTACACCCTGTGGTGTTATTATTGTCTTCGTACCAGACCATCTTGTGAACACACCCATTTAAATCACCAAAAATGGACAAAGCTGGCTATAGGGTAGTCATCTAGTACCTGAAACTGAAAGGACTAACTCCAATACCGGTGCATGCAGACAAGGTCGCCACTTTCGGGCATGATGTCCCTTCCTTTTCGGCGGTAAAGAAGTGGGCTCCAGATGTTAAGCGTGGTAAGGCGAGTCTTGACGATGACCCGCGTCCCGTAAGGCCATCATCAGCAACCATTCAAGAAAACATTAGCCGAGTGCATGACATGGTGATGATGACTGATTGCCTCTGTTGAGGGAGGGGAGGGGTGGGGTGGATGGCCGAATGGTTAGCGTGCGCGCGCTGTTTCATACGGCCTGCCATTGAGTCAACTGGCGTGGTTCCGAATCTCCGGTTGTACGTGGCAAGGAGTAGGGTCGCTTGTCCAGCCTCGTGGGTTTTCTCCGGGTACTCCGGTTTCCTCCCACTGCTAAAGACCCCTACGCGCAAGCGAATTATTGAAATACAATTAAAAACCATATGCTAGTCCCAAAATGACCTAGTTTGTGTTGAGTGGACGTTAAACTCGACATCTCTCTCTCTCTCTCTCTCTCTCTCTCTCTCTCTCTCTCTCTCTCTCTCTCTCTCTCTCTGTTGAGGGCATCTTTCATGAGATGGTTGAGTACATTTTAGTCTACGAGTTCGGAATGTCAAAGGTTTCTGCAAAGATGGTACCAAAGCGGATTAGAACCGTGTCAGATTCCAGACGTCTCGTGACAATCTGCGCCGTTTTGAAGCAGATCCTTATAATTTTCTGGCCAGATTTGTAGCAATGGATAAAACCCGTTTCCAAAAAAGGAAAAAAAAAGAACTAGTCGGTCATCATTTTCCTAGTAGTGATGACGCCATGTCAGCTGTCAATGACGTTTTTTTTTCATGTGACTTGAGAATATTTCTTCCTGACCGGCATCTAGGTATTGCAACATCATTGGCAAATGTTATATACCGTCGACTTTGTACAGATCTTTCACAGCTTAGAACTTTTCGGCCTTCTTGCATTAAAATTGGTTTAGACCGGTACCTCGAATGTATGGGGGGGGGGCTATAGGGCTCAGAATGGCCACACCCAGAGACTAGAACCCGGTAGCCGCCTATTTCTGTCCATCCCAGTGTGTATACGATGGCTATGGTTAGATACTGGCACCTCGATCGTCTAAGTTCAACCCTCCGGGGCCCCGGTCTAATTGGGTCACTGTGTCACGCTGTTATAAGTCAGTTTTATCAACAAGAATATAGGTCTATCGCATGATACACTCTATATAGTACAATTGTTATATGATAATCAATAATAACATAAATAATAACAATTGTTACGGTATTTACCAGTTGGAAATACTATCGTGTATTATTTATACAGTATATATTGGGTAAAAGTATAAGGCAATGTTTGTGATAAGGTAATATTGAGATGTTTGTGGTAAATCAATATTGCCGGGATACCCTCTACTCTACAGCTTACTATCAGCTACAGTTAAACTTGGCCACACTCACTCACACACATACACTTGATATTTTAAACAAACGAATGAGTACCACAGTAGATAATGTTCTGGCATATTCATTGTGGATGATGCTGCTGGTGTAAGCTAAATATTAAAACCGATCATACCAGATAATTAAATATACAATAAACTAGAAATATGGGTCGTACGCGGCCTGTCAGCAAACCGACAGGAGGTTTGTCTGATATCAAGGCATAATTTGACCTATTTCTGAAACAAATCAAACGACCCACTTTTTATTATTTTTTTCTCTAAAGGATATTCACCACGGTCTGGCCATCAGATAAGAATGTTGATTGTAACAGGAAGAAGAATTATGTAGTATCTGGGTTACAGTGCCACCATAGTTAGATTCTCTCGGTCACATTGTTATTTGATGTCATGAGGTACAATCGTGCACGTGACTGTAAAATCGGTCAATAATTCTTACTTAATAGAGAAAGCAGGAACACATATGGATTAAACGATGCACAGGCAATATTTCAACTACACAAACTACCCCCATTTTAATTTGAATAATGAATCCGAAACGGTGGTTAAATCATAAATACAACCAATATATATATCGGAATACTTGAAGACCTGTTCAAGTTTGAATGTAGTTTTGTTTTTTTGTTTTTTTTAAACTATATTTTATTCAATAAGAATAGGATTAGGGAACAGGCTAGGCCTATATCACCCCTCTCCCTTGAACAAAACAATATAATTACAATTAGTTTACTTAAATATATGTATATATACATGTAGTCAAACATATTCATATTCATATTGTGTTATTAATTAATAAAATTATGAAAGCATACATTAATATTTTTCAGCTAATAAGGTTATTTGTTATACATAATGACTAATTTTGGTTTAAGGCCTGGGATTGTATAAATATATAAACATGATCTAGTGAAGGTAATGGTAAATGGCGATTACAGTACTTAAAATCGATTACTTAATTCTAAAAAGTTTTGCACCTCAGAAAATATTAATTTATTTTGTTCAAGTGTAATATCCGTTGAGCCATACAATAGAAATTTTGTGTTGACATATTCAGTTGGTAATGTCTTTATAGTTGTATTTCGTGCATCTGAATATAAGGGACATATCAACAGAAAATGATAAGGATCTTCGAAATTATGTCCACATCGGCAGGTTGGAGAGTCGGTTATGTGTCTTAAAAATGCATGTCCATTAAGATCACTGTTTGATAAACGAAGTCTTGAATGGATGATTTGAACTTTTCTTTTTCCAATATTGTAATATGAAGGTACCAAGTGATCATCTTTTGAGAGTTTTTGTTTAAAAGAGAATAACGTATCTGAATTGCGAATAGAAGGATCTAGATTGTTCCATAGTCGTGTAGTTGAAGGAAAGAAAGAATTATAAAATAGATTAGTTTTACAAGAATAATATGGTAGGTTTTTATCATTTCGTAATGAGTAATTACTTTGTTTTTTGTTTAGATTATCATAAAGATAATCAGGAGTTAAGTGGTTTATTATTTTATATAAAAATATCAACTTGTGTCTTTCACGACGTTGCTTTAGAGGCAAAATACCAACTTCTTTATATAGTAAATCATGACTAGTTCCCTTCACAGCGCCACATATTGTGCGTAAGGCATCTAATTGTAATTGTTCTAACTGGTTAGCTAAATAATCCGTGCACCCATCCCAAATAATGTCAGCATAGTCAAAGTGTGGTAAAATATAGGAAGTATATATTGTTTTGAGTGAATTCCTTCCTAGTCGGTACTTGAGTGATCTTAAACAATTGATAAATTTTGACACTTTATTGCAAAGACTTTCTATATGTATGTTCCATTTAAGATTGTTTTGAAAAATAAGCCCCAAATGTTTGTGTTGAGATACTTCATTTATTTTAACCGTATTCATGCAAAGAGGAATTGAGTCGTGCTTAGGTTTGGTTGAGATTGTTAATGTTTCAGTTTTATCAGGATTAAAGGAAACTAGCCATGTTTTAGCCCATGTGTATATTCTCTCAATATCTGAATTTAAAATTTGGGCACCTTCTGTAGGATCTTTAATCAGCATATATAAAGATGTATCATCCGCGAATAATTTTATATTTGACTGTAATTTTTCAACAATATCATTTATGTAGATTAAAAAAAGTAAGGGACCGAGAACCGAGCCCTGCGGAACGCCAGCCGTGACAACTGATGTACCAGAGGAGGCATTATCGACAACAACACACTGTGTTCTATCAGTTAAATAGTTTTGGAGCCACTCCAATAAGCCACCTCTAATACCAACAGCGTCCAGCTTTCGACAGAGACCGGCATGCCAGACCCTGTCGAAAGCCTTGCTGATGTCGCAGAACACAATTCTCACATAATGGCCATCATCAATCGCTTTGGAAAAGAAATGGTTTATGTCTGTAAGTTGGTTTATAGTAGAGTCTCCTTTCATGAAACCACTTTGGTTTTGTTATAGTTTAGTTTTGACTACAGTAGACTAGCTATGCGACTTTTTGGATGCGGACAGTAATATCTGATACAATGTCAAATGGAATGAAATAGGGGTTAATGTCCTAACCTGACTCAAGAAGAAAGGTATGATGTGTGTTATGGGGGCAAACTTGCCCGGACAACGACATAGCTACCTACTCTTCATCAAAAACCAATTGCCAAGAGTTATTTTCCGTCGCATCCAAAAAACAATGACAAGATGTTGTTGAGTGCCATGCCCTCCGTCCTATAACACTGACAAAGAATGCTGAGTAACATTGACGGGCGGGTCGGACCGCGGCCTTGAAAGAACATCAAGTCTATAACAACAGACTTAAATAGATAGGACGTAATTAAACCACCCTAGAAATTTTGACAGTGCTTTCCCTGTAACTGGAAAATTGTAGTTTCCCTGTAAACTAGATGGATGTAAGTCAGCTTGATATTGAAAGACTCACTAGCTGATACACAACTAACTTTTTGGAACGGGTGTAACGCCAAAAACAATATTTCGGGATACGCTTCATCGAATTTCAGTTATATAGTATTATACACCTCGAATTTTCGTCTGATCTGAAAACTTTTGGTTTTACCGGGCCAGTCTGCTCGCCCTGTACCACTGAACAGGAAAGTCAAGACCAGACATGGCCTGCTGATTAGTGAACCAGTGTCAGCAGCTCTTACTAATAAACAATTAATATAGTTACACCTGCTAAAGTTTCATGGTCGTAATAATGTTTATCAGCTAGATTATGAAACGCAAATGATTTTTGTTGGTAATATCGGTACACAACGAGGTAAAGTAATTCGGGTAATTTTGTAGGGTTGGAACAAGACCCGGCCTTGCTCTGAAATCCTGAAACAGATAGTTTCGAATGCCGTGAATGAAACACATTAATTAACACCCCCCGAATTTCATAATTTCCTAACGACAGTATCAATGGCTACTAAAAGCAACATGCGTATCAATTTCCGGAAAGTATGTCACATTTCACATAACGCTTGTATCGGGATTTCAGGTGATGTTATATCCATTCTGTCGATTAATGAAGCAGTGATGGACTACCGGTTAAACGTGTCAACACCACACTTTCATTTCAAAAGCATGTTCAGACATTTAAAACAAGCTATTTTGGTGCAAGAGAACAAACTAAAAGAAAGGCGATATTTCGTACAATCAGGGGCCATAATCAGATCCGTAGCTAGCCCAAAATTAATAGGGGCCAAAGGCTTCTGGGGGCGCCGATGGTGCCTCTCGGGGCGCCAATATACCATAGTACTGTGTACATGCCTCCCTTCGAAGAAGGTTCTAGGGTCCCCCCCCCCCGAAAAGTTTGGCAATGGTTTGCAGCAGAAAATGACAGATAATTTCAGTTTTGAGGCGTAATTGCGATATTGGCGTATTATGATATTTTGATCTGAATATCATAAAAATTTGAAGGAAGGAATACGACTTTAAATTACCACTAATAGTTTATGAGAAAAACGAAAAGGTCGGAATCGGGTTAGAGAGCTACTTGTTTGAATTTTGAAGATTATCACGCTGTTTGGGTGCCTTACCAATCTCACTCGGCATTATGGGTGCCCCACCAATTATATTATGGGCGCCCATGAGCTTGTTGTAGGTGGCCCACCAATCTCGGCATTATGGGCGCCACTTCGGGGTGAGCAACCCACCAATCATGCCCTCTGTTTGGCCCCCTATTGAACCCTATGTTAGTCCCGAAATGACCTAGTTTGTGTTGAATGGGCGTTAAATCCCATTTCTATCCGCCTGTGTCTCATGATCTTAAACACTGTGAGCCAGTTTTTAAAATATCGTGATGCAGAAGGAGGGCCTGACAAGGACAGCTGCCTAGTCGTTCGGCTGGGACGAAAAACCGAGGTCCCGTGTACACATTGGAGTGCACGTAAAAGATCCCTTGGCAGTTGGAATTCGATATAAGAGTAGGCCGTAGCGCCGCTGCCCGGGCAAAATTTCCCTCATAGCACACTGTATGGCGTATGCCCGTCTTCCATTAGCCCAGGTTAGGTGCAAAAGAGTAGGACGTTAAACACCATTTCATTTCATTTCATTTTTAAAATATCTTTCAGATAATAACTTTTAGCCCAAGTGAACAATGCCACAGAGAACTTTCAAGCGGTCTTGAGTTTCATCGTAAACAGGGAGATAACTCCACGGTATGCATGGAATAAGGTTATACTGGGGAAAGAAGGATAAGGAAATAACCCGAGAAAAAGAAAAACCGGAGCCGGTAGGCCGAGGTTGTTTTTTCAAAGACTTGATCTTGCTTATAACCCGTCTATGTTATATGTACGTAAAATGAGAATATCCCTGAATTCCAGTAAGAAAAAGCTTATGTCATGGAAAAAAACCTACCTTGATTACCCCAAAGATCAAAGAGTTTTACCGTTTAACTGGTTTAACACGTTCCTAAAATTATATTTGGAACGTGTTGTACCAGTTCTTTCATCTATGCGATAATGAGCGACACCAATATTGTCCATTAAAGGTAACACTTATTCGGGAAAAACAATATTTTAAAAAATACAAGAAAGGTGTTAGGAGGGGAGGGAGGGAGGGGGGGGGAGTATTTACACACGCGCTCCTATCAATTGGAAGTGTTTACTCACTTCTGCCCAATATATTTACTACAAGTAATCAATTTATTTTAAATAAATCAAAATATTAATGGACAAAACGTGTCGAAACCTAAACGTTTTTAAATTCTTCATTATGAAAATGAAACTTCGGCAAAACAGGGTTGAAACTAAACCGTCCGAAGACCTGGTGTTACTAAAATGTGGAACGAGTTGCGAAACAGAACAAGGAACTATTGAGAAAACATCAAGACTTTTATACCCAGAGGTTCGATGTGTCATCTAATTGGATATATACCAAAGTTCTGGTTTCTTTTCGATATTGGTGCGTATTGGATTATGGCCACTGATTATTCGAAGAGGTCAGCATTTTTTTTATCTTATTTTCAAAACCGTTCAAAAAAATCAACGTTACTTTTAAGTAATTATGGTTGAGTCCAAATATCGCGAAAACCTGACCGAAACTTTCAGTCAAATGCCCCCCCCCCCCAAAAAAAAAAAAACCGCCATCTTATGCAAATACATGAATAATAGCATTCTTTTATCGAATTACAACTGGCAGGGGATCTTTTACGGGCACGCCAATGTAAATATCCTCTTCCATAAGAATATGTTATATTTGAAATTTCATAAGTTTCAATTTTGTCAGTATCATCAAACAGAAAGTAAATTGTAAGTAAATTTGAATATATGATATTACTTATAGCATTGTCTTTCAGATGTATTGTTTGAGTACTGTAGGCTGTTGCCTTATAGTTATAAATAAACTGTTTGTTACAGGTGAGATCGACAGAAATATATGACATAAAAACATGTGTCAGGGGCGAATCGATGACTTTTTGCATTAGGGGGTTTGCCCGGCTTCTGTTAAAGAAATTTGACAGTTGACAATGTATAATGCCTCTAAATTACGTAGGCATACATACGCACAAGCATTAATTGTGAAATCACACACGTTTATAACATTATTTCGTGCTTTGAATGCCAATCTCATTCCACCATCTCAAAAAGTGTTGTTTTACAATACTTTTATGATCCCCCCCCCCCGATCCACACCTGCCATTCAGATTGCTGCAAAAGAGACATAGTTTACAATGATCGATAGCCTGGTTTACGTCATTTTCCTGAAGCAATGGCCCGAGAAATCCCTCTCTTGCCATTGCTGGATTGGCTTCTGATACTTGAACTTTTGAGGGACTGTGTCTATTCTTCCCGTTCAATCAAATAGCAACATGACTGTCCTACGTTTAATCTGGGTCTTCCCTAAAACTTTGGACAGTGATTTAAGGTATTAAAAACGATGAAAGTGTGTTCGTTTCCAATTAGTATTGTTTACATTTTATACGATTTGATAACCTAGTTTGTCACGCAATTAGTTTTACTGCGATATTCTGCTATGCACTGGTTAATTGGGCATAATAAAATCGTAAGCCATGACGTAACGATATGTAAACATGTAATTTGGTCCAATATGACGCTCTGTTTTTGATGCGTAATGCTTTTGTAACGCAGTTAGCTTTGGTTGTTAATCGGACTATTGACCAATCATAATTTAGAACAAGAATTTCCTCTCTTTACAGCAGTGAGTAGTGGGATTATCTCTAATCAAACGAAACACTGCGAGGAGTATGGGTTTACGTACAGTTTAAATATGTTCTCTAATTGGCGAAGGTGTGAAAGATTTTTGAAATATTTGTTTTACATTGATACCCAGAGGTATATTGCTATTGCGGAGATTATAGCTTGCGCTTTTTGTCCAGATTAAATCGTTGAGGAAAGACGTTAACAATGTTATAAATAAAGTATGTCGTCTCTGCGTCTATGGCTTGTGGTGCAGCGCCGGCGAAGCGTTTCTTGATTGGGGGGGGGGGGCTTCAAGCCATGTTTTAGCTCACGACTTGGAGACAGTATGTACGTCGTAAGACCGTGTATATTTGTGGAAGATATTGTGCCTTGTTTCACCCAGTGATAAAACATTGTTATCTCCCTTCTATTGCGTCTTTCTCCTTAAAGGCCCGGTCCCACTGCACTTACGGATGCAAAGAGGATGTTACACGGGGGAAAAAACGTGCCGTCCGTTTGAAAACGCCATGTATCCGTTGTGTACTCATTGCATACGTGTTTCATACGCTCTATCCATCGAGCATCCGTTCACTTTGATTTCATCCGCGCAAAAAGTTTTCAGCTGCACAAAACTTTTATAACGGATGAACTTTCTGCCGTGTACGATATAAATGCGCGACATATACGACCAACAAACGTTCCATGTCCGTTATCATCCGTTAAACGTCCACTGTATCCTCTCTGCATCCTCGCAACTCACATCTGCGCCAGTTGAAAACCGAAAGAGGGAGGAAAGATAAGGTACATGGAACGTCTATACATCGTTAGTAGCACGGAAATAGAAAGGATGTAAGCGTATGCATCTCGTACATAAAGTTTTCAAACCGGAGAAAACGTTTGTATCTGGGATGTATCTGGTATATTGAAGGATGTCGGAGCTGTCATCCACTTCCATCCGCTTTCATCCGCTAGGCTTCCGATGAACATCCATTTAACATCCCCGCTACATACTTGCCACGTTCGTTCTTTTCCTTTCTGTTTTCGCAAATTTTCGTCAATTTCTTGAGCGGATGAAAACGGATGGAGCCACCCCCGAAAGTTTGCTCGTCCGCTGTGTCCTTTCTGCATACGTTTTGTGTCCATCGGCCACTGGGACCGGGCCTTAAAGGTTTATCCCGTATGTCCTTTTATTTAAAGGGCATTGCATTTGTCGTTAGTCTCTATCATCCAGAAAAATATTGTACGAATATACATTGAAGACTAGGAGGTTCTGGGTGACCGAGACTAATTTGTCGTGCGTTGTGGATCGCAATGACGGAGAGTCTGGTCTTGTATGGAAGCCTATTGTGGCTTTTTCATTATCTCGACTTTTCGCCGTCGAGGGCGAGAGCGAGGGGCCAAGAAGTCGAGGAGACAGGGCGAGAATGCGAGGATCTGGCCCCGAGAACACGAGACTATTTTTACCTCGACTTCTCGCTCCTTCCGCCATCGAACTCTCGCTTCCGCCATTGAAAATCCTAGTGTTCTTGCACTCTCGACCTCGACTTCCGCCCTTAACTCCTCGCCTTCCGTTCTCGCCCCCTCGCGTTTCCGCCTTTGAAATTTCCCGACTTTTCGTTCCCTCGCCTTTGAGTATTCCTCGCGTTCCCGAGCTAGCTTCGTTACAATCTCGACTTCTCACAGTTCGCATCTTCGTCTAGGAAGTGCAGTATATGCACATGTCCACTGATTACCGTATCGGCATTTATATTTGTACATGGATTCAAATAGACTGAAATGTTTGGGGTTCTAGAAAGTTTAATAGTCAATTTTAATCTGTTCTAGCACAGATAGTATTGTATTCTGTAATCGATTTTAAGTCTTCATCCGTATTTTCCATGCGTGCCCCCCCCCCTTGTCAGTTGTGTAGTCGTTAGGACGTTATAAAGAAAATCGTTGCTTTTCTCTGGGTCCTACGATTTATATAAAACTTAGAACGAGTATCACTAGTTCTTGGATGGGTTCAATTTCGGAGCGCATTGTTCTGTTCATGTTACATACGGCAGTGCCGGTCGTCTGCAAGAGGCGAAGAAGTGGAGCTTACCGTGGAATATAACTCCCGCAAACACGTTTTCCTGCTATACAGCAACTTAGATATGGTTCAATCAATACAGCCTACCTTAGGTTACTTACCGGTATTCAAAATCCTTGGCTCCAGACAAAATGTTTTAATCCATAATCAACTCAGCACGAATTGGTGGTATTCTATTAAAAGAAAAGTAAAATTAGTGTTTTATTAGACTTCGGGCACTTTATTTTTCCCGTCTGCCCAAAGAGTCAGATTGCCCGAACGTTAGGGACACGATGTTTATTTTGACGCTTTCGTAGAAACGGGGTTCCAAATAAAAGAAATGTTAACGTGTGCGTGTGTGTGCGTGATTGTGGTAGATCTGGGTGTAGATTGTCTAGAGTGAGCATGCTGATCAAGTTTCATTACTTTCATAATACCTTCCATATTATGTTTTCATGGATCAAGCTATATCAATAGGGCGTGGATTCTCGGGATTTAAAATCACAAGTCAATGACTTTATAGCATGCTTGTATCTCTTTAATTCTACATTCATGAAATGTTATTATTATAAACCACTGTAAAAAATATCTAGAAGAAATCTATTTAAATGTTAATGTTTCTCTCCATTATTATAAACCACTGCAAAAACAATAAATCAATTTAAATACGCCATTTTACTTCTTTCCAACACGGGTTTTGTTTCTTTTTCTGTGTTAAAATAAAAGAGGATATCAAAGGGTAGGTAGATGCAATTACTGATAATATTAATTCCTTGGTAGAATTACCCTATTGATTATAAACAGTCAACTAACCATTTGATCAGCTCTAACTTCTTAATACATCTCTCACACAGAGGCACTTCCTTCTCCATATTATGTGGTAGTCTGTGAAATAGAACACATGATCAATTATTGACCAACTGGCTACCCAATTACCTATATAGGTTCTGTTGGGTGGACTGTAAACCCAAAATCTGTCTCCCGGGGTTTCTTTATATCCTGTCATTAACTTAACTATGATTTGTAGACTTCTGAACTTATAAAGTTTTAATTCATCTGGTCTACAATCAATGTTAAAGGCTACACGATCCCGGGTGGTGAAAGTTATCAAGTCTAGGTCATCCGGATTCTACGTCACATCTGTATTGATATAAAACCCTCACCATACATTTTAGATAATCTGGGTGTTGAATGTGACTAGCTTCTTCCGATATATTTTATAATAAATGAAACTCCTTAAAGTGTTAAGGGGATTTAAATATGCCTAATCGCAAATGCATTATTTGTATAAATTTTATAACGGTTTCTACATTTGTAATATTTCTGAATCAAAGAAGGGGATTGGTGACATTATAGTCTAGTACCGAAGAGAGGTTTCGGGTAGCTACGCATGATCCAAAAGTAATTTTAATTGAATTATTCGCTTGCGCGTGGGGATCTTAAGCAGTGTGTGTGGGGGGGGGGGCGGAGCAAATAACACGGTTTATATAGGCGACCGCACACCTTGTCGTGTTGGCTATAGTAGCGGGGGATGAATCGAAACAACGACACTTTACTAAATAACAGACCTTTGTGAGAAAAGTGTAACGGTTGTGTGCTTTATCATTTATCATCAGATGGTAGGCTGTGATTGACATTCAAAATGCCAAATGATGATATAAATACATGTGATGTCACAATTATTGCTTTGCATCAATGAAATTGAATCACAACGTCATCCTATTATTTCAAACGGGGTGTTGGATTTCTCTTTTGAAAAAGTTCAGTGTGTACATATACCTACGTAATTTAGAGACATCATGTATTGTCAACTGTCAAATTTCCTTAACAGGAGCCTGGCAAAACCCCTCCTGCAAAAATTCCCGGATCCGCCCCTGCAGACGTTTGTCCCTGTGACACTACCTGGCCCGACGAGTTAGTCGGTCATTCTAGTACTACTAGAATAATAATGAGACGAGTCTAGATGACACCTATAGTGATTATATCAATACATTTCCTCAATAAGTATTCTAGTGGTACCACGAATGATATTTCTCCAAATGTTTTCAAAAGTATTGATTATAATTTCTATTTTAAGGTTACACAGTAATCGCCTCATCCTTTTATAAATCAAATATAATTTTACATGTAAAATCTGTTGAGTTTTTTTACAGGCCATACTAACCTTTACAAGTTTGCAATTATATAAAGTGGTCCATAGAGATATTCCTTCTCTTCACCGCGCATATAAAACGTTTTAAATAACGTTCATGCTGACAATTATACTTATTTCATTTTATCTTTAAAAAGATATCTTTTATGGACAAAAAATACGACTCGTCGTGTGAATTACAGTCTTGTTTATAAAGTCTTGTTAATATTCTATCTGTATCCGTCTATTGGTGTAGGATGTACCGATAATTGGTTTGACAACAGACATTATAATTCAAGTACGGGTATGGTATTTGAATCTAATCTTTGTTTTCTTCTTATCAAGGTTTTCTAAATTTGTTGAGTTGAGTTTCTATCAAACACCAACAAGAGCGGTTTCTGGTCAACAACGTTGAAAGTAATTGAAAAGGTGAGCGATAAGGAAGGATATATTACAGATATTCTACACACCACATCCAAAATTTAAACGATTTCATAAAACAAATTGGAAACAAAGTGACATTGAGAATAAAGGCTCTAGTTAGTCCTTGACAGTGACAATATCTGATTAAAACACAGATGCCAATTCGTTTCGTTTTTTATAGCTCAAAATTTCGTTTTACTTTTCTTCACTACACTAGAATCTGGAAGAGTTGTTGTATTTCCGTTTGGTTGAAGTGAGTGATTAGCCAATGAAACGGTCTGTTACGGCGAGTACTTCTTGGCGTGCCATGCACGGAACTGTGGGTAAACCACTGGAAACGTGAAAACTGAGTGATTAATCAAAGTCTGACACCACAGGGTCAAACGCCGCTCGTACGACCCCTGATACTTGCAAGTTTACCACTTAGCGATTATGAAATAAATAAATCGTGGACGAACAATAACTATCAAATTCAAACCTTTTGTATGTAATGAAGATACCACTTCCAGCTTGTGTATCTCAGGATTTCAATGGCTGGCGAATCTCATAGATAGACACAGCTCACCAAATATTCACCAAATATTCCTGGGCCGTCATCCACGAAGAAAGTTTTTCATGATGAACTTCATCATCATATGTGTTTTGGGGCAAGAGGTTGCCACATGTTGCTCCATCTGTGGTAGAAAGCGTTTTACCCAGGAGCGGATCTAGGAATTTTGAAAAGAGGGGGGCGCCGCAAAATGAGGACACTTACTGCGGAGACGGGGCACGCCGCTGCGAGGGGGTTGAGGGGGGGGGGGTCCCCCAAGACAATTATCCATCATTTCCTTGCATTTGTAGACATTCCAAGAGCTATTTGGCTGATATTTTCGTCTAAGTAAACGTTCGGAGAGGACATATTTGGGTCTGAAAAAAAGCACTTTCAGCAGTAAAAAAGGACACTGTCGAAAATTAGGGGGGGGGGGCACCCCTCGCGCCCCCACTGGGTCCGCATCTGTTACCCAACTTGGAAGGAGTTACAGTTGGTCTAAAAGACGAGAATTCACGTTAAATCCAATGGGGAAATCATTCACGTGATCTGTGACAAGCAGGGGCGTAAATGTGGGGGTGGGGGGCATAAAATAACTTTAACTTATCATGTTTGAAAAGATGTTGTGTTTCACTCTTTATCTCTAGTGAATATGTTCTGTAGTGACCATAATCCACCCTCGGTGCCATCGTTAACCTGTGATATTTAATGGATTTGAATACGTTTTGTGGTGGATGATTTAACGTAAAAACAAATAATCGAGACTTTGATTATTATTGTACAAACGGTAATAATTTCGAAAGGGGCAAGCCTAATATATCGGTGCAGAGTGAAACAATTTGACTTAATTTTTCAACATATTCTGTTTTCATTATCTTATTAACTATGATAGCGAGAACTATAAGAAAATTTTTTTGTGCATTAAATTCAATTTTGATTTAGGGCGTAAAACCGACGTCCTTCTTTCTACACAGACAGACGTTTGATCAAATGATGTAATGGAGGTCAGATAGGGTCGTTTAATTAACACAAACTAGTCGCAAATATATCAAAACTTTCCAAGACATTAGTTTGGCAAGCAATACCATTACCATTTATCTCGTTAATGAAAAAATAATAGCGGTGACCACGCCTCTCGACGTGACTTAATTTCATTAAAAAAAAACAATTTGCATGTTGGAATAAATAAACTATAAAAGATGATAAAATGAATTATTATATTTTAAAACATGACCAATCTCCTTTGCTTTTACGAAAAATAAATTGTTTTAACGAAATGATTGATGACACACAAATTGGTCACTCTTCATCGTCAATTATTTACCTCTTCTTCACTTAAAAGGCTTAACCGATTTCAAATACAAATTTGATAGGTATGTCGCTTGAGTAGCGCTTATTCATATTTGTTGCTAGACCCTCTGGCTATGGTAAATTATAGTCACAAATTGGGACATTATCTCTTTAACCAAGGGATCAAAAATATGTGTAGGTCTGTCCCCACTTAACAGCGTTAGATATAACGTTCATGTGTACAGATTGCAAGAGGGGAAGAGAAATGAACTGAAATGGGGTTTAACGTCATAGTACTCTGCTCAAACTCAAACTGGGCCCGTGAAGACTTTCATACGCTATACAGTGTGCTATGAAAGAAATTTTGTCCGGACAGCGTCACTGTAGCCCAAATTTATACGAATTCCAACTGCCAAGGGATCTTTCACCTGCAAGTCAATGTGTACACGGGACCTCGCCGACCGACCTTGTGCCTCGCCTGGCCTTTTGTGGAAGCACGCCCGAAAATCCTAATGAACTTTCTCGGCCAATGCAGGGATCTAACACGGGACTTCGACTGCCTTAGGAAAACTTGTCGCTTTTAGAAAGAAGTTCTCACAATTGCTTCATTCGAAGAGTGTGTAGAAATTTCAGTGCAAATTTGTCCCTGTCAAAACAAAATCGGATTAACTTTGACGCCTTAGTATGATAAAACATTTTTCAAAGGCGTCGCCAGGGGCAACGCCGTTGGTAATCCGAGAAGTTGAAAGTAGTTCCAATGGCGGACTTCGTCATACAGCCGAGGCTAGATGTAGGGTACTGGGATCTGCTGAGGTCTGGTCTGGTTGTTTTAACGTCTGCTTCCACAAAAAGTGATATCGCTGAGGTTTGCCGAATGCTTTATAAACACACAGATCACCAAATATTCCTGGGCCGTCACCCATGTTGGGCGAAACTTATTTTTAGTCGTTCTCTCTCTTTCCCCTTTTCCCCCTTTTGCATGGCGATTTTGGTTGACTTTTTGGTGTAGAATGGAAAAAAAAGGTTTGAAAATACATTTTGGTGAATATTCATGATTTTGAGGCGGAATGATACAAGAGTTGTGAGGTTGGTTACGTTGAAATGTAGGGCCGGGAATTGCATGTTTACTTGTCTCTACTTCCAGCATGTGTATCTCAAGTTTTTCATGGTGAACCTCATACATGCTTTTGGGCAAGAGTTTGCCACATGTTGCTCCATCAATGGCAGAAAGCGTTCTACCCAACGAAATTTTGGGAAATAGTTACAGCCAGTCGAAGAGACAAGAATTAACATTAAAGTCAATGGATAAATATTTAGTGATCTGTGGCCATAAGGTACACTGGATTTTACCATGCTGTGTTCATATTATATATTATTCACTTCCATATCCGAAAATATTGAAACAAGCCTTTATTAGGAAAATAATGACGAATGTTAGATACACGCGTACCAGATTTAAAGCGGATCATCTTTGGTACGTTACTACTCGTAACCTTGCGTACAAAGGAATATTTTACAAGAGGCTCCTTTTCAAACAATGAAGGAACCATTCAAACTTCGTTAGTCCTGGTAGTTAAAATAATTATTATTGGTCATCTCTTTAGGTAAGATAGAGATGTTTGCTAGAAACAATCATAAACTGTCAACGATTCGATTGCTACACGACGTACCGATAAAGTTGTGAGCCTCAATCAGATGAGAGTAAAACAAACATTATTTACAGTAAACTGTTAACAAGAATATTAGTTTTTTCCATCCAGGTTGTATTTGATATTGTATTAAGAATTAACTACATTGTTTCTATTTTATGGTTAATTAATTTACAACCACACGCTTGTAATATTGTATTCCTTGAAAACAAAACAAAAAACACGTTTATGGCATGTTTGCTGTCCATAATATAACTTTATTACATTTGTATAATTTATCAGACACGTCGCGTAGACCAGGTTTAACCGCCGGTCAACGAGTCCAGTAAACACTCTACATGTCAGCTTTTGTAATGGGGAGAGTGAGTGGACGGGTGGGCTAACCGAATTGTTTTATGGCTAATCGTAAGGCGGATCACTATGGATATTCAAAGACAAGCAACGGTTTATTGCCCTTGTTACGGAAACCCTGTAAACGCTTTACGGGTCAGGGTAACGCTTTCGAAATTCAGCGAGCTAGCGCCAACCATCTCGGTTCTAATGCTGTTTTGGTGTCCTAGTACCATCTATTTTTCACCGTAAATCGTCTTTGTTCGCCAAAAGGATTCATTTCTCCATCGGAGGTCCCTGGGAGACGTTCTTTGCAATAGAAAAGATGAAAATTTAGCTGGAAAATATGATTCTCGCCCCCCTCCCCCAACTGCCAAAATTTCTAGCTATTGATTTTCACGGGGGTGCACAGAGAACTTGGGTGTTTGATCAGGCGTGTCCGTCACCGCTAGTGTTCCTTGGAACAGACAGTTCTACAGTCGGGGATCATCGCAAAAAAGAAATGGTGACGAAAGATCTTTGACTCCATTTGATCCACTTCCTGTTGTCGAATCTTCATGAAAATTTGTGCACACAACCAACATGATGCGATATCTCCAGTGAACGTTCAGTGCAATTTGGACCCACTGAGATATTTGTGGTTAATGCGGCAGAGTCGCCCCATTCTGAAAGGGGGTACCTATGGGGTGAAGGGTGATTTTGTGACAAGGCTGAAGGTGGAAGAGTGACGGGAGTGAAGCTACTGCTCTGCAATCCACTTCCTTTCTCACTTTTCCCCACGGTTTTGCATGGATTCGTCCACTCAAATAACGCCAGAATGCGCTAATTTTGTGGCAGAATTTTATTTTTTTCTGGGGAGGTACTTCTAAATGGCTCCGACAAAAGTGCCTGAAATGCCAGGAAATCATGTTTCCGGTCTCCAATTTCTGAAAATATCCTTGGGGGGGGGATACCCTCCCCCCCCTGCGGCGCTTCGTGCCTTCGGCGCTCGAGGTGGCCAGCTTCGCCGGCCACAGCTCCGCGGTCGGTGATCAGGGGCCCCCACATGTTCCAGGCCCCAGGGTCCCAAACCATGGTTAACCCGGCGTTGGTTCAATTAATGGACTAAACTACCAATATTGATAACGTGTTGGCTCATTAGCTTATAAATTATTCGGGTGGGGCAAAAAAGGGGCGAGTGCGGGAGAGGACTGTCCCGTTGCACGCTAATAAACGAATCAACACCCTATACTCTCGTGACAAACGGTCGTCTCTGTGCTATTCGGCGAGGAAATGGTCCGATGCCGGTTAGGTCGGTCATTTCGAGACTAAAATATGGTTCTAATTTTATTTCAATAATTAGCTTGTGCGTAGGGGTCTTTAGCAGTGGGAGAAAACCCACGTGGTTGGACAGGCGACCCTACCCCTTGTCGCGTAGAACCGGGGAGTGGAGTGTGTGTGGGAGGGGGGAATATTGTTTGTCCCCAAACAGTATTTTGATAGCCTCGTTTGTCACGCATATTCGTTTTTCTGCAATATTCTGCTCTGCTATTGTTAATTGGGCATAATAAACGTTACGTAAAAATATTTGGAGCTCTGTTTAAACCCGAATGATATTAATACGCAGTTAGGTTAATCGGACAGTTATAATTTGGAAAAAAAAATTACTTTCATTACGGCAGTGTTGACTGGGATAAGGTATAATCAAACCAAACACTGCGAGGAGTATGACAAACATGGACGAAACAGACTTTAGCTTAATGTTATTTTTGAAAAAATTTAATATTTTCCACGTTACAGGCGCATGTGGTTTGCCTTTTCTGAAACAGACTATAGGGGTTGTGACGTAACTCCTGTAAAACCACTATAGGAAATAAAAAAAAAATAAAACAATCGTCAGCAAAATTATATTACTTGACTCGCTGAAAAACAACAAAAAACAACATATGCGGGAAGCATTCACTACGTATACGTCTCAAGTGACACAATTAAGTTTATTCAGTTTCGAGAAGCTACTCTCTAAATTTTCCTGACAACTGTATGTTTATATATATATATTTTTACAGAGCTTTGGGCTAGAATGCCACGGTCCTACTAATCACCCACAAGGACAGACAACAAAAAATTAAAATGTTCCATCCACAGCACACAAAGTATTGCAAAAGGTGACCGAAAGGAAAGATATGTATGTGGACACATTATACACACCATTTCATCAACAAATTGAAAACATTATGGATGATTTAAATATGGCCAAAGTGTTCCTAGTAAACACCGACAAGACATTGTGGCACAAATGATTTTAGAAATCACAAGAACCAAAAACAGTGGTTTTCTTGCTGTCAATTTTCACTTATATAACAGTGATAATATATATTTAGACTACACATCTATATCATATCTTCCCTTAACTAATCCACGCAGCTATTGAAAACTATATTTAATAAAACCTGTGTGTCTATTCTATGCTGATAAGTGGATTGCAGAGCAGTAGCTTCACTCCCGCCACTCTTCAACCTTGTCACAAAATCACCCTTCACCCTTGATTATTTTCATCAATCACAATAATTACACTACTCAAAAATGGGCACCTCTTACATTAAAATCGTTACAAAAAATACAAATTAATAGCGCTGCCAAACCGCCAGTTATTTTTCTCACGATTGTTAGGTGATATTTTCGCCACCATTTTAACGTTATAATTATTACTTGTAACACGTAATGAGAGAAACATTTGCTTCGTGTTAAATCACTTGTTTTAAAAAATCAATGTGAAATATAAAGTAGGTGGTGGTCGTTAAGTCTGACAGGAAACAAATGGTATGTTAGTGATAATCATAGACAGTAGTAATTCTGCTCATTAAACTTGCTTTACAATACACTCACAGTCGACGATACAATCAATCTCTATTTAACATCGATAAAATCAATTATCTTACCTAAATAAAATCTAAACACATTGATTTTTGTAGTTTTGTAGAATAAAATACAAACGTACCAAGTTTCGTAGTTGTTTCTGTGACAACGTCTAGAATTGAAGTGATGTTTTTTTTTTTTTTTAGTTTCATTCTAAAATATTGCCCCATTTAATTGCAAAGAAGAGAAGCGAATGTTGAACTATTAACCATTCAGTGTCTAGTTATTGCTCTGTGGAGCAAAATACAAGCTTTAATAGTTAATAGCATTGTCATTAATTCAAAGAAGGGTTTAATTTTCCAGAGGTATCTAATCTATCATATTCCTGAAGCAATGGCCCGAGAAATCTCTCTCTAGCCATTGCTGGAATAGCGTCTGTTTCTTGAACTTTTGCGGGAGTGCAGTGTCTATTCTCCCCGTTCAATGAAAGCTATCACTTAAGTACAGCAACATGACAGTCCTTCGTTCAATCTGAGTCTTCCCTAAAACTTTGGACAGTGATTTAAGGTTTTAAAAAGGGTGAAAGTATGTTCGTTTCCAAACAGTATTGTTTACATTTCATTCGACTTGATAGCATCGTTTGTCACACAATTAGTTTTACTGCAGTATTCTCCTACGCACGGGTTAATTAGGCATAATAAAAGCGTGAGCCATGACGTAACGTTATGTAAACATATTTGGTCCAATACTGGCACTCGTTTTAAATGTAAAGCATTTGTATGGTAGGTAGTGATTGGTTGGTAGTCGGACTACTGACCAATCAAAATTTAACACAACAATATCCACTCATAATAGCAGTGTGTAGTGAGATTACCTGTAATCAAACGAAACGCTGCGCGGAGTATGCTAATCTATAGAAATTACAATTTAGGTGTGACCAAAAAAAATTGGATGTCAGTAGCGGATCCACTTATAAAATAGTTCTATAGAAAAAAGGAATAGAGCCAGATGGAATTGACATGCCATCAACCTAATCCAACAGCTTATTTGTAACTTGTGTGTGGTCTTTGATAAAATCCGGATGCATACCACCGGTACAGTTAAGTATCAGCGCAGACCGTTGTCGTGGACGGAGCAGTGTATACTTACTCGTTTTACAATAAATGAAACCAAATCTCGTTTAAGGAGTTCACATTGATACCAAAATGTGTTGTAACTTAGCT
This sequence comes from Patella ulyssiponensis, assembly GCA_963678685.1. Classification (NCBI taxonomy): domain Eukaryota; kingdom Metazoa; phylum Mollusca; class Gastropoda; family Patellidae; genus Patella; species Patella ulyssiponensis. The sequence goes on along the minus strand of OY783226.1, from coordinate 26,862,743 downwards.
CTGTAACCTCATATTTTTTTTATATATACGCCCACATTATTATGTGGACGTATTATGCAGTCGCCTAGTCTGTCCGTCCGTCCACAATTTTTATCCGATTTTGATGAAACTTAAAATATACTATTCAAAAAAAGTAGGGGATATTTGATTTTTAAGTGTTATTAAAGTCACCTAATGAAACTGACGAGGAAACAAATGACAAAATGAAATGAAGTTCACATTCATCGATTTATTCCAAATGATCGTTAGACTAAGTAAGGCACAGACTGACCATTATAAGGGTAAAAAGATACCCGGGGTCAAACAGCAAAGTTACCACAGCATCACAACAAAGTCAGTAACGGGTAAATCCTTCTCTGTTTGCCAAACAAGCATTGATCCGACGTGGCATACTCCTAATGAGACGTCTAAGGTCATATTGGTCCAGATTGTCCCATTCCTGTTGCAACGCAGCAGCAAGTACTTGGACATTGGCAGGACGTTGTTGACGTTGACGTAACTTCTGCCCAAGCATGTCCCGGACATGCTCGATGGGGGAGAGGTCGGGACTCAGTGCTGGCCAAGGTAATGTGGTGATGTTCCGTTGTTGGGGGTAACCTGTAACGATCTTGGCCCTGTGACATCTTGCGTTGTCATCCTGGAAGATGAAACGGCGGCCATGACGTCGTGCGAACGGCACAACATGGACTGCCAAGATGTTGTCCCGGTAGTACTGGCCTGTAACACGCCCTGCAACAACATGTAAAGCCGTTCTTCCAGCAACAGTGATGCCTCCCCACACCATAACAGAACCACCCCCAAATCGATCATGTCTGATGACGTTAACGTCTTGAAAGCGCTCGTTTCAACGACGCCACACCCTCCTACGTCTGTCCAAAAAATCAACAGTGAACCTTGACTCATCTGAAAACATCACATTGCTCCAGCGTCGATTATCCCAGTGTTGACGATCCCTACACCAACGACGTCTTGCCTGAATGTGATGATCTCTCAAACAAGGGATCACGCGAGGACGTCGGGCGCGAAGGTGACCCCTATGCAGTCGATTCCGAATCGTCTGGCCACTCACTCTCACACCAGTGTCTGTTTGAAGACGAGCGCTGATCTGATTTGCTGTGATGACACGATTTCTCAAGGCCAAGGTACGGATAAATCGATCCTGGGCTTGAGTTGTCGCCCTTGGTCGACCTGAGCGTGGTCTGTCCTGTACAGATTGTGTATCACGGTATCTGGACCATAGCCTGCTTATGACAGACTGAGAAACATTCATCGTCCGCTCCACAACCGCCTGTGTTGTGCCGATCTGTAGCATGCCAAGGGCACGTAACCTTTCATTTTGGGTAAGCCGACGCATATCAAAATTTGTTTTCTGGTCAATAAAACAATTAAACTGATGTTTCCACCCCGGAATTCAATGCCACAATGACTGTAACATTCAAAGTCAGAGTCGTGCAAATCTTGGGTTGGACCCCCATGATGATCCCAAGCATCACCTGCATTCCATGCGGTAGCTATAGGTGCGTTTGGGCAGCACATGGAACTGGAAATGTTTCTTCTGTTAGGTTCTATAGTGACTTTTTTCGTAGTCATTTGCATATTTTAGTATTATGCCCCCAAAATCAAATATCCCCTACTTTTTTTGAATAGTATATATCTTTATTTCCCAAGTATTCAAGTCCCTTTCGATATATGCGCATTTCAGACCATAACTTCCTGGATTATGACCCCTGAATGTCGAAAAATCGCCTTTTTCGAACATTTTCTCCACATCTCTTGAAAAATGTGGGCGTATCTGGTCGGGCAACCGCTGGTTTATTATATTATGATATTTGTTCAACAGTAATTAAGAGTGCTAATGAAAGGAGGATGATGCGCATGGGTTTCATCAAAATTTTAAGTAGGCCTAAAGCGATACACCTCCTCTGAAATCAAAATGGCGGTTTTGTAAATTGAAATAGAAATAGTTCAAACTAAATTATCCCGGTGATTACCAAATGGACTTATTTTATACGATGGGAAATGAAATAAATGTCATATAACCATTAGTTGCAAAATTACATTTACACGACTGTCTTCATCTTAAAACACATCACGTACTTCATACTAACATTAGTTACTTTATACTCAAATTCAATAATGTTTTTGCTGTAGATCATTTACTGTCGGTAAAACTTTGTCAGCAAAAATATCAAATACCAAATAGCCAGGCCCCAATTTTTCGAAAATGCTTTTTGTTACAAATCAGAGCAATGATTAAAATATACACAATAAAAAACTTGTTTTTCTTATTTTAATTTCCTCGACTTGGAAATCATCTGCAACACAAAAGAAGGTGATTAATCTGCATAAGGGAGATAACTGCATATCCATTTCCATTCTCTGCGAATTATCGAATATTTGTCGCAGTAATTAAACTAATGTTTCGCTATTTGACAATATTAAGTTGTTATTTGATGATAGTGGGTAGTATGTGATAAGTGTTTGATAGTATTGGGTCAGTTTCTGCTTGTTTTAGGTGATATGGGGAGGCAAATGGAACAGCCAGACATCGGTAATCGCATTTGAAGTACAATTCCCACGGTATAACTAATTATTTTTGAAAAAATTCAATTGATATACACATTTTGCAGTGTTATGTTGTAGTGTTGGGTAGTATGTGGTGATATTGAGGTGGTGCTGGGGTGGTATTGGGTAGTATTGGGTAGAATTGGGTAGTATTGGGTAAATCGTCCCGCCGCAAAAGATGCTTGTCCACAAACCTTTTTCACAACAGATGGCTGGTGTTCTATTTCAGCTATTTTGTGAAAAGCGACACAGCACCACAAGAAATGGCGTAGCCCTCGCGCATCGCGTCAATTTTTTTCATTAGCGACGTCGACTTTTTTTTAACACGACTAACTTCTCCTGAGGGGAGGGGGGGGGGGAGAAATGGGGTTTAACGTCCACTCGACACAAACTAGGTCATTTTGGGACTAACATATTGTTTCAATTTTATTTCGGCAATTCGCTTGCGCGTAGGGGTCTTTAGTAGTGGAAGGAAACCGGAGTGCCCGGAGGAAACCCACGAGGTTGAGAAGGCGCCCCTATCCCCATGCCACATACGCTCACACCAGGGCTCGAAACAACAGCCGCAAGTCAGAGGTGACCGGCCAGCTAGAGGTCGAAGCGCGGCACTCTAGACCACTAGGCCACCCCAGCCCCCCTCCCTTCTCCCGAGGAGACTGCATTATGTTATATCTTCTGCGTAAAATAAACAGTTTTTTTTTTAATTTATAGTATTATTTAAAGATACTATAAAGGTTGATGAATTACTTATTTCCCGTTGCTTCTGTTGGATAGCTATGCAAGACCAAGAATATAATGCACAAGAAAACAATCAGAAAAAATAGAGCTTCGCAAATACCAACTACTAACAGCTAAGGTTCATTGCAGATTTCGCCGTAGGTCACGAGAAGTAATTGGGGTTAGGGTTAACCCTCAAACTCCTCAACAATCACGTGCACTAACCCTATCTACATCTTGTGATCTATGACGAAATCTGCAATGGTACTTGGCTTTTAGTCTTATAAACTATGGGTTTAGTTCCTCCTTGTTAATTGTCCATAATTCTATCAAATGGATATAAAATTTGGATATGCTAAATGAAACAAGTAACATATTTGTAAATATGTCTTTTAGATTGTCTATGTCCCTGATCTATATAATGTACTATTAGCAGTGAAATATTATGTAACATTGATCTATAAGTATTATATTATCAGGGTAATGTGTGTGAAATAGCTTTGTTTAACGTCCGCTTCCATCAAGGTGATATAGTGTGTTTGTGTAAAATACCTTCTACCTAAGTGATTTCGCAGACATAAGATATTTACAGTGCAATATTAATCTAAGTTTATTATACTTACCATATACTTGTGTGTATGTGTATTACAATTCTAATATACAATATACTAGTCTATGTGTATTACACCTACAATCTATTGGTCTACGTGTATTACACCTACAGTCTACTAGGCTATGGGTATTACAAGTGTAATATATAGTCCACTGATGGATGTGTAATATATCAGCTACTGCAATAAACAAGCTACTGTAATATACAAGCTACTGGTCCATGTGTATTACAATAGTAAGTGCAGGGGGACTTACGTAAGTAAAGTACTGATATCTGCCGAGTCCGAATTCAACCATAAGGTATATTTTATCATTAAAAGTATGTAATGTTCAGGTTGTGGACCATCTAAAGGTCACAAGTTTACCACATTTAGATGAAAAATAAAACGAGCATCACTAGCTCTTGGATGATTCAACTTTGGAGCGCATTGAGCCTTATGGGCCTTCCCGAGGCGACAATTTTTGCGATGAAACTGAAACTATGTGTTAAGGATGAAAAGTTATTGGATGAGTTCAGTTAAACATCATACCTTACATTCTAATGCTATAGCCCCTGTTTTTCAGGCAAAAGTGAAATATGTACGAATTTTGTAGGCCCTCCAGGTGGGCTACAATTGTCGCATTCGGCGGAAACTCAACAAATATGTTAAAGACCACGTAAGACGAAAAATCCCAATTGCATATACGTATAGCCAACTGTTACTCTATCCATTTTACGGAAAGTCTATTTTTACGACTTCGAGTAAAGATAGCTGAATTAATTTAACGTAACCATGGACTACATATCGAAAATTTTTCAGGTCAATTTTACGTGCACTTTAAGGATCTAAAGATCTTGAATGAGGGGATGGGCCCTTTTGATATTACCCCTTCCCCATACATTTCCTTCAAAATATGGGCGTAACTTGAATGGCAACCACTTGTTTCAACTTGTCATAACTGATAGCAGTGAATTAATTGATGGACAAGGACCATGGTTATAACGGAAGTGAGATGGGGTATAATATAAATAAAGGTCGACTGTTCAGTTAAAGGTACCTTAGATAAAGAGCTGACAGTTCTCACTATAATAGTTTAAACATGATAATGTAAATGGAATTGATGGAATTTTCAGTCAAATTGATCCACTCTGAACCGAGAATTTAGCGATCGAATTTTCGCCTTCGCCTCGATCATCGTTACTTAAGTCCGAACAATAAAAACATAGTCTCTATTATCTATTTCATGATTAAATCATGAATAAAAGTTGGGCAGCAAATTGGATCCTAATCCCGTAAATATCAAAGGCTAGTGTTGACATCGAGAGCTGATTATGGCCTGGATAAGTTAATTAATGTCTAATTAACAATTTAGATAACATTTCAGGCCGAAAGAAAGACCTGCAATAGGCAGTTTTAAGTGTTGGTATAGAGCACAGCAAGGGTTTCTTCTGAAAGTCTCACTTCTATGTTAAAATCAGGCGTCGTTGTATCTAACTGTATAATTTCTTGCGTGCAATAACCTGTAAAAAGGAGTACTTGCTGCAAAATTGTAATACCCCCCCAACTCCGCCGGCACGACAACAAGCTAAAATGATAGGTCGCTAATGGCGCGTTGTGTTTATTTCCTAATTTCTACTTTTCGATTTGCATTATGGTTTGGTATGCGTGTTGTCGCCCTCTTACTGACATCAATAAATACAAAAATGTGACTATGTCGAAAGTCGCCAAGACGGTACACAAGCCAAAATGCAAGTCGAAAATAAGAAATTAGGAAATAACGAGGGGCGCTTTTATCGCAGTGTATTATTTCCTAATTTCCTATTTTCGAGTTCATTTTGGCTTGTATACCGTACTGTCACCTTACATTTTGTCGTAACTTCGACTTTTCTACTTTCCGACTTTCGTGTTTTGAAGGGGCGAAAAGTAAAAATTATAAAAGGCAGTTATAAGCTTCTATAGGAATATAACGTCGCCGAGCGCTGAATATCGAAAGCGTTCATTCTCCCTTGACCGCAGTGATTTGCACAAAATTTTAATAAAATTGGATAAAAAATGTAGCCTCTATCCATTTAAAAGGGTTTTGCATCAAGTAGTCTGCCGGATTTAGATTATTTCCTGGAAAAAACTCACATCAAAGCAAACTTGGTCTCAAATGAAAGGTGGGGTCCGTAGGTACTCCAGAAAAAAATGACCCATCATGATCGCTTGGGGAAAATTTTTGGGGCGGGGTCAAAGGTCAAAGTTGACCAATCAGAAAATAGCAGTCAATATCTCAAAAACTATCAATGTTAGACCCTATAAATTTATTATTAACATCATGTACATAATTTCTACTATGCTAGATGAGTGGACAGCGATGTCCGATACGCTGAACCTTGATTCTTAAGTTGCGGGTCTCCTTCCCATGGGGCGTGTTGTCGCCCTCTTACTGACATCAATAAATACAAAAATGTGACTATGTCGAAAGTCGCCAAGACGGTACACAAGCCAAAATGCAAGTCGAAAATAAGAAATTAGGAAATAATTTCAGCTTCATCAACCCCACATTATCCAACCCTTCAAAGCTTGACAAACCAAAAAATCACACACATCCAATTTGAGTCCTTATATCTTTCCGTGGCAACATCGTCCATCAATTGAGAAGGTTATTTAAAACATAAGCAGAAATACAAAACAAATTCCACAAAGACGCATCAACTAAAGAGTTAGTAAATGCTAATGGAAAGTCAAAGCTCACAAACCCTACATTCCAGAAAGGCTGTGTCTACCAAATTAAGTGTAGATGTGGAGAATATTACATTGATGAATTCAAACGACCCTAGACCATGTGCATGTGTCCAAAGCCCCGCCCCCTGTTTCCTATCTCCGTTGATATAATCTTACCTAACGTTTCGTCGACACATTAACTCGGTCATTTTGAGACAACCACATAGGCCTAACTTATCATTTCTATGGTGAAACTTTGCAAAGGTGGAACTTTGCCCAGACAATCGCATAAGTCCATTGGTATAACATGCATCTGTTATAACAACAAATTTAAAAATAAGAATCGTCAGTTTTGGCCATTTCACCCTGGCCCCCGCTTTCTCGTCATCAGAGATAGAGGGGGAATTCTCACACTTAAAGGGACTATCTGAAAAATAATCGCCAAAATGTAGAGTCGTTTGGATGTGAACATCAAAACTGCTTATCCGGACACTTAACCCTTTTAAGATTTCGGGTCAATTTGTTTTTTGGGTTACCCGATAATCGATTCCCGTCCCAATAGAGGTCTATAAAGTGCATGGCCAGCGTTCAGGTCTCCTTAAAAAGTGTTTTTGGCTACATCTGATGTTGGTCGACTTATGCACAAAAGTTGATTGCTGTGCGCAGAAGTAGAATAAAACATGAAATTTTGACATTTTGTCAGCCCCCCCCCCCGCTCCCCCATGGGAAAGAGACCCGCAACTTAAGAATCAAGGTTCAAAGTATCGGACATCGCTGTCCACTCATCTAGCATAGTGGAAATTGTGTACACGATGTTAATAATAAATTTATAGGGTCTAACATTGATAGTTTTTGAGATATTGGCTGCTATTTTCTGATTGGTCAACTTTGACCTTTGACCCCGCCCCAAAAATTTTCCCCAAGCGATCATGATGGGTCATTTTTTTCTGGAGTGCCTACGGATCCCACCTTTCATTTGAGACCAAGTTTGCTTTGATGGGACTTTTTCCAGGAAAACACATAAATCTGTGTTTATCCGGCAGACTACAAGGGGGTGATGACGTATGAACGAATGCCACGGTGCGCTAAAAATCTAAATCGGTCGTCACTTGATGACCCCAATGGCCTTTATTAATCCGAATAGTGTGGCATGTGCACACCAAAGATTTAAGTTGAAGTAGCTTTAAAATATCACATAAGACAAGGTATGATTACTCTTTCAGGATATCTAGAAGGGCACGTCAACACAAAGTATTAAACTTGTCCCCAGAGCATCTAGCTAAGATGTATGGAGTTAAAGCGCACCCAGATTGACAAAACCTAATGTTTCATCTTGGCCCACATCGACCCTGCAGTGACACAACCATCGCTTGCGCCACCGCTGACAAGTGAGTACCAGGGTTGACAAAACCTAAAGATTCATCTTGGCCCACACCGACCTTCCAGTGCCGTACACCTACAACCACCAGTACCAGTTTTGTAAGCATTAAGATGCTGTTTGAAGCATGTTGTCTGTTACCATTTTAATTAATACAGCGAATACCTCTGAAAACTGATAACACCAACCGCGTCTCCGAGTCTAAAACCAGGAAAATGTAATATAACGAATTAGATGTAAGAAAGTGAAATTTCCCATTAACTAAGAAACTGATAAAAAAAGATTAGAAAGAATGAACCATTATATTTATAATTAGGGAATACGAATAATGTTAAATTAATTACACGTATATTGTAATTATTAGCTCATGTCTCTAAAGACACCAATCTCATGTGAAAATCAATAAAATGCATTTAATACCACCTGTGTTCTTTCTTTTATCTTCTTTAACCTGAAAACACAAATGCGTCTTTTCTATAAGAGTAATTATTACTGGAGAAAGGTCAGGACTATGTAAAACCAATAAATCTTAACCCAAAAAGCATTTCCCACAATTGTAAGTAGAATTTTAATGTACAAAATGATAGCTATGCTAGCCTTATCAATGTCGTTTGTTATCATTACTGTTATCAACATTTTAATTCGGACGCCATCGATGATCGTAACGGAAGGCAATGGTTATAAAAAATGGCGTCTACTAAGATGATGATAAAGACAATAGTAGGACCAAAAAACTATGAACTATTATGATAAAAATATCGTATGTGATAAACACAAGGAGGTAGTAAGGTGCATGCAATTCTTTTTCTTGCCAGCCTTGCAGGAACCACCACTGTTCAGTGAAGACCGAGCTTGAAACTCTAAATGACAACTATTATCAAAGGTCATCTGGGTAGTTAAATACCCCGAATTTCATCAAACTCGAATTCGAGATCATTATTATCCTTAATGGTTAACTCTGATTTCAGGGCACTATTGGCGCTACTCTAGATTCAGGAAAAGTGTCGTTATTCAAATACACATGTATGTAAAGTTTTAAATTTGATAGCGGAATGAACAACGCTTTTGTTCGAATGTGATTTATTAATATGAACTGTGACATTATCCACAGTACTGAACGTGACTGCGGGTAGAATCTTGTGAATAAATTTATCACGTTCTTAGAATTGCATGCAGGACTTGGAAGATTACCCGCTCTTGAAATATTGCCAGTGTCTAACTTACAAACATCTAGATCAATAAGCCTTCGAAAAATAAATGAGAGAGCGAGAACTAAGCGCCATAGGAAATATTTTCGACACAGTTGTCTGACTAGTTGATAATATGAAGTGTATCTTTTATGGACAATCAACAACAAAAAATAGATGTTAGAAAAATCAAAATGTAAAGTGACAAAAATTTAATACGGGTAGAACATTTTGACAGAAAGTATGACAGAAGATGTAATTTATGGTTTGAAAACGAGGTAAATACAGATAAAAAAACATATTCTGTTTACTTTTACGTTTTTAAATAGACACGGTCATTTTAACACTAAAAGTGTAAACTTAATCAGTAAAACAAAATCTGCAACAAACTACATACAGCTTCTTTTAATTTAATTAAACAAAGATTACGTCCTGAGGTTGGGGATATATTTGTCACAGGAAATGATTTCATTAAAATATCAACTCCCCAGACAAAGAGAAATAAGAAAGCACTACATAATCTTCACAACGTCTGCTCTCTCCTCCACTTTTACTGAGAGAGAACAGTAGACGTTAATTGAATTAAAATTGGCCTGAGATATTATAATATATCAAAAATGGAAATTGCGTGATTTTACTACAGCTTCACAAAGATGTTGGCGATTTCGGATAGCTTTGGCGTGACTTTCGATAAATTCGAATTAAAACATATTAAAGAACCTTTAGGCGACAAGTTTCTAGCGAATAATGGAACCAATTATTTTATTAGAATTCACTGAACAAGATAAGATAGAGACAATATGTGTCACTAGAACTTTACAGACGTCATTAAATATTCTATTAAACGAAACCGGCTGAGATCGTGTTAAAGATAATGTACTGTATTAGTTAAAAGTTTAATAAAGAGTTGGTCATTCTGGGTATAATAATTCAAAATATATATATGATAAAAAAAAGAAAATATTGAAAATTTGGACAAGACACAGGCATCAACTGATTCTGCACCGTCTATGAGAATTGTCGAACGTTTGATTGACAGACGATAACTTCATCCACCTATTCTCAATTATCAAGTAACAGTCTCAATGACAATGGTACCGTGGTACGTTAACATGGTCAGCCATTTACTGATTTGATTTTTAATTGGACGACTATTTAAATCCGAACTGTGTCCAAGCCTTCCGAAAGGGTCTACAAAGCTGATTTTGAGCTTGTCAGGTAAATACTGGTCTAATTAATAATTCTTATAACAGCTGAAGCCTAAATAAAGGATTACAATATGTTGATTTAGCTCTTGCATAATGTATGTTTAACTAAGGTTGGTTGCCTTATCGACGGGACACATGCCTACAAGTTTCCATTGTCCATCATGGAAGGTTTGTCTGCGATATCAATACTAGCACCATCCATACGCACCAGTAGAAGCTTGTATTTGGATTGAGAAGGCTGTTACAGGCGGATGTCGCCATTAATTTATCACTTAAAGACGCAGTATGCAAGATCTATTTTCTCTGGTTTCAAATGTTATAGATCTTTATATTTAGGCATTTATGCACATGGCAACCCCTTAACCAACTCTCTAGATCATCAAATGGCTGAGATATTGAATGGATTTAGACACGATTGGCAGTTAATAATTTAATTCAAAAATGGATAATCCAACTTTGTATATTATCGCAACAACGGTAGCAATGCCAATAGAGACTAAACTCCAAAATATAGAGGAGTGGTGTATTTACCTTGTCTGAAAGTTTCAGCTCAAAATATTGCGTCGTTTGGACGTGAACTTCAAAACTACGTATCCTGACACATGGCTCTTTCATGATTTCCGGTCAGGTTTTTCATTAGGTAACCTGATGATTTATTACCGTTCCTGAAAGGATGAAAACAGTGCGTGATGTATGTGCTGTACTACACATTATTTTTCACCTACACGTTATTTTTATAAAATAAAAGTCTTGTTTTATCCAGACACCGTATAATACAGCTTGGGACACCGGTCTCCAATCATGGGCGTACGGGCTTGCTGACAATTAGGTGTGTGGGGGGCAGAACCCGAAAAAAATAAAATTTCGGGTTAACAGAGAGCGGCGCCAGTCTTCCTCGAGAAGTGAAGAAGCGGAGCGTACCTTGCATGGACCCCCACCCCCTCACCACACACACACCACCCCACACACACCCTTAAAAGAAATTTTTGGAATATTTGACGGATAAAAACCACGTTTTTCTGCTATTTCAGCCCGTGAACAAAGTAACTTTAAAGTAGTTGAGAGAAAATTTTGAAAATTAAACTGCAGCAAACGCATTTTCCTGCTATTCCAGTCTGTGAATACAGCAACTTCAATTTGGTCCAACATAGCCTACCTGGCTGACGCGAATTCCAAACAACCAATCAATCATCGCTGGGTTTGGGGGGGTCTTACCCTCCCGGATGAAATTTTGAAAATTTAACCACCGCAAATGCGTTTTCTGCTATTCTAGTCCGTGTAAGCAACTCCAAAAGTATCCAATGGTTTTGTAACCGAAATCCCACTCTGAATTCCAACCATACAATCAGACTGTTCCAGTTGCATTCACAAATAATAATCGATGCCCGAAAAATGTCGCACAAAGTAGAGTGGCTCCAGACAAAATTTTTAAATCCATAGTCAACTCAGTACAAATTCGTGATTCAATTAAAAGAAAAAGAAAATTAGTGTTATATTAGGGCTCGATGACAGTTAGGGAAACAAAACTACAAATGCCCGAAAAAGTTTCGGGTTTACAGACAATGGCGCCGGTTTACTTCGAGAGGCGAAGAAGCGGAACTAACCATGTATGTACTTGACAATCACACATGATCACGCAAAGAATAAATTGATTTGATTGAAAATTTTACATTACTTATCGCCAATTTGTCACTGCCAAACAGAGATGAGTTTAACGTCAATATTCGGGTTAAGTTTTCACTGACGTAAAACACGCACTGTAGTAATACTAAATCAGGAATATTCCTTGGTTGCTTGGCCAATGTAATTAAACTACAGATCTATATTTCGTTTTTTATACTTTCGATGGCCTACACTACATGAAGATCTGACCGGTTGTACTGGAATGTCGTGTCTGAGGTCGTACGGGTGACGTTTGGTCCTAGGACGTCACATATTGATTAATCCATCAGCATTGACGATTCTAGTGGTTTACCAACAGTTCCGTGCATCGCACACCAAGAACAGACCGTTTCATTGGCTAATCCCTCTTCTCAACCAGAACGCCGATAATATAACAACTCTTCAGGATCCTTGTACAGTAAAGAGAGGTAAAACGAAATTTTAAACAATGAAAAACGAAACGAAATAGGATCTGTGTTTTAATCAGATTATTTTGTAATATGAGTACAGTGCTGAAACAAGAATGACAAAGTGTTGTCTACTTTTTTATGACAAAAACTTCACATTCGAGAGCCCACATATTTTGTAACACAATTTTCCCAAAAGGCAGGGGACGTAACCTAGGAGGCTACGCACTAAATCAAACTCATCCAAGATCTTGTGATCCATAACATAATTAATTTAAATTGGACAAAAAATTGTGGCCTCTGAAGGGTCCATCCACAACCATGGTATATTGATTACATTCTTTGCCACTACATGCGTAAAGGTGGGGAGCAATTGAAACGATGAGTTACTGTTTAAAATCCACCAAAGTCGAACTTATTCGCGATTTGTGTGTAATGAACATGTATCCGCTGTTCGAATTCAAACTATCAACTTTGTTATACGAGCACTCCAATCTGAACACAAGACGTTGCTGCAACACTGACAAGGGAGGAACCTAGGATCAAACCCCCGGTCTCCTTGTTAGTGAGCCAGGAGTAAGTGGTAGTTAATAGGTGCGCTTGTTCTTTCAAGAATTTTAGATTCCAATACCTTTGCATACGCTATGTCTGAGCAATATACTACTGTAAATCTATTCAATACATGACTAAGACCAATAGACTAATCTGCCAAAATACATAACTGACATTTTTTGTGAAACGGCTAGACTATAGACAAGTTAACTTTAAATTGGGTGAGAAGAATGGTTTGGTGAATGACAGGATTAACTGTAAGGGTTCTATTATTAGACACGTCGTCTTTCTGCAGTTTGGTAGACTTTTTATATGGATCCATTGATCCTGTCTTCCACTAAGTGGAAATGATGACAATTATTAATGTACGTAAATTCTCACTAGCCTGATTGTCCAGCCAGATCAAGTTGCTGTTAGCTAACAAAATATTATATTGAAGAGATGCCTGGGTTAGACTATGCAGAATATACATTGGGTCATAAACATTTAATTTAAAATAAATTCAGTTTTCGGGACATTGCTCCCTTTATTGAAAACCTTGTGAACACGAAAAGTGGTATAGTTTTTATACGCCCACATTTTCATATGGACGTATATTGTCGTCGCCCCGGTCCGTCCGTCCACAATTTGTTTGTGGACTCTCTACAGGTCACAATTCTTATTCGATTTTGACGAAACTTGAAATATAGGTTTATCCCCATAAGATCTCGGCTGCTTTCGATATTGGCATGTATCGGATCGAAACTTCATGGATTATGGCCCCTGATTGTACGAAAAATCATGTTTTAGCTTGTGGACCCTATAAAGGTCACAATTTTGAGTAGATTTTGATGAAACTTGACAAGTATGTTTCTAACCCAACGATCTTGGTTCCTTTCGATATTTGCGCCCATCGGATCGTAACTTCCCGAATTATGTATATGGCCCCTGATTGTCCGAAAAATCGCCCTTTATAGCTTGTGGTCCCTCTGGAGGTCAAAATTATTATCTGATTTAAAAAAAAACCGTTTTATTATATCACCGTTACATGGTAATGCAGGTTGAGTTCGAATTTCGTGAAAATCGGACCCAAAATTGACGCACAAAATGGCCGCCGTTGGTACGCAAATAGTGTGAAAATATGTTATATCAAGGTTGTGGACCCTATAGAGGTCACAATTTTAATTCAATTTTGATGAAACTTGAAATACATTTTTATAACCTAATGATCTTGGTTCCTTTCAATATTTGCGCATATCAGATTTTAACGTCCTGAATTATGGCCCCTGATTGTACGAAAAATCGCCTTTATTATCTTGTGGTTCGTCTGGAGGTCACAATTATTACCTGATTTCAAAAACCGTTTGATTATCACCGTCACACTGTAATGAATGTTCAGTTTGAATTTCGTGAACATCGGACCAGAATTGCTGAACAGAATGGCCGCCACTTTTACGCGAATGGTGAAAAAATATGGTATATTAAGGTTGTGGTCCCTGTAGAGGTAACAATTTTAATCCGATTTTGATGAAATTTGAAATGTAAGTTTATAACCCAAAGATCGCGGTTCCTTTCGATATTCGGGCACTTCCTGAATTTTGGCCCCTGATAGTACGAAGAATGATGTTTTTTTACCTTGTACACTCCATGGAGATCACAATTTTATTCCGAATAAAAAAAACGTTTGACTATATCCCCGTTACACAATAATGATGGTTGAGTTTGAATTTCTTGAAAATCGATAATTGAACAGCTAAATCCATAATATTAAATTCTCTACGGGGCAGAACTATATAAAAACCAAACAAATTCTAATGATTTTCAGATAATTACTTAATATGCGACAACTCTTGTTGACTGCCTGGACGATTTAGCTGCCGTGGGCGTATGTGTGGTTGCCTGGCAACCCATTTTTTAAAATATGGCGTGAAGTATTGGGGCCGTGAGAGACGAACTGTTCGCGCCAGAGTTATGCTTCATTAGCAGAAAACCGTGTTTTGAACCCGATTGATATTCAGTGTTCCGCAATCTTCTGTTCCGGAATTACTGCTATTTGTAGAATACCTGAAGGCATTCGGGGTTACAATCTTTAACGGACCATTTAAAATTTGGTGTGAATCATTGTAGTCATGCAAGGCCGAGGGTACCCATTACCACCCCTCACCCCCTCTCCAAAATGCCTTATGAACGCGATTGAGGCTACAGTTTTTAACAGATTTTTTAAAGCTTTTGGCCAATGAGACGATAAGCCGTGTCCCTGTTTGCCCATTCCCCACTCACCTCTTGAAATGTGTGGGTGTGTATTGGTTTAACTGTGGAAACACTAGAAAATGATATATCACAAAGTAGTTCTTGATATACAAAATAGGAACCATAAGATTAATGATGGAACAGTCCTAAAATGACAGTTACCACAAAAACACGGCTGATATGATGGAAAGTACTAATGCTGTAAAGCGCATACTGAGATTGTGAGATTAATCCAGAAACTTGGCGAAGACGCACACGATGACTTGGTCTAAACCCAGATCTCTCTCAGTCTGTAACCGTAAAAGTAATCCGGTGGACGCTAACTAATAGCACGTGTTGTCTAACGAATAGTCTACAAGACCGACGATCTAGAGATAAACAATGCTAAAAAATAAGATCCTGCACGTGAATGTGAAATTGGGTGACGTGATCATCATCGATGGAAGTGGTTTTATCTTGGTAATATCGTCGATAAAATTAGGGCAAATAACAAGGATGTCACAGTCAGGATTTCTCAAGATCGAGAAGCGTTTACCATTTTATAAAAGAACAGAATTTATCTGAAGACCTAACTTCAGTAAACTCCGTATTGATTTATAGGGCTGGAAATCTTGGTATAACTGTTCCCGGGAGAATATTTCCAGCATTCAACTTTGTACGATGAGCATATGAAAATTAATTTGAAGAAAGGCGTTTCGGCAGAACAGTTAGTGCTGCCCTGGCAATATTCCGTCCTCTTTGCACATTTAACCGCTGAAATGAAAATATGAGTCATATAATGATCGAAGTATTGCTGTGAAAAGAAGTAAAACCATTGTTACATTCGTCCTGAGCTAGAACATAAAGAATCGATGTGTTTTTTCTGATTATAACCCAGACCACTAGGCTGTATAAGTAATATATAATTAATGTAGTAAGCAATATATAAGTACACGTATAGTACTCATTATCACTTACTCTAACTGTATTTATTTATTATATAACTCCAATTATCCGAGATTATTAGTAGTTAACGCATTATGTCATTTTAGCTTGGTCAGTCGGGATTCAATAAATATACTGATATTCATAATTTCATTAGAATGATATTACACGACTTTCCCAGTTACAGTTACACTCACAGTTCTTATTTACCATATGAAAGTCCACCGGGAGGAGTTCGAAACTGGTAGGGTCATTTCGCCAATGTTGATTTCTCTCACAACTTATTCATGAGGAATAAAAATCGAAAGTCAGTAAAAGTTCAATATTAGGCCGCCTTGAATACAAACCGGCAGCGCGTAGTCGACGACAAAAATGGGCGTACGGACGAACTTACGCGGGTCCATCACAGTAGCACCTTTCCGGGGAACGTGGTAGCGTACGGTCCTATCGGTGCCAGTCTTATCGAGGCGTTGTTAAAATTCCAATTCTGTCACATTGAAGAGATAAGCGCCCTAATGGCTTCTCGTGGTAACCGTCTCGAGTCTCAAGTGGCTCTGGTATTCGTACATTCTTCAATTAACGTAGCAGCGCGCTCGTTGTCGTTTCCACAGAATTGTCTGAAATGCTGGCTGCATTCTATTTTACAAAATATAGTGGCGAAAATATTCATTCACTTTGAGTCACTCTTACTCCGCCCGCTCGACACTTTCTTCTCTGATCGGATAAACTAGTGATTTGGCGACAGGCGGTATCTGTTAAGCTCTATTTATCTCGACGATCAATGCCTGAAATACTGCCAGACTGCATTTCGGGCCGTCTACTTTTCAAATTTTCGTTGAGGTTCGTTTATTTCACAAAATATAGTGGCGAAAATATTCATTCACTTTGAGTCGCTCAATCCGCCCGTTTGTCACTTTCTTCTCTGGTCGGATAAACTAGTAATTTGGCGACAGGCGTTATCTTTATCTCGACGATCAATGCCTGAAATACTGCCAGACTGCATTTCGGGCCGTCTACTTTTCAAATTATTGGGGACCTCATTGAGTTTCATGTGACACTTTCCTCTCTAGGGTCGGAAAGACTAGTGATCAAGCCAGAGGTGACATCCGATCAGCTCTATTTATCTCTACGATCGGTGCCTGAATACTGTCAGGTAGCATTTCCAACAGTCTATTTTTCAAAATTTTCTTGGGGAGGTCCCCAAAACCCCCACAAGGACTCGCTACTTTAGCGCATACAAAGGTACTTCGTTGAGGTTCGCAAGTCCGTTCGTTTGCCGTTTTGGTCTCTGATCGTATAAACTTGTGATCAGGCTACGGACAGTATGTGGTCAGATTTATTTATCTCGACGATCGGTGCCTGACTGAATACGCTGTCAGAGAGCATTTCCGAGAGGGGCAAAGGGGTTGGAGGGGCAAAGCTGGGGCAAACTCCAAGGTTAAGGGGGCAAAGGCACGAGTATCAATTAACTAGGGGGGGGGGGTATCCCCCAGAAAATTTTGAAAAACAGGCTGCCAGAAATGCAGCCTGGCAGTATTTCAGGCAATGACCGTTGAGGTAAAGTGTCAAACGAACGGACTCGACGAATCCCACTCTCGAGCGCCAATGTCGGGAGTATTTATGGAGGGTATGGGGGACCTCCCCCAGAAAAGTTTGAAAAATAGACTCTCGGAAATGCTCTCTGACAGCGTATTCAGACAACGTTATGTTGCGAAAAGCGTGAAACGGCGAGAAAGGGGATTGATCACTTCCGGTTATCTGTTCACGTTGTTTGTTTACTATAGGCCCTGTAGCGATATTTTCATTTAGCGCTTTTTTGTAGTTTTAAATATGGCATCATATGGTTAAATGGTAGACCTGTGTTTTGTTTGCTACCCAGGGGGGTGCCAGCTTGTTAAGCAAATATATTTCATTTTGATTTATTGTGATACTTTGTATGTTTTATTTATTTTATTTACTTCTCCTTTTCATCTTGTGTATGGGTGTGTGTGTGTGTGTGTGTGTGTGTGTGTGGGAGGGGGTAACTTCGGAACGGAAAGTCGCGCAACGCTAAATATCGACGGGGTTTATCCTCGTTCTCTCATGACGACAATGCTTCACTGCAAATGTCACAAGAATCTTTGGAAAACTGTAGCCTCATAGCACATTGTATGGCGTATGCCCGTCTTCATTAGCCCAGTAAAGCAGTTGAACCGATGGATGTTAAATCCCATTTCATTACCACTCCCCTCCCCTTAGCACACTATATGACAGGTGTACATCTTATAATGGGATTGAGGAGTTTTAAACTTAAACCAAATAGTGGATGAATTGTATACGTCATATGAAATCGTCTTACAATCCGTGAAACAATGTGTGGTGCTAGTGAAAATATCCGTAAGATATATTCTCCAGTTGGAATCAGATACATTAACCAGTGTAACTATTATTGTGTGTAATATATGGCTGCCAACTATTATCCTCTCTAATAACTACCTCAAAGCCATTAACAACGCAACTTCAAATTCAAATTGTATTTACCGCAACAACTTTTAAAAAATGTACCCAATAATTGACAAAATCGAGATAACAAGCATCTGTGGATAATTTCATGAAAGAGTTCACTACAAATGCACAAGTCAGAGAACCTTGAAACAAAGCAGGGATCAGCTGAAGTCAATATCTGGTATGTCCACCCTGAGCTCTTACACATGCCTGTAGTTACCGTAGCATGGACTGGCACAGATGTTTCACCACATAGGGGCATAGGGGCCAATCCATAACACGTACATGGTGATAGTTCAGAAAGTCTCTTGTCAACCTGGCAGTGTGGGATCGGGCGTTGTAATGATTGAAAACCATCTGTCGACGGACGCCATGATGAGCCAGTAATGGAAGCAACACCGGACGAAGGATGGCGTTAACATAATGTTGAGTGTTAAGATTGCCTTGAACCACCACCAACTTGGACCGGTAGTTGACGTTGATAGCGGCCTAAACCATGGCGACACCTTCCCCACCACGCAGGTACCAGCAAAGATTTCATATCGACGTCGGTAGATACGGCGACGTCCATCCTGGGGTTGAATCGGAATTCATCCAGATGACATTTCGCCCTGGTGTGTTGTGCAGATACCCCTGATTTGCGGTCCACTGCTGTCTGGCAAGTCGATGACGGTGTAAAATGACTTGACCTTGATAAGGTCGATGGCAGCGTAACCTAGGAGCAGCCAGACACCTTTGGACAGTTTGGGGATGGCAGTAGCTGACCGGAACCTGCTGCACAGATGTTGTAGTGGGATGTGGCGATCTTGAACAGCGGTTGTTACAGGTGGCGTTTCAGGTCGGGGTCGATCGGGAACTCTTCCAGTGGCATTGAAGCGTTGTCTGAGGCGAGCAATGGTCGATGAGTGGACATTAAAGTGTCTGGCGACGGCTACCTGTGAAGCCCCCTGATCCAGCATGCCAATAGCTCTGTTCCTGTTTTCTTGTGCAAGGCGTGAAGTTTTTCCGAAGTGATGAATGTTGAGATTTTGATCTATATTTTGAACTATATTTAAAAGGGCAGAGTGCAGGGAATGCACATGCAAAACGTGTGACATGGAACTGCTTAAAATCGAGAAAGTTCATTGCCGGGAACTGATATTGGGTTCAAACTCATAACTCCACAAAAAGAGACCCATCACAAGTTTTCCCTATATGCCATAAGAAAGGAAAGCCTAAAAACGTTTACCAGAAATATTTCACGAATTAGGCATTGCGTTTTTAATAGCTTTGAGTATACCATAAGGGCGTGAATAGGCACACCAGCAGCATAGTTGTACTTGCTCAATGTAATAATTTTATCCAAAACTCGGTCTTAAATCGCGCCCCCGATATATTAATCATGCAACGTGTGATATATTGCGTTGACAAGCTTTACAAAGTCAAAACGGAACGGAAAGGTAACTGCGAAAAATATTTAAACGTATACCCCGAAAACACTTTACATTAAGACCACTGTCAGTTTACATGATTGTTCATGTTCGAATTTAAATGGGGAGATAACTCCTTAATGGGCATCGGATGTAGGTGACTACAATAAAACAAATATTATTGGTTTATATTAAAAGCACCAGTTTTTACGGACACTTATTTCCGTATGTTTTGTAAAGTTGTCATATACCAACTTTGTTTTATCAAATCCGTCGAAAACTATAGCATCTGCCGCGTTCACAAGTCAATTGTCGAGGGGCGGACAGTGTGTCTGTCTCTTACCCTAGACGTTTGGTTCTACCGGGATGGTTGGTAGTGTCAGAAAAAATTAAAGTTTTGTTTTTTTCTCCGTTCAAGGTTCGGGTTCCGTCCGTAAAATACCTTGCGTTATACACTTGCTGAATCATTGCATATATTCATCTTCGATCTCCACGACGCTTATTTATCAAACAATAGACAGGCCGCTTATCGCTAATTCTCCCCCTCCCCTTCCATGTGATATGATAGAAGGTACTTTAATTAAATTATTGGTGTTAGTATTATGTATTATAATTTACAATAACAAGCTGAATGTAAAACAAATGATGGGCGAAGCATTAAGTGCTGAAAGATTCCTTGAAATCATCTGATTCAAGCATAGCATATGGTGTGTTGAGAGATACATGTGTAAACTTTGGAATGAAATGGTAAAAAAACTCTGCAATATTTATATATTCTATAAATATATTTATTGCTCACACATTTTCTTTTAATAAAAACTGAACAGAGATTAAGGAAAATAAAAAGGAATTCTTAAGCCCTCGCTTTTGATTTTAAGATATCAAAAAATGAATCTATTCATGCTATTAATTAAAATATTGTAAGTTCGTGTCGTTGTGACTATTTCGGAATTGCTATTTGAGAATGCCAGGAAAAGCCACAAGGCTTCCTTGCCCTTTATGTTTAACTAGATTGATATTCATGTGGATTGGATGTCAGTTTTGAAGGACATCTCATTATATGCCATGTAAATAATAGCCAAGGGCCAATTGAGAAGTAGATAAAAATGGTCGCTAAAAGTGACATATGAGACACTAGAAAAAGGCTTCTGTTCTTTTCAAGAGCAGTAATTAATCAGTCTCTATTCATAAGAGTAATCAAAAGAGGGATAATTACATTTTCCATCTTGAACAGCCACCACATTATCAGTTCCAGTGCATGTGGTTATAAAGGTCTACTCGGACTAAGCCTATCAACCAAAAGTTTGGATATATAAATCTAGTAACCCGTTTGAATGATTACATCAGTCGTTTTCGATTCTAAATGCCCCCCCCCCCCCAAAAAAAAAAACAAAACAAAAAACGTTTGATGTGAAATGTTCAGGTTTCATGGATTAAAATACTATCGGCCATCAACGGTCTTTAACAAATCGTACAACCCGTGAACTGCTTAAAGGGGCATAACAGTGTCCGTGTGATGTTTGTGGACTGTCTACGGGTTTTGCTTCCTTTCGATATTTGCGCATATCGGGATGTAACTTCCTGAATTATTGCCCCTGATTTAACGAAAAATCGCGTTTTCAGCTTGTGGTCTCTCTAGAGGTCACAATTATTATCAGATTAAAAATAAAAAAAAAACAACAATATATCACCGTTACACTGTAATGACGCTTGAGTTCAAATTTCGTGAAAATCGGATTAAATAGTGTATTATAAGGAATATCAAAATTGTGAACCCTCTTGAAGCCACAATTTTGATCCGATTTTGATGAAACATGAAATACATGTTCATAACCCAAAGATCTTAGTTCATTTCGACATTCGCGCATATCGAATCATAACAACCTGAATTATGACTTTTACTACGAAGAATTCCTTTTTTGGCTGTGGTCCTTCTAGAGGTCACAATCATTATCCGACTTTAAAAAAAAACGTTTGAAAATATCACTGTTACACCTTAATGATGACTGAGTTCGAATTTCGTGAATACCGTACCACAACTGCTTTACGAAATGGCCGCCCCCCATACGCAAATAAGTGTAAATATATTGTGGAACCTCTAGAGGACACAATTTTGATCCTATTTTGATGAAACTTGAAATACACGTTTATAACTTAAAGACCTTGGTTCCTTACGATAGTGGATCGTAATTTCCAACGAAAATATTGTAAATATATGGTATATCAAGATTGAGGACCCTCTGGAAGACACAATTTTGATATCGGATCTAAACTTCCTGCACCCGGCCCTTGACTCTACGGAAAATCGCGAATTAAATTGTGGTCCCTCTAAGGGTACCAATTTTTATCTGATTGAATAAAACGTTTGAATACATCACCTTTACACTCTAATAATGGCTGAGTTCGAATTTCGTGAAAATGGGACCAAAACTGCCGGGAAATGGCCGCCACTCGTGCGCAAATAGTGTAAATATATGGTATATCAAGGTTTTGGACCCTCTATAGAAGGCGCAATTTTTATCCGATTTTGATAAAACCTGAAATATTATTTGTATAACCCCAAGATCTTGGTTCCTGTCGATATTCCCACATATCGTATCGTAACTTCAGGAATTATGGCCCTTGATTAAAGCTGAACTCCGATTACAAAACTACAGAAATGATCAAATAAAAAAAATTACTGCCGGTTGTTTTATTCATGCCAGTAACACCAAGCGAAATGCAACTCGAAAATTTGAAATTAAGAAATAAACACACCACGCAATTAGTGGAATGTAAAGACTACCACAAGATTTGGTCAGATAGTTGATGTGCTCCAAATCTGTTTCAAACACAAGCAGCAGAAACTGTAACGGGGCAATTTTCAAAATAATTGAGACTTTGTTGATTATCGTAGCAGTGGTACTTGTC
Organism: Patella ulyssiponensis; assembly: GCA_963678685.1. Taxonomy (NCBI): domain Eukaryota; kingdom Metazoa; phylum Mollusca; class Gastropoda; family Patellidae; genus Patella; species Patella ulyssiponensis. Next base: position 26,839,812 of record OY783226.1, on the reverse strand, counting down.
AATCGTGACAGTATTTTTATTTCTCATTTTCTATTTTTGAACTGTAATAGCAAGGACCGTCAGTTTTTTTTTAAAATAAATCTCATACATATTATAATGCATCGTTAACTTGTTATTTTAAAGATACGCTGATCGGATTACGTCAGTATATCATTGACGTCATTATAATTCTATATTTGGTTGTAAATATAGTGGTAATTATAACATTATTGCAACATAACAATTTCTGTCTGAAAGTCTACACCAAACTTACGTATATACCTAATATGATAGTTATATTTTGTAATAAACATTTATATTATTTCTATGTTACGTGTAATACTGTTTGTACGCAATACACGCAAGTATAGAATACTAGAAAGTTAGGTGTGGGTATATTTGTGTGGCAGCCTGCAGGCATTCTTCCATTATAGTCAAATAATGTCACAAGTTAAGTGACACATTGTATCGTTGACGGCGTATTTGGGCGTTAATGAGAGCAGACGGCATCGACTTCATCACATTAGGAAGCAAGACTGCTCACGGCACATGACAATTACCAAAAGAAGTGAAGGGAAGTAAGCTGGTAATAAGAAACGTACATACTGAAAATTGACCGAAGGGTATGACCGTTATCATCCTTGGCGAATTAATCATATTTACTCCGTACGTTTCCGAATGAGAAATGTCGTCAATATAGTGACCACTGTCGTCAACATGGGATAATAAATGTTTAAAACTGATGTCATTTACTTATCGCTTTGAATACCCCGAGCCGAAAATGTTCATTCAAATTACTCTATTTCCTTTGAAAGTTTGACAAGACATGTGCAATAATTTCAACCAATTTCGCTCCCCCATTTTTAGCTTAAATCAAAATATTTCTGAACTGTTCTAATATATTTAATATCGCAGAAATCCGATGCCACCGAGAGTTTATTATAGCTTGGATAAGGTAATTACTGAAGAAAGACCTGCAATAGGCAGATTTAACCCTTGCATAACGTATGTTTAATCAATCAAATTACTCACCCCTGCTTACCCTAAGCAGAAAATGCGCACCTTCGAAATCCACTACGACATGCACCTAATGAACGCCTACACCAAGTTCTAACATGTTACCACAATTAGAGGGAAAGATATTGGGTTTTGAATTCAAGGTATTGATGTAATGAAATTATATAGCAAGTTTCATCACGCTCACTTAATTAGAACTTAAGTTATCGTGTCCCAGAGCATCAACCAATCAAATTGCTTCTCTCTGCTTACCTAAAGCAGTATAATGTTTATTTTCGAACCCCATAAGGGCAATCACCTAATAAACACCTACACAAAGTTTCAAGTCGGGGACAATAAATGAATACAATATTAGATTGACCTATTGCAGATTAGCGTCAGTTTTAAAAACTAAGCATGAATGAAGTTTGCTAACCATATAATGAGATAATCTGTAGTGATTTTTGTTAAACTCACAATAAAAATATGTTATAAGTTTTACTAGAGACTGGTGTGGATGTTTTAATTTTACACACACAAATACCCTTTAACAATACTATATTTGTTATATACATTTTTAAAAATCAGCATCTAGATTTCAAAACGTTTGGATCGGGGAATTCGGTCTCAGATGGACCGTTATTCTTCTACTGTTGTCAGATATTGATGATGTTTGCAATAAGGTCTCGTCAATAAATAGCCATCGTTCAAAAAAAGTCTTTTAACCAAATTCTAGAAAAACACCAATGAACTTAATGTTCCTTGATAAAGTGTCACTTCCATTTCCAATAAATCTATTTGGACACCTCGCGGTAATGCAAGGTATTAAGAACCGACAGCTAAATAAAATAAAACCAAGTACGAACAAACCAAACCATTAGTCAAAATTCGAAGTCCAATAAAAACGGTCGAGGCAAAAGAGTGTAATCAGCAAATGGACTGTTCACCGTGTACAAAATACACGACAAACAGTGGTAACAGGTGTCCGGAAGAGTAAGCTTACCCTGCCTGGCGCCACACCCGCCATCGCTGCATCCAAACTATTAGACGAAATCTTAATGAAATAGCATGATTGGACTATCGGTATACAAAATGCACGTGATGAACAGTGTTAACGATGTAGTAGACATAATTAGGAAGATAATACTTTACGAGTCAATAAAATATATCTTGAATAATAGCCGAGAGAGACATGTTATATTTACCAATCAAGTCAATATGACGTCCATAAAACTTTTTAAAGGTTTTAATGAGTTTAGTGCGCAAGTATCCCTGTAGTTGAAGCCTAGATGACAAATGCCTCGATCTATTTAAAAAATCAGAATAAAAGGAACAAGCTCTCGTGTAACGGATAGCTGAGACACAAACACTCCATAAGCTGGTGATATTGGAATGTTACTACTAATAAATGGAAAGTTAACGATCGGAAAGTCAAAGTCATCACGTTTATCGTACAATTTAACACTAAGTTTATGGCAATTGTCAAAATCGAGACGCAGATCCACGTAGGAAGCGTGATTGTCACTGTCAGTAGTGTTTTTAATTTCGAGCTCATCAGGATATATGAATTCTATGTAATCACTAAATTTTGGATAGTTCAGTGATAGAACATCATCGATATATCGATAAGTGAAATTAAAATGTCTGACTATCGTTTATTAGTTTTTACAAGTGCCTGTATGTAATCGGCTTCGTACGAATAGAGAAATAAATCAGCAAGCAAAGGTGCACAGCTGGTACCCATAGGGATACCTACCACTTGCTGATATATTTCCCCTCCAAATTCAACGAAGATATTATCAATTAAAAAATCCAACATCTGAATTATCTTGTTGGCGGAGAATTTATTTTTTGAATCACTATGGTTCTTGACAAAATATGTGAAATTGTAATTAACAACTAGATATTGATATCTAGTAGTTCCTGATTTTGATGAAAAGACACTGTGAATAATGTCTTTTAATCGAGCTTTTAATTTACTATGGGAAATTTCGTGTACAATGTAGAAAAGTCAAACGTTTGTATAGATGTGACTGAAGCAAGTGATCTCGATTGTAAACCATCAAGTAATTCTTTGGAATTAATTAATATTAATAATATTTGGCTTAACCCGATAGCATCAATGCCTTTATTAGCAAATTTCAGTTTTAGAAATGAACTGTTGGTGTTAGATACATCGGGCTCAGTCGCAACGTCCAAACGACGATGGGCAATGTCAAGAACAATGGATCCAACCCTGTATTCAGTGGATGCAGATCAGTACAATTTGAATCCAAACATTCAGATTTAAGTAATTTCAAAATAGTAAGTGGAATAGAATATAATTTAGTACGAATATGGTGTGGCCCTAGTGGTTCTTGGATTATTTCCAAAAGAGCATCCAATGAAATACTTTATTGTTCATTTATAATTTTTAGCCACATACTTCAGTAAAGAAACAAAATGTAATATTTTTCCCAACCTGTAGCGATAGATTCTGAATTGTTTCAGAATACCGTGTTCCAGTTAAATATTGCTTTGAAATCCGTCTGATGGGTAATCAACCAACGTTCTCCACGTCCACAGCAGCTGTTTTATGATCGAAAATGTCGTCGCTAAGTTAATGCTTTCCTTCCGACATAATCCTTGTCATTATCCTCGTATGTAATGTTATTGTCTTTGGTTTGTAATTGAAGACCCATGTAGTTATATTCTTATTTTGTATTTGTATTTATGCTCATAATGTATTTGTGTTCAAGTATTTGGTTTTATGATCATTGTCAGTGGTAGATTACTGTGGCACACGTAGCACACCTGCACTAGGGGCCTTCTACACAGTTAGAAAATACAAACACATTTTACTGCATATTTAACTAAAATATATCCAATTATATTTACTTTTATTTATTTATATACTAAATAATATTTTAATTTGAATAATGTAATTATTGTATTTGTGCTGGTATGATATTTCACTATTTGAAACGCATTGATCAACGTATGCATTCCATTATGACACAGAAATTGGACTTGTAGGATAACATTGATTCCTTTAGTGCAGCGAAGGCACGTAAACAACTAATTTGATTGGAGTTTACTCAGTAAGAGTTTGATATTTCCTATACATTGCTAATGATGATAATAATAATAATAATGACATTTGTATCGTACAGCTATATTCAACCCCCTAGGGAATGCCAAAGGCGCTAGTGACTAAATAACCACGTTTTCACTTTGGATTTAAAAACTGGCACAGAATCACGTTGTCGGATATTTTCTGGAAAAGTAGTCCACACAATTGATGTATGTACTGTATCGCACTGTATCGAAAGGTTCTGGATCCAAATAAGTTCAAATTATAGGTAAGTACGTAATGGACGTTTAGGATGGCACACTTATTTTGAACATAAACCGGAGTAGATATGTTAAAGCGAGAATTTCATATTTCAAAGCAAGTCAAAACATCATCATTTCTATGTTTTTTGCTCAAAAGGTTGTCAGCTCACTATTATACGATCGTAGGCATTATTATTTCTTGACTTGGCTTTAGTAACAATGTAGGCAGAAAGGTTTCGTATTTTTCGAGCTTTCAAATAAGCATAAAATGGACACAGCAGATCGTGATCACGAATGCAGTAACACAGGTCAGACGTCGAAAGTAGGCTCGCATTTTTTCTTACTACATATGTTAGTAGTCTTGCGATCGTCTAGTATTTTCACTTGCCTGCTGATACCGACTGCTACATTTTCTCCCTCTGAAATGAAGCGGCTGTCTGATGAATGCCCAGAGATTTGATATTCTTGTAGGTTTGGAAGTTCAATTATCTAATTGTTCAAACCATACTGTAACTGTTGATGACGAGGTTTTAACTTCAACATAATGTAAACCATTTTAGAATGAATACAGTTAATCCACAGTTTGATGACAGTCGGACCGGTATGTTGCTGTGGTCAGTAGTGTCGAGAGTTACCCCCATCTTTCCCGAATCAATACATGACAATAAGCTCAGGGGAACTCCTCAACCAGAAAAAAATTTGCTACATAGCTAACAAGCTGCTGTTTAACAACTTTCTTCAAACCTTTGGAATTAGACGCTGGCCGATTTTTTTTTTTTTTTTTGAGCAATTGAGGGTCTTAGTCCCACACTGATTATATTACATGTTTGCATTTATGTTCATATAATATATTTGTATTAATGTTCATATTGTCTAATTTGTCGCTCGGTATATATGCTATATGATTTTTTCATAGCTACAATACTTACTAATAGGGTGATCTACAAATATGTTTCATTACTTTGTGGGTAAAAGTGGAGGTTCATTTGGGTTTGATGTTCTCAGCCATACCGCATCTACGTTGACAATTTTAGTATCTGAAATTGACAGCTGTAAAACATGCAACAAGAAATGCACTGGTAAAGTCAAATTGTTTTCTGCCATTTTAACTCAAGAACCTATTTAAATAAAAGCTTTTTAAATCCCGACTCGTTGAAGTGATTACATCTCAGAACACATAATAACTACTTGTTGAAAGCCAAGGGCTGCATTAGCTTGACAGGGCAGAATTACTAGCTTGTAGAAAAATAAATTAATGAAGCATTACTAAGCAAGGTGTCTGAAGCTTGTCACGTTTGATGTGACTAAAGAAATTTCTATAAAAGTATGTGAAAAGGGGTGAATGGATCAACGTGTACGTACTTAGAATAGACGTTTTTATGGTTTCGAAATTCCAATATTTTGTTTGGAGTAATTTTCTTGTCCATATATAAAGAGAAAAGCAAGAAAATCGGTAATTTTCTCATAGAAATTCATGTGGTGAACTGAATCTCATTTAAAACGTCCATAAAATAAGGTAAAGAAAACATTTTGATTCTGAAATAAACTATATAATATTCGAACCCTAGAACAGTATCGCTATAATCGGCGGAATTTGTACACAGAGCGGATCTGCTCATGGGAACCCCTCTACCATTTTGTCGCCAATTCCCTTTCCAGGATGATGGTCGATGACATCGAAGTATGTCATCACAGTTAGAAAAAAGGAAATATGCCCGAAACGTTACTTTCATTAACTCAACAACTTTGATCAAAATCGTTTCTACTTGCCTATCGAGTGTAACTTATCAACAACAAATGATATGGTCCCATCTCATGGCAAGTCGGACTATTGCAGGAAGTTGGTAAAATAAGTCTCATTTATGAGAAATATACTAACCCACAATGTTTAGTCTGCCGTCCAACAATGTTTGAGTAGTAAATTGCCCCACAATGCTTGAGTAATAATAATGCCCACAATGCAGATCCTAACTATTCACTGAGATGATTCTGTGTGTATTTTGGTGAAGAGGTGCGTGTTCCAATTAAGTTTTTAAAAGTTCCTAAATAAGTAACAGACAACATGTTTTCTTCTAAATGTGAAATGCTATATGATGCATCTGCTCTGTTTGTAGATGTTAACATTAAAGAGGATAGTATTATTTAGTTCCTGAACCTGGGGTGTAAGTCTGTAACTATTGCTGAAAAATAACCGTAAGTTTGCGCCCTCTGAAGCTATTTCATCTAGTAAATGTAATATATGTAAGATCAATGCAAAAACTAATAGAACACCAGGGCACCGCAAATTAATTATGTCCATGTGAGAGGGGTGTTGCTGTTCATCTTTCTCTGCAAATGACCCAACAAGACATAAAAGAAATACCAGCCTTCCGCCATGATAAAACTTACTGATTCCCTTTATTTGGCCACTAATTAGAATTGGGATTTTAATATGGTGTTGAGGGGGGCAATCCCTTTGAGCTAAATTGATCGCAAAGCACATCTAAAATCCAATGGAATTTACCATTTTATTTTGAACCCAAATGGGAGAGGTCTAGTTATATTAGCAACACTTACTGTTCTATAGAAAATAACTATGTGGTTTATTGAAAGTGACGTATAGCCCGTACTTCTTATCTGTGGCTTGTAATTTGTTTGTCCTCTACTAAATGCCTCTTTTAACTTTTTACTAGTAATACTGTAGGTGCAGATAGGTCTTGTGTCTACTATTCTGGGTTAGTAGTTTACCGTTGGGAATGTGGATAAGAATTTTACCAGGACACGACACTCTACACAGGTCACAGCTTTCATCCGATTTCGATTAAACTGAAATTGTTTGTCTATATCTCAAAGATTTCGCGTTTAGCCTCTAGACATTCTAGATGTCATAATTGTCCCCCGCCTTTCGAAGAAAGTTGGGGGACTATTAAAATGGGTTCGTCCGTCTGTCTGTCTGTCTGTCTGTCCGTCTGTCCGTCACACTTTTTGGGACACAATAACTCTCTTCCTAATTGAGCTAGAATGTTCAAACTTGGTGTATGTGTTTATTAGGTCAATGCCTTGATGGAGTTCGAAGATGAGCATTTTCCGCTTAGGGTAAGCAGAGATAAGCAATTTGATTGGTTGATGCTTTGGGACACGATAACTTTAGTTATAATTAAGTGAGATTAACTAATTGAGTTAGAATGTTCAAACTTGGTGTATATGCTTATTAGGTCAATGCCTTGATGGAGTTCGAAGGTGAGCATTTTCCGCTTAGGGTAAGCAGAGATAAGCAATTTGATTGGTTGATGCTTTTGGACACGATAACTCTAGTTCTAATTAAGTCAGAGTGATGAAACTTGGTGTATAGTTTCATTACAGTAATACCTTGACTAAGTTCGATAATAAGCATTTTCTGCTCAGGGTAAGCAGAGCGATACGCAATTTGATTGGTCGAGACTTTGGAACACAATAACTCTCCTTCTAATTGAGTTAAAATGTTCAAACTTGGTGTATATGCTTATTAGGTCAATGCCTTGATGGAGTTCGAAGATGAGCTTAGGTTAAGCAGAGATAAGCAATTTGATTGGTTGATGCTTTGGGACACGATAACTTTAGTTCTAATTAAGTGAGAGTGATGAAACTTGGTGTATAGATTCATCACATTAATACCTTGACTAAGATCGATAATGAGCATTTTCTGCTCAGGGTAAGCAGAGCGATAAGCAATTTGATTTGCCGAGACTTTGGAACACAATAACTCTCCTTCGAATTGAGTTAAAATGTTCAAAATTGGTGTGTATGCTTATTAGGTCAATGCTTATGCTTATTAGATGAGCATTTTCTTCTTAGGGTAGGCAGAGATAAGCAATTTGATTGGTTTATACTTTGGGACAAGATAACTTAGGTTCATCTTGATTGATGATTTTTATGCCAATACAATGACTGCATTCTCATTCAGTAATGGATTCGACAGTAACAGTGTATAGAAACGATTGACTCGGACACGAGGGCCCTTTCCCTTGGCCAGAGGGGCCCTTTTGTCAAGTGTGGGGGCCCTTTTGTCTGTCTTTAGGGTCCCCCTAACTAGGGTACATTTTCATTTTTCTCGTCGGTTTTAGCATTTTTCTTTATAAAACACTTTTGGATGACACTTGTACAGTTTGATTGCTCGATACGTTTGAAAAAAATAAATGTGCGATTAATTAATATGTGTCATCTATTTATTTTGGGATTTCGGCGGGGGACATCAGCATCACTGTTGGCTTGTTCTAATTCGGTCGGAAACTTGTTATCGAATGTCCCCTCCATTTAATACATGTAATACGTACTCATTTATCCGATATCTATGACAGTTAATACGCATGTTAAGGATCACCAGATATTGCAGCACTTCGATTTCGATATGCATCTGACCTTCCCTTCCGTTCAAGAGTTACACCCCCTTTCCGGGAAAAATAATGGTAAAGCTAGAAATACATCAAGGTTGTGGACTCTTTTAGATGACAATTTACTATTACCCAAACGGTGAAATATATAGCATTTAGAGTTCGTGGACTCAATGGAGGTGATAAAATATGGTAATGCGAAAAAGTTCGTGAATGAGTTTCATTTTGATCTGAATCGGACATTCCGTTCTTGAGTTATGAGAACGCCTTGCAAAATAAGAAATATGTACAAATAATGTGGGCCCTCTATAGCCCACAAAACGTATGTTTTGGTGCAGAATATTTTGGATCAGTTTTATTTTGGTGTGCATCGGACATTTCGTTGCGAGTTATGGCCCCCTTTTCGAAAATCTTGTGAATGTGATAGAGGCGTGTCTCAGTTCTGTCAGTCCCGACACAATTAAACACGACGGATATGTTTCACTTAATGCTTCATAGCCAAAATTCCATTTTCAATCGGTTGTCTCAGGGATTGAGACATCATTCTTTGGAGCACCCCTCCTCCCCCCTTCTGAACTTGACGGAAGCTACATTTTTTAACAGACAATTTTGACAAAATGTGGGCGTACCTAGCATGGCAAGTATTGGCAACCACAGCAGTGGGTCGTTCTATTACTATTAGGACTTCCTAATTCTCGATCAAACCTTACCAAATAAATTCGCGAGTTTATTCAAATCCAACGGCTACGGGATATTTCTTTTGTTATAAAATAGTTGCCAAACCATGATTACAAGATTTGACCTCGAAAGTGTAGAATATATGAGTGATCCAATCGTCAGTCTTTGTAACAGAATTACTTATTTCCAGTGGCTCAGTGGGTAGGTCACCAGTCTGGAAGTCGCGTGTTTGATCCCTGCATTTACCGAGAACGCCATCGGATTTTTTACGCCGTGATGCAGGACGGGGGCTCGACAAGGACAGCTGTCTAGTCGTTGGGGAGAGGCAAAAAACTGTGGTCCTATGTATACATTGTCGTGCACTTAAATGATCCCTTGGCAGTTGGAATTCGATATGAGTAGGTCATAGTGCGGCTGTCTGAGCAAAATTTCCCCCATAGCACACTGTATGGCTTAGATGTCCGACTTCATTGGACGTTAAACCCCATTTCATTTCATTTCACTTACTGTATTTTTATATCCCAAAGACCTCAGTTCTTATCGATATTCGTGTATATTGGACTGTAAGTTCGTGGATTAATTATTGCCTCTGGTTGTATGAAAAATTGAAAAATCGCGTTGTTAGCTTGTGGAAACTCCAGAGGTCACAATTTGTATTTGATGAAACTTAAAATATAAGTTTATATCCCAAAGATATTTGTTCTATTTGATAATTTCGCACGTCAGACCGTAACATCCTGGATTATGGCCCCTGATTGTACGAAAAATCGCGTTTTTTCTTATTCTATTCTTTGTCCATCACTTGCAAAACGTGGGCATTTGTTGCACGGAAATCATTTTTTTACTTGAACAGTACCTCGAAGAATGCATCAATTGTGTAGACGTGGCCAAGACATGCGCCGCTATAACATTGTACAACTTAGCAACCGCTTTGTTCTATTTATTTGGGGGCGGGGCTGTTTGTTGTTGTGAGGTGGTGGTTCAAGTAGTAGAATGGTTGGTACTCATGTCACCAAATTATCCATGGACATCTGCTACTACTTCATTATGATTGGATGGGCCTGGCTGTTATTTAAGCCTTACAGGTCTTGTCAGATTCGCTCTGTATTTTCAATCAAACACATCTGAAAATCCATGTTTACTTCATTTTTTATTATAGAAATCAATATGGCATCCGGCTTTAGATAGAGCATCGATTAGTCTGGAACCAATTTTCGACAGTTGATTGTTGTCGAATGAACTGGTCTAGTGGAGAACAAATAAGATTATGAGAGCATGAAACCTCATACAAAATATAACCCAACTATAACCTTTTAAAAATAGTTCTATAAGTGTGAAGTATAGTAAAAATAGTGAACGAATTAATCCGAGTTATTGTCTCTTATTCATATCGAACAACAACACTCAATCTGCAAACAATAATACAATAAAAAAGAAACGCCATACATTTTTATCCAACATCCATTTATGTCGACAATTAGAAGTATCTCACTCTTACATATATAAATTTACCCTTTTAAAATTAGGCGGTGTGTGTGTTTGAAGGGGAGGGGCGCACACCCTGTCCAGATCTTCCCAGTCCTACCCTCCTAAATCGGACACTTTTTATTGAACCGAGACCGGTCCCAGTTATTGGTTTTTATCACCCTCTGTATAAAAGGAATCAGTATAGTTTTACGTGTGTTCACATATAATTACAATCAGGTTAATCTGTTGTAAGTGATCGAAATATAGCCAGCTCTTTAAATTATATATGACCTACTCGTACAGTATGTCCTCGTGAATATTATATTCAACATGAATATTGTTATATATCTGTCTCTTCTAGAATTCTAAGACATCTTTCAATTCAATTGGCGATTGCCACCTTCTATCTCACGCTTTTTAGTCAAGTTTCATGTCAACAGGCATGCCATTCGATCAGGAGCGGATTAAGGTACATAGGCCCTCCGCCAGAAAATTTTGAAAATTAGGCCTACATGTAGATACTTTTCTAATGGTTTAGATACAAAAAACTGGAACCGAAAAACAAATGAAACTGGGTTTAACCTCCCGCTTTGCTGGACTAATGAAGTTGTTCCGCCCGGCAGCGTCGTTTCCGGGGAAGTTCCTAGTGATTTTTCTGCGCAGTTTCCCAGCATCGAGTCATTAGAATGGGACGCAAAAAAAGATGAGACAACAAATGACTGAGAACTTTGCCCGTGCATAATGGCCCATGATGATTCGTGTGCCTATCGACTTTACACAGGGGCCCTTACACAGGAGCCAAAGGATTCATTTCTCCGATTCGGGGCCCCTTTCTTGAATTTGGGGGTCGCTACACGGGACCCCATATTATAAAGTTTTCTAAACGGAATCGGCGTTTTCTTTCAATTTAAAAGAAAAAACAAAAACAAATCAAAACAAAACAAAACATGAAAAAATCTGACATCTCCACAAGATTCCGCTTCTACATTTAATCTATTTTTAAGCAAAATACCATTATCAAATAAGAACTCTTGCCAAAGATTTTGTATTTCTATTGCTTGATTTGTTTTGTTTGACACGTTCCCAGTCAATCATGATCTCTAATATGTAGAATAATCAAATCTCTACGACTATGAACTCATGACTTTTACAGCAAGTCAAGTACCTTGGTTATATAATTTGAAAAATCAACATTTACAGGATAGGCCTTGTGTATGATGTCCTATTGGATCGATAAATTTATATAAATGAAGTGGATGTAAACCTAGGCGTGAAATATTTACTAGCTCATACTTTTATTACCTGTCTCTATGTAGTGATCAGCAACAACACAGTCAGGACACCAATACACTAAAAGCCGGCATATTATAGATTGAAAATTTCATGATTAGTCGAAAACCGCGCGAACCAGTGCCATCGTTCATATACTATCAGTTCCGGTAACGAACAGACGAGAAGTGTAAATTACACCAGGTCTGCAACATATTTCTTGACAATTTGTTCCAAGGCACTTCTGCCATGGTTTCTGGAATAACTACTAGTTATTGTAAGAACTGTTAATATAGACGTTACTGGATTACTAACGGGTATTTGCAGACATTTTGTTCACTGTCTGCATAATGTAGAGGACATAATTAATCAAGGAGAGAAGCACGTGGACAGTATTATTAGTGTATATTAGTCGTGACAGTAGAATCACGTAAGATATTATTTATGAGCATCTGTTATGGAGTGATATAATATCAGGTATATTTTTTTGTTAATTTATAGCTGCTCCACGATTTATCACATATTGAACGGAAATTATATTTGTACGATTTCATTGACATTATTTTATTTAAATGCTGGAACATAAGTCAGGAATAATGATTTGTGTTTAGAGGAAAGAATCTGTAAGGTTGCCATGTATTATGTGAGTTATTGTTTCTGGTATGTACATCACTTTGTTTTTTGTGTAGAAGAAAACTGACAATCCAACTTATGATATTCTATACCTACAACTATCTATACAGTAGGCCTATACATACATAGAAGAAAACTGACAATCCAACTTATGATATTCTATACCTACAACTATCTATACAGTAGGCCTATACATACATAATAAATAAGTACATAATTCTTTTCCGTTCACAATACAAGCATTGCTACAGTTCTTTCATTTTTTTCAGTAAATGAATATATTTATATTTTTAACCTATATTCTGTATAAGCAAGCCTGGAGATAACCCACCTGTTGCAGACACTGCCAGGCACAGATTCAGGTTAATTGAGTGCATTCCCTGTCATGCCTGTCCCAACACAAGGTTGAAATTGTCAGGTTCTACTCTAGTTATTTAGTGGTTCTATCAGGTACAACAGAAATCATTATATCCTGGACTATTTTTAATGATTCAATTTCATTGATTCAAAGCATTAATTGTGATATCACACATGCTTATATCAATATTTCGTCTTTGAATGCCAATCCCATCCCATGATCTGGTGATCAGGACCGTTACACTTTTCTTATGTTGCTGAGTAAGGTGGGGTTTGGATCCTTATCCCCACTCCCTGTCTCTCAGATATGACAAAAATCATTTCCTAGACTGTTTATAATTTTTATGTGGATGTATATTGTTGTCACCTTGATCCAATTTTGATGGAACTTAAAATATGTCTTTATATCCCCAGAATCTCAGTTCCTTTCAATATCCTCCGATTTCAGACTATTACTTACCGGATTATGGCTCCTAATTCTACGAAAATTCAAAGGGTTTTATTTTGGCTTGTTCTCTATCCATCTCTTGAAAAATATGGGCACATCTGTTACAGGTAGAGAAACAGGATTTAACTGTACAATGATTGTGAGTGTGCACTACCGCAAGTGATCACGCACAAGGTTATCGATAGCTCCAGATGGACTGAACAGTAACCAATCATTCAAATTTAAACTGAAGTGACACTATAGTCGCTAAAAATTTCAATGTTTTTCAATATTTTTGCCAATTGTGGACCCTTTTCCGACTGATGACAGCTTTTTTTTTTCCATTTATCTGCTTGTTGTTTAATTCATTTGTTTGGAAGTTTTGAATGGTACATGTGGAAATTTAAATGGTGTAAATATTGAAATAGTCCTGAGTTTGTGAACTTTGTGTTTTCTGCCAGAGGGACGATTATCAAACAAACGTGGCATTTTTCTTCATTCATCAATGCATATTTTAAATAATTGACACTCCGAAGGATAAGTGTAACAGAGTTAAAATGTTAATTATGTTGACAGTTAGAGAGGATAATTGTATTTTAACTAAAGCATTGACCACCACATGTTGCTCCATCTAGATGTATTAAGTGTTCAACCAAACAAATGTTCTGGAAAATGTTAGGGCCAGTCAAAGATACAAGAAGTAATATTAAATTGTGAAATTGATAGTGACCTAGATTATATGCATTTAAGGCAGTTTCTAATTAATTTCATTTTTGGCCATCAATGGCACACCTCTTCATATCTTTTCACTCTTTATGTAACTATTAGACAAAAATAACAATCTTCTTACTAGCTAAACTTTGGTGTCAAAAAATTCATTTTCACATATGGGAACTTTTTATTGTCAATCAAGGCTATATTACTAAATGTTTCGGGTACATGTTTGTTATTTGTAGTATAATGTTAATCTTAAAATATTCATGCATCAAATATCAATTCTGGTATTTTAATCATGAGGTAATGGTTATGTATATTATCAGCTTATTAATTATTACTATATTTACTTTGGTAAAATGGTGTTTCATGATTAGACAGCACAGTAAAGACAAGGCAGCGAAAATTAATGGAAACAATCACACATCCAATTTTTACATCCCTGCTTCATAAGTGAAATACATCCTAATTTTTATACTTCATGTAAAATAAATGGTGCAGCCTACTGAGTGCAGTGAGGTTAAAATAATTAATGACAAAATGATTAAAATAACCACTATTCATCTGTCGGTCATCTACAAATGTAGACTGGATATCCAGACTGAACCAAACAATCCACTGTTCGGACTATTCAATAGTCAAAAGGTCTGACCTAAGAATGAATAGATTCAAAGATCTATGAAATTGAGTTAAATGGTGATATGTTGTTATTGTGGGAGTAGTTGGTACATGTCATCTGGAATATCATCTTGGTTTGTTGACAAGGTTCAGTAATAAGAATGTTGACACTGATATTCCAAATATAGGTTTTAAAGGGATTCATTTCTGTCTTGGTTCACCCTGTGAAACTTTCAGATGTGAAACTTTCAGACAGTCATGCAGTTTTTCAAACAAAACATGGCAATTTGTTTCTCTCTTGGTCTGTTATAGAAAAACATATTTCACAGCCATATGAATAACCCCCACTATAGCTATCAAACAAAATAATTTAAGCAAGTTGAAGTAAAATAATCTGCATGTTAGACAGGTCATTAGGTATATCATATTCTATATTTTAACAGCTTGCCTTTCTCAAAATTACTGACACCTATGGACTACCTTATAATTGTTCTATCATACTAATTCATGTAAAATGGCCACACTGTTATTATGTTTGTAAAATTCTTTTTGCTTCATTGTACACACATGAAAATATGATGGTCCCTTGAAACAGAAGGCTGTCATACAATCAACTTAATAAACTGATGTGACATTAATGGTCTTCCATTGTCTACTTCCAGTACATGGTGGTTGAACAACGGAAAGCTTTTACAGATTTGTCATCAAAGAAAGGATTAATCTGGCCATATCTTATCAATAATGTAGTATGATTGTAAAATATAGGTATATACCTTTCTCTTCTTTAAATTGTTTACTGTTCCGTAAATCTCTGGTCATTCCCAGGAACAAGATGATCATGATCATTATAACATCTGTATTATTTATAATAGATTGGTATGATGAAAACACCATTGATTTAATCTGTTGACACATCTGTTACAAGTATACGTAAGTTATAAAACCGAGACATAATTAGAGTTGACTGACTGACATATATTTGATAAGTTCCTTAATATGGTGGTGGGGATGGGTATTTGGAAGGAAACTCAGGTAGTAGGAGAAAGATTAGGCAGACGTCTTTACTGGTTGTCATGACAAACCCAGGAGCGAACCCATGAAATAGATAAAAGGACTTATAATTCATATTATTAGTTGGGCCACCCAGCGCCAGATTTACCAATAGGGCAGACTGAAGTCTAGGGCCTGAAGTTCTAGAGGGCCTCCGGTCAAGGCATATATTCTTTTGGACCCTGTCATAAGCTTTTCTTAAATGCACTGTAGTTCCAAAAATCTGTCACCACCTTCAGCTTTGTTCAGTTGGTTTTAAAACACACTTACATCTTACTCTAGTTATGAGGTTTAGAGATTGAGAGGGGCCTGCCATGGAGTAGCCTAGAGTCTATCTTTATCTACATCCAACTTACGACCACTTGATTCCTCCCCCCACACTTGTCCAACTCAAATCCACTAGTTTACAAAATATTTTCTACTCTTTCAGCTATTGATTTCACACCCGATTATAATCATTTATTGGTATTAAAGATTTAGATCAAGCTGTGGTTGGCCTACATAAAAATATACTCAAAGTAATCCACATATTATTTAAAATGATCTTGTAATTGTGTAATTTATAATGTAAGTGAATCAAAAATCTATATAGTTGTCACCACATATAGTTATTAATGAGTAGTTTGCATGTTACAATATAACCTCGTTAGCATGTTTCTCTAGATTCACTAGAAATCAAAAATATCCTGATTTATTATGGATTATTGATGTGTTCTTTGTTGCATATCTGAGATAATGACCTTTCCCTTCATAAGAACATAATCTTTTTACAACCATACCCAATCTTATTATTTTGATGGATTATGTTTGAAATGTTAAAGGACTTTTTAAATCTTTTAGAAGAAATATTATCAGTATTCAATACAAAAACTGGTCAGTTTGGAATATCAGCAAATTTATGGTCACAGGCATTAACTCCATGATTCAAAAGGTCAAATAGGTTGTAATTAATTCATGGTATTGTTATACTTGCTATATACAAAAGTACACAACATTTTAACTCAAAAGTGTTATCAGTTGTTTTAGAAAAAATTGGAGTAGAGCACTTAAAGCTATCTTTGAAATAATGCTGTCTGAAAATTAATAGGAATACAAAATCTTTATAGACAAACGTTGCATGACAAACTACTGTTGACAAATTACATTATAAAAGGTTATGTCGTTACCCTGATAAAAAACATGTTTGAGCCCAGTGAAAACTAATCATAATGACATTATAATTGCACGGACATAAACTAACTGTGTTTTCTTTATTCTTTTTTCATTGATTCTCTTGAAGTAAAGAGAAAATTACAGAAAGCTAGAAATAAACAAGAAAAAGAGTCAATGATGATATGATTCTTGTCTAACAGTAGCTAATTCTTTATATTACACCTCAAAATGTCATTTGATAAAAACAACGACTATGTAAAAAAAACATGAAAATTTATTGTAGGGTCTCTTGAAGTTAATCAATGCATGTGAATATATGAACTCCTGAGTTGATGCTCTTGAAAGCTTTACATTTATAAACACTGTTTTCATGTGTCCGTATATTGTCATCGCTCCTGTCCATCCAGTCGGCAACAATTTGTTTGTGGTCTCCTATTGTACAAAAAAAAATTATGTTTTTAGCTTTTTGACACTAATAGAGGCCACAATTTTTATCTGATTTTGACTAAACTTAAAATATATGTATATATCCCAAAGGTCTTGGTTCCTTTCGCTATTTGCACATATCGGACCATAGCTTCCTCAATTGTCACCCCAGATTGTATTAATGGATAAGTAAATTTAAGATGCCTATTGAATTTATATACATGTACATTATTTCTTGTCGACTGCTCAGAAAATTTAGCAGCTGTGGGTGTTTGCTTCATTGCCTACAACATATCTGTTTTTATGCCTCCTGTCACCACTCCCCAACACCACCCCTGTTTATCTGTCAATCGATAATAACTTCAATAGTTATGTTTACAGAAATCTATATTTTTGTGGGGACCAGGAATTAGTCGCTAGCTGCTTCCCATCTTGTTCTACTTCTTCTTTGGGTGAAATTCTACAAAAAAGCGTAATGCTCCATCAATTCAAGTCCGGTTGACATGAAAATTGGCATGCTTCTACTTTGAACAATTCTGCATTGATTTGATGAATATATTTTTGTATTTTATCCAACAACATATGGTTAGTTCTTATTTCATACGGGTGGTCTAAATGCTATTGATTTGCAACATTTATCATGGAGTGATTGTCTTCTTTAATGCTACATTACTTTGGAAAAAGTTCATAATGGGCTTGAAAATGAAATATGTCTTAAAACTACTGAATGTTCTATTTTCCTGAATATGTCCTGGAAGATATTCGCACTGCTTACTTTTTTTTGAGTATTTCCCATTGATTGAGTGTATTATAGTCATGTTGTATGTGTTGATGATCTAAGCTACGTCTAGACTGTATATAGACACAAAGCAGTTCTTTTACATACATAGGCACAGATGCCAAAACTAAAACCTTCAGTTGCCGATTGAGTGAATATTTTGGAGCACTGGCTAAGAGACCATTAACATAGTCTAAATGTGATCACTAATCAGTAATGAAAAAACTTCTTTGGCCCATTTCTTCACTCAAATATTCCTGACATAAGATATTTTGATAGTTGCTTTGTTATTCCTCAAGATTTGTGTAGGCCTACTATAAAAATAAATTTTAAAGGTAGCAGATATTTTATTTGACTCAATGGGAATGCCCGATTCACAGTCCAGAACGTCCCGAATTGACAGAATTACAATCGAGTGACACGGAATTCAATCCTGTCACAGTTCTGCCAGTCCCGACAGCTGAGGTGGAGTGAGCAGAATCGTGACGTATTCCTGGGTTAAAAAATATGTTTCAGCTGTCATGATTGGTTGAGATATTTTTTATACAGTCAACACATGCGTTGAACTCCGAAATTCTCCTTTTCACTCGATTGACACCAGTTTTGGAATTTAATTCCGGAACTGTGAATCGAGAATCCCCTATCAAATTCAGTGTCTACATTTTATAGGCCTGCAGGGTCAATAATGTAGGACTACTTGCCTGATTTAGGTTATTCTGTTTGCTTTGACATTTTTATTAACTCTGTATATTCCAACCTGATTCTACATTCACATGTTTTTATCTATTCATATAAATGTAAATACGGGCTTATTGAAATTATCTTACATTATTCAATTTATTGTATCAGTTAAACATGCAACCATTTACTATTAAATATCATTGTTCAAAAATCAATAAAAATATACTTGTAGTGAAATACTCAATCAGGGTTATAAAGTAGTGTCCGATAATGGAGTTTAAACTTGTCTGAAAACTTGGTCATTTTAAGATAAACATACTAGTATATACTACATTAATTTTATTTCTATGATAGGGTTGGAGAATTGAAAACAGGTCAGTGTAAGTGTAATGTTGATAAACAATTAGCACACAGTACATCTATTTCTATAAGATAATAGTCATTGATTATTTTCTATCATACACTTCTATAATCTAATTACATACTCAACTGTAAATGTCATTACATTCATTTGCTGTCCACATTATTCTCAAATATAGATTATTCATATATATTTCATGTTATTGGTGACAGTTTTAGAATGCAAATAAAATAAATATTTTTTTTTAAAGAAACTCATACAAAGAAATGTTTATGCAAATAAATATCTTTGTTGAAAAATGTAACAAATTCATACTTTTGTATTGAATTCTTCAAACTTCCAGTATAATTAAACAACACTGTAAGGATAATTACCTTTCATTATTAAAGATGTGTATTATATTGAAATTTAATTGTATAGAGTATATTCCATCACTAATGAAAATAACCTGTCAGATGAACAATATTTAACATTTTATTTTTACCTGAGAATGTATTGAGGATTTCCAACCAATTTTCTCTTTATAGCTGTGGTGATTGGAGGCTTTGACCTAGAAAAAATGTCTAGTCATTTACATGGGATAAAAAAAAAGACTCTCTTGTATTGATTTGCGTGCATGTAAAAGAACCCTTGGTGGTTGGAATTTGATAAAGAGTAAGCAAAATGATGCTGTCTGCCCAAAACTCTGCTCAGCACACTTCATGACACTTCATCATTAGCACCGCTGATGTAGAATAATAGGATGTTAAACCCCATTTCATTTCTGATTATTATATTTACACACTTAATTAACCAAAATTAATTCTGGCTTAGGTGTTGATTTTAATTATCGCAACATATAACTTGATAAACAATGTTTTAAACCAGATTTAATCAAACTGCCAGTTTGAAATATTAATGGCTTTAATGTTTAACAGTTTTAATGGGTTGTTTTAGCAGTTTTAATGTTGAACTTGTGGTTCCAGATGAAGTAGTAACTAAATTGCTGAATGTATGAAGATTGGGATTGAGTAAATCTGTTTAGTTTTGCTTGCAGAGATATATTTGTTGAAGCTTCAAATTAATGAAATGATTAGTTTACAGGGATAAACCACACACAGTGAGTGCTATGACGTCTGATGAAGAAATGTCCTCTATCCTCCACATTAACAGCAGGTGTTTTGAAATTGACATTTTCACAAGTACATTTATAGGTTTTAAAGGATGGTTAATGTCAGAAATGCCGATATGAGAATGTTTCTTATTTAAACATGTGAGTTTTGATGGTTCAATTATTTTCTATGTTACATAGATAGATCATTGGTACTCATTTATAACTCTCTCATTCTACTAACATCTGTTTATCTTTTCCTTAAATATATTGATCTGTCACACTCTACTAACATCTATCTATCACACTCTACTAACATCTATCTGTCTCACTCTACTAACATCTATTTGTCTCGCCCACTCATTCTACTATAACATCTATCTGTCTCACCCACTCATTCTACTAACATCTATCTGTCTCACCAACTCATTCTACTAACATCTATCTGTCTCACCCACTCATTATACTAACATCTATCTGTCTCACCCACTCACTGTACTAACATGTTTCTGTCTCACCCACTTAGTCTACTAATATCTATTTGCCTCACCCTCTCATTCTAAAAATGATGTAGAAGAGTTTAAACAGTTCAACTTGGATGTCAATTTAATATTGTGACAGTTTTTAATGGGACTAATTTTGATTGGTAGTGTGTGGATGAATGAGTTTTTTGGTATCCTATGACAGTATGTAATAACCAAACACAATGAACAACCTGTCTGATTGGTACTATAAAATATTGGTCTAGTACAAAACGTATTTCCCTAGTGATTTCTCTACAATCACTCAGTTTAAACTATCTTCTCCACACAAGATAAACTGTATTAAATGTAGTGTTGACACATTCTAAAAATGGCCGAAAAGCATTAGTTGATGGTATATCTGGGACAAATAGTCTTTGTTGTTTGTGAAATATTTGATAGTGTTTGGTATAGTGTTATTGCTATTGATTACTACAGTGAAATAAGTGTAAATGTTGACAAAGGGTACTATTATAAAATTCATCAATTAACCTGTCAATATATATATATAGTTAATTGATTTACTATATGACTATATTACTTTCCATTGTTACTAGTTAATAATTTAGTGATATTAGTCTATACATCCATTCCCATTAAATATATAAGTCTTGTTACTCAGGATGGGTGTATGGATAGACAAAATGAGGTGTTAATTATTTATCTAGCATATTGCTTGTTTAAGTAATTGTGGTTAATTTATGATGTAACAGAACAATAATGCCTGGCTATAACCCTACCCTCATTTATAGCATTAGTCTACTACACATGTAATACAGGTAATGTCAGTCGTAGACAAACTCTGCTTTTTATTCTAAAGCCATTTATGGCCAAAATTTATAAAAATGCTAAACAAATTAACACTATGAAATTATTAAAAAAAAAATTTCGAAATAAAAGTACACAGTAGGCCTAGTTATGAGTATGTATGCTCTTAAATTCTGTATTTAGTTGTTTAAATGGCATGTCCAACAAAGTTGCTATTAATTTGCCTTTGTTTATCTCTATTATTCAATATATTCACGGTCATTTATTATTTGATTTCAGATGGTAGAATACATCAAGCTAATGGCATTTTACAACTGACATGGAAATATCCTGATAAACTAGCAGTTGACCTGCTGTCACAAATCACAGCTCGTGTTTGTTGACAGACTTGTTAGCAGCTAAGAGAAGCTTATTTAAATCTTCCATCTTTGGTCCTTCATTAACAGGATCTTTGCTTCAAAAAAGTGTTGTTTTGTATTACACAAAGAATGGTCTTTCAAATGTATTGGAGATTTCTACCCCTTATTAAGAAATGTGAAGCTGATTTAGATTGGAATCTTTGTGTGTTTGAAATCAAGCTAACCATGGATTATAGAATTGGTCAATAACACAAGTCGTAAATGGAGAAAAATTGTCAATGTCAGCTTGGATTTATAATTGAATTGAAGAATGTCAAGTAAACGAAGTCAAACAGACACTGAATAATATCAGAGGGCTTGATATTTATTTATAGAAGTTTTAATGTGTTTTACATTCAGATATGTGAAGAAGATCCCATTTATTATATTACAATTTATATATTCTTTGATATTTTTTTTAAAAAATGACATGATGTATGCAGGGTTTCAATATAGAATGACGGCTCTATAGAAAATGTGTTTCAATGATTAATATGAGTTCACTATCTAGATTAGTTTAAACAACAGAACAGGATGGGATTTATTATTCTGCGAGTCTTGTTTTAACAAATATAACACACACTTTATAGATTGCTGCATCATTTTTAATATTTAACAGGATTTGCCAATGTGAGTAATTGAATTCTTGTTAGCGCTAATCATGGACTCGACCAAGGAAAATGACGCCATATCACAGAGGATGCTACAACCCTCCAAGCCAAAAAGTTTCCTCAGGCGAAACAAAAGCAAGTTCTCTGGTAATGGCTTTCCAAGCATATTACCAGAACATTTAGAGGTAGAATGCTCATCAAACACATTCACAGTGACTGAATCGAAAATAGCAGGAACTCAAGTGGATAAAGTGTATACCTCCATGCTGTATGGAACCAAAATTCACCCAAAGACATCAATTCAGGCACGCATCTATAACTTCCTAGAAAGGCCAACAGGATGGAAGTGCTTTTTGTATCATTTCACTGTGTAAGTATATTTTGATAGTATTAATATTTGTCTTCATATTCTAACTAAGATGTAGTCTGAAATGCCTGCGTTTCTCCCTAGTGATTACAATGGATAAGGCTCTGTTGTTTGTTCATTTTACAAAACTTTAAGATTTTTGACACAGAGTACATTCATCAAAAGTTCAATCAATTGTCTGTAAAAAGATGCATGATACGGAAAATTTTGTACAAAGTAATTTGTGGTATCAATTGGTACACACTTCTTATAATTACATACTACATGCTATGGAAAGTTCTGTTATGCATCCTTCAAAAAGTAAATTATTATGTTTTCAATCCAAGGATTGTGAGGGAACCAGTTGAAAATTCCCAAAATAACTAACCAAAAAACAGGGTCTACACTCTATATCTCGAATATTTCCAACTAACTAAAATATTGTTATACATGTAAATCGTGTAACCAATGGTTTTAATCCATTAATCAGATTACCCATTGTTCATACTACAAACAAACAAAATTAATTCATGTGGACGTATAATGTTGTCATACCTGTCTGTCCGTCCTCAATTTATTTGTAAACACTCTTCTACAATCACAATTCTTATCCAATTTTGACAAAACTTGAAATACATGTTTATCTTCAAGAGATCTTGGTTCCTTTTGATATTGGCATGTATTGGATTGAAACATCATGGATTAAGGAGGCTCTTGATTGTACAAAAAATCACGTTTTTAGCTTGTTGACACTATACAGAGGTCACAATTTTTATCCTATTTAGATGAAACTTAAAATGTATGTTTAGGATCTAAAGATCTTGGCTCTTGCCAAAATTCGCGCATATCGGGATGGAACTTCCTGGATTATGACCCCAGATTGTAAGAAAAATCATGTTGTTAGCTTGTTGTGCCCCTAGGTCATAATTTTTATCTGAATTAATAAAGCCTTAAAATATTTCGCCGTTTCATCATAATGAGAAAATTGAACAAAAACTGCCTGACAATATGGCTACTGCTCATACGTAAATAGTGTAAAAGTTTGGTATATCAAGGTTGTAATCCGATTTTGATGTAACTTTAAATGTATGTTTATATCACAAAGATCTGGATCCTTATGATATTTGCGCATATCAGTATGTAACTTCCAGGACTATTGCCCCTGATTGTACAACCAATCATTACAATGATGTATAAAAATAGTATGACTATACAAAAAGGTAAACCATTGATCGATTAGACACAAACTACATTTTAATGTATAAATATGGGTTTGAAATCAGCCAGGTCTTTATCTCATTTCTACCTTGTATTACTTTCCTCTGTAGCATCCATATAGAATCACGTTTATGTTATTATTAGAAGTAAAACAATCATTTAATAGCATTAAGATACATTATGAGTCTCTTTATCATCTTATCGCATCATATAGCATTGATCAAGCTTTAGCTTATATTAATGCATTATCTAGATTGATGAAGTGACATATTATACGTTGGATAAAGATCAACTTCCTCTATTTGATACAATGACTTCTTCCTAGTAGGCAAGATTTTATTACAATATACATCAGCTCAAGATTTATTTTATTCTTATTATTCAATATATCTTTTATATTTACCTTTTTATATGCCCACATTGAAATGTGATCGCAACGTGGGCTGGCTGAAAAGTTCTAAGCCTTAGAAGGATAGATCAATGGGGTTGAAACAAACTTTTGCCACCAACAAGTACAATCATTGACTGATAGCTGCCATTTGCTGTCGACTTGTAGTTTGGAGTTTTCTATTGGTTTTACGTGGGTTAAAATCAACCAATGTAAAATTTTAAGTTTAGTGGAATGGTCGGGGGGTGTGGACCTTACCAGAGTAATTTTTTATGTTGCTTGAGATGAGTACCATCCGGGGTTTCTGGACCTGCTTATAGTCCAATATCTTAGGACGATGGGTTATATGTTCAATCTAGTTGGGGGTGTAAGATTGAACATATAATAATTCAACAACTCACTTGTTCTTGGTATAACTTATACTCTGTAACACTATTAAACAATAATAATATATACACACTATTGACCCACAGGCTAGGTGACTTAATAAGGAACAGCATCTAAGAAATAACTTATCAGAGACCTGCCCTTCAGTATATCCTACTGCCTGCCTGTGGTCAACTGCCCTCCT
The DNA here is from genome assembly GCA_963678685.1 of Patella ulyssiponensis. NCBI lineage: Eukaryota > Metazoa > Mollusca > Gastropoda > Patellidae > Patella > Patella ulyssiponensis. Next base: position 26,814,651 of record OY783226.1, on the reverse strand, counting down.
TTTTTTTTTGAATATACAAATTTCATATCTTTTATACCTTAGCTTTGTTTGTTAGTAACCCTAACTTATAATCCCTAATACATTAATGCCTACTGGATTAACTGTACAATAGATAATAATTTATAAAACAATGTCTCTAATATAATTGGAGTTAAACTTGATTAGGCTTCTGGCTAATCTATACTGGCTGGGACGTAAAATTAACTATGCTAATCTATACTGGCTGGGACGTAAAATTAACTATGCCCTAATTCTACCTGGTCATATGAGTATGGGTTTATTAGATTTAGTGCTTGTGAGGACTTTGTTCCCTTGTAGTTGTAAATCGTGATAGTGGTGACAAACTAGGCAAATGTCCTTCCCTTATGGGTGGGCTAAGTATTGAAGTCCGAGGACAGAATTCATGTGTAAATCTGTAGTTGAAAGAGTAACGATGGGACCTTGGCGTATTCATTAATTAGGATCTTTCTTTCAGCAGTTTTACTAATTATTTATTATTTATAAAGTATTTAAAAAACTATAAAGGTGTTCCCTTTTGATTTTCATTCACAAGAGAAACCTGACATCCTGAGTACGCTCCTGCATCTTCCTGTTTTCATAAGAGTAGGTCACTGCAAGATGGGTGCCCAAGCCTCTTGACTGCAGATCAGAAACATGTCAGATTCCTTATGTCCCATGACAATCTGTGCCATTTTGGAGCAGATCCTGATAATGTTTGGCTAGATTTGTAACCAGGGAGGAGATCCGTTTCTAAAAATGAGAAAGAAACTAGTCGGTCTTCATTTTCCAAGTAATGATGATGTCATGTCAGCTATGAATGACTTTATTTTAGAGTGGCTGAAGACAATTTTTTCCTGACCGGCATCTTGGCCTCGGAACATCGTTGACAAAAGTGTGTACACCTTGAAGAGGACTATGTAGAAAAATAAATGGAAACCATTGACTTTGTACATGTTTTTCCCAGATGGGTTTAGAACTTTTCAGCCAGTCCTCATATATTGTTCCTCTTTTAGTGTGTCTGTCTGTCTGTAATCCACAATTGCATTCAAGAAACTTTCAGTTAATAGAAACCAGTAACACAAATCAATTACAGACGGTCTGATAGGATCCCTCTTGACCAAGTTCAAGATGATGCATTGGATATTTTTTTGTATAGATCTCAGGATCTGGTAATCACTACTGTAATTATCTCTCACCTTTCGTAGAAAGAAGGGAACTATTAAAATGAGTTTGTTGGCTCATCCATCTGACCACTTGTTTATCCGTCATGGTTTAGGTGTACATTATGTGAATGTTTTAACTGAATTTGACGATAAGCTTTCTATCTGATGAGTACAAATCTGTGTTTGACAAGTTCTGAAATCAATTTGCCTATATTCTCTATATTACCTATATATATATTATATTGTTTATAGATCATTTAATTACATCAGATAACCAGTTTGTCAATTTACCATCTCAAGTGTGGTTGAGTTAATCATCTCAAAATAACCAGTGCCTTAAAATAACCAGTGTAGTCGAGTTAACCACATCAACCTGTGTAGTCCAGTTAACATTCTCAAAATAACCAGTGTAGTTGTGTTAATCACCTCAATGTAGTCAAGTTAACTATCTCAAAATAAAGATTCAATTGAGTTTCAAAGATGTAGCAAGTGCTCCATATATATTGGTCTGTATGTGATAAAATTCAACATCGATGACAAGGCTAATCCCTTTTACATTTACCACATTTAAATCTGATTTCTCTTTCTCAAGTTGACATCAACAAAGAGAAAAGATAATAACAGCAATGTGTTCGGGGTTTTGTCTTCCTCAATCTAAATAGATTATACTAGATACCGTGACTACATCAGGTATTAAAATCTGAACCTCCATATTGATCCAAATAAAGCATGCCTTTCAGTTAGTGTGTAAGTGAACGTCATTGATGTTTAGAATAAGACTTCATATCCGTGTATAGAGCTTACAGATTCATTTCCTTCAGTAATACATCCACCTTAGGGCAATATCAGTGATTAAAATGGTAATTAAAGCTTAATATTCTCATAAAAGATACACATATATATTACACATATTGATATTTGAATTAAAGATACACATTGATATTTGAATTAAAGATACACATTAATATTTGAATTAAAGATACACCATAATCTTCTTATTAAAATAACACCTTGTTTGAAATTGGTTGAATTATTGGTAGATGAGAAGTAATTAGTTAGAAGTGTTACTATGTAAATAATGCATGAACCTGAACTGCCTGACTAAAATCCTACATACACAATCAACAACACACACTACAAACATTAAATATTAATAATATTTTAACATGTTATGTGATTAATCAGAAACTTGATGGGAGTTTGTTCATTTAATAGTTTAGTTCCCATTGGGAGGTCCCATGTTCACATTGGCAGTTCGAATTCAATATATGAGTAGGCAATAGTGCCGTTGTATGGGCAAAATTTCCCTCATGGCACACTGTATAGCGTACATCAATCATCATTAGCAAAATTAAAGCAGAAAAGAAGGACATTGAATTTCATTTTATTTAATCCTCAACTCCTTGTAAACACTCGCATCTTTTAAAGGTTTATATGCATCGGGGATTGATAAAAAGATTAAATTTCAGTTTAATTCTCATACCATAAAAGCATTCACAATATTATGCGAGATGAGAGAGAGAGAGAGAAATGAGGTTTAACGTCCACTCGACACAAACTAGGTCATTTCGGGACTAACATATGGTTTAATTTTATTTCAATAATTCGCTTGCGTGTAGGGGTCGTTTAGCAATGGGAGGAATAGAGATTAACACCACATGACACAAACTTATAGTATACATAGTACAATTTTATTTAAATTAATCACTTGCACATAGGGGTGTTTTAGCATTATTGGGAGGAAACCAGACAAAAAGAAAAACATGTCGATTGGACTAACCAGATGTAATTGACTGCAATTCAGTTTCGACTGCTCTTGTATTTCACAGATAAAATTTGAAAATTGAATGTAGATCAGTTTGTATAGATTGATATTACATTAATCTATGCTTATCGACACGTTTTTGTTTTGTTTTATGGTTCTAAAGTATAGAGCTATCGGCTCTTTAAGGTCTTACTTATTTCTTTTCTTAATTTAATTCGCCGACTCATGGTGATGTAAATCTTGAGCCTTTCATACTTTTTTTCGTAAAATTTATTTTTTAAAGATAATTAATTGCTTAAAATACCTGTCACAATCCATCATCTTATATCTAACTTATACAAGCAAAAAACCTAATGGAAATTAATAGAGACATACATGCATAACATAAAACAAATGATTTTATTGACGTTCTGGCATAGGAAATCTGAACAAGGTCTCTTCAACCATAATGTCGCTGTTTAACTGTCTGGTCAATTTATTTCTTGTGCTTCAACGTATACAAAAAACACATTGATATAACATGTAATAGAAAAATGAGTTCTTCAGACATTTATCAATTACCAGGATCTCAACACAGACTAATCGAGGAATATGTTTCCTTTATTACAAAATAACTATTCTCTTTGAAAATACGCTTTTCAAGTAAAAAAGAAATTATCACATCCACATGTAAACCGTTGGGACATATTTCTAGAAATGTGAACTTTGTAATGTTTTATTTAAAATTAAAGGACAAATTATTCAAAAAGTGTAGAATACTGTAAATTACATAATATTATAAAAAAATCTTAGATTTGTCATTTATTACAATTTCTTAATGCCATGATTGTTTTAAAATTTTTGGGCCTTTTTTAATCTTAAAAGAGTTTTTTAAGCAAGACTTTAAACAATTTTCTATAATTACATGAATATGCCCTTAAGATAATTTTAATATTGTACGGACTTTCATAAAATATATTTATATTTTATATAAGATTGTGTTTAGCAATATTAGAATCTGTCCACCAACACTATACCTTACTTGCAGGTGATACAGGTTGTTTACTGGAAATAAATGTAGAAGAAATTCAAATTTGTTTAAACTTTCATACATTGGATTATATTTGTCCCAGAATAGTCGCAGTTTGTTTGAGTAAAAATATCTTGTTTGTTAGATAAATTTCACTTAGATATAAACCAATTTTCTATAAAGCATGATTTGAGGGTCTACAAGGCTTCCAGCAGTGTTAGTTTGAAGCCCTTCAGTGTAATGTATAGAAACTCACTAAACGATGGGTTGCTTCAGTCAACTTCAACAACAGCGTTATATTGAAGCCCAACTGTTGCACAGGTTAAAGGCCCTGGTCAATGCCCATAATTTCAGGGGGGTTGGGATGGCCTAGTGGTCTAGAGTGCCGCGCTTCGACCTCTAGCTGGCCGGTCACCTCTGGCTTGCGGCTGTGGTTTCGAGCCCTGGTGTGAGCGTATGTGGCATGGAGATAGGGGCTCCTTCTCAACCTCGTGAGTTTCCTCCGGGCACTCCGGTTTCCTCCCACAGCAAAGACCCCTGCGCGTGCGCTAAGATAATGAAAATGGAAAAAATAAGACTTGTCTGCGATATCACCTTCGGTGGAAGCGGACGTTAAACACCAAGAACAACAACCCATAATTTCAGCAAATAATTGAAAACAAAACATACACATTTCAAATATTTAATGTATGGTTATGGTTATCCATATGAAAAATACATTAATAGCAACTAGGATATTTATATGCCCACATTGATCAGTTTTAATGTTTTTTATGCCCCCGTTATCTGCAAAAGGACATACATGCGACAACCTTGTGGACTACTCATACAACGTAGCAAGCAAGTTTCAAGAGTAAGCAAGCTTTCTATTGAGCATGTATAAAGTCATTATGTGGTCAATAGAGGAAGTAGAGATAATAATGTTGTTGTAGAGATTGGACAATATATACATCAGTGTGATGATATAGCAGGTGTATTAATATGATTCCACTCAATATCCAGTTAGTCCGAGTAGAGTCAAACATTATGAGAACAGCTTGACATTGACAAGGAAAGTATCTTGTCATTGATCAACACAATATGATGATAGCCTTTAACTAATGTACTTAAGGCTTTTAAATTAAGATATTTTTTCAAGAAAACTAGCTGTGTTACCTGGCTTTGATTTAGATGAGTTTTATCCCCAGTAATAATGCAATAATCATTAATTGTCAATTTTATCAAACAATACATTTCTAGTATACTATTCAAAAAAAGTAGGGGATATTTGATTTTTAAGTGTTATTAAAGTCACCTAATGAAACTGACGAAGAAACAAATGACAAAATGAAATGAAGTTCACATTCATCGATTTATTCCAAATTATCGTTAGACTAAGTAAGGCACAGACTGACCATTATAAGGGTAAAATGATACCCGGGGTCAAACAGCAAAGTTACCACAGCATCACAACAAAGTCAGTAATGGGTAAATCCTCCTCTGTTTGCCAAACAAGCATTGATCCGACGTGGCATACTCATAATGAGACGTCTAAGGTCATTTTGGTCCAGATTGTCCCATTCCTGTTGCAACGCAGCAGCAAGTTGTAGGACATTGGCAGGACGTTGTTGGCGTTGACGTAACCTCTGTCCAAGCATGTCCCAGACATGCTCGATGGGGGAGAGGTCGGGACTCAGTGCTGGCCAAGGTAATGTGGTGATGTTCTGTTGTTGGAGGTAACCTGTAACGATCCGGGCCCTGTGACATCTTGCGTTGTCATCCTGGAAGATGAAATGGCGGCCATGACGTCGTGCGAACGGCACAACCTGGACTGCCAAGATGTTGTCCCGGTAGTACTGGCCTGTAACACGCCCTGCAACAACATGTAAAGCCGTTCTTCCAGCAACAGTGATGCCTCCCCACACCATAACAGAACCACCCCCAAATCAATCATGTCTGATGACGTTAACGTCTTGGAAGCGCTCGTTTCGACGACGCCACACCCTCCTACGCCTGTCCAAAAAATCAACAGTGAACCTTGACTCATCTGAAAACATCACATTGCTCCAGCGTCGATTATCCCAGTGTTGACGATCCCTACACCAACGACGTCTTGCCTGAATGTGATGATCTCTCAAACAAGGGATCACGCGAGGACGTCGGGCGCGAAGGTGACCCCTATGCAGTCGATTCCGAATCGTCTGGCCACTCACTCTCTCACCAGTGTCTGTTTGAAGACGAGCGCTGATCTGATTTGCTGTGATGACACGATTTCTCAGGGCCAAGGTACAGATAAATCGATCCTGGGCTTGAGTTGTCGCCCTTGGTCGACCTGAGCGTGGTCTGTCCTGTACAGATTGTGTATCACGGTATCTGGACCATAGCCTGCTTATGACAGACTGAGAAACATTCATCGTCCGTGCCACAACCGCCTGTGTTGTGCCGATCTGTAGCATGCCAAGGGCACGTAACCTTTCATTTGGGGTAAGCCGACGCATATCAAAATTTGTTTTCTGGTCACTAAAACAATTAAACTGATGTTTCCACCCTGGAATTCAATGCCACAATGACTGTAACATTCAAAGTCAGAGTCGTGCAAATCTTGGGTTGGACCCCCATGATGATCCCAAGCATCACCTGCATTCCATGTGGAAGCTATTGGTGCGTTTGGGCGTCACATGTAACTGGAAATGTTTCTTCTGTTAGGTTCGATAGTGACTTTTTTCGTAGTCATTTGCATATTTTAGTATTATGGCCCCAAAATCAAATATCCCTTACTTTTTTTGAATAGTATACATTTCTTGTAAAAATCTCATTATCAAGTTATTTTAAAGTCACTTATTTTCCACCTCAAAGATATAAACATCTTGTGCAAGGTCGATAGCACTCGGGACCAAAAATCGACAAATGCACTTTTCTGCCTTGAACATCAAGTCATGCGGGATAAAATTGTCAATAACCATAAGTTTCAATTTCATCATTTAATACTGCACCAAATACAAAGTACAGTTTAAATACCTTGTAAAAAATACAAAATAAATTGTATCATCAGGTACATTGAAAACAAGTACAAAATAAACAGTATCACTTATATAAGATACCTTGTGAAATGAATGGTTTCAGTTAAAAATTTATAAGTCAAAACGTTTGGTTTCCAAAGTTTCTCCCCCACCCACCCCTCATATTCCCCCCATTGACCCACAGACCCACAAACAGAGTCAAACAATTTGGTGCAATTTATGTGTTCTCCATTATTTTCACATTGATATTATTTTGGCTCTAAAATAAGTGATATTAAAATTAAAATTTGGTTACTTTCTACGCACTAATAAACCATACTATGCCACTGTAACTGAGCCTGAAAACAAAGTAATTTTGACATAATATTAACAGATTTGGCCTATATATTACAAATATCTCGCCTGTCCATCCTTCTGGGTTTCCCACAGTTTCCTCCCACTGCTGAAGACCCCAAAGTATTGAAATAAAATTGAACCATATGTTAGTCCGAAAATGACCTTGTTTATATCGAGTGGATGTTTCTATGTTTTATCAGAATATAGAAAAAGATGATTGTTCCCCTTTAAAAGAAGATTTATGTGGACCTCTGATACAGAATGATTTATAATCATCTTTACAGTCATTCATCAATATTACATATACAGGAAGTAGTTTCATTATGTAGAAATCTTGGCAATCCTTCCTAAACTCATCTGTCAAATAATTTGAATTATTGAATAGAATGATATTGTTTATGCATGCTTATCACAATGTTGTTGCCAGCAGTTTGCTATAGGCAGGTGACAAGATTACAGAGTTATTGCCCATATCATCAAAAACTTGTAATCACACATTTTTCAAGATTTTTTTCTAAACATACAACAGATGAAACTATTCATTATCAGGGGTATTACTTATAAAGATGAACCAAAAAAAGTTTTAAGGCTTGCATAAATTATTGCACATGAACTAAAAACTTGTAATCAAAATGAAGGCCAGAAATGTATTTTTAAATTGTCATTTACATGAACCCCACCTAAATTTGGAGTCTCACCATAATTATTTGCAGAGTTGTTGCACCTGTTTTGTAACTTTGTAGGTGCTAGATTGTCAGTCCGGAAAGTCTTGAATAGAAAGAATTGCAATCAAGTGACACTGAATTCTGCCAGTCTCGACGGCTGAGGTGGTGTGAGTAGAATTGTGACATATTTTAAAGTACATAAGTCTCTTACTCAATTAATAAGTGCAGGGGGACTGCACCACACACAATTTACACGAAAACAAATATATGGACAAGACATCATACTCAGAGTCCACAAACAAACAATCCAAAGCCTTCAACGATGAAAACACAAACTATTTGTCAATTTTAATCAACATTGATGTTGTTATCTTACCGAACAAAAGATTGGCTTCTAATATCCAACATTTAAGACAAAATAAACATTATACCATTGGAGCACGAATGGTGTACCATAATGCCTTTCAGTGCCATTTGTAAAAAGCAGCTCGAAGTAAGAGGTTAGACATATTCCAAAAGTCATGTGAAAAGTTGACACCATATTCGTACTCTGGAGAGCATGCACAATAAATACTATCAATGTATACTGGAATAACCAGACACAAGATTAGGGTAGGGTAAATACAACACTTTTTTACAAAACACTGAAACTACAAGTGTTTCTTAAGGCGAAATTCGACACTGAATCCAAATCTGAAGAGATTTTTGACCTAAAATGTGTGCCTAGGTCAGTACAATCGCATTTTGTCAAAATGGTGGTCAAAATATGACTTTTTTGCTGTTATACTCTAAAATGATGCGAAGTATGGTGTGTAATATATATTTTCTATATTTTGCTGTGTCGCTGAGTATGATGCCGTGTTAAAAAATATGATTGTATGGATCAGTAATGATTTTAGTCCACCTTTACGCCAAAAATTGGTTTGCTTTGTGCTATTTCATCATATCTACGGTGATGGAAGTGTTCGATGAATGCTATTTTTGAGTATCGGAGATGATTTGTGATTGTTCTCTTCCAGGTTGTAATTTTTTATGTGCTGTAGCTTATCAGAGATTTAAGTTTTTTGTTATTTGTGTAAGCTTACTTCCAGAGATAATATGATATGATGGCATCAACTACCAAAGCGAAAACAACTCGTAGCGATGCTATAGTTCATGAACTTAAATGTGTTAGCTACAATGAAGAGGAAGGATTCCGTTCCAAATGTAAGCTCCAAGTCATATAATTGGATGTATGTTATTATAAAAATAATAATAGTAATGTATTTATATAACGCCTATTATCCAGTAGACTGCTCAATGGCGCGGAGTTGTCTGTCAAAAGAAATGTTATATTGAAATAAAGAGATGAGTCTTTAGTTTCTTTTTGAATTTTGCAATAGTTTCTTCTTCTTTCACATGTTGGGGTAACTTGTTCCACGGGACTGGTGCTGCTCAAGAGAAGGCCTTATCACCGCACTTGGAATATCAAGTTGTTGTATATTTGACGACCTGGTTGTTATCGGATGGGATTTTATTTGAATTAGGTCCTGGAGATAGTTTGGGGCAGTGGCATGAAGACACTTGCATGTCAACAGTAAATTCTTAAATTCTACACGTTTCCTCACGGGTAGCCAATGAAGTTCCCTAAGGATTGGAGAAATATGATCATGAAGTCTGGTTTTAGTTAGGTTTGGCTGTGTTTTGAATCTTCTGTAGACGATTTAATGAAGTTATTAGGAGACCGTAAAGTTGGAAGTTACAATAGTCCAGACGAGAAGTTATTGAGGCATTGACAAGAGTTTTGGTCGAATCCACATCAAGGTATTTTCGAATTGTACTTATTTGGTGCAGCTGAAGGAAACAGGATTTGATTACAGAGGAAATCTGTTTATTAAAGTTCATGGATGAATTGAAGATAACGCCAAGATTTCTGGCTGATTCGACGACAGGAATTACACATTCTCCAATAGATATTTGACTGTTGTTGGAATCTGCTGTGGAGGTTTGTATGCTCGGTCTATAGATCGAAAGTTTCAAGTGATTTTCATGCATCCACACATTGATTTTTTCAATGCAGTTTTCCAGTTGGTGTTTTTTCTCTGGGACGTTGCAAGGTGGGCCTCTGAGATACAACTGGGTATCATCAGCAAAGAGGTGAAAATTTACATCACATTCCCTGATAACATCGCCAAGAGGCAGCGTGTAAATTGTGAAAAGAATTTGGCCGAGGACTGATCCTTGGGGAACCCCGTACTGTAGTACTGTTGGTTGTGATTTTGCACCCCCAACACACACTAACTGCGATCTGCATGTTGAATAGGATAAGCCCCAATGACGAATCAGATAGCTTTATTCTTTGCTTTAAGCGCTGCAGGAGACGTTGGCGATCTATGATGTCGAATGCGACTGATGAGTCCAATAATACGAATAGAAAAACATGTTTTTTGTCCATCGCATGGAGAATATCATTGTGAACCCTTGTTAAGGCCGTCTCTGTACTATGCAGATTTCTGTAAGCGGACTGGTATGTTTCTAGTAGATTATGTTGATTCATGCGGTCTTTTAGTTGATCCGCAATGATTTTTCAATAACTTTAAAAATGAAAGATAGATTTGAAAATCTTGGTCAAGGTTCGTTTTTTTCAGTGGTTTATAAGCTGTCTTAAATAGTTCGGGAAATTCTGAGCTGTTTATTGTACCATTGATAAGGCCAAGGAGATATGTTGTATTCGCACAGGAAATTTTCTTAAAAAGCCATGTAGGTAATACATCCAATTCACATGATTTTGTTGGAGCTTTCTGGATTAACTTCGTGAAGGTAGTCTGTGGATATCTCTTTTACGTCAAGCGGTGGAATGTAATCATCCTTCTGGTCATTATGGTCAGTAAAAAAATCGTTTTCAATTTGAAAGCGCTGTCTTATTTTCTCAATCTTCTTTGTAAAGTATCTGGCAAAGATAGCGGGAAGTTGGTTTGCTTTATAGCATGAGGGCATAGCGTCTGAAAACGAATTCTTCGTGAGACTTTTGCTGATATTGAATAATACTTTACTACCGGCAGCATTGTTAATCTACTCTTTTAAAAATTGGGTTTTGGCATAGGCGATAGCATTATTATACTGGTTTTGTTTTTCCTTAAAGATTTGGTGATGAACTTCTAGCCCAGATTTTCGCCAAGACTTCTCCGCTTCTGTTGTGCTTCAGTGGCCGTAAATGCAAGACAAATATCAGATTTTTACACCGATACCTGATTATATTTCCACTATGACGCTTTTAATTGTATTTTTGAACATGACATCGTACTCAGCAACCCAGAAAATCATAGAAAAGACATATTATAGGCCATATCTCACATAATTTTAGGAGTTTAACGGCCAAAAAGTCATATTTTGGTCGCCACTTTCAAACATGGCGGCTGTACTGACCTAAAGACTTCAATTGGGTCGAAAATTTTAACGGATTCGGATTCAGCGTCGAATTTCGCCTCTAGAAACACTCGTAGCGAAGAAAAAAGTGTATTTACCCTACCCTAACAAGATTGCTATTCGATTGAGACTTCTGCCGTATTTTGCCGAACATAAGTGCTTTGAAATTAGAGTAAAAACGGAAACGATTGAATGTAAATCCGTTTATATACATTCATATTACATTATTATATACGTTAAAACCCATTTGTGTCAATTTCTAGGTCCCAAATATTAGCGATTTAGCTCCTTTAAGTAACAAATATGCTTCAGCCGTCATGGTTGGGATAGTTTCTTATGTGGTTGGCACATGCATTGTACTCCGAAATTCTCCTTTGATTGAGAGAATTTAATTCCAGAATGTTCACTCGAGTATACCCCAGGTATTCCCTCTACAGGTCAGAGTTATCACCCATGTAATCCAACCATATATATAGAAATCTGTGTGAATGTTTTTCTTTATTATAAAAGTTGTTGTTATTGTTGGATTAGTCAAATAGAGTTACAAACATGGCAATATATTTCTATGATATAAGTAATTCACATCTCTTTATCTGTTTTTGGCATCTGGCTGGTATTTCATTTTAAAGCAGCTTGCCGAGATTTTTTGAATGATTATTATGTTAGAATCATATTCATCATTACCTGATTAAAATCTTGTGATCACTCAACAATCAACAAGTTTTAAAACCTTTAGCTCAGATGAGTGAGATGACTTAGCCGGTGGTGGGTGTATATTTCATTGCCATGACAACCTATGTTTTAAGATGTTCAAAAAATAGACCAGAATATAAATTCACTATAATTTCCTGGTCGCAGCAACCTTTTAGAAAAAATATTAATTACCTTTTTTTTTTAAAATTGATTGAAAAAATCTAAATATCTATACATATTTTCTTGCCTGGCAAACAATTTTATTAATAAATGAAATTGTGGTCAGAGTATAATTTTTCATCCTGTCATTGATATTCTTCATTCTAAGGAAAGTTGTCTGTTCTCATTATAATTATTAACGTATTTTAAAAATGACAATATGAAGTTGACATGCCAGTATTATAAATGGTGTTTTATATGGAGAGATTGTCAATACATTAACCAGACAATTGCGTTCTCAAACATTGTCATCTTATTAACTCAAATGACGTTTTTTTTATACTGGGCACTTGATTTCAATATAGAATAGATATTTTCGACTTCTTTATTAAGAACCAGGCATGTTGCTTTTGGGGGTGCTAAATATGATTTGTAAATTTGAAGTTGACCGACCCTGTGGAAGAAATGTGGGAACTTTCAGGGGAATAGCCATGTAAGAAAAGATTGTAGGAATGAGTACATCAGGACATGTACAATTCTAAATTTGTATTTTGTTTTTGGTGAGTCCAAGAAGTTATACAAGGTTATCCATTATTAAACAATAAAAGAAAATGAGACTTGACATTTATTGTTGAATTAAAGAAAACAAACGCCTTTTTAATATGTACTCAGAGGGGGGGGGGGTAGACAACACTCCCTTAAAATAGTAACATTTGAAAAAGGGTTGCGAGAACTGAAACATTATAAATACATTGCTACTCTTTGCTAAACACCGGTTTGCACTTCTGGTGGAGAAAAGGGATGGTTCCATGTTGGCTTTTATACATAGTGCAAATTTTTATTAAGTGTACACAGTATGAGAGAAATTTATATATATTGATAGCATAACTTAACCCACAGCTAGGAAATGAAATGGGATCAACCTTCCTACTTTCCTGCAACAACTGGCCGGGCTAATGAAGATCCGACAGTGGACTTCGACTCTTCATGATGAATAATAATTCTTGATATATGATGTACATTATTAGTAAATATTATTTTACAGGTTTATGATGGTGCTTATTTGCCTTATATTTAGTGTCTTATCTACTATTGACCAGTATGAATCTTTTGCGAACGAAACCTTATTTGGAATGGTAAGTATGCTCTATTTCAGCAGAGATATTTTAAATGGAATTTTCATGTGAGCAGGTTGAATTTTCATTTAACCTAAGAAATTTTTGTGGTATAGTAGAAAAAATTATTTTGTTCAAAGACTGGTTCCCTCTGTTCCTTTTTCCACCTAAACTTTTAATTATCTGAAAGTGTGATATTAAATTATCTAGTTAGTTTATTCAGATCTCGTGTAAGTTTAAAATCAAAACATCATCATGTAATAAAGGTGTTTCCTTCAGTTGATAATAAAGAGAAAAATGGGATTGGTACACATTGTCATGTATAACCAGAGAATCTAAACCAAGCCATGCAACTCAATGACACACCTTATTAATGCACACATATTACCCCCCCCCCCCCAATCCCATGCATTAAGATACCATAATCAGTACTTTTGATTCAATATTTTCACAATACCTGATATTTGATCGGCTCTAAATGAATATTTAAAATAAATGCAAGTAAAATTGAAAGACTACTTGATTTAAGTTATGTTATATTTTTATATATTGGTATTAAAATGAATGTGACTAGCTATAGATCGCATTTAACTCCATAATTCCTTGCTCACATAAACATCTTGTTTTAATATAAAATCTTTTTATTTCAGGAAATTTTTCTTGTGGTATTTTTTGGTTGTGAGTATGCGATACGATTGTGGTCTGCTGGATGTCGAAGTAAATATATGGGATTACGTGGGAGGTTTCGTTTTGCGAGGAAACCTATATCAGTTATAGGTAGGTTTATTATTAGTTCTTTAATCGGATTTAACAAAGATAGAACAAACAAACTGTATGATTAGATAAGACATCCCCAGAAGCCCACCTCCCCACATTTTTTTGTTACCTCTTAAACAATATTTTGTAGGAATGTTGGTTTTAAGGTATCTGAAAATGTGTTTAAAGCTCAGTTGGGTTGCCCCAGGAGGAGTTAAATAAAGACTTTCTTACTGGGAAATGATCAATAACACGGAGGCTTAAAGCAAACCAGGGTTAGGTGATTAAGCCCACTTTGGCTCTTGTTTATTTTGGGCGTAAACATTAGATCCTTTTAACAAGTCCACCAGTTGATCTTTTATAATATAAATGGGTGGTCTAAGATTGGAATTAATCCCTGATTATCTGTCTAGAATCTAAGGGCTTATTTTACCTCACTATATACTGGTAGCAGACTTATATATAATGGTTGTTCTAGCAAGTCATTAAGAGGTTGAAAGCACTGCTTCCTAATCTGACATCATTAGTGTTAGCTATGACACCTGCTTCATCTTATCTATAGTTAGTTGTGTGGTCATAAATAATGATAATAATACCATGTCTTACTATGTGTTAACTACATGGATGAAGAAAATAGAAAATAATTCAAACAAAAAACAGGGGCTCTTGTTAAAGAAAATCTCTGTTGACTAATGAGAAAAAAAGCTATTTATTAAATTGTGGCATTTAATAGTTAAATACCTAAACAAACCTTTATTTCAGAGATCTGGTGAAAAAATATTTTTTAGATTGTTAGGTAACAAAATGTACAATAAATGCCAAAATTTAACCTTTCTGAAGGACAAGATGAAAATTGGCCAACATGGCTGTTGAGGAAAGTGTTAATCATAAAGACTGCTTCTTTTTAAATTACAGATTTTATAGTAGTAGTAGCATCATGTGTCGTGCTTTCTATTGGTTCTGAGGGACAGGTATTTGCAACATCTGCTATCAGGTACATCAGTCATGTGTATATTCATCTAAACAATAATGACCCACAGTAATTTTGATGTATTTTTCTATTATGGTTGCCACTATTTATCACCCAACTCTTTCTGAGATTTGTTTTTTAAAACATGTGGGGCTTATTATTCATAGACATATAGACCGTGTTTCTCATCAGTTATTGCCCATACCATTGAAAGTTTGTAATACTTTTATAGTTGAGTGTAACTCTGGCAGTAGGAGCAAAAATATAGCTTAACTTTAGCTGTAGGAGTAAAATCATAGTTTAACTCTAGCTGTAGGAGTGATAGTAGGAGTAAAATCATAGTTTAACTCTAGCTGTAGGAGTAAAAACACCTAAAAACTGATGAGTCTAAACAGCTTTCAGGAATACTTTGTTTAGTGAATAATGCCATGTGGTTTAAAGATATTTAGTAACAAAATACACAGATTAATATATTAACAGACTTCAAGTACAACCACAGATTATGTTTGACATATAAACATTATTTCAGGGCGGAATGCAGTCAACAGACTGGCCGTAATCCATTCTGCAACAATAACTACAAAAGCTGTCTACTGTCTTTAAATTACTACACAAATGATGACAAATGACACTAGTTAACCAAGTCGTTAAATTATGGCTGATTTGTTGTAGGAAATATTGAGAAATGATCATATTAAAACATATCATTGTAGCAAGCTGAATAAACTACTTATTATTATGATATGTCTATCAGCTTAGCTGCTAGGGGGTAAAGATTTCGTTGCCTGACAATCTATTTCTTTTCTGGATTTAAGAGAAATTATGTTTTAAATTAATGCTTTATATCAAATGGAACTTCCTTTCAACAGAATAGGAATAATGACAAGAGTCTGATATTGTCTGTGTCAGTTTGGTTGATAATGACATGATCATGTATTTGATGAACTGATTGATGACTCCATGATTACAACAAAGCATTAGCTCAGCATGCTAGCGTGATAATTGTACACACATTAACTCATGATTTTAGTTTTTGTGTCAGTTATGCACAGGGCATTTTCCATTAGAAGTAGATGGATTTTCCATCCTGGTAACAATCCTTTCTCTTTTCACTTCAGATCAATAAACCTTTATGAATTTAAGCACACCATCTAAACAAGATATTTTACAAAGACACTAGGATTTGTCAAAATCGCTTCGACGTAAACTAATGGATAAACTGAATTTTAATAAAATATCAGCAAATGTAATTGGGTAGATTTTTTATACGGATCAGTTGATCTGAAATGGGTATTATTGATAGATGCCGTCTGTAAGTCAATGTCATTCGTGGATTAGGACCCTTGGGGTGGGGGTAGGTGCTGTCACTTTGTGGGACCCTGAAGTAAAGATGTATCAAGTATGAAAAAGCAAAAATTATTTATTTAGTAGGAATGGGATGGTGTGCTAATTATATTTTATTACAATCGAAGTACTCTAAAAAAAGAAACCAAATTGAGGGTTATTAGTTATACAATTGTGGTATCCAACAGGAATTCATAATTTTTATATTGTCATCGCCCCCATCCATCAGTCCACAATTTGTTTGTGAACACTCTACAGGTCACAATTTTTATCCGATTTTGACGAAACTTGAAATATAGGTTAGATCCAAAAGATCTTGGTATTGGATCATAAACCATGAAGTTATGATCCAATACTGTGAACTACCAAACTTTATGATCCCTGATTGTAGGAAAAATCACGTTTTTAACTTGTGGACACTCAAGATTATGGCCCCTGATGTAGCAAAAATTTCAGCTTGTGGTTCCTCTAGAGGTCACAGTTTTTATCCTATTTAAAAAAATCGTTCAAATATACACGATAGCAATGGTTGAGATCGAATTTCATGTAAATCGGATCGAAACTGCCAAACAAAATAGAGTAAATGTATGTCACATCAAGGTTGTGGACCCTGTCGAGGTCACAATTTTGATACGAATTCGATGAAACTTCCTGAATTTTTAGCGTTTGGGCCTTCTTTTGATCCGATGTTGATGAAACTTAAAATGTATGGTTATATCCAAAAGATGTCAGTTTCTTTCGATATTTGTACAAAAAATCACGTTTTTGTCTATTGTCCCTGTCCATCTCACACAAAATGCAGGCATATCTTGCATGGCAACCGCGCTGGTTTATGTTAAAATGCAAATACTTTTCATGCTGTTGCGATTGATGAACATGCTACAGAGATAATTTTGAATGTTATTTGGCATGTATGGAAATCCACTAATGAAATTCAGAAAGTTTCAAATGACAAATCTAATGAAAAATTAGTAATTAAGTTAACCAAAATGTAGAAATGTAGTTTTTACACAGAATATAGGCGTTTTGTCCTATTCTATCATTCCTTGCTTGTCAAACTAATTAAACATATTTTTCCCAAATTTGTAACCCATTTTGACAGAATAGTAGGACTTGTAGATTTTAGTTGGCAAATATATTCTATCGTATAAGAATTACACCAATTTACATATACTATATGTAAATAATCAAAATTCAGATATTCATATCTCCTTTAATATGTGCTAATTTGAAATATTATGGCTGAGTCATGAATAATGTGTCTATAGTATAGTTTCTTGTTAAACTAGATACCTGGTAGTCATCATAATGTGTACATTTCTATTTTTATAAATCCAGATTGCAGTGTAATTGCCCTTGTACACTTTGTACAAACTTGGAAGTGATCTATTAGAAACAATTATTGTATTATCTATTTGAAATTTCTATGCTTAGTTTGGGTTTAGGTGGAATAAAGAAGCATATGATATTTTAGATTGTTACGTATGTTTAGACATGACAAAATCTTTTTCTGTTAAATCAGTTCTAAGTTCATCTCTAGAACTTTGAGTGTGTACATGGTTTTATTGTTACTGATTTAATAACTCTGTGTAAAGTTTAAATATGACTCTGAAAGCAAGTTCCAATTAAAAGTCACCAAAATTCAGGTCTATATATTAGTGTGTTTTATAAGGTGTCAGTAGTGACCAGGGGGTTTGGGGGGGGGGGGGGGGTAATAACTGATGGGTGGTATTAAACATTTAAATACATGTAATTGTTGATTTTAAGTTGATAGAAATATTGGGCATTTAAAAAGGTGTAAAGTTACTGATGTTCAGCATTCTTGGATAATATTAATAACCTTAATTCTTGGAGAACATGTGGATGTATCTTTAAGATAGATAAACTGCTTTAATTTGATTGATAATTCTTCTTATTCATAAAATCATTCTGTATTATAATTGTTATAATATTGCTTCAGGCATATGAAATAAAATATTATATAGAAACATCATATTATTTAATATAATCACGATCTAGTGTATTATGGATAAATTAATCTAATGATCAGATTTCTATATGTCTCTTCTGTTTTATGAAACTATGTAACAAGTCTTAATGGCTTGTTTTAAAAAATTATATTGTTGTACTTTTAAGGGGTGTTCGATTTCTCCAGATTTTACGTATGTTACATGTAGACAGGCAGGGAGGAACATGGAGGTTATTAGGTTCTGTAATATATCTTCATAGACAGGTACTTGTTTATTTTATTTTTGTTGTATCTATATATGAAGGAAAAAAAACAACTATGATAAAAACTGTGTAAAATCACGATAATCAGTAGCATTGAGGCGAAAATTTCTTTAAATTTCACCATTTTTATGTAATTGGACTTAATTCATCCAGCAGAGGAAGAAAGCTCTTACACTGAATTTTAGACACAATCTTCAGGTCTTATTAATTGTTAAATTGAAAGAAAATAAGCAGTTTCAGTGATGTGTAAGTGTGCCTTGGAGCAAGATCGAGTTTTTACACACTTACTGTATTGAACATAACAAATACCCTTCTCTACTTCACACGCGTCTCTTGGTTTATCTTGGAATCGTTAAACTATTTGGCCTGAAAGTAGGCATGTGCAGTTATTACATTAGATACTGTATATAGAATTTTTATATTTGAAGAACTAGTGCAGTGCATGTGATGTTGAATAAAATCATTTTAAATGACATGTTCAATTTGTTGAAACCAGCTGCTCTTCCACTAGAAATTTTATTATTACTGTTAAACTCTAAAGATAAAGATAGTTATATTTTATGTTTAAAAGCTATAAATCTGACTACCTTTAGAGTTAAGAAGGTATTAGAATATGTAATTATATTCTCAAATCTTGAATAGCATGGATGAAGTTTAGATCTCATCAGACTTTTGTGCATGTAGCATTTTCTACAGTTAAAATCTATGATGACAAGTTATATAATACTGTCTATGGATTTTGATGAACAGTTCTAATACTGTCTATGGATTTTGATGAGTAGTTCTAATATAATGATCCATTGACATTTAGTCACAAAAATATAAAACGGAGAATGATCACTGGATTTTAAAGAAAAACAGAAAATTGTTAGAGATATATCTGAATTCCTCAAAATAAATGAAATAGAAATTGTAAATCCATATAATAGGACAGGTGAGACATATAGTTTTATTGCAGACTTGATCTCTTCACACTAAATTGTCTCCCCTTCGACAAAACATAATTTAGTTGAAATGACTTGTGTGAAATGTTGTCCCAATCCACAAATTAACAATGCATTCCACATATTTCAAATAGATGGTGAAAGATCATATTCTTCACAACCAATCATACAACATACAAGAATCTGTCAATGACCTTTGACTCTAAGCTATTGAATCAATATGACCAGATTGTTTTGGTTTTTTTCCAGGAGTTAATAACAACATTGTATATAGGTTTCCTTGGCCTTATTTTCTCCTCATATTTTGTATATTTGGCTGAGAGAGAGGATGGAAAGGCAGATTTTGCCAGCTATGCAGATGCTTTGTGGTGGGGAGTGGTATGCACACTTTTATTTATATTTTTATACGCCCGGACGATTTAGCTGCTGTCAGCATATGTTTCGTTGCCTGGCAACCTATCTTTTAATTACATTACCGGTATATAATTTTTTAATATCATTAGGATGTGGGGATCTCAGATGAATTAAACCAGAGGTGGGATTTTGCACGTATATACAGACATGTCCAAAGCTATTTTCCAAAAGTCCCTAATTATCCGACCAGGAATATGCCCAATCATGAATAATATTTAAAATTACGAAATTAATCAAGTTTACTGAGTGTATAGCTACCACTCAACCCGATTATCGTTGATAATAGGCTGGATTGATTTAGTAATTTAGAGATCAACCTATTTACCATGTAATACAGCCTATACACCTACCTTGATTAACTACTTAATCTGCCTTGATTGACAGACTTAATCTTCTGTCGGACAAATCATCAATCTGATACTCAACAGAAGTCATTGTTTCTCCTTTGTCGGACTATATATCAATTAGAATGATTATAAACTTAATCATAGTGATTAACTCAGGATTTCTCCATTGTCAGACATTTTAATCTACTTGATGTCAGTTAACGACTTTTTTTTTTTTTTTTTTTATCCAATTATACATGGTTATATAATAGAATAACCTAAAACAAAAGTAGAAATCTCGAGAGAGGAGTGAAATTACGAGAGATGTATACATGACAATCATCACATCGAAAATGTCTGAGAATAGATTTAATTTGATGCATATTCTTGGGTTTATGATTATATTTTGAATAGAGTTTATGTTTTAAAAAACCCAAATATAAAAGCTAATAAAAGTCAAAAAATATTTCGATTGGAATAGTGAACATGTAAGTTGTTAATTGTTTTACAAGATAGTGTGTGCAATCAGAGTCGAGCGCTATTATATATAGCTGAGGTCACAGTCAAAATTTTTTTGTTTTTACCACCATCTGTATATAAGGCGAA
Organism: Patella ulyssiponensis; assembly: GCA_963678685.1. Classification (NCBI taxonomy): domain Eukaryota; kingdom Metazoa; phylum Mollusca; class Gastropoda; family Patellidae; genus Patella; species Patella ulyssiponensis. Next base: position 26,793,750 of record OY783226.1, on the reverse strand, counting down.
ACAGAATTTGATAAAATGTACGGATTGCACCAATTTTTTTACTAGGATAAGAATTATGTCCCTTTATTTTCAGTTAAAATGTCTGACAAGAAAAATTATGAAATCCCAACACTTAATTAAACTGTAGTGTGTGTATAATTACTCTCTGGTTATTAATTTTGAATTTGTATACTGGCATGATCACATTGATATGTTGTTTTCCTGTCCATCTGCCATGCACAATTTCTTTTGAACACCCTACCTTAAATGTGTTGACATTATAGAAATAAGGAAGCCTATTGAATTTCAGCGATTTCTTATAATAACTTGTACAGTTATTGAACTTGTCCAGTGAAGAATCTTGAGTACATCCCAGCAACACTACTATTGTCTGTTTGAAATATAACTTGTTCAGATTAATGATATGAAGCAGGATGGTGTTTCTGGATGGTGCCGAAAAGTAGAACCTTAAACCCCATTTTATTTCGCTTTGTTTCAGATAACTGTAATGACTATAGGCTATGGTGATAAAGTACCACAAACATGGATGGGGAAAATAGTTGCTTCATGTTTTGCTGTTTTTGCAATTTCCTTTTTTGCTCTTCCAGCAGTAAGTATTTATATTCTTCTTATAATAGAAGTGAACATTGTCAAGTTATCATTTTAGATTATTAAACGCTTGCTGTGAAGAATAGATTCGAGCATGGTAAAATTATCATATATATGACGTGAACAAAAGATAGATAGGGTGTGAAGAGGTGATGAGAAAGAGAGAAAAACAGGCTATAACTGTAACCTTAGCTCAACACTAGGTCTATATTAGGTCATTTCAGGACTGTAATTTGGTCATTTTTGATTTGCTTGCATTTAGCAGAAGGTTAGGCAGGTGGCCCTAACCCTTGTCCATTGAACACACCTACATCGATAACAGATCTTATGATCTGAAATGTATTTTTCGGACCACTTAGCCACCAAACATGTAGGTTTAGACCATTAATAAATTCATTCATGAGGCAGTGATGGCAGGTAGAAGAAGCATAGTTTTGTAGTAGTTGTCGTCACGCTACATAGACTTATCTCCAGTCCTGAATTTAATTTGAGAATTGATGCTATATGTCTTGTCAAATGGTGTCAAAGAATTTGTCATAATATATTTATATGTCAACAACAGTTTTCTAAAGAATTGCATAATGTGAAACCTAATTATGTTAGGTTTTCCCTTCCTAGGTTATGACAAAGTTAAACGTGTGTCAGTGCATAATTCTTGTCTTGAGAAGTGGATACAGTAAATTCTATTTTATTTAGCACTGTTTAAAGATGATGACATTGCTTCACCATTCCTCAATATAATGATATTTATACATTCTATTTCGACTTTTATCATTGCTTTAAGTATGATGACATTTCTCAAGAGAGTTGGCTAAAATAAAGTAATTCAGCATTATTCAAAATAAAAGATGAAAATATAGAAATCAGAAGAGAATATTGTTATTACCAGTACTTTGATGTAGACAAGAAAGATTAAAACATAAATAAATATAGAGGTCTTTTTCTCAGTTATTACTGTTACTCACAGACTGAAATCTCACTAAACAATTCATGACAATGTCACGGTTGGCACAGTACAAGCCTTGACTTGTTGAGTAAAACAATATCAGTAGGCGTTATGTTAGGTTATACTGTTATTGTACAGTACCATACAGCAATGTAGTAATTTATCATGTTGCTTTATGTTTTAAAGAATAATTCTTATATTCAACAATTCTATTACCCTAGTAAAAATCTTTGATGTGGTTGTATATTTATATACTTTTTACCTTTTTTACTCAATTCTGATGAGGCATATAATCCATACTGTACTGTTATGATGAGGCATATATTGCATACAGTATTGTTAGCTATAATGATGTGGCATATACTGCATACTGTGTTGTATAATTAAGCCATTTTATATTAAATTCAGAAGTGAATAATTTTGTACATTTTTGTATGAGGACTTGCCCTGTTTATATGAGGACAGCTGCAGTGCCTATAAAGCATTTTATACATTGACCCACTTCACTACTACTTTCAAACATAAATATATAAATATTAGGTTCCAACAAATTGATATTTCCCCACATGATGCAAAAAGAAAGGGAAGTTGAATTGGCCAAAAAATGAAAATGAATGATACCTGTTATATCCATTCTCGTGAGTTAGATTTTTCTGGGGGAATACTTCAACAGTAGAATGTATCATGTAAAAACAGCTGAATCTTCTCAAAAAATTATTTGTGGTTTCGAACATCTCATGATGGTAATAAACATATGTGTCTGAATCTAAAATTAACATTAACATGTGTGAATAGTATATTGTCTTTCTATAGGTATTAATGATATTGGTTACAGAAATTCAATATTTTATGAAGATCTCTGTCTTATCTTGTATTTTATCTAATATCATTATAACAGATGACCGATTACAAATGTTTACTCACATATAGACAAAAAATATAAAAACAAAAGACAGTATCCTATTGGGAATTAATTAATATGGATTTCTAAAAAGAATAGATAATAGAGAATGTTGTTAAATCTGATTATCTTCATAGTTACATGTATCTCACTAGAAAAAATATATATATTCATATGAGGGCTACAGATTTGATAATATTATCAATCCTATTCTGTCAGACACACATATATACCGTAATATCTACTGAAAAAAGATCTCATACTATCAATAGACTTTTTCATCTAATTTGTCTCCAGTCTTCTGTCATGCCCAAAGTTAAATCTTGGAATAAAGTCTTTCATCTTTTAGTCTGAAATAGGGATGACTTGAATAGTTTAGTTTTGGGATCAAATTAATATGAAAACAAATGAACCTGTGATTTACAAGAGGTAGGTGTAGCTAATTTGGAGGTGGGAAATCAAATGTCGAAATAGCACAATGCAGGATTTTGTTAAAAGCAATGATAATGCTCCGTAAATATAGTGTGTTCCTGGTACAGTTGAGTCGACATTCATGTTGGTTACTTCCTTTAGAAGTGTAAAATGGTCCAATATATGACTGATGAGAATTAGACTCTTGTTTTGAAGAGTGAAGAATTTCTGAAATAAGTAGATGTTGAAAGTTAAGGCTTTGAATCATCAGATATACATCACACATAAGGGCACTAATGGGTAACCAATGAACCTACTCAATATCTACCCCTGGGTCATCTATAATATGTTACTATTAAACAAATGAACAGTGATTTAAAGTATTTATGAACCAGATAATTCATGTTCAGCATCATGTAGATACAATTCTAGTTTAAAGAACTATTGATAAATATGATTTGTTAAATGTATGAGGGGGTCGGGGATGAAGTGATTTGTGCCCCACAACAACCTAATGCAGTAGACCGATAGTACACCCACCCACACCATTCCTTTTGATCACATAATTGTAACTAACAATGATTTATTTGTATTGAAAGAGAATAATGTTTAATATGGAGAGTTATATTAAACATTCTCACACTAAACTGTCATTAGTCGTAATTTCTATGTTTTAATACCCACGACAATTCACAGACATTTTAACATTTTATTTTAATCTTCTTTTCAATTCCTGCAGTGAAAGCTTTTTTTAAGATGCATGACTAGGTCTTGTAAATACCTATTTAAGTGCTCTGATCGTTTTCTCTGTAAAAATAAATCGACATTTTAGTTGTATAAAGCATGGCTGTGTTGCTATACTATAATATTGTAATAGGCCTTTAGGGATTTATTGCCTTTACTGAATAGTGGCATGAAGTAATGAGCCCTACTGTCAATAATTTTACCATAAACACAAATTATATGTACGCACTGGCTCATCCTTTGAGGGCAATAAATAATTATTCCAATATTTTATGTTGCAAGCATTATTATTCTCGAGGTAGCTATAAAGTTCTGCTTTCTAACAATGATATGTTAAAATTTATCGTAGTAAAATACAATATTAATTATGTATATTTTCATGTGTATTTATTCAACTGGAACATGGCAAGTCTACTTATAAAAATTGTTTGTTTCAGGGTATTCTTGGTTCTGGTTTTGCTTTAAAAGTACAACAAAAACAGAGGCAGAAACATTTTAATCGTCAGATTCCAGCTGCAGCAACATTAATACAGGTCGGTGTTTTACCTCAATTTGAAATACAACCTCAAACATACCGGACAGAGTCCCAATTAATAAAACCCATATAAGACTTTTACTGTACAAGTTATATATTTAACTTTATATATATCCCTCCTGAAATGGGCTCTACAGCCTCTTTTAAGTTACTTTAAGTCAGGGATCACCAACCATCGATGCATGAGCCAGATGAGGTGCATTGATTGATAAAATGTGACATTTGGCATCATTGTAATGATAATAAAGTAAGGCAGTTTACCTACTCATGGAAACGAGCTAACATAACAATAATAAAATCATTCAAATAGTGTTTTGGGATATTTAATTCAAAAATAAGTGTTTATGGGTGCCTTACAAAGAACATAACCCAAAGAAAGTTAATCAAGTAATTATTAATAAATGATTGTATTTTTTAGTGTTTATGGAGATGTTATGCTGCAGATTCATCATCTAAATCTGAAGCAACATGGAAAATACACATTCATGATCCAACTTCCGAGGAAACAGTATTAGCCAGGGTTGCTCGAAGAGCTAGTTTAACATTACGAAAGAGAAGAATGTCACGATTAGATTCAGCAGTTACTAATCATTTTCATAGAGAAAGTGTGTCCTCCATATCTTACAATGATAACGATAAATCAGGATCAGGTACACAAAATATGTCAGAGAAATTAACTCTATATTTTGTATTGGTGTAGTTGTAGCCGGAGCTTTATCTCAGGGATTTGTAGGTTGTTAAGGAACTGAAGCAGTACAGGTTTATAAACAGTTTATTCACATAAACGAACACAAAAGGAAGGAAGAAAACCAAAAACAACCAAAAACACTGAAAATATAAATACAAACAGATTACAAACATGCAAACAAAGCGGACGGAACATAATCAAAGTAGAAATAAATATACAAAAGAAAGATAAAACATAATTTGAACTAAATACATTTATAGATATATGAACATTTAAAAAGATAGAAGAGAAAATAGGAAACTAAACATACACTGGGAAAGGTGTTTTAATTACACAAGATAATATACACCAATATGGTTGAACTATATTACACAAGCTAAAATAAAACAAACACCACAATAAATAAATACCAATGGGAAAAGGGCGAAAATGGCGGGAAAACTAAAGATATGAAATAATAGATAAGGGAAACTCTTATTACAAGAATTATTAAATTAAACTACTTGGAACAAACCTATACTAAATATATTTACTGATAAATTTAATCATATAAAATTACTAAAAACAAGAAATATAAAATACCTGAAGATGAAGAAATACCAAGGTCTTGTCATAAGTCATGTCAAGAGAAAAGTCCAGATTGAAACAAGGTGCAAGCCAGGTAAACTCATTAAAACAACTCACTAACACAATACAACACACACACACTGGACACTACATCTTGGCTACATTCCAAGACACCAAGCTGACATAAGATACAAGACCATATATTACATAAACTTTATTTACATATAAACAACAAAACATTTACACATTACACCCTACTACACTATCCCCCCACCCCGACAAGTGGCGTCCCGACACTTACTAACAACAACCCCATTAAAATAAAATACACATACTATCAATACCAGTCAAGATCCAAAAATCAAAATCCAAGGACGATCCAAATCAAACTATATTCACAATCCAAAATCAAAATCCATAAACGGTCCAAATCCAACTATATTCATAATCTAACTCAAAATCCATGGACGGTCCAAATCTAATAAATATAAACAACTTTATTTAATCCAAGTTCCAAAAATAGAAATTCTAACCGGATATAAGCGACCGAAAAGCTAAACACTGAAAGCATGGTACCACATGTATAATCTCAAACTTTACAAGTATACTAAAGTACAAACATTAACTAATACAAACGGAAATTATATCAAAATATTATATTATAAAAGCCAGGTATCAGATGTCATCCATTTGGGTGGTTTACGTTGACGTTTTGGTGGGGAATTAGAATGGCACGATTCGGGTTCAAGTAATGAAACTGAAAGTGGACTATTATTATCAGGAGAACTATGAGGCGAATTTACAGATAAATCACTTAAAGAATTACTGGGCTCATCATCTGAAAATAGCATTAAATTATCATCATCTTCTTCATCATTACAAGTACTATTATTTTCATCATCGTCGAACTGAATCAAATCGTCACTATCAGAGAATATTGTAGAACTTACACTAACCGGAACAAGGGGAATTATTGATTTCTCTGAAACAGGAGACGAAACGTTGGAATGTGGAGAACTCGTAAGTTTTAAACGTGGCGTCGGAACAGGAACTGACGGAACACTTGAGCGTGGTTTTGGAATGGGAGGCACAGAGGGGAGTGAAGGAGTAGAAATATGTGGACTCGGTGTAGAAATTGGTTGAGCGACTGAAGAAATTGGAAGTAATAGATTTCGGTGTAGAGTGCGTCTTTCTGAACTGTTATTCCTCTGAACGGTAAAAACTGGAACATTTATATTCGGTTGTGCAATGATGACATAGTAGTCTTTCTCCCATTTATCTGCTAATTTATTCTTACCTCTAATCTGAACATTTCTAACTAAAACAATATCTCCTACATTTAAAACTGCACCGCGTACCTTTGAATCATAATTTAATTTTTGTTGAACTTGTGCTTTATTAATATTATCGATTGCAAGTGATTTAACTGTATTTAATTTATTTTGTAGATCTTTAGCAAATTGAGAATAAGAATTTTGTGAAGGCTGAGATGAAATTGCATTGCCAAGAATTATATCTGCTGGTACCCTCGGAGTTCTACCAAACATCAAGAAAAATGGTGAAAATGAAGTTGAATCATGTTTAGTAGAATTATAAATAAAAACTAAATATTGTACATAATCTTTCCAATTCTTCTTCTGTTCTTCTGATAATGTACCGAGCATATTTAAAAGCGTGCGATTAAAGCGCTCACATAAGCCATTTCCCATGGGGTGATATGGAGTGGTGCGTGACTTCTGAATACCCAGAATAGAACAAATTTCTTTGATTATATTACTTTCGAAATTGCGACCTTGATCAGAATGTAGTTGTGAAGGAATTCCATAGAGCAGAAAGAAATGATGAATTAAGGCCTTAGCAGTAGTTTTAGCAGTTTGATTTCTGGTAGGTATGGCAACAGCGAATTTGGTGAAATGGTCAGTAATTATAAGAATATTTTCAATATTACCTTTGGATGGTTCGAGCGAAAGAAAATCTGTACATACAAGTTGAAGGGGCTCAGAAGTAGAAATATTTACCAGGGGTGCTCTAATATTTAAATGAGGGGTTTTCCTATGAATGCAACGATCACAAGTACGAACATAATTTTCCACATACTTTGTCATAGACGGCCAAAAGAATCTTGATTTTACTAAATCTAACGTACGGTCTCGACCCATATGTCCCATTTCATCGTGTAATAACATTAAAATCTTTGAATGAAGTGAAGTCGGTAAAATAATTTGAAGAATAGTCCCAGAAGAATCTGGTGAGTTGAACTTTTTACATAATATTCCATCTTTTAAAACTAAATTATCCCAATGACGAAAGATTTGAGCAGATTCTCTGTCAATATAATGTAGAAAAATATCTGAGGGTTTACATCCGCATTTTACAAAATGAATAATGTTTTTAATTCCTAAAGAATCATTCTGCGCCTTTTTGATGAGAGAATTATCCAATAGATATGTTGATTCCACAGGAACATCCAGAATTGAGCATGACAAACAATCAATAACATCCTGATTTAATGAAATAGTCTCAATTTTACCCATATTAACCTGATGAAAATTTGTTATTGCAGAAACAACAGAATTGTCCATATTAAGTGGAAGCCTTGAAAGAGCATCAGCAGGAATATTCTTTGACCCAGATAAATATTCAATTGAAAAATCATATGCAGAAATATCAGCAAGCCATCTGTGTCCTGTAGCATCTAATTTAGCTGTTGAAAGTACATAAGTTAGTGGATTATTATCGGTTTTAACTGTAAATTTATTTCCATATAAATAATCATGAAATTTCCTTGTAATTGCCCACTTTAACGCCAAAAATTCAAGTTTATGTGCAGAATAATGTTTTTCACTTTTAGAGAGACTGCGGCTAGCATAATAATAATAATAATAATAATAAGGAGTCTTATAAAGCGCTAAAATCCACGTCACAATAGGGAAATGCTCTAAGCTATAACTCTGCGAATTCCGTTCTGTACCTGATATAGAATAGCTCCAAGACCATGGGTACTAGCATCGGTTTCTAGTTGAAATGGTAAAGAAAAATCAGCATATGCCAAAACTGGAGATGAAGTTAAACACGAAATTAAATTATTAAAAGCTGACTGCTGCTCCTGACCCCAATAAAATGAATTTGAAAACTTGGATTTCTTCTTCTTACAGGTAGATTCTCCCTTTAAAAGATCCGTCAAAGGCCTGGCTATAACTGAATAATTTTTCACAAAACGGCGAAAATAACCACAAAATCCTAAGAAACTACGAACTTCAGAAGTATTAGAAGGAATTGGCCAATTAGAAAGAGATGAAATTTTTTCTGGATCTGCTTGAACACCTTCTTCAGAAATTATATGACCTAAGTATTTTAATGAAGATTTTAAAAATTCACATTTTGATGGCTTTAGTTTTAAATGATGTTCCCTAAGGCGTGAAAATACAGATTTTAAACGATGAATATGTTCCTCGAAAGTTTTTGAAAAAATTACAATGTCGTCGATATATATTAAGCAATGAAAAAGATGTATATCTGCCAAACAACGCTCTAAACAACGCTGGAAAGTACTAGGTGAGTTGGTCAAACCAAACGGCATACAATTAAATTCCCAAAACCCCAAATTCCCTGTAGTGAAAGCTGTCTTCTCCTTATCTTCTTCTTTCATTTCAATTTGCCAATATCCGCTTTTAAGATCCAATGACGAAAAGAACTTAGAACCGTTTAAAGTGTCAAGAGTTTCTTCAATACGAGGCAAAGCATATGAATCGCGAACAGTTTTAGAATTTAATTTTCTATAATCAACACAGAAACGAAGTGATCCATCTTTTTTCCTAACTAAAACAACGGGTGAAGAAAAGGGGCTCATGGAAGGACGAATTACTTTAGCTTGGAGCATGTCATTTAAATGGTTTTTAACTTCTTCGAACATTGATGGCGGAATGCGTCTGTGTCTTTGTTTAAATGGAGTCTCATCTGTAAGTTTGATAGAATGTTGAACAATGTCTGTCTTTCCTAAATCAGTATCAGACATACTAAAAATATCTTTAAATTCTAGAAGTAAATCTTTGAGTTGTTGAATCTGGTCAGATGAACATTCGGAATGAATTGAATTAAAATTAAATAAATCATGCAAGGGATTTGACGAAATATTTCCTGAAGTAGAAGTAGGTGAATTATTGACAATATCGACCTGTTGAATTTGACATAAAACTGTATTTCCAGGTATAGTAATAGGTCTATTTGATGAATTAGTTATATTAATATGAATCTTATTAGAATGATTTATAATTCCAGGTACAATATGTAAAGAACCAGGCAACTGACAATAATCAATAGCTAAAAACTGCTTTCCAGGAAGACGACTTTGTAAATTACAAGAACCAGCAACAGAAACTGAAGAATTTGCAGGAATAGTTTTAGAACTTGAACCACTTTTCAACAATTTGACACAATTACTATCTTCTTCTCTTTTCCTCAAGCAAGAAAATGTTGAAATCCAAACATCAGAATCAGTCAAAGTATGTTGAAATCTAGATAAAATATTCGTACCAATTAATAATGGAACCCGTGAATTAAAAGAACAATTAGGAACAATTAAAATCAATGCTTGAAGTTCTTCAGAAGAATCAGGAATACAAATTGGGATGGAAATATATCCATAATATGACACAGAAATACCACCTGCTCCACGAACATCTAATAAATCATCTAATGGAAAAATTTGAAAATCAGATAAATATTTACTATGAAAATCTACTGAAAGTGTTGATACCATGGACCCTGTATCCAACAAAGAAGAACACTTGATACCATTTATCATAACATCAGTAATATTCGATGAACCAACTAAATCAGTTATAGAATCTGAGGCACTGGATTGATCTGGACTTACTGTTCGCCTCTTCGAGAAAGTCCGGTTACGTTTAAAGGACAACATAAATCTCCACGTCTGTGACCATACTGATTACAAGCATAACATCTTGGTGAATTGTTGAAACGATTTAAAGTCGATAAATGTTGTGGTGGACGAAAGGCTGGATGAAATGGTGGTTGTGAAGGCGGAATAGGTGGGGGCATGGAAAAATGATTAATTGGAGGCCTCGGAAAATACCTTGGACGTGAACGAATTCTTTCCTGTTCAATATCAGCTAACCTGGTTGTAACTTTATTTATCTGATCAGATAAGGTTGATATCTGTTGAAGAACTTTATTTTGGAAACCTGATGAAGAATTCGAAACGGAATCATTAGAAACATTCCCTATTGACTTTGAAGGAACGGAACAAAAAACATTATCTTCAACATATGGTGGACAAACTTTAAGCTCCTCTTCAGCTTTACGCACAGCCGTCATCAAAGTAGAAAAAGAAACTTGCGAATCTAAAATGTGTCTAGTGTTTAATTTAACAGAGTTATCGCTAAGACCATGCCAAAATTTTTCATTCAAAATTTTATTAGAAGAAGATTCAGTCAGAATACGAGCATTAATCAACTTTAACACAATATGTTTAATTCTACAAGCCCAAGCAGAAATAGACTCTGTAGGTTGCTGACAAGAAGAATGTAACTGATTGAACAAAACTTCTGAAGAAACAATTTCACCAAACAATGGGTCTAAATGACTAAATAATTCATCAATATTTCGTGGATCAATTCCAACTAAGAACTCAGCAGCAGTACCTCTAGCTGATCTACGAATAGCATTAATTATAACCTGTGTTGAATATGATGCTTCTTCTTGTAACCCTAAAATTTCTAATCTCCACTGATTATACGATACATCACCCTTGTTACAATCTCCTGAAAAGGGAGATAATCTGGGTGTTGGAGGCTGAAATGATGAAAATTGTGTAGGCGCTGTCTGAAATGTATTAGAATACGTTGGATTAGATTGCGAAGTCGATATATGTTGGCGAGACATATGGTGCTGATGAGAACTTGAAGGTGTTTCTGTCAGAACCTGTGTCTGTGAAGAAGATAATCTATTCGAAACTGAATGTGTAATTGTAGATGGATTTAATTGTGGCTGCGAAATTGGTGTAGGACAAAATGAATATGAAGCGCGAGTATAAATTGGGTCACTTGAAATACATGCTACTGGAGAAGAATGATGATATTCAAGTACATCATGAAATATTTCTTGTCTTTGGTCCAATGAAAGAGATGACATAATACTCTTAATTTCCTCCATAACTTCCCTTGTTTGATCAAGTAACTGTTGTGATTGAGCCATAATGAAATAATAAAAAATCACAATCCAAATTAACTTCATTAACTCAACTTAATATCAAAGACCAATCTTTACAACAGATTACTACAAATGGACCCCAATTTATAAAAAGAAAATCAATCACTATCTATCAACAAAAAAAATAAACTTCAAAAATAAACAACTCAAATGTCAAAGACTCAAAGGCTGGAAAGAAAAAAAAAAAATTCCAGAAGTTCTACAAAAACAAAGTCCCAAAAATAAATGGATCAAATAATTTATCAACAACTGAAATTACAGACAAGTACAAGTTACAGACAAACATGCAAGTTGTGTTAGTGAACAGTGAAGTGGCAGTGTGTAAAAAAAAATATAGTGGGTCAAGGTCACTGTCAGTCAGTGTGTCAATGTCAACTGCCTTGTCAATTATCCTAACTATAAAACTACCAAATCCTAATTTCAAACCAATATGACAATAAATGACAAGAACTTATAAAATAATATCACTATAACCATCAAAATTAAATCAAATTTCAATTTAGGGGTGTCTGTATATGTATATATATTTACTGGTATAGGGAAGATGTGGTGTCTATCTAAAATAATAATATGTACTTGAACTTGTAATAAAAATACTATGTACTAAAGAACAATTTTATTTATTTATACATCTTTATAAACATGTAACTATAATCTATGGCTGAAAATAATTATACTATTACTTAATTACAATCTAGGCGTCCCCAGATATACATACACATTCACACCCTCAAAATTATAATAATACAATATACATCAAGAGAAACAAGAACTACGCAAGTACTTGGCCAAGTAAAGAAAAAAATGAAAATAACTTACAATTAAAGAATCCAAATTAAATATATACAGTCCGCTCGAAACACAAATAATACACAACTGGAACCACAAGACGAATCACAATTTAACACACGGAGAGAAAACACTGAAACTGCTTGTAAATGTCCTCAGCCCCACGTTGGGCGCCAATTTGTAGCCGGAGCTTTATCTCAGGGATTTGTAGGTTGTTAAGGAACTGAAGCAGTACAGGTTTATAAACAGTTTATTCACATAAACGAACACAAAAGGAAGGAAGAAAACCAAAAACAACCAAAAACACTGAAAATATAAATACAAACAGATTACAAACATGCAAACAAAGCGGACGGAACATAATCAAAGTAGAAATAAATATACAAAAGAAAGATAAAACATAATTTGAACTAAATACATTTATAGATATATGAACATTTAAAAAGATAGAAGAGAAAATAGGAAACTAAACATACACTGGGAAAGGTGTTTTAATTACACAAGATAATATACACCAATATGGTTGAACTATATTACACAAGCTAAAATAAAACAAACACCACAATAAATAAATACCAATGGGAAAAGGGCGAAAATGGCGGGAAAACTAAAGATATGAAATAATAGATAAGGGAAACTCTTATTACAAGAATTATTAAATTAAACTACTTGGAACAAACCTATACTAAATATATTTACTGATAAATTTAATCATATAAAATTACTAAAAACAAGAAATATAAAATACCTGAAGATGAAGAAATACCAAGGTCTTGTCATAAGTCATGTCAAGAGAAAAGTCCAGATTGAAACAAGGTGCAAGCCAGGTAAACTCATTAAAACAACTCACTAACACAATACAACACACACACACTGGACACTACATCTTGGCTACATTCCAAGACACCAAGCTGACATAAGATACAAGACCATATATTACATAAACTTTATTTACATATAAACAACAAAACATTTACACATTACACCCTACTACATAGTGGTACAGAAGAATTCCCCCCCCCCCCAACTTATTATTTATCATTAATAGGTTTGTCAATAACTTTTGTTAAAGTGAGATGAAATAGGGTTTAACATCCTACTTTATTGGTCTATACAAGCTAATGAAAACAGGCTTATACCAGACAGTCTTACTTCCAATTTCAACTGTTCTTTTATATTCACACTCCATTGTCTCTCCATTCTCTGGTTATATGTGACAAGGAATACGGCTGCCTGTGCAACCTCATGGGTTTTCATTGGGTCTTCTGGTTCCCTACCACTGCTTAAGACACCTATGTTGAGTGGATGTTAAAGCTCATTTCTCTCTCTCTCTTGCCCTCCATTCTGCACCACTGATCATGGGAAACCACATCGTAAAATCCAACAGAAATTTCTCTGTGAAAACAGGAATGGAACATGGAAGCACCTGGTTAGCTAGACAGCACCTCTCCACTGAGCCACAACAGACTCCAGATTTTGTTTGCACTTCATTTTGTTTATGAAATTTCACTGTGACAAAAACTTTTAGCCATGACTTTGGCAAATGTGTAGATATGTGTAGACTTGGGAATAGCTCAGAATTTGTGGAATGGGGACATATCACCAACAATTTAAGGAAACTAAATTTCTGTGAAAATCTAATACAGACCTTCAGATATAGTTGCACTCGACTAGGATAAACCTTTCAAAAGGTCTATAGTTAAACTTTGTTGTTATAACTTTACATTTAAATTCCGATGCATGGTTAAAAGGATCTTCTGTTGTTACACCCAAGGGTCATGGTGTTTAAATGTTATATTCTGTAGTTACACCTGGTGTTTAAATGTTATATTATGTAGTTACACCTGGTGTTTAAATGTTATATTTTATAGTTACACCTAAAGGTAGTAGAAAAGATAGTCATCGTGCTAGTATATGTGGTGGTACTAATGAACAATTTGTAGATGATACAGATTATGATGGAGATGAAACAGAAAGGGTTGCATTGTAAGTTTATCTGAAAAATACATAAGATTTTTTCATCCATGTTATATTAATTTTCACAATTTTATTTTATAACTATTTTCACACTATTTTATTCTAAAACTATTTTCACACTTTTTTATTCTAAAACTGTTTTCACTGTTTTTACTATTTTAATTACTAGGACAGTAAAAGTTATTATTTTAATATCAATGGGTTTTTTATCAGTACAGTAGAACTTAGTAGAAGTTATTAATTTTATATCAATTCAGACAAAACAAATTGAAATTAACCAAGGCAATGACATTAACCACCTTTCTTTATTACATTCCTACTTGAATGTTTTTAGTTTTAATTTACTAATATTATATTGGTGGTGATTAATTATCTTATAGATTAACAGAAGCACATAAAACTGCTATCAGAGTTATTAGAAAAATCAAATATTTTGTAGCCAGGAGAAAATTTCAGGTAGTTTAGACTTTTTATACACTCACATTAAAATGTGGTCTTATTATTGTTGAAACCCCTCAAGGGCTGATTCAGATGGGGGGTTGGGAGGTTGAACCCCACCCTGCTTAGCTACATAAAAAATTTGTAAAACAACACTTAATGAGAAAAGTATAACGAAATAATGATATAGACACGTGTGATATCACAATTAATGCTTTGCATCAATGAAATTGTATCACAATGTGATCCTATTAATTCATTATATTGACATCAAACAGTGTGTTGGATTTCTCTCTTTAAAACACTGAATGTGTATGTTTACCAACATAATTTAGAAACGAAGATGGCATCTTGCAGTCAACTGGCAAACCCAATCCTGCAAAACTTCCTGGATCCATCCCTGCCACTGTCCGTCCATTGCCCACAATTGCAATAGTTATTATTGTCACAGTTTTCATGTAACAAATTAACCTATTGATTTTCACCAATTCCCAATGATAACTACATATATTAGAATTAGGGCCATCCATTGATGAGAGTGAGTCAATGAGGTTATATGCAACATTTGTCACTATTAAATTTTGTGGCAAAGCAACCTTTTGATATTGAACAATTTCTGGATTATTGCCCCTGATCACATTGAAAATTGCTTTTGTTCATGAGATAAAGATGTTTATTGGTTTTCAACTGTTAATTACCTACATGGTTTACAAATAATTTTAGCATTGGGTAGATCTAGAAGCCAATCAAGTTTTAATTATTTCGAATAATTACTTACCCTTGATTAGTTTTTAGTGTCTTGTAAATGCGCCACATTGGATACAAAACATTAAATACACAACAACCATTATAGACTACTCTAAAGTAAGTCACACACCCGCTTTCATCATGTAAATAGTAAAGAAAAGCAAAATTTTAGAAATGTTTTAAAATATATCAACTGGTGATGTCATTTTAAAATATTTTGATTTGATAGAATGGGATATAAAATGGGATATAAGATGAGATAATAAGATGAGATATATCATGGGATATAAAATGGGATATAAGATGAGATTAAGATGGGATATAAAATGGGATATAAGATAAGATATATGATGGGATATAAGATGAGATATAAGATGGATATATACGATGGATATAAGATGGGATATAAGATAAGATATAAGATGAGATATAGGATGGGATATTAAATGGGATATACGATGAGATATAAGATGAGATATAATATGGGATATAAGATGAGATATAAGATGGGATATTAAATGGGATATAAGATAAGATATATGATGGGATATAAAGATGAGATATTGGATGGGATATAAGATAAGATGTAAGATGGGATATAAGATGGGATATAAAATGAGATATAAGATGGATATAATATAATGAGATATAATGGGGTATAAGATGAGATATAAGATGGATATAAAATGGGATACAAGATGGATATAAGATAATAATATTAACTTTATGTAAGAAGGGTAAAGGATTAGACTACAGAGGCCTTTCTACCATCCTGCCCGTCATGCATACATGTGATACCTCCCGCAATTCGCGGGAGTCTCCCGATTTCACCCCTGATCTCCCGAGCTCCCGATCGGGCGACAAATACTCCCGCTTTTTCAATTCTTGTAATTTTATTTTTTGGGAGTAAAAATTGTAAATCAAATAGAATCGAAATTAAACGAGACAGACATTTTTTTTTTGTTAACGACAACCTACAATCTCGTATTGAATGTTGTTACTATATAATACACCTAGCTGGTTACGCTAATTGAAATATCGGTTACGTTAACAAATTTCAATAACAAATTTATTCACATTTGATCAATATTTATAAACGCTAATTTTGTGTCACAGGTCTAAATTATTAGTATTATACAGCACAACTCAATTCATTCATTCTTGGTATTTTATTTCTCCATCAGTCTTACCGGTAGGCCTACTTTCAGTTTGACAGATCATATATTTTTGACATCAGTATAACGGGAACATCTCACTGTGCCACCCACTATTGTTCTCATGGGGGGATTAATCAAGCCAGGGGATTATCGAATACAATGGTGTTAAATGTATAGTCCGCTTTTTAAAACTACTAGGTTTGAACTAATTAACTTTATTTACAATAATAATAAATTTAAATATATTTGGATGGCTTGTTCCGGTCTTCTTCATTTTACTGTGCCATCCCCTAACGTGATTAGATATCCGTGAACCATCTGTGCTGAAGTGATTCCACATGCCTCCTCCATCGCTTTCTACCACTTGTTCAGTAACATAATCTGCAAACTTTAAAATATTATCATCCTCCAAATCAGCTTCTTCTAAGGCATTCAACCCAACGTTGTCTATATCAAATAATCTCACAAATGGGAGGAATAATATTTAAGATACTTGTTAACCGATGAAACGTTAACTTAACTTATATATTTTAATCATTAAAATAATTAAATCCTAACTACGATAATAGTACTAATAAGGATACAGTCTATAATCCTTTGTTTACTTAAACTTTCACACCACTACCCTATAACACCAGTTGATTAGGTGGCACAGTGAGATTAAACCAGTATAACATCACGCATTGTCCAGTTGCAAGCAGGTTGGCCTAAATGATTTAAAAATACCCCCGTCCTAATTCTTTAAATGATTAGTTATGTCATAAATATTTGAACATGTCAGCTATATTTCCAAAGAATTTACTACACGTGTTCCTATCACTGTAGCCATGCTGTGCGGTAGTACCACAGAAAACCAATGACCCGTACATGGATGTCGTCAACTTTGACCCCAACCGGCACATGGCATCACTTGACTGCTAATGTAAACGATTTTATTGTCCTGTCTTTTTTAATATTATTTCATCCCATTAAACTATTATGTTTCCTTTTGACTGAGCTTTTGTTTGTAGAGTGCCGTGGTTAATAAATATTATTAATTTTGTCAACCGGTCGCTACCTATGATTGACGCTATCTCATGTTACGTGCTTGGAAAAAGATTACAAATGACAAGTCTAGTACTAATACATGTTTTAGTATTTATGAAAGATGTATGGCGTCTTCAATGACTGAAAACAATGTGGTACATGTAGCTACCATACCATTTTGAATGTCAAATATGTTATAAAAACGAAAATCCATTAGTTATTTTTGGAACCGATTGATAAAAGAAATATTAAAATATTATAGGGATTTAGAGAAGTGGAACAAATATTTCTAATGTTTAAATGAGAACACAGTGTGTTTATTGTGTGTTTTCACATGTTTTGTTAAGTTTGTGTAATTATAACAATCAAATGATATTAAAATATATAAAATATGTAAATTAATTTGTCTTTCATTCATGGTGGATGGGTAATTTTAACGCGTGATAAAGTCTCCCTCTTTTGACCTTAATTCTCCTGACATTTTTACAAAAATCTCCTGACATTTTGCTTGTGGCCAATCACATGTATGGTCATGAAAAACTGTAATGCAAAAGATGATAGCATAACAAATAAATGAATCATATATTAAATATAATTGCTTTCATCTACACTAAATATACATACAATGGTTGAGCCTGGTATGGTTTGTAATGTAATTATGTAATACATTACGAAACCATGGTTCATGATTACAAATACTTTTTATTACAGAATGCAGTTAAATTTAAAATAATTAATATCATTCTAACATGGATCTAATAAATATTATCCTACTAAATTAAACTGAAACGTACATTTCATGATAACATTTCAGCAAGCCAGAAAACCATATGATGTTCGAGATGTGATCGAACAATATTCTCAGGGTCATTTAAATATGATGGTTAGAATCAAAGAATTACAAAGAAGGTACTGTTATATGTTATATTAATTACACACTTCTCCCAAATTAATTTATGACAGTAAAGTATAAATGATAAAATAGATTTATCAGTTACGCCCCTGAAGAACATAGATTGCTGTATGGTAACAATTTTTTTCAAGTTCCTGTATGTATTACTGCAATTGTTATTGATTTTGTTATTATTTTCTTGTGAACTTTAAGGGCGTTTGCTTGGTCTCGGAGGCACTTACTTGGTCTCATGCCCCCTCCCCCTTAAATCTGTGCCAGTCTAGTTTTATTATATTTACGCCTTTAACAGACTTGACATTTGAGTGTTACCAATATAGCTTAAAGGATTTTGATAAAACTTGGTATGAGACTGTCTATTCATGAGATCTTAGATGTGTTCAAATTTCAAGATTCATCAATTGTTTGCGGAGTTATCATCCCTAAAATAAAAGAAATATCTCAGGAATAACAAACACCTTTGATTGAATGTAATGAAGCTGAATATGAAGGAGATTTCTGATGAGTTCAATCAAACTTGAACATATTTTATAAATTAGTCCATTATTACCAGTAATTTCCCGTCACAGAGTGAAAATATGCCAAGAATAGCTAGCGAACACACTCGATTCTACAATTTTTATCTGATTTAAATAAAACCTGCTTGCTACTGTGGCTCTACAAATCAGATAACTTGATTCCTTCTCTCTCCTTATATATTCACACATCGTTTTACTGCCACCAATTCTGAAAACACTAAAACCTTGTTTAAATTTACAAATTTTAAATGTGTCAGACAAAGTGCCAGCATGGTTAATTATTTGTAGTATAAACCAGTAAAACATAAGCGTGCCAGGCACGGCATGGTTAAAATTTTCGTAGTGTAAACGCTATCCGATCTAAGAACGGTTCTCAGTACAGATTACTGCACAGATGCCAAATGAACCTTGACTTTATATCCTGCAAACTTTGACAGTTCTTTCAAAATGGCTGCCCAAACTAAATCAACCACCACAATTGTTTTCACCTGAGACCGGTTATTGTAGAGCAGTGTTATTGAAGAGTAGTGTTAACAGATCAATTTCGTGAACACCATGCTTATCATGGCCAAGTGTAAATAGGGCTTAAGTGTGTGTATCTGCTATAGTGGCCTTCATTTAAAATAGTGCACACCCAGACACTGTTACATTATTTCTCTTATAATAAGAGAATCTTGTTTCCTAAATCTATCTAGGTTTATAATCATCAGCCCAATTATAGTTACCTATAGCCCAATAATAATCTACTGTTTGTCTTGGTTTCAGGTTAGATCAAACACTAGGTAAACCTAGTACCTTATATGGTAATCATTCCAGAGATCGAGAGAAATCTACCATTAGTGCTCGAATAGTTAGAGTAGAGAATCAGGTAACTTTCTACTTTTTATACGCCCACATTGAAATGTGGAGACAATAAGTTTGACCCTGTCTAAAACAATCCTATAGTTTCCAACAATCTTGTTAATGAACAGCTGATAAATATCCCAGAAAGAGTGGTGCTTGAAAGCTGAGTGGACAAGTGATTTTCTTGACCCAGTGCCCATTCCAAAGATTGTCCATCCAGCTTCCATTTGTAAACATCTATGAAATAAAACTTTTAAATTAACTGTCCACAAGTTGAGAATGAACACGGTGAAATTAATAAACTGACATTTAAAATCATTATGCATGTTCACTATATTCTCCAGTGTTGTCAAATATATTTTAACATTTTCAAAGAAACAATTCAACGGTCCTGAACAAGACTCAAGAATTATTGCCCAAATTTCTTGATTAAGTTAGTCCAAAAATGGCTGATTATGTACGATGACACATAACATCAGGTATGCACAAGATCATGTCCCATCACAAACCTATTCCCTGATACACCTGTCCAGGTACATTGTAAACTATATGATCCATTGAATGGGAAATAACTGTTATATAGCCAACTGATACATCACCAGATGTACTTAACACAAACAGTATGTGGCTCAATACTACTATCATTACTGGATGAGTCAAAGAGGATATATACAAAATTTGTATACAATGAATTTCAAAATTCTCTGGACACTCTAGAAGCTAAAGTTATGTTTATATCCATGTGACAAAGGGCAGTGTCCTATTATTTTTTAAAGGTTTACAATTACTCAAAAAATTATGGCCCTTCATCACAAATAAGCATATAATTGATATTAAATGTTCAAAATTGCTGTAGATGTTCGTTAGATGAATGTCTTAATTGAGTTCAATGATGAGCATTTTCTGCTAATCAGTGCTTTGCAATTTGATTTGTAGAGGCTTTGGAAAACAAAACTTTGATTTGACAAAGTCGATACTGAGCATTTTCTACTAGGGTTAATAGATATATTTATATTAACATATATATTTATGTTGACAGGTATCCAAATTAGATCAGAAAATGGATCAAGTATTATTTTTACTTAAAACAGTTGTTAAAGATCGACTAACAACAACAACAACAACAACAACAATAATAGCAGAAGAAAAGAATGAAGGTGACGTTTGATGTTGCTTCTTGTTTATTATAGTTTTTATACTATAATTTAACTGTGTATATGGAAGTTGAATAACTCAAATGATTGTGACTTGTGGCACTAGAAAAATACTCATAATTACAGTATACATGATAAATAAAACTGCAATATATATATGGTAGATGGTTGCTACATTATGTTTGAAGGGTAAGAGGTGTTGGGGGTTGTTTTATTAATAATAAAATGGAAAATTTTATTTCTAATTATTACTTATTAGATTTTATCAGGCAATAATATAATATAATGTAACACAGTTTCATATCTGCATTTTCTGATTTGAAAGACATTTGTGAAGACGAAGAATATTGTAAGAACAGCGTTATCATAGATCATTACCAAACATCTCTCAGAGTTGAAAGACATTTCTGTTGATTGAAGTCAACAAAAAGAAACTTACTATACTCATATCATTGGCACCAGTAGTGAAACTGACTACTAATAATATTGTCTATACATGTATGTCTATTTTTGTGTTTTTATAACTTTTGGTTCCGGTTCTCTTAATTGAAAGGTCAAGTAATTATTACAAATAATATACATCAGAAAAAAAAGATGAAAACTGAGATTTATTTTTCACCATCAATTATAATATGTACAGGTTCACATTCGTATATAGCACATCTCTTCTTTTTTAAAATCTTTTCTCATTCTTGCACATTGTTGAAATAAAAACAACATAATGTGATGGTGATATATGTAATACCAAAGAATATTTTTGAATCAAAAGGCATTGTATTTACTTTTCAGGAAAAGTTAGGTCATAACTAGAAGTATAATGTATATACACATGTTAAAGTATTTTCTTGTTAATAATATTGAATAATATGAAAATATATTGATAGAAGTTATAAAGAGAACATCATTATTATGTTTTTTATTATACATTATTTCAGGAATTTATACATCAAGTTACCAGCATGTTTAATAAAAAAATAAAATATTTGCTGTATATCAGTATGGTCCAAATGAACTATCCAATTACAGACATTTTGAACACATTTAATGTTATTTAACCACTGTACTGACATGTTTAACATAAACTATCAACTGTACTGACAGGCTTAACATAAACTATCTTATGTACTTACATGTTTAACATAAACTATCAACTATACTGACAGGGTTAACACAAACTATCAACTGTACTGACAGTTTTAACATAAACTATCTTATGTACTTACATGTTTAACACAAACTACCAACTGTTCAACTTAAACTATGCACTGCACCGACATGGTTAACCTAAACCAGTGGTTCTCAACCTTTTTTTGCCAACGGCACACTTTGGAACACATGAATAAATAGCGGCACACTTGGCTAAATATAATCCAAGTTTGCAAAAAAAAAACCATAGACGACATACAATCGTAGACACAGATTAGTCAAAGAAACATAATGAATCAAGCTAAATAAAGAAAAGAACAGTCAAATAGCTGGCCTCTTCCGTGAGAAATTTATTTGGTGTGCCGTTCATAATTTTTGCGGCACACTGGTTGAGAATCACTGACCTAAACTATCCATAGTATATAATAATTTATGACTAAAATGAAGAGTTCAAGTTTTTATTTATTTTGTGGGATTGATATGTGAAAGTTACTTTAAAATTCAATACAAATATGAAACTTAAATTTGCTAAAATGAAAATTTAAAGCTTGCCTCATTATATCAACCCAATTCAATACTTTTTACTGATTGAATCTAAAAGATTATAGTGCTCAAATACCCTGTAATATTGTACTTATTATCCTCACCTTGCAGAGAAAACATTATTAAAATGCGTCTATTGGCGGTTAGTCCATCCCTCTTTTTGGAACACATTAACATTATGGAAGACTAAACAGCTCATTATTCAGTGTTCTTAATTCCTAATTTGCAAATTTGTTGTTCGAGAATTGTTTTTCGTTGTATGTTTCTGAAACAAAGATACAATTTACAAATCAGGGTCCGTATTCAAAGGTTTTCTAAAAGTTAAAGTTACATTATGGGAGATAAGATAAAGAGATGGCAGTCCTCACTATAATAGTTAAAAACTAGATAGTGTAAAGATAATTTGCTGAAAATTTCAGTCAAATTGATCCACTATTAGCCGAGAAAAAAGCTTTTGAAATATTCACATAGCCTCGGTCATCATCACTCAAATCATTAATATAAACAGCATAGTCACGATTATCCACTTGATTGATTTAATTATCAACGGCCATTAAGCGGCATATAAGAATTTAATCCGCCAACATCAAGGCTAGCCTTGGCATAAAGAGTTTATTATGGTCTGGATATGTTAATTAATGTCTAATTGATTATTTAGATAACATCTCAGGCCTAAAGAAAGACCTGTAATAAGCAGATTTTGCTCTTGCATAATGCTATTTTAAGTAAAAAATACTTAATTTTTCCACTTAACAATCGGTATTCAAAGGTTGTATTTTACACATACTTGGCTATGTGAAAACTTAACTGCACACTTAAATTATGGAATACTCACATTCGTCAAAAAGCATTAATTTTTATATTTATGGAATACCCTCCACTGCCAAAAATCACGAATTACTGACATTGCCAGCTAGTTATGCCCCCTTAAGAGCATCGCTGTATTCTATTAAATTCTTAGTTTATATTATATTTTAACCCATGAAAATAGTATGATTATAATTTAAGATAAATTTTGATAGTATGCATCCTTTGCTGGAACAGCTGTTTTCATAGACTTTTTTTTTTAAAAAATAAAATCCATTCAAATAGATTACAATAAATAGTGGTAGTATAATAATGGATATCGTAACTCAAGCTTTAATTTTTTAACGCGAATAGAAAACAACATATTATTAGCAATACACAATGACCCTTGTCTTCTAAGTTAGACTGGACAAATTATACAGTGTTGTTTGTAAATCTATCATTTGAGAAATTCATAGATATTGTGTAAGTACCTACACTTTAGATTTTGACAGGTCTGGCATTGACGGTACAATGTGTGTACGAAATATTCATGCTTCATTATATTTTACCTAAATAAATACTACCTATTATTTATATATGGGAATGAGTTGTAAAAATTAGATCATGCCTTGCTTCTAGCGGTAGTATAAATAATTTCCGAAATCTATAAAACCAAGTCTCCACAAATGAATTTAACTATATTTTATGACAGCCATGGAAACATACAAACATAACATGATAAATGATTGGGAAAAGATATCCTTAACTACATCGGTGGTAATAACCTTACACTCTATTATGGCACTACAACATCAAAGTTGACGACGAAAAAATAAATTGGAGGTCAGCTACGCTTGGCGACATTGTTTTTGTTTTAATCTGAATTCCCTATCTTTTAAAATCGCCATTACGGGGCTGCTTCTACAGCATTAAAAGAAGTCATTATAATCTCACTTAACTTTAAGGTACCTCCCGTAGGGCACTTAAAGTTAAGTGGATATTTCTCACTTAAACTGGCCTTTGATAAGGCAACTTAACTTTAACGTAAAATTTGATACTTAACAGTGCCTTTGAATACCACTTGCCCCTAACTTACAGGAAGTTATGTATATTTAAGTGAAAGCTAGTAGTTAAGTGACTATCTTAGACTTAAGAATAAGATATCCTTTGAATACGGACCCTGATGACAAATGTCTGATTTGGAAAGCAAATATTGATTTTAGTATACAAATGTTAATTTTAGTACACACATGTCGAAATAGGACAACAAATGGAGAAACTAGAATTAAGGACTATTTAGGACAACAAATGGAGAAACTAGAATTAAGGACTATGAATTAACTGAATAAAGAGCTGTTTGGTCTTTCATATATAAAATTGCTTCAAAATGAGATAGTATGTTCAAACTTGGTGTACATGTTGATAAGGTGATTGTCTTGAGACTCTTGACTGAATTTGATGAGTAATATATGAGATAAGCAATTTCATTTGTTTAGACTGCCCTTGCGTTTATTCCCACAGCCTCACCTGTGAAAAACATAACATCTCAATACACAACGAACATACATAAATGTTAAATAGACAGCAGTGATTGTGCTTAACCCTCAGCCAATGAACAGTTGGTTATTCTTTTTAAAAAATTTAGTTTAGGGTTTTATGAAATTGAGTTATTACTCTTGTGATGTCAATCATTACATTATGTAAGGCCCTACTCTTGCCTCCTTTTATGGATGACAAAGTTCCTGGTGGATGAATTTTTTGTTGTTGCTTGGCAACGTTATATTAATTATGTGTATTACTATTAACAAATTATATGTAATGTACAGTGTTTTTCTTAATGGAGTCATTCCAATGTTATGTATATGTAAATAAGCATACTGTTAAATCAAAATAAACATTCATTTAAATACTTACATATGGGCGTGAAGTGCTGACACTTGCATTTAAATATTTTAAATATAATAAAATGCAACATGCTTTGCCAGTAATTGTATATAGTAAATCATTATTTCTCCATTCAAAATCAATTTTTATCCCTTTATCAATGTATTGTATGAGAAATTCTACTACATTTAAACCATTTGTAAAGGAATGTCTATAATAAAATGTTATTCCTATTTATTTTCACAATTTGTACAAGTTTTGTTGTTGAATGTACACAATAAAAGCAATTTTCAATTTTGTTGTTTTTTTCTTTAACAATAAATACCCATTTACGGTTTGAGAGGACATACGGTCCTGCAAGTCGGCCTCAGTATTCATTTTGTGTTGGATTCTCTAGTGCAACAAATAAGTATACCAATATATTTATATGTCGGTTGTGTTCTGTACGTACAATAACGTACCCAAGGTGTAACATATTTGGCAATTAAACTATACTATAAGGCCATTACTGCTAGTGCACTGCCTTAACTTTGAGATAATTACAAAGGATGGTTAGGTACCACAGTGGTCGAGAGATCTCAGACAAGACAGTGGCATCTCGGGTTTAAATACGAGAAGTCCGGTTGTTATGGGAGCTTAAAAGGACAATGTGCCGACTCTGGAAATCATAGTGTCTGCGACTCTGCAAACGGTCAACCAGCCGGGACTATTTTACGTATAATCAGGTGCCATAATCCAGGAAGTTATGGCCTGAAAAGCGCGAACATTGAACTGAACTGAGATATGATTAGGGTGTAACGGCGATACATTTAAATGTTTTTAAAAATCGGATAAAAATTGTGACCTCTAGAGCGTCCACAAGCTAAAAACGTGATTTGTCGTACTATCAGGAGCCATAATCCAGGATAAAAATTGTGAGTTCTAGAGTGTCCACAACATTGATATTACATACTTTTACATTATTTGTATGGCAGGATCGTTCAGATTTTTATGCAATTCGAATTCAACCGACATTACAGTGATACGTTGATATATTCGAACATTTTTTTTGTTTGAAACTTATAATTGTGATTTGTCGTACAATAAGGGGCCATAATTCATTAAGTTACTATCCGATATGCTCGAATATCGACTGGAACCAACCGTGGGTTATACACATGCTTTTCAATGTATCATCAAAATCAATTGTTACCTTTAGGTTGTCCACAAGCTAAAAACGTGATTTTTGTTACAATCGGGGCCTATAATCGATGAAGTTATGGCCCGATACATGCAGGGGCGCCGGAATGGCGCGAGGGCTAGGGTACTAACCCTGGCCTATAGACAAATTTGAGATTTGTCAATTCAGAGCCACTCTATACCATTCCAAATTCCAACAAAAAAACCTTTAAAATACATAATAATGAAAGAGACAAAAAGCCTGATTAGTCACAATTTTCTTATCATGAGCAATTCATCTCATAAAAAATTATTTTTACTTTGACATTCAATACACCAATCTTCATCAAGAAAATAGAATAAGGACTCGACAAAAATGGCGCAAAACGCAACACCAATCCAATGTTAAACAAGAAAAACATGTGAAGTTTGATCTGGATCGTCACAGTAAGGGGATACAACTCGTTGTTGATTGTCCAAGAACGACCAAATAAACAAACACAATTCTTCATAATATGCTGATAATCGACGTTTAATACGAGATGATCACCCCTCTCCGTTGAGAAACGAAAAAATACCCTTGTGTTCCTTGGCGTTACAACAACAAAAAACCCTAGTAGACCAGGCAATTTATGAACCCCTCCAACCCCTAAAAAAAAATTGCGAAAACGTTATTTTATCGTTTCTAGTATTGTTGGGTGCACTTAATGACATCCTAAAAGTTTTCCAAAATTAGAGTACAGGAAAGTCTCAAATTGTGATGGTTAAGTTCAGGTTTTTTAAAGTCATTATTCCTTAAAGCGGCAATTTCATATTTTTATGTTATATTTTTAATATATATTAAAATAAAGCCTTAAAATAGATGGTATCTATAGACAGTCCTACCTTGTTAAAGAATAATCCTATAATTCACAATTGCCAGTTGAGAAATTGGCAAAAATATCACTTTCAACATTAAATTCAAACGTTTGAAGATAGCTATTGCATGGGGTGAATGGGAAAACAAGGAGGTAATTGTGTTATTATTTCCGATGTGAAAGATGTTTCAGTGTGGAAAATAATGCCTATGATTGTATAATAGTGAGTTGAC
The DNA here is from genome assembly GCA_963678685.1 of Patella ulyssiponensis. NCBI lineage: Eukaryota > Metazoa > Mollusca > Gastropoda > Patellidae > Patella > Patella ulyssiponensis. The sequence goes on along the minus strand of OY783226.1, from coordinate 26,765,970 downwards.
AACCTATTGAGCAAAAGACATAGAAATAAATGTTTTGACTTTCTTGGAAAATATGAAATTCCCGCTTTAAAAAGATCTTAATCGTCAATTTTTAAGAGAAACACATGAAACTGAAGACTTCCGTTAGGTCGTCAGGGTGAATCGTTCATATGACATGGATTTCATAGATGTCCGATGCTCTCTGGTACCTATTTCGGTGCTGTCCTGACCCAAACTGATCCCGCAGTGAATATTCGCTTGGCCGCTACAATCACTGATAAGCATGACATCGACGAGGCTTAATAAGTACGGCATATTAACTTTTTTACTCCGACAAATTAAATTCTCAAACATTTTTTTGAGGTAAAAGAAAAATAAATAAAGACGTTTGAAGTATTTGAAGTTAAAAAATATTTCCTATTTAGTGTAAATGGGTATTAAAATGAGTAAAATGCATCATTTTGCCCGAAGCAGTTAGGTGTTAAGTAAACATTGCACGAGCAGTTGAGCCAATGACTGGCGCGGTGAGCAGTCAACGCACGTGCTATGGACACTTATCTGTTACAGAGATAATTCGTAAGTAATTCTCTGTGAAACAGATTGGTCCTGACCCCCAAACCAGAATCTATAAAGGGGCATAACTCCAGTGCCGGATTAACCTTGTGGGGGCCCGGCACATACCATCTTCAATAGAAGGCTTGATCTCGCCTTAACTACATACATCTTATCAAGCCCTTCACGTAATACCCTGTATATTTCGCCACTAAGTTCGATTGTCACAAGCCCATGAGCTTGGGAACCTATGAGATTCATCGGTCGTCGTGAATACCAAGTCTCGTGCTTTATAGCTAAAATGCCTACATGTGACAATCGAGTTGCCAAGTTCAAAGATCGATCAATGTCACGGTTGCTGTTTTCCCACGAGTTTCTCAATTTAAAAAAAACCTGTTTGTTTATAGTGTGTTTGGTGCCACGAACTCTGATTGGACAATGCTAATTAGTCACTTGTAAAAACAACTGAGTATTCAAGCAACGGAGAGATGTTGTATAACTCGCGAACGTTGCTTAAGGAACATGGGCACATACCAACCGTGCGGGAGCCCCATTGTTGTTTGTTCAAATTGTTCGTACTGACCGCGGATCGTACTAGTATGTACTCCGCCCCCTTGAGTGCCTGGGGTATTTTCCTCCAGGATTTTTTTTTTTAAAATTAGGATTAATTTCAGTGCCTCTGAGACAATTTAAGCAGCGATTTCATTGACGTTTAGAATTCGTTGAGTATTTAAAACACTCTTTTTCTTATGATTTTTTCATTTACTTTATTTTAGCAGTACCTCTACATTAAGTATAAAATATTAGTATGACCCAGAATGGGGGGGGGGGTAAATGTGGATGGCCCGGGACATTTGCCCCACTTTGCACCCCGCCCCCCTTCGATCTGGTACTGCATAATTCTGTACTGTTTTATCATAAAAGAGCAAGTTGGATCCTACATTAATGAGGTTTTTGTCATTCGTTCATTTGAAGATATATCCAGTAGCATTAACAGGTTCCTAATACCATTTTCGGTTTGGCATACATCTATCCCTTCAATCGGCGACAGAGAACCCAGATTTACGAATAGGCATAACTCTGCACTGCACCCATCCCATCATTATTGTTACATTATTGCACTCTTTTCACCAACAATGGTTGTTTCTTTATTGCCGGGGGATCACGTGGCTAAATGGGTAAGACGCTGACTCGCTAGCCTGGAGGTCGGGTGTTCGATCCCTGAATTGGCCGAGAAAATTCATCTCGATTTTCCAGTGTGGTTTTCCCTTGTCAGAACGGAGGGCCTGACAAGGTCCCGTGTACACATTGGCGTGCACGTAAAAGATCCCTTGGCAGTTGGAATTCGATGTAATGAAAAAAAGTAATGAATAAACAATTATCTATTTGGAATGTCAATACCCATGTTTTAGTGAATAACCTTCTATCTCGTTTAAACCCCTAAGAATTATTACATGGTGAAGGTGGACTTTCCATACAGTATATTTGAAATGACAAAAACCACAAACTTCTTTTAAACAGCCTGTGCAGCAAAAGCAGTCGTTGTAGTGAACTTTGGCCGAATGAATAACAGTAAATCTGATGAAAACTACGATTGGCCATTATTTTAGCAAAAGTGTTCAATAAATGAAAAGTAACCCAATCATTGTGTTTACAAATCTTAGATGGCAGCACGCTTCATTCTATTTTGAGAAAATTGGTAAATAATTTCTTGCACATCAACATGTAGTTGCTTGTTTTGTTTCACTCATCTTCCACGACAGCAAGTTATGTGGGTAGAGGTACCCCCCCCCCCACAATATGTTCATACCAAAAAATGCCAATAAATGATTAAGTAGTGCCCATTCACAAATATTTGTAAATTTGGGTCAGTAGGGGGTATCGCCAAAAAAGTATAAGGAGCATTATATTCAAACGAAATATTGGCCCCAAAACATTAGTTCTGACATCAAAGTTGTTATATTATGATGAAGCTGTGCAGGGCTCTCGATCCCAGATTAAGTAGGGTAGGGGTAAAACTAAAAATGGTATAAGGTACCAGTTAACACCATTGGGTATATCTTCATTTGAAAGAATGATCCCAAATAGCATTACTTTATATGTTCATAATACATTTATAGGATTTTAAAAATAAATCGGTTAGGATTTTCTTGTACAAATAGGGGAATGTAAGTCATATTGGATTTTACAACATTTTACCGATTTAAGGGATATATCAAAGGGAAGGGGGAGTTTCGTCCTCTCATATTTGAAAATTAAAATCGTTACAAACTTTCCCAATAACGAGTCAGAAAAGGTAGATGTCGAATGGTTTGTGTGGTTTCGGTCCCAAGCATGTGTGACAAGGAGAATGGTCGCCTGTCTAACTTCGTGAGTTTTCTCTGACCCCGAGACGAGCCCATCCCGCAATTCTATGTTGATTACTTACCATTCTTCTATTGCCAATAAAATGTAGGCACTATCGCCACCCCGTCTTTAAAAAAAAAGTGGTGCTTCTACTAATAATTATGAAACGCAATTAAAGTTGGAAAAATTTATCAAGCTTTTCAGCAAGGGCTCCAAAATTTTATTATATTGACTTAACGTCGCCCCCTTGGAAAGCTTTATTAGGATCCAAATATTTATCGTTCTTCTATAGTCAATAAAAGTAAGGCACACCATTCTTTACCCATGCTGAAGCTTTGCGAGAGGGTCGCAATTTTTTTTAGAAAACCATGAGATAAAAACTGCAAAATTTTCTCGGAGCAACGGGGGTTCAATAGTTCTGTGTGTACGGCGTTGGTTCACGGAACCACATACTTGGTTTCCCCAGTGGTATATTGTTCCGTACCGTCGTTCGGTAGTCAACACATTGTTGCTCGAGAAAGTTCCTCGGAATCTGGTTTCTCCTCGTCCGTGGTACAAGACAGAGTACCTGGCAAACAACAGCGACCAGATAACTCAAAAAACGCGGTCCAGTATACACAAATCGGCGTACATATAAAGGAATCCTTGACAATTGGAATTCGGTGTAGAGTCTCACCCATATGGTTACTAAATTATCTGGTCAAAACAATTAGCAGGCGCAGATTGTCCATGGATGTCATAAATCTCACACGTTTCTGATTGGCAATCAAGAACTTTGGTACTCATCTTGCAGAAACTTTTGTCATTCCTAACTCGTTGGCGATATCGTGCTCAGCCCTCTAATGGGAGATTCCCACAACACTGGCATTATATCGAGTGGTCGACCAGTCGTCACCGTATGCACCCAGGTAATGCTTGTTTGAATGGTATCCGTTGATGGCCTTCCAGGACGCGGTTCATCGTCAAGGCTCTTGTTGTCACGCTTAAAGTTTAAAGCCCATTTATTTACTGTGAAAAAAGGGGGCATCATCCCCTAAAGTTTAGTTGAGACCATGTCGGCGTGTATTTGTGTTGGGGTTAGTCCTCTCAGTTGCAGCTAGGTACTTGATGGCTGTCTGCAGTTCGTCTATTTCTTGTGATTTGAATGGGTAGGTTCACAAAATGGCCTGGTGGGAAGAATATAATAACACTACGGATGATTCATTCAATGATTGTAATTGTTTGTGGCAAAGTTTGTTTCAACCCAATCGAACTATCCTTTTCAGACTTAGAACTTTTCAGCCAGCCCCGTATATACTTTTCATGAAAACATAGCATTTATTCAGTATTTTCAGGGCAGCCCCGATCCCACATAAAGTGCCCCGGAAGCCAAGCTCGGGTCGCGATCCAGAGGTTGAGAACCCAGGTACTTAATCTTACTTGCGCGCCATTAGAATATCTTACCTATAACCTTGCCACGACCGTCCCACAAAGTTTTTCTACGATACCACCCTAGCTGGAAGTGCACGTTAAAGCCCCAATAACACTCTTGTTGTAATTGAATAATATGTCCCAATCTTTATTCTGATCAACAAATTGTATTATTTTACAATATTCAAATAAATTGATGATACAAATTTCATCGTAACACACCTAATTTAAAAAATTGGAAAAATTCAACTACATGATTTAAAAAGGTTAACGTAAACCTTTTCAAATGTGACTTGGATTTTAAAATATTTTCGAACCCTCTGGACAAGTAAAATATGATGTAATGGATAATTTACACAACAGATAGGACACATAAACATCTGGGCCCTGTTTCACGAAATTTTAACTTAAGATAAAATCCAATTTTAGTAGATACTTCAATTTTGATTGGCTAAGCACTAAAATCAATCTAATATTATCCAATCAAATTACTAAAATTGGGATCTTATCTTAGTTAAAATTTCGTGAAATAGGCCCCTGGTACTTAGAATAAGACTATTATTTATTTTCTAGAGCTGCCAAGCCAGCAAGAGTGTTATTGTCCCTTTAAACCCCAGGAACGAACAAAGCAACTGGTCGTTCAGACGGAGTGCAAAGCTCTGGAATTCGAAATAAAGAGTTGGCTGTAGTGCCGCTGTCTGGGCAAATTTTCACCAATAGCACATTACATGCAGCGTATACGTTTAACCCAATTTCATATCCGTTTATTCATCGTTTATATATTACCGCATATATAAACGCATATATTACCACACAAAACTATCATATATTTATAAGTAATTCCCATACACTTTAGTACACCGCATCCGTACAAAGATTAAAAAAACCCTAAATGGTTTAGTAGAACATTACAAAGTAGGACCAAATTGAGTAAATTATGTCGAGTGTGGAAGGGTGGGGTTTATAGACATAAAACATTGATACAGACATTCATCTAAACATTATGTAAGTAAATGCAGCTTTGAACACTGTAATATAATCGTTGTCTTTCTTTTAATATTATTACAACGTGCGTCAGACTATCGACTTTATGCTTCAAAAATAGCATAAATATTTAATAAACTGGGTAAAGTTTCATAATTAGAACGACTCTCTTCCTGAACTAGGGTCAATTATATAAGACTTTAACAATTTATTTGTGAAAAGGTCGAATTGAGCAACACCAATCATGAATGACGTACCGTGTCCGTGTTCTCTATATTAGCATTCCTTTCTTTTATTGTTAAAGAATGCTGTTTAACGTTTGCATTGAAAATGGTGATATTGAAGACAAAATAAATGTTGTTTTTTTGTCATTTTCAATTGATTATTGAAGTGATTTTTTTAATGTGAAGAACATTGCAGATTGGAAACATGTTGTTAAAGAAATAACTATATCGTATATATGGTGATGTTCTCCGTGTATGTTTTGTGAATTTTTTACGAAACTTACAGCACACCCTAAAGAAAATGTAAAAATTTCCTTTACATACATTTAACTTTCAACTATATATATTTTCTTCTATGTCCCAGTCTCCGGTCTTATAAATGTAAAGTTTACAAGGTGAATCAAGCTTTCGCGGTAATGAAGAATTACCAGTACGTTCCATTGCGAACGGCGTACAGGGAGCCCGTCGTAAATTGTTAACTCTTTGTTTAATGTCAATTCAAAACGAATTCACTCAACTAAATCAGAAATTTAGATAGTTTTCTTCGAGTTGTGTTGAAATGTCAGTGACAAAACAATTGCCATGAGTCCAATCTGACTTTCAGATATGAAATTAAAGTTGGCTAGAATCACGTTCTTCAGTCAAGTTGCATGGCCGTGGAGACATTCGAAAGGGTTCCCCTCTTTTGTTAGTAATTAATACTTAATGAATTTTAGTGATTGCTCAGTAGCAAGTGAAATAACAAGTTGTTTCAATGAATTGATCGATGTTTGCTTGGTCGCTCAAACAATCGTACACAGGGGAAATCAACATACGGTTCCTCCTGCTGTCATATCATCTAAAATTGATTTGGATATTAATCCTTTGATGAAACACTCTTCCGAAGTGTCAACCTATCTATTACCAACCTCGAGAATTATTTCTTGGTAATTTCTTCGGGTTGTCTCTGGCGGGCAGGTGATGACCCTCTGAGTTGTGACAGTTTATATGTATTAGCTGATAGCCACCATATTGTACTTATATTATAAGGTAAGTTTAGATACATCATTCTTATATAATTAGTAGGCCTAAACACACGTTAAATTTCAGCCACCACGGGCATATATCAGTGATCAACACTATACTGATCCCATTTTGCTTTCATTCAGTATTATACATTTGTCGTAGTTGTTTTACTGAACTGTTTAACTAAAACGTCATGAAATATTTATCTGAAACGGTTAAAACATTTCTGCATCTCCCAATAATTGTATTTTGTATTAATTGGTTTATTTAATACTTTGTAATAGCCAGTATATAGCCTTTTAAGTAGATATTTGGTACAAGATGAAATATAGCCATTATTATGATATTTTGGGAAAGAAAATTTATGTTTGACATTTACCAGAAATAATACTGATTTTTATAAGTAATAAATAGTGTCAGATTTGTATTTGTTTGGGAACACCTTATGAACTTGTAAATTATTACCAATAAAAGTTAAATTAAAAACGTTATGACCTGAGCTGCAAGAAATTTACTACATGTATTGTTAAATATTTTTATTATAAATTTTATTATGCCAGTATAGAATGGTGACTTTTGATACAGTAAATCGACCCCTCTACAGACTAGGTGTTTATTCCATCAATTATTATAATGAAATAGCCTTAGACAAATTCTTCCATTCTCATATCCACAGGGATATTGTATTAAATTATATGAGTGAATTTTTACTATTTAAAAATAATTTGAATGTTTAGAGGATAGAACTACTTAATAACATTTTCAATTGACTCTGTCTATTCACACAAAATATTCCTCTATTAATTAACAATTAATGTTCGAGCATACTCTCCAATCATTACAAAGAATGTCAATATAGAGATACAAGGAAAAGCTTGACAGTTGTTTGACCAACAGAAGAGCAAAATTATAATTTAGTACATCTTGTAATAAAACCTGATTAATTACAATGAGATATAATGAACTTAATATTTGTATGGGTTGTATGACCGCGGGCGAATGAATCTTCTAGTGAGAAAACAGGACATTGTTGTTTAAGGAATCATTTTAAATCATGATTCAAGGTGTTGTCTGGTTGGAGTAATTGTTAATTATCTTTGATCACTCGAAAGTTGACCAAAATGTGTTACAAAATGTATAAAATTGAAATCTCTGTGTTTGCTACAAATCATTCTAAATGTCAAAATTTAACATGGAAACACTTTATTCTCACCTCCTAATTTGTTTCTATCAGGTTCTAGCAAGATACCCGACTACGCCTGGGCCCAAATTCGATGGCCTAAAATATTCAGGGGTCATGCTGGTTAACTTGATACCACGTGTGGGGGTGGATCAAGGCTACGAAGCATGATTTGCCCAATTCAATCAGGGTCTCAATTCGATGGTCTAAAACATTTGTGGCGTCGTGCTGGTTAATTTGTTACCATGTACATTATGTGGGGGGGGAACCTTGCGGCGAAGCATGATTTGCCCAATTCAATCAGGGTCTCAATTCGATGATCTAAAACATTCGCAAGGTTATGCTGGTTAATTTGATACCACATTATGTGGTGGTAAATTGAGGCGACGAAGAGTGATGGACAAACTCACACACATACATCTTTCATTTTATTTATATAGATTCATTGTTTTAAGATGTTGATGCCCTTGTGTTACAAATGAGACGTGTACTTAATTATGATACTTTCCTTGTCTCAAGCTAATAGCATGTGATTTTCACTTGACAACGTTATGGACAGCCCAACTGTTTTCATCAGTGGGATTTTTACCCCACTACTTACTGCCCTGTGAGGTATTCTTTCTGTAATTATAGTGACCAAGAAAATCACCAGCTAGTCTGGTGAGGTCAATACCATTAACATTCATTTAGTCAGACCTGGTTTGCTGAAAAAAATGCCCCAAAATGCCAATGATTGCCACGCTGAACGTGGAAATAAGCCCACATTGCAGCTATGTCTTAGGAAAAAATAGGCACAGACAGAATGTTATCCCCCCAAAAAATCTTGGAACCTTGGATGTTGACCAAAATTTGATAAGAATTTAAAGGATGCCTTAAAAATCTTAATCTCTATTGTGTTCACAAGCTTTTCCGGAATACATAATATTTCTCTGGAATGGAAAGTTCTAGAATTAAATGGGATCATCCTCACTAAACCCAATTCCACACACCAAATCATTGAAGTTCATCCTCTGGCTGAAAAACAATAGGGTTCATACTCTTTTGACCCACATGATTCACACAAAATTTGAAAATAATATACCCTTTCTTGCATAAAACAATATTTTTGTTACCAGATCTGTCAAATTCCAACCAGACATGTATTTTCACATTATTTGACATCAAATACACTTTTTTCAATTATGATTCCTAAATTGGGAGTTTAGGGGGTGTCACATATGGGAGGCGGTAAGGACACACATTTGATGCCACTGTGCACAAGGAAATGGAGACAAAAGGAGATGTCCTTATCCCTTTGCTTATGAAAGTTATCGTGGAGCTGCTGGATGTCCCATCTAAACAGAGGAAGATCTTGCATTTAACTCACATTGTCCTACTACACCTGGAAGAACATGTTTCTAGCATGCATCTTGATGCATTTTGTGACTGCATTACAGCAGAGAAATGCCCAACATTATCATACCTTATAGCATACCGGCAACACACGTGGCATCGATAAGGTCCCTATATCTTATGTGGCCAGTCTAGAAAATACCCCCTAGCTAGTTTATTCCCTAATCTTTGAAAAATACTGACTACTGCTTCTACATGTTCTAAACTGGTACAGATTTTCACTTCATATCTTCTCCTGGGGACATTATTGCACTTTGCCAGTCTGAAAGTCAAACTCACTTACTTCCACTGGGGGTTGACATGTTTATTCTGCACCAGGCTATCACAGGGCCATCTATCAGCGATAAAATAAACTAAAGATGGCACCATTTGTGGCCAGCATGCAGTTAGGAGTGAAAGAGTGTTGTTCCCCACAGTTGACATCCCTAAACACTGGCCACATATGTGATCAGGATGCAAGAAAGGGTTGAATACTGTTGTCTCTAAAAAATTCACAAGGTTTGCGGAAAGTGGGTATAATCCAGAAAGGATGCATGTTCTTCACTGTAATATAATCTGTGCATCTTGTGAAAGTCCACTCATACACAACTGACTATATTACACAGTCTACTCATTTCAATCTTATATATATCATACAATCAATATTATCCAGGAAGTAAACTTATTGTCTACATCATATATCATAATGTGCCCTATTACATACTGCTAGGTTTACATATACATATATACATGGATGGACATGTGTATTTTATAGCATTAATAAGCTTCATTATTCTTCTGTTGACTTCAATGCAATTTCGATAATAAAAGTTATTTAAATAGCTGAAAGGCAATATTTCATTAATAAATAATTATCATAATAAACTCTACTAATATTTTATGTCTTCGTGCAATATATAGACATCTTAATTCACAATAACCTGCCATCAATAAAAAACATGAAATATGAATTGAATTTGCAAAGTTTTGTGCGTTATCAAAAATGACCGATGTGGACGTCCTGGTCAATCCCTATCAAATTATTTCCATATGTGAAACAAAACAGAAACATTGAACCACGATTTTGCCCTGCTTAAATCATATTACATTTAACAAAGAAGAAGTTGGCTGTGATGTTATTAAATTATGGTTAGAGACATTTGACACCATGTTCTTTAACATGGAATATAGACCAAGATTTATTGCAGTATAATCTTATTTATGGTGTAGGTGGACACATCTACAAGTATTTATAGGGAGGACAATAATTTGTTATCTCTCTAGGAAATGATGTTTCCTACTTGTTAATCTTGTTTATGACACGAAATGCATTCAGCATCCTTATCTGTCATCTTGTAACTTTTATTTAAAACATAACGCTAACGCTACAATATACGTCCACATTCCTGCTTTGATTGATATGGTACTTTGTCAAGAAGGCTAGGCGTTTGGTTTGTTTAGCGTTGAGGGTCTTGCCTCAACATCAAGATAATCCATTCAGAATTGTGGCTTTCAGACGCTAAAGGCAAAAAGTGGGCGTGGCTCTGCCCCTGGGGATCGGGACATTCACCAAAATCAATAGTGGACGCCCTCAGGCTATAAGGAATACATATGCCAAGTACCAAGCTGATTCATTCAGAATTGCGGTCTGTAAACCACAAACACAAAAATTGGGCCTGGCTTGCCTCTGGGAGTCGGGGCATGCAGTTGTCGTCCTTAGGCTATAAGGAATACATATCCCAAGTTTAAAGACGATCCATTTAGAATCATGGCCTGTAGATAACACACACAGACACAAAGTAAAAATGGACATGGCTCTGCCCCTGGGGGATAGGAAATCACCAAAAACAATTGGGGTTATCATTAGGGTATAAGGAATTGGTATGCAAAGTTTTAAAAGGATCTATTAAGAATTGCATCCTGTAGGCGAACACAAACATTGGTCGTGGCTCAGTCCAGTCCCAGGGGGTCCGGCATGCACCAAAAATAATAGTGGTCAGCCTTAAGGTATAAGGAATAAGTATAAAAAAGTTTTCAAGACAATCGATTAAGAATTGTGGCCTGTAGGTGACACACAGACACACAAAAAGAAAATGGGCGTGGCACTGTCCCTGGGGGTCGGGCATGCACCAAAAACAATAGGGATCTTCCTTAAGGTACCAAGAATAAGTATGCAAGTTTCAAGATGATACGTTAAGAAATGCAGCCTGTAGATGACAGACAAACAAATACAAGAAATGGGCGTTGCTGTCCCAGGGGGTCGGGCATGCACCCAAAACAAAAGGGATCATCATTAGGGTATAAGGAATAAGTATTTTAAGTTTATATATGATCGATTAAGAATTGTGGCCTGTAGGCAACACACAAAAAGAAAATGGGCGTGGCTCTGCCCCTGGGGGTTGGGCATGCACCCCAAACGATAGGGATGTTCCTTTGGGTACACAGATTATGTATGCAGAGTTTCAAGGTTATAAGTTAAGAAATGTGGCCTGTAGACGACAAACAAACAAATACTAGAAATGGGCGTGGCTCTGCCCCTGGGGGTCGGGCATGCACCAAAAACAATAGGGATCTTCCTTAGGGTATAAGGAATAAGTATACAAAGTTTGAAGAAAATCCATGAAGAATTGCGCCCTGTAGGCGACCCACAGACACACATACATACATACATACACACACACACAGAGGCGACGGCATAATACGTTCACATTATGAATGTGGACGTATTATCTAAAATGGCTCATACACTGTTTAATCATGGATTAAACTTTTTTTGCCATTTTAACAGTTGGAAATGTAAGTTTGCTAAGCATAAATAACACTTGTTACCATATATAAATTTGTTCCCATATATAAATTTGTTCTTCATACCATTTCTTTTTCTTTTGTAAAGATATTAATTTTGTTCTAGAATTTACTGTTGCTAACAGACATAAAATCAATGGAATTAATAAAATGTTTTGTCAACACAGGTTATTTGAAGCTGGTTTATCATTAATTAATGAGATTAGAGTATTACCACAAACAGCCACAGTTTATTTGATGCTACTTTATGACTTAATAAAGAGATTGCTCCAGCATAGTGTATGACATATCAACTTTCACCATAAGTGATGGTGGTTTTTATAATACTTGACTGATTAAGGCTATAGGTCTTGACGAAAGGGGACCGTTAACCGAGACTAAGAACATAAGCCACCAGTGATAATTCTCAGATTTGATGGCTTCGTAACTTTTTCCTATTGATTATTAGAACTTGCTTGCCTTTGCTCTACATGTTTTCTCTGTGGGCCAATTTTCTCACAAGATGTCTGATAGTTATGGGTGGTAAATTAACTCTTCACCACCCTGTTAACTCATTGCACTGCACATTTTTTATCTTGCGGTCAATACTGGAAGTAAAATATCCTAATTTGTTGTCTTCATGCCAACCAACAACCTATGGTATTAGGAAAAGATGTATTTTAGTATTTTACAGTTAAACATTTAAACATACTAATGACATCTTTTGTTAATTTCTGAGACAGTAAGGTTAACAGTATCTGAATAACGTTAACTGTCCACTCATAATCTCAATGCTTCACATTTAATTTGAAAAAAAATTGTTAAACACTGTCACCTCTACCACATTTACTATCTTTTCAAGACAGGTAACTCTAGAATGGAAGGTCGTGGAACACAGAATATCAACCTAAACTATCCACATGAAAATGTGGGTGCCTGTATTTGACACATTCTATATGGCTGCGATCATAGATTTTTCAAACCCTTATGTTGGAAACCATATGGATCAGCCCACTATCAAAATGTCCTAAACCATTTTCTTCAATTTAGTGTTTGTGTTTATGGATTGTCTCCCTTATAATGAGTTTGTTTTCAATTTGAGTGACACCTAACAGTGGACGCTTATGTCCAGCCCCCTGATCCATTCCTTTGATGGCACAATTATTGTTTATTACTGGCAATGTTGTTGTGTGTTGTGTTTTGACCACTGATTTGTCTTCTGGGTTGGTTTGTTTATGGAAAGGAGTGGGGGCATTACGTTTGTCTCCTGCACTTTCTATTAAAAATTTTCATCCATGTACAAAAGTTCTTCATATAAACAAATTACACCCCTCCCCTCTATTTTACTACCTACATAATATGAAATTTGGTTGAAATCACATCAACTTTCCGAAGTTAAAACATAGGAAACACATGCATCACCATCCGCTTTTGGGAATCTGCAATGTAAATAATGATGAAAATCAAATTTGTGGGAAGACTGGACAATCAACAATCATAATGCATCAAGAAATAAATCTAGAAACTAAAGAACCCTTGACATTTGGAAGTTGAAATAATAGTCGGCTGTAGTGCCGCTATCTGGGTAAAATCTTCTTGATACCATATACCCATCCTCATTAGCCCAGTCAGTTAAACCCCTGTTCATTTCCTTCAAATTTTGACGAAAATCGGTGAACAATTGAATATTTCTCAATCATTTTTGTCATATTTTGTGGAAATGTTCAAAATTGATATGAATTATCTTTACCCCATTACTCCGTTTAAATTTAGTTAAGAAATTAGCTCTGTAGAATTAGTTACAGTAATTGTGGAATAATCATGAAAAGGAACAACAACCATATTAATATATGTGTGCAAGTAAACATATACAAAGACAGATGATGGACAAAAGTGACCTTAACTCTTTAGGCTAAAACTAGAACAACTCATTGAGTCAATGACTAAAATAGAAAATTGTTAATCAATAACAATCATCTTACATCAGAGTTACCAAACACACCAGCACAGATTCTTAATTGCAGGCTAACTAATTACACAATTTTATATCATACTTCATTTAATCTGACTGGTGAAAAATGCTGATAATGCAAATAATAAATAACAATGTGTCTTCACTTGTGAATATTAATAGAATTCGTCCACAACTTATCACCACACTGAAGACAATTCTGAAGAAAATTGCAATAAGCATGCAGGCAAAATGATTCAATAATATTCCATTTCCAGTAATATCACATTCAGATCAATATAGAGTATAGAAACACCATATTACCTCCCAAATGATATACACCCATCTTTTCTGAAGCAAACTAAATCATACCCACTATGTTCTTTTTTTCCTCTTTTCTATGGGACTAAGTGGACGAATAGTCCCATATATGTCTGCTTGTTATCAATTCAAGTCATGGATTTGATCTCAGGTTTGACCAGTGTCACCTGCTGAACCTAATGGTTTTCCTCTGGGAATTTTGGTTTCCTTGAAATAATAACAAAGAAACATATAATATTAGTTCAAAAATAACCTGCTTAGTGTCTTAATTTCTCTCTGTACACAATAGAACAACTGAAGTTTTTGTCCTCTTTAAATGAGAAGTTCTATGGGTGCTGTACCTTAGATTCAGTACATGATGAACATGCTCTAGCTAGATATCTATAGTGTGTATTTTCCTGAAAGTGGTTTCTAAGTTCCATTAGACTCCGTCAATATTGATATCCCGCAAGAATACTTCAATGGTCATATTGTCAGACTGCTTATACAAGTATTATTATGTTAATAAAATTGCCAAGACAAACTATAAATAGTTGATTTACAATGCAGTTACTCCTTTTGGTTAGGTAATAGTTAAAAACAAGTCCATCTTTTATGAATAATTTAAGATGGTGGTTTGTTATAAATAGTTTTATTGCTATGTTGATTTATATCTGATATCATTAGTAAATATCAAACTATATGTAGTATTACTATATTAGGTAGATGTAATCAGAAAATATAATCTTCAGTAAAATCACTCCAATTTCTTGATTAGTTTTTTATTAAAAATGGTCAATATCAGTATTTGAATTATAAAGAATTATAATACTGCTTTTCAATTTATGCGGTTTAATTGTTTGATTGATTTGCTGGTGATATGCTTTATTGTAGGGAAGGTTTGGGTGTTTCCGGAGACCAAAATGGACGCTTTATATCAATACTAATTATGGGGAATATTAGGCATTACCCTAACCCTTTTTAAAAGACCGAACTTGGATCCAATTTACCTTTCACCCATCTTAAAAGGGTTAGGGTTTAGGTTCGGGTTGGTATTCCCCAAAATACTCATTTGCATAAAACAGCCATTTTGGACTCTGGAAATATCCGAACCCCCTGAATTGGCCAACAATTAGCATCTGCTCATTTGCTCCTTGATTAATTATAGATTGCATATCCTGAATTAAATGACACAGATCTTGAAATCACTACCAATGATAGCTTCGTCCAATTTTTCAACTTAAACTGGTTATAAGTGAAATTTATCATTTTAAACTATTGATTTGTTGTCAGATATGGTTACTGACAAAAACTCAACATATTAAACCTAGGATAAGATGAACCATACACAAAATTTGACATTAATCTGATACATAGCTAATCAAATGATCATCATATAGTTCTCTCTTTTAACTAAAAACATTAAAGATAACTGATGATATAATTGAGAAGAAGAGATGTATTCATTAACTGACCATCAAACATTATTTGTACTTATAACATTAAATACTAACACAGGTAAAACATAATATATAATAGATAAAAACTGTTGGATTATATACTACTGTATTAAGTCTAAAACTATTGAATTATTGAAATAAAATGGAACTATGTTTTAGTCCCAAAATGACCTAGTTTAAACAAATATATACATATCTAAATACCTCCCTCATTCCATTACCAAAGAAAAACACCAACTAAATTTGGTTGAAATGCATCATTCCATCAAGCTGTTGAAACTGACAGGTAATAAATAGTCAGGGGTTAGTACACATATAGGAGTTAATAAAATTGTTATACTGATAAAAATCACTGGAGCAATGAGACCACCATATTCCTGAAGCAATGGCCTGAGAAATCCCTCTCTGGCCTTTGCTGGATTAGCTTCTGATTCTTGAGCTTTTGTGGGAGTGTGTCTATTCTTCCCGTTCAATCAAAGCTATCACTTGAGTACAGCAACATGACAGTCCTTCGTTTTATCTGGGTCTTCCCTAAAACTTTGGACAGTGATTTAAGGTATTAAAAACGGTGAAAGTATCTTCGTTTCCAAACAGTATTGTTTACATTTTAATCGATTTAATAGTCTCGTTTGTCACGCAATTAGTTTTACTGCAGTATTCTGCTATGCACTGGTTAATTGGGCATAATAAAATCGTGAGGCATGACGTAACGTTATGTCAACATGTTTGGTCCAGTTTGGCGCTTTGTGTTAAAGGTAAAGCCTTTGTAACGCTGTCAGCTACTGGTTGTTAATGGGACTATTGACCAATCATAATGTAGAACAAGAATGTTCGCTCTTTACAGCAGTGAGTAGTGGGATTAGCTTTAATCAAACCAAACACTGTGCAGAGTATGTGAGACCATAGGCTATACAGGGGTGCCGGAATCTGGGTTCCAGGGAATATAAATGATACACCCTACCCTTGTGGGGTATACATGTATCCCCATGGCATGATGATGAAAGGTTTCAACCTGTTTACTAGTCTATTCAATTGGTCTCTGGTCCGTCGCGAATCATGTATTTCAAAGGGTTTTATGTTGGAATTTGGAATGCTGGAGACCCCCTTAAACAGCATTCTCGGAATTGACAAATTTCAAAATTTTCTGGAGGCCGGGTCCCCTATCTTTTGGCACCCTGGCCCTCGCTCCATTCTGGAGCTCTTGATGATATAGATTTCAGGTAAAACGATGATTCTTCAAAGTCAGCAAGGGCAATCAGATTCTAGAAATAATTAATGAAAATTGTTGAAATTCTATATGTCTCAATAAACTTAACATGGCAATTTATTAATAAAATTCATATGGATAAGATGATAACATTTATTGCAGAAGATGACCGGACAGTAAAATAACTTTTATTTAACCATGTTTGAGACAATACTTCTGCTTTGAGTAATTCTCCTCTGACACAGGACAATAATAAATGAATTCGATTCATTGTATTTTCACCAATTTTTTGAGACCCCAAAATGACAAAAATATTCCAATTACATAGGCTAGTAATTAAAGCTTTCCTCTTTGTGTATCTTTAAAGCTTCACTCCATCAATATTATCGGTGACATACCGGGATACAGGCTATGTCAAGATATTAGAAATCGTTCAACCATTCTTAAGGTTATGGTTTCTTTAGGCTATTAATTAATTAATTGGGTTAAGGTTATGACAACTCTCAATATATAAGTACACACTACAGTTAATTGTGTTGCCATAAACAGGCATGGAAATATTGATTTTAACAACAACAGCGCTTCATAATTGCTTCACTTTAAACACTGTGTAAATATAAAGCCACTTTGGATGATAACTTAAACCTCTAAACACCTATGTCCAACCTAATGGGTTTTCTCCGTGTCCTCCGGTTTCCATCCATTGCTAAATACCCCTAAGCGCAAGCAAAGTATTGAATAAAGTTTAACCATATGTTAGTTTCGAAACAACCTAGTCAAGTTGGCATTAAGCCCCATTTTTCTCTCTCTCTAAACAACTAAAATGTTTTTCCAAAGTGATCAAGGGCCATAACTCTGGCAGCCATTATCAGAAAACACTAAATATCAATATACTTCTTCATCTCATGAACTTATATACTATGAACTCATTTGAAGTTGAGAGATTGGATGGCTGAATGGTTAGCATAAAGCCTGCCATTGAGTCAACTGGTGTGGTTTCAAATCTCGGGTTGTACGTGACAAGGAGTAGGGTCCCTGTCCAATCTCGTGGGTTTTCTCCAGTTTCCTCCCAATGCTAAAGACCACTATGCGCAGAGAATTATTGAAATAAAATTAAACCATATGTATGTTAGTCCCAAAATGACCTAGTTTGTGTCGAGTGGATTTTAAACCCAAATTCTCTCTCTCTCATTTCAAGTCAATTGGATCATACCTGTAGCCTCTAAATTTCGTTGAATACTACCAGTGTTTGTGTCAAATTTGAAGTGTGCAATCTATTTCAATATTCTCAATGTCTATCATTTGAAAATGCAATTGGAACACACAATACTAATAAAAAAAAATAACTCTTAAAGCGATTACAGTTTTTCCATTCCTATTGTCTGATATTCAAAGTCTGCATCTCCCAAAACATTTGATAGCTAAAAACTTCTACAAAATTACCGGTAGATCATCCAACTGAAGTATGAACCAGCAGACTTAGATTCCCCACAGTTTTATTTCTAATCTCATTAACTATACCTGACCTTACTGGTTATGGCTCCCTCTTCCCCAAATCACAAAATTGTTCAAGAAATACAAAATGATGTGTGTTCAACAAACTCATGCCATTTTTCAATACAGTTCTTTTTATTGATATGAACTTTGATAAACAGCAGGGTAACATTGATTATTGGTTGTATTTAATCCGCTGTAAGCCTTATTTCATGTGGCTACACACACAACTCGTATTAACAGTCACAGTTCTCAATCAATTTTAACACAAAATCATAAAACCGTAACAATGTTTTATTATCGCTAGTTTCTTATAAGGGCAAACATCACCACAACAAGAAAATACCTGCAAAGTTTTACTGGAATTAGAAACCCCCAAAAAGTTCAATATGAAAATTAAAATCTCAAAACAATAATAAGGCAAAGTAGTTTCTCCACAATGTCAAGGTTTACATACTCAAATCTTGAGCAGACACTTTGTAAATTACAAAGAAACATATTTGACCAACAGATAACTTTTTAAAGTCAAGTCACTTCTGACACCTGAAACTAAATATGATTGTCAATGAGGTTAAATACAATTGACAAATTACTTTTTAATATGTAATATGTTGTACTGCCAAGGTATGTGATTGTAGTCTGGAAATGACTAACAGCACCATTCATGTGTACTCTTTACAAATCAATGTAGGATACTTTGGAAACTGAGAATCTTCAGAGCTGGATTAAGACTGTAAACAGGCCCTTAGCAAAAATAGTCCCCATACGAACATGAGGTATATTTTTTAAAAAAAAGAATTCCTTTCACTAGCTTCTTCAATATGAACTACCGTCAGGCTGTCACCAATAACAAACATTTAACTGATTGCATGAATCACAGTTTGGCTATAATTCTCATCAATGGAACATAGAAATATCATAAGTTGAATCAAAGAAGGCTCATAATGAAATCAACACATTAAATAACTCAAATGTACCCCAAGTCAGAACGCACAGGAGTAGGACGATTTTGAGATGAGATGAGTCAGTTGTCCTTGCAATATTAAGTTAATGTGTTTCCCAATCACTAAATGCCACAAGATCAACAAACTGAGCAAGGGCAAAAAAATATAGAGTTAATTAACAGAAATTGTTTCTTTCGGGAAGATAGTTTAGTAACTATTGTTACTAGGTCAATAACTCTGGAAATAGTTTGAGTAAACCTCTGAAATTTGATAGGATTCTTTAATTCAACAATCTGAAAAATGCCATAATGCATAAAAATGTTAAGCAGACCAAATGATAATATTTCTCACTAGAAGGTTCACAAGATTCTCATTTCAATAACACTGTAGCCTTGATTGTCATTGTTACCTTTGTTACGATAATAAACAGTCTTGATTATCCATTTTCAATGTTAATCCTCAACTGCCGTTGAATTGCAGATCGGATTCAAATCTATTACAATGGCATCGAGAGATGATTATGGTCTTGCAATGTGTAACTTCAGACATGTCATTAGAAACTAATGTGCTTAAACATACATATGCATGAGCTAAATTGCAGGTTTACTCTGGGCAGAAAATGTTACTTAAATTATTAATTAGACATTAATTAAATTCTCCAAACCACAATCCACTCTCGTTGTCATCGCTATATTGCGATATTTACTGGATCTGAATCCGATCTGCTGCTCAACGATCATTGATAATTAAATCCAAAAATGTATAATCAAGATTACTTTATTATTAGTTTTTACCTATTATGGTGAGAACTGCCATCTCTCTATCTAATCTCCCATAACGCCCCTTTAAAATAAATCAAATTTTAAACTGTAGACATTATCTCCCTTTTTTTAAAGACTGAATAAAATGAATGAAACTGGAAGGCAATGTTCTTGCTTGAATGTAAGGTAAACGTTAGCAATCCCTGCTCATAAATCATAGACTATAATATAACAGGTATTTCTATAAGCATGAAGCTACATGTTTTTATTAGTATTCTATTTATATTCTACAAAAAGGTTATACTACTAAAAATATCATAGAAACATTACTTTCACTTGTATACAATAATATTATGTATTTCCTGGGGGTTAAATAAAGGGATTAGAAGCTTCATCATAAGCCTCTCACTTTAAGGGCGTAATTTTTGAAAAATTAAGTGTAGGTTATATTTGGATGACCTTAGTCTCGCCTAAATGCAGCAAGAAGAAATTTTGCAGGAGCAATCTGTAATGTTTTTCAAAATCGCTATTGGCTCTTAATTTCTAATGTATATGACTCACAAAAAAATCTTATTAGCCCAGGTTAGGTGCAGAAGAGTAGGACGTCAAACCCCATTTCATTTCATTTCACAAGGAATCTTAAAGCATCTGTATCTCCCGGATGGGTAGATTATGCTCAGATAATATATGCTATCTAATCTGAAAACCCAATGGCAAATCAAAACAGTTTTTTACTGTTCAGTGAAGATTTCCAAAGCGCTCTTTAAGTTAAGAAACACCAGATAATGATGGAGTAGGTTTTTGTTTCTTTAAACTCCTGATAGTTATGATTTTTTTTAAAGAGCTGTTTTTATATATTCAATGATTATTGGTATAAAGCTAAAACACCATGAGTAAATGAGTTGGGTATTTTTCAGGTAAAATGTAAATTATTAACAGATTAATTTCCACAAGTTTTGACTGAAACAGAATGTTCAATAATAAAAGATCATTTTCTCTTTTAGAAAATTAATGCCACATTTATAAGCTGGGTTATAAAGTGAAATAACAATGGTTGTTGAAATAGTGTTAGTCTGTGGAGCCATTCCCTGTACCTATATTCCCCAATATAGAAACATATGTTAATATTATACATATCAAATATATACTATATACTATAGATATAAAACTACATTTCATTCCATTTTTAGTTACAGAATAAACATATTAAAACCTATCTACTACTCTTCATTGTAAACCTGGGCAGAGGTTATATGACCTTCTGTAATAAGTTTTAAATTGAATAGAACTGTATAAACCACAAAGCATATTTCAGCATAATGAATCTAACATAAGTCTGTCACCCTTTGAAGTAATATATAAAAAATACAAATGAACTTTGACTTTAACACAAGGTACAATTTTATGGATACACAATTAATGAAATTAATACTATGCCATGTTTCAACAAGGGTACTCTCGTTTTTATCATTTGATTGAAAAAGATAAGTGTATCCTCGTTGAAACAACATAATTGTGTATCTATAAAATTGTACCGTGTGTTAATATGTTCAATTAATGAATGCCTATCAAAGAAACTTTGACTTTATCATCTGATTTTGATAGAATAATAGGTTAATATTTATATATTAGAATGTAGATATTGTATTATTCAACATTCTGTGTAACATATTATTTTACAATATTTTTATGACAAATCCCAAGATATATTGCAAAGAAAATAAAACCCAAAACTAGTTTATACTTCTGTGAAATAAAGTGATGTATTGGGGATTAAATAAGAATGAAATAAAGTTTTGTTTGCAATATAAAAGAAAGGGAGTGTTGTGAGATGGTTAAAGAAGACATGTAATAAAAAATGGATTATGGATATACCTACTGTTGAATATACTAGTAAGAAGTTTTATTTTAATCCCTTCATGTGCCTCACAATTAGAACTTGCTGTAGATTAAAGTTAGATTACATACTAATCTGATTGGGGCATCCTTATTCTAGAACCAAAAGATTAATCTGTAATAGATCTTCAATTGACACAATTGTCTGGGTCTTTTTCATTTACACTTATACCCTGATCTAATTTTACAAAAATACATCTATAAGCAATTATACTGACTGATTAATATTCCATTTTTCTTTGTTCATTTAAACAATGCATGCATTATCTGTTCTTTTGTGAGGCTTGAATGAATTATTGAACTTAAGCTCTTACAATAATATTAAATATGAGAACGATTCACGGTTCAATGGGTCTTATAGCTATAATATTGGTTATCACTAGTCCTACTGTCATCAGCGTGAATGGTTTGATTTTGTTGTCATTATCAGTTTAGGATTGTGTATATTTATGTGGTATATTTCACATTGATGTTTTTAATATGATGGACGTTCAACAGCTGTTATGAATATGAATCGTTATTAATATATGTATTATAGTTAGATTTTAGAAGATTACTTATATTACCATGTTCTAACACGCTGTACATTGTTACCAATAACAGCTTAATCAACCCTACAAGTTTAAAAGATTTCTACACGCTTATATAATAATCTTGCTGGGATATTTTGCTACTAATTAATAAATTCAGGTAAGTAAGAATTAAGTAATATATTTTTATCTGTGATATACATAATACACCCTCTTTGTATTACATTCTATTCAGTTATTTCACAATATGGCTTACATATATTGATCTACTGCCAGTCAAAATATATTTAGTCCTGGTCTATCCATACGGAAATATACATGTTATACATCTTTCAATACAGACTTCAGGTAAATTCTTACACTTTCTACTTTTATTTTGATAATTTTATTAACTAGAAGCGGAGAATCTTGTCGAACTGAGGGTATTACTACCTCCCTAGCTGTACAAACAAACTTTACATCTACCGACAAAAATCATGGGCATGGAATCCTTTTGAAGGATATGTCATCATCACATAGCTTCAATGACATTTTATTGTAAATGGAAACCTAGATACGAGAATGTTAATAACCCATAGAGAAATGTGTGCTTTAGTTGTATTCAGTTATAATAATTTTACCTTAGCTAGGTCTGGTGCTAGCCGTCTAAGGTGCAGATCTCAGAGTAATACAGTACAGACCGTTGAAGGTCACAGCTTTCGTATTTGATAAAAATGATCAAAGATTGATATGTTACTGATTCTTGCAAGTTAAAACAAGTCGAGCAGTTTCAAGTTTTGTGTTTTTTTAAATGGAAGCTGTCAGTTGTGGGGAAGGGTGGTTGGCTGGTTGCAAGTAGTTGGCCTTAACTCTGAATTGAAGAGTGTTCATAAGACAACGAACGAGATGGCTGTAATATGTACACATTATGAGCATAGAATCAAGGGTGGATGTAACGGATTTAGTGGCACTATCAGTCAGGATCTGAAATAACAGCAGTTAAACTACGTTTCTTTGTCTTAAAACATGTACTAACCAAAACAAAACATATTTTATAATCTATATGCCAAAATTGTAGCAGGTGTCACATACAAGCCAGTGTATGCTGAGCTGTTGATGAACACACAGTATTACTTTCTATTATGATAAATCTACTTGCTGTCATTACTCTATGATATTTTATACATATAAACATCACTGTCTCCATTTCATTTATATCTAATTTCATATAACTTTCTAATTTTACTCATATTTCTGCCTCATTTGATGAGTATACATAACTACATCTGTTAATCTGTCACAATTATGGACTCTTAAACTATCTGAACAGTGGATTTAGGGGTTATTTTGGTTCGTTCGTTATTGGAGTTTAACGTCCACTTCCACCTGGGGTGATATCGTAGACAAATGGGATTATTTAAGATATTTTGTGTATTACAAAAGTATGACTTTTGTAAACACCAAAAAAAGTAAATACTTCGTTATCATCTGCTGGACATATTCAATGCGCTTCAAGTTTTGCACCTTCGTGATGCAAGTATTGAATGCAAATTATATAAACTCATACCAGAAGTAAATGTTTGATTCCACAAACTGAAAGCCAGATTAAAACACATTTATCAGTTGAACCCTTTTTGGTAAAAATAAAACCTGCCATTACAAATAGTTCTAAACTGGTGAGGGAGAGATGGTTTAACATCCGCTCGACACAAACTAGGTCATTTCACGACTAGCATATGGTTTTTAATTGTATTTCAATAATTCGCTTGCGCATAGATGTCTTTATCTTTAGCAGTGCAAGGATACTGGGGAACCCGGAGAAAACCCACAAGGTTGGACCGGCGATCCTACTCCTTGCCATGTACAACCAACCAGGTTTAGGACAAAACAATTAAAAAACATCAAATAAAAACATTGTACATATTTTTGATTCTGAAGTGATGACCTCATCAATGGCATTCTTTAGTCAAGGCATAACTTGAATTCATGAATCATATTTCAAGTCCTCTCAGTTTGCATCTGAATAAAAGAAATTAACTTGTAAATAAAGAATGGATGTATTATAAGAGGAGTGAATAACTGTCATTATCAAAACAGAATAAAAACTTTAATTTCATATTTCATAAAACATGTCAGGCCTAAAAATATATTTAATGTTTGTAAAAAAAACCCAATAGGCCTACTTCAAAATGTCTTTATTGGCATGAGTAGTGAAAATTGAATCCAATAGTTACAAGTAAAATGTTAGTTTACAGAGTATTATGGAGATTTGCACAGTTTTAGTAACGAGGGTCATGTCATGTATTGACATATGTTTCATATATCATGATAAATAAAATCATAGTACAATGTGATGCTAGAAAATAATTTACTCAAGGTTAAACATATATCACCGACATAGATTTTTATCACAGAACAAGAAAGGGTATGCATTCCTCTTAACCTAGATAACATTACATTTATAAATCTGCTGACAAAATCACATTTTTTTCTTCTATGTTTACCAGTTAAATGATTATCAGTATCATCTTTTGGCTGTGTCCTAGGGAACTAATTAACAGAGTCAAATAACAATGGAAGGGTTCTATGAAATTGGTTGATCTGAAACTACAAGGTTGAGCAAATCGAGGCACATACACTAAAATATATGTCAAGATATGTGATACTTTGACTAACCTAGAACAATTTGCTAGAAAATATTGTTGAATGATGTTAGATGTAAAATAATAAACAAAGATCATTGGCCAAAGAAACTCATACTAATAAACAGTCAATGTATCAAACGTGTGACATTGTGAAAATGCTGCAATACATTTATTTTTCTCAATGACATAAATACCTAATTATTTATAAATTAATTCTTCAATACCGGTAATCTAAAGACTAAGGCACTTGTAAAAATATCATGAAGACATTTTGTGAGGAAAGTCTTACACCCGGTAAGATACAATATGAAATGTTGGGTTTTGAGAATTTACTTTAAATACTTGAGGCCAATATATACACATCACGAGATGAATACTGTCACCTTTACTGTTACTCCAGGGTCTGTATTCAAAGGTTTTCATTTTGCACTTAACCAAGTGTCTTACCTTACCTTATGGTATGGCCACCACCTCCAAAATCGCCTTAAGAAAACCACTATACTTCTAAAATCTTAGTTGTCATTGCTTGGAAACTATTATATTGTAATGCATGAAAATAGTATGACTATAATTTATGATAAATTATGATAGTATGTATCCATTGTCAGAACACCTCTTTTTGTAGATTTTTTTCAAAAACAATAGATTTCAATTGTAGCTATTGAATAGTGGTATAGTATAATGATGGATATTGTAAACAATGTAGAATGAATAGAAAACAACACATTATAGTTATAAGCAAGGCTTTAAAGGCGCTAACATTTGGGACTTAGAAATTGACACAAGTAGGTCGTAACGCATATAATAATGTAATATGAATGTATATAAACTGATTTACACTCAAGGGTTTCCATTTTTACTCTAATTTCAAATCAGTTATGTTCGGTGAAATAAGCCAGCAGTCTCAATCGAATGCAAATTTCTAGCATCTGGTTATTCCAGTCTACATACGCTGTTTGTTTTGGTGCAATGTTTCTAGTCTCGTTCCTCAAGTCTATTGCTAGAACTGGGGGTGAAATGCATTATGGTACACGATTCGTGTAACAATGAGAAAATGTTTATTTTGTCTTAAATATTGGACACCAGAAGCCCATCTTTTTCCGGTAAGATCACAACATCAATGTTGATTTAAATTGACCAATAATTGGTGTTTTCAATGTTAAAGAAAGATTTTGGATGATATTGAGTTAGAGACTTAAGCTACTTTAATGTTCGACTGAATAAATCATTTGTTGTTTATAAATCTATCATTTGACAAATTTATAGAAATTGTGTCAGTGCCAACACTTTAGAATCCCAATGACCTTACCATGGTGGTACATTGCGTGTGTAAAAGATGGACATGGCGTTGTTTTCTACCCAAATAAATAAATCTCAATTTACTACTTTACAAGTGGCAATTACAGGTCTTCTAATTAATACATTATGTACTCCAGTTAAAAGAAGTGATTATAATCTCAGTTATCTTTCAGGTACCTCCCATGTCACTTAAAGTTGATTTTTCTCACTTAAACTGATTTCTAAATACCATAAACAATAAGTTAAGGCAGTCTAACTATAAGGGAAAATTTGATACCGTACTTAACACTGCCTATCAATACCACTTACCCTTAAGCATATGTAAGTGAAATATATATATAGTAGTTAAGTGACTATCTTAGACACATGCAGTCTCCAGAAGTTGTTGCATATTTTATTCTTAAAAACAAATAAAAGTAACAACCATGAATTAATTATCATAAAAAAATTGATTGGCCTGTGTATAAATTTCAATTCATTTGGACTATAACTTTAGTCCACAAGCAATGTGAATGACAAACAGACCGACATATATGGGGTTGGACAGCAATATATGACCACATATAAAAATGAATCATCATCATTATATTCTTCATCCTCTATGTTCTGTACAATCTGCAGACACTCTTTCTTTTGATGCACATGTTTTAGAAACAGTTCATTCCGCCCAATTTCACTCCAGAATGATGTCAAATCAAATACAAGACAAGTTTCTGAATTGAATTTAACATTTTTTCACACAGCATGTAATTTTATAGTCATTTGATTTATTGGCTAACCTAGCAGAAGAATCACCGTTATTTTTAAACCCACTGATCTTGAGTAATTTTTGGTTCAGAGTAAGAATTAATTCTTCAGGATATATTTTAATTAATGACTGATACAAAAGGGAGAATTTGCTTTCCAATATAGTAATGCTGACATCTAATGGTGTTAAGATGAAATAAATGATATATTTTAATTATATTGTTACATGGCCTTATGGAGTGTAAGAGTTATATTATTATATGAGTACTGTAGACAGTCACATAAGTGAACTACCACTTTAAAAAATTGAAGAATAAAATCAATGACATTACTGGTTGTTAAGCAATTATTGACCATCTTAACCATGTTCACTTTATATCACGACTGTCACAGAGATGACTTATTTTTTCAAATCTTCATTGAACAGGCCTGGTATTGTTGATATGGTTCAACTTATTTGATTGAATTGAGTATGTGAAGGATTTTTAGTAATTGGCAGGATCATACTTTAACCATATGCTAACTTAATAAAGTAATACCAAACTAGATTCAATAAGTGGAACATTGTAAATAGATAGCTAATTGGATTACATGAGAGATAAATCAGTCAATATAACTTTAAAATAATTTCATTTTGTTTAGTGGATTGTGATGGACAGTGGTCAAACAATAAAATCCATAATAAACCCCACCTTCTCCTCACATCATTTCATTTGCACAGGGTTTCTCAATCAGTTTGTTTTTATGCCAATCAAATGCCAAAATTCACCTTCTCCAAAAGTTTCAACTCAAAATATTAAACAATTTTGATCTGAATGTCAAAACATTTAATGGATTGATCGCATAACTCTTCTCTTCTGCATTCAACCCTTCATTTACACAGTTGATAAATGTGACCAGAGGCAGATTACCCTATAGATAGGCAGTTGCCTTGGGCCCAAGAAAAAAAGAGCCCATAAAATTTTGGTAAAACCTTTTTAAATTTGTGAGAAAGTGGATTACAGAATATTTTTCTCTTCATTTAAGCAATAATAAATTAAGTTTGTTTTATTCTATCCAGCAATTGGCTGTTGCTGTGTTCCTCTAAGCATCAAAAGATTGTCACTGGCCGAATGACATGGTAATGTTTGACTAAGTTGTAGTGCTTGACATTATTCCATCAGTATATCCTCGTTTCTACTACAGCTGGTCTTAGTTTTACTACGGCAAACCAGTTCCAGGGGCCCAGCTGGTCGAGCTGCCTAGGGCCCATCAGAGCATTGCTCTGCCTCTGAATGTGACTATGTGATAGGGTTTGTAAACACTGCCAAATGATAATTACAACACCGCTATAACCTACAAATTCTACTATCAGCTTGTCAAGTACAAAAAGTTTGAAACTATATTGTTTTCATTG
Source organism: Patella ulyssiponensis (assembly GCA_963678685.1). Lineage (NCBI taxonomy): Eukaryota > Metazoa > Mollusca > Gastropoda > Patellidae > Patella > Patella ulyssiponensis. Next base: position 26,737,526 of record OY783226.1, on the reverse strand, counting down.
TGCATATGTGTGAGTTTAAACTGTTCATCCAGGCACAAGATACTATCAGAAAGTCATTTTTTTAAAAACATATGACACCGGAAGAGAGTTGATTTGGATTAGAGTAATGGGTTCTTTTAGAATTAACCAGAGTTGATTTGGATTAGAGTAATGGGTTCTTTTAGAATTAACCAGTTTCATTCACTATAATAAATCTGGGTTTTCTTCTGTAAGTCATACCAATACAACTCTTATATACCCATTACATTTTCAATAGATATAAACCAATAAATAATCTCTACATGTCTGTATTTCATCAAGGATCAAAATATTTAGAAACTGTATTCTTCGAAAGTGGACATCTAAATGAACATGTAAATTCAGATTTATACAATAAGGTTTGAAGAATTAAATGAGGATCCATTATACACATTGACTCCATTAAAAAAAAAAATCAAAATACACGATAACAGTAGTTATATATTTAGGTGTACTACTTCCTTGTGATGGTCTGTCCATGGTCAGATTTTCACTCTACCATGTAGATGCTGATCTATGACCCTGCAATTCTTTAATCCAGCTGTTATATCTATGGCCCTTCAATTCTATACCGTAATAAATAATAATTTCAGTTTTAGTTAAGCACATGTAGCTTACCTATAATCTGGAACAATTGAAAATGCTGATTATTTATTAGAAACCCATTCTTCTGCAATATATTCAGATTGATGTCAGGATCTTTTTTAAAGCGTGTAATTGGCCACAGTTTAACTTTCCTTCAGAGACAAAAATCAATTAAATGTAGAAGGAAGGTATTAATCAGGTCCTGACATTATTGTCCTCTTAGTACAGGAATAAAAGAGAAAAAGATTATCAGAAGTAAACGCATGGCGCCAAAGGTCTAATTATAAGTTTGAAAGAGCTATAAAAAACAAAATCTTCAGTTAAGTTTAAAATGAAATGGGGTTTAACATCCTAATTTTCTGTACCAACCATACTAATGAAACATTGGCACTGTCTATGCACTGTCCTATGATGGGAAATATAGATTTCAAACTGTCTGCGAGTTTCTGAAATTTCAGTCAAATTGATCTAGTCTGAACAGAGATATTAGTGATTGAATTTTAGGGCTAAGCTAAAAAGTTGGTACGATAAAAAAACATAAGTCTCGATTATCTATTTTTTGATTAAATCATCAATGAGCATTGAGCAGCAGATCGGATTACCAGCCAGTAAATATCGCAGGCTAGCAATGACATCGAGAGCTGATTATGGTTTGGATAAGTTAATTAATGTCTCATTAATACTTTAGATAACATTTCAAGCCTACAGAAAGACCTGCAATAGGATGATTTAGCTCTTGCAAAATGCATGTTTAAACAGGACCTCGATTTTTCAGCCCATTTTCCCTAGACATGTCTCCCGTCCTGCACTACTGACAACAAGGAAACCAGACAAGAAAACCCCAATGGAACCATAAACAATCTGGTTAATGAGTCACAGTGGCTGACAGTTATATATATTTCATATAGAATATTTAACTTACATGTTGCATTGAAGTTAACTCACCAGAATCTAACATATATTCAATTCAAAATCTAATACCGATGAAGACTAGTTTTTTTTGTGTATTTTGTTTTGTAAAAGTAAACAATGAGTGATATTTATAGAGAATTAGTCTATAAAATCAATAATAGTGTTAGAATATAATGCCTTTATTCCATACATAACTTCATTATTGATTTAATTGGTATTAAAGCTTCTTGTTTGAAAAGGAGAAATTTGGTCAAATGACTTGATGACAGAGATTATGATCATGTCTATCATATTCTCTACTTGCATGCTATCAATAGTAAATTCTCCATAACTGTTGTCTAATTCTGCAATAACAGTCTGATTCCATTACGTGGGTTTCACCATCCTATTGTTATTTTTAATTTGAATTTCTGAATGATTACATAATATATGGGATTGCTAGTAACATAATTAGTCCATTTCAATAAGTTCATACTATAATAGAGTTAAATTTATAATATATTGATGAATTGTAAGTGGCAATCCATGTATGGGCCAATTATCCTACATTTACATAAATGAATAATACTAAGTAATAAGATCGAACAAAGGGAACTAATGAAACAATGTTTCAAACTTTGTCATGTCTAAAGTAAATTGGAGGACATTGGTGGCATGATGTGACATCTGTATTTTTATAAACACATGTTAAATATTTTGTAACACCGAATCAAATCTAGTTCATTCCAGTTTAACATCAAAAATAACGATCATGTCTAGGTTCCTTACAGAAGACATTGGCAACTTTTGAAAACTTCCTGTTAAGTCCAGCTAGTAATACTGAAACAACTTCCTTCATCTTTGCTATAAGAAATATTTATATCTATAGTCTGGATGGTAATCTAGACATTCCACATTGAACCCTTATCATGACAAAGCTAATTACGTTTATACAGGCCTACATATTAAAAAATTCCAATTTATCTGCATCTATATCTTAAAATAGAGAGAAAATAAGTAATTGATTAGCTTCTTTGTGAATATATAAAATAATATTATAGACCTGCAATAGTAATTATACCATCAGTGTTTCTACCTTTAACATTAAGATATTCTTGTTATAGATAGAAATCCTAAATAGAACATGTAATCATGCTATTTAATGTTACAATTGATCTCCTCTCTACCCAACAACGTTCTTTAAAAATATACTGCTTCATGGTTGTCTCAATTATACAAACAACCCAATTTTTCCTCATCTATTTTTTAATCTAAATTTTTTATTTGATGTCTTTATCTCATTGTCATTCTATATTTCAATAAGTAAGCTCATTTGTATATAAAATATTTGTAATTAATGGGAGATGCTTGTAAAATGTAAGTAAGAAAATGCTGTCAGTTTCATGCAAATTATAATTAACAGGTGCTTTATAAATTCATTCCGCAAGCTAAGAAAACCTGTCCGAAAATGTAATTTTGAACAAAACTAAGTTGTATCATCATACAATATACCGGTACTTAACTTGTCAGGAATAAAAAAATAGATTTTGAAATTACTTTCACTGCTTTTTATAGCATTAAATATTCTCATTATTGCGGTTTTGTGGTTTACATTGTCTTTTGCTTTATATTGGTAATTCATCAAATGTAACAGTTGGGATTTTGTTCCAAAAAGGTGTTTGTACTGTCGAGTCTGTTGCTATTTGACGGATAATGGATTTTCAAATAACTTCATGGCAAGACATGTGAAGAGGTTCCCTTAAATATTAGATATCATACGTAGGTTCCATTAAACAGCATTAGTGTTCAAACCAAAATATATATTTATATTTGATTTGGACGAAAAGATAGTATTGTGAAAATCTTTATCTGGAGACAAACTAGTGTGTAGATGTCAAATTCCATTTTGTAAAATGTGTCAATCAGACAGGGCATGTTTATTCTGTGAGATATCAATGGATCTGACATATCCTTCGATATATTCCGTTAAAATTAATTAATCTTATAAGAAATGCAGGATTGTTATTACATTAATCAGTAGAAATTAGCTTTGTACTGACTAGAAGTCAGCATATTGACCTTGTAATCATATTAGTTTATGATGTTCAAATCTTGTCTGCCTTCAGATGATCAGATCCAAACACAGGACCAGTCGTCTATTGAATAGAACTGGAGGGTTGATTGTACCAAAGGTATTACTGCTCACCAATTTTCAATAAGATTTCATTCAATATATCATCGATTGAAGTGTTCTTAAATATTTGTTTTCTACATGTCTGTATGATACTATATAGCCATGAAACTTGGGAATAGGAGTAAATTACTAAAAGATTGATAGAAATTGATTTTGCTATATCTCTTATTTATCTATTAGAAATACCTAGTATACCATTGTATATATTAATGTAGATTCTTCCTATGCTGTTCTCTTTAATATCAAGCAGACATATAGCAATATATGCCACAGTATCTCTATCTCTTGTTTTATAATTTACAATATTGATCAAAAAAACCTTCTCAATATTGTTACAACACGTAGTTGTTAAAGTGATCCCATTTATGATAAAGTATGGTTTTGGTACATTAATCATTCCATCTAACCAGTTTCTTTCAAAATCTGTATGAAATGGTTAATGGATGGATACTCTATGTTAACTAGATTGAAATATATGTGATGGGTGCCATCAACAAACAGCACATGATTATATTTACCTCATGGCCTGCCGTATTTATATAGCTTTGTCTACAGAACACAACGATTGAAACAAGTTAAATCTGTGTGCTAGCTTGCTGCATCTCATATTTTAGTTCCAAGCAACTGTCTGAGCCTTTGTACCTGAATAACTCGGACACAAGCGCTGTGATTTATTTGGGGGTTTTGTTTATCAGCAAGTAATATAATTTTCAGGTCATTGCAAGGTTAGTCGCATTTATCAGGTAACTACCGGTAAGTGTAAAATTGGAAGTGTTCATATACCTGAATATAGCCTACCTGAAACTTTCTCAACATGATGTCATTTGATTAGCAAACTCAAACAGTTTTTATCTTGTATAAAACACATCAGATCATAAAAAGCAAAAATGTTATATTATAACATAATACATTGCAGTGAAGCTTGTCATAAAAATAACACAATACACTGCAGTAAAGCTTGTCATAAAAATAACACAATACACTGCAGTAAAGCTTGTCATATTATAACACAATACAATGCAATCTGACATAAAAAAAACATTATTGAAGAATAGTGGAACTTAATTACATTATATGTATTTACATCATAGTAAATCTATTTTAGTTTCATTAATAAAATCCTAGAAGCTTTCTGTCCAGAAGATAAGCAGAATTAAGACTATGAATTCCGTTAATAATAGTCTTAACTTCTACTATAGAGTCTATTATGACACAGTATACTAGTAATCTCAATGGTTCCTCTATCACAGATTACTTTGTAAATTCTAGAACTGTGCAAATTGACACAAGCTCTTCAAGATCCATTCGCCATATTCTCAATAGAAGTTTTAATGAAATTATCACTCACCCAACAGTTCGTAAGGTGTTCCCCACTTTACCACCAATTTTTGGGAATTCTTATAATGACCAGGATTACAAGTATTTTTTTCTTGTCTTAACTTAGATAGAAAAAATTCAAATTGCCTTTATACAAAGTTACCGGCATTAGCAACTTTAAGAACATTTTGTAGATTTTAATCGAAAATGCACACCACAGAGCTTCTCCAGTCATCTGAAAATATAATCTTTGCTATGATCCATAGGCATAAGTCTTCATACATAATTGACTAACATACATCACAACATATTGTAAGTTCAAGAACACAACAATTTCAGATAGATTTTATTGACAGTGGTGACACATTCTCTATAAGTATAGAGAATATTTGCAATGTAAATTAATACTATGTTCACATACCATTTTAAAATGTGGACATTCATTTTTCTTTTTACAGTTTTGTCCATACATAAATATTCTTTTGTATTGTGACAAACATGACACAGCATGTTGACAGACGAATCCATTCTGTGGCAATAATGACCAACTGAGACCTGGGTGCCAAATATAATGCAAGGAATTTACCCTCATATCAAACTGTTAGTTTTCGTGTCTGTCACAGCATTAAATGTGCTATGCCATCCGAAGAATTCAATAATTTGTAATACTGCTAGTCTGTTGATATTACTAGAAACCAGACTTGTAAACACCCACATTTTATCCTCTGATTGAACAATAACGATTTGAAACTTGTGGCAATATTACTGGCCACCCTTACAGCCAACACTTGCAGATATTACAATCATTGATTATTAATGTATGCATATAACTAATGGTTAAAATACAAGATCTCATCTCTATACTTGAACAACAAAAGTTATACCTGATTTACAGCTACATGTTTTATATCATATACGCTAGCACTATAAAAAACTACAAGCCAACCACATTTTAATTATTTCTTATCGTTGCTTCATGGGTTGTTACTCTTGTCATGTTTTGGTGTCTTGTGTTGGCTCCTATTACCAATTCGGACAATTTAGCATGTGTGGGCAAATGTTTAATTGCCTGGCAACTTATCTTATTTTAGGTACTACGGGTTAATACTACAGAATACAATGACTTATCTATGACTAAGCAAAATTTTGACTAGGATTCTCTTGTCTTTATCAAAAAAATGAAATCCTGGCACCTGGATATATTCACTTATATACATTTATTGTTTACATTGTCTGTGTCGTTTGTGTGTACCATTGTCCACAGGTTTGTCTAATGGAATTTGTTTGCTTGTAGTGCTCTTCTCCAGCATTTACTAATAGAATTATGTTGGTTCCACTGATAATCTTGTCTATGATATCTCTTTGGTGGAAACGGACGTTAAATAAAGCTATGTCACACATTCCATTGCTAAATTCCATTGAAAGCTTTTTACCGATGTTAGTGTGTTGTTTCAATTGTCAGCTTTTAGAAACAGTGTATTTGACTGTGCTATAAAGCACTGACATCCCTTATATATGTAATTATTAAATTCAAATGAGTTTTTAACTCTATACACATTAATGGTTCTATGATGGTTAAAAGTGTGCTTTGTTTATCATCAAGTGTAGAAAGGTATTTATATATACAGGTTGTTGGCATCATGGGACAGGTAAAACATTTATAACACATCTCTACTACCATACTTCTACTCGACAAGGGTAATATTGTATACAAGTATTTCCTATGAAACATGCCTACCGGATTAACCTATTGTATTTATAAACCTATTTCTCCAGGTGGCTAAATCTACATGTTCAGTTGTAGTAATGTGTTTTTTCAGGTTATCTGTTGCTGAAGTTAGGGAGATGGTAAAGATACTTTCCTAGTCAACAGTTTGATGTGCTAACATCTGGACCATAAGTGGATTGGCAGCTCAGTGCTCACAAGACAATGTGGCTTCCATCTTGTAATGGTGATCAATAAGAGTGTAGATAAAGACGGAATCACAAAGACTTACAAGTGTATTAGCACTGTATTGAGGTAAGTCTTAATTGACTTAGTTTTATCTTTTCTTTTCAACTGCTTTCAAATGAATTAGATTAGGATGAAGACAATATCCCCGCCTGCATAACTTTTGATTAACCCAGCATCGCTAACAGGGTAGGTAACACTCGCAGACACTACTACTCTTATATTTATATATCACAAAACATATTGATTGGTTACAGATGATTTAATCATTAGCACTTTATTTTTATTTTATTTAAGGTTAATAATTTCATGAGAGTTACTTCAAGTATTTTGGAGATTCTATATTTAGTATATTATGTATCAAAAGTACCTCATTTATTCCACATCTTTCACACATAGTAATTATTATTGGTCAAATTTATAATTGGAGTGGTGCTATTAAGATGTAGGATTAATTACTTCATATACAATGAACAATAAGATCACCAAACCACATCTTTCTCAGTGAAAAATAGATTTACAATATTTACAATAATTATATTGATTTCAATGTTTGTGAAATATGTGAATTTACACAGTTGTCATCAATATAGATATGTTAACGAGGTAAATATATTATATACTGATGGTAGAAACAATTGATTATCTTTTACATTCTTTATTACAGCTGTTAGATATCTACAACAACCAAATATAGAAAATTAAAAGTGAGGTTAATACGTACTCCACATCCTGCTGTTATTATGTTCAGTGATTACTGTTACTAATATTGATCACGTCTCTATCATGCGTGTATATATTGTGTTTGAGGCTAGAAACAAAAAATGATTCCTGTGAACTGGATGTGTCAATTAAAAAGATCTAGCGACAGAAAGTGTTTTCAATCAACACCGAACAGCCTGATTTTATTGTAATTTTGATAATTGTCAGCAGAAATTTACAGGAATAAGAGGCTTACGGAATGGGAAATCAGTAATGACATCATATAGTTTGTTCATGGTATTGGATTCTCATCTCACGCAAGCTGTTCCCTCCCTCGAGTTTTAACTTTACTATTCTATGTGTTAAGTGTGAAATATATCAGCTTTATTCTCAATGGCCTACCATGGGGATTATAGTCAACCAATAAGATTCCTCCTTCAATCAACTATTCTATTTGATAGCCACATAATTTCAATACACTGATATGGAAATGAGTGAGATGGGATCACCACGTTGTCGTAACCCCTCCGATTCGGAGCCCATCAACCCGTCTGCTGTCGCTTGGGATGAGTATAAACCTGTCATATCTCAAATGGACAAATTTATAGAGACACAATATCGACAAAGATTAAAGAATAATGTCCGTGCCACGTTACAGAATAAAATGTACAACTTTTTGGAGAGACCAACGGGATGGAAGTGTTTTGTTTACCATTTCACTGTGTAAGTATAATCCATATAATATTTATAAATTGTTGGTAGTTTGTGTCTTGTCCACATATGTCTTATGTGTTTTATATGTGTGTGATGTGGTCCTCTTGTGCGTACTAGTAGATATGAAGAGAACAGAGAAAGAAAGAGACAAGGGGTTTAAAGTCCACTCAACACAAACTAGGTCATTTAGGGACTTCAATTTTATTTCAATAATACACTATGTCTTAATTAGCAGTGGAAGGAAACCAGAGAACCCGGAGAAAACCCACGACGTTGGACAGGGAACCCTACTCCTTGTCACGTACAACCGGTGATTTCAAACCACGACAGTTGACTCAATGACAGACAACAACTACAAAACAAAAATAATAATTAAGAACAATTTACTGTACCAGTGTTATTTCGGTGAAAGCTATAACTATGGGTAATATAATGACAATATGAAAAAATTAACTACCTAAAATCATGGACCGTGTATAGATAGATGGAGGGCAATGTCCACGAAGCCTTTAAGAATTCTGTCCCGCGGCATAAAATAGACCAGACAATTATGACTAAAATAAAATTACCTCCCCTCACGCAATTACCACTACCACTTTTACGTTAAAAAGCAAAGAAACAGAAATCAATTCATAATATTTTAATTAATCTTGCTACATTTTTTTTTGCAACCCATAAATAGACTACTAACTGATGATTGGGGTGTAAATGTATCAACACATCGACTTTGTTTACTTCGGACGCACGAATGTGAATCCGAAAAAAAAACCCAAACCTACTAAAACACTCTTTTAATGTTTACTTCTGCACAATTAATCATCATTCCGGACGGTATTATACCTGAACTTTATTTTCATAATTTTCGTGCATGCGGGAATTTTGAGTTTTAAGCCAAACCAAAATGCTTACAAAAACTACAAAAATATTGATCATTTCACAAGTTTCAACTGGTGCATTTGGAAATTTCAAAGTTTTAAACTGGAGAAAATCGTCACTACCGGATAGGAATATTTATCTGGTTGAAAAATTACCATGTAACTATAAGAATACCGTAAATTCTAATGAGGAGTTTGAGAAATTAATCTGTTTAAAATCCCGCTATGTCAAAAATCACATCGCCTGATTTGTCGTTATTTCTCATGCGAGCGGCAGGGAATCCAAACAACAGGACTCGTTGTCTGTCCATCTATGTACGGTCCATAGGAGGAAGATATTATGAAGATCAGAAACTGTGCCGAGACCCAAGGCAGTGGTTAGATAGCCTTCAGAACGGGACATTCATGTGAATATACACCTGAAAATATGTCATGGCGATCAAAATCATGGGGGGACAGAGACCTATTCGTCCCCCCACCCTTCGGATTCTAAGGGGTCCCCCCGTCCGCCCCCCATAAATCCACGCCCATGCAAATGAAACTCTTTGTTCTGTATTACACAGATATACTTCTATAATATTTGTGTATGTCTTCTTCATGTATTCTTAGCATAACCTCTTTAATGTCTTTTAAGTCAATTCTTAAAACAGCCTTTAACTTATAATTCTTTTAAAACCAATTGTGATATCATATTTTATCCTGTTATGTTTTACTTCAATAGTTTTCATTTAGTTTTCTTACATGTATATTTATTTGTATTACATGTTTTAGTGAATTCTATTGTACAGCGCATATGAACACGTTTTTGTGGAAGATAGCGCTATATAAATGTTAATAATAATAATAATAACCTTGGAGTCATGTGCTCAACAATACATGCAGGGGAAGATACTAAATATTTGAAAAGGGGTGGGGGTGTGAACTACAGTTTTTGGCATTCTTTCTGTTCTGTTTTGCAGTATTGTCACTATGTAGTTTTGATTTCTAAACCGTTATGTAGAAACACATACCATTCCTGGCAAAGAGATGCGAGAAAAGAAAGAACCCCTGCCGACCTTTGCATATCAACAAAATCATTAATATTAGGTCACTAGGTTGTCGTCCCCCCAAAATATAATATTAGGTCACTAGGTTGTATCCCAAAAAAAAAACTAACATTAGGTCACTAGGTTGTATCCCAACAAAAACAATAACATTAGGTCACTAAGTTGTATTTCAACAAAAACAATAGCATTAGGTCAATAGGTTGTATCCCAACAAAAACAATAGCATTAGGTCAATATATAGGTTGTATCCCAACAAAAACAATAGCATTATGTCAATAGTTACCATTGTTACCACTTATTTAAATCATTGAAGATACACCAAATGTTACACACATATTAATATCAATATCTGGCATCATTTTGGGAGCGGAAGTTTAGACTCCTACTTACTACTGTATCTTTATGTCAATCTTGGACCATGAGAATTCGCTATGTATCATAGTGAAAAGTTTTAAAAAATCCCCAAAACATAAACCCAACATGACAGAATAAAGGATAAATAGAGAGTGTAGGACAAACACAAAAAATGTTATTTAAATTGATAAATTTTAGTTTAAATTGGAGAATGACATTTTATATTATGGTCATCTACAAACTTGTTGAATCTAACAAACCTTTACATTTGGTCATGTAAATAATTTTATTCAAACAATATACCTGGAAGTATCATCTTATTATTTTAGTTGCATTCATAACACCTTTTTCGCAAAAGAAAGACAGAGAAATGGGGTTTTATGTCCCCTCCACACAACTAGGTCATTTTGGGACTAACATATGGTTCAATTTTGATTTTAATAATTTGCTTGCACACAGGGGAGGACACCAGAGGGCTTTGACCGAACCTACTCCTTGTCATTTTGGGACTAACATATATGGTTCAACTTTCATTGCAACAATTTGCCTGCAGATAGGAGATAAAACCAGAGGGCCCGAAAAAACCAACAAGGTTGGACAGACGAACCTACTCCTTCTCACGTTCAAGCGGGGATTCAGAACCATGCCAATTGACTCAATGACAGACCTTATGATACAGTGTGCACATGCTAACCATCTGACCATCCAGATCCCCTTGTTCGAAATAAAATAACTTCCATTAGTCTCTAGATGACATGCCATTATCCTACCATCAATATGTATGGCCTAGATTCTATTGTTACTCAGCTACATGGTACTTTATTCCTCCTTCTAGTTATTAATTATTAATTGGTGATACTGGGACAATTGAATATGTATTCACTCTGAAAAATGGAATTATGTACGGAGGGACCAGAACACTTTGAAAAATAGATTTGATTGTGTGCATTCTGAGGTATTTTCTGGGCGAGCAACATAAGCTAACTAAAAAAATAGGTACAGATCCAAGCCAGTTCATTTTAACAGTCAATAAAAAGGCCATATGAGAATTGAGAAACCTTTAGCCATAACTCGATCAAGTTATGAACATGAACCCCAGTTAGAGCTGGGCGATATCCCTAGAAACAGATATCGCGATATTTTCTGAAAATATCGCGATATAATCACTATATCGCGATATTTTATAAAAGGCCAATACTTTCAGTTTATCACCTTTTAAATGTAAATAAACATATGTAAAAGTTGGAAATACCCCTCAATATTATTATTTCTAGCCAATGTTATTTTTAGCATACAGTACCAAATTTACAAAACATTAATTCGAGTTGGTTCAAACCAAGATCTATATAGCCATGAAAACTTGCTAAAGTTGTTGTTTATTACAATTTTAATATTCAAAATATAATATTGTATTTAAATCAAAAATATTTCGAATGTTGTTTATTACAATTTTAATATTCAAAATATTAATTATAATATTTTATTTAAATCAAAAATATTTCGAATGAAGGAGGCCCAATAAACATAAAAAAATGTTTGTGTTCTTTCGGCCGTGCATATTGTATAGCACGCTACGAGTAAATGCGGTTGATGTAAACATTCACAAGTATACCTTTTTGAAAATGCACCATGCAATACAAGGATACTAAATTAGACTATAATGTACTATGTCAAAATGTGTCCATTGATTTAGTCAAATATTTTTCCCGGATCACGACTGCCATGACACGTCCGACGCTGAATGATTATCAGTATCGGTCTACCGGAACTCTCAATGTAATAGGCATTATTTATATTTCCGCTTTTTTAAAATTTAATCCAATCCTAAAAGCAATGATTACTGTCGAAAATCAAAGTATCGGTCTTCACAATTCGTCAAGATGTATAGAAATTGAACAGAAACAGCGGTAGCACGATTTACCCAAATCCACCCAAATCTACCCAAATCCACCCAAATCTACCAAAATCCACCATTATTTCAACTGATATCACAATAATTTATATCGATAATTGATCATATACAGTTCTTTCTGTCAAATTGTCATTTTAGATTTAAAATCGTAGCGTTTTTGTGTCAGAATGCGATTTCCACGTAACTTTGGAAGAACTACAAATTTAATGGTGGTCTGCATCCATGTGGTATATACACGAGTTATGTCCCTTACATACGACGACGAAACACGCACGAATTGTTGGATTTTAAGACAAAATTTTAAAGTAATTATGGCATATTTAGCTAAACGAATGATAGTATATTAAAAAACGATAAACATAATTGTGATATAAGCGCAAATAACGTGGTTTTGGGTAGATTTGTGTATTACACGAGCTATTCCCTTGGTTTCGACTTCCAAACTTACTTGGAAATCGCATTTTGAGGGGCATTTTGACAATAAAAAGCTGCGATTTTAAATTAAAAATGTCAATTCCACATAAAGAACGGTATATTATCAAATATCAATATAAATTATTGCGGTATGAGTTGAAATAGTGGTGGATTTGGGTTGATTTGGGTAGATTTGGGGGATTTGGGTAAATCGTGCTACCCCAGAAACAGGGATAATTCTAACGGGTGGAAAGGTGAGCGAGAAGTCACGTGATCGACGTAAACAAAGCTCCTTGTCGGCATTTGCAATTTTTCTGGAATGAATACTCGGGAGTTTATAGAAGTATTTTTCATCATTAAGCAATAAAATATCGTAAATAACGTAAAAAAGAAAACACTTTGCTCAATATTTATGTTGAACATCATCCAGAAAATTAAAACCGCGATATATCGCGGTATGTTCGGTTTTTCGATATTTTTCTGAAGACGGTATTTTTCACGGTTTTTATTTCTGTGACGGTTTTATATCGAAATACCGAAATATCGCCCAGCTCTAACCCCAGTCAACCATAACAATTCAGAAGCATTCACAACCTTCATATTTTCAAATCTAAATTAGAATCTGGAAGTCATCTCATCGAACCTATGATCTTGAACTCAACCAAAAATGTAGGGGATGGGAATTGCTGGGGACCAAGAACAGTTGCCCTACTTTGCCCTCCCTAGATCCGGTTCTGACTGGCTGATCATACATAAACTATTTTACAACTCCATGCAGGAAGCAATCAAATAATGATACAGCAACATTTTGTGATGTGACTATGGTTATTATACAGACCTCACTCAGTTGTTAAACTGTTATAGGAAATGATCAATGAAGAGTTTACTACAAACTGCACTACAGTTTATTGGTAACGACAACCATTAGTATTGCCTCATGTTGACACGATACTATACTTATTGATTCATTAATTAATATGGTCAAATATTTATGACTTAGTCAATGGTGATAATTTGTTGAATGAAAATAAGGTCCACGATGAAATGTAAAATGATTACAAATGATAATTGTTTTATAGATATTTTGTTTAGTCAAAATATAGATCGGGTTTGGTTTTATTCCAGTAATGTCCTAATATCACCATGTTTTCTATATCAGCGAGTCTTGTAGCTTTCTGTATGATATATGCAATGGCAATGTCACCAACTAAGCCATTTCATCTTACCAAATTGGAATCTTATATGTCACTGTCAACATAAACTTTGATTCAAAACATTTTTTTCCCTCCAGTAAAACCATAAGCACATGCAAAAAGAACCTTAAATCGGTGAAACGTCTTTGATTTACTGAAATGGGACTTGCTCAAAAGTCGGTTTGTATTATAATTCTGGTTTCATTTTTTACTCAACTGTCCACAGTTAAACCCAAACCCTTGTATGAAAATATTGACTGATGGCCACTTGAAAAAATAAATCAACATTTTAAATTTAATCAAATTGACAATTTTATTTTGAATCCAAATCAAACGATACAGCCAGAATGTGGGGTTTTTGTATTATATAATAGAGTTGACCTGAGTCTGTGAGATACTGTTGTGATAGAAAGCCATTTCTCATCAATTGTTGCCATAATTTCAAACTAAATTCTCTTAATAACAATATTTTGTGTAAGTGAAAGTATTGATTATTTTGGTAGGATAATTTCTATAGTAAAATAATGGTCTCAATACATGTGATGCCCATGTTTATATGTTAGATTTGTATGATCAGAGATAATGACAACTTTCCAACAGACTTTCTATAGTTTAATTTATGATACTTTAAATTTACAGATATCAATATTGTGTTATAAAACCTAGAGTATTATCAAAACTGGTAATAAATTAATATTTTATATATAATATATGTATTCCATATTATTTCTGTTGCTCTTAAAATTTGTAACTGCATGGACAAAATTAAAAGTCCTTTGTTTAAATTATTTTACACTCTAGTTTCCAATTTCTGAAACAGTGTTAAGAAATTGTAAGACTATGTGAAGTTTGGTTTAATATTATTTTAAACTGTGACTCTAAATTATAAAATTTCCATTATTTTTTGTCACAATATTTTGTACAGAATTTATGAAGATTTGTTGGGATTAAATTGTAATGACTTTTATTCTTAATACATATCCCAGATTGACTGTGGGCCACATCATGTACACAAATGATGCTAATAGTTTTATTTAAAGCCATGTTATGCATACTCCTCTTCTGCATGACTCCTTCATACTAACTGCACTTATTAAACAGTTAAAAATTTGATTAAAGGGGTAAATCCAGAGATGTTAATTCTGTACGTATGACTTGGTTGATTACGTTTACCATGAATCTGTATGGGAAATGAAATGGGGTTTAACATCCTACTTAAAATTTACTGCATCAACTGAGATAATGAAGATGGGCATACACCATACAGTGTGCTATGAGAGAAATTTAGTCTCGGAGAGAAGTGCTATGGCCTACTCTTTTTTCGGATTTCAAATGACAAGGGTTCCTTTACCTGTCATCTGAACGTGACAGGTAAATTGAAGCCATACTGGAAAATCATTCTCGATCGAACACCAGACCTCCTTGATACTGAGCTAGTGCCCTACCCACTGAGCTACCATATAGCTCTTGTATATAATGTGAAACTGTGAGTATAACATGAGATGAAATAAAATGTTGGAAATATCTTCAAAAAATGGATACTAATGTATGTAATGTTTACAATAAGTCTTAATGTCTTCTATATAAAAATTTGAAAGAATGCTACATTTAAAGGAGTGTAAATCAGACAATATATATCTATTATTACCATCATGGTATGACGTGTCTGGTCACTCTTTCTAATGTTAATAATTAACCAAGTCTTTCTCAAAGTAAAACTACCGTTAAATTATAGAGGTTATGTTAGTCTGTTAAACTGTCTGAATACTAGAAACAAAATTCTGAAAAAGTTTGTAATGCATGGGACATGTCATTATACAAAATTGCCCTCCAAGAAAAAAAACAAGATCATCCAAGCCTATACAAGAAGAATATGATGTACAATATCTTTCAAAAGACTTGATGATATAGATGTATTAGCGGTTGATAAGATTAACCAATAGAAACCACACACACACACATCCGTCTCCCTTCAAGAACTTGCATTAATTATTTAATCGTTGTTTTCACAGCTTCACAGTATGGCTTCTTCCAGTTGTCGCTAACCTATAATTGAGTCTCTTTATGAACATACTTAAGAATTATTAGCTTGTCAGTCGTGAAGCCGAGAATGAGAACATTATTATTACAACTCAATTAAACGAGCAGAAGCCAAATCCATAAAAGCTTATAATGCCCTCTTTATTATAGGAATAGTGTCAAGAGAAATGATGCCATAATACATAATAATAATACATTAAAACTATTATAAATCATGCATTAAAATATATATATTATACATCGAGTATGATTTTATTACCTGTGATATTCCCTTTCTCAGTTTCATTTGTAGCAAGACTAAAACAAACTAATCACAAGTGACACCAGATAAACCATCATACACACCATCTACCCCTGCATGCAAATCTTAATCAATAAAGTATCAAAGTTAATCAATGGTGATTCAAGAAGGGCTACTAAAATCTACAAATTGAATTGTATATGACCTTTTTTCAAAACTTTATGTTTTTATTGGGAGATTATGTCCAAATTAATTCTGATAGTATAAAACAATCTTGTTCTTGAATATATTAGCTATTTGATGGATATAAGGAAAGCAATTTAGCAAGAATTTTCCATTTTCATCAGAATAATAAAATAATATGAAAAGTACAAATGTCAGATGCTAATACCATTAGTAGCCATTAACTGATGTTAAACTATTCAGAGTATCAAGTAACTATTCAAAGCCCAAACTATCACAGTAAAGGTTATAAATATGCACACATATTCTCACCACCATCTTTACATGTCTTTGAAGTACCAGTAATAATAATTCCCCTACATTAAAATAGAAAAAATTCTTTTACTTTTGAAATATTTATGAATGATTTCTCTCTTTTTGTCTCTAATTCATTTTCACAGTTTTTCATCGGAAAGATAGTAACTCATAGTTATGTGTGCATTTTCAAAAAGCTGCATTCATGACAATATTAAAGATACATTATGGGTGATATTAGATAATGAGTTGGCTGTGTTAACTATAATAGTTAAAACCTAGATAATGTAAAGGGAATTTGTTGAAAATTTTAGTCAAATTGATCCAATATGAACCAAGAATTAACCAATTGAAAGTTCGCTAAGCCTTGATCATCATTACTAAAGTTGGTGAGACAAAAATCAGTGTCTTAATTATCCATTAAATCGTGAAGGAAAGTTATGCAGCAAATAGGATCATAATCCAACAAATATCGCAGGCTAGTGTTGACATTGAGACTTGATTATGGTCTGGATAAGTTTATTAATGTCTAATTAATAGTTTATATAACATTTCAGGCCTAAAGAAAGACCTACAATAGGCAGATTTAGCTTTTGCATAATGTATGTTTAAAATGAAGCATATTTTTCAAAAATGACTTTTTTCTGTAAGGTTTCCAAGGGAAAGCATTAACTAAACTGAAAACCATTGGTTTGTAATATGGTCCAGCTTTATGATAGTCTGATGGGTCAACAAACATTAAAATGCTGTGTATGTTTGAACTTAAATCTGAAAAAAAAATTTCCCTCACTTACTGTCATACTTCAAAGTTAAAATCTATTGAAACCTGATTTTAAAAGGAAATTCATAACTTGAAGACATTTGAAATAGACCATGCTAGCTGAAAACAGACAACATAAGAAATTGACAGGGCTTAAATTGGACAATATATGACATGGACAAGGCTAAAATCTGACAACCTATGACATTGAGAGGGCTAAAACCTGGCAACCTATGACAGAGTTAAAATATGGCAACATATGACACTGATAGGGCTAAAATCTGACAACATATGTAATTGACAGGATGTAAACCCGGCAACAGGGCTAAATTCTAAAAACATACAGAGCTAAATCTGACATAGATAGGGCTAAAATCTGACAACATATTAAATTGACAGGGCTAAAATCTGATAACACTGGGCTAAAATCTGACAACACTGGGCTAATCTGACAACACTGGGCTAAAATCTGACAACATCTGAAATTAACTGTGCTAAAATCTGACGTCCTATGCTGGTAATTAAATAGAGCTGTGTGTCTGTCTGATGTAGTAAGTAGATTAACTGCATGGTGATTCCATTTACATGGCCCATCTCTTCATATACACAACCCCATTAGCCCTTTTCTATCCAATAATTCTATATGATTGTATATAGAAGCTACACTCTGCTCTCTTGATTAAAATAGCTTTGTCTGTCTCATGAAGAAATAACAGCATACATTCAGTTTCACATGTCATATAATCTAAGCTTTAATTAGAAGTCAAATTCAAATAATTAGAGCTAGAACAATTTATAATTTATGATATTTTCTCTTATATGCTCACAGGAAGTAAAGTTATCTGTGCTATATTAAACCAACTAAAACAAGCCAACAGTCAAGGTGATGTATCCAGCCAAATTGAAAAAGTGATTAGATGACACACATTTTTAAGTGCATATTTATCTTTTTATAAAGCAATGATGATTTTGCTTATCAGTGCTTAATGTCTGCAGAAAATTCTCATTATTGAAGCAGAAATATGGTCTGAAAGGTGGCAAACAAACAAACAGATGCATTTTAATAGTTCCCATTTTTTTACACGGTATTAAGTTACAAATTAGAAAGACAATAGTTTTCTTTAAAATCTCACCAATCAAATTGCTCATCATCCAACTTAAATCAAAATTTTCTAACTTAGTCAAGGTATTTATGTACCAAATTATACTCTGTGTTTGTAATGGAACTATACGCCAAGTTTCACCACTCTCACTCAATTAGAATCAAAGTTCATAATTGAATTTAGTCAAGGTATTGATGTAAGGAAAGTATTGGAAATGCACATTATTGAACTTATTCAAGGTATTGGTAATGATATACACCAAGTTTCACAATTTTCAACCAATTACTGTACAATCAAAGTTGTCGGGTGTTAAAGTCTCGACCAATCCAGATGGTTATCACTTTGCTTAACCTGAACCAAAAATGTTCATTATTGAACTTAGTCAAGGTATTGATGTAATGAAACAGTACACCAAGTTTCATCCCTCTGACAATGAGAGGCAAGTTATCGTATCCCAAAGCATCAACCAATCAAATTGCTTATCTCTGCTTACCCATAGCAGAAAATGCTCATCATTGAACTCCATCAAGGTATTGACCTAATAAACACCTACACCAAGTTTGAAACACTAGCTCAATACGTCGGTAGGTAGACGAAGTGACGTATCTTCATACCGTAAGTAACTGACGATAAGTCACTTTGTCTACCTACCTACGAATTAGAAGCAAAGTTATTGTGTCCCAAAATATGTGACAGATGGACAGAATGACAGACAGAGCAACCCATTCCAATAGTCCCCTGCTTTCTTCGAAACTAGGAGACAATGTTGTGATTAGAAACATTCTGAATTTCCTTACGTTTCCTCTTGATGTCCCAATAAACAATTTGACCAATTTTTTATAAATTCCATTGAACCATCAAGAAATTTGTAATCTGAATTCTAATGCCACAAATTTAAAAAAAAGAAATCTTGTAGATTGAAGTTCTTTGTGTTTGTGTGTGGTGCACTTCTCAATGACAACTGTAGACCATTTATAAGTGTTGTTAATGACAGGGGTAATAACAATATTCTAGAATCTACCACATGTGGGTTTTTATAATTTACTGTAAAACTAAGATCTCATATTGACTACATCAGTCATTCTTTTCCCACATAATTAACCTGACTTTGTACCAGAAACAAAATGGAAGACATATCATAATGTTGATATAACCCTGCAAATGTTTTGAACCTAAAGAAGTTATTGAACTGCAACAGATCAATATTCTTTGTTTTAACAGAAGACAAACTGAGCATCCTAGTCGATGTTTATACATTGCGTAATATTGAAGACTGTTCATCATGACTGCTTCATTTAATAGCCATGCTTCTATAGTCATGTTGCATATTAAAGATAAAAAATTATTGAAGTCTGTCAAATATTGTTGTGGATTATTTACATGTGCAGCTGATTTGATTAAAGTTCTACCATCATGTTGTATTGATCTGTTCGACAGAATATGAAAAATAAATCATTAAATATTGAATGGTATTTCAACTGTAAACTAGTCTAGTCCATCGTGTCATTGATTAGAATTGTTGATGTGTGTCTAAAGCAAATATACATTTAAATAGACTAGTTGTCTGTAAATTACAAATATGCATTTACTATAAAAATACTCTAAATAGGATGATATTCTTTTTTTCAAATGTAATTGAATGCAAGCAAAAAGATAGGCTGGCACTGCCAGGCAGGATACGCCCACATTTTTGAGAGATGGATAGAGAACAAGCAATACCGAAAGTGATTTTTCCTACATCATTAAGTCCTGTATTTCATACTGTATTGGGAGCAGCCATTTTGTTGGTCAGTTCCAGTCTGATATTCATGAAATTCGAAGCCGACAATGATTATGGTGTGACGGTACACAACCTAGAAATGTTACTTTTCGTCAAAATCGGATAAGAATTGTGACCTGTAGAGAGTCCACAACCATGATATACCATATTTTTACACTATCCGCGTACAAACGGCGACCATTACGTCCAGCAATTTTGGTACGATTTTCTGAAATTCGAACTCAACCTTCCTTACGATAATAATTGTTCGAGAGATAGACAGAGAACAAGCAATACCGAAAGTGATTTTTCCTACAATCAAAGGCCATAATTCATTAAGTTACAATTTGATATGCGCAAATATCGAAAAGAATAAAGATCTTTAGGTTATAAACAAGCATTTCAGGTTTCATCAAAATCGAATTAAAATTGTGACCTCTACAGGGTCCACAACTTTGATATACCATATTTTTACACTGTTCGCGTACAAACGGCGGCCATTTTTTCTGGCAATTATGGTCCGATTTTCTCGAAATTCGAACTCAACCTTCCGTAGGGTGTAACGGGGATAGAGTCAAACGTTTTTTTTAAATCGGATAATAATTGTGACCTCCAGAGGGACCATAGGCGATTTTTCGGACAATCAGGGGCCATAATTCAGGAAAATACGATCCGATATGCGCAAATAACGAAAGGAACCAAGATCTTTGGGTTATAACCATGCATTTCAAGTTTCATCAAAATCGAATTAAAATTGTGACCTCTACAGGGTCCACAACCATGATATACAATTTTTTAACAGTATTCGCGTACAAACGGCGGCCATTTTGTATGGCAATTTTGGTCCGATTTTCCCGAAATTCAAACTCAACCTTCCTTACGGTGTAACGGTAATATAATCAACCGTTTTTTTCAATCGGATAATAATTGTGACCTCCAGAGGGGCCACAAGCTAAAAAAAGGCGATTTTGCGTATAATCAGGGGCCATAATTCAGGAAGTTACGATCCGATATGCGCAAATATCAAAAGGAACCAAGATCTTTGGGTTATAACCATGGATTTCAAGTTTCATCAAAATCGAATTAAAATTGTTACCTCTACAGGGTCCACAACCTTGATATACCTTTTTTTAACAGTATTTGCGTACAATCAGGGGCCATAATCCATGAAGTTTTGATCCGATACATGCCAATATCGAAAGCAGCCGAGATCTTTTGGGGATAAACCTATATTTCAAGTTTCGTCAAAATCAGATAAGAATTGTGACCTGTAGAGAGTCCACAAACAAATTGTGGACGGACGTCCGGACGGACAGGGGCGACGACAATATACGTCCACATAAAAATGTGGGCGTATAAAAATACATTCCTTTTTTGCTGTGTTTCTTTGTCAGTAAGAGTTGCAAGGAACAAAATTGTTTCATTTAACAGTTTTTCAATATTAAGACTACTAAAAGGGTGGTTTTCAGTACAGGAATAGATAAGATAATTACAGTTATGGATAAACTGCGCATATATTTTCACCATGAGCCAATAAATAGTTCTTCAGACTTCCTGTCATTTTCGCAAAAGGTTGGTTTTATTTTTTTGTCAGTGATATAAACAACCTATTATAATTCTACATTAAAGACAGTATTTTTGTGAAAGACTGACTTAAAACATTTACAGTCACTGATCGTCATTTCCATTTTCCAGACCACATCAAATTAATTATTTAACATTTAATTAAGAAAATAAAACCAAAATATCAACTTGGGTTTCAATCCGATTAAAAGGATGCCAACGAAAAGTTTTTATTAAACACTTGTGGCACTAACCTCATTGTGTTAAGTGGATGTTTAACCCCATTTCTCTTACTCTGCATACTGAACAGAACTAAACAATTTATGGACAGATTCAACTTGCACAATATTGAAGTTAGCAAGGGATTAAAAATCTCTCTCAAATGTGGCTTTAATAACCCTGTCACCATATAGAGGACAACGTCTAGCTATAAGAATATATTATACAGGTCTCAAATTGAAAACTTCCCATGCAATATATTGATTTTATTTTGTAAATAGACAGATCACATTTCCAGGTGTTTTCTTTGGCTTATACAGAAAACATCAAACAATTTACATCTACAAAATACACCTGAGTTTTATATTAAAAACTGGAAGCATTATGGAACTATTGTTTTAGGTCACTCAACCTCTAATAAACAACATGTGACATGTCTTTGAACTGGAATAAAGGAACTTTCAAGTATTGTTTTAAAACAATCAGCTATGCTATAGATGTTTTTATAATGATAAAGATTTACTGATGGTCCAACAAGACATTGTTGATGAAAGTCTCTACTATCAAAGAATAGAGTAGCTCCTTAATGTCCACTACTGTTTTGATTATTATTGTGAAATATTTGTTTAGTATTTATCAATACGTGTTTGATAATTGATTAGTTTAGCGTACAATAAACCTGGATGAAAATTTGTCGATACACACAAGTATTTGACAACAACAGAAACAAGAAATGTAAATATTGAGATATGTTTGAAAATGGTAGCTCACAAAGCTTCATAACTTTTCAAAACCCATTATGTATTTATGTTATATTTAGTTTTTAATACAAATAATCAGCAACACTTCTTCCGCAATAAATTCTTTTAAAAGAATATGACAGTGGGAGAATAAAAGATATTTTTCACAGAACACATTAGGAATTGTCAATTCCAATTATCCTTTCAATAATGAATGATCTGTGTGCCTTGACATTTCTTTGAAGCTTTTAATAAGAAAAACCTGGTGAACTTGGTGTCATTCTAGTACAATAAAACAAAGACATGAATAATTTAAATGTGAAATATTTTTTTTTATCATGATAATGATTGTATGAGATGGTTATGTCATATATCAATATTATAGTATACCAGCCCTAATGACAGTAGTTTTATATCGGTTAATAGAAATGCCAACAAATGTAATAAATGTTTACTATTCAATCTATATTTGAAGTAAAGCTTTTTAATTGATTTGTCACCTACATGTACTGAATGTTTTTTTCCTTTCATTAAAAAATACCCAATCTATGTTTATAATCAATGTATAATATTCAAATATGTGCATACTTGTTATTAGTGATGGCGAAAAATTATTTCACTTAAATATTATGAGTGGGAATTTGAAGTGACTTTTTTAAAAGTTCAATGTTATGGAATATTGGCATCCCAATCACAATGAGTTGAATCTGAATTACTCAAATTATATCTAAAACAATAGATATATAATGTAGGCAGTGTATTTTGTACATAGATAAATATAAAATAAGGGGAACTTTCTATAAGCAGGACAGGGAGAAATTGGGTTTAACGCCCACTCGGAACAAGTCATTTTGGGACTAACATATGGTTTAATTTTATTTCAATAATTTGCTTGCGCATAGGTATTTGGCAGGGGGAGGACCCAGAGGACCCAGAGAAAACCCACAAGGTTGGACAGGTGACCATCCTCCTTGTCACAGAAAACTGGGTAATCAAAACCACAGCAGTTAACTCAATGACAGACCCTATGATACAGTGCGCACACGCTAACCATTTAGGTTAGAAACTTAGGCACTTGGGTAAAGAGTGGTTTATTTTAAATAAATTCATTTTAGTTATACTGTTTGTCTGTCACAGTTTATCTTCAATCTATGTGGATCAATTGTTACAATATGACAGATCCAGTTCTTTAAACCATCTTTCTAACACCACAATAATTACTTTTAACAGGTTTATTAGTTTTGTCTTGGTCACAGCTGCTATGTAAATATAATTATTGACATATTTTTAGGCATTTAAATTAACTAATTTGACAGAAAACCACATCTGACATGGCACAATGTAATGATGCTGTTTTATGAAATATTCCACACAAGCAGATACATTAAACAACAAAAATTACAAACTACATCAAAATTAATATCAATTAAATTTAATCCGGTTTAAACCAGATCCTGTCAAACATTTTGATACCAGGATACAGATATAATGTGTTCCATCAGCTCTTGTGTAAGTTTTTTCAGAAACCTAAAGGCATGTTATCAAGAACGAAATGTTCTGCCCTGACTGAGCTAATGAAGACAGCCATGTGCCATCCGACCTACTCTTATTCTCAATTTCAAATGTCAAGGGTTCTTTTGTGTGCATGCCAATGTGTACACAGAATCTCGCTTTCCATACCATCCGAATGAATATATACATTGTCCCTTGCCAGACCCTTTTTCCTGCAACACTGACAAGTTTGAACCACGCTGAAAATTGTTATCAAGAATAAAAGTTTTGGTACTTTTTCCATAAATTTATAAAAACAATTTACTATAATGATTCTAGTGATATATGCCTATTCTGGTACTACTTGTAATTTGAGGAGTTCACCATTGATCAGCTGTAAGTAATGATGGGTGTCATACACTAGGCAGGATTTGCCTATTCTGATACCTGGAGTGTTCACTTCACACAGCCAACGGCAACTATCACTTAGTAAGAAAATAATTTACCAAGCATTAAGCGGTTTAGAGGATGAAGTTAAATATTTGGTGGAATTACATCTGTTAATCACATGAAGGAGAAGCTGTGTACTGTTTACATTTATATGGTGAATCATCTTGGGGACATCATTCCATATAATCCATCATTACAATGTTCCAGCTATTCATGCTAGAGTAGCAATTCTTGTGTCTATATCTAGGTTTTCCGAGTCAAGCAATCCATTAAATCAACTTGTAGATTGACATTGCATGAAGACTTTGTGAAATCCAAGATGACCACCAAATAGCCATCACACTATACAAACTGCCATAACTTTTGACATGGAATGCCAAAACTATAGCCCCATGTACGCTTGGCCGCGTTCTGGGTATGGTACCAGGCCGCAATAAATTGACCCTTTTAGATTACTCTAAAATAAAAGGTCTCAGAACCGTGCCAAGCACGCCAAACGTGGAACTCTTCACTGAAAAGTTAATTTCAGTCCCTGTACAAATTACCCAGATGAAAACAATTATGATGACTGATTTAGTTTGAGCAGCCATTTTGACAGAACTGATGACAGAACTGTCAAAGTTTGTGTGTGTGGGGGGGGGGGGGGAGGCAAGGTTTGTACGTGCTCAGACCAGTTAGCGTTTACACTATGAAAATTTAAAGCGAGCCTTTCCTGGTACCGTTCCGAGACCACCCCTCTTCAGTGGGACAGATTGGCACCGCACCAGGCCCGGCATGCTTAAGTTTCACGCGTTTACACTACAAAAAAACGAAGCCCGCTGTACCTGGAACCGTTCCTAGTACGCGTAAAATTTGTAATATAAACAGGGTTTATGAATTTGGTGTCTATACAGAGGTCAACCAATTTGATAAACCTAATCGCCATATTAAAACCAAATGATGTCCAGGGTGATTACCATAATGGCCCTTATTATCATGATGCACAGAGAGGTTCCTGCAGCATCACTGAGTGTGATGTCGCAGACACAGGGGAAGGTTTACTATTAATACTAACCACAGTGCCGATTAACTGAGAAAAACTTCAACAAAATTCTCCTAACCTCAGCAGCTTTACCAGGACATAAAGCCAATAATTTAATGTTATATGATTGAGTACATCTGGTTTTATATAGACAGTAATTGTGTGTGTTTAAAGGAGACATCAGACAGGCTTAATGTGTAACGGATCACATATACTACACATTATAGCCATTGTGTTATTTGCACTAATGCTATGATGGTTTTAAAGAAGATTGACAATAGTTAAATTTAACTTGAAATAATAGATTGGTAGATTAGATATAGTCTAGGTGATAAATATTAATTAACAATAAATCTAGCTTATTTACAAGTCTATAGTTGTATGTAATTGAAGCAGTATAATTCTAATTTAAACTTGAAACTCCTCTGTCTGTTTTTACCTTACTTGTCATGTTCAACAATGGTGACCTCTGCTGCAAATATCACACTTGATTGAGACAAAAGAGATAATGTTTAACTCAGTTGCTTGCTCAGATTGCTTCATTCAGGGCAATATTTTGTCATGAAATTGATGCACTGAGTCTAACCAATCAGTTCTTCAAGCAAGTATGAACAACAAACCACAAAAACTTTGACTTACACCGTTTATAAGGATTTGGGTCACAAGGGCAATAAATCAATGAGCAAGATTAAAAGAAAAATTTCAAAACCTCATGTGAACAGACTGACCAACAGACAGGGGTAACAATATACACCCATAAAAAATATCTATCTCCATATGTTTAGAGATTTTAAAATGATAGCAATACAAACAATGAGTGAAGCTCTGATTCTATCAGATAAATTGTTCAAAGCCACAAACATCATCACATCAATTCAGCTCATCAAATCTCAATTTTATCAATATCAGAATTAAACTTAGAAAAAGGCACCAAAATATTTGATGTTAAAAGGAAAAAAAATCACATACTTGCCTTCTTCAAAGCATCATGCTGAAAGACACTTAAACCAGGGGAAAAAATTAAAGATGAATGAGAAAATAATAAAGTTATAAAAAGTCAATATTAATATTTTATGTGCAGATTTCTTTGTCAACTACGAATGCACATTCAATGTCTGTGCATATTAGATTAAAGCAAACCATTAGGCTGTGAGTTTATTTAAAATAGTTGATCTGACCAACCACATTTTCCAGAATGTTCTTAACGAGAAAGGAAAGAGTACTTTCAAAATATCCACAAATTTAAATGACATTAAAATCGCAACATCTTTTTGAATGGAGTGAAAAATAAAACTGTCCACTTCAGTGGATTTATATAGTGATTTGTTTTATGGGATGATTAAGCCAGTGTTGCGATATAACCAATTTTCTGTTCCATTGTGGATACAGTACACCAAAAATAAAATTAGTAAACAAGCCAACTTTTACTTATCAGTTATCATGAATAAAACAATAACACGTTTTAGAAATAATAAATATCCCAAATTTACCTCCGTTTATCCTACACGTCAATTCAAATATATATATGCAATTGTTTGATATAATGTAATAAAATTTTGAACGTACAGGAAATGTTATCATATTTTAAGTTCTGTGTGTTCGAAGGTGCATTATAACAAAACTTCTGGTCTTCAAAGGTACTATTATACTTCCGGTATAATTGAGGCAATTGAATATTCTGATATGCTGTCAAATCTGGCATATTGTATTGATCCCATACGATGTCGGAATTGACAGTCCACTATATATATATATATATATATATTATGATGCCACATTGCAGTCAGTGCACATGTCAATAATTTTACAAATCTATTTTCTTATCTTAACATGAATCAAAGAATGTTTATACTGAGGCTACCAAGTCAGACTGAAAATTTAGTTTCTGTTAACACATTGTGGTGGCAGCATTCAACTCTGTAGGTCATCCCCAAAATATCCCCAAATTATTTTTAGTTAAATTACGGATACAGCATGTTTATTTTGCAATCAATACATTTGGTATTTAGCATTGTAACTGTCATGCAAATAATACATCCTTAAATTGAAGGAAAATTTTTATGGGTGCATGTTGAGTTTAGTTGATGAATTGTTCTTTACTACACAAAATATTTTATTATACATTTGTTGTTTATACCATATGGCAAAACATTTGTTTATCAGGAGCAATAATCCACATACAACACTGAATTACAGTTATAGTCTTCATCCTCATGACTAGTTGAACACTAAAATTAAATATTAAATCTCAAAATTTAAGTTTATGATTCGCCAAAGTTTAAAAATACCATTTGAAAAAAGTGAATACAAGAAAAAAGACAAATAAACAGTCAAGAGTAGCAATATATATATACTGACACGCAATGAAAGAGTAAAACTGATTCGACAGGAAATGCTAGTAAGACATAATGTAGCTGATTTTTGCTTGTTTATAGACTGGACAATTACCGTCACAGGAAAATCAATAAATGGAGTTTAACATCCTACTTTTCACCACTAACTGGGCTATGTAGATGGGCATACACCATACAATTAATCTGTCATGTGGAAATTTTGTGTGGA
Organism: Patella ulyssiponensis; assembly: GCA_963678685.1. NCBI lineage: Eukaryota > Metazoa > Mollusca > Gastropoda > Patellidae > Patella > Patella ulyssiponensis. The sequence continues at coordinate 26,708,934 of OY783226.1, read as the reverse complement.
AAGCAGCCTTTCCACCAACTTTCCACCAACTCTTCATCAAATTCCAACTGTAGCTGACACATGTCATATAATGTAGCCACATGGAGAAGATAAACCACTTAATGGTTGCTTGTGGGATCCTGCACACTCTTGTTATAATGCTGCATCTATTGGCGCTGGTACTCATGTTCTCTTGAATTAATCTATAAAAATAGTATAATTTCATAGTGTTTCACTATATACCGGTAAACACATTAACATGAGTACAAAACTAATAACATCATGTTTTTGTTAGCTAATACATCATATTAATTTTTACATGTATTTCTATTTTTTGTAGCTTTATGATGGTGCTAATTTGTCTTATATTCAGTGTTCTTTCAACGATAGATCAATATACAGATTTTGCAAATGAAACTTTATTTTGGATGGTAAGAATTTTTCTTTTGTTTGTTATTAGTGATGTGTTGTCATTTTGTATGTTTAGTTATAAGTATAGTATAATTTTTAAATTCATAACCAGTCAAAATTATTAAGAACATCATTATGTAAATACTGTATAAATAAAATAATAAGCCCTTTGCTCATCTATTAGTTGTACATTGCCATCACACCTGTCCGTCGTCAACAATTTCCAGAGGAAGCTCTAGAAACTCAAGTTTTTTGTCATCTGATTGATCTGAACTTGATACATAAGTTCACAAGACAAAGCAGACTGAACAATGTGAATAATTTCGTGCATGCTCTAGCTTCTTTAGCCCCGTTTACACTTGGCCGCGATAAGCGTGCCGTACTAGGTACGGTACCAGGCCGCGATAAATTTCAAGAAATTGACCCGTTTACATTACTCTAAAATAACCAGTCTCAGAACCGTGCCAAGCACGCCAAATGTGGAACTCTTCACAGAAAAGTTAATTTCAGCCCCTGTACAAATTACCCAGATGAAATTAATTATGATGACTGATTTAGTTTGAGCAGCCATTTTGACAGAACTGATGACAGAACTGTCAAAGTTTGCAGGAAAAAAGGTCATGGTTCATTTGGCGCATGCGCAGTAATCCGTACTCAGACCGGTTAGCGTTTACACTACGAAAATTTAAATCGAACCGTTCTTAGTACGGTTCCGAGACCACCTCACTTCAGTGGGCCAGATTGGCACGGTACTCAGTACGGCACGCTTGTGTTTTACCCGTTTACACTACAAAAAAATTAACCGCGCCGTACCAGGAACGGTACCTGGCACGCTTAAAATTTGTAATGTAAACGGGGTTATTGTTTCACTAATGTATATCGTCGGCTCGGTGACAAACTGTTGTATCTACATTTTTATGCAAAACAACTTTTTTATATGGCGGGAATTTCCTTGTCTTGGCCCATCTTCTGACAAACTCTCGTACCTTAAAGCCAATTAGAAATGGTTATATGGTCATGTGCCAAAAACTCGTACCGTGATTGGCTAAAAAAAATTCTTCCAAAATAGTGTATCTGACAAGAGTGTGCGAACGTAAAGCCGTGTTCCACTTTAAAAGAGAGTTTTGTCTATTTTAGAAGTTGTATTTAAAGCAAAGATGTTTTGCATTTATAATTATCAAAATCACATTGAAGTCATAGCAGTTTAATCTACTTATTCTGCACGATGGGTAAAATTCATCAACAGTTTACTCTATAAAGATTAAAATATTTTTCCCAAATCGTGAAAATGCATCCCGAGTCTATAATATGTTGATGAAAATCCAAATTGATGGTGTTTTTAATGTGCTAAACGTTTTAATTTGTCATTTTTTTGCCAAATATAAAGTTACGACATTTTGGAAATAAAGGTAAATAAAAAACACAGTGAAGTTACGATGTTTTGTTTCTGCAATTTAAAACCCCAATGTCTTTTCATTAGACTAATGATCGAACACTGGGATCTGAAATGAAATGAAATGGCGTTTAACGTCCTACTATGGGGGAAATTTTGCACTACGGCCTTCTCTTATATCGAATTGCAACCCCTTGACAGGCCCGTAGCTAGCCCAAAATTGTTAGGGGGTAAAAGGCTTACAGGGGCGCCGGTGGTGCTCTCTATAGGCGTACGGTGAATGTTAGGGAAACACAACTGAAATGCCTGAACAAATTTCGGGTCAATCCTACAGATGTCTAGGGACGGTCCCCGCCCACCAAGAAAATTTGGAAAATTTGACTTCAAACGGGTTATCTTACTATTCCAGTCCCTGAATACAGTAGGTAGTCTGATATAGCCTAACGTAAGCGGCTGAGTCGAATTCCAATCATTCGTTTATATTCCACGGAGACGGGCAGCCGGGAGCAAATTTTGACTGCCGCATTCTAGCCCGTGAATACAGCAACTTAAATGTGGTCCAATATAGTCTACCTAAGTTGGCTTGCCATACACCTTGCAGTGTTTCGTTTGAAAGCTAATCGCACTTAACACTGCTGTAATGGAAGCAAATTTCTGTTCCAAATTATGACTGGTCAAAAGTCCAATTAACAACCAATAGCTAACCCAAGAGTAAAGCAACTTCCAATTTTCGAATCGTTTTGTAACCGAAATCCCACACCATGCCGACCTGAATTCAAACCATCCGATCGGACTATTGCAACTGGATTCACAAATAATAATCGATGCCCGAAAAATGTGGCACAAAGTTGAGTGGCTACAGACAAAATGTTTTAATCCATAGTCAATTTAGTACAAATTCGCGGTATTGAATTAAAAGAAAAGTAAAATTAGTGTTTTATTAGATTTAGGGCACTTTATTTTGCCAACTGGATGAAAGGATATTTTTTTTGTTTTCAATTTACCCGTTTGTCCGAAAAGTCAAGATAAGCTATGTTGCACTCCTCCAGAAATTTAGGAAAATAGGGTTTGCACCTGAAAATGACGGAAAATTTCAATTTTGATGCTGAATTTGCGATATTGGCATGTTATGATATTTTGATATAAACATTATAAACATATGAAGGAAGGGATACGACTTTAACGTACCTATTATAATTTATGAGAAAAATAAAAAGTTCAGAATCGGGTAAGAATGCGACTGGTTTGAATTTGAAGATTAGCACGCCGCTTTGGACGCCCAATTCTTTCGTGGGAGTCTAACTAATCTCCTAAGCATTATATTATGGGCGCCCTTCCGGGATGAGGCACCCAACAAATCATGCCGTTTGAATTTTGAAGATTATCACGCTGTGTTGGGCGCCCAATTCATTCGGATGAGGCACTCCACAAATTATGCCGTTTGAATTTAGAAAATTATCACGCCGTTTCGAGCGCCCAATTCATTCGTTGGCGCCTAATCAATCTCACTAGCATTATATTATGGGCGCCCGTGATCTCGGCATTATTGGCGCCCCTCACAGACGAGGCACCCCACAAATCATGCCGTTTTGTGCGTCCATTGCATTGATCAAGTCGAGGGTGCCAAACCAATCTGATTCGGTATTATTCACTATGTGTGGCCCGACAATATAAGGTGCCCCACCAATCATGTCATTATGGGCGCCGCTCTGAGATAAGGCACCTCATCAGTTGTGGTGTTAATCGTGTGGGTCATTATGAAGCGCCTCACCATTTGGGGAGCGCCCCATATATAATGACATGATTGGCGAGGCACCCATAATAACATGATTGGCGAGGCGCCCATAAAACCACGTGACACTGGAGAGAACTCATTTCGGGACTAACATATGGTTTCATTTTATTCAACAATTCGCTTGTGCGTAGGAGTCTTTAGCAGTGGGAGGGAACCGGAGTACCCGGAGAAAACCCACGAGGTTGGACAGGCGACCCTACTCCTTGCCACGTACAACCGGGGAATCGAAACCATGCCAGTTGACTCAATGGAAGGCCGTATTATACAGCGCGGCGACGCTAACCATTCGGCCATCCACTCAACCATCATTATGGTGTAATGGTGATATATTTAAATGGTTTTAAAATCAGATAAACATTGTAACCTGTAGAGGGTCCAAAAGTTAAAAACACAATTTTGCATACAATCAGGAACCATAATCCAGGAAGTTACGGTCCCATATGTGCCAATATGGACAGGAATTGAGACTGTGTGTTCTTAACATACATTTTAAGTTTCATCAAAATTGAATAAAAATTGTGATCTGCAGAGTTTCCTTCAGCAAAATTGGGAGGGACGGACAGGAGCAACGACAATATATGTCCACATGAAAGTGACCTGGAAGTTTAGACAGATAGGGGCAATGACAATATATGTCCACATAAAAATGTGGGCGTATAAAAATACCACACACATTATCAATTGTTAATTATACAAATCAATGAAACAAGTGAAGTCCTGCTGTTATTTCCTTTAACGTTTAAGTATTTTCTTGATTATCTTGCAGGAAATAGTGTTGGTAGTTTTCTTTGGCTTGGAGTATGTTATCCGGCTTTGGTCAGCTGGATGTCGCAGCAAGTATATGGGCCTTAGAGGTAGATTCCGATTCGCTCGGAAGCCAATTTCAATAATTGGTGAGTCTTGATCTCTGATTAGAAATATCTTCAGTTAATATCTTGCTCATGTAGGATCTTTGACCTTAGAGCTTCAAGCAATGACATTTTGAAACCTAAAATCTATTGACCTAAACAAATTTGAGAAGTTAATTTGTTTGAGTTTTCATCTCCCTTGATAGCCTGTCTACTATTAATCAAGGAAATGAAAGGAAAAATTTCAGTTTATCTGAACCATTGAGTCACTGGAAATTCATTTCAAATAAGAATATGGCACAAAAAATTTCTTAAGCTCCTTTTTGAAAAGGTCAATTCATAATAACTTTCCATGTTATAACCAAAATAACTAATAATAGGAAAAAAGATTCTAACCTAAAAATTATTGGGAAGGATCAATACAAAGTTTAAAAATGTCCATTTGCCCATCTCATTGACAGATGTTTAGCAAAATATTTTTGTTGTTTGGATTAGATAATTTTATTTTGAACACAGGTGAATTAGAAGTTTAATTTAAGAGAACATAGTAAATAATAAGCTCAATTTTTGTTATACAGATTTTTTAGTTGTTGTTGCAAGTATAGTAGTTTTATCAGTTGGTTCCAATGGTCAAGTGTTTGCCACCTCAGCCATCAGGTAAATAGTCATCTATATTAACTACATTATAATCATACAATTTATACACGTACATGTATTACAAATCTTTTCTGTTCAGGAAACATTAGGGGCAGAGTCAAAATTAGATTGCATGCAAAATTTCTGAGTCTCTGACAGACCTGTCAATGCCTTGCTGAGATACGGATGTTTTAGGATTCATTACAGCCTCAAGTGGTTTTAAGAAACTATAGCAGACACTCACATAAAATGATTTGCTCTTTGCTCTAAGAAGGCCAATACTTGGAGTATATCAGATGAATTACATGTGGGTTTTTTTCGTGTAATATGTCGTCTGTCCCCTTGCCAAATATGACATATAAAGCTGTTGGAACTATAATGTTCCCAGGTAAGGGTTAGAACCAACAAACATAGAGAAACCTACAAAATTGTGTTCCAGCAAGTGTGACAGACGGACAGACCCATTTCAATTGTTCCACTTTCCTCGAAAGGCTGGGGACATAGAAAATTATTTGCCTTTATTCTACGATTTTTCATTGAGTTATTGTCTATCCCTTAGCAATGAGTTCGAGAAGGGTTGAGTAATTCAAAACTGTCTTATCATAAGGAGGAACCCTATCGAAAATCAGCAATTATTTATAGACTTAATACCCATGGTTCAGAAACATACCAGGGTAAGGGTGGCTCTTATATTAAATATTGTTCTTGAAAACCTTTCCAAGACATGAAAATGTCTGAGATTTTTCTTCAATTTATGTGGTTTAATTCTATCAACATAAATCTGAACACATCTAAGATTATTTACAAAGTTACTACCCTTGTCTTCAATTAAGAACTGTTCTAATTTGTGATTGTGTGGATGGTTTGCAACAAGTGCAAGTTTATTGTCTTATATATGTATAACACTTGTTTTATATGTCAATTAGTACAAGGAAATAAACATGTGATTCACAAAACCATTTTATTTTAGGGGTGTTCGATTTCTCCAGATTTTACGTATGTTACATGTAGACAGACAGGGAGGAACATGGAGGTTATTAGGTTCTGTAGTATATATACATAGACAAGTAAGTTCTCTATATCATCTCAACTCTACTACTGATTCATCATGTCGTAGGATTTATGCAGAGTTCAACAAAAGATGACAATAGTTAATAATCTTGTGACGTAATATTTTTGTTTATGATCGGTGTCAATATCTATCATTTTAAACCACAAAGGTTCTACAGACACATCATCTAAAATAATAAAATAACTTTATATTGATTTGATGTTTGGACACTAAATTAAAGATAATACAATAGCTTCTAAAAATTGACTAAACAGCTTTAATAATTGAGTGATTCAGATCTATCCATTATACTTCTTTGAAATTGTTGTACATGGCATTAATAATTGTTTTATTTTTTATTTCAGGAGTTAATAACAACGTTATATATAGGTTTCCTTGGGCTCATATTTTCTTCCTACTTTGTATATTTAGCAGAAAAAGATGCCGTCTCGGCAGATGGGTCAACAGATTTTACAAGTTATGCTGATGCCCTCTGGTGGGGGGTGGTAAGTTTAATCACTTTAGATCTAAATCAAAAGCTCCATTCTTATCTCCTGATACCTAAACAAAAACCTAAAAAACATACAATATGAATGGAGTTAGCCAACTCGAGCTTGTGTAAATAAAGATGCTGATCATAGTATAACTTCCTCTCACTCTCATCATTCCTAATTCTCTTTCAACATAAAGTAAACATGAATCTGTTCTATAGAAAAAAAGACAAGCATATTATATTTCTTTTCTTATAGATAACCGTTACAACCATAGGCTATGGTGATACAGTCCCTAAAACATGGATGGGACGAATTGTGGCTTCCTGTTTTTCTGTCTTCGCAATTTCATTCTTTGCCTTACCAGCAGTAAGTTATATAAACATAAATAACTGATAACATGTTTAGAATAGCACAGCATATGGAATTTTTCATTTTTACAGATTGTTATGATATGTTTATATCAAATAGGTTTTTATACAAGTTCAACGTTATTGTCTATTAGGTAATTATTGAGCATTTTAAGTAGATGCTTTGAGTTAAGACCAAAAAAAGTTCAAGTTAAAAAAGTCTTACAAAAGTCTTGATTTGAAGGTTTTCTGTAGTCTGGTAGCTCTGGCTAATGCATCAAAAGAAAGCTCAAAGCATAGAAATAGGTCCACACAGCAGCTTTGTCTCTCAAAAATATACCTATGGCTATATCCGAAAGTAAAACTAGGATGTTGATCAAATTTGATGAGGATGCCTAAGCTCAAAGAACGAACCTTTTTTTCCTACTATCAGGGAGTATAATACGGAATGTTATTGTCTGATATGCACAAATATTGAACGGAACTGAAATCTTTGGGTTATAAACATGTATTTCAAGTTTCTAAATCAGATAAAAATTGCGACCTCCATAGAGTGTCCACAAGCTAAAAATTTGATTTTTTCTACAACCAGTGGCATAAATCCATGAAGTTTTTCGTACAATCAAGGGCCATAATTCAGGAAGTTACAATCTGATATGCGCAAACATCAAGGGGAACCAATTTTTCGTACAATCAGGGGCCATAATCCATGAAGTTACAGTCCGATGCCTGCCAATATCGAAAGGAATCGAGATCTCAGGGAGATAAACTTATATTTCAAGTTTCGTTGAAATCGGATAAAGACTGTGACCTGTGGAGTGTCCACAAACAATTGTGGATGAACGGACGGACTGCCCGGGGCAACGACAATATACGTCGTTGTCATGAAAATGTGGGTGCATAAAATTTGTAGCCTCAGTTTGCGATTGCTGAAAATCCATACGGTTTGTCCTCTCATAACCCTAATGCTAAGGGCCCTCTTTCTCGAAATCGTAACTAAAGACAAAATTCAAGTTTGATTGGCTAAACATTAATATCAATCTAATATTATCCAATCAAAAGATTAAAATTTGGATTTTATCTTAGTTCAAATTTCGTGAAACTGGTCCCAGGTGTCTTACTACATGTAATTATTATTTATACGGCCTACTTGGGTTTACTGAATACTTTGGCTTTGCATTAACTTGAATCACAGAAATAATTCAAATTTTACAGGGTATTCTTGGATCTGGGTTTGCCTTAAAAGTACAACAAAAACAGAGGCAAAAACATTTCAATCGACAAATTCCAACAGCAGCAACACTGATTCAGGTATAAAACCATATATTAATAAACAACACCATCTTCTGATCAACTATAAAATCTTGTAAGATCTGTGAGGTTACTTATACCTTTTATTTAAGCTAGAATATTCTGGTAGTAGTTAATGTTTATAATGTCTGGTAAGTGCATGTATATACTTTGTTCGATCAGGTATGTAGAGAAAATGTCAGGCTATTTTATCATCCCCAGATCAAGTCAAGATACTGCCAAAAATTTACACAAAATAACATTTATCTTTTGTGAATATAATATGCAAACTACAAGAAACATATGGTTAACCATAGAATATTTAATCATATGAGTTAGAAGCAGTAAAAGTCAATTTGTAGCTGATTGGAAGATTCTCAATTCATCCAGTATATATTATAAATTACTGTGATTTGTAATTTCAATTTAGAAATTTAAGTAAAATGTTGCATGTTTCTGCTCTACATCTGGTACTGTTAAATGAAGTATATTAATGTATATTTCTAACAGTGTTTATGGCGATGTCATGCAGCAGAAGCTGGCTTTGATTCACTGGCAACATGGCAAATACATATACAAGATAAAGGTCACCATTATAAAACCAAACATCCTCTATACCAGAATAGTTCCAATCAATCAACATTTTCTCGATTTAATCGTAGACCTAGTCTATTTAAGAAGAAACGAAGTATTAAAAGTGCAAATAGTTTAGAGAGACAAGAGAGCAGTAATAGTATTGTAGCATATACAGATCAGACCATTAATAAACCAGGTAAAATAATACTATCTGTATTAATATTCAACAATATCTCTATATTTAATCATAATTCATTAACAGATGAATATATCTAGTATGTTTAAGCTGCACATACAAATGGGTGTTTAAACATCAGTCTTGGTTCTCTAATATCTGACATTTTTTTTTTTATAAAAATGGAAATTAAAATGCTACTAAAAGGTTTCAGCATAGCTCAATGGTAGCAAAATTGACATTTTTCCTATTAAGTATATAAGGAAATGTTAATCATATGATACTGCCTGGAGTTCTTGTAATTCTGAAGGCATTTGAAATTCGAAACAACTGAACCTTTCACCAGTCTTTTAATAATAACTGAATTATGCCCGAAAAATAAAATATTTCAAATTTGGCTCTTTTATTAATTGTTTTCACTGTGTAATAATTATTATGTTATTTATATATAGGTACACCAACTAAATCAGTATCAGAATCATTAGATTTAACGGATGGTAATAATGTAGATGATGTTTATGATAATGATTTTGTTTATAAACCAACAATGTAAGTCAATAATTTCATCCATTATATAATTATACAATTAATTGATGATATCCTTATTGGGCTTTGAAGGGATACACTCTATCGTGAACCAGTGAATAACCCAAGCAGTATTCAACATACTCCTTGCAGAGCTGATCCCACTGAACACTGCTGTAATGGAAGCAAATTTCTGTTCCAAATTATAACTGGTCAAAAGTCTGATTAGCAACCAATAGTTAACTGCATAACAATATCATTACGCTTTAAACAGAGCTTGAAATTGGACCAAATATGTTTACATAACGTTACGCCATGACTCACGATTTTATTATGTCCAATTAATTAGTGCATAGTAGAATATTGCTGAAAAACTAATTGTGTGACAGATGAATCTATCAAAACGGATACAATGTACACAATATTGTTTTGAGACGAACATACTTTCACCATTTTCAATACCTTAAATCACTGTCCAAAGTTTTAGGGAAGACCTAGATTAAACAAAGGGCTGTAATGTTGCTGTACTTGTGATAGATTTGATTGAAAGGGAAGAATAGACACACTCCTTCAAAGCATAAGTATTAAATAGAGAGAGAGAGAAATGAGATTTAACTTCCACTCAACACAAACTAGGTCATTTCAGGAATAACATATGGTATTATGGTCATTGAGTTCTATCTATATATTTCAACATTGGCTCTGATAGCTTAAAAGAGACAGGTAACACTGAACAAATTAACATATCAGATTCACTGAAATTTGATTCAAATCCAAGAGTTCTAACCATTTACTGGTAAACCACATCACACCATCATTTCAACAAAAGCACTTTTATGTCAAAAACACTTGATATCACATCTATGTTCACAAAGCTATTACTTTTTTATCCTTTACATAATTTACTCAAAAATTATTTTCATTTTTCAGTTTAAATGAAAATCATAAAGTCATAATCAGAGTTATAAGAAAAATTAAATTTTTTGTAGCAAGAAGAAAATTTCAAGTAAGTAACATTTCCACTTGTATATTTCATTCATATTATCCTATTGACAAATTTATCACTATATGGATACTTACTGGATTTAATATTCGATTTCAGCAAGCAAGAAAACCATATGATGTTCGAGATGTGATCGAACAATATTCTCAGGGTCATTTAAATATGATGGTTAGAATCAAAGAATTACAAAGAAGGTAAAGTATGAAACTAGGGAAAAGGTTACAAATTATCCATGGATAACATATTTGAGTTAATTTGCTCATGTTGAAATGCATGTTCAATGAACTAATACTACAGTTATCAACTCAATCAGATGTTAATTCCATTTGGTTTTTCTTTTATGTTTTAGTTTGATCTTTTTTAAGACATCATCCAGATTAGATAGCCCAAAAGGTTAAATCATTATGACTCCGCTACATTACTACATCCATTATGCAAGAGCTAAATCTGCAGGTCTTTCTTTAGGCATGAAATGTTATCTAAATTATTAATTAGACATTAATTAACTTATCCAGACCATAATCAACTCTTGATGTCATTGCTAGTCTGTGATATTAACTGGATTAGAACCCTGTCTGCTGCTGCTGATTAAATCAAACATGGATAATCAAGACTATGTTTTTTATCGTACCAACTTAAGCAATGATGAACGAGGCCAGGCCGAAAATTCAATCGCTTATTTCTCAGTTCAGGACCAATCATTTTGACTGAAATTTTCAGCAAATTCCCTTTACATTATCTAGTTTATAACTATTATAGTGGGAACTGCCAGTTATCTCATCTCCCATGATGTATGTTTAAGATATGCTATATATTTTTTGTTTGTAGGTTGGATCAAACAATAGGTAAACCAGCTTATTGTAGTAATATAAAAGAGAAAGAGAAGATGACTCTATATTCTAGAATTACAAGGGTAGAAACTCAGGTAAGTATTTATAAAATTGGTTGACATGATTATGAATGATGTGTGACTATAAGTTTAAGCTGTATTCGTAGTATGTTTTTACATGTTGACCCATTTGACTACTGAGTTCCTGAACATTTCATGGACTCTACAGTATATACCCGGTACTGGGATTATGTCACAACTGAGACAGTAAAACAATTAGTCAGTTGGGCAGTACAACATTGATTTCTTGGCTTATATATGGAAGATATTCCACCATGTGGTGACGAGAGCTGTTCATTGTGTTTCCTCGATCCTGCACCACTGAGACGTGGAAACCCAAAACTATCTCAGCCATCACTGGTTAGCAAAATGAAATGGGGTTTAACATCCTACTATTCTGCTCCGACTAGGATAATGAAGACAGGCATGCGTCATACAGTGTGTTATACAGTGTGCTATGAGGGAAATTTTGCCTGGACAGCGGCACTACAGCCTACTCTTATATCGCATACCAACTAACAAGGGATCTTTTACGTACAAGCCAATATGTACACAGGCCTCAATTTTTCATCCCTTCAGAATGACTGGACAGGTGTCCTTGTCAGGCCCTCCGTCCTGCGTCACTGACAAGGGGGAACCATGCCGGAAAATTTGGATGAACCCTCCTGGTTAGCAAGCCAGCGCCTTCCTTACTGTGCCACTACAGCTCCAGACATTATAATATATATAATATTATCTATTATAGGTTAATAAGTTAGATAATAAAATGGATCAGGTTTTAATTCTGTTAAAGATATTGGTTAAATCTCAGAACCAATCGGCAGCAGATATAGTGTATGATGATGTTGATGATGATGACCAGTCCTAGCACACATAATGGTTTATCATGAGACTTTACAAAATAAAGGGAGATAATCATTAAAGACTGAGCATGTTCAAGAACGGGTGTAAAGCTTTATATCATTATTCATATAAATACTGATGATCACAAATGATATGATGACGATATGCTGTAGTTATATTTAATAACAGATATTATTTAACTGATTTATAATGAGTGACAATAAACTGGAAAGCTGACTAATTCTGTGGAGCATTTATAATATCAAGATTTGTGTGTGTGTGACAAACAACGAGATTGACAGATGTACATTACCTTTATCATGTATTTATCATCTCATCCTCCATTCAAAAAACAAAATGGCTACTTCAACTTATATCAGAAGGATAAAGAAAAGATTTACACAAATATTACTAGTCAATAGAAATAAACATGGTGAAAAATAGATAAACACAAAAAAAACCCAGAGTCAGTACATACTCATGCAGTTGATACAAAATTCAGTACAAAACCCCCAAAGTGTCGAGACGTTCATTGGATATAAAATTTGGTACAAAATACCCAGTGTCAGTTATAGTACAGCTGGATGCCACAACTGATGTCACATTTCTAAGATGTCTGAAATTCAAAGACATGATCATACACTTGACCTGATGTAAACAATATTTAGATACCGGTATTGGATAATATAGGTCTATGTCGTGCCAACTAACATATTGTTTAAGTACTTAAATCATATATTTACAAAATATTGTACAAATGATGAAAATGGTAAACCTTGCTTATCAATTAATTATACACACAATATAAATCCACTTTATAATAGTCTCACTTTCAATGTTGCTACTAAAATATCTGACAATTTCTAGTCTAAAACAATTGTAAAATAATATATATGATAGAGGTTACAGTATTAAAGAAATATGAGACGCCCACAGCACTGTATATATATATGCAAGGTGCAAGCATTACAAACTAGAAATTATTCAAACCAAAGCACCCCTTTTATGCATTTTCACAATTTTAAGGCACATTATCATGTCACATCAACCTCATACCTACATATTGTATTAAGTAAACCGCACCAAAGGCATTTTGGTGGAAGATGAATTCTTTTCTGTTATTTTTAAATAGGACCTGTGTCTCCATGCATATCAGATTGTAACTTTATAATATCAAATTAAATATTTGTGCTTACAAATGTTTAAAATAGTATAAAAATTCTATCTCCTGGTTGGATATTAGACTGACAGAATCTAATACTCATTTTTACTATTGTTTTGGAGGGAGTTCCATTAACTTTACACAGATTCAGAAAGATCTACCTTTCTATAATAGAAAATACATTCTTTTATGTTTCAAAAAAGTACTACTTGCTATGTAAATGATCAAACGTACAAAATATGACAAATTGTTGTCAATACACATACATGTATATTGTATATAGGTATGAACTATTTTTATTATTTCTTGAATCTCAGTTAAGTTTCACATCGCATAGTACAGGTATTAAATACTGTCTATTTATTAAGTTTTTTATATGTTTTTTAAAGATATCTTTCTGAAACTATATATACATATCAATCTATTATAGCAGTTGTGAAATTTGTTCATTAGCAAACACAACAATCCATTATAATAGTTGTGCCTTTTGCTTTTTAGTATTGGAAACAAGTCTTACTTTGGTATACGTTATGTATAATTTCTCAGAAACTATGAAATTTTTACAAATATCAACCTATTATAGGAAAGATTGGTTGCCAGGCAACAAAACATACACCCACAGTAGCTAGTTTATCCAAGCAGTCTATAAGAGTTGTCGAATATTTTTTCTTTTGTTTGTAATGAAAACATTTACAACCCATTAAGTAATTATCAGAAATAATAAAATTGTTTTGGCTTGTAGTAATTCTTACAGATAAATTTTATTATACAAAAGATGTGTAATATGTTTAACTTAGTTGTTCACTCAAAATTCATGATTTTGTAACTCGGACATTGTGGACACTGTGTATATATTTAAAGCCAATGTGATGATCAATAGACTTCTTCATCTCATGACTTTAACCACTTTATATAAGTTTAAAGTCTATCAGTTGATAGCTTTGGATCCTAGAGAGCCCACAAGAATTTTAAAATTGATCGAGGGACATAATCAACTTAAAGGGTTCTCCATCTGATGACTTTAAACACTGTGTATAAATTTAAATTCAATCGGACAATGACTTGAGGCTGTGGAATGTCCACAATTTCAATGTGGGCCAATAAAAATAGATGTGCCTTTTGTGAATTAATAATATTAAGATGAATAATGTAGGTGTGTCTATTTATCAACCTATTACAATGACTGTTATAGTACATGGATTTTCTTCCTTTATCTATAAATGGTAGACTTGTGTCACCCATCTGATTCGATATGACATTTACCAACATTTCTAAACAATTTAATATACAAACTTGTAAGATTCATATATCTTTTGAAACATTTAAAGTGTAATTCTAAATCAAAGAGTAATTTGCAAGCAGGTAGGATGATTGGGATGTCAGATACTATTTACTATACATCTTACTAGTAACCAGTATTTTCTTGTTATTACCAATACAACATACAAACTAGGGTGTGGCATGTTGTTTATATATGTAACCTGTACTATACAAGTGCTGTGAAACAAGATCCAGTTAGATGTACATACACCATTCACTTTGTATATATATAAATATATATTGTTTTTGTTATAATATTTATTTAGAATATACTTCTGTGATAAGTATAGCATAATAACATGAATATTGTAGTGTACTCATTTTTTAACTACAGAGAAATATTATTATCATGCACATTATACTTTGTGCAAAATTTGTTAAATTATTTTTTACTAGATTTTTTAGCACTTTTAAAACATAGCTTTTTTTACACACTCATAAAAAAAATTAAAAAATGATTGTTGATAAATATATATA
The DNA here is from genome assembly GCA_963678685.1 of Patella ulyssiponensis. Classification (NCBI taxonomy): domain Eukaryota; kingdom Metazoa; phylum Mollusca; class Gastropoda; family Patellidae; genus Patella; species Patella ulyssiponensis. Next base: position 26,693,720 of record OY783226.1, on the reverse strand, counting down.
TATACAATGTATATATCTTCCAGTTATTGAATTAGAAAGCCTGAGCACTGTGATTGTTTTCTCTGGGTGTAACAGGCTATTAGTAAAATGGTGAATCCACTACAGTCTGCATGCCTTTCTTTGACTGGAGCAAAAAATGTTAATTAAAACAAGAAATTTAAGTCCAAATTATAAAAATTCATGAAGTATTAAGTGTGTAGGTTGAATATGGTAGCCATAACCATACCATGAAGCTCCGAAAAAACTCACAAGTAATAATATTAGTAACTGTACCATGGCTGCAATTAAATTCTAATGGATAAACTTCAGCTTTGAGAAGATACCCATATTTTCTGAAATCAAAAGTCAACTCATGCCAAGCTTTATTGGTAAAATTCCTAAAATGTGTCGCAAAAATTATGTTTCAGGATTACTGGATAAGATTCCAAAATAGCTAGGAGCTAAATCAATCTTTCCAATGGTAAATATGTCCCTGATTATAATTTAGTTACCATTCATCTAATTCAGTACTACTAATTTAAGAATATAATGGCTACTGGTATATTAAAAGGTGAAATTAATCAAATTTAAAACAGTATATGATTTGACCTTCATAATTTCCATCTCACAACTTTGCACAGTCAAAGGAAGGCCTTGTGCTATGTCGTATTTATTTTTAAATGAATGAATGAGAAGAGATTTGGTCTTCTATATAACATAAGTGGACTGAAGGGAAGCAATATTTTATTCTACATTCCAAATATTAGTCTTTATTTTAGGATGTCTGATTATTGAAATGTTTGTTAACTCTATCTGAAAGACAGGATATAGATTTATAATAATAGAAGACAAATATACAAGCCAAATCTTTGAATCTGTTATGAGCTACAACTTCAACACTAGGATTAAAGTCATCAGTTATTTTTCTCAGAATTCTATATTGAAACATGCATTTAAAATTAGTGACCTGATATTGATCAGGCCCTCTAAATTTAAGGTTCTAAGTTCTCTTATTAATCCAATAGTAAAAACTATAACACAACTAAGTTCTATGGATAATAAACACTATACAAATGACGTTTCGACAAGATTTCACTGGTCGTAAATTCATGCTTGATAACAACTAGTGAAATATTGTTGCAACGATATGTGAATATAATATAGTGATTGTTATCCATAGAACAAGGATGTGTAATATTATGTTCAATCGTTAAATGCCATTCAAAGATAATATAAAACTATTTTAATATTGTGATTGAGAAATCAGAGAAGTACACAAGAATATCAGTATTATTTGTCGAAAAATTAAATGATTGTATAACTAACAATTTATTTTACAAAGAACATTGTATTTAGTTCTTCTTGTCTTAATTGTTTCACATTCTCTAAAATCATTATACAATGAAAGACTTTCTATAGCTGTTTCAGAAAATATGTCATTATGTCACACCACAGAACCTCAATAATATAACCATAGAATTATAATACATAGGCCATACAAAAATATATATTCTAGTTCTCACATACTCCTGAATCACTTAAAATGGGTTGTATAACATGTTTTTACTGCATGTAAATATTTCAGCCCAGTTACTGTTAGTTGATCTAGAAAATAATTTGTATGAATGTATAGTCTCTGATATATATAGTCAGAAATGATACTGGATAATCATACATTTCTAGAAAGAAAATGTGGAGATAAATGCAGTGCCTTGAAATTTGATTTGTATGGGAAGCCATTTAACCAAGTTGAGAGTCTTTGATAAAAAAACCCTACAATATTAAAGTCCACCCTCTCACATCAGATTTTTGGCAAGGATTGTCTGAGAACAAAAATATTTTTTGTATAGCCTAATATTCTAATTACAAGATTACCTCATGTGATATGAATATCAATGAAGTGGTAACCATGTGGACTTTTGTACTTGTCATCTGAGGATCTCAAAGGTACTAAGTGATTTTATAGTGGTCATATTTTCTGAAATTCATTGTAAAGGGTTGATGTAAAATTCTCTGTAAAACCTTGCACACTCAAGATTATGGATCAATGATCTTCCATGGTTAGGGTTTTGGATCATATCTCAAAAACTTGGTGGATCGAGGGCTTTTAGAGATTATTTATACATCAACCAAAGTATAAACTATATATGTAAATTCAAGGGGTTGTGGAGGGTTAAACATGTATTAAATGGTGCCAACTCTTTCATTCCAAGTCACAAAATGAATTTTATTACCCCACAATTTCACTCAGCAAAGCATTTGTTCCACTTTATAATTTACTAGTAATAAACATTTTTATAAATAAATAGTTTGAATAGTTCATTTTCTCAAAAACAAGATACTATGTACAGCCAAACATTTGGGTTCCTGTAAATTTTGATTGGACTATCAAAATTTCTGACTGGAGGAGGATCCACTTGATTCCCCCCCCCCTCCCTTTTGGCTCTGCAATTCCTGACCACAGTAATCAACTACTAAGCCTTTTTTGTATGTCTTGATCACCCAGCCATTATATATTGACACACCTTTTTTGTCACCCAATCATTTGAACAGTAAAATAAAGCCGAGTATCTATATGTATATTAAGTTTTATGTAGTGTCAATCACTAGCCATGTGTTCTGATTGGATAATATAATCAAATACCACACATTCTTTTTCAGTGAAGGCTACCGATAGTAAAAGCTACTATATATTTGTACATCGTTATCAATTTTTACCGTTCCGGAGCCGAAAACCAAGTTTACTTAGTAACAAAGAAAATGTCACAAAAAACCCTTTAGTTCTGAATAACATTCATCTGAAAGTCAAGATTTTCATCTCCACTGAATATCTACCTTGTAATAAGTAGTGACATGTGTTGTGCATTGCATATGGTGTCCTTCATTCCCAGAACAACAGATTCCTCCTTACATTGAGTTCACATAATTTATTAGGTTTTAAGAAATATAATAGTTTTGAAAAAGCGAAGAGTCATCCAATACTTATCTTTTATTTTAAGTCATGTTTTTTTAGGAGGGTGTAATTAATTATGTTTTCAATTTTATTAAGTATTTTGATATAACAGTTGTACAGGCCATACCCCTTTTTGTAATGTACAAATTTGAAGTCAAGATGATGTTTGCATAGATGACAGAGGTATGATAGGTCCCTTTCAAAGCTTTATTTCCTTGTGCTATAGCTTTTGTTTTAAGCCACAATAGGTTACAACTGGCTACAACAGATTCAAAGGATAAGTCCTGGGTGGTCTTAAGGTACAATGTCTTCAACAATCATGCAATTTTCATGCTACTGTTCTAACATTTAACATCTCCCTATATTTGTATTGCAATTCAATGACTTCTAAGAAAATAATTGGTTTATAGTTTTGTTCATCAAAGAAGAGAAGAAATTCATCAAATTAATTATATCATTTATTTGCTTTAACAATGTATGATTTTATATTTAATGTATATACTTATCATAATTTTAAATTGACTACTTTTAATGCATAATTGTTTGTTGATTCAGGACAATACAAGTGCAATTTACAACTAACAATGTCGTATTCTGAAAATTTGCATATACTTGGGACTAGCAATGATTTACAAGGATAGTTTGTACCATATTTAAAGACTCCATCCTCCATCTATGATAAATGGTTGTCCAGTTACATAAACAGACTAGAAAATAAATAATACAATTTACTTTAATCAATGTTCATACTTATGTTGACCATACTTCATGTGATGAGATGAATAATCAGTCTATTATATGAAGTTTGGCAAATAACTGACATGATGTAAATATCAGTGAACAATCGGCATGATGTGAATATCAGTAAATAGTTGACATGACATGAATATCAGTAAATAGTTGACATGACATGAATATCAGTGAATAGTTGACATGACATGAATATCAGTGAATAGTTGCTGTGATGAGAATATTAGTGAACGGTAGACATGATGCAATGTCAGTGAACGGTTGACATGATGTGAATATCAGTGAATAGTTGATGTGATGCAATGTCAGTGAACGGTTGACATGATGTGAATATCAGTGAATGGTTGATGTGATGCAATGTCAGTGAATATTTGACATAATGTGAATATCAGTGAATATTTGACATAATGTGAATATCAGTGAATAATTGACATGGTGCCACTCAGTGAATATTTGACATACTGTAAATATCAATGAATAGTTGACGCTATGTAAATATGAGTGAATAGTTTACATGATGTAAATATTAATGAATAGTTGACATGATGCGATCTCAGTAAATAGTTGACATAATTTGAATATCAGTGAATGGTTGATGTGATGCAATGTCCGTTAATACTACTGAATAGCTGAGATGAAGTGACCTCACTAATTAGCTGAGATGATGTGACTATCACTGAAGAGCCAAGAAGATATGAATATCAATTAATAGTCAATGATGTGATTTGACAGGTTTCTGTTTGTGATATGAATGATAGTTATCAGGGATGCGCAACAGGGGGGTACTGGTGAGGTGCAGCACACCCCCTGAGTTTAGTCCAGATTGGCAAATTGGGCTGATCTTTTTGCCATGTGGGCCGACCTTTTGGAAAGTGGACTGGTTTGCCGCATTATCTTACACATTCAATGAAATCAAAATTTTCTATAGCCAAAATTACTCAAAGCTCACCGTAGCTACAATAAAGAGTATATTTAAGTAGAAAGAGAACATCTTATATTACATGTAAATGATGATCACCACTGTCTGTCCTTCTGTACTTTTTTTTTGGAAATATGAATTTTCAGATTATGCAGGGGGAATTTTTTTTTTTTGTGTCGAATTTCGCTTTAAGAAGGGGCAGAACTTTATTGATGTGGTGGGATAATTTGATTTCTACTGCTGAGTGGGATGATTTCTTATCAAAACACTTTGAAGTATAATGAAGAAAAGTAAAAGACTCTTACCTCATCTGAAGCTAGATATAATACCAAACTTGCTATTTCATCTGCAGAAGCAAATCTCCCCATTTTCTGTCTAGCTACGAAGTCCTTCAACGACTGCAATCATAACATAAAAGGTGAACAAGTGAGGTCTTAATTTAAACATATTTTATACATCCTTTGCATGACAATAACATTCAAATGAGAAAAATTAAAAAAATCAAGTAGTTGTAATGTACTGCTATGGTGTTTGTGCAAATAGGAAACTTTATAAAGCCACAGACAAAATAGGCTGACATTGTCATGGACTTTGAGGAATCGGCACCATTCTAGAAGTCTAAGACGGTTCTGAATATTTCAAAATAAATGTGTTTAAAATCATTTTTCTGTTTCATAACTTTGTATTTTCATAAATAAATGTTTATTAAATGTAAATATTTTAAGAATTGAAAATTGACCTAATGATCGACTAACATTGTATTTTGGCATATATTATTATCTTGACTTGAGTCAGGACTACATCCTATGAGGTTTTATTGTGCAGTGCAGTCACTCATACACATTGACATAATATGTTTAACAATGTTTATTTCTAGACAAAACAATAAATGACCTTTCCAATATTTGAATAATACTACCTTTTCTGGATCCTCTAAGGCATTAATTCTACCAGTTAGTGATGGAGTATCAACAGTACCTGAAAATATTACTTAAGTGATTTACTAAGCATTTTAAATTGTCTTCATAATTACGGAATTATGAACTATGAAAATTCAATCTGTGAATAAAAGCAATTTCAATGAAATTAATAATAACGTACCACAGGAAACAGCACTGACTATCTATAAATTTTCTAGACGTTATGGACCATAATTTAAATCTATTTTATTTCATCATTTACAAAGTTGATAATATATGGAGGAGGCTGAATAAGATAGCCACACAAAGCATGGAAATAGCCCCTGAACCAATGATAACCATAGATAGAACCTTGGATGTATATAATCTAATCTGTATCATGTCCACTAGATTTTCTAGACATGTAATATCAACAGGGTTCATACCAAGGTTCTTAATGCTCACGAAAGTATTTATACGGTAGGTTTTTCCAATAAAATATGAAAATAAATAGGTTGCTTCATCTCAATACCTTACACATTATGTATCAATTTGAAACCAATCGGATATCAACTCTAGCCTCCAGGCATTCACAAGATTTTTCAAAGTGATCAAGGGTCATAACTCTGGCAGTAATTAACTGGAAATCTTTGAAAATAAATAGGATGCTTCGTCTTACAACATTAAGCACTGAGTATGAATTTAAAGTCAACCGGATAATAACTTTAGCCTCTACAGCATCCACTGTTTTCCTCTATCGTGTTCAAAAGACAATCGTTGTCAGGCAGATGGACAGACATACCCGTACTTTTCAAATAATTGTAATTTCATTTACCTGGACAGACACAGTTACATCGAATTTTCTTCTCACAATAATCGGCAGCTATTGATTTAGTTAGTCCAATCACAGCAGCTTTTGTTGTACTGTACACACAACGATTAGGAACACCTGAATCAAATCATTTAAAAGTTAACTTCAGTTCTACTCAAACTCATAAAATGTCTGCTGCAGTTTATATGTCTAAAACAAGAATAATATACATACAACAATAAGACAATAAAACTCACATGTCAAGAAAATACAATCAACACAACAAACTAAGAAAATATATGTTCTACTGGTAAAAGTTCACCATCCTACTTTGGAAAGGGGATGGGTGTCCGAATCGCCTAACATGTGCGCTTGATTTATTGGCATGGTTTTGATTCCCAACTTGTTCCTGACAAGGAGTAGGGACACCTGCCCATGCTTGTCATTTTTCCCTTTGTCCTTCTGCTGCTAAAGACCCCTATGTGCAACTGAATTATTGAAATAAAATTGAACCATATTGTCAGTATGTAAATGACACAGTTTGTGGATGTTAATTAAACCTCATTGTTCTTTCACTCTTAAAATATTTTGTTAGAATTATTTTATGTTGTTTACCTTTGATACTAGAAGCAACAGAAGACATATTTATAATACAAGCTGGTTCTCCTCTTGATATCATCTATTAAAATAGTCAAAATACACTTGTAGAAAGACAACATTTTGAATCAATATACCTACATATGGAGAGGTCACAGTTCATAGATTAACCCTAGTTTATGAAAAGAACTGTTCAATGTACAAAAGATCAAAACTGTACTGTACTTATTAATTCAAGCACTGCCACCTATCCCTTTAAGACAAAACCCTGGGAAAAACATTATACTATACTCAAATTTTACTGTAATATTGATGTGTCAAATTTGAGTGTTCACAAATATCTTACAGAAATTCTTAGTAATAAAAGAATTAAGAACTGAATGGGGACATTTTGGAAAGTAAAGAAAGATTTTTGAACTTATACATAAAGTGCTGGTACTTTCATTATTTAATCGTTTCATTATATCAATTGAGAATGTCCTTCTGTATGAATGATGAAACACTGTTTATTTTAAAATTAAAGAAGTTAGTACCAGAAAAGGTATTTTATTTTACTTACTTTAGGTATAAAGGTTTTACACATTCTATACATACTCTTGACATTAATATCAAATGACATATCCCAACCTTTTTCATCTGTTTCTAATAAGGTGCCATTGTGTACATATCTATCAATTATATTTACAGTTTTATCATTATACATGTATATCATATGACAATGTAGATATTTTCACTTGGACTGTATTGTTTCAAACTGAATATAGGAAAGTAAATTAATAGTAAATATAATGTAGGAAATTTTTTTTTTTTTTAAATTTAACTATTGTAGAATAAAGAATAGTGTTGGCAACTGATTATTCATATAAATTGATTCTGTATGCAATTTAAGATTGACAATATTTTTTGTGCAATTACTGTGCAAGGAGGACAGAGAACTTCTACTTCAGCATCATAGCATAGAAGCCAGTGGTGGGGGGGATCTGATTTTTCGGGCAGGCAGGTAAAAAAGTGAAAACAAAAATTATTATTTCATCTAGTTGGCAATATAAAATGCCTGAAATATGATGACACACCAATTTTAATGTTCTTTTAATTGAATACCACGAATGTACTGAATTGACTATGGATTGAATTATTTTGTCTAGAGTCACTCTACTTTGTGCAACATTTTCGGGCATCAATTATTATTTGTGAAGGTAGCCGCAACAGTCTGATTGGATGGTTGAGATTTCAGTTATAAAACCATTGGACAGGCTAGAATAACAGAAAAACACATTTGTTTGTTTGGGATTAAGGTCAGTCATCTAAGGAAGGCTATATTAGACCACATTTAAGTTGTTGTATACAAGGGCTGAAATAGCAGGAAAATGTGTTGCGGCAGTTAAATTTTTATCCGAGGGTCCCGTCTCCGTGAACTGTGAACAATTGACTGGTTGATTGAAATTTGAGTCAGCCATCTTAATTTGGCTAATGCGACCCTTTGAAGTTGCTGTACTCACAGACTGGAATAGCAGGGTGGGATGGCAGTCCCAAACAAAATTTGGGGGGGGCATTTTGGGTTCTGCATCCCTAACAGTCACCAAGCCTGTATGCCTATGTTAAACATTAATCTGTATTTGTACTTACCCTGCACAGTTAAACAATACATCTACAATATCTATCTTTGCTGCTAGTGATTCTATTTCAGCCATATTAGTTACATCTAGTTTATAAGTTTCAATTCCTTAAAGATGAAAACAAATTTTATAATGAACTCACCATGCCCGGTGTCTTCAGGGTCACCATAACTGTCATGATTTCATTGCAATTTTCTAAAACAAGAATATCTTTTTCTTTTAGATTAAAGAAGTATTCATTCAGCAATCCCAGACGCCTTGATAATATTTGACAAATAATATGCTTATAGGGCAACAGACTGATACTGGTAATAAATTACAGACTTAGTTTACATTATATATATCAACATGATCTATAATGAAAATAAGTCTACATTAAGGGTAGCGCTGGAATATGAGTAGATCAGAGTATACGACGTAGCTGTTAAATATAGAATATGAATGGACATAATAATATTATTACTTTACCTTTAATGGAATCTAATTCTTTTAATTTTTCTATATTGATATCAGTAGCAATAACCCTGGCACCTTCTCTTGCAAAAGCCTACAATTTAACATAATATAGATGTAGGCAGGAGCTTGCCAATCATACCTTTATGTCCAACTACAGCAAAGTCATATGTACAATAATCAACCCAATGCCAAGGAATTTCGCTCCTCGTCTTTCGAAGTAATACCACTAAGAAGGTAGGAAGTTAATAAAAGATAGGTTGCCAGGCAACGAAACATACACCCACAGCAGCTAAATCATCCAGGCAGTCAACAAGAGTTGTCGCATATTTTTTCTTTCTTCGGTAATGAAAGGTTTATAATACACTAAAATCTGATTAAGAGTAACAACTCATTAAGTAATTATCAGAAAATCTTTAGAATTTGTTTGGTTTTTATAAAGTTCTTTTCCATGCTAATGTTTGGCCTCTGGAGCATCACAAGATTTTTCAAAGTGATCCAAGGGAGATAATATACAAAAATCGCTAAAAATCAACATACACCCACAGCAGCTAAATCATCCAGGCAGTCAACAAGAGTTGTCGCATATTTTTTCTTTCTTCGGTAATGAAAGGTTTATAATACATTCAGATATTAAATTTGGCCTCTAGACCATCAACAAGATTTTTCAAAGTGATCAAGGGCTATAACTCATGAGCTTAAACACTAGGGCTGCAACGATACGCCAGGCCACGATTCGATGCGCATCAAGATTCATAGTGTACGATACGATTAATATCGTGATAGGAAATAAATTTTAAAAATAGGCCTTTAAATGTGGTATTTATTCGGTCAACTAATAAGCCACTTCAAGTGTCAAAAACGCCTTAACACTCTCTGACAGTAAAAATGTTATTTTGCTCATGGACTTGGAAATTTTTATTTGGATAACGAATCACGATACGGACATTGATTGTATCGTGCATCGTGGATTTTTAAAACATCGCGATTCAGCGATTGATCGATGAATCGTCGCAGCCCTATTAAACACTGTGTATAAATTTAAAGTCAATCGGATATTAACTTTGGCCTCTAGAGCATCCACTAGATTTTTTGAAGTGATCAAGGGCCATAACTCTGGCAGTAATTATCAGTAATCGCTGAAAATCAATAGGTTTCTTCGTCTCATGACCATAAATACTATGTATTAATTTAAAGTCAATCTGAAATTAACCTTGGCCTCTAGAGCCAATTGCTTGTGGACGCCGAACGGACGGACGGACAGACGGGGGGCGACGACAATATACAACCACATTTCAATGTGGGCGTATAAAAATGATATGCTTCTTCATCTCATAATCTTAAACAATGTGTATAAACAATGTGTGACAATATACAACCACATTTCAATGTGGGCGTATAAAAATGATAGGCTTCTTTTTCTCATGAGCTTAAACACTGTCTAACCGATATTGACTTTAGAGTCTAGAGCGTCTAATGTAATATAATCATGTGATGAGATGAAAAGAAGAAGAATTTCCCACATTTGTATATTATAGTTTTATTTCATACCTCAGCTGATGCTCTACCAATACCTTGAGCTGCTGCCGTTAAAATTACTGTCTTTCCATCTAATCTTCCCATGATGTTCAACTTTTATATCTAAATAAAAACAAAAGTATTACTGTAAGACAACAACAATATATTTTCTGAATGGAAATAGAATTAAATGAAATGGGGTTTAATGCCATACATTGTGAGGGAAATTTTGCCCAGGGTTCTTTAACATACATGTACCAATGTGTACAAGGGAGCCCAGTTTTTCGTCCCATCTGAACAAATCGACTATGTACTTATGAGGATCTCCATCCTGCACCACAAAAAAGAGAAAACCACATGGGAAAATCCAGCAGAACTTTCTCAACAAGCATGTGGATCAAACTCAAGACCTGGTTAGTGAGCAAGTTTCTTACTCACCCAAAGTGGCTCCTATTACCTGCATGGGGTTAACATAAAATGCATATTGAATTTTAATGGAGCCCGCAATATTCCACTCTTTTGTAAAGCGCAAAGTACAGAACAACAAACAGTCTTGTGCTAGGGGGATGTTATAAGTATTTCACTATATCCAATGGAAGTGGCGACGGTTCTACAGTATTTCAAACCTCTAGCTCTGGTGGGTTTTGCTACAATTTTACAAGCACTGAACAGAACTTTAAGTCTAAATGCAAGAAAGTTGAAAAGATTTACAAATGAGCTATGAACTGTGAGTATTTAGGCCAGTGGTTCTCAACCTATTTTTGCCAACAGCACACCTTAGAACACATGAAAAAATAGCGGCACACTTGGCCAAATATGTAGGAAAAATATTTGAATTTTGCAATATAAAAACTTGGCAAGTCACAGACGGAATACAACCATAGTCACAGATTAGTCATAGACACATCAAATGACTCAAACTAAATAAATAAAAACACAGCTATGAACTTACAGTGAATATTCAATTAGGATCATGTGGTTTTTCGCATTATTTAGTGTGCCGTACAAAATTTCACGGCACACTTAGGAAGATTTTGCGGCACACCTGATTTAGGCGCTCAGATTAATTGTAGTAGGCTATCCACTACAGCAAATCAACTCACACTTGACAGAGAGAAATGGGGTTCAATGTCCACTTGACACAAACTAGGTCATTTCGGGACTAACTTATGGTTTAATTTTATTTCAATAATTTACTTGCACGTATAGGTCTTTAGCAGTGGGAGGAAACCAGAGTACCCAGAGAAAACCCAAGAGGCTGGACAGGCAACCCTACTCCTAACTCACACTTGAACTAAACTACATAAATCTGTGAATTTTGTAATAGATAAGATCCAGATAGGCCTACACATATTTTTGATTTTGTACATGGTTTATTTCTTTTTCACACTGCGAGAATATATGCGAAGACAATGTTAGGAAATCAAAAACTTATGAATATGCAGTAGTAGTATATGATCTTTAAAGTCTTTAACTCAATTTCATCCAACGTCTTTGACATTCAAAATACAAATCATTTGTCAATTTAAATCAACATTGATGTTGTGATCTTACCGGGAAAAGATAGGCTTCTGATATCCAATATTTAAGACAAAAAAAACATTTTACCATTAGTACGAATCATGTACCATAACGTGTTTCAGCACCATTTGTAACAAGGGACTAAATGAGCAAGGCTATAGACATATTCCACAACGGTGATGCCATATTCCTATCTGGAGAGCATGCACAATAAATACTATCGGTGTAGACTGGAATAACCAGACGTTAGAGGTTGCCATTTGATTGAGACTTTGGGCATATTTTGGCAAACATATATTATAACCAATTATATTAGATAAATAGTAAAACAGAAACATACATATATACATATTAAATTATTATATGCGTTGTGACCCAATTGTGAAAATTTCTATGTTTCAAATATCAGTGATTTAGTGCCATTAAAGTGGCATTATGAGTGATTAGATGAAGAGCTGGCAGTTCTCACTATGTACTATGGTAATAAATAAAAACTAGGTGAAGGGAATTTTGATGAACATTTCAGTTAAATTGATCCACTCTGAACCAAGATGTTAGCTTTTGAATTTTAGGCCTACCCTTGATAATCATTACTAAAGCTAGTGCTATAAAAAATATAGTTGCCCAGTAAAATTGACTGGGAAGCGAAGCTACTTTCAACAAGGATTCAATAGGACAGTCCCTGAACACTGGGGGCGGGCAAGCAAGTGTAATGAGTCAGAGTTGATAAAAATTTAATTCAAATCAGTTCACATTTGAATCCATGACCACTCGGACCAAAGACCACTCGGACCAAGACCACTCGGACCAAAACGAAGACCACTCGGACCAAACAAATAGACCACTCGGACCAAACAAAAAGACTACTCGGACCACAATAAAAAGAATACTCGGACCAAGTATTTTTATAGATAAATAATTGTTAATATGACTACTCGGATCGCTAATAAATAAAGTACTCGGACCAAACAAAAAGACTACTCGGACCAAGTGCTTTAATAGGATTACATGTCATTTCGGACAATTTAAAACACGAAAGAAAATATTTATTAACATGAAACACGTGGTTAGTAAAAGGCTCCACCAAACGATAAAACATTAGTTGTACTTACGGTTCTTTGATAATCATCGTTTCCCGTAAAAGTAATGTATTTGTTTAAATCCAATAATATGCTGATCAATTTATTTGAAAATGACCTACACAAAAACAAAAATTTACACGACATGCACTCTTTTTACAAGTCCCTAGAAATTGTTAACGATAACCCGGTGAGCTGCACGTTGACATGCATTCCTCCCGCTTGGCAATACCAATCGATAAATTAGTGCGTACCTAAAAAGCAAAGTGTTTCTGAGGAAAATATTAGAAATAGCAACGATCAAAGAGGGATAATTAAAGCTGATTAACCGATAATCCCGATGTAATTGTAGTATGTGCAAAGAAATCTTGCGGTTCTTTGGTAGATGATAAAAACGTGAGTTGTCAATCATTGATAATGGCGGCCGTGTGTTGATTGCAATTATTCCGTTTCACAAAAAAAAAACATTAGCAGTGATCGATCAATCAAGCTCGTTTAATTTTTGACAAAAGAAAAACAATGACGTATTTCAAAATATACACAAATTTTCAACAATATTTTGGTCCGAGTGGTCTTCCAACGTAAATTGAACGGTCCGAGAGGCAACTAATATTGTTTTTTGGGGTTGGTCCGAGTGGTCTTTTGGGTTGGTCCGAGTAGTCTCCGTTTTGGTCCGAGTGGTCTTTTTTTTGGTCCGAGTGGTCTTTGGTCCGAGTGGTCCGGATACCTTACATTTAGGCCTGTTTATTTTTTTTGAAGAAGTTTCAAGCTACTTGCTAGTTGCTTTTGTAATGATTTCTAAGCTTCTATCAGACAAAGTTTCTAAAGTAACTATATAATATTATATATGTTGCCTGGTAGCACTGGAATTAAAAAGTTCCCCATCTGATCTGGGTTTAAATGCTGCGACTGCAGGCGACCGCTGACCTGCTTTCTTGAACTATTGTTAATTGTTTTAAATTCAAGATGCAAAAGATGACAACTCTACAATATATATTATAAGATATTATAGATAGTTTCGTACTGGCCTTACTATCTTCCTGACATGAAATAATCTTTTCGTAAATTATACCTTTTTCAGCAACGTTTTCCTTTTGCCCACAGAAAATTAGCTCCGCCCTATTTTTATGATCACGTGACCTCTGTCAATGTTGATATCACGTGATAATTTATGTTATATTGACCTGGAAGTAGAGAAGATAGTTCACGTGTATCTTACATGATGTTTTTGGTGAAATAATTTAAAGTGTCATTCGTACAACATGTCAGAAGAAGAATGTAGTGTGTTGTCTATTCAAAGTACAGTGGTCTATGGTTATGTTGGTAATAAAAGTGCAACATTTCCACTTCAGGTAATAACACTATATTTATAACAGAATCTCAACAAACCGGGTTTGATCTATTTGATAAGGCTAACTTCAATTTTGGTCAAAGGTCACGAGATGTAAACAGGGTTAGCGCCTAGAGCTAGCCCAAACCCTAACCAAGCCCAACAATCACGTCTTAGCGACCTAGACAAAGCTAGATCTAGCGTGCAGACCGGTGGCATAATTTATCCAAATATACAAAATACCCCTAATAAATCGAGTAGCACGACTAACCCAAATCTACCCAAATCCACCCAAATCTACCACTATTTCAACTCATATTCATATCACAATAATTTATATTGATATTTGATAATATACCGTTCTTTATGCCGAATGGTCATTTTTAAATTAAAATCACAGCTTTTAAGTGTCAAAATGCCCCTTAAAATGCGATTTCCAAGCTAGTTTGGAGGTCATAACTTAGCGACATAGCTCGTGTAATACACAAATCTAGCCTACTCCAAACCACCATTATTTCCACATATATCACAATTAATGTATATTGTTTTTTTAAAGTAATTATGCCATATTTAGCTTAATTTTCAAGTACCGGTAAGCTATTTCGTGATAAATATGAGTGAATTATTGCTTTTAAGTTGAAATAATGGTAGATATGGGTAGATCGGGCTACCCTCTCAAATGGCACAGTAGCCAAATATTATTAGTGTCCACGCCCGGATCCAGGATTTTGTCGAGGGGAGGGTCTATACAAACCGACACTAAAATCTTGGAATCCCATTGCTGACTGCGGGTGCTGGTCTGAACAGTGATGACTGGGACTTTGAGGGGGGCCACGGCCCCCAGGGCCCCCCCTGGATCCACGCCTGGTGTCCAGCATAACTGTAAAGAATAAAATGCTCTTCACATTACATATATATATAAGCTACATAGACATATACTGGAAACAGAACTTGCCAGTAGCTAATTAACTTGGAGTAACTATCACAAACAACCTAATGTGGGGTAAGCATGCACAGATGACAATAACAAGGCTCTAGGCTTCATACAGAGGAATTCAAAGTGTGCACATCCCCAGTGAAAGTAGCTACCTATTCAGCTGTGTAAAGAGCATCAGTGGATTATGCATCTACAGTTTGGGTTACCCCTCATCAAGCAACTTGAATCAGTCCAGCGTAGATCCACCAGATACGTACACAACGACTACCACAGCAGAACACAAGGATCATGCGTCACCAAGATGATGTATACCTCCACAGGGGGAAGACCAGCATGGCTTAGTTGATATACCTCGTCAGAAGTATCTCCGAAACAGCGATTCTTTTACCGAAGGCCAACACAGATTCTACCAGGAGAGAATGCTAGATGACACTTAAATCTGCTTCTTCCCCACAACAGCTAGAGACTGGAACCAGCTTGCAGAAAGTGTAGCATCAGCCACCTTCTAGGACGAGTTCAGATCCACTTTATCAGACTACAGCCACATTTGTAAATAGTTTTAACTGTCACGCTTAATCTTAAACTGTTTAAAGTCAACTTTTTAAGCTGAGTGCCATCACCATGACTTTCATTGAACTACCCTGGTACTAATTATCTGAGAGATTCCAGTTCAGTATATAGAAGATTAAAGCTGTACCACTTTGTTATACATGTATATATGATAGGACATATACACAGTGGTTATTAAGTACTTGATGACAAATTGAGGAAATAGTAATCTTATTTTGTGAACTGTTTGTAAATTAAAACTTAAAAACATAGACATAAAAACATTTGAAAATTTTCAATGTTATTTTCATGTACTGATCTGTATTGTATTGTGTAAGTGTTGTGTAATGCCATGCCATACTATAACATTGTAACAACATATTTTAATTATTTTTATATACCCATAAATGGCATGTGAGACTAAACCAACTGGCTAGCCTACAGGTTGGGTGTTCAATTCCTGCATTGGCTGAGAGAGTCCATCCGGTTTTTCCTGCGCGTTTCCCCCTTGTCACTGATGTGGGACGGAGGGCCTGACAAGGACAGCTGTTTAGTCGCTTGGGTGGGAAGAAAAACCGAGGTCCTGTGTACACATTGGCGTGCATATAAAAGATACCTTTATGGTTGGAATTTGATCTAAAAGAATAGGCCCGTAGTGCCGCTGTCACGGCAAAATTTGTCTCATAGCACACTGAGTGGCGTATGTCAAGTTTGGAGCAGAACAGTAGGACGTTAAACCGCATTTCAATTCATTGTGATACTAAATGCTGCATGTCATAAATAATTTATTTATAATTACAGGTTTTAGGATTTGATGTAAGCACCATTAATTCTGTACAATTCTCAAATCACACTGGTAATTATTTACTATGAATTGTTGCATATTAAAATAAGACACTTAATGCTAATTGATAATATTATTTAGTAAATAATTACCTCCTAATATACCCTTAAAAATAATCATGTGTTACTCTCTATGTCAGCAAGTAATTAGACTTCATTCCATTCCTCTTTTACATTTACCAAGGTTGTAATTTTCAAAATTGTCTGGGGGACACACCCCATTCTAATGGACTAAACCTTTTTTTTTTAGGATATGGAAAATTTAAAGGACAGGTTCTAGACTCCAATGATATTGGTGCATTATATGAAGGATTGAAACAAAACAATTTACTGAAATATTCTCATGTTTTAACAGGTAGTATACAAGTTTCATGTCAGCTATATTAATATTTATAAATGGTTACTTGGTGGTACACTATATTGTTTTGATGCAGGGATAGTAGTGACTACTATCCCTGCATCAAAACAATATAGTGTACCACCAAGTACCATACAACTAGATGAAGATATTTTGTGATATTCAAGCTCATGTAGTCTATTTAAAAATTATATACATTTATTTACCTCAACAGTTGGTTAATGAAGATGATAAAATTCATAATCATGTTCATATCCATGACTATTATAATTATGATCACAATCTTCAAAATCTGCTTACAATTCAAATATTAACACATTAGATACACCAAATAACCTGACACTCTTGATGACATAAATTACCATATAATAGACTGAGAATTCTGCCACTTTAATTTAAATGTAACATCGGATCACAATGGTAACTTTTAGAACGTAAAAGATTTCACAGACCAAATCTCACAAAACAACAACAAATTAAATACATCAAAAAAAGTGTTTTGAAAAATTAGGATTTTATGGGGTCAGAAATGGGGTATAAAATGTGTCTTTTAAACTGTTAGGGTTAATACAA
The DNA here is from genome assembly GCA_963678685.1 of Patella ulyssiponensis. Classification (NCBI taxonomy): domain Eukaryota; kingdom Metazoa; phylum Mollusca; class Gastropoda; family Patellidae; genus Patella; species Patella ulyssiponensis. The sequence goes on along the minus strand of OY783226.1, from coordinate 26,676,035 downwards.
CCCATACAGTTCTATGAAAGATGCAATTATATACACTGTTAGATGCATAGTGTGTAGAAGTGATATATAAGTATTTACTAACTGGGTTCTTCGTGAGTATATCCTCATATCACATAGAATAATTGAATGGGTCAGAAATGGGGTGTAAAATGTGTCTTTTACAAGTGTTAGGGTTAGTACAACCTCTACAGATCTATGGAAGATGCAATAATATCATGGTTGACAACTGGACATTGAGAAGTCACCAAGAGAAAGGCCACGGCCGAGAGGGCAATGTGTTACATTGTCATGACAAGACTGGCACATCATACCAAATTTTCATTGAGAAGTAAAGCTGTTATGATTGCAAGTCATTTGTTGTGGAAATCAGGCAGTGGTGTGTATTCATTGTGTCTGAGTATAGTAACAGAGGGAGAAGCCTGTAGATTTTCAACAAGATATGATTATAACAGTTGATAAATCTTGTCTGGACCTTGTTTTTTTTTGTCCCATATCTGTTCTTTGCCAGGTCATTCATCCTGCACTTCTGATAAAGGGAAACCATGCTGGAAAATTCTGGGAAAATTTTTCTACCCTCCAGGTTAGCGTCAGAACTTTACTTGCTGAGTCACCATGGCTCCTGTTTCATGATTTGATCTTGCAAACAGAAATGTTGGTCATTGAAATCCTGTTCCCATGAAGTTGATTGCTTGATAACATTTGATGAAAAGATAAATGTGCAAATAATTCATTTTTGTCATTTGTTTGTTTGGGGATTTCGTGAATTGTGACCTGTTGGTTTGTTTTTAGGTTATATTGGTTCCAAGAGTTTTTTGGAAAAGGTTGGTGAAATGGTCAGAGAAATCAAAGCTAAATCTCCCACTGTAAAATATGGTAAGTTAGTTTCTTTTATTTATAAAAAAGTCATGACTTGCATTTAAAATGAAAGTGCAACTTATTTCAGAAGCTGAAGCTTCATTGTACGGTGACCTTGGATATCAAATAGTTATTAATCCATTAGGAAACAGGTGGTTCAGACAACCAAGTAAATGTTTGCACACAATGAGAAAACCATGATAAAACTAATGATAAATTTGTCTTACTATGTGACTCATGTTCAAAAAAATAGAATAGCTTAGCAATCATTAAGACAGCTATCCAAATATATTTGAGAGAACAGAAACATTGATCATTTTTACACTCCAACATTGAAATGTGATCGTATATTGTCATCGCCCCAGTCTGTCTGTGCTTGTGTACACTCTGGAGGCAATAGTTAATATTCGAATGACATTAGTTGTATACACAGTATTAAAGGTCTTGAGTTAACGAGGCCTGTTGATTTTCAGCAATTACTCCCAAAGTTATGGCCCTTTATCACTTGAGAAATCGTGTTTAAGTTGATGAGACAAACAATCAAAACAGATTCTAATGATTTCTGATAACTATATAATGGGTTGTTACTTGTAATCAGATTTTAAGTGTGTTGTAACTGTTTTCATAACTGACTAAAGAAAAAAAATATGCAACAACCCTTGATGACTCATCCGATGCAAGAACCCTTGTAGATTGCCCGGACGACTAATTAGCTGCTGTGGGCGTATGTTTCGTTGCCTGGCAACCTATCTTTGTTTATTTTAGTATGTGATCCTGTGATGGGAGATCATGGCAAGATGGTAGGTTATAATGGAAAGATAATTAATAAAGATAGGCTGGTGGGTTATTGTATCAATATTGTATATCCCATTCTATATTTATACTTGTAACAAAAAAAAAATATAGGGGGTTGGGATGGCCTAGTGGTCTAGAGTGCCGCGCTTCGCCCTCTAGCTGGCCTGTCACCTCTGGCTTGCGGCTCTAGTTTCGATCCCTGGTGTGAGCGTATGTGGCATGGAGATAGGGACGCCTTCTCAACCTCGTGGGTTTCCTCCAGGCACTCCAGTTTCCTCCCACTGCTAAAGCCCTACGCGCAAGCGAATTATTGAAATAAAATTGAAACCATATGTTAGTCCAAAAATGACCTAGTTTGTGTCGAGTGGACGTTAAACCCCATTTCTCTCTCTCTCTCTCACTTGTAATATATAGGCTACTTTCAAAAATTATTTATTTATTAGTCTGTCCACATAACTTACAATCATATAATGTTCTAGATTTCTCCTTGACAAAATAGGCTGTAATTAGCAACCAGAATTTACATCTTGATAAAATATTTCATGAATAGCTAGCGATTGTATTGGAATCTACAGTTTGAATCCAATTAAAATAAACTTGCTTTGTGGCTTTATATCCATAAGATATAAGCTGCTGTCCGGGCAAAATTCCTATCATAGCACATTATATGGTATATGTCCCTCTTCATTAACCCAGTTCTTTTAACTGGGAATAGCCAACACACCAAACTAGTCCTTGTTTGACGGCAGCCATTTGCAAAATTTTTCTAAATGTGAGCATTTTTACAATTTCTGCTGCTCTTTTGTATTTCATAAAAAAAAAATATTTTAGACACATTTTGCTTTTTATTAATCCTTAATCTGTTAAAATATTTTAGAATATAGTATTTTTTTTTTGTTAAAAGAGTTTATACATGTGAAATGTATATTTTCAGTATGTACCTCAGGAATTATTACCAGTGTATAGAGATGTCATCATTCCATTAGCTGATATTATTACGCCCAATCAATTTGAATTAGAGTAAGTTTTGATATCTGCCCACATTTTCATTTAAATATAGGTCTATATCCCAAAGATCTTGGGTTCCTTTCGATATTGGCATGTAACTTATCGTAACTTAATTTATTATTGTACCTGATTGTAATCAAAATGAGGTCTTTAGCTAACCCTAGCCCTAACCCACAATCTCATGACCTTGATCAATTCTGCAGGTGGCCTTAATATTTCCACCTAACCCGCTTTATAGCTTGTGGACCCTCTAATATGTCACTATTGTCACCTTTACATCATAGCTACGATTGGGTTGAAATGTTGTGAAAATCGGACCGAAACTCCTCTGGCAAATTGGTTGTGGAATTGTTAACTGTCTAGATGCCACACTTTTTGTCTTATTTAGATGAAACATAAGATGTATGTATATTCAGCATCAAAAGGTTCTTGGATGAGTTTCATGCTCATTAGACCTTCTATTCTGGAATTATGTCCCCTGCTCATTTACACAAAATGTGAAATATGTACAAGTTTGTGCGATTCAGATGAAACTTAAAATATTTGTTTAGGGTCAGTAGTGCTTGGATAAGTTTGATTTCAATTCTAGAGTTATAGCTCCTAATTCCTGGAAGGTCTACAATTTTTGTCTGATTCCAATGAAACTTAAACAATATGATAAGAATCAGCAGATCTTGAATGATTTCGATTTTGTTGCCATTAAAAACTCAACTCGCATACAGTGTGATGCATGGGGACAATGAAAGGAATAGTCGTGTTGATTTTCCCTGTTCCCCGTCCATCTCTTGCAAAATGTGAGCGTATCATTTGGGTAACCATTTATTTCTTACATTACATGTATACTGTTGAACCTTGTCTTATTCTATAGAGTTACTATGATAAACAAGAAAGCAAAGCAATAAAATTGGCTTCAAGATCACTGACCAACTCGTTCTAAGGAACAGGTGTAGTTAGTTTATGGTATTCTGTTCATTAAGTATTCATTTATTAAATTATTGATATGTATTACAGATTATTAACAGAAGTGAGTATAAGAAGTATAGAAGATTGTGTAAAAGCTATAGATATATTACATGAACGAGGTGTTCTAACTGTTGTTTTAAGTAGTAGTCTTCTGGGTAATGATGGACATTTACTCTGTATAGCTAGCTCTTTAATAGGTAAAATTATATTCTGTTGTTTATTCAGCAAGGAAACTCCAGTCATTACTAACTACAGATTTTGATGAACATTTTGATATACATGTACTCTTATTTCATGTGGTAGTATTTTGTTAACAGCCAGATTTTGGGACAGCCCTAATGAAGAACTCTATCAAAATTCATAGTTGCACAACAAATGATTTTGTGGACATTGAGGTTCAACAGTTCATGTTAATTACTTCTTGTTTACTTTGTAGACTCTCGTGAATGCTCTTATGACAAAAGTTATAATCTATTCTATTGCAAATTTACATTCAATGTAATTATGTTGCCAGGCAACACTGTATAAACTGCATTCAAACACAGGCCTTAATCTACTTTATCATATTTACAGCAAATTTCTAAGTTTGTTTTTATTCAATAATTACACATTAAACAAGATTTTGTTTTGAATGATATTTTAGGAAAGAAAAAAGAATCCTATAAAGTAGAAATGCCATTTTTACCTGCAACATTCTCTGGAACAGGAGATTTGTTTGCTGCAACCCTTTTAGCATGGATTCACAAAGATAAAAATTTAAAGGTAAGAATAGAGGGACAATTTAATGAATGAAGAGAGAAATTATTATTGCTTTCATTTGATATGTATTGTAATGGCAGAAAAAATACAAAAACATTGGTACTGTTTCAATTTTACTGGATGAACAGCCTACAAACATCTCAAGGTAATATAATAAATATAACTTTCTAATCAGAGAAAATACATTATAGATTGCCACATCTCTGTTTTACCTGAGTTTAATGCTTTTGTTGTTTTCAGACAGCTATAGAAAAAACAGTATCAACACTTCAAGCTGTCATAAGAAGAACTTTAGATCATGCTACATGTGAGTATAACATTAAATACAAATACATGGCAATCTATGGAGATTGAAATTTTTATATAAATACCCTTGATGACATGGGCGGGTAATATAACATCCTTTCTATCATCATAATGTACTGTCATTTATATCTGATAATTTTACTCCATATGACTGTAATATCCAAATCAAACAGAATTATTTCTGTATGTGCTTCCCCATTTATCTATATAAATAAAATCAAAAGATGTTTGTGTGTCTTTGCCCATCACGCTATATCGCTGCACTGCACCCCACATATGTGGTATCAAATTAACCAGCATGACCCCGTGAATGTTTTAGGCCATCGAAATTGGGCCCTGGGCAAATTTGCTTGTCACCACAATCCACCCCCACATACGTGGTATATGTTTTAGGCCATTGGATTTACAAGATTAACAGCTTATATCAATCCTCACTTTCTCCATGCTCATATTTTAGTTAAAGGCAAGTTGCGCTTGATTAAAGATGCATTTATGTAAGCATAAGATAAAGAGCTTGTCATACTTGCCATAAAAGTTCATAAATAGATAATGAAATATGTATATATTGAGAATAACTATATACTGTGTGAAGTTATGGGTATTTGACGTTTTGATAAAATGTAGAGTAGATTGTTTATTATCCAAGCAATGGTATTTCATTAAGTCTTGATTACCTATTTTATCATTATGTACCCCAACGTGGAAATGTGGTCTTATATTCTTGTTGCCTCCGTCCATTTATGTGAACACCCAACAGAACAGACTACATTTAGTATTTGATCTTTTTGAAATTTTTATTAACATTAGTAAGATTCAGTTAATTCCATCTGAGGGTTATGGTCCTTTTTCACTTTTATATCAATGTCTTGTCAATGTTCCCATTACTTACAAAAGAATAAATGTGTGGCAACCCTTGTCAACTGCTCTGACATTTAGCGTCTGTGAAGTGTGTGTTTTACTGACTGGCAACCAATCTTTAAACTCTTAAATGGCAGCAGTTCTAATCTACTTAAATTCAGAGCCATCCGATGACCCCGAGAAGTGATAGTCAGATTTAGTTCTTACATAATGCATCTTACTTTACAACCAGATAATTGAAGTGTAGGTTATTAACAGACTTTGTGTTTAACTTTTCAGATCTAGCCGGTCAGGAAAAACCAACAACGCATCAACTAGAACTACGATTAATACAAAGTAAAAAAGATATAGAAAATCCTGATATATTATATAAAGCGTTAGATGTCTGACGTTAAATGTACATCCCTACTTTTATATGATGTGTGTGATTAGTTAATGTTTGATTAATTTTAAAATCAATACAAGGTTAAATTATTCCAAATAGAGTGATTTTTAAGTAAAGTATTGGAATTATTTCCTACAATATAATGTTATAAATCAACCAAAATAAATTTATTCTCCATAATTAGGACTAATTGTTGTTAGTACATGTAGTTGTGTTCAGGAGCACATAGTACCCAAAGGGCTTATGATTGTCGTCAGTTTACAATTTCAAATTCTTTAGAAATGCCGAATTAACTTTGACCAATTTTCATATGTAGGTGGCATCAAGGATGTAAATTGAGATTTAAAAGTGAGATGTAACGGAACAACTTTCTATAATCATCAGAAACATTATTCAGAATTGTTCAGAGCTCATGTAGAAACTTATCAAATAAATTTACAACTTTTAACCAACATGAATATGGTTAACTCTGTAAGCTTGGTGCTTTTTTATGCATAATATTTATCCTATATATAGCTACACCACAGCTTTTTTAACATATTTAACCTGATCGAAATTATGTTACTGTCCATTGACTTGATTATTATCCAGATTTAATTACTTCAGAGACCAGTTTACTGTCTACAGTACTTTAGTAAACCGTAGACACTTTAGAAAACTTTATATATCTCTACTACCTTATAGAGTCTGCAAACACTTATCACATCACATAATATTGTACGTTATGTTAACTGAAGATTAACAGATAGTTTAGACATTATTTCATTATCAGGAATCATCTGAAATATAAAATGATATTAAAGATACATTAGTTAATAGTTTAATAAAGAGTTGGTCATTCTTGCTATAATAATTCAAAAATAGATGATAGAAAAAAGAAAATATTGAAAATTGAAGCCAAATTACTTCATTCTGAGCCAAATTATCACTGTTTATTGTTTTGATAAGATGTGTGCATAGTGGTTAACTAGCGCACTGGTATATTCGCGACTAGTTAAAATCACAAGACTCTGATGCCATCGAGAGTTGATTATGGTCTTTAATAATTCTGAAGACCCATGCATGCCAGCATAATAACCAGGGTGTGTATGTATATATATATTGTAATATTATTTGTTGATTACTTATATATTACTACCACTTTTGCTTATAACATTAAGCCCTTCTGGTAAACAACATGTTTATTTGCCTCAAGTATATTACGTTAACTATTTCCTTCTGTACAGGCTATTATAAAGTGTACAAAGATCCAAATATTACAATTACCTTCACAAATTCATCCTTTCTTATTTCCCCTGGTTTTTCTAACTCAGTATGATTTAAAGCTCTAAATGTTAAGTCTAAGATAATATTATCACTGATACTTTCACCAAATATTATTTTATATAAACTAAACATTTCACCATGCTTTAAAACACCAACATTGTTATCCTCAAATGTTTCAAATAAAAACTCTTTTTTCACCATGGCTGAAGTGTCCGGGCTAAGAATGCCACAAATAGCCAGAAACTCTTTTGGATATATACTGTTTGAATTCTTGTCCATATAATGCTTTATGATGAATGGAACTAATCTATTTCCAGAAAATTCTGGAATTGAAACACATGTATTGTATGGTATTCCATTGATCCCTCGTTCTGATGAATCATATTGTGAATATCTCTTTAACAGCTTCTCTAATTCTTTCGTTTTAACTGGGAAAAAATAAATATCAATGAAATGAGACTTTCAGTTTATTTATTAGTAATTGTACATGGTTTGTGTAACTATAATTCCTCTATTACCAGCTAGCTAATAAAAATATATTTACAAAATAACAGAACCTTTTTTAATATTGGTACTAAAAGCTTTTAAATTTCTCGCCAAGTACAAATTGATTAAAATGAATTTAATAATTAGTCTTCTTTGTATTTGGAGAAATATAAAATTGTCTATTTCATGGAAAAGTATTACATTGAGTTGCTTTTCGGGATAACATCCAGTCCTTGTTGAAAATTTGGTGTATTGAGATAAAATTAACTGTGTTTAAAAATGGAATTAAAAAGAATAAATAAAGTGATTTTGTATGTAAATTTGTTTTCTGGTAAAATTTATCTTCATTGAAAATTTAAATCTCAAGATAAAGCCAGTGTTAAGATACAACACAGTAAACCAGAACGGAAACTAAAATTGCAACAAGTCAACTTATAAAGGCAAACATTTAAACGTATTGAGCTTGTCCCATCAATAACCAAAATAATACATCAGATCAACCCAATTTCATACACAAAGAGGATCAGCTTCTTTAACATACATGGTGTTTTGGCTGATATTTCTTCTAGTTGCTCTGGTGTTAAATGGGATGCTTCATTACCCTGAAATTTATAAGAAAATGTGGTCATCAAGGGTAAACATTTTATGGCCCTATTATAATACAGATTGATCAATAACATTTTCTAGATCTGACTGTAAAGTAGCTAGACTATAGATACTATTATTTAGATACAGTTATAATCTGCTCTCCTGTTTAAATTTGAATGTGAGCAGTGGCCTAGTATTTCGAATGGAATATACAGTTCTATCCATTCCATTAAGACAGTACAGAAAAATTGCTCTGTCTCCCTCGATGACCGTTGTGAGGCCCTCAATTGAGTATGCCAACACAGCTTGGGATCCCCACTTACAGAATGATATCAAAAGAATCGATATGGTCCAACGTAGAGCTGCAAGATATGTCGTCAACAACTACAAACAAACAGCTAGTGTAACAGACAAACATAATAAGTTGTTAAGGATGGACATAAGACATAAACAAGCAAGGCTGATTATGCTTTATAAGATCCAAAACAACCTCATTAACATCACAACAGACAAGCTAATCCCACCAAATAGGATAACTAGACACATGCACCCTCAAACTCGATCAAACCTTTCAAATTCCATCTGCCAGGAATGACCCCAAGAAATCCTCCTTCTTCCCAATAACAATGAGAGGCTGGAATGCCTTACCACCAGACATTCCATCCTCCGACACTCTCAAGATCCTCATGTCTAGGGTGTCTGGTGCTCTATGAGCCTCGACACCATGTCATTTTTATCCTGTTTTTAACATTTCATCTCTTTTTTATAACTTTTCATCCTCATGCCGGCCATGCGCAAACCACGCCGTGTCAAAATGATCAACCATGATCCTGGACACTACCTGGTAGAAGAATGATATATACTACTTTTGGTTGGGTTTGTGTATCCAACCGGCATCGTTTATAATTTATAGCCAGTTATACTCCTGCTAATTATAAATTAATGGACATTTCTATAATGTAGCCTATTTAAATGGGAAAAGGTTTCATTAGTTCAAGGCCTAGTTTCATAAGTGATTAGTGTATTGCTTTATAGTGAGGGTTACGGTCGATTCACCCACACAACATTAGAAATATAAAGAAAACACACCATTTTTGATGCGATCGCACCTGTTTATTTACATTATCACCAAGGGGGCCTTTATAAGTTTTCTTCAGTCAAGAATAATTCAAGGGGGTTAACTCTGAATAGTGAAGAGATAGTCTCGTTCATCTAAATTGACACAGGGCTCCAATACAATAAATTTCTGCATTTATTTAATAATAAGCACTCCTTTCCCTCCCTCCATCCCTCCCCATCAACAACAGCATTAATTCATAGTTGAATGTTCCTAAAGGATGATAAACCGCATTATAGGCTATTGATTGGAAATAAATTTAATACATAAGTTAGGTTCCGTTCCATAATAAAAACCGTATGCTTTTCTTTTTCTCAGCTTTATTGATTACAAGTAACTGTGACTAGCCTACAATTTTCATTTGCGATTGCAGGCCACTGTCATAGTAATTACTGGTGATTGTGTAGATGATATGAAGAGAGTGGTGGGTGTCTAAAAATCCATTGAGTCAATTAAATGGCATAGGCTATGGTTTCTTAAATCCCCACTTGAACGTGACAAAAAGCGTGAGTACGGTGGCCTGTATAACGGTACCTCGTGGGTTTTCTCCGGATCCTCTGGTTTCTGAATACTGCTAAAGACCCCTACACACATGCGAATTATTGAACCATATGTTATTCCCGAAATTATACCTAGTTTGTGTCGCGAGTGGACGTTAATCTCTCTCCCTCTCTTATATCTCGCTCCGTCTCTCTATTTCTGTACCGTGTGTACAGACGAACAATGCATACTTTCCAATGAAAAATATTACACAATCGTCAAAAAATGTATTTTCTACAGACTTATTTGCAGAATAATCGTATCTTAATAGAATGGCATGGTGAACCTTATATTGAACATAGGCCTAAGGCTAGCCACTGCATGGTGTCTTTCTTATATAATATAGGCTAATAACCCCGATATGCATGAATGGTAAAAACAGTCAAACCACTGTTTTTTTCTAATTTCTGACGCCCTTTAACTACTTTCTTAAATGTGTACAATAAAAAATTACATAGGCTACCGGTATTTAATGTGTGTAATGGAAATCCACCCTTGCGCCCTATAAATCCAGTCCAGGATACCAACACAATCATCAATGATTGTCAGCCACACTCAATCATATACATGTATATAATTTAATTTTTAAATCGGACTTCATAATAGGCTAATAGGCCATACTCCAGGGTATATTCGAAAATACGTGAAGATTACGTTTATGTCTCAGATTGCATAGAGAGGCAATCAAATATTTGAACATATTATAGGCCTACGTGAAACAAAATTACAAGCTATCTAGAATAGAAAGGTCCGTCGAGGACAGCAACAAAGTATCATATTACAAGTACAAAAATAAAGTACGGGCATAAATTCACAGCACTCACATACGGGCTTTTTAAAAATAAAATGATTATTATGCCTATATGATTTTTATGCCAGTATTTCTAAAGCCACACCCGCGGTGATCGAAACACCAGATCTATGGCCAGTTAAAATTGGCCACGTTACATTATATTTATCGAATATAGGCCAAGAAATTTAGTAAATCAAGATATTGTGTTCTAAAAATTTAAAAATAACTCAAACTGGTAACATTTATGTAAAAACACAGTGATTTCACCACGGTTCTGTGCACTGAACTGTGTATTAACGATTTCACAACCAATCGAAATCAAGTGCATGATGGGAATGGTGTTGTGCAATATCAAGGCTTCGCGGAGCACCTATAAATACCGTGAATGAAACGGACTCTTTACATAGTAAAAAATGTGAACGTAACGAGTGTGTGCATTGCACCCGGTGATAAAATCTGACATTGCAGAAAGCCCCAGAGCAGCCAAAACAGTAAAATGGTAAGCATACAATTATGATATGGTTTGATTTTATTGTGGCATGTGTATATACAATTTTACTTCTGTCAATAATTGGTCGGTGAAAAAAAAAGACATGAAAAAAAAATCTCGTAAAATTTAAATATCTACCGAATTCCACTAATAATTGAGTTAATTGGGAAAACACAAAAGGAGTGATTATATGCCCGCTTCTTCACGGCGACATGCCAGCATCTATACCTTTTTTTAATTTCCTGATATAAATAGATCAGAGGTAACTAAACGTCTTACCCGCAAAAATCGCGGCTTGACTCGGTATACACTTGACGTGGTTCCTTTTGCGTAGGGATGGGGTTTTGATAGAACCTACTTCAGTTATTTTGTTCTCTGTTCGTACAACTATTTTATTCGAAAATTATTTATCACCTTAGGCCTACATCACTTTTACCATTGTCTGTATAAAACTCTCTGAAATAGCGAGCTTTTCAATTGTATAATACTAGGCTGCTTACAAAAACTGGATATTCTTAAGCCGGTCGCGTACTACTGTATTTTATTTTGTATGTCTTAACTATCTTAGTTATAAAAATGTCATAATATATAAGGTTGCCAAACCGGGTACCGAGTCAAACTAGTGAGGGCACTCGCATTCCTTATACGAACACTCCGAATTGGAACCTCGGTGTGGATTGAGATAATTTGTTTTTGTGTGTGTGTGTGTGTGTGGTGGAATGGGGAGGGGGGCGGCTCACACACTGTTTCCACTAGAGCTACCATGGACATTATTGCACTAATGATTCTCCCAATCTGGATTTTATTACCGGTACTGTATTGATACAAAAGTATTAAGACCTTGTCAGCAGCTTATAGAAAAAGTAACAATGTCGCTTTAATTTTAGGTAAACCTCTCGAAAGAACAGCTTGTTGCGGTGATGAGCCGTCAGAGTAATATCAGGAATATGGTAGTTATTGCTCATGTTGATCATGGTAAAACTACCCTGACTGATTCTCTACTAGCTAAAGCTGGTCTTATCTCCCAAGATCAAGCTGGAGATAAGATGGCCACCCATACCAGAGAAGATGAAAAATTGAAAGGAATAACCATCAAGTCAACGTAAGTCATATGAAGCGAAACTGATAAAATCGTCAACAGCCAGATTCTAACTGACAACTTCTAATTCTAGCTCAGAGATTTACGTCCCCAGCATGCCAGAATACCGAGTCCTGTTTCTCGAAATTTTACCAAAAGATAAAATTCAAATTTTAGTAGATACTCCAATTTTGATAGGCTAAGCACTAAAATCAATCAAGTATTATCCAATCAAATTACTAAAATTTGGATTTTGTCTTTAGTTAAAATTTCGTGAAATACATATTCTATAAGAGCACAACAGAATTATTGTTAATTAAACAAAGACTTATGGTCCAAATGGTATTCAAATCTACCAATACTTAGTTTATTAAAAGGTTACAATGGTTTGTATGATTTCAAAATTACTCGGGGAAAACCCGTAACCTGACAATACACGTGTTTATGTGAAATAAAGTTTGATATACAAGGATTATAAACCTATGTATTCTTACTTTTATTTTATTATATTTATAGTGCCATCTCATTATATTATGAAGTTGAACGTGATGATGTTAAAGATGAGAGAGAAGTTGTTGAGAGTAATGGATATTTAATTAATCTAATTGACTCTCCTGGTCATGTTGATTTCTCATCTGAGGTAACGGCAGCTCTTCGTGTGACAGATGGGGCAATGGTTGTGGTCGATTGTATATCTGGTAGGTAACTATTATCTATATATCAAGCATTACAGATCGGGTATTTTTATTCTTAGATTTTACGTTATGTCGGAAACCATTCAATTTTAATAGATGGCTTAATGCTTAAACTTGCATTATGCAAAAGCAAAATCTGCCTATTACGTGTCTTTCCTTAGGCCTGAAATGTTATCTAAATTATTAATTAGACATTAATTAACTTATCCAGACCATAATAAACTCTCGATGTCAAGGCTAGCCTTCGATGTAAGCTGGATTAGATTCAAATATGCCGCTGAACGGCCATTGTAATTAAATCACAACATTGGATAATCGAGACTACTCTGTTTTTATCAATGATTTTAGTAATGATGACAGAGGCTATTCAGAAATTTCACGCATTCCGTTCTCGGCCTATAGTGGATCAATTTGACTGAAATTTTCAACAAATTACATTTACACTATATAGTTTTTAACTATTATAGTGAGAACTGCCAACTCTTTATCTTATCTCCCATAATGTATCTTTAATTACCGTGTTGTTGTTTTGTTCTACATTTCAATTATTGAGACCAACTTTGTTTCATTTTTATAGGAGTTTGTGTACAGACTGAGACAGTTTTAAGACAAGCCCTAGCTGAATACATTAAACCAGTTTTAATGATGAATAAACTGGATCGATGTATTTTTGAGAAACAATTATCAGCCGAAGAGATTTACCAAGGCCTGAGAAAAATAGTTGAAAACGTCAACGTTATATTGTCTATGTATGGTGATGAAAGTTCTCCAATGGGGGATGTTTCGGTAAGTTTACAGGGCAGATTATACAATATAATAAAGTAATTTTAAAAAACCCAGACACAGTTCTAGAATACAGGGTCATTTGTGATCATTTAGGCAATTTGTGGGGGTCTTGTAATATAATTCTGCCTTTCAACCACACTTGACAAAAACGTCCAGGGTAATGGTATGTTGATGCATTATGTACTTTCAGCTTGATCCAGTAAAAGGCAATGTCTCATTTGGTTCTGGTTTGCACGGCTGGGGTTTCAATTTGAAAACATTCGCTAAAATGTATGCGAAGCTGTTCTCTATCTCAGAGAAGAAGATGATAAGCCGCTTGTGGGGAGATAACTTCTTTAATCCACAGACGAAAAAATGGAGTAAAACTGAGACAGATGGTTCTGTTCGTGGATTCAACAAGTTTATTATGGAACCTTTAATGAAGGTGAGGGCTTTATGCTTTCGAATGAGTTTAAAATGTAGCTTTTCAAACTTGAATTAAGGTATGTGTTTTGTGTCGATGCCAGTACCTTTCATACTTATCATCATTTTAATCTTTCATAGGTTCTTCAAGCGTCTAAAGAATGTGAAAAAGAGACAACCAAGGAACTTGTTGCTAAAGTTGGCATCAAGTTAAATTCTGAAGAAATGGAGAAAGAGGGTAAAAGTTTTATGAGGACGGTGATGAAGAAATGGTTACCAGCTGCTGACGCCATGTTAGATATGATCATAAATCATTTACCTTCGCCAGTCGTGGCCCAGAAATACAGGACACAACTTTTATATGAAGGCCCTTTGGATGACGAAGCTGCCGTTGGTAAGTTTAATATAGGTTAAATATAATGCAGTACAAGTAAACGTATTGACTGGATATTGTGATGTCGATGGCGCTTTCGCTATCTCGGAAAAATACATTTCCCGATTTGTGACTGTTGAATTATAGAACATCGAATCTAGGTTACCTACATTGGAGTTTAAGAACAAACCGGATTGCACTTTGTTTTAAATTAAACCCATTACTGTTTTATAACTTATATTATCGTCTCAAAAAGTGTAACTCAATGACGGTAACGTTACACATCGAGTACGTTTGACGCCCGGCATACTCCTGGGTATTAAATACTAAATTGTATATTGACCAATGTTTATTTGTTTTGTAGCCATGCAAAGTTGTGATCCAAACGGACCTTTAATGATGTATGTATCGAAGATGGTGCCATCCCAAGATAAAGGCCGTTTCTATGCGTTCGGTCGAGTGTTTTCTGGAACTGTTTCAAGTGGATTACCTGTTAGAATTATGTGCCCAGGTTATACCCCTGGAAAAAAGAACGATCCAAATCTACATTTAACATCTATACCAAGGTAAGAAAACAGTTGTTTATTTTTATTTTCAATATCAGAATGTATTCACTTTCTTCCGTTTACTCGCGTTCACGCTTAATCCATGCTATTTCTAATAGTTTTATAACTTTTAGGGTTGTGGTTATGATGGGTGGAGCTGCCACTGGATTAAGTCAAGTGCCATGTGGTAATGTTGCTGGTCTCGGTGGTGTAGATAGATATCTTGTAAAGACAGGAACCTTGACATCTTATGAACACGCCCATAACCTGAAGGTATAAAATTATACAAACATATTCTATAGTTGTTGGTTAAAAAAAATAATAATTTAAAAACAAGTATGAAAATAACTTCGTAAAATTCATTGAGGCATTGGTTATGTGGGAGGTTTTTTTTTTGAAAAATGTTTGATTTGACTATGCATGTACGGTTACACCGGGCACCTTAAAATTAGAATGTATGCAAATATATCAATATAGCATCACTTATTTACTAATCAAATAAATCGTCATAACATATAATTCTATATATTTTCTGGTGCCAGTGATAATACATTTTTAATATTAAATACTTATATTTCAGGTTTTGAAATTTTCCGTGAGTCCTGTTGTTCGAGTTGCAGTGGACGTTGTTCACGCGTCTGATTTACCTAAGCTTGTGGAAGGGATGAAGAGATTGGCTAAAGCCGACACGATGATACAGGTAAATAATAAGATGTTTTAACGCAACAATGTAAAAAATTGAACAAACAGTTTTAAAATAAAATATGTAAATAATATATTATAGAGAGTCGTGTTATTATTTACAGTGTACTATGAATAGTGTGTATATTATTAGTTACAGTGTACTATTGTATATATTATTTTTTTTACAGTGTACTATGGATAGTGGTGAATATATAGTAGCTGGCGCTGGTGAATTACATCTAGAAATATGTTTGAATGATCTGGAAAACAAACACGCTGGTATTCCTTTAAAGGTCAGTATTCTAAAACAGATTTATGTAAAATGAGCTTTAGGTTGGCAGTGTCGCTGTAATCCATGTTCTAAAACAATGAGATCTAACTTATTTAACATTGCTAAAATAAGAGTATAACGTCTGACACTTCCCGTGTTATAAAACGGCACTATTTTGTATTTTGTAGAGAAAGAACCCGGTAGTGAGTTATAAAGAAACGGTAACGACCAGGTCTGATCGAACGTGTTTATCAAAAAGTAACAATAAATTACTGAGATTATATGCTACAGCTGAACCTTTACCAGAAGGTCTATCAGAGGAAATAGAAGAGGTTTGTAAAAAAAACATTATTACATATAA
Organism: Patella ulyssiponensis; assembly: GCA_963678685.1. Taxonomy (NCBI): domain Eukaryota; kingdom Metazoa; phylum Mollusca; class Gastropoda; family Patellidae; genus Patella; species Patella ulyssiponensis. The sequence continues at coordinate 26,659,631 of OY783226.1, read as the reverse complement.
ATTCCTATGATATATGGGGAATTTGTAGAATCGGATTGTAAAAAGGAATATGCCTAAGCAGCGAACACCGGTGTCCCAAATGCTACAATCTTCCTATAATTACAAATAAACTTATAGTGATTATTATTCTTTCACCAGGGTACAGTTACAGCTACACAGGACTTCAAAGAACGTGCTCGCTATCTGGACGATAATTTCGGTATTGAGAGTGGACTTGGTAGAAAGATCTGGTGTTTCGGTCCAGAGGGCAGTGGTCCAAATATATTGATTGATGCAACAAAATCTGTTCAATATATGCAAGACATTAAAGATACGGTTGTAGCTGGATTCCAGTGGTCTACACAGGAGGTGGGTATTACTTGATATTGTTTTAAATAAAATAAAATGGGCGTTAACGTCCTACTGCGTTAATGAAGACAGACATAAGCCATACAGTGTGCGGGAGAGAAAGTTTGCCCGGAAAACGTTGCTACGGGCTACTCTTATATCGAATTCCAACAACCAATGGATCTTCTGCGCGCACTCTAGTATATACACGGGACCTTTGTTGTCCCATCCGAACGACTAGGCAGCTGTCCGTGTCAGTCCCCCCGCCCTGCATCATCTGACAACGGGAAACAACGCCGGAAAATGTCTGTGAACTTAAGGCCAACACCGGAAGTGAACCTGCGCTCTTCAAGCTGGCGAGCTAGCGTCTTATACACTTAACTACCATGGCTCCCGATATTATTTTAAACATACATGTAGTTTAAAGGACATTAATTTTACAGTTGGCAGTCGAAATTTAGTAGGCCACAGCGCCGCTGTCCAACATTTTCCTCATAGGTTTTAAAGCAGTCACTGAAGCTATTAACTTACTAACTCAGCTAATTGGTTTATGTTTCAGGGAGTCTTGTGTGAGGAATCAATGCGAGGTATCAGATTTAATATAACAGACGCTCATCTCCATAGTGATCCTGCTCACAGACGTGGTGCCCAGGTTATTCCTACTGCAAGACGAGTTTTATTTGCTTCCGTGTTAACAGCTAATCCTCGATTAGTTGAACCTATCTATCTTGTTGAAGTGCAGGTAAGAACTCGACTAAAATTATAAATGAAAACAGAAAAGGGGTTACATCAGTGGTTCTCAACCAGTGTGCCGCGGCACACGGGTGTGCCGCAAAATCTTCCTAGGTGTCAGGCGAAATTTTGAACGACACACTAAGAAAATGCGAAAAAAACACATAATCCTAATTGAGTATTCACTGTAAGTTTATAGCTGTGTATTCCTTTATCTATATAGTTTGAGTCATTCGGTGTGTCTATGTCTGCTGTTGTATGGCGCCTGTGACTTGCCATTTTTTTATTTTGCAAAAATCAAATATTTTTCATACATAATTAGCTAAGTGTGCCGCTAGTTTCTCATGTGTTCCAAGGTGTGCCGTTGGCAAAAAAAAGGTTGAGAACCACTGAATAATATTCAGTAATCGTTGAAGTAAACAATAAAACTTAAAGGATTTAGTTAGTAAGAGATCTTGACGATTCGTGGATTATATGCCATTTTGGTCCCGGTATTTGTGGTGAGAAACGAATTATCATTTAGAAGTATGTTGTAGTGTACTGATGCTGTAATAGGAGGTGTATACAGCTCTGTTAATAAAAGACGTGGATTGATAATAGAAGAACATCGTCAAACTGGTACACCAATCTGTACCATGAAAGCTTATCTACCTGTCAACGAATCGTTTGGTAAGTCTGTGGGTTTATTTATTAATTGAGATGTCTAGAGCAATACACACAAAACCCAAATACCGCAGATTAGACAGAATAGGGTGTTAGCTCACAGGAAATATACTGATTTTTTGTTTAGCAAATTGGAGTTAAAGCTATGCCCATGAGGCAAATATCTACCCTCATTTATGATTCTGAGAAAAGTTTCGAAAATTTCTTCTCGAAACGGAATCGTGTTCAATGAACATAATAAATATCCACACAATTAATTAAATTGAAAACTACCATATCGTTAAATTTATTTTTTGTTCTGTGAATTTCAGGATTCGATAAAGAATTAAGATCACAAACTGGGGGCCAGGCCTTCCCTCAGTGTATATTTGATCACTGGCAACTAATGCCTAGTGATCCATTCGACCCAACATCAAGAGCAGCGGCCATTGTTCTCGAGACAAGAACAAGAAAAGGATTATCAACAAACATACCATCATTAGATAACTTTTTGGATAAATTATAATTCCAAATATTAATGTCCGCTCAACAATTGTTTTGTAAATGAAAAAGAAAATGTTACAATCTAATAAATAAGAAAATGTTAAAATCTAATAAATAAGAAGATAAGAAAATGTTCTTTGGTTATTGATGAATTAAATTTTTGGTTACTGGCTTATTTCGGCCAGTACGTATTTGGACTATTTCATTTCACGCGAAAGCAAATTGAAACAGGCCAACAGTGAGGCTGATGTACCCACGGAAATCCCCAAATAAATAGATGAAACATATATAATATATATATTATATTATATTATATTAATTAATCGCGCATTTATATTTTTCAAAAGTATAGAGCTATCAAATTGTATACACAAAGTTTCATGCTCTCTATCACACAGAATCAGGAGTATTTTGTCTCCTTACTGTAAAACTTGTGTAGAATCCGCGTCCAACAGGGATGTGAAAACAATGGATACGGAAGTGTTCTTCACTAGATAAATGTTAATAGAAGAGACACAAACACTGTTTTCATCGTTAGATGTTGTCGGTCCGATTATCAATTTTAACCGCTTACCGTAAGCAGGCAATGTTCATCATCGAACACCGTCAAGGCATTCGCCCAATTAATGCCTACACCAAGTTTGAACATTCTACCTCAATCAGAAGGACAGTTATTGTGTTCCAAAGTCTAGAGCAACCCAATTGCTTATCGCCGCTCTGCTTGTCATTATCGAACTTATTGACTTAATTAGAACTATAAAGTTATCGTGTCTCAAAGCATCAACCAATCAAATTGCTTATATCTGCTTACCCTTAGCAGAAAATTCTCATCTTTGAACTCAAGGCATTCACCCAATAGGCAACTACGACATTGCAACATATACACCGTGTATACGGTCCATGTATAAACCAAGTCAGTTTCCGCAGTTAAAAGAATAAAAGATAGGTTGCCATGCAACGAAACATACGGCCACAGCTGCTAAATCGTCCGGGCAGTCAACAAGAGTTTTCGCCTCTAGAGCGTCCACAAGCAGTTATGGACGCCGGACCGCCGGGGTCGACGACAATATACACACACATCAAAATATGGTCGTATGTTGTCGTTGCTCTTGTCCACAACTTCTTGCAGACTACATTTATCATCACATCTTTTTAAAATGCTGTCATTAATGAGACGGACCCCCGAGGCAGCGTAACTGCCGGACCACAGTGGCAAGATGGCACCCTAGGGGTCTCATGTACCCCGCTTGGTTGAGGTGGTACGGGCGCCCTACCCTGTTTTTTGAAATTTCGACCTGAAATCATAGTGACCTGTGGAGTATATTCGATTTCGGAGAAATGGTTCTTCATTACTTGTTTCTACAAAATATAAAAAAATATGTATATATTTTTTGTCCTCGCCATGATCAGTCACTGACATGCTGTTACGAAATGAAATGGGGTTTAAAGTTCAACTTGTCTGCGCCGACTGAACTTGTAAAGATTGGATAATTCTATCAACCAAACTGGTCATACTATACTGGGTTCTTCTTAAAATCGTTTGAACGGTGTACTAACGACAGCCTCTTTTGAATTATATTTACATAAAGAACGGAATTAGATTTTACAAATAGCAGTGTCTGGTCAAAGTAATTATTTTTTTTCGAAATTAGCAATTCTGCGCCAAAACCGAAGTCTGGTCCAGGAATTATTGCAAGAAAGGGGGTTTGCTAACATCGTTTCCAAATTATGAAGGCATATGTACACACTTAGCTTTTTAAAGAGAGGCTTGGCATCAATTTTTATTACGAATTAAACAGATCACATTCTGATTCAATTCCATTGAAGTAAAGCGTTAATTGTGATATCACAGAATATGTTTATATCATCAGTTTGAATGTCAATCCCATCCTACCGTCTGATGATAAAAGATAAAGCATACGACCGTCACCCTATTCATACAAAAGTAGCTGAGCAGGAAGGGGGAGCTTCCACAAAATAAAGAGAGTGATATCCGTGTTCTACATACTCAAAATTGTGTAATTTATCTAATAGGCTTAAAGGAGCTAAATCGCTAACATTTGGGACCTAGAAATTGACTCAAGTGGATCGCAACGCATATAATACTGTAATATGAATGTATATAAACTGATTTGCATTCAATTGTTTCCGTTTTTGCTCTAATTTCAAATCAGTTATGTTCGGCGAAATAAACCAGAAGTGTCAACCGAAGGCATTTTTTTTTAGCGTCTAGTTATTCCAGTCTACATGCGCCGTTTGATTTGGTACAATGTTTTTAGCCTCGTTCCTCGAGTCTCTTGCTAGAACTGGGGCTGAAACGCATTATGGTACACGATTCGTGTACCAATGGTAAAATATTTATTTTTTCTTAAATATTGGATATCAGGAGCCCATCTTTTTCCGGTAAGATCACATCATCAATTTTGATTTAAATTGACAAATAATTCGTGTTTTCAATGTTGAAGATTTTGGATGACATTGAGTTAAAGACTTAGCTCCTTTAAAGTTTAGTTATAAAGGCGATACTGTTTCAATTCAATTGTATATTTCTTAAAGTGGCTACGGTAATACAAATTTTTCCTGTGCGAATTCAACACAGTAGGCCTATATGGCTGAAACGTGTTTAAAAAACAACTAAGTGTTTAAAACAAAATATCTAGATTAAATGAATTTGTATTGATATTCACAGATATAAATTAAATATAGCCTGCCCTAAACAAAGAAAAATTGCGGCATGATAAAATTACGGCGTGGCATTGGACTACCGGTACTTAAACTGTGTATATTTAAATAATGCCTGGGCAAATCTCTTTTGGTATGAAAACTTTTAATTATTTCTAAATAGGTCTGTCTATCACAGAGTGACATGACATCGATTCGGTTTATTTAGCTCACAATAGCCTATTACTTTTTTATACTTCCGAATATTATTTTTTATCCTTCGGTAAATCAAAGTATAGAACTTTTTTTTTGAAGTAGCCTAGCCTAATAGCAAATTAAATAACGGTTTTTGAATTATAGCCTATTTGGATAAAAAGTATTTTTTCCCTGTGTAGCTTAGTGTAAATGCACCGGTACGTTGCAAGCGTTATCGAGCCAATGATCGACGCGATGTGAATGACGTCACTCTTAGAATGCATATAGTATAATCTTACACGGGGTTGTAGTTGTAAGAACGGAACTAAACATAATAGAAGAGACCCGAGCAATATACCTCTGCGAAGAATCAGATTGCAATAAATATTAATCTAAAGTAGCAATTGGGTTATTGCTTGTTTTGTTTTTCTTCTCCTCAAAAGCAACTACAGTTTGGGGTGGGGGGTATTTTTCAACTAACATGTTTGCGATTGTTTTCTGTTTACATTTTTAATAAATGGACACAGATCACTAATTTTTAGTCTTTCTCTCCCTTTCCCTTTTCCCCCTTTTGCATGGCGATTTTTGTTGACTTTTTGGTGTAGGATCGAAGAAAAGGGTTTAAAAATACATTTTCTGCCAGGTTTTGGTGAATATTCATGATTTTGAGGCGGAAGGATACAAGGGTTGTGAGGTTGGTTACGTTGAAAGGGAGGGCCGAAAATTGCTTGTTTAGTTGTCTCTACTTCCAGCCTGTGTATCTTAAGTTTTTCATGGTGAAACTCGTACATGCTTTTGGGCCAGAGTTTGCCACATGTTGCTCCTTCTGTGGCAGAAAGCGTTCTACCCAACGAATATTTGGGAAAAAGTTACAGCCGGTCTAAGAGACGAGAATTAACATTAAAGTCAATGGGGCAATGATTAGTGATCTGTGGCCAAATGAGAGAATCTAGACTCGATCATCATGCCAGGGTACGTTAGTTATCTCCCTTCGTTTGTTTTCGTCACGAGATAATACGAGATTTCGTTGTCAACGAGATAAGTACAAGAGGGAAAGATCTGTGGACAATATTGTGTTTTCGAGTCAGATTTGCCTTATTGTTACTACAGAATGGAAGATTTTCAATCAGCAGAAGAGGTAAGTTGTTAAACTGATAGATATTTTCGTGTATTTACTAGATATACTACTACTATAGTAGTAAGTAAATAATGACTCATCCGTCGTCGGCCATTCCACATCTCACCTGGCTGGGCTGGACCCTGGCATTGCATTTCGTCAAATAAATTGACTTGGCCTGTAGGCTCTACTCGGTCTGTTGTGATATAAACGCATAAAGACAGCGACAGGATATAACTTAAAGGGACAATAACACTCTTGGGGCTTTAAGAGCTGGGGGGTTGGGATGGCCTAGTGGTCTAGAGTGCCGCGCTTCGACCTCTAGCTGGCCGGTCACCTCTGGCTTGCGGCTGTGGTTTCGAGCCCTGGTGTGAGCATATGTGGCATGGAGATAGGGGCGCCTTCTCAACCTTGTGGGTTTCCTCCGGGCACTCCGGTTTCCTCCCACTGCTAAAGAAAAAAGACCCCTACGCGCAAGCGAATTATTGAAATAAAATTAAACCATATGTTAGTCCTGAAATGACCTAGTTGTGTCGAGTGGACGTTAAACCCCATTTCTCTCTCTCTCTCGCTTTAAGAGCTACCTGCAAATTAGTTCCTTTTGGAACTGTCTTTGAAAGTTTGAGCGCTACACAAAAACAGTTTCTATCCGGCCTGATAAACTCAAATTCAAATTGCAGTATGAAAATACCGTTCTTCCCCACCGCTGTTTTAAGGCTATTTTGGAATCCTTTTTTCACATTGATTCTACTATATTCGCCAAAGGAATCATTTCTTGCCACAGCTGACACACATTTATAAAGATTCAACACTATTTTCAAGTAGAATTCTGCAATTAACATACACGCACAATACTGGTTTTCAGTAGAATTAGATATGGCACTAATTATTACAAATCTACATTGACGAGGATGACAATGACACACGAAAATTTCCCTGTTGCTTGAGCTGTTAAACTAAAGTATGGGATTTGGCAGGTGACACTTCAACTGTCGATTAGTATTACTGTTATCCAGTTAGAGCTGTGGCAATTAAGTTACAGGGGGCATAATTCCACATATTAAAGTCGTGATGCAGAGAATTTGATAATTTCTTATCACAGTCAGTGAGTTGATTCACGGTCGTTTTGATTATGGTGCAAGTCTTGTTAGTTTATTATTTGTCAGTGAAAACAACAAAGCTAGCTGATACCACATTATTAATAATACCAACATAAAGTTCAAAAGAACAGCATTCCATAATGTACCACGACCAGTCTAGAAAATAGGTTGATCAAGGGATCGTTGGCAGATCGTTCCATTTTACGTAACTGCACCAAATTGCACATTCAGTCGCCAAATCTTTAGTTTTCAAATCTTTTCGCATATGCCTTTTCATTTAAAAAAACAGTTAGGCTACCTGGTAGATTAAGTATATTTATACAAAGTTACCCTAACATTGGCCTTTTAAGTGTAGAATTATCCAGATTGCACCATATTATATACTAAAATGCTAAATTTTCTCAGGGTACTGACTATTCATTATGGATTTGACAAAAAAAAACAATTATGAATGTGGTTTCAAACAATCGATACAAAATGAATTAAGATTCATTGTCAATCTAGAAAACTGAATTCTTGATTTTCAAAGGAAGGAGTGAGTGCTAATTAATTAACTCCTCTGTAAGTTAGTCCTATTTCTGATAAAATCTGATTATGTAAAATGAGCTGGAACTTGATCAAATATTTTGATGATTCTAGGATCAGTATTGCAGGCAAAATCGTTGTCCTTGGGTAGAGTTATTTCAATTTATTGTTTATTACTTGCAATTTTTATAGCATAGATATAATCATATGTGTACCGGTAACTGTAGATCTAGCCGCTGGTTTGTTGCATACTTGTTAATGTTTTTGTACAATCCTCATGCGTTTGGTTACCAAACTTTTGTACACCGGTATTAAATTTGTTCAAACATAAAACCTCCAAGCACATTATGCAGTCATTGTGCTTTATGTGCTCTTTAAGAAATTACCCATTTCCAACCAGGACTTAACCTTTCTTTCTATAATTTTCAGACTGTGTTTGTCATTGATGAAGCAACAAATATTATAAAAGAGGTAAGAATAAATATAAATTTAAAATAGTGGACATTTATTTATATCAAAATTGATATTGATTTTGAATGTGATCATTGAATTGACAAATTTTATTCATTTTTTGGTTAATTGTATGATAAATCAGTATAAAAAAATTACCAATTAAAGGCATTTGTAATTATAGTATTAAAATAAGGGAACAAATATTTACTATCTAAACACTATTTACGGAATGACAATTACTGGTTTATTACATTTCCACAATGATACTTATATGACTGTTCCCCAATCATTATTCAGATACAAATCTGCATAAATATACTGCTTATAAAAAAAAACCACCAAGGTATCTGACTGACATCGTAATAACTATTCTAATACATTAAACTCGATAATGTATTATTTTTATAATAGATTTGTATTTTTATTGTCTTGGTCTTACATTATATTCTTGTTTGTATTTGTAGGCTGTGGAGGGTGCCATTGGAGGAAATACATACCAACACAATAAAGTTAATCAGTGGACTTCCAATGTTGTAGAACAGTGTTTGAACCAACTTACAAAATTGGGCAAACCATTCAAATATATAGGCAAGTAGACTGTTTGCAAGTACATGTAGTAGTAATTTATTATATTTTTGTGGTCAACTTCATCTTGCAGCCCAGGTCAGGTGCAGAAGAGTAGGACGTTAAATCCCATTTCATTTCATCTTGCAGACAATTTATAACACAACTTCCATCCAAACTCTGTACTAAAAGTACTGATATGTTGTGCCACTTCAAATTTAATAATGAAAGCATGTACCGGTATTCAAGCAAACATTGATCAATATCATCCAAAGTCCTTGACGTTGAAAGTACAAATTATTTGTGAATTTAAATTAAAATTGATGTTGTGGTCTTACCAAGAAAAGATAGGCTTCTGATATCCAATATTTTAAGAAAAAATAATCATTTAACCACTGGTACACAAATCATGTACCATAGTGTGTTTCAGTGTCATTTGTAACAAGAGCCTCGAAGAATGTGGCTAAACATATTCCACAAGTCCTGTCAAACAGTGGCACTATGTTCTTATCTGGAGAGCATGTGCAATAAATTCATCAATGTAGACTGGAATAACCATACGCTGGAGATTGCCATTCAATTGAGACACAACTGATTTTAAATAAGAGTAAAAACGGAAAAGATTGATGTAAATCAGTTTATATACATTCATATTACATTATTATATGTGTTACAACCCATTTATGTTAATTTCTAGGTCCCAATTAATGTTAGTGATTTAATATGTTAATATAGAGTGTGACACATGTAGGTATAACAGGTATAGTCTAAACAAACTGTCAGATAAGGAACTAATTGAATTTGTCTTGTTATTTTCAGTTACATGTGTTATAATGCAGAAGAATGGGGCTGGTCTTCACACAGCTAGTTCTTGTTTTTGGGATAATACAACTGATGGTGAGTATAACTTTTTTTTAAGATCAAAATCATAAAAAAACAATCTACTAGAAAATAATTCAGCGTGCATATTATAATGTGTCTGTTCCTAACAAGAACATAGCTGATTGTGAGGGGCATGCATTAAAATAATACAATGTTTGAGAAATGCCCTTTTCATGTTTTGTTCTTATCGCCCACATTCTTTATGTCTCAATGAGTCAATTACATACAGTTGTTTGACTAATGTTAAAGTAATATTCCTGGGTACAAACTGGGTGATTTGATGATATATTATAACTAAAAACATTCAAACTAATTATTTTATCATAATTTTGCTTCAAATCGTTCTCAAAACATTGTAATTGACGAGTATAGCCTTCTATAAAAATCCATCGAAAGAGACCATGTTTTCGTCAGGCGATTACACCTCTCCGTAACCAATGGCAACGACCAACGGCGGAGGACAGGGGAGAAGGCATTGCATACACAAGACGATGTTGTCTGTAAGCGCTGACTATTTACTACAAATATCGAATCCTAATTAAATTCTCAGATTATCCACTGCCCGCGTCTTTTTCCATGATTTTTATCCCAGAAATTGTTGTATGTTTAACTCTTCATAAAGTTTTTCAACATGTACACAAATCGCTCAAAATCGCGTGCAGCCTTCAATGCCAAGCGTGCAGGTATCCTTATTCGTCGGCTTGACTATTAAGGGAACCCCTTACATTTTTGTCCTGTATACGCTCCATGAGTGTTTTTCAGGGAATCCAGTATTTTTCTAGTAAGATTGGATATCTCTACTTTCCATATATACCAAAATTGTCATACTTTTATAGGCAATAACCACCTGATAAATACTTATCTGGGGAACCCAACTTTAAATCTATCTTTTTCTTTGTAGGAAGCTGTACAATAAGATGGGAAAATAAAACTATGTACTGCATTGTCAGTGTATTTGGTTTGGCTATTTGAGGACTAGAAAAATTGAAAGACAAAGTGAAATGACCTAGTAGAAATCTCTTGATGAAACAACATTTTAAAAGACATTATTTGCTCTTGGTATTGGCCTGTGTTTCTATAATTAACTATCTATAAGTTATTTATTTATTATTTTTATTACTTGTTAAATTCAGGCAGAGTGGAATTTTTATTAATGGCTTAAGGTTCTGAATACATTTTGTTCCAGTCACATTATCATCTGCATTTCTAGTACCAGTACATATTAAAAACATGGATCGTGTGAAAACAATTTGTTTTAAGGGAAACAACTGCATGAACTTTACTTCAATGTCCTAAAGTAATATATTGGTATGAAATTAAAGAGAAGAAACTGATAAAATATTCATATGTACTAAAATAATATTCAAATTCTACATTTAAGAAATCATTTTATTATTGTGTATGGATATACGTATAACTGACATTGTAAAATATATTCATGTATTGTTAAAAGTACAAAAAATAAACTTTTAAACATTTTGTTACGTTTTTGTATTGGGCTGCATCCGCAAGTGGTTAATGGCCATAGGTAGGATGGGGTACTTATGTAGAAAATTGTAACTGTTACCAAATTTAGTAGGTATATTGCTTGTTCAACTAGGATTTGTTCAAATAAATTGATCGACACCATATTGAGATACATTTATTATTTTTATATTAGTGAGACGTGGACGGCTATTTGATTTCAACATTTTCCGTTAATAATGTACCTTGTGAACTGTCTGATCTTCATGAAATTTATATGATTAATTTAAATAAGTGGCACCAAGAAGCCTACTGAATTTCAGCAATTTCCATAATTCACTTCTAGACTTATGACCCTTGTTTCACTCTGTTGAATATGCACTAACAGCAAAAATCATCCTCTGATTTTTATGTCCACATGAAAATGTGGGTGTAATTGCTGTAGCCCCCGGTCAACCTTTCCTTGTGAACACTCTACAAACAACATTTATCGTCTGGTTGATTTGAAATTAATTTCATTAATTTCTGTTTTTTTGCAAATTATAAACCCTAACGACAAATGTTATCATCTGATCTGCATGTAATTTAAATGAAACATTCAAAAAATTTCAGTTAGTTACGTCCCGGGTAATGGCCCTTGTTTCACTTTGTTGAACCTTGTGAAGGTATGCCAAAAATTATAATCTGATCTATAATTGTGTTATTATTTCCGGTGTTAATGATTTATAAGAGTGGGAAATAATGCCTATGATCGTATAATAGTGAGTTGACAACCTACTATTGGGCAAAAGACAAAGCAATAATTATGTTTTGAATTTCTTAGAAAATATGAAATTATCGCTTTAAAGTTCCAATTTCATATTTTCTAAGAAAGTCAAAACATAATTATTTCTATGTCTTTTGCTCAAAAGGTTGTCAACTCACTATTATACGATCATGGGCAAAATTTTTGGGGCATTAGAAAGGCTGACACAGGCTAATTGAGGAAATAGTTACTCAATTACCTCCCTTGTTTTCCCCATTCCTCTCCATGGACGGCCATCTTCAAACGTTTGAATTTGAAGTTGAAAATGATATTTTTGCCAATTTCTCAACTGGCAATAGTGAATTATAGGATTAATAGGATTATTCTTGAACAAGGTAGGACTGTTTATAGGTTCAATCTATTTTAGGGCTTTATTTTAATACATTTTAAAAATATAACTTAAAAAAATGCTATTGGAACTTTAAGCCTTGTGAATGCAATTTCAACAAAACTTATCACTTTAAGCCTTGTGAATGCTCTAACAACTATGACTCCCCATTCCTGTTTAAATTGCTTGTCATACTCTATAGGACATCACAATATTTAATACTAATTTATTTTCATATTAAATTAACAATAGAAAGATTAATATATCAACATTGTAATATATCAACGTGTTGTATTCAAGTATTTGCTTGTGATGAATAATTGACTGCTCCACCACTATAAGAACTTGGTTGTACAGTATGTAACTCTTCACAAATATTATCTTTCAAATCATTCTCACTAATCACAACATTTTCACTGTTTAATGCTGCTATTGTAAAGGAACCAGGTTTATATGATATACTGTCTATATTCTCCGCTTGTTCTATAACATCCAGTCCATCTTCCTTATCAACAAACCGGGTGTCAATTATTTTCATCCTTTCTACAGGTTGTTTGGTTGAATAATTGTTGTCAGTTTGAGGAATTATTCCACTTGAATAATTTGCTTGGTGTGTCTGTTCTGTAATATGGGCATGTGGAATACTTTGGTAATAATTAAAATCGTGGTGCTGATCATCATATGCTGGGTTTAAATTCACAGGAACAGGCGGAGGAATAAAACCTGGTGGAGGTATATTGGGAATAAAACCCGGTGGAGGTATATTGGGAATAAAACCTGGTGGAGTGATATCAGTGTTATAAGGTGTTTTCGGATTATAACCAGGGGGTGGAACATTGAAGTTTGGTATCAAAATATCGGCTGGTTTATTTGTTTCGTTTGGTCCCTGATACATTGTATCATCACTAGGCAATGGTATATCACTTATATTTAAATCTTTAACGATTATTTTGTTAGTGTTCATATGGTCATTTGTCTGTTTAGAATCCAACTTTGATGGACAGCTGATATTAACATGTGGTGTAACCAGAGTATCTTTATTAATTGAAGGTGGAGCAAACTCTAAACTGTTGCTTGTCTTTTTAGAACATAGCTTTGACTGACAGCTGATATTAACATGGGGCGTAAACTGTGTATCTTTATAAATTGATGGCGGAGCAAACTCAGGTTCCCTCTCGTCTCTTCTATTTTCAAAATAACGATGAGAGTTCAACTCAAACATTTCTATAAATAAACAGTGAAAATACAACTTACTGTTAGAGGCTAGATAATTATATATTAGATCAATTGCAACACAAATCTCCTCACAATGACAAAATTTTTAGGCATCCCAAATGGCCCTAAACAGATACTAGTACTGTCCATCCAACCATATATCATAGAAATAGTCAATGCAAACCACATGTCCAATAAAATACATAAGGTATCAAAATTACAAGATAAACCATACATCCACAGTAGTTAGGTTGTCTGAACAGTCAATAAGGATGCGGCACCGTAACTAGAGCATTTACATGAAAATGATCTAGATTAATAACCCATGAAATAACTATCTGAATTTGTTACAATATGATAGGGGGGTCACGTGGATAACCTGGAGGTCGGGTTTTCGATCCCTGCATTGGTCGAGAAAGTTCATCTCGACTTTCCGGCATGGTTTTCCCTGGTCAGTGATGCAGAACAGAGGACCTGACAAGGACAGCTGTCTTGTTGTTCGGATGTGACGAAAAACGCATTGGCGTGCAAGTAAAAGATCCCTAGGCAGTTGGAATTCAATATAAGAGTAGGCCGTAGCGCCGCTGCTCGGGCAAAATTTCCCTCATAACACACTGTATGGCGTATGCCCGTCTTCCATTAGCCCAGGTTAGGTGCAGAAGAGTTGTACGTTAAACCCCATTTCATTTCATTTACAATATAATAGGCTTCTTCCCAGCACTAATATAAACAACACAGTATTAATTTAATAACAGAGCAAAAGAAAACTTTGATCTGATCAAGAGCAATAGGTTATATTGTCTCAGGAACATTACACATTGTGTAAGCTTCTAAATCTTAAGCCAAGCAGGTGATAACCTTAGCCCCTAAAGCACAAGCAGGTGATAACCTTAGCCCCTAAAGCACTCACAAGAAAACAAACCAAAAAGGGGCAATGATAATAGCTAGATTATCACATTTCAGTGGAAATTACATATATAAACAAAGATGTTTTATAATTTTTACTTACTTTCTTTACCTCTATCCCATTCTCTAACTGGTTTCTCTACAGGTTTCTTTTTATTATCCTTATCATCATTAACAACTTGTCTTTCTTGTGATATCATCTCTTCTAACTTGGGACCAATTTCTTCTTGATTCTTCTCATCTTCTACAATATAACAATACACCTGTATATAATATAATATTATTTCTGTATCACCTATCTTAAATCAACTTGACACAAACCAGGTCAAATCAAGACTAACACGTGGTTTAGTTTTATTTTATTAATTTGCTTGCATGCAGGGGTCTTTAGCAGTGGGAGGACCCGGGAGAAAACCCACAAGGTTGGACAGACGACCCTATTCCTTGTCACATACAACCAGTGAATCGAAACCATGCCAGATGATACAACATGCATGTAATAATAACCGAACAGCAACCCAAACCCTGCAGATAAAAGAACCCCTGGCAGTTGGAAAACAACAAAGAGAAGGAAGAATTGTCATTGTCTCATGACACACTGCATCTTCATTAACTCAGGCGGTGTAGAAAAGTAGGACTTTAAACTTTATTTAATCTAATGTACCATAACATAGTTTCACCCTAATCCACACTACAGAAAATTGAAGCCAGTTTTCCAGATGTAAAGTTGTTTTAAATAAAGGGCTATACATCACTCAGCATTATATAAAATAAATATGAAAGGTAATAATAATAACCGGTTTCTTCAACATATCCTTCTTTCATTCTTCTTCTTTTCTTAACATGAGCTAATCTAGCTTCTAGCTGGGCTTTTCTTTTCTCCTTCAGTCTCTCTGACTTGGTCCGAGCATTCACTGTCTAAAATACCCAAACATGTAATTCAAGTCATACTATATGCACCCTAAAGATAACTTCATTTAATTGAATACATTGAGGCGTTAAGATAAAAATGTGGGTTAAATCAAATATGACCACTGCGAGAGCGACAGAAAACAACCCCATTCATCCTGTTGGTTCTGTAGGAGTTTGGCCTGTCTCCTAAAAGAGGGCTAAAATGATTGATAAAATGTCTACCTTTTCTAAAAATATGCTGAGGGAGAGAGACAGCCCCCCTCCCCCCCCGCAGAAGACAGGTCTGCACTCATTAGAACCTAGCAATTATCATTATAAATATTGTATACTGTACCTCATCTCTAAGTTTAGTTAATGTATCCATCTGTTTTTGTCTTTCATCTTCAACTTTAGAAAATTGATAGAAACCTACACCATGGGTTCTGATCTCTACAAAATATCATAATTATATATCAGCCTGTATCCATTATTTGTTTCTTAGAGTCAAATACTAAACATATAATTTGTGTTGCTACTATACTTTTAGTCAAGTTCATCCAGCTGCAAATAGGTACAGATATGATGTGATACTCAATCATTGAGGAATAGTAGATACAGGTTGAAAGATATGGATCCCTGGAACAACTATATTGAAAGGTCATTCTCAAATTTAGTAATCCTGAGATATTTGACTATAGTAGGTCTACTACTCTTCCTGCTAATTCTAAATCATAAATAGTTTACCATTATAGACTAAATCTAATTAATTTACAACTTTACATGTTGAAAACAATTTACAACTACACATGTTGTAGACAAATTATAAATATTTTACCATTATGTTGAACATTAGCGTAATGTACTGGACCAACTGGTTCATTCAACTTTGCTTCTTCCTCTTCTTCCCATTTTTTACGTTGTATTTCACGATACATGTCAGCTGATAATAATGTTGGTAAACTCTCATCCTGCTTTTTCTCTGTCGTTAAGCTAAATGAATATAATATTAACACAATAATTGCAGTCACGTCACTGGTTGCTGTAGGTATTTATTTAATCAGTATAAGTTTTAAGAAAAAAATAATTCTGTTTAAGATATGAATATAATTTTGAGAATTAAAAAAACATGAATCTGTCCAAACCTTCTTTTTCCACATAAATCTTTATCTTGTTGAATTAGATGCGAGAGATCTTTTTTTAAACATCTTCTTGATCGCCCCAAAGAATCAATATAATCTACCCTATAACAAATATTCAACAGAATGAGCAACTGCATGTTTATAATATACAGGAAATCATCATTTCAATAAGACTATCGTAAGAACCATGGCACCAAATTATAGTCCTATTCTGTTGCCACGGCAGACTCCAACACCATAGGGGATTACACTCTCCAGTTATACATGTCTGTTAGCAAAATGGAGATAATTTTGTGGAACTAGTTTTTGCAAGCTCTGAAGCTGAAGAGCTTAGACCAAAGATAGGTTGCCCGGCAACGAAACATATGCTCACAGTAGGTAAATCATGCGACTGGAGCAAGAGTTGTCGAATATTGTCGGTAATGAAACATTTATAATACACTAAAATCTGATTAAGAGTAAAAACTCATTAAAAGTAATTATCCGAAAATCATTAGAAATTGTTTGGTTTTTAGTTCTGCCACATGCTAACGTTTAGTATACGAAACATTTATCTGTTCAAGTAATCAAAATTCATTGAAAATCAATATTCTAGTTTGTCTCAATACCTTAAAATGTGTTTATCAGTCTAAAGTCAACCGGATGATAACTTTGGTCTCTAGAGCATCTAGAGCTACTTCTGACTTTCAACATTTGCATAAAATATTAACTAATTAAAACACTAGTAACACTTTCTAGTCTCTTCATGATTATCAAGTACTATATTTCACTGCATTATTCATTCCATTGTTGGAGTCAAACATTTTTACCTACCACTGTTCATCAGGATGTTGTGGTGGATGTATATTATCTTCCTCTTCTCTTTGTTTTTCTTTTTTCTCACATATAGAATCGATTACTTTTCTTTGGAAATCAACTAAATATGTTCCACTTCCATCCTCCTCTGTAAAATATATAAACATGATACTAAGAGAACTTATAAATTAGTATGTTGATATTAGAGAACTTAGATATTATTGGTATGTTAATTGATACATTTGTGAATAAATAATGTCAATGATTATTATAGAACTTTTAATTCATATGTTGATCAGTTGATGGTTGGAAAACTAATAAATGTTGATCATAAGTGGATTTTGAAATTTATTTCAAAATGAAAATAAAATATATATAAATTTATTAATCCATATATAAAGGGCAACTCATTATATTTTGATTGACAAAAGTCATACAGTACCTGGAATATCAGAGCTATTTGTCATCTTATCATACAATTTAGCTTTCGCTTCTAACGCCTTCCTATATAATATATTAGTAATAGAAATTTGTAATAATCTGTTAATATTGCATGTGTGACATTTTTACCACATGAAATTTGACATAAACTGAAGAATTCATCACACAATGTTTCAAAGATACACACAAATTAGGAGACTGGAACAATTATACTTCAATAATGTGAACACTTAAAATGGCATATAACACAGACTGTAGACTAGGTGTAATGGTTGTATGGTTATTGACATCTCAACTTCAAGCAACTTTTTCAAATATTCATCTCATCATCTATTTCCTCCATTTATGTGTTTATCCATGAATCTAATGTTGACTTTACAAACACTACATTGACATGCCTTAACTATGCCTTTTAAACATACATGTTACAAAATGTTGTATATTGAGGTAAAATAAAAAACCTTGATCTAGCATGGACATCCTCTTCTTCTATTTTTACTTCTCTATCTCTCTCAGCTCTCTCTAAAACTCCTTTATTTTGTTTACTGAATAGACTTCCTTTCTTCTGTAATACAAAAAGATGAAATTATTCATTTGTAAAATGTGAAATCAAAGAAGCAACACTGATTTTTAAAATCCACTCGAAGATAAGTCGATAACCAGGTAATTTAGGCGCTAACATTGTATATTTTCGACTGCACCTAAGAAAAGACTTGGCAGGTCAGTTTGTTACATACCAACCCTTGATCAAAACCATGACTTATACCACACAGCCTCTCTAGTCTCTACCCCTTTATTCTTAGAGGAATAGGTGCAATGCAGAATTAATAATCCTGATTTATGTAAGAAATATTTCGGAAGATCAGTTACATGTACTTGTATTACCTTGTTACTGTCACTAACGTTGCCTTTTATATAATCTCCATCTTTAGTTGCTAATTTTCTTTTATTATATTCTTCTTGTTTTCTAAACAGTTCTGCCTTTAAATCAACCATCTGTAAAATATGTACAATAAAATATTCGGTACTGTATTTATTCTATATAACATAGCCTATATAATGTACATGTATGTTATTTATCTGTACCTGTAGGCCTATGCAACCTGAAATGTGTGTTGAGATATATTGGCAATAAAATCTTATCTTATTTACGTTATAATTACACAGCAAATTTTACTTAGGATTTTCCAAGGATCTGATTTTAATCATGACATAGTGGTGATAGTGTTATTAATAATCCTACATAATTTGATACGAAAAATATTGTAGGCCTAGATCTACTTTATTTTCTTTCATTCATGGTTCAGGAGTAGGCTAATCACATGCCGTTTCAGATTCAACAAAATTCCTTCCGCAAGACTATTCAGCATACAGAAAATCTAACATCTTTACAACAAGTTGATATATGACATGTCAATGATGCCATTTATTTAGCCTTTTTCGTCTTTAGCCTTATGCCTTCATTTTCATTAGGGGAAAATCATAAAACACCATTCTTTTCTGTGATTTATGCTAAATTATATAATAATCAAACAAAAACTAACAGATGAGGAATTGAGATGCGTTGTGTTGCATGGATCCATCTTGAAATACTCAAAACTTTCTTCTGCTGAGAAATAATAAACATTACTACAACGAACAATTAACGCTAGTCGTAAAATTTGCTGTATGTCGTAATTTTTTATGCTTGATTGTCCAGAGAAATCCTATCATAATTGTTTAAACTATATCTTATTTTGACTGGATAATCATAGGCAAGAAAGCCGGAAAGTGGTCGCTAAAAACGAAAAAGAGGAAAGTCGAAGCTTCATCAAAGCTGATGATATTGTTTTTATGTTTTTGATTAAAGTAAGCACGTTTTCTTTGTTAAATTAGATAAACATTAATGATTGTGTATTTCTATAGCCTGCATTCCATCCTCAATCGGGGGAAAGAATAGTCGCTGAAGCAAGAGCATCATTAAATTTTATTAGAAATAGAAGAATTTCAAATTAGACGTTCAGTTCATCCTTGTTACTAGGCCTAGAAGACTTGGAGAACAACATCTGACAGGTTCTGGTCGGACTAGTACGATCACTAGTCAAAGTGGGTAAAACGTTGGCCATGGCCGACAGGACAGAGTCATCAGGATTTTTCTGGTGTGGTTTCCCCGGTGTCGCCCTTGTCAGTCACTCAGTGGTGTAGGAAGGAGGGCCTAACACTACTATAGTTATAGTAACAACAAGAACTGCTGTTGTCTTGTCTTTTGCGGGTGGGAGGAAAAACCTGAGGTCATGTGCATACATTGGTGTCAACGTAAAAGATCCCTTGGCAGATAAGATTCGAGCACACCGTATGACGTATTCCCATCTTCATTTCGCCTATTTCATTTTCGTTCCTAAGGCTAAAGGAACTACATAACTACATGTAGGATATGACAGTAACTAGGATAACAGTAACAATAGATTTGCCTTTAAAATTCAGTACTGATTTTATACATGTATCATTATAGACCGTCATTAGTAAAAAGAATGTTAATCAAACTCACAGTGAGATCAATTGATTCATTGCAATAAAATCATATTATGTTCATCAGATCCACGTTCAATTGTTAATTTAAAATTATTTTTTATGTGATTCGTAAACTCTGTAACCTATGCAATAAGTCATACCTAACAGTGACACAAGTGCAAAGGATCTCCCTAGTTTAAGCAAGGAAGCTGCACACTGTTACATTGAAACAATTTATTTTACGCTAATAGTAATAATGAGGTCTAATAATAACATCTTGACTTGTAATCATCCCACATCATCAGGCAAATGAAAAATACCATGACTTGGGCAAAAATGTCCTTTATCAATTATTGAATCAAAAATAAAAGTACATTTAGGCCATATAGAGAATGAATAGCAATGAAAGGCATAAAACAATAAATAATCAAAAGAAATTATTTAACATTTTAAAATTCAACATTACCACCCGACTCACCTCTTCATGATAGACCCAATAAAGTACCTTTTTGTATCCCTTGTTTTGATTATTAAATTAGGTTTCTGAGATTTTATTCTTGATCATTCCAATGACCAATGAATTACATGTATTTGATAATTTAATATTATTGTTAGACTATTTGTATTTTGTATTGCATAAATTGATCTGTTATAAATTATTTATAGAAGAAAATCTTACGCAAATCAGCGATATGTAAAAAAGAAATGGTCAAGTATTAAGGTGTGCATGGAATGACGTCAACGCCAGACACACATCTTACTTCAACCACCATCACCACTGCTGTTCCTGCATTATCATCTCCATCTAAAGTAGCAACTCCTATTAACTATGCAGATACAATCAAACAGTTAGAGCAACAAATATCAGTAAGTTTCATCTTTTTAAGATGCAATCCGTTTAAAGAGGTACTTTCACTTTCAAAAATAGAATCAATGTGATTAATTCTAAACAATATTGTTTTCAAAATGTTATTGTTTAAAAACACTAAAAAAAACTAAAGTTTCAAAACAAGCTTGATACAAACAAAGTCTAATTCATCTTTTGGTGTTGATGATGTTATTTAGCCTTTGAACTTTTCTTATAAGTTTTTAGGCAGTGGACCATATACCCAGCAGCAGAAAGAGGAGTTTGATAAATTGAATATTTTATTGGAACGTTCTCGCCAGGAGCAACTGAAGGTATTTTGTTTTGTATTATGTTCATTAATTACATCATGTTCTCAACCGAAGACTTAAGGTTCAATTATATATGATAAAAATCAGATTGACAGTGAAGATTACTGAAAACAAGAAAGGATTTTGTTATTTATCTAATTCTGTTTTGTAGAATAAATATGTGATAACCTTAGCGATAACAATTTAACTGCTGTGGATAATATTTTATTGCATGGAAACCTGTCTTTGCTAAATGTATATATTAATGTACTACTAATGGGTGTCTATATTAATGGACACAATTTATTGGATAAACAGAAGTGTGACTAGAAATTTATGTAACAAGACTGTAAATTTAATATTTATTTTGTAGATAACCAATCCATTAAAAGCTACAATGGACAGTAATTGTGTATCGCCGGGTATTACAGCAATAGCAGGTTTATCTCAGTCATCTCCTATGGCTATGACTAATTCACCTACACCTATAGCTATGTCACCTGTAATCCGTCCTGCAGCACCTTATGTACCAGCTCCAGCTATTGGTAGTACAAGTGCAAGTAGTAGTGAAGGTCGTGTTTTAGATAAAAGACGTTTACAAGAATTAGTTAAAGAAGTTGATCCTTTAGAACAGTTAGATGATGATGTTGAAGAGGTAAAACTAGATGTTATTTTTATTCATTAAATGTGTTCTGGGCCAGTGACCTTAATTAAACAACCAATGAAATGTCTTAATAATCAAAAGTGCTTCATTTTATTTTAAGAAATAAAGTTAATTTTATTGGATTTTTCAGGTTTTACTTCAAGTAGCTGATGATTTTATAGAAAATGTAGTTAGTGCTGCATGTCAAATAGCTAAACATAGAAAATCCAATACACTAGAAGTCAAAGATGTTCAGTTGTATTTAGGTAAGTTTAAAACTTTCAGGGTACTTCTAGAGTAATATTGTAAGGGTAATCACAAAGTAACAATTATAATGTATGATCACATGCCACATGTTCTGCACAAGATTGTCCGATCACATGTGCCATATAGAAATGGTAGACATAATTCCATATAGAACATGAGACCTGTAGAATATGTAACACTAATAGTCATGTTGAACTTTAAAGGACAATATTGGTATCGGCCATTATCACACAGAACGAGTCAAACCTTTGTTACACATCTATGGTAGCAATGATCTCTGCATTAAAATTATATTTGGAACCTGTTTAACCAGTTTTATCACATATATGAAAATGACTGACACCAATATTGTCCTTTACAAATGTGTATAGATTCAATACTAAACTTAACAGTATTTTAAAACTAAATTTACACTTACAGAGAGAACATGGAATATGTGGTTACCAGGATTTGGTTCTGATGATGTAAGACCTTTCAAGAAAGCTTGTGTTACTGAGGCTCACAAACAGGTAAAATATTAAAACTATCTACTTGCATTTCTATAAAACATTATAGAAACTAGTGTATATTACTACGATGGTGGAGGCTAGTCATTAGCTAAACAAAATAATTTACCTCTTTGGTTTTTATGCAGCAAAACAGTTAGATGGGGCATGTGCAGAATTTGAAATCGAATCCTTCGTAAGGAAATTACCTCTAATAAAAATATCTGACACTAGTTTTGTTTATCTGAGGTTTAAATAATACTATAGCTTTGAAGTCCCATACATCATCGTTGAAGATTACAAATCGTGTAGATATATCTCAATGTTTTCATTGCCATGCTCGGCTATGGTTGTCCAACATGTCGTCATTGCCATCAGTAATATGCCCTAGTATGAATGCCGTAATTGTTTCCAAAGCTGCTTACTATGCTATCAATATTAAATAACATAAATCCAATTAAATATATTATTTCTTTTTAGAGAATGGCATTGATCAGAAAGACATTAAAGAAATATTGAATGAATTTGTGGTGTATTTATCAGTTGTACAGATTACTCATTATATCTTCATGTAAAGACTAGTTGTATTAAAAATATATATATATATATAAATCATGCAACATATACTGTACATATTATAATAAATCAATTTATTATATATACAAAAAAACTTTCTTGTATTGTGTACAGCCATGATAGCTCAGTGGATAAAGCATTGACTACCCCCCGTGCAGTGTTGGTCAAAAAAATTCCTCAGGAATTTCCAGTCTGGTTCCCCCCCCCCCCCCCCCCCCGGTGCACGTACAGTTCTGTTGACAGAAACACAGCTCTCCTTGCAAAATTTCCCTCACACAGCTCTCCCTGCAAGGTGTTTGTCCATTTTAATTTGCTCATGTATATTTGTCAGTGGAAAGAAAACTCAAAACCGTTCGGAAAGAAAAGGGTTTTAACGTCCACTCAACACAAACCAGGTCATTTTGGGACTACTCTATGCTTCAGTTTTTATTTTAATAATTCCCTTTAGCAGTGGGAGATTCTGGAGAAACCCACAAGGATGGAAAGGCGACCCTACTCCTCGTCACGTACAACCAGGAAATCGAAACCACAAGGACTCAGTGACAGACCTTATGATAACTATTCGGCCATTCAACCCCCCTTAAAACCTACTTAGTAAGGAAATATGTCAAACTTGTACATAATAAATCGTGGGATAGACACCATAGCTTTTATGACACTCCCTGTCTGGGTACAGCACCTTTGTACAAAATGACCATAGTTCAACAAGTTATGTCAGGGGCGGATCCAAGGGGGGTTGTATAGGAATCCCGAGTCCTACAAGCTTCCACCGGGACATGCACACGCATGGTCGTATATATATTATAGCACATGGTGCGCATCTTATCAGACACACAATCAGCATCTATGTTACTAGCGGCAGAAATTAGCTCTGTAAACCGCGGCTGATATTCGATAACATTCAAACAGTTTGTTCATTATTAGGTTCATAATCTGGTTATATAACTTGCTGTTTATTATAAGAGGCGTTGACAACTTTTCTGTGAATGTGGCAACTACTTTGTACGTGCAGTACCATATTCCTGAAGCAATGGCCCGAGAAATCTCTCTCTGGCCATTGCTGGATTGACTTCTGATTCTTGAACTTTTGCGGGAGTGTGTCTATTCTCCCCGTTCAATGAAAGCTATCACTTAAGTACAGCAACATGACAGTCCTTCGTTTAATCTGAGTCTTCCCTAAAACTTTGGACAGTGATTTAAGGTATTAAAACGGTGAAAGTATGTTCGTTTCCAAACAGTATTGTTTACATTTCATTCGACTTGATAGCCTCGTTTGTCACACAATTAGTTTTACTGCAGTATTCTCCTATGCACGGGTTAATTAGGCATAATAAAAGCGTGAGCCATGACGTAACGTTATGTAAACATATTTGGTCCAATACTGGCACTCGTTTTAAATGTAAAGCGTTTGTATGGTAGGTAGTGATTGGTTGGTAGTCGGACTACTGACCAATCAAAATTTAACACAACAATATCCACTCATAATAGCAGTGTGTAGTGAGATTACCTATAATCAAACGAAACGCTGCGCGGAGTATGGTGCAGTACGCACTATCTTTGATATATGCAAAATTTCACAATAATCAACATATATGAATTTTGAAATGAAACGTTGACGAACAGAAATCATTGTTTGGCTCAGATGCGAGGAAATCGATGATAATTTTTCAAAATTTTCTGGGGGGGGGGGGGGAGAACCTACTGCTCGCGCCTACGGCACTCGGATGCGTGTCGCACCCATCGCTCCGCAGTCGGTGAGACAAAACATACATGGGGTTGTCACTCCCCTCAAAAAAATCCTGGATCCGCCACTGTTATGTCTCTGGCAAATGTGGTCCAAAGACATTCATGGTTGGACATATATGGGATGCTCGATTCCCAGTCCAGAACGTCCCGAATCGACAGAATTACAATCGAGTGACGCGGAATTCAGTCCTGTCACAGTTCTACCAGTCCCGACAGCTGAGGTGGTGTGAGTAGAATCGTGACGTATTCCTAGGTAAAAAATATGTTTCAGCTGTCATGATTGGTTGAGATATTTTTTTATACAGTCGACGCATGCGTTGTACTCCAAAATTCTCCTTTTCACTCGATTGACACCAGTTTTGGAATTTAATTCCGGAACTGTGAATCGAGCATCCCCATAGTGTCAATTTGGTGTTCATAAATTCACATAAAGCCTCTATAAACTTCATACAGTTTTTGCTATAACACAAGCTAACACCATTTAAATTTAAATATAAGGCAATATATCCAAACACTCAGCCAAATTAATCCAGTATAGAAGCTAGTTGGAATAATATTAATGACCCGGGTGAACAGATCAAGACTACCAGATGAAGTTGAACTGTTAGATAGCGAACGCCGAACACTTCGGCAAGAACCCGAGGTTTTAACCAACCATCCTTTAGGAAGTTTTAGCATTTGTAGTGTAGGGCTTCGATTAGAACATGCTCTAACCTAGAGGATTCCCATCGGCATGAAAGAAACGCTTCATGATGATGAGACGGTATCTTGATTCTGGAAATTTACAAACATCTGTATCATTTCCGTACTGTGTTGGTCAATCAATGGTATGCAAGAGTATCTCTGAGACATGTGGGGTCATTTGGGAATCCATGGGTGAGGTTTTTGTCCATGTTCCTACTCAAGGCTTTAAAGTAGGGGCCAGTAATCCAGATTAGAATACTGATTGGCCCCAAAGAGATCTATTTGTCCTTTGTACTTTTTCATTTGTATTTTTCGTTTGTTATTCTTTCGATAGTTGTAGTAGAAGGTCATACAAGTGGCTTTTGATCCTATGATGTCAGACATTTGATTAACCAATCAGCATTGATGTTTCTAGTGGGTTACCCACAGTTCTGTGAACCTAACACCACACACTCGCTATAATAGGCTGTTTCATTGGCTATTCCTTAACCTCATCCAGAACGCAGGTGTATAACAACTCTTCCAGATGCTGTGTAGTAAAGTAAAACAAAGTTTTGAACAATAAAAAAGGAAACGAAATAGGATCTGTGTTTTAATCAGGTTGTAATAGTAGTACAGAAAAAAACATAACAAATTACACTGCTGTAGTTAAGATAATTATGATTGCTAATTAATTAAAGATATGGGAGATTAGATAAATAGATGACAGTTCTCGCTATAATAGTTAAAAAATAATGTAAAGAGAATATGTTGAAAATTCCAGCCCAATTACTTCACTGTGAGAAAACCTAATTTCAAAACACTGTAGAATTGATTGTCATTGTTACCAGAATAAACAAAGTCTCAATTATCCAATTTTACGGTTAATCATGCAAATTTGTTTTAAAATCATACCCATCATATGGCATCAAGAGTTGATTATGGTCTGGATAAGTTAATTAATGTCTAATTAATAGTTTATATATAACATTTAAGGCCTAAAGAAAGATCTACAATAGGCAAATTTAGCTCTTGTTTAATCTTCTATCAAAATATAAATGGATTAAAAACAACAAAATACACATATATCTATAACAATTAAAACATTAAAAACATACTAGAAGTAAAATGGAAATAAATATAAACAATATAAATTTTAATACATGTATGTATAGTATAATCATCACATGGATTTTATCACAGCCAGTCCGAGAAGAAATTGTCCTATCAATAACATAACATTCAAAATATCAACACTTTTAATAGTAATTTATAAATTCTACTAAATGATCTAACAAAAAAAATATATAATAATATTACATACTTTAAATATCACAAAATATAATATTAATAATAGCATGTTATAATTAAATATGAAATATAGCTTATAATTATAAATAGAAACAAATGAATGCCACTGCATGTCAGATTGAGAAAACTCTTGCAAACTACAATATTGTAAAAGTTGGATCCTTAAAATAATGTTGATCCCAAAACAGTTCCATTCAGTATTTACAAATATATGGTAAAATGAAAATTTTGCAACATTCATCATGGTAAATTTTGCAACATTCATCATGGTAAATTGAAAATTTTGTAACACTCATCATGGTAAATTGAAAATTTTGCAACATTCATTTTCTGCAGATGATTTTAACAAGCAAGAGTCTGCAAGAGCCACCTAAATGATTTAATTCAAATTGGGATATTAATATTTTGGTTTTATTTTCTGGATTGAAAATCAATTTGGATAGATTTTTGTGTGGAATGAACTGTGAAAACAAATATTGTCTGAATGAAAATAATGTTCAGCAACTTTAATCTTTATCAACAAACATATATAAATTAATAACAATTGATAAATAGGAAATATATTTTTTTACGATTATGTTAAAATATGTCATTTGCATCAACAATACTAATGATTAATAACGATTATAAAAATATTTCTATAAAATTAACCAATAATTCCTTCATTCAGATTTAAACACTGTTATCCTGATGTTTAAATGTTTTATTTTGCTAGTGATGGGATAAGAACTGTAGGATTAAATTTTGTTTACTAATTCAAGCTTCGTTTTAGGCTTATTTCTATTTAATTAATTTATCAGTGATGATTTATGTGTGCCTTGATGAAATCATTATAACAAATTTGGTCATCAAAGTTTCTAACAAAATAAGATATCATATGAGAAAATTCATCTTCAGATAAATTAACATTAAATTGGCGTAGAATTCTTCGGAAATCATCTGTACAGATGATACCTGTTGACTGTTGGTCTACAGCTCTAAACATGCGTCTCATTTCCTTCCAGTATTCAGTAACAGCAGATTTCAGTTGTTGAATAGCAGTAAAATACTGGTTGTTTGTTTCTTCAATTGTAGCCTTAAAATATAAAAGAACAACGATTACATTTACAAATTGGAATTTCAATATGTTTTCAATAATTGCGCTGTCTTTTCTTATTGAATTTTTATCTATTCATCATGATGTAAATAGTGTCTATTCAAAGTGATGTAAATTGTATCTATACAATGTGATGTAAATTGTATCTACCTATTCAATCTGATGTAAATTGTATCTATTCATTGTGATGTAAATTGTATCTATTCATTGTAATGAAAATTGTATCTATTCATTGTGATGTACATTGTATCTATTCAATGTGATGTAAATTGTATCTGTTCATCACAAAATTGTTGTATTATATATTATATGAAAAAGAGCAAACAAATTGTGAGATCTAAAACAATCAATGACAATATATACCTCTAGAAATGCTGGCTTTAACTTGGGTCTTTTCAATGAAATAGAACTATCTCGAGATTTTAGATCCAAAACAAAATGGCGTAGAAAATCAGCATAACAGAAACTCCCATTTTCATGTAAATCATATTTGATCATTAATTTATTGTAATCTTCCGAAGATAAATTGACATCATACTGTGACATGACAGCTGAAACATACATGTAGATATACACCCATTATTAAAATACATACTACAGAAAAACTTCACTCTTGTGTCTATGGGTTTTACCTAATATTTAACTTGAGGGAGGAATTAAACAACTCAATTATAATAAAGGAATTCAGATTTTGAAAAACTTACATTTGAACTGTGATGCATCAATAGTTCCTGTGTTATAATGATCATAAGTTCGACATTGTTTCTGTATATCTTTCCAATGTTTTAACACTATATCCTTTAAACATTGTTCAGCACTATCAGCATTAACCATAGGTGTTGACATTCTAGATCTACATCTTGATGATCTTGTTGAAAGTCGGGATTCATTCTGTAATTATAATTAAAATCATACACTAATTAGTAATACACTAAAAATATAATACACTAGTAACTCTGACCAGTAGAAATTTGAACAAACTTAGAATTTTTTTATTATTGTTTTCCGGTTTAAGTAAAACTTTGACGTCTGTACTGTATGTCATACATATCTAAGTTGCATGTAATATAAGAGAACGTTGTGTTCAATATTATATCTTGCAATTTGGAAACCATTCTAAAAAAATTACCTGTCTCAAGGAAGTTTGACTTTTATTTTTAGAATTCAGTAAAGTTCAAGGACGTTTTGCTTTATCTTGGTATTTTTGTAAATCTTAGTTCATGTGGCTCATGAGAATCAAAATGAGTTCAACACCCCTGGGATATAGATAGAAGTAATATATTAAAGACTTACTCTCGATTGAGATTTAAGTGACATGGATGTATGTGATCTAGTTATTGGAATAGCCACATCCTGACCAGAGTCTGATCTAACAACTGGACTAGACTGATATTCTCCTACCCTATAATCACCATTATACTCCTTTAAAAACTCCACATAGTCTAGATTATCAAACTCATTGATAGGTAAACTCTTCCATAATATATCAAACTATAATATAATAAACATAATGTCAACAACATTAAATAAAAGTGATTCAATGGCTGTTAGCTGAGATGTTTGACTGTCAGCCTGGATCCTACCAAATACATAGAATGGTAATCAAGTGACGTATAATTCAGTGCTGTCATAGTCTGTCCGGATAACTTATGTGGTGTTACGTTGACGTGAATTTACAAGAAACCAGGACCCTTCTGTTATAATTGAGTATAGTACCCATGTTAGTAGGACACCTATGTTATATGGTAACTCTGGTAATCCAACCCTGTGTCTGACATCCATCACAACATAGGCCTATAAGTATAATGCAGATAATTACAAATTTGGGTAATGATTTTACCTTTTCATCTGTTAGTTTAAATAACTCTGTATTAATCAAATGTTTAAAATCTTCTTTTGATACTACTCCTATCTTAGCATAATCAATTTCTTCTAATGATCTAGCTACAGTATTAAAATGTGCTGCTACAGATTCCTTTAGTTTGTCTTCTAAATCACTGTCTGGTATATCAAGGTCTACTTGATTCTTGGTAACTAATGAAGATTTTTGTAACATATCCAGCCACTGTACTGTATCCTAGAGACAGGAGATATAATATATTAATTAAATAAGTGTCATAATGGAATAAATGACCAAGAAGCAAGCACAGACAGATCTGCAACTATGAACAGTACATCTTATTACCAATTCTAGTTTCAGTTTAAAATCCTGAAGCACTGCAAAAAGAAGATTATTTTTTATGGTGTACTACATAGCTATCGGACATATTTTGTTTGAGTACAGGCAGGGCTGATATATGGTTTGGTTTTTGGTGAATAAGAGTGGATCTGATGTGTTTTGGGTTATATTTATAGCTATGAGTAGAAAGTAAGATAATGTAGTGTAGAAATAAGAGCACATAAGTTAAAATTGTAATTTAATTTGATATGGATTGACTAGTAACTACCCATAATATACTATGTGCTCAGTTCAAAATCTGGGGTATAGGATTATAGCCATTCTCAATTGACTTAAAAACACTTTTACAGTGTGAGTTTCTAGTCGGTTATGTGTGGTGTAGTTACTATGATAGGAAACTTACCTCCTCAACAGATGATGAAAACTGTTTTAAGAAAGCTCGGTATGATATAGTATTATCTGAACTTCTGTTAACTTTATTCAAAAAATATAACCATTGCTGATTTGTAAGTTTAAAACAGAACGTATCTAATATACGCCGAAAATCTGGTATAGCTATCAAACCACATCCGTATTTATCAAATGAAGCACATGCCTGTAATCAATTCATACAATATTATACATTACATGTTCTTGCATTCCTTTAAAGTAATTAAACTTGGAAAGTTCCTAATCTAATAATAGAAAGACATAGGGTTTAATAAAAATGTCTGCGAAACACAAATTGGGTCATTTCAGAACTAACATAGGGTATCTTTATTGTAATAACTGCATGGTATCTTTCAATTAACCGCTTTATGCATAGATCTTTGCTTTTTAGCAATGGGAAGAAGCCAGAGAACCATGAAAACCTCACAAGGTCAGTCACACGACTCTATACCTTCTATACTCGGTATTGAGACCACAGCACACAAGAAACATATATACATGCATCAATCAGTTACTCTCATTCTGAAAACAATTTGTTATTATAGATTATAAAATCCCACCTTTTCTAACGTATATTTTTGGTTAGCAATGTTTTGCCGTAGTTTATCCTCTGCCTGTTGTGGTAATAGATGAGAATAATCTTCTGTTGTTAAAGTAAATTCTTTCTTTCTCCTGCCATAGCTTGATTTTCTTCCTTCTTCAAACGCTCGTAAAAAATCATCATAATTCAGACGACTTTGATTGGTTTGAAGACCCATCCTAAATATATACAGATAATTATTAATTCTAATGAAATTGTATGCTCAAATTGCCTTGTGAGAGTCTAAAATTAGTTATTCGAAACCTACAGAAAATAAATCTACTACCATATTTGGTCCCATGTATTTAAGTCTGTAATATTAAAGCATGTTGCATGGCATTAATCCATGTGCTGTCTCACAGAAACATGTTACTGTAATTTGTAATGGTACCATGATAATATGTACAGAATGTGCTTGAAGTATCTTGAACTACATATTGTTTTAAGAAACAATTATATTTTTCATAGTTTTCTTATCATTTGTTTAAGTATTTAGGATATTGGTTGTTGATGAAATATGCTTTTAACATAAATTAGACAAGGCAAAATTCATACTGTAGTTTCACCCTCTGTGACAGGTTTTATATGTAAATTACACAAACCTTTCAAGGAGACGAAAAAATTCATCATCACTTATAAAAAAGTTTAAATCAACAAGAACCTTCTGAATTTCCCTAACTGAAAGATATCCTCTCTTTTTGGTGTCATAATTTCTAAAAGCTGCATAAAAATCTTTATATTTATCTCTAATCTTGTCTCTGAAAATCACAAAAATAAACCATAATTAAATATATACTTGCTGTTTTATATCACACATAACTTACCAGATAATATGTCATAGTGATAAGTCTTTTAGAGCTGGTGTTGCAGTTTGGCTAGGTAGCCAGCATCTGTGAAAAAGCATCTAATTGTTCCTGTCTTTTTAGTTAGAATTGATTTTTCAAGCTCGTTTGATTCATCAACCCAACTGTTTATCATTAGTATAAATTATAAATCTTTTATTAGGTGTTGAATTTCTTATCTATTCACATAAATTTTTTTTGGGCTGAATTATTATTATCAATGTACATGTAGAGAGGTAATGTATTTATTGTTATTAGGTCTCTTTGAAAAAATAATACGGTACTAAGGCAAACATGAGTACTAGATCAAACAACATTACTACAGGAATATGATCTCGATCAAAAACCTGTTCACAGTTTTAACAGAGTTTGGTTATAATAACATCTACTGAAGGAGAGAGATAGAGGGGCCTATCCGAGAACAATCGTGGGCAAACTGAATTTAGTTAATAAATGATCATTTACCGAAGTTGCTGTTCTACATATTCAGCTGTCATATGCAGACCAAGTTCAGCTTGTTTAGATGTAGCATCTTCATGTTTCATATGTTGATCGAGATTATGATTAACAAGATTTTGACGACTTGCTTCTGTAATTTGCTGACTTATACCATCATCTAAAGGAGTAAACTCTGATGCTCCTAATTTAACTAAAAAATCTTGATGTGACACAAAGCCTTTATCGTCTTCATCATACCTACAGAGAAAAGAACATTGAGTTAGCAAAATACAGTTAAAATGTAAAAGTATCCTAATATAAATTGTTTGCTAAGATTGAAGTCTTTTTCCCGAATGTTAAATTATGATGGTGCTTTTAATACTTACATTTCCCATAATTTGTTAAACTCTTCTTTTGTTATAGATATCATGAACCTATTTAAAGCATTTCTTAATTCATTCTTTTTTAACACTCCTTTTTTCTTTTTATCAAATCCAAGGAAGGCCTGAAAGAAAAGAGACAGATCCTCAAAATTAAACTGTCATGTTCCACAATCAATTGTTTGTCTTTCCATTGGTCTTTTGTTTGGGTTTGGGATTTTTAAATAGGTAACATGCTGATATGTATAGGTTTTATTTAAATGCCCAAAAGCTAATCATTTGTAAGACTAGTGCGCTCTGATGTCGACAATTTGCCGAGATAACTCATAATCTTATTTTTGATTGGTTGAGAAATATCGAAAGACAACAACATGGCAGCCCATTGTAGTGACATTTATCAAATAAAATAAGACCCATTTTTTAATTCTTCAACACAGAAGTCTATTTAATAGTGTATTTATTATAATATGACTTTAAGTAAAATAACATTATTGGCTGAATTTTTTCTTACAAAACCGTACATGAGTTTTAAGAAATGTTCCATCAAGAACTCTGTCCTGTATCACATGTATCAGTTTAAATGTAAATTTAGAGTTAGCACACGAAGGAGATAAACATTAATGTTAAATATGAGAGTATAAAATGTTAAATACCTTAGCTAAATCAGCCCACTGTCTATGAGCTTTACATTTAAGTTCTTCATGTGCTTCTTCAGCTGTTAGTGATCTGGGTGGAATAGTTGTATTATATCTGTACAAATAAAATACATATTAATACGTAAATACAGTGGACTTTTTTAAGTGAACACTGACAGATTTAAGGCCAGATTATAAAATGTTAATTCAATGCAAATCGTGTGATTGATGTCGTAATTCGTAATATTCAGAATACGGATTATTCAAAACTTTTTGGGTTGAAGTAATAAGGCAATAAATCGGGACATTAAAATGATGACGGATTTCACAGTATGCTGTAGTATTCAGATGCTGCAAGTGACAGAGTCCACTGTACATATGGACATAAATACTAATTCTTTAATAGTTTACCAATACTTAATTGTTTGTATAATTAAACGTCCCGATATAGCAACACTCCTATCTCTGGATTCTGTATATTCCGTTAGTTTATATCAAGAAAATTATTGAAATGAAAATTTAGCATAACAAGCAAGTAGACTTCATGGGAATATTTTTCTAGTACCAGTAAGTTGGCAATAGTTGTTGGTGGAGAAATTAGGATCCTGTCATGTTTATCTTATTTACGTTAGTCATCTTATTCCAAAATAGCGTTTCAGATAGAGAAATCTTCACAACTAATGAATTTAAACATCTCAAATTTCAAATTATTTGGATGGCAAATAATAGCCAAATAAAACATATCTGCCACTACCACCTTGTGAGTCTGTAGCCTTTATCCCACATTCTATCTGAATAAAGACATTTTGACTATTAGTATTAACAAACATTAGGCTAACCTATGTACTGAAGTCAACCATTTATGACCATCTTGTGTATCTCTTATTTCAAAACGATCCAAAAATTCCTGATAACTGATTTTAGACTGTTTGTTTATTCCAAGTCTCTGGCACAATTTCTCAAATTCTTCATCTGAGGTAACAATCATAAAAGAATCCAGCATTCTGCGGAAATTCTTCTTAGTTAGAATACCATTATGATCGTCATCAAATTTATAGAAAGCTGACCTTAAATCCTGTAAGATAGTATAACAATTAGACTCAAGTTAACTTCTGCTTTATCATGATTCGTAAGATTATAATAACCATACTTTTAATGAATTCATTTCCAGAATATTCCATTATCTAATCTTAAAGCTCCAAAATGCCAGAATAAGGGTACTCTTATTGATCAATAGTAATCTAAGTTATGTTCTTTTGAAGTTTACATTAGTTTCTATTGATTTCACACTGTGATTCACAGATAATAAAGCAATAATAATTTGGCTTTCTTTTTTGGTTCAAGCAAATTCACAGATGTACTTAATTACATATTAATAACAGTCTATACATAATAACAGTACATTTTATTTACTTCTGAGATATATGTGAACAATCTGACTTGATGTGCCTTAATATTAAATTAAAATTTATTATCATGCTATTACTTACTGTAAAATTGTCTCGAAGCTTGGTTCTTAATTTAGATTCAACCTCAAGTGCGTTGGATCCGAATTCATCACCTCTAATTGGATTAACATGATGATTACCAGTTCTAACAATATCTTCATATTGACTGTTTCTATTCTCAAAATTACTGATAAAATTCTCATAGGTCATAAAACCTTTACTAAAATCTAACTTTGTTACAAGTTCTTCAAACTGATCATCTTTCATTATAAAACCCATATTATGTAACAGCTGAAAAACATACATTCACAGTTAAATTGAAAAGAGAAATCTCTAATATATTCTTGAGTTGGAGGCTTTTACAAATTAGAACACTTGAAGGGATCATCCCGATTTGAACAGAGAGAGAGAGAGAAATGGGGTTTAATGTCCACTTGACACAAACTAGGTCATTTCAGGACTAACATATGGTTTAATTTTATTTCATTAATATGCTTGCGTGTAGGTGTCTTTAGCAGTTGGAGGAAGCTGGAGGACCAGGAAAAAACCCACGAGGTTGGACAGACGATCTTAATTGTCACGTACAACCAGGGATTCGAAACCATGCCAGTTGACTCAATGACAGGCTTTATGAAACAGCACTCCCATGCTAACCATTTGGCCACGATTTTAACAGTCTCAGAAATATAGGTCAATTTTTTCGCTGGGTGACCTGATATCTATTGCCGTTCCTTTAGAGGTCTATACAGTGCATGACCCACTGTTGTACTTATCCAAACATCGTATAATTCAGCTTGGACACCATTGCAGTCTCCATTTACAGATTAAGACTGATTTTCTTAAGTTGTGTGAAGCTTATCAAGGATACTGAGTTAATTGCTCTGCTCCAAGGTAGAGGATTTTAAGGGCTTTTAACACAAAATTAAGCAGTTTTACTCTCCAAAATATAATCGAGATTGGCCCTTTAATCAAATCACATTCAAATACTGTAACCTCTGTCATAATTTACATTTCCAGAGCAATATATACTATTCAAAAAAAGTAGGGGATATTTGATTTTGGGGGCATAATACTAAAATATGCAAATGACTACGAAAAAAGTCACTATAGAACCTAACAGAAGAAACATTTCCAGTTACATGTGACGCCCAAACGCACCAATAGCTACCGCATGGAATGCAGGTGATGCTTGGGATCATCATGGGGGTCCAACCCAAGATTTGCACGACTCTGACTTTGAATGTTACAGTCATTGTGGCATTGAATTCCAGGGTGGAAACATCAGTTTAATTGTTTTAGTGACCAGAAAACAAATTTTGATATGCGTCGGCTTACCCAAAATGAAAGGTTACGTGCCCTTGGCATGCTACAGATCGGCACAACACAGGCGGTTGTGGCGCGGACGATGAATGTTTCTCAGTCTGTCATAAGCAGGCTATGGTCCAGATACCGTGATACACAATCTGTACAGGACAGACCACGCTCAGGTCGACCAAGGGCGACAACTCAAGCCCAGGATCGATTTATCCGTACCTTGGCCTTGAGAAATCGTGTCATCACAGCAAATCAGATCAGCGCTCGTCTTCAAACAGACACTGGTGTGAGAGTGAGTGGCCAGACGATTCGGAATCGACTGCATAGGGGTCACCTTCGCGCCCGACGTCCTCGCGTGATCCCTTGGTTGAGAGATCATCACATTCAGGCAAGACGTCGTTGGTGTAGGGATCGTCAACACTGGGATAATCGACGCTGGAGCAATGTGATGTTTTCAGATGAGTCAAGGTTCACTGTTGATTTTTTGGACAGACGTAGGAGGGTGTTGCGTCGTCGAAACGAGTGCTTCCAAGACGTTAACGTCATCAGACATGATCGATTTGGGGGTGGTTCTGTTATGGTGTGGGGAGGCATCACTGTTGCTGGAAGAACGGCTTTACATGTTGTTGCAGGGCGTGTTACAGGCCAGTACTACCGGGACAACATCTTGGCAGTCCATGTTGTGCCGTTCGCACGACGTCATGGCCGCCGTTTCATCTTCCAGGATGACAACGCAAGATGTTACAGGGCCAGGATCGTTACAGGTTACCTCCAACAACAGAACATCACCACATTACCTTGGCCAGCACTGGGTCCCGACCTCTCCCCCATCGAGCATGTCTGGGACATGCTTGGACAGAGGTTACGTCAACGTCAACAACGTCCTGCCAATGTCCAAGAACTTGCTGCTGCGTTGCAACAGGAATGGGACAATCTGGACCAAAATGACCTTAGACGTCTCATTAGGAGTATGCCACGTCGGATCAATGCTTGTTTGGCAAACAGAGGAGGATTTACCCGTTACTGACTTTGTTGTGATGCTGTGGTAACTTTGCTGTTTGACCCCGGGTATCATTTTACCCTTATAATGGTCAGTCTGTGCCTTACTTAGTCTAACGATCATTTGGAATAAATCGATGAATGTGAACTTCATTTCATTTTGTCATTTGTTTCTTCGTCAGTTTCATTAGGTGACTTTAATAACACTTAAAAATCAAATATCCCCTACTTTTTTTGAATAGTATAATATATCTGTTTATTATGTGTAAATGAAGACAAGCTCGCCGAATAACATGAGAGAAATGAGGTTTAACATACACTCAACACAAACCAGGTCATTTTGAAACTAAACTGGTACAATTTTAGTTAGACACGCAATCCTACTCTTTGTCACAGGGTCAAGTGTTGTTGGTCTTTAATTCAAAGACAGTAAAACAGGATATATAAATAAAATAAAGTATTACCTTTCTAAAGTTTCTCTTTGATATTCTTCCCTTGCCTGTTTTATCGTATGTATTAAAGGCATCGTGTAGTTGTATATTATGTTGATTAATTCTATCTGATAATCTAACTATAACTTCTTCAGCAGAATAAAATACTGTTCTTTCTTTAATTCTCTCATTAATCTGTAACTGTCTACAATAATAAAACATAATCACATGTAATTATTCCTGAACAACAATTAACGTACCATGTTTTTTTCTGTGGTAACATGTACAATGAACACTAGGGAAAAGTTTGCCTCAACAGCATTATATACACCTTCTCTACAAATTTGCCTATCAAGCATTCTCCTTCGTGTTCTACCATGACGAACCTCAGTGTTTCTTCTCAGCAACACTTTATTTATCAATCCGGCAGGCAATATATACTCTAGTCTTATCAAGAGTAAACTAGACTTGCAAAAATTCCAAATATTCTTGTTGGGTCGGGTCATGTGATAGATGTAATATTATAAATACCTGTTCATATGATCTGTTAATCGTTGATTTTCTGATAGTTGATTACCTGCGTAGATTTGAGAACTCAAACCATCTAGATCACCCGGTGACACAGTTACATTTAATTGTTCCATAAATTCTACATAACTAACTCTACCATCAGCTAATCTCTTCTCACATCCATTCAATAAACTATCAATAAAGAAAATATTATCAATCAACCCAGAACCACAATAGGTATATTAACTCCTAGAAAATAAACTGTTTCTGGGTACATTAGACAACCTGCATAAACTTCAAGAAGTTCAGATGGCTAATACATCTACTAGCTAGAAATGTAAAATGCTCAAAGAATTATAGACTTACTGTTGAAAATGATCTTGTGAGACAGGTAGAACATATTTATCAATAACGCTCTTTAAATTAGCTGGTGTAATATAACCTTCATCTAGAAAATCATGATATACTAGAGCTTCAGAAATATTCTTCCAATTTTCATTGATCTTCTCCCGTAATATATCTTCTACCTATATATACATAATACACTTATAATATATATACTTTAATTCTACTCATAAACCCAGCTCGTGGGATCCTTCTTCACTTTTGATGTAATGTTGATTCCAGTGGCTCTGGTATTCATGCTCTTTTGAATTAATACAATAGTTCATGTTCAGTGTTCAGGTGTCAATATTCGCATTCATATTTGTACAGAAAGAAAATATACAGAAGATTCTGCATAACACAATAAATTGGTAACTCTTTATGCACATTCTAAAATTTCATAACGCTGGGAATTGGTCAATCATTACAGTAATTGTTATATGCTTCCATTAATTGTTGACACAGACAAATAAAACTGTAAGATATTACTCTCACTTTATATAGAAAGAAATTAACACGAACTTACAGTTTGCCACGGCATTATAATAGGTTTCTGTTTTTCATTAAATCTATGTACAGAATTTAACCACTTATGACCTTCCTAAAATGACAAATATTTCAATAATCAAATTAAATATTAATCAGACCAATCAAATATGATGTGAAAGATTAATGCCTACTAGTTGAAAGAACATGTCAACTGATCATATACTCATCCATAGGCGTACGGGCTGGGGGGGGGGGCTACCCCATTTTGGGCACCAAATGCTGTGAAAATTTGGGCACACAATTTTACTTTGTAAAAGTTGTATAAAAAAATATTGTGTTCTTGAATGTGTCCAATTTAACAGCGAATTTAAATTCAGAGTGTCTATAGTTAAGCAATTAAATAGAGATCTTAAGACTCAAACCCTCTATTGTTTGGAGTACTGTAAGCCACGGGTTATATAAACAACTGTTTTTAGTTGTGTATATTACAAATAAATAAAATTTAGTTCTCTTTTATTGATTTTTTTGGGCACCAACCACCACTGCCCCCCCCCCCCCAGTCAAAAATCGCCCCGTACCCTTATGTACTCATATTACAAGTCAATATGGTAAGTCATTATTTCAATATTGTAATCATTATTTCAATATTGTAAATCATTATTTCAATTTTTGAACCGGTTTATTTTTCAGATTTAAATATCATCATGTGGATGGAAGCCACATAATGTAATCAAAAACAATTTGTTACCATCTTACCTTGCTAACCCAGTCAACATTAGTGATGAACAACAAACTTACCAATTTATCTCTCTCTTCAAATATTTGTAGAAATTGATGATATGTGATACAGTTGGTATGATTCGGGTCCAGTTTTAACATTATACACTTAAACTGATTATCGTCCAGATTAAATGTATATCGCTCTAAAATACGCCGAAAATCTTTCCTTCTTATATGACCAGTCCTATTCTATAACAGAAAAATAAATACATATGTAGACACATTTGACTGTTAAATTACAAGCAGTAACAAACCATAATGACTTGTTGGAGATGAATGATGTATTAAATAAAGTTGTTCTACTGAATTCATACTTAATACAGTGGATATTGGTTAGAAAAATAGTTGAGATTAAAGCAGACACCTGACTATAAAACAAGCAGTTGTAATGCAAATTACGCCCACATTTTGCAAGGGTTAGACAGAAATCAAGCTAAAAGAAAGAGAATTTTTGTATAATCAACAGACATAAACCAGGAAGTTATGGTCTGATATGCGTGAATATCAAAAGTACTATATCAAAATCTCTGGGATATAAACATAGGTTTTAAGTTTCATCAAAGTCAGATGAAAATTCTGGCCTCTAGAAGGTCCACAACCTTGGTATTACATACTTTTACACTATTTGCATACAAGGAGCGGTCATATTTTGTCACAGTTTTGACCCGATTTTCAAGAATTTCAATCTCAACCATCGTTAGTTTGTAACACTGATATAGTTAAATATTTCATAAAATTGGATAAAAATTGTGACCTCCAGAGGGTCTTCAAGCTAAAATCCAGAAGTTATGATCTAATATGCGTGAATATCGAAAGGAATCAAGAACTTTTGGAGATACACCAATATTTCAAGTTATGTTAAAATTGGATAAGAATTGTGTCCTGTAGAGCGTTCACAAACAATTTGTCGACAGTAAACTCATTTGCAGGAAATTGGCATTTCAATAGCTTTGTTTAAATTGGTTTGGACGCAGACAAACTTACAATATCAAATTCCAAGAA
Organism: Patella ulyssiponensis; assembly: GCA_963678685.1. Lineage (NCBI taxonomy): Eukaryota > Metazoa > Mollusca > Gastropoda > Patellidae > Patella > Patella ulyssiponensis. The sequence continues at coordinate 26,618,673 of OY783226.1, read as the reverse complement.
AGCCTGCTTGAATGATGAATAATGTGATTCAATACTTCTATAAAGTTGATTCCATATATCATCGGATAGAACAGTGGACTGTTTTTCCATTACAGGTAAAAATCTACAAAAAAAAAATACATAAAATAGTTTCAAAACTTGTCACTCACTGATTTTACATTATAGAAAAGGTTTTCTTAGCATTGCAATAAAAATGGATTATAAACAGACAAATCTTAGTAAAAGCATTTATTGTTCATCAGTTCTAATATACATCATATTTACTCACTTGTGATTACGTCCTATTGGTAATGTCTGACCATTGAAAACATCTATAGGATCTTGAAACTTTTCTAAAAATATTTCCCATGCTATTCTTCCTGTACCTTTAATACCACATCTAAAAGAAATATTAAGGACAATATGACTTAAAGAGTTTTATAAAACTATACATGTAACACTTAGAAGATTCATCTCAACGCAATCTGTTACTTTCCTGTTTTTAATTTTTTTGTAAGGTCTAACAATAGGCTTTTTTGTCGACTTGCCAAATTGATTTGAATTTAGTAGAGATGTCATGTGACAATATAGTCGATTTCAAAGTACTTTGGCGAGTTAGTTAAATGCTCCGATTAGCTGTAAGCAATTTTTGTGGCTGGACACCGTTGAAAAAAACACGTGACCACCCGATCAAATCGTCAAATCGCACCCTGAAGTGATTTGACGATTTGATGTAATCACTTCGGAAATCGGTGTCGATAAATTTGTTGATTAGGGTAACCAATTTGAATAAGATGGACGTTAAAGATGAAAATGTGATTGAATGCAAATCACTTTGGCTAATCAGTGGTCGATAAAAACGCCTAATATCTTTAAGAAGTTTGTGTTTAACTGAATGGACTTAACACTTAATTCATTTAGCACCCCTCCCCTTTATTTAAACACTTTCCTTTGGCAACATATGAATAGACTAAACAGTAAACCAGTAAAGCAACTGGCCTTAGATAACATGCAGAGTAGACCAACAATACAATATTCCAATTTAAAAGGAAATAAAGATGTTATTTTAATTCAACTTTTAGTAAACATGTTGAATTTCAGGACACCAGTTGTTTTGAGTTGTAAAGTCTCCATTAATTTATTAATTTTTTAAACATAACATTGTTTTTATTTAAACTGATATTTAGAATAGTACAAACCTTTCCATTAATCTCATAAACAGTTGATTTGACATGGGAATAGTAAAATTTGTTAATATAGCTTTAAGATCTTCCAAACTAATAAAACCACTTAAGTTCTTGTCAAATGATAAGAATGATTTCTTCAAGTTTGTATAATTTGCCCGCATCTAAAAATAAACAAATAAAATCATACAATTCAAAAATAAGAACAAAATATACACTTTTTAAAAATTACTTGAGACAAAGCATGTGATTTTATGAAATAAAAAAACATAGACTGTCATGGTAACAATAACTGCAGGTGAATTTTTTATAAACTTAAATACCTACCCTTTTTCTGAATTCTTGTTCAATTTGATCAAATGTTAATTTTTTAAGCCATTGTTCATCTTGTCGAAGCTGATGTCTAATACGATTATCTGTATTATTAACACCAGACTGATAAAAACCTACTGGCCAGGTTAATGCTGAAATATAGAGGTCTATATTATATTTAATGTAAATAAATAAAGGAAATAGTTTCATATTCTACACACAACTGTGAAATGTTTCAAAACAGTACATGCAGTACTTGATGACTTAAATTTCACAAAATTTAAAAAGATCTTAGAAACTAGGAAAGACCTTTGGTCCAAAATATTGCATGTCTCCTACACAGAAACTCACCACTTTGAACTGTATTTGTTGGTACCAATCTCTCTGTAGAATAGAAGCCTAATCTTTGTAATAATTCCTTATAATTGACATGTCCTGTATGATTTATATCATACCTCTGCCACAACCTAAATAATATAGCCAATATGTATGTAATAAAATACTGTAGTAATATAAAAAAAATGCTAATAATAAAATACTGTAATAATATAACCAATACATATATATATAATCAAATACTGTAATAATATAACCAATACATATGTTATAAACTACTGTAATAATAATATAAACATTACATATGTAATAAACTACTGTACTTATACAACCAAAAGATAGGTAATACTGTAATAGTATAATTAATTTAATACAACAAATACTGTTTATAGTCATAAAATCTATATTATGATTAATCATACAGACTTTATTCAATTGAAAACAAACTGATATTAAGACAGACAATCCACGATAAAAGGGAATTTTTCGAACACATTTGTACTATTTCCTGGCAATATGCCAATTTGATAGTGGTGATTTTTCCAGCGATGTTCACATGTACATTGTTATAGCAGCAATAGAAAATAGATACCATGTACTGGCATGTATCACGACGCAATATACGGTAATCAATCATTCTTGTGGTTTGATGATTTTTGTCTGTTTTTTTTTCGACACAAATTCGGTCATTTCGGGACTAACATATGGTTTAATTTTATTTCAATAATTCTCTTGCGCGTAGAGGTCTTTAGTAGTGGAAGGAAACCTGAGAACCCAGAGAAAACCCACAAGGTTGGACAGGCGACCCTACTCCTTGTCACGTACAACCGGTGATTCAAAACCATGCCAGTTAATTGACTCAATGACAGGTTTTGGTGAACAAGGATTTTTAAATCTCAATTTGAAGGCTGGATATGAGATAAAATCTTTTCTTAAATTCATGTATTGATGGATACTAATAACAACAATTTATATACATACTTATTATATTGTTGATCTGTTAATTTAAAACAATAGTTTTCTAGCACTTTCCGTAATTCATATCTTTGAATTTTACCATCCATATTATAATCAAACAATCTCAGTGCCTTTAATACAGACTGCATATTCTCACTGATCTACAAAACAACAGCATTAAATTAACCTTAAGAGATTGTACAACAGACAGGCATAATCTACTCAATACTACAAACAAAGAAAATAAGTGAAACAATACAAAATGTGAAAATCCTTTACAGAAACAACAAAGATAGGTTGCCAGGCAACGAAACATACGTCCATAGCAGCTAAATCGTCCGGGCAGTCAACAAGGGTTGTCGCATATTTTTACTTTTTTCAGTAATGAAACATTTGTAATACACTAAAATCTGATTAAGAGTAACAACTCATTATGTAATTATCAGAAAATCATTAGAATTTGTTTGCTTTTTATAAAGTTTTGCCCCACGCTAACAATTAGTACATGAAACATTTAATATTATGGATTTAGCTGTTCAGTTATCAAATTTCATTGAAAATCAAAATATTTGTTCGTTTCAACACCTTAATCCTGTGTATCAATCTGGCAGTAATTATTTGAAATCGCTGAAAATAAATAGGCTTCTTCGTCTCATGACCTTAAACACTGTGTGTAAATTTGAAGTCAATCGGATATTAACTTTGGCCTCTAGAGCATCCACAGGATTTTTTGAAGTGATCAAGGGCCATAACTCTGACAGTAATTATCAGAAATCGCTGAAAATCAATAGGCTTCTTCATCTCATGACCTTAAACACTGTGTATAAATTTAAAGTCAATCGGATATTAACTTTGGCCTCTAGAGCGTCCACAAGATTTTTCAAAGTGATCAAGGGCCATAACTCTGGCACTAATTATTGGAAATCGCTGAATCGCGTCTTCGTCTCATGACCTTAAACACTGTGTATAAATTTAAAGTCAATTGAATATTAACTTTGGCTTCTAGAGTGTCCACAATATTCTTTGAAGTGATCAAGGGCCATAACTCTGGTAGTTATTATCGGAAATCGCTGAAAAACAATAGGCTTCTTTGTCTCGTGACCTTAAACACTGTGTATAAATTTAAAGTCAATCGGATATTAACTTTAGCCGCTAGAGCGTCCACAAGCAATTGTGGACGGACGGGGGCGACGACAATATACGACCACATTTCAATGCAGGCGTATAAAAATAAACCCACCAATAATCAATGAAAAGATAAATATAAAACTAATATATAAAGTAAATAGGCGAATTTAGGGCTATCCCATTTTGAATGTTCTAATAGGTCTTAACTGTCTGCGGTTAGATACATTATTTTTATACGCCCACATTTTCATGTGGACGTATTATGTCGTCGCCCCTGTCCGTCCGGACGTCCATCCGTCTGTCCGTCCACAATTTGTTTGTGGACTCTCTACAGGTCACAATTCTTATCTGATTTTGACGAAACTTGAAATATAGGTTTATCCCCATAAGATCTCGGCTGCTTTCGATATTGGCATGTATCGGATCAAAACTTCATGGAATATGGCCCCTGATTGTACGAAAAATCACGTATTTTAGCTTGTGAACAGTGTAGAGGTCACAATTTTGAACCGATTTGGATGAAACTTGAAATGCATGTTTATAACCCAAAGATCTTAATACCTTTCGATATTTGCGCCAATCGGATCGTAACTTTTTGAATTATGGCCCCTGATTCTCCGAAAAATCGCCTTTTTTTAGCTTGTGGTTCCTCTGGAGGTCACAATTATTTTCCGATTTAAAAAAACGTTTGATTATATCACCGTTACACCTTATAGGAAGGTTTGAGTTCAAACTTCGGGAAAATTGGACCAAAATTGACAGACAAAATGGCCGCCGTTTGTGTGCGAATACTGTTAAAAAATGGTATATCATGGTTGTGGACCCTGTATAGGTCACAATTTTAATTCGATTTTGATGAAACTTGAAATGCTTGGTTATAACCCAAAGATCTTGGTTCCTTTCGTTATTTGCGCATATTGGATCGTCACTTCCTGAATTATGGCCCATGATTGTCCGAAAAATCGCCTATGATCCCTCTGGAGGTCACAATTATTATCTGATTTAAAAAAACGTTTGACTATATCAACGTTACACCCTACGGAAGGTTCAGTTCGAATTTCGAGAAAATCGGACCATAGTGTAAAAATATGGTATATCATGGTTGTGGACTCTCTACAGGTCACAATTCTTATCCGATTTTGACGAAAAGTCACATTTCCAGGTTGTGTACCGTCACACCATAATCATTGTCGGCTTCGAATTTCATGAATATCAGACTGGAACTGAACAACAAAATGGCTACTCCCAATACAGTATGAAATACAGGACTTAATGATGTAGGAAAAATCACTTTCGGTATTGCTTGTTCTCTATCCATCTCTCGAAAATGTGGGCGTATCCTGCCTGGCAGTGCCAGCCTATCTTTTAAAAAATATTTTCCTTGTGATTCAATAATTAATAACCGGTGCCATACTTTACTTACTTTTTCTTTCAGTAGTTTTTCTAGATTTTCTACATTTACTTCCTTTAACTGTTGTATTTGGTTATTATTTCTAAAAGTATAACATAGTATTTAATATAAACTGTCAACAATATAATCTAAATAAATGTTAAATATTGTAATCTATTAAATAATTATCAAACCTTATTACAGCAACTTGTTCTGTTTTTTCTTGTGAACTTCTCACGGATCCTCCCGCAAACTTTTCCAGAAAGTCAGCATATAGAATAAAACCATTAGGTGCCTTTTCAACCTTAAAGGTAATGAGATAAATAAATGTAGAATTGACAGTTTATTGATATAATATCTAATAAGATATTTAACAGCTAAATGGCAAACATCAATCTGATTAAAACACAGATCCTATTTTGTTTTGTTTATATATTTCAAAATTTTGTTTTACTTGTCTTTACTACACTACGATCTGGAAAAGTTGTTATCATTGACATTGACGTGTTCTGAATGATATGAAGGATTAGCTAATGAAACGGTTATCTTTAGGTGTGTTTTGCACGGAAGTGTGTAATCCATTAGTAACATCAATGCTGATTGGTTAATCAAATTTCTGATGTTGTAGGGTCAAAATTAAGCCGCTCATATGACCTCTGATGCAACCTATTGCTACAACCAGTCAGAGCGTCATGCAGTGTAGGCCATCGAAAGTATAAAAAAACAAAAGAAATATAAAAATGTATTTTAATCAGATTGGGAATACGTCAATGGAATTTTTATGGATACCACTAAATTATTGATCTGGTGTCTGCAAAGAGAAATATTGCACTATGATATGATTTTTGGTTGCCATTTGCTAGTAGACACAAGTTAATGTAAATAATTGTGATAACAAATATGATAGATTTTTAAAACTAATAATTAATACCTTTGAGACAAGTGATTCAAACTGATTTGTTGTCATAGGGAAACAATATGATGATAAAACTCGGCGAAACTCATCCTTAGATATAGAATGTTTTCTATTAGTATCACATACGTTGAAAGCCTACAAACATATTAATATAACATTATATATACATACTAAAAGGGTGGAGGGAATGAAATACAGTTAACAGATGTTCTACTCTATTAATGTATATTATAATATCAAAAATTGCTTTAATCATTCATAAAAGCACGCTTCTCAACAATTTCACATTTACATTGCCAAGTTTAAAGTATTAACAAAAATTCACCAAAAATAAAATAAGTAAATACCTACTTACATTTTTAATACCTTCATAATTATGTCTCAATTTTTCTCGAATTAAGGCTTCAACTTCAATCTTTGAAAATCCTGGCCTCCCTGAATTGAGGCCTCTATCAATACGACCTACAAATATTTGAAAAGTTTTTTTATCAACTAAACAACCATTTAAAACAGGTCTGTATAGCTGTCCTATTTTTCCTTAAACAATCCTTAAAACTAAAACTATCATCCCGACACATTTTTGGTCAACTGATCATTTAACAGGCGATTGCCATGCAAGCTACACCTACATTTTCCAAGAGATGGACAGAGAGGAAGCTTAAAACGCAATTTTTCATACAAACAGGGGTCATAATCCATAATGTTACTGTTTGATCGATGCATGCCAATAAAGGGACCAAGATATATGGGATATAAATCTATATCTCAAGTTTCAACAAAATTGTCTTCTCTACTGTCCGTCCATCTGTTGACATTTTGTTTGTGTACACTCTACAGGTCACAATTTTTATCCAATTTTGTTGAAAAAACAATTTGACGAAATTTCCCAATCAAGCTCATCTCATAAAACCAGACATATGAAACAAATGAGCATGATGGACATGTTTATATCTAAAAAAGATTTACCATACTCGATATAAATTTTATTTATTTACCAACGTAAGATCTTGCAGTTGGTGGTTTTGAATGTGAGACATTTGGTCTTGAATGAAGTCTGGCTGACATGGGAACATGTAACATAGTTTGACTCTGATTCACCAGTGCCATTCTTTTATCGGTTTCATCTATAAAAGCTAACTCTTATTCTATATGTACAATATGATCTGAAATTTAAAGAGGTATATGTATTATTCTTGTTTTTTTAAACTTACAAAACAAATGATAAAATTCTATATTCAAAATAACCTTTAGACATTCATACAGGGGTGTATTATAACAATTTCGTTTGGGGGAGGGGGGTGTTTAGCCTAAATGCGACCGACTGATGACGCAAAAAAATTTCAGATATGTAACTGAATGGAAGAATGATGTTATAATGGAATATTTTCAGATATGTAACAGAGCTTTTAAATTTTTGGGACTGGGCTTGAAAATTTGAATCAATGTCATGGCAAATGGAACCAAATTCTCGGTAACGAGAGGATAAGATATGGGACAGAATCTTGAGGCTTATCTGTCAATTTTGCCTGTTTTGTGATTGTTTATCTCATTATTACATTAATTCATTAAGTCGCTGAGGACTTTTTTTGAGACCGACTATTTTTGGCCATTATAGAAAACATTTTATAGAACAACATACTCACAACAGAATAAGAGTGACAAGCAAACATGGTTATTTTATCCTATAGTTTTGTGTGACATATGCAATTTAGGCACTCGGATTCACGCAAATACATAGTATTTGGGATCTCTTCTGGCATTGTTTTTGATACCGACTGGGTGAGATTTTGTTGTTAGACCAACATGCTCACAACAGAATAAGAGTGACACTGACATATGCAATTTAGGCTCATGGATTCACACAAATACATAGTATTTGGGATCTATTCTGGCATCGTGTTTGAGACCGACTGCAGTGACTGCACTTATTTTGAGACCGACTATTTTTCTTCCTGGGTGAAATTTTGTTGTTAGACTAACAAACTCACAACAGAATGAGTGAGCACTTATTTTGATACCGACTGCTCCTATTTTGCGATCGACTATTTTTACACTAAAGTTTTGCGTGAGTATACAGTGAGTACTTATTTTGATACCGACTACTCCTATTTTGCGACCGACTGCACTGATTTTGCGACTGACTATTTTTTTTTCTGGGGTACCACCCCCCCACATTTACGCCCCTGCATTCATATTTAGCAAATAAAAGAACAGGAACCTGATATAGGATTTTCTTATCTAAAATAGTGCATCAGGAGTTTAAAGTTAAGTGAAAATACTCATTTTTACATTGAGTTGACTTAATATTCAGAGGCTGTATTTTGGCTAAAGGTAAATATTTTAAAACTTGCTCATTTATGGAAATAAATGAATTTTTAATATTTCAATAAATGTTATTGCCTTGTCAGCAGCACTACTCTATCAAAATACTACTAGCTGTCACTGCTAAGATAATCGTATTATTGTTATGATTATGAATATGGTAGTACATGTAGTACGGTAAGCTTACACAATCTTCAAAGGTGGAATGAACATCATGAAAGATTAAGCATTAGCTTAATTTTTATTCCCAATAATTTTCATTCTAATTACTATGTCAAAAGGAAATTTTCATTTTACCTCTTGACTTGAACAGATGAACATTATATTGTACCCATGAAAAAATATTACCTTCAAAGGAGCTAAATCAATTATATCTGGGACCTAGAAATTGACACAAATGGTCTCAAAGCATATAATAATGTAATATGAATGTATATATTTAAAGTAATTTACATTCAATCGTTTCCGTTTTTACTCTAATCTTATTTCAAATCCGTTATGTTCGGTAAAATATGCCAGAAGTCTCAATCAAATGGCAATCTCTAGCATCTGGTTATTCGAGTCTACACCGATAAGTATTTATTGCGCCTGCTCTCCAGATAAGAATATGCCATCACCGTTTGACATGATTTGTGGAATATGTGCATTATGGTAAAATGTTTATTTTGTCTTAAATATTGGTTATCATAAGCCCATCTTTACCTGGTAAGATTAAAATGTTGATTTAAAGGAGCTACATCGCTAACATTGGGGACCTAGAAATTGACAGAACTGGGTCGCAACGCATATAATAGTATGAATGTATATAAACTGATTCACATTATATGGTTTCCGTTTTTTTACTCTAATTTCAAATCAGTTATGTTCCAGTCTACATGCGCCGTTTGATTTGGTACAATGTGTCTAGCCTCGTTCCCCGAGGCCCTTGCTAGAACTGGGGCTGAAACACATTATGGTACACGATTCATAGGTAAAATGTTTATTTTGTCTTAAATATTGGATATCAGAAGCCCATCTTTTTCCCGTACGATCACAGCATCAATGTTGATTTAAATTAAATTGACAAATAATTTGTGTTTTCAAAGTTGAAGATTTTGGATGATATTGAGTAAGAGAGATAGCTACTTTAAATTGACAAAGAATTTGTGTTTTCAATGTCGAATGGATGGTACTGAGTTAGAGACTTATATTAGCTACAGTACTTTAAACATACAACATTAATATTTTTTACAAAGAGGCCTTTATAATGTGATCACCACAAGAGCTAAGCAGCACTAATTAGATCATGAAAAAACACTGCACCTAACCAGGGTTCAATTTAGTCTAAAGCCAATGAGTACCAAATTTTTGTGACAGATTCACAATTTGGCTAATCAATTCAAAATTTGAATAGCATTTGCTCTGATTTGGGGAGCAGTAAAACATAGCCTTACATCACAAAAATATTCAATCCTGATATTTCGTTGTATACTCAGCTTCGACTTATGTATGGATAAAAAAAAAATTCAGTTACCATCTCTCCACGATGCCGGACGCACTATAATTGTCTAAAACAACACTACATGTACCGGTACTTTACGTTTCACCATTCCAATCGAAATATTTGTAGACGTAGCTTTGCTTGTCTATGTCTTTATTTAAAAACATCCCCCTCACCACCTTCAAGATATTATCAACCCGAGAATATGCCGTAAGCATAACATTTTTGTCAGACATTCGTCAAAAATGGCACGTTTCACGCGTCTCGCGAGATGTCTACTTTTAGTTTTCATATTATACTGCGTTGTTTTATTCATCCAAAATATAATGAATCGCACTTCACAAGTTTGAAAGCAACTTTTGGCTAATGAATAAAATAATTCTATCGCTTTTACCGCGATCTGAGTCGCTTTTTGCGATGCGATACCGCTAAATTGAACCCTGCACCTAACATTTTTTCCCTTTCAACTGTTAGCAGAAAAAAGCTGATAAAAGTGATACTGTAATTACTATGTAAAAAAAAGTATAGAGTATGTCCACCTTGAGCATCAATACATGCCAGAACACGCCTGCGGACTGATGATGTCAAACGTCTGATGACGTTGGGAGTGATTTGTTGCCATTCCTCGAGGAGACATCGTTCCAAGTCCTGTACGTTGACTGGAGGCACAAGGCGATGTCGCATTTGCCGATCGAGGTGGTCTCATAAGTACTCGATGGGATTCAAGTTCGGTGAACATGCGGGCCATGTCAAAACGTGTCCCTTGGCATTGGCAAGGAAGTTCTGTGTCAATCTTGCTGTGTGCGGCCTTGCATTGTCACGTTGGAAAATGATTCCACGAGGCTGTTGCTGCAGAAAGGGCACCACAACAGGCCGTAAGATGTCATCACGATAACGCTGTGCATTCAGGTTTCCACGAATTACGACAAGCCTCGTTGTGACGTCAACACATATGCCACCCCAAACCATTAACCCTCCACCTCCAAATGGCTGGACCTGTAGGACATAGTTAGGCGCCAAACGTTCACCAACTCTTTGGTATACAAGCTGCCGTCCATCGTTTCGGAACACGAGGATTCTGCTCTCATCAGAGAACATAACACGTGCCCAGTCCCGCCGTTGCCAACGTCGAACTCGCCTGGCCCATATCAGTTTGTCGTGCCGGTGTCAAGGCGTCAGGTGCAGTCCGCGGTAGGGATGACGTGGCCGGATACCATACTGCCGTAGTCTCCTGTAGACGGTTTGTCGACTGATCCTGTGTCCCAGTGTTGTCGCCGCCGTGGATGTCGCTGTTACGGTGCGGTTCCTCGGGTGTAATACCCGGATGTAATGATCCCCACGGGGCGTTTTTACTCGTGGTCTTCCACTCCAGGGCCTGTCTGACATATGACCTGTCAGACGGAACCGCTGCATCAACCTGGTGATAGTGATGCATGCGCAGCCCAACCTTCTGGCGACGTCGACATGTGACGTTCCTTGTTGAACCATTCCAACGGCTCTCTCTCTCAATGGCTGTCATACGTGGCATATCTTGTGTTCTTTTTGTTGCTGTGATATCAACGTGTCTGATCAGCCGTTTTATACAGTTTTCATGCACGTGCAGAACATGAGAGGGAAATGTCACTTTCACAAAATTTACGTTTTTTCCCGGAAGTGATCAAGTGTTCCCGGTATTTTTATGGACTATGCTGTGTTAGGGATGTGCAATACGAATTGGCATGTTTTTATACTTAAAATTTCACTTAGAAAAAAATTAATTGGAAAGAAAGTTGGTATCGTTTCTTTTGGACACTAGTTTATTTGATAATTACTAGGTCTACATCATATTGGCTAAATCAAAGTATGATTTACATCAGTATTCTTCATCCATGTACTGCCCAAATTGAGTTACCAGTACCAACAAAATTAAAATATGATCATACTCATGGCTATAAATATAAATTAATATTGAAAATCAATGTGGTTGTACTGTACCGTAGGCCCTATCTATATGGTAGGACTATTGAATACTATTGGAATTTATATTTGTATGTATGGTTTATTAGCTATTTTATCATTTGCACATTGTTGTTCAAATCAAGCTTTTGGTTAGTCCAGGCAGACAGACGGTTATACTAGTGTGACATTGATTGAGTTTGAGTAAACTTACAAATTAAAGTTCTTGAAGTTCAGTTTTGTTTACGCATTAAAGATCAAGTTCAGAAAGGAAGGGGCAGTGAATATCAGTTGTATCAAAGTACAGTAAAGACAAATTAACAAACCTAATAGTTCATCAACCAGTTACGTAATTTGACTGCGCTAAAATGGTTATAATTTCGGAAAATCTAAAAAAAAATTTAAAAAAATTAATGTTGTCAAGAGAAGCTACCATGTTGCTAGACAAAGCGCCACCTACCAGGATTGGGAGTGATTTTCCCTGGCGTAGTCTTGGTTGTCGTCTATTTCGGTTATGTCTTTGGTGATGCGAAAGCCTTCTTTTACTGTACCAATCTCCCAAACAGAGTAGTCTTCCCTTGCAGTCCACTAGAGCGAGACTTGCGTGGAGAATGTTACTGTACACGTGCATTTTAGGTCTACGTGTGATGTCACATCATACGTTTGTGGGAGTTTTCATTTTTTGAAAATCCCTTTATCACAAAACTATCACATGACATGCTTCAAAAACTACTTGTAATATATTAAAAACACTCTCTACTTTCGTGTTTAGAGTCACTTGCGTATAGAACATTTGTTTGTTTACCATATTACGTGAATAATTGTCAATATTCCAATTACCCCTAAGTACTACAAGAATAGCCAGTCAGCAAATTCGGTCGATGGTTGGGTTTAAATTTGGGAATAGTTTGTTTGACGTAAATAAAAAACGCACTAACTCAAATTTCCTGAAATCGTTTTTGTCTATTTTGTTTATTTTCACCGAAGTTCAAATCTGACAATTGAAATCAAAACTTTATTGAGATTTTTCTTCAATAGCAATCCCCTAAACAACCTGTTGACCACTCTTAGCGAGTAAAATCATCAAATTCGGGTTAAAGGTCAACGACTGACGTCATCGACTGAAAACATAAACATAAACAATGGCCGTGCGAGAAACAGCTAGTGTTGTAGTCTGTGTCCCATGCTTCATGATACAGCGAGCACCTGCAAACCATTCGGCCATCAACCCCACCCACATTACTGAAGGAGTCAGGCGCTAGGTAGGGAAGGGGGTGGGGAAGGTCTTATCATTCTAAACAGTCGTATAACTCAGTCCTATAGTTCAGTCGTATACTTCAGTCGAATAATCCAGTCGAATAAACCAGTCGTATAATCCAGTCGTATAAACCAGTCGAATAATCCAGTCGTATAAACCAGTCGAATAAACAAGTCGCTCAATATAAGCAGCGGTGGCAGTGAACTAAGATTATATTTTATCAATTCATGCTCATAGCCATAGCTGAAGGAGCCGGGGGCCAGGGGCCTTCCCAACTAGTTTCAAGTTCGATTTTACGGGCAAAAGTAGTTTGGTACGTAAGGCATTCAGACCTTAGCAACACTATAACTGAAAGAGAGAGAGAGAGAGAGAAAGAGAGAGAGGAATGGGGTTTAACGTCCACTCAACACAAAGTATGTCATTTCGGGACTAACATATGGTTTTTAATTTTATTTCAATAATTCGTTTGCGCGTAGGGGTCTTAAGCAGTTGGAGGAAACAGGAGGACCCGGAGAAAATCCACGAAGTTGGTCAGGCGACCCTTCTCCTTGTCACGTACAACAAGGGATTCGAAACCACGCCAGTTGACTCAATGACAGGCTTCATGGTACAGCAAGCACATGGAAAACCTTCGGCCATCACCTCCCACCCCCACCCATAAATGAAGGAGTCAGAAGCTCGAAGGGGGAGGGGTTGGGGGAGGTTTTCATTAATCTTAAGAACAGTCAAATAGTTCAGTCGTATAATTTAGTCCTATAGTTCAGTTGTATAGTTTAGTCGTATAACTCAGTCGTATAGTTCAGTCGTATAATTCAGTCGTATACTTCAGTCGAATAATCCAGTCGAATAAACCAGTCGTATAATCCAGTCGTATAAACCAGTCGAATAATCCAGTCGTATAAACCAGTCGAATAAACAAGTCGCTCAATATAAGCAGCGGTGGCAGTGAACTAAGATACTATTTTATCAATTCATGCTCGTAGCCATAGCTGAAGGAGGCGGGGGCATGGGGTAGAGAGCGGGGCCAGGGGCCTTCCCAACTAGTTTCAAGTTCGATTTTACGCCAAAAGTAGTTTGGCAAGTAAGGTATTCAGACCATAGCAAAGCTATAATTGAAGGTCAGAGAGAAAGAGAGAGAGAGAGAGAGAGAGAGAGAGAGAGAGGAATGGGGTTTAACGTCCACTCGACACAAAGTATGTCATTTCGGGACTAACATAGGTTTTTTAATTTTATTTCAATAATTCGTTTGCGCGTAGGGGTCTTAAGCAGTTGGAGGAAACAGGAGGACCCGGAGAAAATCCACGAAGTTGTTCAGGCGACCCTTCTCCTTGTCACGTACAACCAGGGATTCGAAACCACACCAGTTGATTCAATGACAAGCTTCATGGTACAGCAAGCACATGGAAAACCTTCGGCCATCACCTCCCACCCCCACCCATAAATGAAGGAGTCAGAAGCTCGGTAGAGAAGGGGGAGGGGGTGGGGAGGTTTTCATTAGTCTTAACATCAGTCAAATAATTCAGTCGTATAGTTCAGTCGTATAACTCAGTCGTATAGTTCAGTCGTATAATTCAGTCGTATACTTCAGTCGAATAATTCAGTCGAATAAACCAGTCGTATAATCCAGTCGTATAAACCAGTCGTATAATCCAGTCGAATAATCCAGTCGTATAAACCAGTCGAATAAACAAGTCGCTCAATAACGGCGGCAGTGAACTAAGATAATATTTTATCAATTCTTGCTCGTAGCCATAGCTGAAGGAGCCGGGGGCATGGGGTAGATGCCGGGGTCCAGATGCCTTCCCAACTAGTTTCAAGTTCGATTTTACGGGCAAAAGTAGTTTGGCAAGTAAGGTATTCAGACAATAGCAAAGCTATAACTGAAGGTCAGAGAGAAAGAGAGGAATGGGGTTTAACGTCCACTCGACACAAAGTATGTCATTTCGGGACTAACATATGGTTTTTAATTTTTTTTTCAATAATTCGTTTGCGCGTAGGGGTCTTAAGCAGTTGGAGGAAACAGGAGTACCCGGAGAAAATCCACAAAGTTGTTCAGGCGACCCTTCTCCTTGTCACGTACAACCAGGGATTCGAAACCACGCCAGTTGACTCAATGACAGGCTTCATGGTACAGCAAGCACATGGAAAACCTTCGGCCATCACCTCCCACCCCACCCATAAATGAAGGAGTCAGAAGCTCGGTAGGGAAGTGGGAGGGGATGGGAGGTTTTCATTAGTCTTAACATCAGTCAAATAGTTCAGTCGTATAATTTAGTCGTATAGTTCAGTCGTATAGTTCAGTCGTATAACTCAGTCGTATAGTTCAGTCGTATAATTCAGTCGTATACTTCAGTCGAATAATCCAGTCGAATAAACCAGTCGTATAATCCAGTCGAATAATCCAGTCGTATAAACCAGTCGAATAAACAAGTCGCTCAATATAAGCAACGGCGGCAGTGAACTAAGATAATATTTTATCAATTCATGCTCTCTCTCTCTCTCTCTCTCTCTCTCTCTCTCTCTCTCTCTCTCTCTCTTTCTCTTTCCCTTTCAGCTATAGATTTTAAGGGCAAAAGTAGTTTGGCGAGTAAGGTATTCAGACCGTAGGGAGAGAGAGGGAGAGAGAGAGAGAGAGAGAGAGAGAGAGAGGGAGGGAGGGGGAATTGGGTTTAACGTCCACTAGACTCAAAGTATGTCATTTCTGGACTAACATATGGTTTTTAATTTTATTTCAAAAATTCGCTTGCGCATAGGGGTCTTAAGCAGTTGGAGGAAACAGGAGGACCCGGAGAAAATCCACAAAGTTGTTCAGGCGACCCTTCTCCTTGTCACGTACAACCAGGGATTCGAAACCACGCCAGTTGACTCAATGACAGGCTTCATGGTACAGCAAGCACATGGAAAACCTTCGGCCATCACCTCCCACCCCACCCATAAATGAAGGAGTCAGAAGCTCGGTAGGGAAGGGGGAGGGGGTGGGGGAGGTTTTCATTAGTCTTAACATCAGTCAAATAGTTCAGTCGTATAATTTAGTCGTATAGATCAGTCGTATAACTCAGTCGTATAGTTCAGTCGTATAATTCAGTCGTATACTTCAGTCGAATAAACCAGTCGTATAATCCAGTCGTATAAACCAGTCGTATAATCCAGTCGTATAAACCAGTCGAATAATCCAGTCGTATAAACCAGTCGAATAAACAAGTCGCTCAATATAAGCAACGGTGGCAGTGAACTAAGATAATATTTTATCAATTCATGCTCGTAGCCATAGCTGAAGATGCCGGGGGCACGGTGTAGAGTTCGGGGGGCCAGGGGCCTTCCCAACTAGTTTCAAGTTCGATTTTACGGGCAAAAGTAGTTTGGCGAGTAAGGTATTCAGACCATAGCTAAGCTATAGCTGAAAGGGAGAGAGAGGGAGAGAGAGAGAGAGAGAGAGGGATTGAAGGGGAAATGGGGTTTAACGTCCACTCGACTCAAAGTATGTCATTTCGGGACTAACATATGTTTTTTAATTTTATTTCAATAATTCGCTTGCGCATAGGGGTCTTAAGCAGTTGGAGGAAACAGGAGGACCCGGAGAAAATCCACGAAGTTGGTCAGGCGACCCTTCTCCTTGTCACGTACAACGGGGATTCGAAACCTCGCCAGTTGACTCAATGACAGGCTTCATGATACAGCAAGCACATGGAAACCGTTCGGCCATCAACTCCCACCCCCACCCATAAATGAAGGAGTCAGATGCTCGGTAGGGAAGGGGTGGGGGGGAGGTTTTCATTAATCTTAAGAACAGTCAAATAATTCAGTCCTATAATTCAGTCCTATAATTCAGTCTTATAGTTCAGTCGTATAGTTCAGTCGTATAACTCAGTCGTATAATTCAGTCGTATACTTCAGTCGAATACTCCAGTCGAATAAACCAGTCGTATAATCCAGTCGTATAAACCAGTCGTATAATCCAGTCGTATAAACCAGTCGAATAAACAAGTCGCTCAATATAAGCAACGGTGGCAGTGAACTAAGATAATATTTTATCAATTCATGCTCGTAGCCATAGCTGAAGGAGGCGGGGGTATGGGGTAGAGGCCGGGGGCCTTCTCAACTAGTTTCAAGTTCGATTTTACGGGCAAAAGTAGTTTGGCAAGTAAGGTATTCAGACCATAGCAAAGCTATAACTGAAGGTCAGAGAGAAAGAGAGAGAGAGAGAGAGGCAGAGAGAGGCAGAGAGAGAGAGAGGAATGGGGGTTTAACGTCCACTCGACACAAAGTATGTCATTTCGGGACTAACATATGGTTTTTAATTTTATTTCAATAATTCGCTTGCGCGTAGGGGTCTTTAGCAGTTTGAGGACACCGGAGGACCCTGAGAAAATCCAAACTATTTTTGCCCGTAAAATCGAACTTGAAGGTAGTTGGGAAGGCCCCTGGCCCTCGGCTTCTACCCCATTCCCGCGGCTCCTTCAGCTATGGCTATGAGCATGAATTGATAAAATATTATCTTAGTTCACTGCCACCGTTGCTTATATTGGGCGACTTGTTTATTCGACTGGTTTATACGACTGGATTATTCGACTGGTTTATACGACTGGTTTATACGACTGGATTATACGACTGGTTTATTCGACTGGAGTATTCGACTGAAGTATACGACTGAATTATACGACTGAACTATACGACTGAGTTATACGATTGAATTACACGACTGAGTTATACGACTGAATTATACGACTGAACTATTTGACTGATGTTAAGACTAATGAAAACCTCCCCCACCCCCTCCCCCTTCCCTACCGAGCTTCTGACTCCTTCATTTATGGGTGGGGGTTGGAGGTGATGACCGATCGGTTTCCATGTGCTTGCTGAAGCATAAAGCCTGTCATTGAGTCAACTGGCGTGGTTTCGAATCCCTGGTTGTACGTGACAAGGAGAAGGGTCGCCTGACCAACTTTGTGGATTTTCTCCGGGTCCTCCTGTTTCCTCCAACTGCTTAAGACCCCTATGCGCAAGCGAATTATTGAAATGAAATTAAAAACCATATGTTAGTCCAGAAATGACATACTTTGAGTCTAGTGGACGTTAAACCCAATTCCCCCTCCCTCCCTCTCTCTCCCTCTCTCTCTCTCTCTCCCTCTCTCTCCCTCTCACTCCCTATGGTCTTAATACCTTACTCGCCAAACTAATTTTGCCCTTAAAATCTATAGCTGAGAGAGAGAGAGAGAGAGAGAGAGCATGAATTGATAAAATATTATCTTAGTTCACTGCCGCCGTTGCTTACATTGAGCGACTTGTTTATTCGACTGGTTTATACGACTGGATTATTCGACTGGATTATACGACTGGTTTATACGACTGGATTATACGACTGGTTTATTCGACTGGATTATTCGACTGAAGTATACGACTGAATTATACGACTGAACTATACGACTGAGTTATACGACTGAACTATACGACTGAACTATACGACTAAATTATACGACTGAAGTATTTGACTGATGGTAAGACTAATGAAAACCTCAAACAACCCCTCCCCCTTCCCTACCGAGCTTCTGACTCCTTCATTTATGGGTGGGGGTGGGGGGTGATGGCCGAAGGTTTTCCATGTGCTTGCTGTACCATGAAGCCTGTCATTGAGTCAACTGGCGTGGTTTCGAATCCCTGGTTGTACGTGACAAGGAGAAGGGTCGCCTGTTTCCTCAAACTGCTTAAGACCCGTACGCGCAAACGAATTATTGAAAAAAAAATTAAAAACCATATGTTAGTCCCGAAATGACATACTTTGTGTCGAGTGGACGTTAAACCCCATTCCTCTCTCCCTCTCTCTCTCTCTCTCTCTCTCTCTCTCTCTCTCTCTCTCTCTCTCTCTCTCTCTCTCTTTCTCTCTGACCTTCAGTTATAGCTTTGCTATGGTCTGAATACCTTACTTGCCAAACTACTTTTGCCCGTAAAATCGAACTTGAAACTAGTTGGGTAGGCCCCTGGCCCCCGGCCTCTACCCCATGCCCCCGGCTCCTTCAGCTATGGCTACGAGAAAGAATTGATAAAATATTATCTTAGTTCACTGCCGCCGTTGCTTATATTGAGCGACTTGTTTATTCGACTGGTTTATACGACTGGATTATTCGACTGGATTATACGACTGGTTTATACGACTGGATTATACGACTGGTTTATTCGACTGGATTATTCGACTGAAGTATACGACTGAATTATACGACTGAACTATACGACTGAGTTATACGACTGAACTATACGACTGAACTATTTGACTGATGTTAAGACTAATGACCCCCACCCCCCACCCCCACCCCCTCCCCCTTCTCTACCGAGCTTCTGACTCCTTCATTTATGGGTGGGAGTGGGAGTTGATGGCCGAAGGTTTTCGATGTGCTTGCTGTACCATGAAGCCTGTCATTGAGTCAACTGGTGTGGTTTCGAATCCCTGGTTGTACGTGACAAGGAGAAGGGTCGCCTGAACAACTTCATGGATTTTCTCCGGGTCCTCCTGTTTCCTCCAACTGCTTAAGACCCCTACGCGCAAACGAATTATTGAAATAAAATTAAAAACCATATGTGAGTCCCGAAATGACATACTATGTGTCGAGTGGACGTTAAACCCCATTCCTCTCTCTGTGTCTTTTTAAGCTATAGCTTAGCTATGGTCTGAATACATTACTTATCAAACTACTTTTGCCCGTAAACTCGAACTTGAAACTAGTTGGGAAGGCCCCTGGCCCCCGGCCTCTACCCCATGCCCCCGGCTCCTTCAGCTATAGCTACGAGCATGAATTGATAAAATATTATCTTAGTTCACTGCCACCGCTGCTTATATTGAGCGACTTGTTTTTTCGACTGGTTTATAAGACTGGATTATTCGACTGGTTTATACGACTGGATTATACGACTGGTTTATTCGACTGGATTATTCGACTGAAGTATACGACTGAATTATACGACTGAACTATACGACTGAGTTATACGACTGAACTATACGACTGAATTATACGACTGAATTATTTGACTGATGCTAAGACTAATGAAAACCTCCCACACCCCCTCCCCCTTCCCTACCGAGCTTCTGACTCCATCGTTTATGGGTGGGGGTGGGAGTTGATGGCCGAACGGTTTCCATGTGCTTGCTGTATCATGAAGCCTGTCATTGAGTCAACTGGCGTGGTTTCGAATCCCTGGTTGTACGTGACAAGGAGAAGGTCGCCTGACCAACTTCGTGGATTTTTTCCGGGTCCTCCTGTTTCCTCCAACTGCTAAAGACCCCTACGCGCAAGCGAATTATTGAAATAAAACTTAAAGCCATATGTTAGTCCCGAAATGACATACTTTGTATCGAGTGGACGTTAAACCCCATTCATCCCTCCCTCTCTCTCTCTCTCTCTCTCCCTGTCTCTCTCTCTCTTTCAGTTATAGCTTAGCTATGGTCTGAATACATTACTTATCAAACTACTTTTGCCCGTAAACTCGAACTTGAATCTAGTTGGGAAGGCCCCTGGCCCCCGGCCTCTACCCCATGCCCCCGGCTCCTTCAGCTATAGCTACGAGCATGAATTGATAAAATATTATCTTAGTTCACTGCCACCGCTGCTTATATTGAGCGACTTGTTTATTCGACTGGTATATACGACTGGATTATTCGACTGGTTTATACGACTGGATTATACGACTGGTTTATTCGACTGGATTATTCGACTGAAGTATACGACTGAATTATACGACTGAACTATACGACTGAACTATACGACTGAGTTATACGACTGAACTATACGACTGACTTATACGACTGAACTATTTGACTGATGTCAAGGCTAATGAACACCTCCCCCACCCCGTCCCCCTTCACTACCGAGCTTCTAACTCCATCGTTTATGGGTGGGGGTGGGAGTTGATGGCCGAACGGTTTCCATGTGCTTGCTGTATCATGAAGCCTGTCATTGAGTCAACTGGCGTGGTTTCGAATCCCTGGTTGTACGTGACAAGGAGAAGTTCGCCTGACCAACTTCGTGGATTTTTTCCGGGTCCTCCTGTTTCCTCCAACTGCTAAAGACCCCTACGCGCAAACGAATTATTGAAATAAAATTTAAAGCCATATGTTAGTCCCAAAATGACATACTTTGTGTCGAGTGGACCTTAAACCCCATTCATCTATCTCTCTCTCTCTCTCTCTCTCTCTCTCACTCCCTCTCTCTCTCTCTCTCTTTCAGTTATAGCTTAGCTATGGTCTGAATACCGTACTTATCAAACTACTTTTGCCCGTAAAATCGAACTTGAAACTAGTTGGGAAGGCCCCCGGCCTCTACCCCATACCCCCGCCTCCTTCAGCTATGGCTACGAGCATGAATTGATAAAATATAATCTTAGTACACTGCCACCGCTGCTTATATTGAGCGACTTGTTTATTCGACTGGTTTATACGACTGGATTATTCGACTGGTTTATACGACTGGATTATACGACTGGTTTATTCGACTGGATTATTCGACTGAAGTATACGACTGAATTATACGACTGAACTATACGACTGAACTGAACTATACGACTGAATTATACGACTGAATTATTTGACTGATGCTAAGACTAATGAAAACCTACCACACCCCCTCCCCCTTCCCTACCGAGCTTCTAACTCCTTCATTTATGGGTGGGGGTGGGAGTTGATGGCCGAACAGTCTCCATGTGCTTGCTGTGTCATGAAGCCTGTCATTGAGTCAACTGGCGTGGTTTCAAATCCCTGGATGTACGTGACAAGGAGAAGGGTCGTCTGACCAACTTCGTCGATTTTCTCCGGGTCCTCCTGTTTTCTCCAACTGCTTAAGACCCCTACGCGCAAGCGAATTATTGAAATAAAATTAAAAATCATATGTTAGTCCCGAAATGACATACTTTGTATCGAGAGGACGTTAAACCCCATTCATCCCTCCCTCTATCTCTCTCTCTCCCCCTCTCTCTCTTTCTCTCTCTCTCTCTCTCTTTCAGTTATAGCTTAGCTATGGTCTGAATACATTACTTATCAAACTACTTTTGCCCGTAAACTCGAACTTGAAACTAGTTGGGAAGGCCCCCGGCCTCTACCCCATGCCCCCGGCTCCTTCAGCTATAGCTACGAGCATGAATTGATAAAATATTATCTTAGTTCACTGCCACCGTTGCTTATATTGAGCGACTTGTTTATTCGACTGGTTTATTCGACTGGATTATTCGACTGGTTTATACGACTGGATTATACGACTGGATTATACGACTGGTTTATTCGACTGCAATCTAATTAAAATATAGATCTATATTTCGTTTCGTTTTTTATACTTTCGATGGCCTACACTCATGTAGATCTAACTAGTTATAGTGGACGCTCACGTTCTATGACGTCAGGTATCAAGCACGGGACATTTGACCCGATAACGTCAGTCATTCGATTAACCAATTAGCGATCGCCATGCTTTTCAAAATCCACTTGTGTTTTGTTATGATTTCTATCCGCTGGTGTTAGTATAGACGTCGTTGGCTGGTAATATCTACCCACAGTTCCACGCTTGAAAAGGTCAAACGGTCGATTCGACAGACCATTTGATTGGCTGACCCCTCATTTCAGGCAGAACACCAGTTAAATAACAAGTCCTCCAGATCCAAGAGTAGTGAAGACAAGTAAAAACGAAATTTTGAACTATAAAAAACGAAACGAAATTGGATCTGTGTTTTAATCAGATTGATTCGACTGGATTATTCGACTGAAGTATACGACTGAATTATACGACTGAACTATACGACTGAGTTATACGACTGAACTATACGACTGACTTATACGACTGAACTATTTGACTGATGTTAAGGCTAATGAACACCTCCCCAACCCCTCCCCCTTCCCTACCGAGCTTCTGACTCCATCATTTATGGGTGGGGGTGGGAGTTGATGGCCGAACGGTTTCCATGTGCTTGCTGTATCATGAAGCCTGTCATTGAGTCAACTGGCGTGGTTTCGAATCCCTGGTTGTACGTGACAAGGAGAAGGGTCGCCTGACCAACTTTGTGGATTTTCTCCGGGTCCTCCTGTTTCCTCCAACTGCTTAAGACCCCTACGCGCAAGCGAATTATTGAAATAAAATTACAAATCATATGTTAGTCCCGAAATGACATAATTTGTATCGAGTGGACGTTAAACCCCATTCATCCCTCCCTCTCTCTCTCCCTCTTTCAGTTATAGCTTAGCTATGGTCTGAATACTTTACTTATCAAACTACTTTTGTCCGTAAAATCGAACTTGAAACTAGTTGGGAAGGCCCCCGTCCTCTACCCCATGCCCCCGCCTCCTTCAGCTATGGCTACGAGCATGAATTGATAAAATATAATCTTAGTTCACTGCCACCGCTGCTTATATTGAGCGACTTGTTTATTCGGCTGGTGTATACGACTGAATTATTCGACTGGTTTATACGACTGGATTATACGACTGGTTTATTCGACTGGATTATTCGACTGAAGTATACGACTGAATTATACGACTGAACTATACGACTGAACTATACGACTGAGTTATACGACTGAACTATACGACTGAATTATACGACTGAATTATTTGACTGATGCTAAGACTAATGAAAACCTCCCCCACCCCCTCCCCCTTCCCTACCGAGCTTCTAACTCCTTCATTTATGGGTGGGGGTGGGAGTTGATGGCCGAACGGTTTCCATGTGCTTGCTGTATCATGAAGCCTGTCATTGAGTCAACTGGCGTGGTTTCGAATCTCTGGTTGTACGTGACAAGGAGAAGGGTCGCCTGACCAACTTTGTCGATTTTCTCCGGGTCCTCCTGTTTCCTTCAACTGCTTAAGACCCCTACGCGCAAGCGAATTATTGAAATAAAATTAAAAATCATATGTTAGTCCCGAAATGACATACTTTGTATCGAGTGGACGTTAAACCCCATTCATCCCTCTCTCTCTCTCTCTCTCTCTTTCAGTTATAGCTTAGCTATGGTCTGAATACATTACTTATCAAACTACTTTTGCCCGTAAACTCGAACTTGAAACTAGTTGGGAAGGCCCCTGGCCCCCGGCCTCTACCCCATGCCCCCGGCTCCTTCAGCTATAGCTACGAGCATGAATTGATAAAATATTATCTTAGTTCATTGCCACCGTTGCTTATATTGAGCGACTTGTTTATTCGACTGGTTTATATGACTGGATTATTCGACTGGTTTATACGACTGGATTATACGACTGGATTATACGACTGGTTTATTCGACTGGATTATTCGACTGAAGTATACGACTGAACTATACGACTGAACTATACGACTGAGTTATACGACTGAACTATACGACTGACTTATACGACTGAACTATTTGACTGATGTTAAGGCTAATGAACACCTCCCCCACCCCTGCCCCTTCCCTACCGAGCTTCTGACTCCAGCATTTATGGGTGGGGGTGGGAGTTGATGGCCGAACGGTTTCTATGTGCTTGCTGTATCATGAAGCCTGTCATTGAGTCAACTGGCGTGGTTTCGAATTCCTGGTTGTACGTGACAAGGAGAAGGGTCGCCTGACCAGCTTCATGGATTTTCTCCGGGTCCTCCTGTTTCCTCCAACTGCTTAAGACCCCTACGCGCAAGCGAATTATTGAAATAAAATTAAAAGCCATATGTTAGTCCCAAAATGACATACTTTGTGTCGAGTGGACCTTAAACCCCATTCATCTATATATATATCTCTCTCTCTCTCTGTCTCTCTCTCTCTCTTTCAGTTATAGCTTAGCTATGGTCTGAATACCGTACTTATCAAACTACTTTTGCCCGTAAAATCGAACTTGAAACTAGTTGGGAAGGCCCCCGGCCTCTACCCCATACCCCCGCCTCCTTCAGCTATGGCTACGAGCATGAATTGATAAAATATAATCTTAGTTCACTGCCACCGCTGCTTATATTGAGCGACTTGTTTATTCGACTGGTTTATACGACTGGATTATTCGACTGGTTTATACGACTGGATTATACGACTGGTTTATTCGACTGGATTATTCGACTGAAGTATACGACTGAATTATACGACTGAACTATACGACTGAGTTATACGACTGAACTATACGACTGATATATATAACTAAGATAACACCTTAACGTTTTAATTTGAACAATCAAATTGGAACACGAGGGAACACGAAAATAGACAAAAACAATAATAAAAGATATTGGTATTAGTGCGTTTTTCTTTTAACTTTTACTGATTATATACTATTCCAAAATATTAATAAGCCATCGACCGGTTTATACGACTGACTATTCGATTTGGACTTAGGGTCGACTCCAATATTCATTATTTACCTGTCAAAAGTCGGCCATGCTTGATTCGCGACTTGAGCTTTTGCTACGTGTTCTATGATTGGCTACACGCGACCAATCAAATCAGCGTTTAATTGTCGACGTTCAGCGCTGATCGCACGAGCATTTCGCTGGTAAGAGGGTATATAAGCAGCCGAATTCATCACTTGCATTTGTACCGCGGCCCGGGATGAATATAGGTACGGGAATAGTAACTATTCCATTTATTAGCCGGGAAAAGTAACTTTTCCGCCATGCTAATAGACTATAATAATATTTAATTTTGGGATTTATTTGTCGATGATTTAAGAAGTATTTAAACGTCGTGATTTGATTAGGTTTAAGTTAGGAATTTTTCACGCTCATATATACGTTTAGCATTTAAAGTGGCTTTCCGCATTTTCTAATATTACTACGCCTTCGGTTCGAATTGTTCCGTATTTATACTCGTCGATCATTGGCGCGGGGTTCACTTTCGCGAGGTGATTCCGTGGAGCTTTTTTTAATTTTGTGGACTATTGTCTGCATTTGGCTGATTCGGTCTTGGTTTTTCGGGTCATTAGTTTTATTGTGCGAAACTTTGTGCAAACCGGTACCTGCATTGTGTCGCGTTTAAATGACTGTGCCTGACCGTCTGAATTTTATCTTGCTCAGAGATAATTCTGGCATTTAGGACGTGGTCTTGAACGGGTGGAACCAGTATTAATATAAGCGGAAGACGTGTAAGATTTGTACTTGTTGAAAGTTACCGTGACATATTATCATGGAATCTCGAGATTGCATTTAAATTAGTTGTTTTAGTAAAAACGTACCTTGATATTCATCTGGATAAAGCTAAACCCTTATCTTGGAACGTGAGGTCCGTTTTTATTGGTTAGGGATAAACTCCTTCATTCATTCATTCATCTATTTATGTATTTACTTGTTACCCAATTGTCAGGAGTTACAATTGGTATAATAAAACTTTGTAATAATAAATATTGTTGTTTTCTCTGGGTTGATGTTTGGGGCAAACCATTGAGCATCCAGTATACGAATCCCTGTTTCTTCTGAACAAACCCACAGTTGGAGGTTTTGTGTCTGGTAAAAGGGGTGGGACTTACTTTGCCTGAATTTAATCTGAGGGTTGGGACGCGATTTGATCCCAGGGTACATTTGGTTTTGGCGAGCTTGAACCTACGTTTGTGCTTATAAGTCCCTAGATGCTTCATTTTTGTCACGTTTGTCCTCGTATTACAAATTGGCGAGATTCGTGGAGTACTTTTTGCCAGTCATAAGTCCCTCCTACTACATTTTTGGCGAGCTTGCCAGGATGCTCATATCGGATTTGTGCCGACATCAAGACAGAGTTACTGATTTCCAAATTAATGTAGATTATATAGGTAAAAGGAAATAAGTTAAAACAGAAAGTCAAAACTTATTTAGTCTTCATTTCTAAAATGAGTAATAAAGAGAAAGAAAGTGGTTATCCTTCCCATGCTTTTAGGCGTAGGGATGACGAAGATCCGTCAGAAATCTATACAGATTCGGCGCGCGCGCGTAGTTCTAGAGCATTTGATGCTTTATAAGACTTGTCTAACTCCAACTTTGAATAAATCGGAACATTCCTTTTCTAGTGGATACCGAACTGCTAGGATTTCTGATTATCAGTCCCCACGCTTAGATCCATTATATGAAGATAAAGATGAAACTTCGGATTCTGAGGAATAATTCAAACCCAGTCCGTCTTCCCATAAGTCTAGAGTAGGATTTTCTGACGATATGACTGAATCTCCAAGACGTTATGTGTCTGAAACGACATATGAGATAAGTAGGGATAAAAGTAATAGGCATCAGTTTAAAGAGCCTTACGAAGGAGACCAATCTCCTTATAGAGGCGCTTTTTCCGAGCGGACACCGTCTTTATTCCCCAATACTCCAAAATATAATAGTACCCCCTATTCCAATAGGTCTGATTACGTTTGCCCCGGTAAAAAGTCCGGACTGATTTTATCTCGAAGGTCACAATCTCCTATCAGAAATCATAAACCCCGGAAAGAAAAGGAACCCGATAAGTTCCATGGGGAACAAACGGAATGGTCGGATTATATTATACATTTCGAGCAAGTAGCTATTTGGAATGGTTGGTCTGCAACCGAAATGGCACAACAATTATCAATGAGTTTGAGGGGTAGGGCCACGAGAATGTTAAGTGAACTTACTTCGTTCCAATTATTTGATTATGATGAATTAAAAATTGCTATTACGCAAAGGTTTACTCCGGAAGAAAGACTTACCGCGCATAGGGTGGAATATCGGAATCGCCGTAGGCAAAAAGATGAATCTCTTGCAGATTTTGGTCATGAATTAAAAAGACTAGCGCACAAGGCGTTTCCAAATACTCCCGCAAACACATTAGAGGACCATGTGGTGGATCATTACATCCATGGCATCGGGAATCATGAATTAAAAAAACATGTTCAATTATGCCATCCCCGTACTCTTAATCCAGCAATATCACTAGCCGTAGAGTATGAGGCAGTTGATGGACCCGTTGATAGAATTCGGAAGCCAGATTCATCGAATCAAAATAATTCATACCTGGAAAACAATGCGGAGATAAGTCATGAAAGATTTCTTGCTAAAATTTCTAGTTTAATAGATAGGAAGTTGAATTCATATGAAAGTAGGAATAGGAATTTTAATCAAAATTATAGGTATATGAATAGGGATAATGTTGAGGGTGGCTCTTTCAGGGATGGGATAGTAATCAATCATATAGGAAAAGATTTGATAGTGGTCAAACGCAAAATGCACGAGGAGATGCCCAAACATCTGCCGGAGCTCAGCGCTCACCCCTATATTGTTATTATTGTAAAGGAGATCATGCAAAAACCAGCTGTCCTAAATTAAGGGATAGGGATTTAAACTAATGTGGACTGACATAAGAACTGCAGTACCAGCCCTTGAAAATATATGTCTTTAATTAGTGCTTTCGGGAAATCAGAGAAACTAGTAACTGGTTATACTGATTTTAATTTACATGGGGAAGATGGTGAGATTTTAATATTGGATTAACTGGGAAAGAGGACCATTGCTCTGGATTCTTTGGGATGAAGAACTGTGATGGGACCACCAAAACCTGAAAAGAAGAAAATACAGAACTATTTATTGATTGTAATATCTTGATTTGTACATCTTTAATTCAATTGTATTGAGGGAGTTTAGATGTGGGTTTTTTTTATGTTCAGGAACTTGTTTCTCCTGTTCTCATGTAAGAACAGTCGCGAATAAGAGGGGGGAAATGTGGGAGTTTTCATTTTTTGAAAATCCCTTTATCACAAAACTATCACATGACATGCTTCAAAACTACTTGTAATATATTAAAAACACTCTCTACTTTCGTGTTTAGAGTCACTTGCGTATAGAACATTTGTTTGTTTACCATATTACGTGAATAATTGTCAATATTCATTATTTACCTGTCAAAAGTCGGCCATGCTTGATTCGCGACTTGAGCTTTTGCTACGTGTTCTATGATTGGCTACACGCGACCAATCAAATCAGCGTTTAATTGTCGACGTTCAGCGCTGATCGCACGAGCATTTCGCTGGTAAGAGGGTATATAAGCAGCCGAATTCATCACTTGCATTTGTACCGCGGCCCGGGATGAATATAGGTACGGGAATAGTAACTATTCCATTTATTAGCCGGGAAAAGTAACTTTTCCGCCATGCTAATAGACTATATATTTAATTTTGGGATTTATTTGTCGATGATTTAAGAAGTATTTAAACGTCGTGATTTGATTAGGTTTAAGTTAGGAATTTTTCACGCTCATATATACGTTTAGCATTTAAAGTGGCTTTCCGCATTTTCTAATATTACTACGCCTTCGGTTCGAATTGTTCCGTATTTATACTCGTCGATCATTGGCGCGGGGTTCACTTTCGCGAGGTGATTCCGTGGAGCTTTTTTTAATTTTGTGGACTATTGTCTGCATTTGGCTGATTCGGTCTTGGTTTTTCGGGTCATTAGTTTTATTGTGCGAAACTTTGTGCAAACCGGTACCTGCATTGTGTCGCGTTTAAATGACTGTGCCTGACCGTCTGAATTTTATCTTGCTCAGAGATAATTCTGGCATTTAGGACGTGGTCTTGAACGGGTGGAACCAGTATTAATATAAGCGTAAGACGTGTAAGATTTGTACTTGTTGAAAGTTACCGTGACATATTATCATGGAATCTCGAGATTGCATTTAAATTAGTTGTTTTAGTAAAAACGTACCTTGATATTCATCTGGATAAAGCTAAACCCTTATCTTGGAACGTGAGGTCCGTTTTTATTGGTTAGGGATAAACTCCTTCATTCATTCATTCATCTATTTATGTATTTACTTGTTACCCAATTGTCAGGAGTTACAATTGGTATAATAAAACTTTGTAATAATAAATATTGTTGTTTTCTCTGGGTTGATGTTTGGGGCAAACCATTGAGCATCCAGTATACGAATCCCTGTTTCTTCTGAACAAACCCACAGTTGGAGGTTTTGTGTCTGGTAAAAGGGGTGGGACTTATTTTGCCTGAATTTAATCTGAGGGTTGGGACGCGATTTGATCCCAGGGTACCTTTGGTTTTGGCGAGCTTGAACCTACGTTTGTGCTTATAAGTCCCTAGATGCTTCATTTTTGTCACGTTTGTCCTCGTATTACAAATTGGCGAGATTCGTGGAGTACTTTTTGCCAGTCATAAGCCCCTCCTACTACACGTTGTTGACATCGGACGTATTTCCGCACGAAGCTGGCCATATGTTTTAGCACATGGTTTTAGGAACTGTCACTGAGTGGACGGTGTCATTTAATGGCCATATGTTTTAGCACATGGTTTTAGGAACTGTCACTGAGTGGACGGTGTCATTTAATGGTCGCATCCATTGCATGGCGTACGTCGCGGCAAAATTAATTCAGTTAACCTATCGCTATAGTTCCTTTTAGGATCGTCCGCTCAGAGACAGTTCCTTAAAGGAACTTCCAATGGGTAAGTTTTGTAGAGAATATGATAGGATTTAACGTCCTACTTTAATGCACCAACGTGTATGAATTAGACACACATGTGATGATGTAGTCTACATCATGCAATTTGCTACGAGGGAAATTTTGCGAGGAAAATCATCGCCATTAAAAGATTTCATTAAAAGTTACGTTTTAAAGATGCATTATTTGAGATTTAGATATATAGAGCTGACAACTGTCGCTAAATAGATAATGAAAAGGGAATATATTGAAATTTTCACCACGGTAGTACCAGTAGTCAAGTTTAATATTGCTACCGTCATCCATTTTCTTTTTATTAAATTAAATTTCGATGGTTTTTCAACCTGTTCAAATCACAACCATTCGATGATCTAGAAAGTTGAGTTAGGGACTTGTCCGTGAATAAATCTAAATAATGATTCATATAATACTTGCGGCCCAAAGGAAGTTCTTCGATATACATAGTTAGTTTTTCTTATGCGTCTTTACGGTGCAGTGAACTTATATTTCATAAAAAAAAGTGTTTCATATTCAAGTGGACTTGCTGCTAATACTGGTATGAGGTGTAAGCTTGTACGTTGCCATGTGGGGAGCATATGGAGAAAAAAATGGCCTATGGGCCCAGATCATACCACAAGGTTCCCATTCTGGACCCATATTATCTCCCCACATACAAATGTAGGCAAAACACTTTATTTTCATATTAATATCACAGAGACAAACAAAATGATATAAAGAGGTTACTTCTTTCTTTCATTAATAATCTGACCTTATAGTGTACATATCTGGGGCCAATATGGGATTTCCCACATTAACAACTCTATTTTTGTATATATGGGGCCAGTATGGTGTCCATATATTGGATTACCCATGTGTGTATCTGGGGTCAATATGGGATCTATATGGGATTACCCATGTGTGTATCTGGGGTCAATATGGGACCTTTATGGGATTTCCCACATTAACAACTCTATTTTTGTAAACATGGGGCCAATATGGTGTCCATATGGGATTACCCATGTGTGTATCAGGGGATAACATGATATCTGTATGGGATTACATATTAACTTTTGTACATCTGGGTTCAACATGGTATCCATGTGATTTCATTTTTGCGTATGTAAGCTCATTATTGAACCCACACGTTTAGTTGTGTGTTCCATACACCAATATGCACAGATGTGATTACCAACATGTGCACCCGGGTCTGTGTGGTATGGATATGATATAACCACATTCATGTATATTATGTACATGGGTCCAATATGGTATCCATATGGGAATACCCACATGTGTATCTGGGGTCAATATATATGGCATTTACATTTACCACATAAAATATATATCTGATTCCATATGGTATCCATATGGAGTTAACGTACCTAAATGACATGTGTTCCTTGGTTCAAAATAAAATATACATGTTTTTTTTTTACCACATATAAAATAATTATATACATTTTATTTTGGACCAAGAAACACATGTCATATGGATACCATGGAGTTACCGTACCTAAATGACATGTGTTTCTTGGTCCAAAATAAAAAATACCACATATAAAATAATGATATAGGTCTGGGTCCAATATGGTATCCATACCTATGGAAGAGTCAGACCACAATGTTTATATGATGCATTTTACTTTTGATCAATAGCCCCGTTTACACTTGGCCGCGATAAGCGTGCTGTACTAGGCACGGTGCCAGGCCGCGATAAATTTTAAGAAATGTCCCCGTTTACATTACCCGTCTCGGAACCGTGCCAAGCACGCCAAATGTGGAACTCTTCACTGAAAAGTTAATTTCAGTCCCTATGCAAGTTACCCAGATGGAAACAAGTATGGCGGTAGATTTTGATACGTTTGGTCCTTTCTTTTTTTGGGGGGGGGGGGGGGTGTCTGTTATTGAAAGTTCGAAAAAAATCAAGAAAGAATGGTCAATTTTTAACCGACTTGATGCCTATTTTAAATGAGTAGGCAGTCTTTTCGAGTGATTCAATGATATGCTACCAGAGGCGGCGAAAGCGAAAAATCATGTTGTTTATAAATAGCTTGTATTAGCCATTTTGACAGAACTGATGACAGAACTGTCAAGGTTTGCGGGGAAATAAGGTCAAGGTTCATTTGGCGCATGCGCAGTAATCCGTGCTCAGACCGGTTAGCGTTTACACCATGAAAATTTGAAGTGTGCTGTAATTCTTGACACGGTTCCGAGACCACCTCACTTCAGTGGGCCAGATTGGCACGGTACTCAGTTTACATTACAAATTTTAAGCGTGCCAGGTACCGTTCCTGGTACGGCACCGTTAATTTGTTTGTAGTGTAAACGGGTCAAACACAAGCGTGCCGTACTGAGTACATTTTTTTTGTTGATGTGACCTCATGACCCGTAACCTTTAGATAACGTCATATGGGTATCATGGCTATTCATTGTGTCAGAGTCACTTCTCTGCAGGTAGGGTGAATCTGTCGTTCAGATTGGGACTCGACCCACAATGGCCACAATGACGTAATGTGCTATAAAAATGTGCAGAACTGTCTCCGGTGTAGGGTTCTCTGATAGGAACCTTTTCACGCATTGACGTTGGTTTTACGCATAGAGTTATATATAGAAACTAGAGTCCGCACTGATCACGTGACTCCCATGACTACAACGTTAAAGGTTTGTGCCGGAATGAAGCGACGGCCGCCATGTTAGTTCCGGGGAGTATGCACGTAAATACCCGGATGTTCACTATGTTATCGCATCAATCAATCCGTGTCGAACTGTTTTAAATCGTGCACAAATATTACATTTTTAAATTTTCTCACCCAAATATTTATTGTTTGATAAAAATAATAATAAAAATTCCATGGACCGACTTATCTCCGGGCCCCTCTTTTCACGTAAAGGTTATAGAATAATTTATTTTGACATCTCAGCGATCTCGACCGCAGTGTCTCTATCTATACGCTACTATTTACTTTACCTTCGCTTTCTCTTTTAATTTTTATTAAAATATTGATCTTTTGAATTAGTGAAATGTCCACAATATGTATTCTTATACAGTAAATTTGTTTTAAAAATTTATGGAACTAATTAATAAAGAGTGTAGAGAAATGAATGTTGTTTTTTTTTTAATTTAAGCACTAAAAGTTAACAGAAAACAATAGAACGCAGAATTATATGTACTGGTATTTTTATTTATTTGTTAATTATTTTATTTCAGGAAATTTGGGAATGGAAAGTGAAGAAAAATTACTAGTCTACGTAAAATGTTGTATTTCTATTTACCGCCCGGTATTTATTTATTTGTTAATTATTTTTAGAAATGGAACTGAAAAGGGAAGAGAAACTAAAAACAGCCTGCAGAAAATGTTGTATTTTTATTTATTTATTTATTTGTTAATTTGTTTTAGAAAATTATGGAATGAAAAGTGACATGTCATTGTCAGCGATCCCATACTCTACTTTCACTTTCAATTTAATTTCCAGTATAATATTTGATACTTTAAAATATGTCCCGAATGTGTATTCTATAGTAAATATGTAGGCCTACTGGTATTTTTATTTATTTGTTAATTATTTTATTTCAGGAAATTTGGGAATGCAAAGTGAAGAAAAATTAAAAGCCTACGTATAATGTTGTAGGCCTATTTCTATTTACCACCCGGTATTGATTTATTTCAATATTTGTTAATTATTTTTAGAAATATATGGAACTGAAAATGGAAGAGAAACTAAAAACAGCCTGCAGAAAATGTTTTATTTTTAATTATTTATTTGTTAATTTGTTTTAGAAAATTATGTAATGAAAAGTGACATGTCAGTGTCAGCGATCCCGTAGGCCTACTCTACTTTCACTTTAATTTCCAGTTTAATATTTGATACTTTAAATTATGTCCCGAATGTGTATTCTATGGTAAATTTATAAATTGAAATCTTACCTTACTGTAATAAAGTTTGCTTAACTTTTTGAGGCCTATGTCATAGAGTATTATTATTAGTAAAAAAGGTAAGGTAAGTAGACGCAGAGACACTGTTCCTGTTGTCGAGATCGATGACATGTCAAAATAAATTATTCTATAACCTTTACGTGGAAAGAGGGGCCCGGAGATAAGTCGGTCCATGGATCTTTATTATTATTTTTTATTAAACAATAAGTATTTGGGTGAGAAAATTTAAAAATGTAATATTTGTGCACGTTTTAAAACAGTTCGACACCGATTGATTGATGCTATATTTCTATGGATGCAATAACATAGTGAACATCCGGGTATTTACGTTCATACTCCCCGGAACTAACATGGCGGACAAGGCTCCATGTCGGCACGCTGTCACCTGATCAGTGCGGACTCTAGTTTCTATATATAACTCTATGGTTTTACGTTTGTGCATTCATAGAACTGTACGATCTATGGCACTCGACAATCTCGGTAGACATAGCTGGTACCCTACATTAACATATATAGCTCGATGTAGGGTACTGCCACTGGAATCTGCTGAGGTTTGCCGAGTGCGATCTATGGCGCATTTCGGTCTCCCATGAAATGGCGGACTTTTGACGTAATGTATGTAGAGTGACGTCCCGTGGTTGCTATGGCCCCACTTCAAGTTTCAAGACGCTCCAGGCTAAGTCAAAGTGAGAATTTAATAATTTTGTAAAGTCGTTGGTACTCGCTGTTGGCCGACTGACTTATTCTTTTGGCCATTTTAAGTTCTCCGTAGAGTAAGCTAATAATATGAATGAGTGTCAAACCTAAAAATCGATCATAATTTAGGACTAGGTTACTTTTAGTTTCCTCAACTGCTGAAGACCCCTCCCTACGCGCAACCATAGGCCCTGGGGGTGTCGTTCCTCAAAACGATTGTATCCTACAATAGTTGTAACAGCTACAATCAACTTTACAACTATCGTAAGTAACAGTTTAATTGCGTTCCTCAAAGCTATTGTAAGGGAATTGTAAGTCTAGCAATTGTAAATCGTGCGATTGTAAACTTACAATCGTGATCTTCTGTGCGAAAGTGAGAAAAATCGATTTGACACTACAACAAACGTAGGCTTGCTCCTTGCCCCACATCAATAGGTGGCCGTTTTATGGGAATGAGGGTCCCGTCAACGTACCCCAACACCTTCGGAAATACCCCGATTTCGTAAAAACTGATCATGGTTTGTGGGGCGGTCTCCAACGTGGGACAGGAGATGTTGTCGAGGACAGTGATAATTCCCTCGACTGTTGGATGAAACACCCGAGAGACGCTCGACTTCGCCGTGCCGTGGATGTCCCCCAAGTCCGAAAAAAATCCCCCTTTCGCAAGAAATCTTAGCGTTATTTCTTAAAAGACTTTGTTTTCAACGCTGAGTGCGTGAGAACGCTTTGTGAGTTTGTGTCGGAAGACAGACGTGGTTCCAGCATGTTAATCAGCTTAAAAATTGACAACCTCGTCATCCTATAGCGGGAGAATATATCAACATCAGAGAAGACATCTAAAACACGGGTCCTGTCCCTGAATATCCTATCAGGACCAATATTTTCCTTCTTTTGTTGTTGTATTGCAACAAACAAAAATTATCAAAATATGTTGAAAATTGACCAAGATATGAAAAAAAACACATAATATGCTATATTATACCGAAAAACCGCGATCCCCGCCCCTAGGTCACTAAATTTGCCTGCACCTTCTCAATTTTCATCCGATTTCAATATAATTGGTACCAAAATGATCAGAAATAAATTCTGCACAAATTTAGCTCTGCAGAGATGGTATTTGAAAACCTTCACTTTTATAGCCCACCCCTACTGTAATAATGGCTGAAGAATTTTATAGAAATTTAGGTGCCCAGTTGATAGGTTTGTCTTCCTCAATATCCACAAATTCGGTAGCTAATATAATTGAACCGTATAAGGGGGATCCAAAACAATTTAAAGAATGGATCAAAAATATTGAAAAATACTGTGTTCTCGCCACAGTACCTGAAGACCGGGTAAAGTTAGTCGCTTTTCAATCAAGTAGGGGGGTCTAAGTCATTTTATTCAAAGAAAGATGATGGCAAATGCCAATTTAACGTGGGATGCTTTAAAACAGGATTTGATTAACACTTTTTCGGAAATCACAGACACACAACAGGCATTGGCAATTTTAGCAAAAATCAGACAAAAACCTGAGGAAAACGTGCAAGTTTTTGCCGAAAGAATTCTATCTTTAGCCGCTGAAGCATTTCCAGGTTATGCCGGACAGCGAGAATTTGATAGGCAACTAATTAATTTCTTTGTCGACGGACTTCAGCTCGAAAATATAAAAACCAAAATTTTACGGGACGACCCGCAGACTTTCGCCGCTGCCGTAGATTTGGCCAGTCAGGAACAAAATATTAGGAAAAGATTTGCGTTACGATTAGGCGGACAACATGCACGGGTATATACAAATATCGAACATGAACCCATGGATGTTGATTACGTAAAAAACCGCACGTGTGGAATATGTTTTCGTCGGGGTCATGTAAGCCGCGAATGCAGACAAAAGCGAAGTGTAAATGAGGTTAAGACGAGTTTTCAAGGGAATACGACTTGTTGGTTTTGTGGCGTAGAAGGACATTTTAAACGGGACTGTAGGAAATTTGAAGACTATCTTAAATCAAATCCAAGATTTAAACGACGGGATAAATCAGTTAAGCCTAAAACTCCACATAAATCGGGAAACTAAGGTACTCTTACGGGAAGAGTAGACATCAAAAGCCCTTTTCTGGTATAAATGTTTCAGGTTGTTCAAGTTCATGTTTGATTAAAATAGAAAAACGAAATTTTCGATCATTAGTTGACACTAGGGCTCAAGTATCTTTAATTAGTAAGCAGGTATATGATTCTTTAAAATATAAACCAAAGTTGGACAAAAGTAAAATTATATTACAGTCAGTAAATGGACTTGAACTTAAATTTGGAATTTCAAATAAAGGGTAAAAAGTTAAGACACGTATTTCATGTTGTTTCCAATATGAATAGAAACGTAATTTTAGGTCGGGATTTTCTCGTTTCTCATGGTTGTAGGCTTTTCTTTGATTTAGGATGTATGAAAATTGGAAAAAATGTATGTTTCCTTGGATAATGACGCAGAAATATCTTCTGTTTTGCGAATAGCAAACGATGTAATTTTAAAACCCCAGACAAGGTACATCATTCATGCGAAATTGAAGAGACATAGTTACGACAGTGGACAAGATATCTTCATGGGACATGGTTGAACAAGCAACTGGTTTGTGAGTAGCGAACCGGGACTTATGGTCAGCAATTCTTTGTTCAGCATGGAACGTGCGAAAACTTTTGGTAAACGAATTCCAGTCTTTATTGTAAACGGTACCAACAAAACGTTTCGATTAAAAAGCGGATGTGTTATTGGTCGTGCTGTCGATGCGTTTGACAGTACGATAGCGTCTGTGGATCAGGTTGTACGGGGTGCTTCGCAGTGTACTGATGCAAATTTAAATGAAAAATTTTCTAAAATCAATGTGCCAGATACGGAACGCGTTAAGTTATTTAATCTTTTGAGGAAAAATCATGATTTATTTGCGATAAGTGACTCCGACATACAGATACGGTAAAAATGACTATTGACACAGGTAACCATTTCCCCATCAAACAGCGGGCATATCGTACTCCATTAACGTCTAGACCCATTGTTAATGAGGCTATCGATGACATGTTACGTAATAATATCATAAAAGAAAGTAACAGTCCTTGGTGATTTCCTATTGTCTTAGTAGACAAGAAAGATGGAACAAAACGATTTTGCGTTGACTTTCTGAAGCTTAATAAAATCACTAAGACCGTCAGTTGGCCCCTACCCCTCATTGAGGACATGTTAGGGCGATTAGATAAATCAGAATACTTCACAACTCTTGATATGAAATCAGGGTATTGGCAAGTTTTGGTCGATGAAAAAGATAAGGAAAAAACAGCGTTTGTGTGCCATAGAGGTTTGTTTGAATTCAATGTTATGCCATTTGGAATTAATAATTGTCCAAGTATTTTTTCGCATTTAATGGCACGCGTTCTTAAAGGACTTGAAGATTTTGCAATAGCATATATCGATGATATACTAATTTATTCTCGTTCAAAGCGAGAACATTATGAACATATTAAGCTTGTGTTTGATCGTTTGCGACAACATGGGTTGAAATTAAAACCCTCTAAATGTAATTTTTTCCAACAAGAAACTAAATATTTGGGTTTTGTCATCACTCCCGAAGGAATTAAAACAGATCAGGATAAGGTTTGTGCTATTAAGGGTATGGATCAACCTCGTGCGGTAAAAGAAGTTAGGAGTTTTATGGGAATGTGTAGTTATTATAGACGTTTTATTCCAAATTTTTCTAACATTGCTGAACCTTTAATCAAATTAACGGGAAAATTTGCAAAATTTAAATGGACATCTGAATGTCAAACTGCTTTTGAATTTCTAAAAGAGAGTTTAACAACAGTGCCGTTATTGGCTTACCCAGATCCTAATTTACCGTATATACTTTATACTGATGCAAGCGATACATCTATAGGCGCAGCGTTAGTGCAGGTGCACGACGATGGAAACGGAGGAAAAGTCGAACGCCCAATTTACTTTTTGTCACACAAGTTGTCAAAGTCCCAGGCGAAGTGGAGTGTTGTAGAACGTGAGGCTTATGCCATCCATTACGCGTTACAAAAGTTGGATTATTATTTACATAATGCCAAATTTACGATTCGAACTGATCATAAGCCGTTGCAATATCTTTTGGAATCACCTATGCAAAATAAGAAAATACAGTTATGGGCATTGGGGATCGCGGGATTTAATTGTACGATTGAATATGTACCCGGAAAACAAAATTCTATAGCTGATCTTCTCTCTAGAGTTCCATCAAAACAAGAAGCAAATGATAATAACGCTGTCGGTGAAACAATCGAGCCGCGCACAAGTGATAATATGTTTGAGATTAGTGCATTCAATTCAAATGAATTCGTTCCACATAATTATGCGAAATGTACTGTTCCGGATAAAGATCTGCCGGATAAAATAGATTTGAATGTGGGTAATTTTGTCATAGAAAAAGAACAAAATGACGACCCGGAAATTGTATCTATTATTAAACAACTAAAGGCCAATACGGGTGGCAATAAGACAAAAAATAGATTTCTGCTTATAGACAAAGTGTTATATTTCATCTCAAGTCCTGATGATAACCCAACACTGAGGTTATACATACCTCAACACCTTCAAAATACTGTTATAAAACAATATCATGATAATAACGGACATTTGGGCATAGATAAAACACATGATACCATAAAAAGACATTATTATTTTCCAAACATGTATGTCCGTATTCATAATCATGTAAATGAATGCGTGTTATGCCAATCAAGGTCTTTAACTAAACAAATTCCACCTATGCAGTTCTATGATATACCACCTTATGCTTTTGCGAAGATAGGGTTAGACTTATCGGGGCCGTATCCCACAACTCCAATCTGATTAAAACACAGATCCAATTTCGTTTCGTTTTTTATAGTTCAAAATTTCGTTTTTACTTGTCTTCACTACTCTTGGATCTGGAGGACTTGTTATTTAACTGGTGTTCTGCCTGAAATGAGGGGTCAGCCAATCAAATGGTCTGTCGAATCGACCGTTTGACCTTTTCATGCGTGGAACTGTGGGTAGATATTACCAGCCAACGACGTCTATACTAACACCAGCGGATAGAAATCATAACAAAACACAAGTGGATTTTGAAAAGCATGGCGATCGCTAATTGGTTAATCGAATGACTGACGTTATCGGGTCAAATGTCCCGTGCTTGATACCTGACGTCATAGAACGTGAGCGTCCACTATAACTAGTTAGATCTACATGAGTGTAGGCCATCGAAAGTATAAAAAACGAAACGAAATATAGATCTATATTTTAATTAGATTGCCACAACTCTTTCTGGGAACAAATATATAATTAGTTTTATTTGTCATTTTTCTGGTTTTGTGGAGGCCTTTGCAGTAAAAAGTAAATCTGCCGAGAATGTCGCTCACTTACTTATAGAGGAAATTTTCCCTCGTTATGGGGCGCCATTAGAATTGGTTACAGACAACGGTAGCGAGAACGTAAATAGGATAATGAAGAAAACACTTCAAGAATTAAATATTAAACTTGTCCTTTCGTCGTTCTACCACCCACAATCGAACTCGCGTGTTGAGCGCATGCACCGCACGATGCACGACATATTATCTAAAAGATCGCAGAAAGTTATAACACTTGGGATTTTTACTTAAATCAAACTTTGGCCGCTAATCGATTTAATGTCAATGAATCCACAAAGTTTTCTCCTTTTACTTTTCACGAAATAGCGTTGCAAAATCAGCATAAAGCTTTTCTTATGGTTCACAAGAGGTTAAGGAAAACGCAGCGTAAAAACGCTGAATATGTCAATAGAAATGCAACTGACACCCTATTTAAGGTGGGTGACCCAGTGTATTATAAAAACCATCTTCGAAAACATAAATTACAAGAAAGATGGACGCCATATTATCGCATAATCGAACAAACGTCGCCTGTCTCCTTTATAATACATAATCAAAATTAACAGGCCGAACTACAAAGTCGAATGCACAAGATCTGCGTTTAGCGAAACTTGATAATTGGCAAATTCTGGAAAAACAATCCGATAAGGAAAAGTTGCTACGAAAGGCACAATATGTGGAAGATCCATCGAGTTCCGATTCTAGCTCAGAAAACGAAACCAGTGAGCCCGATGATGATGTACCATTGGCACAACTGGCTACACGATTTAGGCGGGAAAGATCGGAAAGCGCGTCGGACGGGGAAGATTTTCCATTAATGGAATTGTCCAAGCGTTTGAAGGCTCGTGACGATCAAGATGCGGAAACTATAATGGACACGAATAGCTTGTCATCAAGTGGTAGTGACACCTCTGATGATGAACGCAACCTAGATGCGGATGTCCTTGAATGCGATATAAAGAGCGATGGTAA
This sequence comes from Patella ulyssiponensis, assembly GCA_963678685.1. Lineage (NCBI taxonomy): Eukaryota > Metazoa > Mollusca > Gastropoda > Patellidae > Patella > Patella ulyssiponensis. Next base: position 26,577,152 of record OY783226.1, on the reverse strand, counting down.
ATTAAAACCTGAAAAATCGCCGAACAAAAAGACGAAACAGTTATTAAAACTGATTGCCAGTATGCTATAATATTTGATTATTTTTTACGTTAGTGATTAATTAACTGAGGCGATTTTTAGTTAGGAATGCCAAAAACAGTTGTGTTGTTCCAAAAACGGTTGGGTTACTAAAATTCGTAGACTTACTAGACTCACGATTTCCCTTGATTGAAATGTTACTCCTATGTGTGGACTGTAATTTGGTTTCATAGAACTAACAAATCATTTGGACAAAAGCTTTAGACACTCTTTAGGAAATCTCTACACATAGCTATCTTAATAAATTACCACCGAAATTAGAACATTTAAGAGAAATTTCCATGGAAAGTTTAATTTATGAGTTACATAATTTGAGGCATTTAGAGAAAGACAAACCCTGGTATTTATGGTATTATATCATACTACTTATTGGTTCAGCACTTGTAATTCTCATTGGTTTTATATGTTGCTATAAATGCAACCCAAAATTTTAAAAATTCGTAAGTCTTTAGAATGAAACAATGTGGAAATCGTCCTGAGATCAGTACAAGAGAAGAAATGGCTCTTTCAAGAAACGGCGAGTTGACAATTAATGGGAATGAATCAACAACCATCTCGCCACCGACCACTGTTGCTCAATCAACGTCAGTACTTGGTACACCTACTTCGTCATCAATAACTACGACTATTTCTGCCGCTACTGGGAAGAGGATTCCAAAGGAAAGGAAATTAGTGGAGAAATTACCTCCCGACTTTATTCTGCCCGATATAAAGGAAATTTTCCATGTGACTTCATAAGAAGTGTTGTGTTAAACAGTCATTCAAGGAATGTGTGTATTTTATACAACTTTTGTTTTATGGGTGAATAACCCACTATTCAGTGACTGTTTGTGCGTGTGTCAACAGCTTTTATATAGTATATATAATTGCGCTAATATAATATGCCCATATTATACTTGTACCTATATCAACATATATATATATCCAGAGTGTTTCAGTTCCAGTACACATTGTTCGGTAGCTGTGTTGTCTATCAAACTGTCATCAACAATTAAACACGGTGTAACTTTTCACCTTTCGTGGTAACCAGAAGTCAAATATGTGACCTTACTCGTGTAGACTGAGTGTATATTATCAAATAAACTATGGAGGTCAACTTCATCAGGTCACATATTGTAGAAGGATGTGTGTTGTAGCAGGACTTTATTTTATATCACTATCTATTTGATAAGGGAATGATTGTTTCTTTCTGGAATGCGAATTGGACTTAAAGGATGCCAACCGATGAACGTTTAACAACAGTTTTGGGTCGTGCTTTACTATACTTCTGTAGTAGTGTGAATTGTTAGTGTGTTTAGGACACTTCAAGAATCAAAAACTTTTTTTGAATTTGACTTAGTTTTTTTTTAAAGTGAAATTTTATCATATGGAAATATTTTATCATATGGAAATATTTTATGCATGAAATTTTATTATATTGATGTAATCTCATGTTTCTTTGCCAGGCTTTCTTGTTCTCCAGTTTCCCCTTTCTCCCCATGAGACCTATATTTTTTTTTTATTACATGTTTTTACTATAGTAACAACATGTCTTTAGTGGGGGAAGGTATGTAGGACTATGGTCCTTAAGACCATATTGTGTCTTTGGAAAAATTGTTAAAACAACTAATTTTATAAAATTAAAATCACACGTACCTAGTGAACGTGAATTAAAAGCTATACATAAAAAGTCAGTGATGTTATGGTAAAATCATAACCACTGTCAAAATATTCGTCAGGTTCTTCCAGTTATTTAACCTATGGTTGGAAGACCATATAAGGAGTATCACCTCATTATAGTGGTGAGAAATACAAGGCTATATTCCATATTTGGAATGGAATTTAGGGTCAAAGTTAATCTTCAGCCTGCAGGAACTGGGGGATATAAAATAGGGGGTAGAGCGAGATTCGTTAGAACTCACCCAGACATTCAAGCAGCCATTATCTGTTGAGAACTAGGGACCTGGGAAACCATTCAGCTGGCAATAAAGTTCTTATACTTTAAATACTGTGGTATTATTTACAACTAATGCTGTAGTAGTATTGTCGATCACAAGAACACAACAAAGAAGAAGTCCTAAAAGTAGCAGTAGTACTACATTATTGTGATTTATCTTACCTAGATAAGTAAATTGTTCAAGTATTATTATTTCACTCAGACGCTGCATTTATAATAATATAGAAAAGTCAAAATTTATTATGCTGTGTAGTAAAAGTTTGTGTTACAAAAACAGTAAGGTACGTCACACCCTCGTACGTATCCTGACCATATAACGACACCGAACCTTTGACTTTTCAGAGCGACGGTAAAACCAGTACAACAGAGATGTCGATCGAAGGGGGTGTACCAGTGACACAACAACCTGCTTTTGTCACAATGCAACCAGTTGGAAATTTTCAAGCACCGGCACCAAATTTGTTCTTACAGCAAAAGAGGCCATGGAGCAGTGAATTAACGGGATGTATGAGTGACATCGGTCCGAGCTGTAAGTTGACGTAAATTGTATTATAGGACCCTTTATATTTCATTCATGTGACGTGACTAACGCTTCGAGTGTAACTAACTATCTCCCAATCCCAGATGCCTGATTGTAGATGCCATAATTATTACGATGTACATGTATTGCTGAAAAAAAAAATCATTTTTCCTAAATTTTTAATTAAACCTTGGCGCCCAAGAATTCTTTTTTAATATTTCTCAACCCGAAAAATGTACCTCAAACCAAAGATTCATGAAAGTAAGGTCACTTTATTTTGCCGAAGAGAAAGCCAATTAATTTAAATGAATAATAATTACTATTTTGTTCTTACCGGCGTGCAACGCCGGATTAACCACGGGGCACCATGAGGCAAATGCCCCAGGGCCCCCCACATTAGCCCCCCCCCCCCACAAAAATCTCAGTTGCGTGCCTTTAGCATGGCCGGACCGAGGACTCCAACGGCCGGTGACCTAGTGACGGGGCCCCTCCGATGACCCTCCCTCGGAAGTCCCTGCGGGGCCCCCTCAATCCATGGTGTGTCGCGATCGACATCCGAGAATTTGGTGCAATCCGGTGATGCCTCGTCATATTTTCGCACCATCAATGTCGAAGAAACCATTGCAAAATTCGCCAGGGTCAAAAAAAGAAGAGTGTTCATCCATTAATCATTATCATTCAACTCTTACTCCGCGTAACTTGACCCCGTATAACGCGAATTATCGCCTAACTCGAACAAAATTCGTTGAACGAATACTTTCTTTCGTTTTCCTTTTATAAAACATCACATAGCTCGGAAACTGTCACTCGAATTATCGCATAGCTCGAACCAAATTTCCGGTACAATCCTTATCAAAGTCTTATTTATGTAACGCGAACTGTAAATAATGGATCTTGCAGGCGCGTGTTTCTTGGCAACTTTCCCGGAAACTTGAAGATTTGAAAAATAAACGCTTTTTGTGGCTTTATCTAAGGGTGTAATACATGGTCTTTTATTGCCGTGAGATCTTCTATCGGACCGAACATCGTCTAACTCGAATTATCGTATAACTCGAACAAATTACCCGTCCCAATCATTTCGAGTAGCGCGAATTTTGCCTCAGATGGACGCACGATTGTATATAAGCTGTAGTTGTTGTTGTTGATATTTGTTATGGGTATAAGCTGAATTTGATGAGATGCACATCATGCTCACACGAAATATTCAGATTTCTTGATTAAATCTCGTATTACCATTTGGTACTTACAGTTTTAGACGTTCGTCAAAAATCGAGTCCGGCTTGGTCGTAACGTTACGACATCCATTCATCAAATCATCGTGGCGGATATAATACGATTCCGAATCAAGTGACCCTGTTATTTATAACTAATTAGGTTTGATGTAGCTCTGCTCACTTACAGTGGCGGATTCAACGGGCACAATGGCTCCAGCCCCCTCCTCTAGAAATGCCATCATTTCATAGCACTCGGAGGTACTTCTAAATGGCTCCGACATAAGTGCCTGAAATGCCAGGAAATCACGTTTCCGGCCTCCAATTTCTGAAAATTTCATGGGGGAAGAACCCCCCTTCAAGACCCCCTTGCGGGGCTTCGCACCTTTGGCGCTCGCCGGCCACACCTACGCGGTCGGTGATCAGGGGCCCCCACATGTACCAGGCACCAGGACCCCCACAATGGTTAATCCGGCATTGCCGGTGTGCCCGAAAAATCTGATAACCCGAATGTACGTCTATGTTTGTTTACCAGAGTTAAGTACGGTCTGGGCAAGATATCATAAGTGCGGGCAATTGCTCCAATAGAAATCCCGATCACGGTTTATTGGTGATTAAGACGATCTAGTCCGAAATCCAAAATGGCCGCTGGTTTTGATTTGTAAATTCCGACTTCTACCCAAGTATTTTAATATCATTGCGTTTGGTATCAAAATATACATTTTCGGGGTAACTAAATCCATTTCCATACACATTTGAGTGATAAGTGTTACCCTGGTAACTGAATCCATTCTTGGAATACGTTAAGTGTCCTTAAGTGATTCCCTGTGTCAATATAGGAGGAATTCCAATTATGGATTTAGATTACCGATTGGGGATTGGAGATTAATGATACTCCTACCTTAGACCTAATAAAATGATATTCATTCAGCATCAGTTTTAAAGGAGCTAAATCGCTAACATTTGGGACCAAGAAATTGACACAAGTGGGTTGCAACGCATATGATTTTGTAATATGAATGTATAAACTGATTTACATTCAATGCTTCCGTTTTTACTCTAATTTCGAGCACTCTCAATAGAAAGTAAATTTCTAGCGTCTGGTTATTCCAGTCTATACACGCCGTTGGATTTAGTGCAATGTTTCTAGTCTCGTTCCTCGAGTCTCTCGCTAAAACTGTGGATGAAACGCATTATGGTACACGATCTGTGTGTCAGATCAGTGATATAATATACGTCCATACCGACCATAAACTGTGGTCGGCATTTTTATTGCAGCAACTGCCCGGAATGGTGCGTAATTTAGTTAAAATGCCTTGAATTGTGACCCATTCAACGTTGTGACTTTCAGGTCTATTGGCAACCTTTTGTGGACCATGTTTCTTTTGTCTCTTATCTACAAAGATTGGAGAGAATTGCTGTGTACCGGGATGTGTGCCTGGTGGTATTATAGCTCTTAGGACTAAAATTCGAACACAACTAGGTATTGAGGTGAGTATCTGGAATAGACAGGATCATAACTTGGTCAAATCAGAAATCATTCAACTATGGCATGACATTTTAATTGCAATCTACAATAATTTTATTTTTGTACGCCCACATTGCTGACACTGAAAGGCATGTTTATAACCCAAAAATCTTGGTTCATCTCGATTTCCGTAGAAATTGAATCGTAACTTCTTGTATTATGGCCCCGATTGTATGAACAATCGCGTTTTTACCCTTAAGTCAAAATATTTATCTGATTTAAAAACACGTTCGAATATGTAACCGTTACACCTTAATTTTATCTGAGTATGAATTTCATGAAAATCTGACCAAAACTGCTGGACAAAATGGCCGCCCATCATACGCAAATACATATAGTGTAAACATCTGGTAAATCAAGGTTTTGGACCATCTAGAGTTCACAATTTTGTTCCAGTTTGATAAACCTGAAATACATGTGGGCCATTCCACAGTGAAGTGGACATTAACAGTAAATTTTTAACTGAATCAAAAATCATTGTCACTATTCTTTTCACACATGTCAGTACTTGTATTTTATATATATGTAGATAAATTTTGTACATTTTATTTTTTTTCATAAATTTTAGGATGAAATAGATAATCACCCAATAAATGGCGTATTTTTATTCAATAGACATTTAATAGTTTTTTTTTAATTTATTGCCTTTAAGTAAGTTAATAAAATCAATGATATTTATAAAACAATAAATCTACTACATTAGGAACTAATTATAGCTATTTTTTTATACGATGACTATTTTCATTAAAAATATTAATGTTAAATAAACCGATAGTTATGTCAATGTCCCGTACAACACTATTTTACAATAACTTCTTTTTATTTCATAAAGAAAAGAACATAACTTTAAACCAATTGAAACTTTCTAACATCATTATGTTGCCAATAATACCCATCAAATTGAAATTAAAAATTCTGCATATATACTAAAAAAAATATGTTATAATGTTTGTCCCGTACAACATATCGCATGTTGTACGTGACACGTCCCGTACAACACAAGATTCTACTAAGGCTTATCAAGGGAGATGATCAGGTTTTTTGAAGGTCATTTGATTGATATGAAGAAAAGGATTTCTTAATTTGATTACAACAATACACTGTAGATGGTAAGTATCATTTAATAATAAAAATCAAAAATCGTACACCTGTCAAAGTAAGAACTAAGAAACCTCCAGCCCCCCATTTTATTTCTGTCTTGCTGATTGAAGTTGAATTTCATAATTAATTTGTGACCCTAATTTGAATTCATAGTATTAAGTTAATCTTTAAAATCTTTTAAATTTTATTTTTAGAAACAGCCAGATCCATGTATAGGTGTAGACCACAATTTACACAAATGTACAGGTCCTAACAACATTTCAAACGCCAATGCTGGAATATGTATGAATACAGAAAGAAAATAATTCCATTGGCGATTGGTGTGTCGTAAACTATGTTGGAGATAAGAAGGTAGAGGATGTAGAATTGTCTGTCATGCGTAGGGCTGGTCAATATTTTAAGTGACCTTTAATTGTAGATGAAATATTTTACAAACCAACATCAATTGTAAAGAAGATTACCAGTCCATCAATCCTATTCCTTGTCAATGTCAGCTCAGATTTTCATTGATGTACCTGTATCAGATCTAATTGTTATTTTGTTATTTAGCCTTCTACTGATATTAGCTGTGTTGTTATTTTTATCAGGTCTCATACTTTTACAAATATTTCATTATTTATTTGGTATAATTTTTCTTAACTTGAGTTATCTGTTGATAATATAATCTTATACCAGTAGTATGAACATATCGGGGGATATTTTTATTATTAAATTTTTAATTGGTAATCTGTTTTGATTTTTTGGTCCAAACAAGTGCAAATGTTGTTAGAATAAACTGTTACCCATGGCAATGTTTTATCAGAGATTTTCTGTTTTGAATTCATAAGTGTCCGTACAACATAATTATTGTTGTCCGTACAACATAAAAATTTGCATGCCTTTTTTGATTTGTACATACTAGTGAATATTTTTATGTTGAAATATTGAATTGGTAATCTTTGTTGATTTGTTTGTTCAATTTTGTTAAAATAAATTGTTTTTAATGTTTGCTGTGTGTTTTAGTGTCATGAATTCATAAGTGTCCGTACAACATATTATTCATGTCCGTACAACACATTAATTGGTATGCCCTTTTTGGTTGTTATCACATAAATTAATGTTCAAGATAAAAACTAAGAGCTGTCCCTTACTAGTTTAACACCTAATCTAACCACAGATGCTGGTTTTATTATCATAAATGTTTATATTTCACAGACTTTTGACTTCAATTAATATGTCTGAACAACAATGTCCTTTTTTCGTCCCGTACAACATATAACATATTCCTTAATCTTAAGTCATCTTACATTTTATGTTCATTTATTCCAATAAGATAATAGTCTACATGGATAAACTGTCCATATACAAAAACTTAATTATTGAATATGTAGTAATTTAGTTTAGAATTATCTAATACATCTTGTGAATGTCCCGTACAACACGTATGGAATCGCCCATGTACATGATTATAGCCCAAAGATATTGGTTCTTTTCGATATTCGCGCATATCGGATCGTAACTTCCTGATTGAACAAAAAATCACACTTTTAGCTTGTGGTCTCTGTACTTGTAGAGGTCAGAATTTTTATCCGATTTAAAAAAAAAAAACGTGTGAATATATCCCAGTTACACACCAAGATCTTGGATCCGTCTGTTAATCATATGGATATCCAAACTTAACTTCCAGGGTTATGGCCCCTGATTGTTCGAAAAATCGCAGTTTTAGCTAGCGGATTCTCGGGAGGTCACAATTTTTTCCGATTTTAAAAACCCTTCTACCATAATGAAGGTTGAATTCGAGTTTCGAAAAAATCAAAATGAAATTGCCTGACAAAATGGCCATTCTTTGTATGCAAATTGTGTAAGAAGTGTGTAATACGAAGGTTGTGGACCCTCTAGAGGTCACAATTTTTTATTGAATTTTTGATGAAACTTAACACATCTTTATTTATCCCAAAGAGCTAGTCCTTTTTGATATTTGCACATTTCAGGCTCTAACTTTCTGGTTTACATATTATTTCAGATGGAACCATGGCGCAATAATTTATTGCGCCATGGTTCCATCTGAAATAAATACAATTAGACGACAATTATTAAACAATATTTTGAATATAGAATGGCTTTTATTGAGAGAAATAACTGACAGTTTACCTGTCTACCCAAATAATTTTGTTACCGACGGAATGAGAAATGTTAAAAATTTCAATGAAATGAAATGAAATGGAGTTTAACGTTCTACTGTTCTGGTCGGAATTGGGCTAATGAAGACGGGCATACGCCATACATTGCGCTATAAGGGAATTTTTTTCCCAACTGCCAAATGATCTTTTACATGCACGGGACGATAAAACAGCTGACCTTTTCAAGCCCTCCATCTTGCATCAGTGGCAAGGAGGAACCACGCTGGAAAATCTGGATGAACTTCTCGGCCAATGCAGTGATCAAACACCCAACCTCCAGGCTAGCGACCCCAAAATTTCAAAGAGATGAGTTCATGAAATGCAAATTGCCCCGCTTCCCTTACTTTTTTGCTGACTGTCTTTTAATTTGTTTTTCGTTATATGATATTATTAGAAGTCGACCAGAGTAGGCCCTCGAGTAGTCAGATATAGTTTTTGGATAGTTTCCTCCCGTTCGATACCTGCGTTGGCCGAGAAAGTTCATGGGGTTTTCCGGCGTGTTCCTACCTTTTAATTGATGTAGGACGGGAGGTCTTGCAAAGAAAGACGTATAGTCGTTCGGATGGACGAAAAAAAACCGAGGTCCCGTGTACACATTGGCGTGCATGTTAAAGATCCCTTGATAGTTGGAATTTGACATGAGTAGGTCCAAGTGCACTGCATGGTGTATGCCAGTAGGAGCAGAATAGTAGGACGTTTCAGTGGCGGATCCAGTATTTTTTTGAGCGGGGTGACAACACCCATGTTTTGTCTTACCGACCATGTTTTGTCTCACGGATAGATGAGTGCCGCAGACACTCATCCGAGTGCCGTAGGCACGAGCAGTAGAGGGGGTATGGGTGCGGGGGTCTCCCCCCCCCCCAGAAAATTTTGAAAAATGATCATCGATTTCCTCGCATCTGAGCCATAACGAACAACGATTTCTGTTCATCGATAATGTTTCAATTCGTTGACGATTTTCAAAATTTGAAGAATAAATTTTGGAAGTTATATATGTGTTGATTATTGTGAAATTTTGCATACATCAAAGGTAGTGCGGACTGTACGTACAAAGAAGTTGCCACATTCACGGAAAAGTTGTCAACGCCTCTTATAATAAACAAGTTATATAAAGTTATATATCCAGATTATGAACCTAATAATGAAGAAACTGTTTGAATGTTATCCAATATTTGCAAATGTACAGCTTGTGGGACCCCGGATGCCTATACACCGGTGTGGATGGGGGCTGACTAGTCACACCCACCCCCAGCCCCCCTGGATCCGCCCCTGCGTTTAACTCCAATTCATTTTATTGTCTGCCTGTCTGTCTGTCTGTCTGGAGTTCGAGGATGGGCATTTTCTGAGAATGATGTGAGAATGATGAACATTATAGCCACAGGGTAAGAGGGTAAGCAGAGCGATAAGCAATTTGATTGGTCAAGACTTTGGACCATAACAACTCCGCTTTTAATTAAGGTAGAATGTTTAAAGTGGATCATGATGTTCATTAAGTTGATTATATCTGATAGACAGTAATTACTAATTAAGAGCCACTTTCTGTAAGATTCAGGCAAGACACTTTAGTGACCACCTTCAAATTCTCTAATTTTTCAACATATTGTTCCATTTAGTACTACAATTTGAGTACAATCACAATTTTAGAAAAAAAAATCAAATTTTTTGTCGGTTGCCAAGATATGGGAGCTTAAAAATTGACCAAAATTTTCAAAAACAGCTTTTAGAGAACTTTAACTGAAAAATTATAACAAAGTAGGCTACATGGTTACCCATAGGATATCTGGGTGGTTCTTGTTAACTGCTGTTAGAAGAGATGAAAAGTAAAGTAAAGGTTTTTTTGTAATAAAACATGTTACAAAAGATTAGTTTTTTAAAGGAGTAGTGATTGTATTACTAAATGGAACATTATGTTCAAAAATTAGAGAATTTTGAAGGTGATCACAAAAGAAAGTTTTAATTTTTGCCTGAATCTTACAGAAAGTGGCTCTTAAAACTTATTGTATAGTTGATAATCAATTTGATTCCTCGATACTTTTGAAAAAGATTAATGTGCAATTAATTAATATGTGTCCTCTATTTATTTCGGGATTTCGGTGGGGGACATCAGCCTCACTATTGGCTTGTTTTTTGTGGGTTTTTTTTTTTTTTTTAGATAATTGCTTATAAAAGAAATATAAAATATTATTTGTTCATTTACTATAGGGAAGTATCTGTGGTGATTGCTTAACGATGTCGTTTTGTGGAGTCTGTGCTTTGTGTCAAATGACAAGAGAGCTGAAGATTACCAACCAATGGCGTTAAATAATAAATATGTAACAAAAGATTAAATCAGAGAAATTCTAGTTTTCAAAATTCTTTAAAGAACAAAATTTAAGTGTAAAAACCCTTTGGACCACATTACCCAAGATCACGGTTACAAAAATAAAAATATTGATATATCCGTCAGTGGCATTTAGCGATTGACCACATTAAAAAACGCAACACAATTTATATGGAAAACAATCACTGTACAGTAACACGCCATTTCGACAAGTATTCTCTTGTCATTTTTAATTTCACATATTCAATTTTTTCTGACAACTCAATTACATTTCTTTCATTTGTTCTCTATCTCAGTTCACAATAAATATACACTCAATTTTTACACGTTTATAAAACTTGATGAACATGATTTTACTAGTTGTGTAACGTTATTGTTTAATAAATTAGTGATTACCCCTTATCTATAACCAATTATATGTTAACTCCAATAAAATCCTCTTTTTTGATCAGCTGATAAATTGTTGCCATGCTACACTAACAACAGCTAAAAGGTTTAAATGTACATTCAATTCTTATATACGAGAGAGATAAATGGGGTTTAACGTTCACTCGACACAACGTTCATTCCAGCACCAACACATGGTTGAATTTTATTTCAATGATTCGCTTGCGCATAGTAGGGGTCTTTAGCAGTGGAAGGACCCGGAGAAAACCCACGGGGTTGGTCAGGCGACCCTACTCCTCCAAACCACGCTAGTTGACTCAATGACAGACCTTTTCCGGCGTGATTTCCCCTTGTCAGTGATACAGAAGGAGGGCCTGACAAGGACAGCTGCCTAGTCGTTCGGATGGGACGAAAAACCGAGGTCCCGTGTACACATTGGAGTGCACGTAAAAGATCCCTTGGCAGTTGGAATTCGATATAAGAGTAGGGCGTAGCGCCGCTGCCCGGGCAAAATTTCCCTCATAGCACACTGTATGGCGTATGCCCGTCTTCCATTAGCCCGGGTCAGGTGCAGAAGAGTAGGACGTTAAACCCCATTTCATTTCATTTCAATGACAGACCTTATGATATAGAGCACACGTGTTAATAATAAGGCCATCCAATACCCTACATAAGAGGCCTCACCAATTGTATACATTACATTATAAAGGGGCTAAATCGCTAATATACTATTCAAAAAAAGTAGGGGATATTTGATTTTGGGGGCATAATACTAAAATATGCAAATGACTACGAAAAAAGTCACTATAGAACCTAACAGAAGAAACATTTCCAGTTACATGTGACGCCCAAACGCACCAATAGCTACCGCATGGAATGCAGGTGATGCTTGGGATCATCATGGGGGTCCAACCCAAGATTTGCACGACTCTGACTTTGAATGTTACAGTCATTGTGGCATTGAATTCCAGGGTGGAAACATCAGTTTAATTGTTTTAGTGACCAGAAAACAAATTTTGATATGCGTCGGCTTACCCAAAATGAAAGGTTACGTGCCCTTGGCATGCTACAGATCGGCACAACACAGGCGGTTGTGGCGCGGACGATGAATGTTTCTCAGTCTGTCATAAGCAGGCTATGGTCCAGATACCGTGATACACAATCTGTATAGGACAGACCACGCTCAGGTCGACCAAGGGCGACAACTCAAGCCCAGGATCGATTTATCCGTACCTTGGCCTTGAGAAATCGTGTCATCACAGCAAATCAGCTCAGCGCTCGTCTTCAAACAGACACTGGTGTGAGAGTGAGTGGCCAGACGATTCGGAATCGACTGCATAGGGGTCACCTTCGCGCCCGACGTCCTCGCGTGATCCCTTGTTAGAGAGATCATCACATTCAGGCAAGACGTCGTTGGTGTAGGGATCGTCAACACTGGGATAATCGACGCTGGAGCAATGGGATGTTTTCAGATGAGTCAAGCTTCACTGTTGATTTTTTGGACAGAAGTAGGAGGGTGTGGCGTCGTCGAAACGAGCGCTTCCAAGACGTTAACGTCATCAGACATGATCGATTTGGGGGTGGTTCTGTTATGGTGTGGGGAGGCATCACTGTTGCTGGAAGAACGGCTTTAAATGTTCTTGCAGGGCGTGTTACAGGCCAGTACTACCGGGACAACATCTTGGCAGTCCATGTTGTGTCGTTCGCACGACGTCATGGCCGCCGTTTCATCTTCCAGGATGACAACGCAAGATGTCACAGGGCCAGGATCGTTACAGGTTACCTCCAACAACAGAGCATCACCACATTACCTTGGCCAGCACTGAGTCCCGACCTCTCCCCCATCGAGCATGTCTGGGACATGCTTGGACAGAGGTTACGCCAACGTCAACAACGTCCTGCCAATGTCCAAGAACTTGCTGCTGCGTTGCAACAGGAATGGGACAATCTGGACCAAAATGACCTTAGACGTCTCATTAGGAGTATGCCACGTCGGATCAATGCTTGTTTGGCAAACAGAGGAGGATTTACCCGTTACTGACTTTGTTGCGATGCTGTGGTAACTTTGCTGTTTGACCCCGGGTATCATTTTACCCTTATAATGGTCAGTCTGTGCCTTACTTAGTCTAACGATCATTTGGAATAAATCGATGAATGTGAACTTCATTTCATTTTGTCATTTGTTTCTTCGTCAGTTTTATTAGGTGACTTTAATAACACTTAAAGATCAAATATCCCCTACTTTTTTTGAATAGTATATTTGGCGACCTAGAAATTGACAGAAAATGGGTCGCAAGTTTCGCAACGCATATTATAATGTAATATGAATGTATATAAACTAATCTACAGTCAATCCTTTCCGTTTTTACTTTAATTTCAAATCAGTTATGTTTCGAAAAATCGCCAGAAGTCGCAATCAAATGGCATTCTCTAGCGTCTAGTTATTCTAGTCTACACCTATAGTAATTTTGCGCCTTCGTTTGACAAGAGTTGCAGAATATGTCACTCGGCTAATCTCGACAGATTCCGTAAACTACGTAAACTACATCTAGTCTCGGATGTATGACAGTAAGTGATATGTACCTACGCCCATACATTTGCGATGCGGCTACCGGTTTACTTTAACAGGAAAACTTGACGCTATTACACAAATTGGGAACCTATTCGGCTAGCGACCTATTCGACCGATCGAGCTGCAACCTGTTCGTTGGAAACCTATTTAGAGTAAAGACAACAGTCTCTATTTATCAACCAATAAAATCCAACGTTATGTCTATCAAATGAAAGTAGAATATATTATTTTTTATCCATTCCTTCAGCTCAGAATAGAAGTGTAATTTCGTCATTATCTTACAGCTGGATCGGTCGAATAGGGTCGCTAGCCAAATAGGTCGCCAACTTGTGTTTGGAATGGGCGCAGCCATGTTTCATCCGGGACCTTTGAAGTAGTTCCAATATGGCGGAATTCATCATACAGCCGAGTTTAGATTCCGAAATCTTACGAGGTTTGCCGAGTGCAGAATATGTCTGGCCTCGTTCCAATCTGTTTCACAGAGAATTACTTACGAATTATCTCTGTAACAGATAAGTGTCCATAGCACGTGCGTTGACTGCTCACCGCGCCAGTCATTGGCTCAACTGCTCGTGCAATGTTTACTTAACACTTAACTGCTTCGGGCAAAATGATGCATTTTACTCATTTTAATACCCATTTACACTAAATAGGAAATATTATTTAACTTTAAATACTTCAAACGTTTTTATTTATTTTTCTTTTACCTCAAAAAAATGTTTGAGAATTTAATTTGTCGGAGTAAAAAAGTTAATATGCCGTACTTATTAAGCCTCGTCGATGTCATGCTTATCAGTGATTGTAGCGGCCAAGCGAATATTCACTGCGGGATCAGTTTGGCCTCGTTCTTCAAGTCCCATGTTACAAATGGCGACTGGCGACGAAGCGCATTATTTTGTCTTAAATATTGGATACCAGAAGCCCATCTTTTGTCCATACGATCACAACATCATTGTTCATTTAAATTGACAATTAATTTGAGTTTTCCATGTCGAAGACTTTGGATGATACTGAGTTAGAGAATTAACTACTTTAATTAGCATCACCCGAATTCTAGCGTTTTAATTATATGTTAACCCCTTTCGGTAACACTATTAGTAATAACAGTTGATCAATTTCGTATAACAGAGGGGCGGAATGGTGGATTTAATATAGTTATGTAGCGTCCTGGGGCCGGTTGCTCAAAACTAAGTTATTGTAACGATCCGTTAAACTCTAACAGGTCGTTACCTTGCTAACATTTGTTAACGGTCCGTTAAATTTCTGTTGCTGGAAAGTCAATTTCATTATCCGTTAGGTAACGGATTCATTAAAGTTAATCCAAGAGAAAACTGTATGTTCATGGGCTGAATTTAAAATTTACCTGTATATAAGGTACATATAACAACTTCATAGTATTGTCTACGATATCACCCCAGGTGGAAGTGGGCGTTAAACTCCAGTAACGAACGAACTTCGTAGAAGTTAGTATTAACATGAAACTGAAGACAGTGGGACAACTAACTGTGCAGTCTATTCACAAAACTTGATTAAAGACAAAAAGATAATTGACTACAGAAAAAAAACTATAGAATACTTTATTTTTTCCTTTAGAAAAATTAGCATAAATCTGTATGAAAAATTATGGGATTTTTACTACGGAATATTTGGGGCCATTATTTTCTACAGCCCCCAAAAATTCTGCAGAATACTATAAATTTCATCCTACAGAAAATAGAATAGCCCCCCCCCCACCAATCGCCCAACCCTCTAGAATGTTCTATAGAAAATTACCGTTAAACAGATAACGGAGCCCGAAACCTCTGTTAACTATAACGACAAGTTAACCACACGTTAAAGTTAACGGGGCTTCCAGCAAAATTCTAAATTAGAACCACAATACTCTTCTGACGAAAATGTATATATCGAATCGTTTGGACTGCACACAATGGTAGAGTTTGAGTGAAGATAGCTGAATTAATTTTAGTTGGATTGATGTGAATTTGCCGTAAAGTGGATAAAATAACCATGGACTAGACATTATAGAAAATTTTTTAGGGCTATTTTATGTGCACTTTAAGAGTTAACAGTCAGGGCTTTGAGCAACCGGCCCCAGATGTGTTCCTGTATAGTTTATGTTCCTGTACTGTTTTGTGTTTAGCTGTGTTATATTATTATGTTCCATGTAAATAAACCCTACGGCGGCTGAACTCGGGTTAGTCCATGTACTCGTTCAAGCCTCTCTTCACCTCCCCGCTCGTCTCTGGTCGCCTGTCAGCAAATACCTGGCTATAAACCCACCGACATGGTATGCTTACTAACCAGCGCGTATTCCTTTGAAGTAATGTGGAGCGTGCACAGATCATAATCATGTGTAGTTTGTAAATGACATATGAGATTAATTACATGTTTAATTAGAACATGTCTAAACAGAAATACGGAGTTGAAAAGCCATTAAGTTCACAGAATCTAAATAATAGTTCGTATTGTATTATTGTATAAAAGATGAAAATTAAGCATTTTGTCACATATTAATTACCTATTATTTATTTATGTGTTTAAAAAGTTATGTTTCCAATTGAACCAATCACTTTGTATTGTAACAGCATACGTCATATGTCATCTTTTAAACTTAAATGCATAGTATTAATTTTCTACGGAAGGACAACCCAGCCATGTATTATAAACTTTTCAAGAAGAGAAAGAACTCTTGATCCTTCGGTTACTATAGCTAACTTCTGTGAACATTTTAATAACTTGACTTAAAATGCAGAGGCGGATTACCCTATAGGCAGTGTAGGCAGCTGCCTAGGGCCCAAGAACAAAATATGACCCATAAAAGTTTTGAGGATCTTTTTAAATTTTATGAAAATGAAGGTGGGTATGGGCATAATAATATATACCTAGTGAGAAAGAAAGGGTAGGCGTTAGAAATGCCTTTCCTGTTGATAAGGGTCTATGACCATGACATGTAAGTGATGAAATGAGGGAGTACTTTACTAAAAGTGACAAAAACTACAGCTTGTCAGAATATAACAAGTGCCCGAACCACTTTGAAGAAGATCGTAGGTAAAGAAAAGTATAGACGTATATCCTCGGAAATTTCGTTTCTCTTACATCGGTCTTAGTTTTACTACTTCAAACAAGTCCCGCAAAGGGCCCAGCTGGTCGAGCTGTCTAGGGCCCATTAGAGCCTTGATCCGCCTCTGTTTAAATGTAACAATTCGGATTTACGTAAGTTGGGAAAAATCCGAAACAAACGATTCTTGATTTTTATGAAAACTCTATTTGAGTACTTAAGGTAAAAATCGGCCTTCGGCAAAAAAAGTTTTCGTACTCGTTTTTCTAACTTTTCGTGACTTTTTTCGGCATGCTGAGAATATATTTGTGCATCAAAAATGCTTTCCGCTCTCAAACCATCAACAAAATCAGTAAATTCCCATCTTGGAAAAAGGTATAACTGAAAAGACGTCCATAAACGCCCACCCCAAAAGCTAAGCCAGGTAGTATATATTTACTAATTGCATGACATTTATCAATCTCCCAAACAGAGTTGTCTTCCCTTGCAGTCCACACTAATGCTTGATAGAGCGAGATTTGCGTGGAGAATGGACATTTGTTGCGTAATAGTATAATCGCGTGTATCAAAAGTGACAAATGTCATATTATATATTCAGTGGTGTGGAAAACTCGCCAGACGTCCCTTATTGCCTCACTCCATCCAACTAGCTCATTTACTAACCACACTAAACATGTTATAAAATGTTCACTAAATTCGCATGTAGCCTATCAGAAGGACCACCTCCAAACATTTTCATGGTGCGGTATTCCCACCGGGCTGGGTGATTTACCCACTGCTACCTAATACTAACAAAACACTACCAAATACTTCCTCGGTATTGTTGGAACCTAACATAATACTTCAATTATGTTGGGTAGCATTGGGTAAACTTCCTACCGTCCTTACCAGAAGTTCATATTTCCCCACACCAACGGCTAAGCCAGATGAGCCCATTTACTTATCGCACGAAACTTGAGCAAAGTGCTCAGTATAAGAATGACAATGGTCAGACTTTTTCAATATTGGGATACCCCAACCAGAAATATAATTGCTTCACCTCCAAAGCTAATGTACATTACCACATCATGACTAGCATAAAATGTATCTGAAAACCATCAGCATATTCCATCGAACCATAAATGGTCATCCATAAGCATTTTCATGAAGTGACGAAGTACCCTACCACGCGAAACGTGCAAACTGCGAATAGGACCGTTCCCATGTGTAAATCTCTTGGTGACTTTGATGATTCCGATCATGAACCCTTGACAGAGGAATCCAATTCTGATCATACGAGGACGTATAATACATGTACATGTATTAGTCTTTTTAGCCGACTATTGAATTACCTTATACACACAGAACATATGACACAATTATGTAAATTACAGGTTACTGAGATATTTATTTCTGGCAAAGTGTCGATGCGGAATCTCTTGCCGCTAACAAGGAAAGAAAAGCGGTCAAATTATCTGAAGTTCAGTGTTACCAGTTCGCCTCCACAATACCCCCATGTTCCTTAAGCAATGTCTGCGAGTTTTACAACATCTAACCGTTGCTTCAATGCTTAGCAATTCCCGAACTTTTGCGCCCGTTGTGTAGACACGTGACTAATTAGCATTGTCCAATTACAGGTCGTGGTACATAACACACTCTAAACAAACAAGTATACAGCCGTTGAAAGTTGTTGTTTTTTTAATTGAGAAACTCACGGAAAACCAGTAACCTTGACATTGATCGATCTTGGAACTTTGCAACTCGATTGCCTCATGTAAACAACAATTTAGCTAGAAGTGCGGGTCTTGGTATTCACGACGACCGATGAATCTAATAGGTTCCCAAGTTGGGCTTGTAACCCAATCGACCTTAGTGGCGAATGTGCAGGCCGCAGGGTATTACGTGAAGGGCTTGATAAGATGTACGTAGTTAAGGCGAGATCAAGCCTTCTATTGAAGATGCATTACCCCCGGATATATATAACATTCTTCGCAACATATTTAAGCCAACGCCTAACTATAGATCCTCGTGAAATGAAACCATATCAATAATGTTAACCAACTAAAACTCAACTCAAACACCTGTTAAAACATCTCAGAATTTAATATATTATATTTTTAAAACTGTTGTCAATCTTAGCCTTCTCACAGGTGACAACCCAACAGCCACACCAATAGAGAACACGAAACCAACAAAAATTCAGAAACACATGGTCTTCACCACAGTTCCTGTGGATAAAGAGGCGGTAGCTGTAATATGGATGTACATGTACTCCCACAATTGCACCCTATTTGATAAACACATGCCTTTGGTTGTGACGGTTGTGTTGGATTTCGTTTACCATTGACTCTCTGTGAAAGTTACATCTTTTTTTGGCTGTTGCATTAGTTGCCGTTTGAATTGGTAGGAGACTTTGCCGTTGAAAGGAGGGAAGATTCTAACTGAGGCAGTGGGGGTTTGGATTTAGCTGCACTCGCCGACAGGGTCTTATTGATGGTATTTGTCACTTTGGATAGCCGTTGAAATTTGTGAAGACATGTTTGAGATGATCAATTTCCTCGGAGGGGCTCACAGGAATACTCAGTGTGACTTGTCTCTTTCGCATGGTGAAATTGTGGCCAATCGGGTGATTGGATTTGAAGTGAATATATTGGGTTGGTTTCCTGTAGACACTGGTACGGATCGAGTTGTTGGTTACTTTTAGATACACAACCACCGAGAAAGGGAAGTTGATTATCTTTTTCGGTTGAGGTGTTGTAGCAGTGTTTCTGGGTCACCTTGTTGTTTGATAATAACAAAGGTATCGTCCACTCACCTAAAAAAAGCTTGTTGGAGTTATGATGGACGTTTGAAGCGCCTTCTCTTTTAAATCAGTTAAAAATATTTCTGAAATTAAGGGGGAGAGTGGGCTCCCCATGGGTAATCCAATGGCCTGTTCGTAAAACTAAAAGTCGTCATCCCATTAAGAAATATGTTGAATTGATGCATTGTTTCAACCATGTTCCTTAAGCGACATCCGCGAATTTTACAACAGGTGTACGTAGTTAAGGCGAGATAAAGCCTTGTAGTGAAGATGTGTTTCAACAGGAGTATGATGTTGTCTGTTGAAAGGGTGTCTCCAGTGGGTATATTTGGGGAAAAATCTACAACAGCATATGAGACCATCCTCCCGGGGTTTTGAATATTCTGCAGTTTCTCATAGAATTCATTCGAATCTTTGATGAAGGACGACGCTGATTGTGCCTAGTGAGGAAAATAGTTTTGATAAGTATTTGGCTGTGTTGTAGAAGGCTGAATCTCGAGAACACACCAACACAGACGGGCTTTCATAGAAGTATAGGTATATACGACTATAAATATTAGCTTTTAGTTGACTATCTGTCAATTGTACTTGAAAACGACAAGAGAATTTGCCGAAACGTCGTTCTATGTGTATAAAACCAGTGGTTGTTTGCCATGTAAATTGTGTTGTGTTCTTTAAAAATATTGATGATGAAAATATTTGAGGTTTGCCGATCAATTAGAAGCTGAATGGGACCACAGTTGACACGACAAACATCATGTATGTAAATTAAATGTACTGTTTATTAAAGATGCATTATGGAAGAGCTAGATCTGTCTAATACAGATATTTCGTTTGGCCTCAAATCTTAAAATTATTAATTAGACGTTCATTCATATGCCAAGTCTATAATCAACACTCTAGACTATCAGATGCTTTACACTGTTCTTCTACGGCAATAACTCCACCCTGGATCAAGTAATATGACTGAAATGTTCAGCATATTCCCTTATCCTTATCGATGTTTTAACTAACTCAGCTAGAATGGATAGCTCTTCGTCATAAACTTGTACATAATTATATTTTGTGCACAAATTTATATAATGCCTTTTAAAAGTTTAATATGATTAATAATGCTGAATCGATCTTTGCTGAACTAATTAGCGCTTTCCTATCATCACTAATTTGTTATATTGTAAAATTTTATTTAACTACTCATCTTTTTTAAATATTTGTCTCAATTAATCTTGATATTTCATGTCAAAAATTGGCCCCAGTCAGCAACGTCTCACAAAATTGTATATCGGCCGGTTATGGTGGCTGTTGGTATCATGTCGTAATGTCGTGATGTCGCCTTTCATAACGCGACAACCCGACATCACGACATTTTTACCCGACATTACGACACTAAAAATGTCGTGATGTCGGGTAAAAATGTCGTGTTGTCGTGATGTCGGGTTGTCGACTTTCATGATCAATGTTATAAGCGGCCACGGTGATATTCATAACAAAAAACTGGCAATTAAGAAAATAGTTGATCAAGTGGAAGTAGATTCACACTCACATTGCAGTTTGAGTTGCATTCTTATCCATTTGTATACGTCCACATTCATAATGCGAATCGTCTTCATTAGCTCAGTCGGAGCAGAACAGTAGGACGTTAAATCCCATTTCATTTCATAATGTGAACATATTATGCCACCGCCCTTGTTTGTGTGTCTGTCATTGAGTCAAGTGGTGTGGTTTCCAGCCCAAGCGTGTACATGACAAAGAGTAGGGTCGTCTGTCTAACCTCGTGGGTTTTCTACGGGTCCTCCGGTTTCCTCCCACTGCTGAAGACCCCTACGCGCAAGCGAATTATTAAAATTAAATTGAACAATATGTTAGTCCCGAAATGACCTAGTTTGTGTCGAGTGGACGTTAAAGCCCATCTCTCTCTCGCTCGCGCTCTCTCTCTCTCTCTGCGCGTGTGTGTTTGTGTGAGTCTGTGCATCTCCTACAGGCCACAATTCTAACAGATCGTCTTGAAACTTTGCTCACTTATTCCTTTTACCCTAAGGATGATCCCTATTGATGTGTGTATCGCCTGTAGACCGCAATTATAAATGGATCATCTTGGAACTTGGCATACTTATTCCTTATACCTAATTACAGCACCTATTGATTTTGGTGCATGCCCGAGCCCGACCACCAGATGCGGTGTCACGCCTATATCTTTGTTAATATCTGTGTCTGTAAATTCTCTACAGGTCACAATTATTAACAGATTTGGTTCAAATTCGGCAAGATAAATCATTTCAACAACAGGATTGTACCTATTTATATATTGGTCCATGCCCAACCCATGATGTGTGTATCGCCTGCAGACCGCAATTCTAAATGGATCATCTTGGAACTTGGCATACTTATTCCTTATACCTAATAACGGCACCTATTGATTTTGGTGCATGCCAGAGCCCGACCACCAGAGGCGGTGTCATGCCTATATCTTTGTTAATATTTGTGTCTGTAAATTCTCCACAGGTCACAATTATTAACAGATTTGGTTCAAATTCGGCAAGATCAATCATTTCAACAACAGGATTGTACCTATTTAGAATTGGTCCATGCCCAAACCACAGGGGCAGTGACACGCCCATTTTTTTGTTAATATTTTGTAGCCGCAATTCTTACACGATCGCCTTGAAACTTGGCACACTTATTGCCTCTAAACTGAGAACAGCACCCATTTTTGTGTCTCGTCTGCCGGCGGCAGTTTTGAATGGGTCATCTTGGAACTTGGCATACTTATTCCTTATATCCTAAGGACGGCACTTGGTGCATGCCCGGTGCATGCCCTACCCCGCGGGGTGGTGTCAATCCCGCTTTTTTGTTATTATTTTGTCTGTAAATATTCTACAGGTTGCAATTATTGACAGATTTTGTTCAAATTCGGCATGATCAATCATTTCAATAACAGGACGGTACCTATATTAATATTTTGTCTGTAAACACTCTACAGGTCGCGATTCTTGATGGATTTTCTTCAAATTTGGCATGAGCATTATTTTCAAAGAGAAAATGGCACCTACTGATGTAAATGCATGCCCGACCCATCGGGGCGTTGTCATGCCCACTTTTCGTGAATATTTTGTCTGTATACACCTTTCAGACTGTAATTCTTATGGGATTTTGTTCAGATTTAGCACGATCAAGACAGGTTGCAAATTTTATACGCCCACGTTGAAATATATCGTTGTCGCCCCCGTCTGTCCGTCAGTTATTATCCGATTGATTTTAAATTTATATACAGTGTTTATGGCCATGAGACGTAGAAGCCCATTGATTTTCACTGCCAGAGTTATGGCCCATGATCACGTTTCACTTTTTAAAATCTTGTGGACGCTCTAGAGGCTAACGTTGTCATCCGATTCGCTTGAAATTGATGCACAATGTGTAAGTTCATGCGACGAAGACGCCTAATGATTTTCAGCGATGTCCAATAATTATTGCCAGAGTTATGGCCCTTGATCAAATTGAAAATATTGTGAACGCTCTAGATACCAAAGTTATCAACAGATTGACGTGGAATTTATACACATTGTTTTGTTCATGAGATAAATAAGCTGATAATTACTTTCAGACTTATTGCCCTTGATCACTTTCCAAAATCTGGCGTGCCTCCTTGTGACTAAAGTTATAATCCGATTGATTTGAAAGTTATACCAAGTGTTTATGTTCGTGAAACGAAGAATCCTATTCCAATAACTTGAACAGTTATAGCATCTGATTACCAGCCCATGTTGTGCATATTAAATTTTAGCACTATGAAGAAATAGAAGCCAGCCAAATTTTTATTATTTCTGATAATTACTTCATGGGTTGTTACTCTTGACCAGTTTTGGGTGATTTTTAAATGCCCCTACAAAAGAATAAATATGCAACAACCTATGTCGACAACCCGACATCACGACATTTTTACCCGACATCACGACATTTTTAGTGTCGTAATGTCAGGTAAAAATGTTGTGATGTCCGGTAGAAATGTTGTGATATCGTGTAGAAATGTCGTGATGTCGCGTTATGAAAGGCGACATCAAGACATTACGACATGATACCAATCAGCCACCATAGCCGGTCAATCCTTTATAATAAACCTGATCCCATTTATCTCATTAAGGTCTCAGTCAGTCAGTGTGGGCGTATTATGTCTGATTATTTTCAAATTTGGTGTTAAGCATCGGGGTCAGCCGAGGACGAACAATACCAATATTCAACGTGGATGCAATAGAGGCTATAGTTTTCGCCACTGAAGAGAATATACCTGCACATATAATATGAGCTACAAGCTTATATTTATATCAATTTACAGAAAACAGAAATTGACAACTGGAATGTGGTAGTTTATTTGAAATTCAGAAACAATTAGAAAGGCACAGCTGTTAAAAGTTCACAAATAGGTTATGATGATTTGTGCGACAGAGGTAATACAAAGAAAGTACATTAAAAATAAAAAATTAAAAAAGAATATTACTGGACACCTTTAACAATATTAATAGTAAAATATAAGATTAACAAAATAAATATACAAACATTGTTCTGTAAAGTACAATTTACTTTTAAAATAGCATTTATTCAATAATAATAATACAGCTTTAAGTAATAGTTCACATTTTGTCTTTTGTTGCGCTTTTTTTTAAAAAAGAAATTTCATTAACAGTGTAAATACTGTAAATACCCTGCTTTCAATAAACAACAAAAACTTAATAAATTTAATCACATTTTAAAATAGATATTAATGTTTTAAGGCAAGTTATTAAGTTGTGGTTTATCCCATAGCATTGGGTATACTTGTTGTGGTTTTTCTTGTTTTGAGCTGGAACTAGATTTATACCATACAAACGGTGGTCCTGGTAGTTCAGCCAGGGTACTATAGATGGCACACTTCTTAAACTGACATGGTGACTCTCTCCATGAATATCGGATTCCAAGAATATTTTCTCCAGTGGCACAGATGGGATAAAGATTAATGGATTTGGTTGTATTAGAAACAATAGGAGTAGGTAACCACCAGGATCTAGAACTAGTGCATTCATTTCCTCCTCCAACTGAACAACAAATCTGTCAAAATATAAACAAGTGAAATTGTCTGTAACCACTAACTACTCTGAGCATAAATATCTTCCAAATACATGGGTAAATTGGTTTCTTTCAAATGAACTATTGCATTTATTTTAGCAGAGTGTGCATTTATTTCGCAATGTGGACGATGGTCAGGGATGAAAAAAACATTCAACCACATTTCAATTTGGGCCTATAAAAACATTGGCTGATATATGGAATGTAATACTTTACCTCAAAGCCCTCTACGGTTCGTACTTCAATTTGAACAGAGTAGTCAAGTGTTATTTCTGTAGGACTGAGTGATACTTGATTAGGTAATGGTCCTTGCCATTCAGGCACAGTCTCATTATAGGCTACAGCTAACCCACTTAAAACTAAACGAATGGCAACATCTTGTTTGTCTCTAGGATGGATACTGTGTAAAAGATTTATTTTTCTATTAGATGTATCAGCAATCAACTACAATAATATTCCAAAGTATATTACTGATAATAATCTGTTATCTTGGCTAGTTCATACACATCTACATGTATGTACCATTATTGTCTAGATTGAATCTTTGGGATTTACAAATATATATAAATTTAAGACAGGACAAATGTAGAAATTTTACATAGTATGAATTTCTGTAACTTCATCTATACTCTTAATAATTGAATAATTACTGATGACCAAACACAGAGTTTCACATTTCTAATGCAACCTCTTAAAATTTTTGTCAAATTTTCTATAGCTATCATCTTGTATATATATTTACCTTCCATCTGGTGAAAAGAAATCTGGTAAATCCATTGCCACAGACATGAAAACATTTGGCATTCTTTCATTTGGTACCTGACCATAATCAGCAGTTTGATGCCAGCGGATATCAGGAAATCCTGTTGATATACTTGGATCTAATCTGTTTGCTGCCAACTAAAAGGAAAGGAGATATAATGCAATGTTATAGGTCAAAGTTTGCTCAACAGCTAAATAAAGGTTATTAAACTGTGTTAGTCCAGAACCAAGATGACTAGAGAAAAATTCAGATGACTAGATGAAAAATTGAATTTAATCCAATCTTACAATAATATTTTACAATACATTTTAAAAGATAGTTCCCTAGCTATTAATATTGGTAGCAATGTTCAAGTTTAATATGAATTTCTCACAAATTTTGCCTACTGTAAAAAAAATGGTGGCTCAATCCAGTTTTGTCACATGAGCAGCTTTCTTCCCAAATGTAGAGACGGATATTTTGAATTGTTTTGACACAGTAAACAAATAACTTGGTAACAGTCTGCTATCTAGAGTACCTAGACTAGAAAAGATGGCCAAAAATCAAATCTAAATACCAAGTTGGAAAAACAACAAAATGGAAATGCTGGAGTAGTCTTTTACTAACTTGCACAAATCCAAACGGGAAAAGTGGATTAGTATCTCCAGCTTGTGAAAACTGCAATCTCCAATCGTCTATCATAGTGGGAAATGTACAATTATATTTGTTAACATTGACAACTTCATTTGCTTCACCTATATATGGAAAGTATAAAAGATAGGTTGCCAGGCAACGAAACATACGCCCACAGCAGCTAAATCGTCCAGGCAGTCAACAAGAGTTGTCGCATATTCTTACTTTTTTCGGTAATGAAATATTTATAATACTCTAAAATCTGATTAAGATTAACAACACATAAAATAATTATCAGAAAATCATAAGAATTAGTATACGAAACATTTAAAATCATGGATTTAGCTTTTCAGTTATCAAAATTCATTGAAAATCAATATACTTGTTCGTTTCCAGATCTTAACTCTGGCAGTAATTATTGGAATTTGCTGAAAATCAAAAGGCTTCTTTGTCTCTTGACCTTAAACACTATGTGTAAATTTAAGGTCAATCGGATATTAACTTGGTCCTCTAGAACGTCCACAAGATTTTTTGAAGTGATCAAGGGCCATAACTCTTGCAGCTATTATCGGAAATCGCTGAAAATCAATAGGCTTCTTCGTCTCATGCACTTAAACACTGTGTATAAATTTAAAGTCAATCGGATATTAACTTTGGCATTCTAGAGCGTCCACAAGATTTTTTGAAGTGATCAAGGGCCATAACTCTGGCAGTTATTATCGGAAATCGCTGAAAATCAATAGCCGTCTTCGTCTCATGACCTTAAACACTGTACATAAATTTTAAGTCAATCGGATATTAACTTTGGCCTCTAGAGCGTCCAAAAGATTTTTTGAAGTGATCAAGGGCCATAACTCTGGCACTAATAATTGGAAATCGCTGAAAATCAAAAGGCTTCTTCGTCTCGTGACCTTTCACACTGTGCATAAATTTAAAGGCAATTGAATATTAACTTTAGCCTCTAGAGCGTCCACCCACAAGCCTCTAGAGCGTCCTTGGACGCCGAACGGGGGCGACGACAATATACGACCACATTTCAATGTGGGCGTATAAAAACCTAATTGTTAATGTGACAGTAAAACAACCCAACAAAGAAACTGACCTTTTAAAACTATTTAAACATAAAATATGTAAGAGGTAAATCTGCCTATTGCAGGTCTTTCTTTAGGTCTGAAATGTTACCTAAATTATTAATTAGACATTAATTAACTTATCCAGATCATAATTAACTCTCAATGACATTGCCAGCCTGCGAGCTTTAGTGGATTATGGTCTGATTTGCTGCATAACTTCCCTTCATGATTTCATTCATTTTACCATACCGACTCAAGTAATGATGGGGAAATTTCAATGCTTAATTCTTGGTTCACAGTGGATCAACTTGACTGAAATTTTCAGCAAATTGCCTTTACATTATCTGGTTTTTAACTATTATAGTGAGAACTGCCAACTCTTTATCTAATCTCCCATAATGTATCTTCAGTGTATAAAATACAGCAATAAAGATATATAAACAGCAAAATCCTTTTTAATTTACCTTGATACCAGATGGCTCCATAAATGGTCATATTGATCATAGGATGAACCATGGCATTCCATAATACACTGTTACCTATAGTAGCACCCACACCAAACCATTCTTCTTCACTAAATAATATTTATATCAGTCAAACCTCTTGTTTATTTCACAAAATACCTTAACTATTTCTTTCAAATCTTTTCAACACCAAATAATATCAAAAGAATTGTAGTAAGCTGTATCAGTAATGAATAGTGTCAATTGGACAGAAAAAAAACCCCAATCTGTTGTTGACAATATCTAGTCAAATTAGTACATAACATTTTGCCTGGTACAACTATAATAATTTCAATGTTTGTAACTAAGTTTTGTACCAAGTATCCTATCCCAGAGGATATATCTGCAATTTTATTGTCACACTTACAAATACTGATGACTGCGAGATTTCTTAACATAGGTGGATCCTGTATGATTGTATTCTCTTATGACTCATCATCAACTAGTTCATGAGCTTTATACTGCAAGGGCAATAACTTTAGTAATCCCAAAAGTCTTACAGTAGCTATTCCTTCCGTATTCATTATGCAATAAATAACAAGATAAATATCTCAAAATTCGAGCTCTACAGGTCTCAAGTTTGTCTACAAGACAAGCTCAGTGAGTGATGTATATAATAAAATATTTCAGCGTGTTGGTGAGCTTACACAAGATGTTAAATATAATATGAACAACTTACACCGGATACTGTCCAGCTAGTAGACCACATTTACTTAAAGCTTCAACAGATGACCAAGCTTCAACTGGTGTACCTCCCCAATCTGTAGCAATCAATCCAATAGGATACTGTTTCTTATCATACAAACTTTTACCAAATAACCAACAAACAGAAGAAAAATACTTCCATGGTGCGAAACCAACTGATTCTGAAGAAATACAAAATAAAAGGTATGGTTAAAGATATATATATGGTTTATAACTGACACACAATAAGTGTTGCTTCTTCTTGTTTCACTTTTCAACGTATCATTGTATCATCTCAAACTCTACACACCATATGTTTTACATCATACATTAAAGAGATCAATTGATAAGACAATTAATATAATACCTTTGTTGGCCATTGACCAAGGTTGTTGAACCTCGATCAAATCATAAGCTGGATAAGGTGACTGTGTTTCTGCTACTGTAAACAGACGAACTGATGTATATTGGGAAGCTTCATCAACAATCTGAGAAGCATTGTATGTCTGAAAAAGAAATATAAATCAGAATACAATTCAGCAGGACTGGTGACATTGACGTTCTGGTTGAAATATGTGCAACAGTACATCAGCAGTGATGGGTTAAATTAGCATGTCATGTGACATTTTAAAAACAGCTTGTTTTCAATGACTAGTCACAATACTAAAGCTAGCTTAGGTCAATGTTAAACTACTCCATTCAGCATCCAGGCCAAGAATCACTTTAACCTCAATCTCTGTTTCAAACACAGATGTCTAGTTTCATTTAATTTAGAACAGATTAGAGATACCGTACATGATAATTCAAAAAGCCTTATGAAGTAAAACAGTTTATCCACTCCACAGGTACTGCTACTGGCCACTTATTCTGAAACTGTTTTTGATTATCAATATTTTACTTTATATTTAAGAATAATGGATGTTTCTTACATTAGGAGGTATATATACCTGATTAACAGTGAACTGCATATTAGACTGTCCAGAACAAAGCCAAACATCTCCAAATAAAACATTTGCTAAACTTCTTGAAGCTGTACTTGATATAGCTGTGATCACAAAGGGTATAGTTCTGTTTTCGGGGTTTAATTTCACTTTCCATATACCATTGACCCCATCTGGACCCTTCTCCACAATAGCTTTATATATCTGTTCTGTGTCACTCACTCGAATAATAATTCTCTCTCCAATGTTTGGTGAATAACCCCATATTACGGCATGATAGGGTGCTCTTTGAAGCACCATATTGCTGCCATAATAACTGGCAAATTGAAATGGTTTCGGAGCTACTGTTCCTGGATCATTCTTTTCGTGCACAACATTATCTGAAATGAAAAGATGGATTGCCATTAGTTAACTGAACAAATAAAATCTATGTCAATAAGTATATATATATATAGCTTTCACCACAAGGCATCTTTAAATTGATTTTACTTGATACGGTCCAGTAATAAAAAGAAGCACAAGCATACTATATCATGGATGTCATAATATTGTCACTACTATCAATGTCCAATTGTTCAAAGAGCAATAATATCATGCAAAGATTCATGTTGATTGTATTTGAGTTGCCGGGACCTTCGGCTTCTTCTGAAAATAAGTATCTGGTCCAAAAGTTGGGGAAACCAGATCAAGGGACAATACATGTATATTTTGACACCAAATGTGATAAAATTATTAGCCTTTATGACAATGACAATGCTAATGAAGACGGGCAGTATACCCTAGTGTGTCCATCACTTGAGGCAAGGCTTCCATTAGAAGTTCTAAACATATAGTGTTACCAAATTTATGGGGCCTGGGCTAGGCAATTAATAACGACACAAAATGAATAAGTGATGGGACAGTCACTCTGTGAATAATTGTTTCCCGACACCAAATTTCTATGAGTTGATTACTTTAGAAAATATCTCCAACACTCTAACGTTTTTTTATAAGAATTGTGTATTGATGGATGAACAGGGGAAATAATAATAAATATTCTCCCATAAGAAATGTGGTGATTTAAAAACAAAACAATGTATAGAATCAATACAGGTATTAATCATCAATGTTGAAGGTCTGTTACTTTTTGTTCAATACATCTATTGATCCGAGAAATAGTAATCTCATTATTGATTAAAAATTGCTTGAAAACCTGTAGATAAATATGTAAAATATAATTTAATCATCTTAAGAAATAAAAACAACATCTGTCTGTAAATTGTACTGATATGTCACAGCAGTGTTTTTAAAGGTCACAAAATATGCAAGTTTCTTAAATGTCGATATAAAGTGATATTGCTAAAACTGCTGTGACAATGCAATCTACGTGATGAAAGTTTATGTTGTGAATATATAAAATTGAAAGCTTTTTTACCTTCAACAATCTGATTTGTATCAAAAGACACATCCACATCTACATGTACTTTGTGACATGTATACATACATTTGATGGTTTAACAATTATGTGTTTTTCTGTATTTTTTAAAAATATATTATTATGTATCATTAATGTACAAACTGGTGAGATAAAAATACACTTTGGATTATTATTTACATGTACTAACAATCTCTTTTTGCTTTTAATTTGCATATATACCTGTAGTCGTCCACATGACATCAATTAATTTGATAATTTACAAAATCTACATGTAAATTTGAGACCAAATAACGGTTTCTAAAATAAATGTAAATGATGTGAGTGTGGACCATGCACCACTGCAGCCCAGCAGACATCAACAAGCTTTTGCATTTATAATCCATACTGTTGACATGGCACTGTGTACACAGTGTTCTGCAGATGTTTGGTGATGCGGGGCCAACTCCTTGATTGAAAGATGCAAGGGAACAAATTTAAATATACAAAAAAAAACTCCAAAAAACCCAAAAGACAGAACAAAAAAATCAATCACATTAATTAAATTTGGTGCACCAATGAGATCTCCTGGAAAAACACCCTGCATTTGTACTTCATTTTGTTACGTTACAGGTTCTAGAATTTATGCCGCTACTCTACTATGGCGCTTAAAATTATAATATTATATATTAATAATAAACCACCCATTCCTTGAATCTACATAGTAAACCCATTCACATACTGACACTGTAGTGACTATGTTTGTTACCTTAAACTGTGTTTAAGGTAACAATTGATACAGTCTAAGACCCCTTACGCAAGTTCAAATAGGTTCAAACGCACAATTGTCAACACACATCATTATACCGTTTGTATTAAAATAAGTAATTCTATCACAAATAGTGAAGACTGGACCATTAAAATAGTTACCGAACAGTTTTTCTCTGCATAGCGCTGCTTATGTTGTAGGCCTAATGACGTATTACGCAACTTGCGGCCATGACGGTCGGCCAGTTGAAAATCCGCGTAGGAGATGGGTTTCATCAAATCATATAATTATGCGGTAAGGCCTCACCTTTATTTCAATAAGAATTGATTTATTATATGTTAAGCTGTGTGCAGTACTGTTTTGGGTCAGTTTATTTGTAAATTAAGCGAGTTATAGGCCAGTAAACTTTTTGTAGTCATTTGACTAAAAAACTTGCGCAAAGGAACTCGGTAGGAAAAACCACTACTGCGACTGGAGTAAGACGGAAGACAGCAGTAGTGGAACCATTTCTAACTGACACTGCAGCTTATTAATATGTTCACCTGCACCCAAAACATGCTACCCGACCGGCACTCCATTTAAAATTAATTTCTAATTCTATCATATTAATAATTATAGAATTTTTGTTGCCAATCCAATGGTATGGACGTATGAACCATGGATCTTATAACACCATGAACCTACTCGCTAAACTACTTACATTCCGAATTAAACGACATCTGAACTACATTTCGTTCTTCCGAAATGACCAGAAACAGACACGCATAAAACGCCAATATGTTCAGTAACATCTTCATCGACATCACCTCAATCACTAAATAGCCATTGGAATGTATCTTTCTCTACTTTCTATTATTATTGTATCACGTGCCGTAGTAAATGTCATGTGATTAAATGGGCGTTGATTGGACGATCTGTAATTCGGTAAACCTCGGTTATTTATCTACCCTACATGTTAGATTCGTGGAATTTACCGAGGTTTGCCGAATGGAATATCTGGTAGCGTCTTCCACAACCGGGAACCAAGGGGAAGATACATATGTATAGTTTTCTTCTGAGTCTATTATAAGCAGGTATAGATAATAAAGTACTGCTGTAGACAAGTGATTCTCAACCAGTGCGCCGGGAGATCTTTGAACGGCACACAAAGAAAATGTGAAAAAAAAACACGTTCGTAATCCCAATTGACTATTCACGAATCACTACTGACATGATCTGGTTCATACCATAGCTGTCCGTGTTTGGAAACGAACATTCCTTCACCGTTTTTAATACGGTACCGGTACCTTAAATCACAGTCCAAAGTTTTAGGGAAGACCAAGATTAAATGTAGGACTGTCATGTTCCTGTACTTGTGATGTTTTTGATTGAACGGAAAGACACACTCCCAAAAAGTTCAAGTTTCAGAAACCAATCCAGCAATGGCCACAGAGGGGTGTCTCGGGCCATTGCTTCAGGAATATGGGTCTTCGTTGTTATAGTGAGACAATCTGAAGTCTTGCATTTTCTAGATGGTAAATAAATATGGTAAACCTTTATTTTAATATTTCACAAGATAGGTTGCAAGGCAACGTAACATACGACCGGCTATGTCGTCAATAAGGTTTGACAGACGACCCTACATTGTCACATACAACCGGGAGATTCCAACCCACGCCAGTTGACTCAATGGCAGGCTTTATGATACAGCGCGCACGTGCTAACCATTCGCCCCCCCCCAACAATTATTAGAAATAGTTGAAAATCAATAGGACACTTCGTCTCATGACCTTAATCTGTGTGTATAAATTTAAGTCAATCTGATAGTCTTCAGTCCATAAGATATTTCAAAGAGATCAAGGTCTATAACTCTGGCAGTAATTATGGGAAAATGACTAGATTCCTTTGTCTCATGGCCTTAAATACTGTGTATCAATTAAATTGAAAATCAATTGGATATTAACTTTAGTCTCTAAAGGTTAAGGTTTTTCAAAGTGATCATGGGCCATAACTCTGTCAATAATTTCAAAAATCGCTGAAAAGCGTTTTGATTCTTCGCCTTATGATCTGAAATACCGTGTATAAATTTAAAGTCAATTGCATATTAACTTTAGCCTCCAGAGTATGTGTCCTGGTTAGACAGGTGCGACGACAATATAACACAAGGGTCTTTTGAATCCAGGAATATTGTGTCTTTCATAAGACAGAAGAATAATAGTAAATTATTGTATTTTGGTATTAGAGAAGCTTCTTCTTACAGCTATTGAGTTAATTCCATTTGGATAAGGGCGGAAATGACAAGACATACCCAATTTAATTGAGACCCTTCTTTCAGAAGAGTAGGGGAATAAATCAACTACAGACTATGATTTAACAACTTTAATAAAACAATCATACATCATTAAACAACCAGGGCAGATTGTTGTTAAGATAGACAATATTCTATTTTATCTGAAATATTAATCAAACATCTGCCTTGATGTTAATCATACTTACTGTGATCAAACCAAACATTCCCTGTTTGCTAAAATTTATATATAATGTCTGCATCAAAAATGGACGAATTGTTTTATTTAAGAATATTGATGCTTGATAACAATATTATGGATTCTTGTAGCTAAATCTATTCATCTGGAGATAGTAAGTAACTTCTTCCTGTGTAAAATCATCATTCAATTCCCAGTCAATCTACAATAATACAAAACCTTGTGCATTGGGTCCTTCTCTTGTATCTGGTAGAGTATCGGTAATCACTTGTCACCATTTTCATTTCACATTTGTAGGACCTATGAAGAGAAGTTGGTAAAAATCTGTTAAATCACTAAATGAATAGAGTAATTTACTATGAGTGATAGGAAAGATGCTGTTCACGCCATTGATGTTATTATTAATGTTAGCAAATTGTTGTAATTAAAGAAATATTGTCAGGTTAATTGTCTTGTTGTTGAGACTACTTCCAGTGGGTATATAGTGTTTGCATGTTTGACCACAGTTCTATTGCCTATTGACATCAGTGTTCAATTCATATCATGGCATGACATTTTATATAGAAACCTTCCTTGTATTGTAATCTTTTAGTCATATAATGCTTTATATGTTATAAAGCCATCTCATACAAATCTTAAAGAGAAGTATATGTAGTGTAGTAACAAGTACGCAATTAATATTTTCTATTTGTCAGAAATCTTCCTGTGGTTATTGAGAAAGCCTCTTTAAATTTCTTGGAGATTGAGCAAACAAACTTCCTACCAATTTTGACGAATCCTTCAATATATCAAAAGTGGATAAATTAGCATGCTCCTTTATTTAATGTTCACAAGAAAAGCTAGGTGTGATATACATGTATACATAAATAATTGGGCTCAAGTATAGCAAACATTAGATTTGTCGTGTTTTTCCAAATTATCATCACCTTGCCACATTTATGCTGTGTCCGAGGAAATTATAGTAGAGATGACATCTTACTACTCAAAACCTATTTGAATGGACATTTAGTAAGTCATGTACATTCACATAATCTTTTTGGGGAAAGTCTTTTCTATAATGTAATTTAGTCAAGACGACTTTGACTGTTTACGAACAGTGAAAAGTCTGTAAATTGATACACAGAATGAGTTATTAATGATATTACATTTCTCCATATCTTGTTGCAGTATACAGAGCTTTAAACATTCTATCATACATCTTCCTCACCTAGAAATAAAGAGAAACAGCAGTATTATCAACATTTCTGGAAACATCCAATAATAATTATAGTGCACCTAAAATCCAAGTTTCTCAGTTGTGCTAATACTAATTATATATAAATTCAAATGTATCACATAAAAACAAAATATATCAATTCCAACTGATATACATATTTCATATATTTTGTTTTTTTTTTAAATATAAAACTGAAATACATATTTTATATATTTTTATGAAATGTAAGGCTGAAAACATAATTTTTAAAAATCAAATGTGTTATAAATTTGGCCTTTGTTAAAAATTTAATTTAACGTTCTAATGCAGTTTCACTAAAATTTCAAATTTCTCACAGTTTAAATATGCACTAGATTATATATTCAACATTTTATTAAGAAAACAAAATCAAAATTCAATCGGATTTAAACTATGCCCATCAGGTTTCGTCAATACCGATAAAAGTTGGCAGCATAGATAGATGAAATTTCAATTTATTATAACTTTGTAAATAGGTCCACTGAAGGGAACTGAACCATTTTTCTACTGATATTTCTACTAGATTCAACTATCACAATATTGTAATTTGCAAGGGATTCCTATGAGGCTAAATGATGCATGGGGACATTTTAAGTGCTGATAAAAAGTTTGTTCTTTAGATATGTTCCAAAACATGGGGTAACCGTAAACAGTAATCGTAATTACATATTTTCAGTGTAATCTGATTTTGGTGGCAAGATAGTGTTTCAATACAGATATCTGATTACAAGAGACTTGAACAGTGTTCTTAATAATATCTTATTAACACATGCAACTCACAAGGCTTGGTAGCTGAAATAAAAATAAGGTTTTTAACAACTTTACATTAACACGCCCACCACAAGTGACACCTAATTATGCCTGTCAACAACTGGGAAGAGACATTATGTTTCATACATTTCAGTTATTCATAGAAAGAAAAGAGTCCACCAAATTATTCTTACACTGTAACTGACCTGAGTATGGAAGCCTATTGCGGCCATTTCATAATCTCTAGTCCAGGGCGAGAATATGAGGATCTTGCTCCAAAAAAACAAGATAATTTATACCTATACATAACAGTGATGGTGGAGTGGACAGATTTCAAAGCCTATGCGAAAGCAATGACATTCAAGAAACAACATTTACAAAATAACAACTAAGCTTATCAAAGGACTTATCAAAATATTGAAATATAATAAAAGTACAAAATATTGAAATATAATGAAGGTACAAAATATTGAAATATAATGAAAGTACAAAATATTGAAATACAATGAAGGTTCAAAATATTGAAATATTTATAATGAAAATTTCAGTCAAATTGCTTTATTCTGAACATAGTTATCACCACTATTATTTTTGACTAGAAATGGTATGGATTTCTATGTTCACCGATGA
This sequence comes from Patella ulyssiponensis, assembly GCA_963678685.1. Lineage (NCBI taxonomy): Eukaryota > Metazoa > Mollusca > Gastropoda > Patellidae > Patella > Patella ulyssiponensis. Next base: position 26,540,586 of record OY783226.1, on the reverse strand, counting down.
CCGATCGTTTGATTGACAGGCGTTAACTCCACCTACATAATCTCGATTATCAAGTAATGTTTTCAATGACTGTGGTAGGCCTACATTTAGCCTATTTGGTTTGAGATGGGGCTGCAATTCAACTCATATTACATTTATTTTCTACTACAAATTAAGACTTTTAACATATAGATAAGAAGAGAAAGTCGGCAAGAAAATTTTAAAATTTGAAAGGAAGGGACCAAATCTATGAGGAAGTATTGTAAATAATTATACTATAGCAGACTTCTTCCATTGCCTGCGTGTATTCTTGTACTTTAGGTAGGCCTACGTAACTCCCGAAGCAGGCTGAAATTCAGCTGGTTGATGTTAGCTGCGATGTTTATCAATTTAATAATTTTACTGTAAACGCAAGTGACAAAAGAGCAACAACGTGTTGACCTAATTACCTCGCTCAACAGCGACTTCGCCTCGTACACTCTATCATTAATAGCCTCGATCTAGGAGTATGACGTCAACGTAACTGTTAATCTCCTCTCACGACACCATTTATAATTAAATCGATCAATGAAATCCTGTTTAAATCCAAGCTCAATCCAAGCCATCTGTGGGTCTACAGAGTTGATTTTATGCTTGTTAAATTAATTAAAGATCTAATTTATCATTTCTATGACATCTGAAGCCTAAATAAAGACTTGCAATAATAAGATTTAGCTCTTGCATAATGTATGTTTAATGATGTAAATATAACATTAAAAGGTATGCATATAGTATATGATCTCATACAAGATAATCATTATGAAACAGACTGAGTGGTACCAGGTTACAGTAATCATGTAGCACATGTTAATAGTTTTCATAGATCGATGTAGATAAAACTTAAAGTTGTAATACCGTTGTATGTCAAAATTAAATATTTTCAAGAATCTCAGTGCTTTTCTAAAAAAAATTAAATGAATTCAAAACCTATCAACTATAAATATTTACTTACTTATATATTGAGGATTATTACTTGTTGGAATGGAAGATAATTGAATGGTTGGATAATTGAATGGTTTCCATTTTCTAGCTTCATAAAACATGGTAAATGGTGGTGCTTTATGAAAAGAAACGTGGTTTTAACAAATAAATGATTTAATTTGACCATCTAAAAGATAAAAGTGCCAGGCTGTATACCTGTAATTTTGTACTGGAACTATAATGGGTACTTTTTTAAAAAAAAAACATAACATTTGCTTTATTAACACATACGCTAAGTTCGAAGATTTTACATTGTGTTCCAACAAACATATTAACTGACTAAATTAGCAGAAAATGCCCATCATCTACTTTGTTATGGTATTGAAGTACCTTCAATTGATTTGATAGAGATAACATAAGCCTTGAGATAACTATCCTGATAGGTATACCTTTATTTGCAGCTTCTGTAACTTTAGATATAAGAAGTAAACCAATTTCATCAGAACTCATTTTACTTTGATGCACATTAATCATATGTTGAATATATTTATCTGAAAATACAAAAACATACTGGTTGCCAGGCCACAAAACATACTCCACACCACCAGCTTTTAAATTGTAGCTATCGTAATATATTCAATTCGTACAAGGTATCAATTCCTGTACCTATACATATTAAAGCCATTGATTCGTTGACATGTTTAAAAATTTCTCATTTTCATCCCTTTTTTTCAATCATTGGAAAAAGATTCTTTAAAAATATTTCTGCTCAGTAGTGAACATTAGGAAATGTGAATGGATCAAGGACCTCCTGATATGATGACAAAAAAGCTTCCACTCACACATATGCACATAAAAAAACATACTTATGTATTTAGGGTAATCTGCTCTTGATGTGTTGCCTTGAATACCAGCCAACTTCGGACAATGAGATACAATATCTTCCATTATAGATCTTTCTGATAACATTATATCATTTATATGTTGACTGAAATTTTTTTAAGTTAATACATTAAAGAGGCATAATTCAAGAGCTAAATCCGCCTTAAATGTTATATAAACTATTAATTAGACATTTATTAACTAGACAAGACCATAATCTTCTCTCTAGATCATCAGATGGCTCTGATTTTAAGTAGATTAAAACGGCTCGCCCATTTAATGACTTAATTTAAAAATGGAATAGTGAGGCTAAGTCTCGAACAACTGATAATTTGAATGAAACTTTCAATATATGTTTTTATTTTTTCATTTTGCATTATCTATTTTTGAACTATTATGGCAAGAACGGCCAGCTCTTTATCTAAATCTTACATAAAGCATTTCTAAATAACCAATGGCTGATCTTTGGTGATTATGAGGAAAAAAGCCAGTGACTATTCTTCTGACACTTTACAGATCCACTGATACCTATGCTGTCGGACTAAGCTAAGCTATTTTTGATGCTTCAATGATACAAAGGATTTGATGTTCCTTCTGCACTTAAAAAACTACAACCCTGCAAGTCTGCCAGTAGAAAGATACAGACACTCAGAGCTATTTACTGTTCATAGTCTTTGTGTAGACAAATCATCATCCAATGATGGAAGGATTTATAGGTAATCAACATATTAATAATGGTACTATAAATGAGACAGACTGTGTCTCAGACAGTGTCTACATTTTCCTGTAACACATTTGTAAATGTGTCTTAAAGTCAACATTTCCACTAAACTAAACATGAAAAATTTACAGGAATTGTTTTCATTTACTTATAGAATAATCAGATCAAAGACAAACATGACATCCTTAGCTTTCTGCCTTATGGACTTACATGATTATTATTACTGCCTAACAAATTTGAATAACTTTTTACCTTGTACATTTATCATCATTACATGTTCCTTGTAGTTCAAAGCTACATAATATCTGATTTGGGTTAATCTTGTTGGAAAAAGTTGGCGACCAAACTGATTTAAATTCCTTTGTTCGAAAGTAGGAACTTAATCTGAAATAAACATAATATATATGTACAAATAGATTGGTCTGAAATACTTCTCAACAAATGATCTGGCCAAGGTTTTGTAATCTGGGATGCAATTTTACTGTTTGTAAATAAGTAGGCATCACAATTACTTGCTAATTAGAATATACACAAATTTTTAGTTATATTGACAGCTAAAACAATATTAAGTTCACTGCATGGTAGACAAACACACATACATGTGTGAATATGATATATATAGTGTATTACCTGTACGATTTAAAGTGTAATAAAGGACTAGTATAATCAACACCGGAATCTATTATATTCATATTAACTTTATTATTTACTTTATCACATGGTGTTATCTGAAATATAGTAACAAAATAAAGTATAGCTCATATAATGTAGTCAATTAAAACCAAATGTGGCAGGTGGAGAGGATTCATTTGTTATTGTTTGCACATTTTAATAACAATAACAAGCTATTCTTTATTTTGAAACACTTTTTTTAAAAGTCAGGTTTCAATAAAATGAAGCATCTTAGTTGTCACAGAGACTGTTACATTGTGATTCTTACTATAAAATCAACTTTATCATTCACCAGACACTGAACTGTGATAAAGGGCAACAACCCATAACTTTGACAGTGATTATCATAATTCTGTGAACTGCATATAAACTTTAATACGAATGGGGCCTTATCATCTGGTGGACATAAAAGATTTTAAGTCAAATTGGATGATTAATGCCTCCAGTGTGTTAACAAGATATTCCTAAGTGATCAAGCACAATGATCAGAAATCAGGGATAATTGATACACATCTTCATTAGTCCGATTTGCGCTGTTTCATTTTATTTTCTTACTCATATGAAAAGAAGTAACAAATTATAAAAATAATTTTATAATAGAACGTCTAAAAGGACAAAAGGCATATAAGAGAGAGAGAGAGAAATGGGGTTTAATGTCCACTCGAAACAAACTAGGACATTTCGGGACTTACTTATGGTTTTTAATTTTATTTCAATAATTCGCTTGCGCGTGGGGGTCTTTAGCAGTGGGAGGAAACCGCAGTGCAAGGAGGAAACCCACGAGGTTGAGAAGGCACCCCTATATCCATGCCACATACGCTCACACCAGGGATCGAAACCGCAGCCGCAAGCCAGAGGTGACTGGCCAGCTAGAGGTCGAAGCGCGGCACTCTAGACCACTAGGCCATCCCAACCCCCCCAGGCATACAAGAACTGAACTTAGCTTACCTGCAATTTACACGGATTAGATTGCTGATCACTACAAGGTGTTTTAAACATAACATGTTTAATAGAGGTAGAATTCGTTGGTTTCATATTTAGTTTATTATTATGACTGAGTTCATATTTTGCTTTTGAAAGACATATTTCTGATTGAGAATCACTTAATTTTATTGAATCTAATGTCTGCTCAGAACCTTTCAACTTAGTTTTATTTTTCTGAGACGTAACTGAAGAACCAGTTTGTACTGCTTTTACGGCATGTGCCTCTTTAAGTCGAAGAATTTTTTCAGCAAATTCTCTCTCCAGTTGTTGAAGACGTTTCTTTTCCTCTACCATCCTATCTCTGGCTATTTTCTTAGTTACTTTATGAGACAATGTAGGAGCATGTTGTTTAGTTGTCAAGATCCCTGTCTTGGATGCTTTTATTGCAGACTGTAAATAAAATAATTGTAAGATTAAAGATGTGTTGTATGCTTAAAATAGATAAACTGTAGATTTACAAGATAAGAAGCAATGCTAAATTTCCATAGTTTCTTCAAATCAGACAGATTAAATACACAAGACTGATGTTCAAATGTATGTAAGAAACTGGGAACTGTTATTGTAAAGTGCAATTATTGCATTTTAAATGATAAACCAATCAGATTGAAGTAAGCTATCCCCCCCCTCCCCACACCCACATTTTGTTTCGATGATGGTCGAAATGTGAACTAGAGCTTGATCAACGTAGTGCACTGTTGTGATGCGGTCTCCTCTCTCTGGACCAAGATTTTGGAATACGACAAGACCCACTCTCTGGTTCAGGCCAATTCCACCCTAAACCATTAAGCTTGGACCTCCCTGTGAGCCTCTTTCCATGACACATCGGCCAGAATATCGCTGGCCATATTGTCAATATTGACGCCATATTCTTGCCCGGCCATCTTCAGTTGATACGCAATACTGACTCTCATCTGTGTTGTTGGGCAAACTGTAGACATTTACTTCGATGGCGAGGAGTGAGGATCGGTCCACAGTAAGGTCTATGGCAATGGATGTTCTCTCTGGTGAGACGTCGGCACACTATATCGGTACTGATGGGTCTTCTGTGTGTTCCTACTGTGTGACAAGCCGTCTCAGATGCTTGTGTGAAAGTGATTGGCAACCACCTGGGCATTGAGGCCAACGTCAAGTCTTCCAAGATCCTGGTTCCTTTGAGCTGTTGTGACATGTTGTAGTGTGAATGATTCAACCAGGTATGGGGTGCATTTTATAGGGCTGGTCCTGGTGAACAGCACTCGCAGCATGAATTACATGAAATCATGGAGAACACTTTACCATCTCAAAAGTCAGGTTGCAGTTTTGAGAACATTTCCCAGGTTCAATTCTGTGTTTGGGAAGAAGCCTTATTGCTCAGGTAAAGTTGAAGATGTGGTCACAGATATACAATAAAACATTTGGCAAGTTTTATGCAATGCGTATATACAGAGTAACATATCAACCAGACGTTTCTTTGCTGCTTAGTATATTTCTAATTTTATCAAAATCTTTTCATAGAAAAATTAAAATGTTTGTTTTTCAAATATACAGGTACATTACAAAATTTTTCAAATTCATCTACTAGAACTGAAGTAAATTTAATGCATTTTTAAAGGATCAACCACTCAGACTACACCAGGTCAAAAATATGTGCACAAATGTTGTTGATGTCCAAAATATGGTGAATAACTGTGATATTAAAAATATATTGCCATCATTTAACACATTGTGATTTATATATTAGCGCATAAGAAGTGCGACCATGGCCATTTTGTGGGTGATTAAACCTCCGAAAGATGCTGGTAACAAGCTCCTAAAGAAATCACTACACTCCCTAAAAATTAAATGGTTGTGTTTTGATCTATCCCGAGATAACAACCATATGTTATTGTTAATACTATTCTACATTATCATTACATTTTTCTAGTCTGGTACATGAGATATTTATGGCTTAAAAACAGATGATATATCTCTAACAAAAAACTACATATTTTTCTATAAAGATGACAGAAATCGGACATTAAAAATGATGTGACACATAAAGTAGGATTGAATATATTTAGAGAACTTACATGGCTGCCAAGCTCATCTGTAGAATCTAATTTAGCCACTTTCCGTTTACAAGCACTATTTTCTTTTACAATATGTCTTGGTTTATAGTTTTCACCATATACTTCACAACCTAACTTAATAACCACTTCTTCGGTTACCTTTAATTTATCTTTCTTCTTTAACAAACTGTCTTTTACTTGACGAGCCTGAAAGTAACATAATTTTGCCTTACAATATGGTTAGAATAGATTTCATTTATCCTGATGAATTGGAAATTAATGATACCACTGACAAATTCGTATCCTCCTATAAAAATTTACACCAAAAATTTGACCAACTTCAATTAGGGCCTAACTTCAATATTAAAAAATCGTCAATTTATTTGCAGTAACATACTCAATTAGAATGGTTGTTTTAATAATATTTACCTGTGCTTTAGTTTTTTCTACTTGCACTTTATTAGCAGAAGAGATCTTCTCAGCTGCCATTAGTTGTTCTTGTAATGATTTAACTTTTTGTTGAGCTGTTTTTAAACTTTTTTGATAATTCTTGGCTCGATTAATCAATGTTTTTAACAAACCCTGATCTTTAGTAATAATTTCTCTAAAATAGAAAACATCTTAAATCATTTGAAATAATCTTTGATTAAAAAAGGAAGTGTATCATAATTGTGAAAATAAACTTTTATGTGGCTAAATGACTTATCAAAAGTCATTGACTCATCATCGAACTTAGTCAAGATTTTCACAGATTGCCAACATTATTTTGACAGGGAAGTGACTATCTGCAGTTTCTATGTAAACACCTGTAAACCAAATGCCTGTCCTCAAACCTAATTTATTTAAACTGAACCGTGGTAATAACTACGGTAGATGCTTTTTATTTATTCTAAACAAATTGTTAAACTTTCTAATCTTCGTCTTGTAATTAAAAGCGGCTGTTAAGATTCCAAATAGCAAGGTGAGATAACATGGATCTCCAGAGATTATTATAGCAATATATGATGACAGAACTCAGTACTTCAGATTCTGAAAGTTGCTCAATCTTGTCATGCTTTGTACAGCATTATTAAGTATGGACAAATTAATTCTCAGATTTTAAAACCAACCTCTGACTACTTAATTCTTTCTCTCTCTCTTTTATCGCCATCACTCTTTCAGTCATAGTTTTTGTTTTCTCCATTGCTGTTTTTATCTGAAATATTAACAGAAATTCACCTTTCTATAGAGCCACACATAATCAAGATCACTGTCAACAACAGCCATAGACAGATCAATTGTAGTTACAACAAGCCAACAGTGAGGCTGATGTCCCCCGCCGAAATCCCAAAATAAATAGATGACACATATTAATTAATCGCACATTTATTTTTTTCCAACGTATCGAGCAATCAAACTGTACCCGAAGTGTCATCCAAAAGTGTTTTATAAAGAAAGATAGGTTGCCAGGCAACGAAACATACGCCCACAGCAGCTAAATCGTCCGGGCAGTCAACAAGGGTTGTCGCATATTTTTACTTTTTTTGGTAATGAAACATTTGTAATACACTAAAATCTGATTAAGAGTAACAACTCATTATGTAATTATCTGAAAATCATTAGAATTTGTTTTGCCCCACGCTAACAATTAGTATAGGAAACATTTAACATCATGGATTTAGTTGTTCAGTTATAAAACCGACGAGAAAAATGAAAATGTACCCTAGTTAGGGGGACCCTAAAGGCAGACAAAAGGGCCCCCACACTTGACAAAAGGGCCCCTCTGGCCAAGGGAAAGGGCCCTCGTGTCCGAGTCAATCGTTTCTATACACTGTTACTGTCGATCTTCTTTGATTGGCATTTAGTAACTGAACATATAACACAAGGTACAATTTTATGGATACACAATTACTGAGTTTGATGCTTAGTATCAAACTCAGTAATTGTGTATCCATAAAATTGTACCTTGTGTTGTTACTGTCGAATCCATTACTGAATGAGAATGCAGTCATTGTATTGGCATAAAAATCATCAATCAAGATGAACCTAAGTTATCTTGTCCCAAAGTATCAACCAATCAAATTGCTTATCTCTGCCTACCCTAAGAAGAAAATGCTCATCTTCGAACTCCATCAAGGCATTGACCTAATAAACACATACACCAAGTTTGAACATTCTAGCTCAATTAGGAAGAGAGTTATTGTGTCCCAAAAAGTGTGACGGACAGACGGACAGACAGACAGGCAGGCAGACAGACAGACAGACAGACAGACAGACAGACGAACCCATTTTAATAGTCCCCCAACTTTCTTCGAAAGGCGGGGGACAACAAAAGAAATATTTCTTGGCTGGCCATTATAAGGGAAAATTTAAAAGTATCACCACTGTTGAGTTTGAAACAAACTTATCATTAAAGAAATAGAAATATATCTGGAAGTTCATATACTAATACTGTTGTTATATATATTATATATTGTTTATTAAGGATTTAGGTCAAAGACCCATAGATCCAAATCATAATACAATAAAGTGGTCAGGTAAGACAGTGGTATGGTATGAATTGGTAATAATACATATACATGTATATACATACATGTAACTATAACAATAAAATAAATGATACGTGGAAGTATACCGTACTAGAAACAAACTTGGTATTCACGTCAGCATTCAACTTATGAAAAGATTAAACTGTGTAAAAAGTTCCGAGTTCGTTATTCAATTTATTAAGGTACAAACCTCCGAAGATTTTCTGGCTTCTTTTAAAAAGTCATCTAGACCTCCTAATATTGACCTGGTTGGGTTAGCTACTATTAGTGAGTGATCTTCTTCACTAGAACTACCTTCCAAATTTATCACAACTGGTTTAAGTGTTGGCACCTAGATTATACAAGAACAAGACCTTTATTAGTATATTTAATGCTATAACAATAAACGCTTAGTCAAAGGTTATCAACAAAATAGTAGTAATACAGTAAATCATACTCCACTGGTTAAATGTATTCAGTGACTTCTGGTAGAAAGCGACCACCCCAAAATTAAATTTCACTGTTTATTATTAATTCTAATTTAACTCTATTAACACTGAGAACTGCTAAGGAGTTAAAAGGTGCACAGCCCCCATAGAAATCTTAATCCTGGTTGTTATTTGTACGTATGTCGGAAGATAATTAATTTTCGGACTATTACTCGGTATTACCGGTTTAAAACTGTAAAAAGGTGTGTTAATTAACGAGGGTGAAAAACAGTCCGAGAGGTGGGTTAATTAACGCTAGGTGCGTTTTCTGTTGAGGTGTGTTTATTAACCGACCGGTAAAAAATGAATGTCAATGTTGTGTATTGTTTAATTGGCGTGTTTTCTCGCTAGTTGCGATAACTGCACCAAAAGGAGTATAATCAAGGACCAACATGCTTTATCTGACACGTACGTGTTAAATCAAAATTTGAGAAGTTAAACTGTTTAACCGTGCGATTAATCATTCGGCCGTGTGTTTTACGCAGGTCTTTGTAAAATAATGAGGTCTTTAGATAGACGTGTGTGCTCGCTATGATCTACGTTTCTCTTATGTCTATTGTAGGCCTATTACGTACCATATATATAAAGTTGCATTTTATGAAATAAAAATATGGATTAATCTATCGTATACGGAAAGGCGAATGCAATGTCATTTATAAATACCAAGCAGTCAACGTGAAATAGAGAGTAAATCCAGCAAAAACGGGCCACAATGCGTAAATTGTGCATCTTACCTTCAATAGCAATATCCATCAAACAGAAATCTCCTTGTTGATAAATATTACGACACAACAACCAACCGAACAGTGGTAATTCCCACGCAAATGGTATTTAAACTAAAATTATTTTAGCTTTTCAATAAATTTACATTGCATCAATCCAACTATCCTAATTCCAGAACTAAACTTGTAACTTTACCGTATGTAAATATACTTATTCTCGTAAATATACTTCCGACAAGTTATTATTTGTGTTCATGATCAAAAAAATAATATAATTCAAATCAATGTTAACCCATCCATTGGCATTTCAGATTTCACGTCTCCCCGGTTCATGCATTGTCCGTGCAGATTCGACAATCTCAATTACGTCTCCTTGACCAAAGCAACACTTCTGTTTATAGAGGCGTGTACGAGCTTATTCGCACGTATTAGAAAACCGTTCGGTTGCTTTATTTGAGAAGATATTAATAATAGCCTAAACTATAACATTTGGCAATTTGGTTCATTTGGAATGTAAAATATACAACCAATAACGATATTAATTGAAATTATATATTATCGGCATGACCATGGAATGGGTCGGAAACGTGTGTACAACGAACGAGTCGGAATAGCGAAGATTCTCGAGTGAGAAAACGGTGGTCATTTGTTTCATTACTTCCGCCAAAATGTGCTCACGTGAACGCTGAGTTTATTAAAAAAAAATTAATTATTAAAGTTAAAAACGAAAATTAAAGGTGACAACTTGAAATGACCAAGTGACAAGTAAAAAAATAATTCTAAAAGTTTACAAACATTTCAACGCCTGACTTATTGGAATAAACTGTAACCAACTATATCAGCTAGTCCGTAAGTGCACGATTTAACTGTGCCTCGTGTCAACATCAAAGAGCAGCGCTAACTGTGTGTTGTCTGACAACATCAAAGGGCAATTCCGTGTGAAAAGCGTGCATGAATCGACAGTATTGTAAAACAAAGGCTGGATTCACAATCACAGAAACCTATGGTTTCTTAGCAGGCTCTGAGATTTGACAATGGAGATTAGAGTATATCAGATAATTAAATTGGAACGAAGTATAAAACACGTTGTATTCATCAAGAAATGAAATGCGTATAAGAATGCATATATATAACTACATGTAGGCCTACACCATGGTGTATAAATCCATATTAAGACCTACACTTAAAGTTACATTATGGGAGATAAGATAAAGAGCTCTTCATAACTTGTTTAGGGACGCTTTACAAAGTGACAATTTAATCACATAAAAAATATATTAAAAGCCAATATAATTAATTTGTTTTAAATATCCTTTTATTTAGAGAACAAAGATATTTGCAACATCTTAAACTAAGTAAATGGTAGATCATTCCATAAAACAGATACACCTGTATCAAGAGAGAGTTAGTTACTGGTTGCAGTAATTTTTACCATACACGCTTCTATATATGTATTCTATTTACATGCCATAAAAGTTTTAAACATAAATTACCTTATTTTTCATTTTGCACGATTTTTTAAGTTATCGAAAACATTAAATTAATAAATCTATAAACAAAATTAACAACTGTAATTCAGACAGCAAATTCTAATACACATTTTAGTTGAAGTAAGTAATCCATGTAGCTTGTTGATTAGTTTATTACTTTATGACACCAATCAAGTGTTACGCAACACTTATATAGGTCAACGTTTTCAAACATTCTGATCAATCAACCAAAACAAAAAGATGACAATACTTTCCCCCAGTTTGACTGTATATACAAGATACAAGTGCTTTAATATTGTATTTTAGAAAACGGTAAGAAATATAGGCGGTGTTATTGATGAACTATTTAAATGTTCGCAACACATCCCAAGTATTAATATCGTCTAGTTCTGTCGGGAGCAGATTTATAATTTTTGCTGGATTAACGCGACAGATACAATACCATGCTGATTTCTATTTTTCATTTTGGCCCCAACGACTCGGCCTTCAATGCATACTATCAATCGTAAGTCAATATGTGAACTTACGGGAACAAGTTGTTTCGACATCGAGCGGTTTCGACACCATCTATTTGGGTCAGTTTGACTAGGATTTGATTCGATTGATTATATAGTGTAGTGTATCAATATCCGTTCTTAAACTTTAATACACTGTATATGTATTAACAGTAACAAAATTTCGATTTATAGTATTATTATTAATTTGTTCCCGTTATTTGCAAAACATCTCTCCGATGTTGATAATAAATTTGATTTGAATTATTTTTCCGAGCCAGTTGGAAATATAATTGTCTAAGGTCTAATTGGACTGTGAAATTTAAATCAAATATTAAATCGAATTAGGAAACAGGTAAATGTATTTTTGCATAAAATTACAATGCTGTTTGTTTCAAATCTGCATTGGACTATTCATGGTCTATCTATTTTGATTTATATTTGATATCTGTGAATGATATCCGACTATCAGAAAAAAGTCTTTTAAAAACTAATAACGAGATATATGTTCATTCAGAAAGTATTCAGATATCCTAAATTATTTGCTAGCTATCATAAAAACTTACATGACACACAAACAGGGTAAGCTATATGATCAGCGCTTCCCGAAGAGCTGCCAATTTATCAGAAAAATTGCCAAATGTTATAGTTTAGGCTATTATTAATATCTTCTCAAATAAAGCAACCGAACGGTTTTCTAATACGTGCGAATAAGCTCGTACACGCCTCTATAAACAGAAGTGTTGCTTTGATCAAGGAGACGTAATTGAGATTGTCGAATCTGCACGGACAATGCATGAACCGGGGAGACGTGAAGTCTGAAATGCCAATGGATGGGTTAACATTGATTTGAATTATATTATTTTTTGATCATGAACACAAATAATAACTTGTCGGAAGTATATTTCCGAGAATAAGTATATTTACATACGGTAAAGTTACAAGTTTAGTTCTGGAATTAGGATAGTTGCATTGATGCAATGTAAATTTATTGAAAAGCTAAAATAATTTTAGTTTAAATACCATTTGCGTGGGAATTACCACTGTTCGGTTGGTTGTTGTGTCGTAATATTTATCAACAAGGAGATTTCTGTTTGATGGATATTGCTATTGAAGGTAAGATGCACAATTTACGCATTGTGGCCCGTTTTTGCTGGATTTACTCTCTATTTCACATTGACTGCTTGGTATTTATAAATGACATTACATTCGCCTTTCCGTATACGATAGATTAATCCATACTTTTATTTCATAAAATGCAACTTTATATATATGGTACGTAATAGGCCTACATTAGACATAAGAGAAACGTAGATCATAGCGAGCACACACGCCTATCTAAAGACCTCATTATTTTACAAAGACCTGCGTAAAACACACGGCCGAATGATTAATCGCACGGTTAAACAGTTTTACTTCTCAAATTTTGATTTAACACGTACGTGTCAGATAAAGCATGTTGGTCCTTGATTATACTCCTTTTGGTGCAGTTATCGCAACTAGCGAGAAAACACGCCAATTAAACAATACACAACATTGACATTCATTTTTTACCGGGCGGTTAAATAACACACCTCTACAGAAAACGCACCTAGCGTTAATTAACCCACCTCTCGGACCGTTTTTCACCCTCGTTAATTAACACACCTTTTTACAGTTTTAAACCGGTAATACCGAGTAATAGTCCGAAAATTAATTATCTTCCGACATACGTACAAATAACAACCAGGATTAAGATTTCTATGGGGGCTGTGCACCTTTTAACTCCTTAGCAGTTCTCAGTGTAAGCAATTACATACTTTTTCGTTTTAACAATTGAAGTCATCTTCACATGAACTACATTACATTTAGTAATAATCCATCTTACATACTTGTTGATTTATTTAACATATTAAATCCTTCTGCCAATATACGTAGCCTGTAGTGGCACTAGCTATACATGTATGAATTGCCACATGGATTTATCCATGATAACTCTTATTTTTGTTTGTGCCACCAAAACAGAGTCATAAATATTAAAATCTACTAAAAATGACAATATAAATTTGTTCTTACAGTTTTTACAATTGGAAAGGTTTTTTTAACTGACAATGACGATGAATCAGGTTGTATAGAAGTTGGGGGTGATGGTATATATGTTTCATTATTCGTTGTTATTTTCTCCTGAAATATAAAAACAATAAATATGAAGCAGGAAACATCCTACTCCCACAAAGTTTATATCACAACATCTGAGATTTTACAAGATGTTCCTGAAGCGTTCCTCGCATCTGTGCAATACACAGCACTCGGCCGAATTTAATATAAATTGAAAAGCAAAACAATTGAACTTTTAAAACATGTTGTACCATATACACCATAGAGATATATTCTAATTAATTATTATAGGGAAAAGAGAGAGAGAGAGAGAGAGAAATGGGGTTTAACGTCCACACAGCACTCGGCCGAATTTAATATAAATTGAAAAGCAAAACAATTGAACTTTTAAAACATGTTGTACCATATACACCATAGAGATATATTCTAATTAATTATTATAGGGAAAAGAGAGAGAGAGAGAGAGAGAGAGAGAGAGAGAAATGGGGTTTAACGTCCACTCGACACAAACTAGGTCATTTTGAGACTAACATATGGTTTCAATTTTATTTCAATAACTTGTTTGCGCGTAGGGGTCTTTAGCAGTGGGAGGAAACCGGAGTACCCGGAGGAAACCCACGAGGTTGAGAAGGCGCCCCTATCTCCATGTCACATAAGCTCACACCAGGGATCGAAACCACAGACGCAAGCCAGAGGTGACCGGCCAGCTAAAGGTCGAAGCGCGGCATTCTAGACCACTAGGCCATACAAACCCCCATTATAGGGAAAATTATGTTATAATATATAATGCAACTTACAATTTCATTATGTTTTCGTTTTTCCATCAATGACTGTAAAAGTTGTTGTCTTAAAATGGCAGTTTCTGCATCCTCATCCTCCATGGGAGGTAAAGGAGGTCGATGTTCTACCTGTTCTTGTGGTAGGTCTAAAGGAGGAGGAGGGGGAGGAGGAGGGGGTGGTTCTATCAGAACTGGTGCTGCAGGAAACGCTCCATATACAAAACTACTATAAGGCAATTGAGCTTGATCTCCTTTTAACCATAAATTTTGTAGATCACTTTGTTCAGGTATGTAAGGTTCTGCAGTCTGTCAAATGTTTAAAACAATACATGCATTTTTAACTTTTAACTAATTACATAAGTCTTAAATAACTTAAACCCGTTGACGATGATCATCAACCTTTTAGTAATTATATCACTAGTTACGATTTATGTGTTGTTGATTATTAGATGATAATTGTGATCCAAAATGTTTCTACGGTACTTATCAGTAGTCTATGATGGACAATTGCATGACAGATGAAGTTTGACTAGACAATAGTGCCCTTCACTGAATTTGCATCCCTGTCTGTGATGTAAGTTTACTAAATGCACAAAAACAATATGTTCAATTTATATGTTTTCACATAAATATCTAGTTGAAATTATTCCCTTACCAAATAAGGCACTGGCTGCATTGCACTCTGATAATCATCATCATATAATTCCTCCATTATTTCACCTGAAATAATAATATTTCTAACACTTGAACTACAAGTACCATTAAACTTGTTCAAGTCAACTGGAAACAACCAACCACCATCAATATATATATATACAATTTAATGGATTTTGGTGACATTAACTAAATACCAGATTCTGAATGGCTCGAATAAAAAAAACTTAATCATTGAGATAATTATGTTTATGTTTTTGGGTCGATTAACAATCCCTCCAAATATTAAAAGGTAACTTGTCCTGAAAGGTAACATATTTTGATTGATTTCTGTTTGACATGCTCCTGACACAGCCACTGAAATTTGGTGAAGATTGCATCAGCTATTTTGAAGGAGTCATATCTGGAAATCCACTAGATCATTGGGGAAGTTGGTCGGCTGGTCTAAAGATAGGTTGCCAGGCAACGAAACATACGCCCACAGCAGCTAAATTGTCCGGGCAGTCAACAAGGGCTGTCGCATATTTTTACTTTTTTTGGTAATGAAACATTTGTAATACACTAAAATCTGATTAAGAGTAACAACTCATTATGTAATTATCTGAAAATCATTAGAATTTGTTTGCTTTTTATAAGGTTTTGCCCCACGCTAACAATTAGTATAGGAAATATTTAACTTCGTGGATTTAGCTGTTCAGTTATCAAAATTCATTGAAAATCAAAATACTTGTTCGTTTCAACACCTTGAACTCTGTGTATCAATCTGAAGTCAATCAGATGATAAGTTTGGCATCTATAGCGTCACAAGTGATCAAGGGCCATAACTCTGGTAGTTATTATCGGACATCGCTGAAAAACAATAGGCTTCTTCGTCTCATGACCTTAAACACTGTGTATAAATTTAAAGTCAATCGGATATTAACTTTAGCCTCCAGAGCGCCCACAAGCAATTGTGGCCGCCAGACGGACGGACGGGGGCGACGACAATATACGACCACATTTCAATGTGGGCGTATAAAAACTGACCTTTCACTGGTGATCCTGGATTACTGTCTATATCCATCTCCACCTCTTCATAGTTATCTTCTAATTGGATGATGTTCTTATTTGTACTGAACAAATCGTCTTTTATGTTATTGTTATTTCTCTTAAAAGGCTTACTGGTAATCTAAAAATAAAACAATCCCATAGTTATTCCCATCATAAAAAATAATACACATTGTTCTAGATCAAGTAATTGTTAGACATTTAATTATTTTGTTTTCTATGTTTAGCAACGTACTATATACTGACATCTGACAGTAGGATGGAAGCATGTTATTCTAAAGTAAAATAAGCAGGAATACTGTACGTGTATTATCACATAAACTTACATTTTTCTGAGACGTTAAAACATCAAAGGCGTCAAGTTTAGATTGATCTCTTCGATGATAATTTAAATACTTCAAAAATCGTTCAGCTTGTTCCTCCGGGTCATCAAGAGATAAAATCTTTTGAATTTCTCGACGCTGTTCATCTGCTTCTATTCTTTTCCTTCTTTCATCATGTATTTCTTTCTTTAACCGAGATCTTTCATCCAAATGACGTTTCATATCTTCTTTTGCATTATGAGAAACTCCTCCATTAGAATAATTACTTTCTCTTTCTGCAAAGAAGTAATTGGATAATTGTACCGGACTAATATCAATGTCATCAGATAAATATTAAAGGTACAACAAGCTAATCATTCACATATCTCAGATGTAGAAATATGTATTATTTCAATGTGTAAATTATTGTTATTATTTAAAAGTACATTCAAGTTTTAAAAAATACCTTCATGAAAAATGTCATTGTGAATTTCCTTTATGATTTGATACACAAGTCCTGGTATTGGTTAATTACCTAGGTTTTACTTGCTGCTTGTGGTTTGGCAAAATAATAATGGGAATCAAAACCAATTAAATAATGATGATGACACAGATTTTGACAAAGTGGCCAAGTGAGTAAAACACCATATTCCTGAAGCAATGGCCCGAGAAATCTCTCTCTGACCATTGCTGGATTGACTTCTGATTCTTGAACTTTTGCGGGAGTGTGTCTATTCTCCCCGTTCAATGAAAGCTGTCACTTAAGTACAGCAACATGACAGTCCTTCGTTTAATCTAAGTCTTCCCTAAAACTTTGGACAGTGATTTAAGGTATTAAAAAAGGTATAAGTATGTTCGTTTCCAAACAGTATTGTTTACATTTCATTCGACTTGATAGCCTCGTTTGTCACACAATTAGTTTTACTGCAGTATTCTCCTATGCACGGGTTAATTATGCATAATAAAAGCGTGAGCCATGACGTAACGTTATGTAAACATATTTGGTCCAATACTGGCACTCGTTTTAAATGTAAAGCGTTTGTATGGTAGGTAGTGATAGGTTGGTAGTCGGACTACTGACTAATCAAAATTTAACACAACAATATCCACTCAGAATAGCAGTGTGTAGTGAGATTACCTATAATCAAACGAAACGCTGCGCGGAGTATGGTAAAACACTGGTTTGCTAGTTTGGTGGTCTTGGGTTCACTTCCAGTGTTAGCCGAGAAATCTACTTATGATTCTAATTTTGAGTGGTGCAGGACAGTGGTGGGAATTTGATATAACAGTGGGCCATAGTGCTGTGATTTAGGCAAACTTTCTCTCCTAGCACACTGCATTAACCCAGTCTGGGCAGAAAAGTAATACATTAAACCCCATAGTGATGCTTACCATCAGAATATCTCCGGTTTCTTTCATTGTGCCTTTTTCTTGTCTCTTTGCAATAACGACTGTATTTTCTTCGTACAGACTGAGCCGGACTTTTATAAGTTGGTCTGTTACTAACATGGTTCATTTTATTAGAATCTAACGAACCCGTTGGATTCATAGTGTGAAGATTATGCTTGTTCTTAACAAATGGTAAGGATTCATTAAAATTTTTAGTTTTAGATGCCAGAGCCAATCTCCTCAATTCCATTATCTCTGAGTCTTCTTCTTCAGAAACCTAAGAAAAGATAAGTTGCTAGGCAATGAAACATACGCCCAAAGCAGCTAGGTCATCCGAGCAGTCAACCAAGGTTGTCGCATATCTTTTCTCTTGTCAGTAATAAAAACAATTACAACACAACAAAACCTGATTATGAGTAACAAAACAACCCATTATTTCATTAAGTAATTTATCAGAAATCACTGTGGATAAGCCTGTAGGGCATCCACAAGATTTCTCAAGTGATCAAGGGCCATAACTTTGGCAATAATTATCAAAAATCGTTGAAAAGCAATATGTGTCATCTTAGTCTCATGATCGTCAACACATTTTAACTTTAGCCTCTAGCACATACAAAAGAATTTTCAAAGTGATCAAAGGCCATAACTCTGGCAATAATTATCGGAAATTGGAAAAAAATCAATAGGCTTCTTCATCTCATGACCTTAAACACAGTTTATAGATAGAAAGTTAACTGGATATTAACAGTAGCCTTTAAAGTGTATGGACCAACAGGGGTTGGGGGTTGGGAGGGGGCAATGGTAATATATAACCACATATAAAGTAACAATTACAGCAAATTAAGCAGTTCCTCAGGTTGTCTTTATGTGTCTCTATTGTATTCTATGGGTAAGATATAATAAGTAAAACCTTTATACTTGTAAACATTGCATACATTTCTACAAGATCAAGGAAAACAAGCATTCTGAGAGTATTGATAAAGCAATTTTTTTGCTTACAGATCCAAATTGTAAAATCTTTCAAAATGATGTAATAATATCAACAAGACGTGCACGATGGAATAGTATTGGGTAAACATCAAATATTAGTTATATTTCTTGGAAAAGCAGAAAAAGGTGTTAATAAACTGCTCCCTAGCTATTAGTAAGTGCAGGGGGACTGCACCACACACACTTTTACACAAAAACAATTATATAGACAAGACATCATACTCAGAGACCACAAATTCAATGTCAGCTTTTTAAGGATATTTATGGAGAGAAAGATTATTGAAAAATATTCCCAAGTCCAAGATCCTTAATTCCTCTAAAGGTAGGTCAACTCTGATAATACTTGAAAGATAACTTGAGTGATCATGGGCCATAGCCCATAACTAAGACAAAATTATCCAAAATAGTTGAAAGTAACAACTTCTTTGCTTCATAAACAGAATTGTATCAATTGTTTGATAACCTGGAGTACCGTGGACGCAGGACAGACAGACAGGGATAATGCATAAATACCTTCTGTGATCCTCCTATTGAAGAAGTTTTAGGTTCAGATTCAGAAACTCCCGCATTCTTTTTTCGTAAATTATTTTTAGCTCCACTAAGGTGTTCAACTTTTGTTATTTGCACCTCGTTTATGTCATCATCAGTATTTTGTTGTGGACTGTTTGGTGACAACTCTTCCAACTCAGCTAACTGCTTTTGAATAATCTGATGTTGCCTAAGTAAATCTTCAAAATTATCTTCAACTGGTGTATCTTTCTTTGAATTATGAGCAGAAAACCTACCCATCATCGGTCGATACGAAACTAAAGTCAATTAAGGTCATACCACTACCCAATGTTTAAAGACATATAATATGTGAAAATGCCCCTAAAATTTGATATTTACATCATATGTCCATTATCAACTCTGTTTCAACAAATCTTTTTTGAGTCAGAAATGACGAGGAACCAAAATGTTATGTAATCCGTCATACACCCTGTCCACGAGTCTGATCAACTTGAGAAATTATTATCACAAATTACAGTGCCCACTCTCAATTCAACATTTAAAGCCCCAATAACACTCTTGTTGTAACTGAATAATATGTCCCAATCTTCATTCTGGTCAACAAATCGTATTATTTTACAATATTCCAATTGATTGATGATATAAATTTCATCTTAACACACCTATTTTAAAAAATTGGAAAAATTCAACCAATTGATTTGAAAAGTCTAACGTAAACCTTTTCAAAGGTGACTTGGATTTTAAAATATTTTTCGAACCCTCTGGACAAGTAAAATAGGTTGTAATGGATAATTTACACAACAGGTAGGACACTTAAACAACTAGTACTTAGAATAAGGGTATTATTTATTTTCTGGAGCTTCCAAGCCAGCAAGAATGTTATTGTCCCTTTAAGGCATAAACGGAATGGCAGAAGTATTTTTTCATTAAATATAGTCTAGGTTACATTTTTGATCTTGTTACATGTATGTACATTTATCCCCTAAGTATTATTATTCAGGTCTTTTATCTTTTGTATCATCCATTCAAATAAATTCCAGCCGAATTGAAGGTTGTAGACAACTACTAATACAGTATCAAATGGATACAATGATATTTTATGAATGGCCATTACACAGGTTGACTTGCTATTGTTCATAAATAGATAATGAAAAATAAATAAGATTGAAAATTTCAGTCAAACTATTTAAATATTGAGAAGGAAGTTTTAAGTTTTGACATGAATTAGCTGTAATTTGCAGATACGGAAACTATGACCACAGCTATATTCTTGATTGTCTAGAAGAAACATACCATTGCCATATACAGGAAGCGATTTGATGTTCTAGGAAGTTGATTTCACGCGTGTCATTTCATTTGAATGCATATCTGAATAATAATCTATAAAACATTTGATTGACCAGCAAAACTCCCGCAATAGACAATCTTTAACTCTCATATTATGCCTCTTAAAACTCTCGCAAAAATCCTCTTTAAATAACATATCACTTTTAAATAAAATAATATGTCGCATACAATTATGATGCAGAAAAGGATACCTCCTGTATTATGTTGATTGGGGAATTGAGAAGGTGACAAAGGTATCTTATACTGCTGGCGCATTGGATTTCTCAGGAATGATCTGCCTCTTGTATTGTTGTTACAAATTGGTTGCTGTTCTGTCATAGAATAATGGCTTTTATTTGTGAATCGTCCGTGTTGTGGTTGGATAGGACGTGGAAAACCATTTGAATTTATGTTAAAATCCACTGGTCTGTAATTGCCTTGTTTATTATTCTGTCCGGAACGATGTCCAACTCCAAATCTTTTTGTCCGCACAGGTTTATTGACTGATTTTTTAGGTGACCCTTCATCTAGACTTTTTGGTTTGGTAGAAGAAGTTAACATTTTAAAAGATGGAGAATGACTTTGATTTTGGCATAACGGACCACTGATATTACTATTACTACATGTACTTGTACTACTACTACTCAGACTACTGGGCTTGGTTTTCGAATGAATTTGATTATTATTGTAAAATTTGTATTGGAGCGACATGACTTCGTCGAAAGATACGTCATCGTCTGATAATTCCCCTTCCTCTTTCGTGGAACTGTCCATATCCATAAGTTCTTCGTTCATATTCGCAGCTAAATCTTGATTAGACAAGCATAAAAGTCTTAATTGTCTCTACCATTCACTTTTGAGTGGAAGCACCGGAAGATTACGTCCATATTGATTTCTAAATATAGAAAGACTGACGATGCTGTATGGTGATTGGAGGACATAGACAGTAGGGGACATCATGACATAAGCGGCCCAATTCTTCACCTTGCAGAGACAGGTTTGGTCAAATATTACCACCGAATTTCAACTGAAAATAACAATTAAAATATGTAAGATTATGCCCAGTCAAGTATTGTGTATTACTTTGGTTTAAAATGAGCGATAATATGTTTATCCAGTCCCGGAACCTAACTTAACTTTTATTTAGTTTGCCCATTAGCCTATAAACTCTACATATAATATAACGTTACCGTACCCATGCTCACACTACCCGAGAAAGGGTCCACAGCCACATGGGACATAATAATATTAGATTATTCAAAGAGGGGAAAGTCAGGCTTCCGACCAATATTAAAGGGAACCATCGGCTCCAAAAATATGATAATACATGTATTACTATCAGTGGAAGGGAGATAAATCCATTTAACCCCTGTATAAAAATAGGCCACAGATCACTAATTATTTCCCCATTGACTAATGATGTTAATTATCGTCTCTTACTCTTAGACAGACTGTAACTTTTCCACAAATAGTCGTTGGATGGAACGTTTTCTGCCACAGATGGAGCAACATGTGGCAAACTCTTGCCCAAAAGCGTGTATGAGTTTCACCATGAAAAATTTGAGATACACAAGCTGGTAGTAGTAGAGACAGCTAAACATGCAATTTTTCAACGTAACCAACCTCACAAATGTATCCTTCCGACTCAAAATCGTGTATATTCACCAAAATATGATAGAAAATGTATTTTCAAACCCTTTTCTTCGATTCTACACCAAATATTCAACAAAAGTCGCCATGCAAAAGGGGGAAAAAGGGAAGGAGAGAGAAAGACTAAAAATAACCTTCGCCCTACATTCAGGAATATTGGGTGACGGGCAGTGACGGCCCTGGAATATTTGGTGAGATGTGTCCTATAGCTTTTATTATTATTCAATCATTCTTGGTGGCCACGGGGGAATGGTACAGATCTAAGAAAGGGAGAAAATCCAACGCCAGTCAAATAATGATAAAATATAACAAAATAGCTTTACTCCCAATTTTCCTTGTTAGTCAAACCAGAGGTGTTATAAAAAAAAAAGAAGAAAAGTAGGCCTAAGTACTAAGGGGCTAAGACGGGTTAGATGTATTTTTTCATAATGCTTACTTTAACGTAGTTCAATTTTATTAAGCTCGGTCAAGTAGGGCCTACTCAAAGTTCACAAGATGTAAACAGGGTTAACCCTAATCCCAACCTCAAACCTTTCCTGCAATCTCACCAAAAGTCACGCGTGTCCATAATCAACTACCAATCTGTTTCAGAGGATTATGAAAGTCTTCTAATATCTCTGTAAAATATGACTACTTTAAACGCTTGACGCCATATCACGCGACGTCAATCGTTCAATTCATTGACTCAATCGCCTGTGTATTGCTTAAACACAAGACGTTACTGAATTGGACTGAATGCTGCCCTTGACGATCATTTTAAAACCCATTTATACTAAATGTGGAATAATTTATACCTACAAATACTTCAAACGTCTTTATTTATTTTTCTATTACATAAAAAACATGTCTTAGAATTTAATTTGTCGGGGGAAAAAAGTTAATATTTTTGGCTCATAAAGTTGCATAGATGTCATCCTATCAGTGATTGTGCAGCAGCTAAGCGAATATTCACTGTGCTGATCAGTACGTGATCAACTTTCTTGACGAAATATTGAGTTGGCCTTAGGAAATAGATCTACCCGGCTTAAGCGTCGTACCGATAATGAACGGAATATGAGAACATATATGGAAGGAAGATAAATCCACGTAGGGGCATTGCCATATCTAATATTCGCACTAATTTTCCAAACTATTTCTTGGTGATACTTTAGAACTGACCATTCTTGCTATAATAGCTCGAAAGATAATATAAAGTAAAAATATTGAAAATGTCTTTCAAATTATTCTGAGCCAAGTTATCCCTGTTTCTACTGTATATTCGAGACTTAGCCTCGCTTTCCTATTTTTAAATTAAAATTTTTAAATGGCGAACTGTTGTAATCTAGTTTAAATCTCGAGTATCCGATGGCATCGAGAGTTGATTGTGATCTTGGTTTGTTAATAAATGTCGAATTAATAGTTTATATAACATTTCAGACCTAAAGAAAGATCTGCGATAGGCAGATTTAACTCTTGCATAGTGTATATTTACATAAATAATCTTCAATATTAACTCAGACATTGTAATACGGAAGCCTATATTACGGTTGTACGTGGCAAGGAGTAGGGTCGCCTATCCAACTTCGTGGGTTTTCTCCGGGTACCCCGGTTTCCTCCCACTGCTAAAGACCCCTACGCGGAACGAATTATTGAAATAAAATTAAACCATATGTTATTCTAGAAATGACCTAGTTTGTGTCGAGTGGACGTTAAACCCCATTTCTCTCTCTCTCCCTATATTATTATTATTCCGTATGTCTACATTTTCACAAGTAACCAACCTACTATATTTGTTCAGACGAAGGGCCGGTCTGACAAAAAATATAAAAAATAATTGTGTCCAATTCATCTAAAAACCTTTTGCTGCTGAACATTATATGGGGGAGGGGGTATTGGACCGGTCATGGAGCGATGACGATCATGTGTCCAATTCATCTAAAAACCTTTCGCTGCTGAACATTATATGGGGGAGGGGGTATTGGACCGGCCATGGAGCGATGACGATCATGGTGTTTGTGGCCGGTGGCTTTAACGGGCCGCCACGCCAACACTGGAGTCTGGAATGGGCTGGTATAATAGACTTTCTGCACCGGTTGTGCTGGGTCTGGGCCAGAATTCGGAATCCTGCAATGGGGATTCCGAATTTCATCTGAAAATTTCATCGGATTAACCTGACACTGTCGCCTGAAAATTTACTCACCTGCACCCCGTTTTTGGGGATACGCTAATATCCAAAATTCAACAAGCAACTTTTATGAATGTCACTTTCGTCACTCTGCCCCAATGTGTCTCGAGGAATCAACAAGGGCTCCCGGCAATAAAAATGGGACATTTTTCAATGAAAATATTCCTACTTATTCAATATTCCTGACTGGTTAATGGTCAAAATTTTCTCAACCAGTTAAATTCTCTTGACGATACAAAGATAATACGTTAATTTATAATATGACGATATGATATTTTCACAGGTTGATGGTTGTAGATTATTCTTGCAGGTCAGGGTTTTGGCCTAAGTTAATCGATTTATGAAATATATTATTTGACAGATATTATAATCAGATATGCCACCAAATTGCATATTTGGGATTCATTTTTCAAAAATTTCCAGGGGGAGAGAACACGCCTCTTCCCCTCGGTCCGGGCTCCGCGGTCAGTAAAAGTGGTCGCTCCGACACGGGAGCCCGGGCCGGTACCCAGCCCCAATCCTCCCCTGGTTTAGACTACCCAAATTCATAAAATCAGTATCGGATTTTTCAATAAAATCAAATAAATATTCCATGTTTGTTGCCAGATGTGTACAAAATGTTATATGTTAGATTAACCAACATGGAGGCGCTTCAGTCAACGTAATATATAAATAATTGGGAGGGGGGGGGGTCTAAACTTTGTTTCATTCCACTTTTGGGTTTAGTGTTGTATACTTTAAAACCAATGTGTTAAATTTGATATATTACATTTTTAGTAAAGGAATCAATTAAGATACCGATAGTTAATTAATATTTAGCGCTCAAATATACCAAATATTAGTATAAAGAGACCCCTATGAAAACAGCTCTGTCTTAAAAAGAGTCCGAGATAATATATTCAAATAGCTCACGAAGAAGTTTGAATTTGGACAGTTCTGAAAATATAATTTCCTGGCTTTTATAATCTTTGACTTTACATTATTGCCAGTTTATTTCATTGATTGAGTAATATTTTCTTTATACGCTAACATTTCAGTGTGGGCGTATGTCGTCACGTCCTTGTCCGTCGGATTCTTAAAATTATTTTAGTATGAAGCATCTCGGTCAGGTAGGATTGCTTAAT
Source organism: Patella ulyssiponensis (assembly GCA_963678685.1). Lineage (NCBI taxonomy): Eukaryota > Metazoa > Mollusca > Gastropoda > Patellidae > Patella > Patella ulyssiponensis. The sequence continues at coordinate 26,514,628 of OY783226.1, read as the reverse complement.
TCTAGTTACATGTGTCAGAAATTTTATAAATAGAAAAAATCAAAAGTTGCCGTTGCGGATCTAAAAGCTGTGAGTGGGGGCGGGGAAAATCAAGGGCGCCATCGGCAATCCACCAAACAATGTCAACAAAATACAGGCTACAGCACTGGGTGTCCCAGAACATAAATCGTATCAGTTGTTTTCCGGAAAGCAGCTTCATTCAAGTTGACATAAGGTTCATGTCATATGATTGTTATTGATTTTGTTGTTATTTTTTGTGAACCCGGTGGGAATGGTGGGGGGTGTTCTTCTCCAGAGAAAATTTTACAAATTTGAGTCAATATCCTGACTTTTGAGGTCTTTGCCGGAAAAAATTCTTATGGGCGAGAGGATCAAAAATGGAAGTCAATTCGGCATGTTTTGTGAAAATTGACAGTCCATCGCCCCGTGACCCACTCATAGTGGCAATACTGGGCGATTCACTATAAACGTGAATATGATAATGATAAAATAACATAAGCCCAGAGGAGTGGATCAAGAATGATGACATAACTGATTAACTGAGCGGTTCACATAGAAGAGTCGATTTCCTGGCATTTGCGTTCATAGATCGGAGAAAATCCTAGTAAACAATAGGAGAAGAAGTGGACAGAATCTCGAGGCCTGCCTCTCAATTCCGCCTGGTTTCTTACAGTTCACAGAGAATATCCCGTCGCCCATAATGACCCACTCACAGTCAGTACGTACAACTGGGCAATATCATAGTGATAAGATACCAGAAGCCCACAGAAAAGTGGAAGAATGATGACAATGAAATCGAGCACCACAGGCGCGCAAAAATTTCAGATAGCGACGTATGTAACTGCAGAGCTTTTAATTTTTGGGAACTGGGCCAGAGGGGACTTGTAGACTTTGTCTCAGCGTGTGCCTTCTTATGGTCTCATAATGTTTTGAAGAAAACTTGTACAGTTTTGATCGTTGAAGTACCATAATTATAATATCTGATTCACATCACTCCGTTCTTTGCCAGATCTCTTATTTCGAGACACGTACTAGTCCCTAGAAATGGTTCCACTACTGTCTTCCGTCTTACCCCAGTCGCAGTAGTGGTTTTTCCTACTGAGTTCCTTTGCGCAAGGTTTTTTAGTCAAATGACTACAAAAAGTTTACTGGCCTATAGCTCGCTTAATTTACAAATAACTGGCCCAAAACAGTACTGCACGTAGCTTAACATATAATAAATCAATTCTTATTGAAATAATTTTGCCCGGAGCAGTTACGTTATGAGCCAATGATTGTCGCCACGTGATGTCAATGCACGTGTTGAGGACAGTCATTTGTGACAGAGATAATTCGTATGTATTTCTCTGTGGAACAGATTGAGTGATAGTAAGTTGCCAATGGGCAATGGCTGATCAGTTTGGAAAATTACTAGTCTGAATCCTATAATTTATTAGAGTTATCTAGCTTTGTTTACGTTGGAAACAAGAATATGAATTTCGAAAAATTATTATGACGAGAAAGTGTGATGGTGTATGAACGTAAGTCTATATCTATTTCAAGTACTGTGTTAATGTGTTACATTGTGATTATGTAGCCTTCATATATTAGATAAGATAAGATAAGATGTCCCTTGCATCAAAACGTCCATGTTATGGACTTATAGGCTATATACAGTCACGAATTCGGTAAATGGCTGTCTTAGACTAGATCAACAAGACAGTATAAGCTAATCGATGCTATTCATTTTTGGCAAAATAGTAAAAAATACCGGCGACATTTATAATGATAATTAATAGCCCTAATTAATTTATGATTATGGAGTGTTTTGGTGAAGTCTGTTACACTTATTTTGAAATGGAATTGGGCCTAAGGTAGTTTTGTAGAATTTGTAGGATGATTATGATTTAATATCATCATACTCATAGACATAATAAGATTTATTATGTCTAAATATGGATCTTTGATGATTTGATTAAATATTTGTATGGTAGTTAAATTGGAACCGTACCAAACTAATACTAGTTTTACTAGTTCTAGTATAGTAGGCCTATAGCCAGCTTTTATTACTTTTTTAGACTCATGATTAAAGTTTGTGGTATGGGAAATATGTTTTAGGGGGATTAAAGTTTGAGGTGTGGGAAATATGTTTTAGGGGGCAAAAATGTAAACTTTTTGGGGTTGGGAGCCACAGTGGCTCAGTGAGTAAGACATTATGTCTGCCATCATTAGCCCTGTCAGTTCAGAAATGTAGAACCTTAAACATCCATTATGCAAGAGCTAAATCAGCATATTATTGTAAATCTTTATTTAGTCTCAGATGTTAAAGAACAGATTAATTAGACCTTTATCTACATGACAAGCTCGAAATCAACTCAATAGACCCTCAGATGGCGTTGGTACAGCTTGGATTTAAACAGTCGTCAATTTAAAATTAAATCAGTAAATGGCTGATCAAGCTAACATTTACCATTATTCAGTGACGTCACTATCAGAAACTGGTGATGAAAGGCCTGCCAAATAAGAGGACAATTGCTATTGCAAACATTACTTGATAATTGAGAATATGTGGCTATGTGGGTTGAGTTACGTCTGTCATTCAAATGATCGACAAAATTCTCAAAGAAGGTGCACACGCGCATGCTATATCATAAAGTCAGTCACTGAGTCAACTGGCGTGGTATCGATTCGCCGGTCGTTCGTTGCAAGGAGTAGGGTCGCATGTCCAACCTTGTGGGTTTTCTCCGGGACCTCCGGTTTCCTCCAACTGCTAAAGACCCCTATGTGCAAGCAAATTATTGAAATAAAGTTAAAACCATATGTTAGTCCCCAAATGACCTAGTTTGTGTTTGGCAAACATGAAACCCCATTTCTCTCTCTCTCAAATTCAAAAAGTATGTTGGCGATTTAACAAATGGATGTAAAAAAAAATGCAATCCTCCTTTCATTAATCTGATATTATAAACATGATGTCATTCTGTCAGTGATTCCATAAAGCTAATTATAATCCAATCTCATTAAAATGCAGATTCAATAAAGTTGTTATATAGCTTACGTTCTTGTTGATGTGAGGGATTAGCCAATGAAAGGCTCTGTTGCAGAGAGTTCTTTGTGTGCAATCACAGAACTGTGGGTATTCCACTAGAGACATCAACACTGAATTAGTTAATCAAATGCCTGACATCACTCATCACCCCCTGAAGTGACCTCCCACTACAACTGCGTAGATCTTCATGTAGTAAAATCCATCGAATGTTGATGTGAGGGATTAGCCAATGAAACAGTCATATTGGGTCAGAAGCCACTCATATGACCACCTGAAGTGACCTCCCACTACAACTGGTCAGATCTTCATGTAGTGTAGGCCATCGAATGTATAAAAACAGGAAATTAAATAATATAGATCTGTATTTCAATCAAATTGATTATAATCTTTCCAATATTTTTCAACATTCATAATATTCCTTTTTTCTTCCATGCACAGGTTACGATATTATTTTTCTACTGCAGTCTGACTTTACAATAACAGTAGCCTCTACTCATATATTTTCAGGGCTCCATGAATATGAATCAGCTACAGAGTCTGTTACATGATGCATTAATATCAACAGATAATGTACAACAATGTGCTATCATCAGACGCAAAGATTTGTCAGTCAGGGCCTGTTCTGTGGGCTTACATGTAAGTAGTTTTGTGTTGAATAGTATAATTTTGATAAATTAGAGTCTACAACATGATTGAATAATATTACCAAATCACAAAATCTGTGTAAAATATGGATTACTATAATAGTAAATATAAAGTAAGAAGTGGTGACTTGTTTTAAGTTTATACATTTTTTGGATAGACAACGCTTGGCCGTTTCTATAAGTTTGGCATTTGTCTGGAGTCTCTGGAGTCATTTAAATTGTCAGTAATACAAATAGTAGCTGGAGTCAAATACTCACTGGAATATACTGAGTGTTAAACTTGTTCTTTTCGCATGGTCTTCTGACCTAAGGTGAAAACTAAGACAGGTCGTCCTTTGATGGCCTAAAGAAGTGCAAATGAGTTATTTTATGGTTATTTACATTGAGATGATTTTTTTCTTATTTACTCTGTGAAATATAAGGACATGTTTCCATGTTTCAATATACTGATCATAATATATTTTACATTTTCTTATGTAATATGTTTTACATACCAAAAAACACCCATTAAGGATGTTACATTTAAAGCTTAAGAAGTGGTGAAAGCAAACCACAATAGGATTTAGCTATCTACATGTAATTTATTAGTTTCTTCTTTCCCTTGGAACCAACACATTTTAGACTTGAATTAATATAGCCAAGCAAGTCATAGTCGTTCATACATTAAACACCTTTTAAATTTCAAACAAGCCTTATGTTGATCTGTAAAATTCCTTGTTATTTACAGTTATATCAAGACCAAGTTCAACTATTGTTAGATTTATTTAGAAATCCACCACAAACACGGGAAGAGGGGATCTATTTTGATGACAGACAGTATAAATGTGTAAGAGCAGACAAAAATTCTATTTATGGTAAATGTGTAAGTAGTATATATAGTTTATTTAAGCTCATACTGTCTTTGATGGATGTAATATAATACAATAAAATCTTATCTTCCACCCCCACTCGCCTTCTCCGCTTTTCCAATAACCTTATGAACATGATAGAGGCTGTAGCTTTTAACTGATTTTTTTTCAAGCTCATGAACACGATGGAGATCAGTTTTCTTGGTGACCTTATCAAATTTAGTTAACATTCAAGTTTTCCTTTTGTATTTAAGCTGCTGTATAGCTGATGTTTTGACGTATTTCCATGCAGTGGGTGGCTATCTTATGAAATCACATGCATGTACTTAACTAGCAGTAGACCCCCAAGCCTAACATTGTGCATTTCTCCAGATTCTCAAGATGCTCGAACACAAATTATTGAAATAAAATAATTATACAATGGTTATTCTGAAATAACATGGCTAAACCTTTTCTCCCTCTCCTATCTATATTTAAACTGATAGTTGTGATTAATTTCAATTTCTTTACAGAATGATAAAGGATTAATATTAGTAAGGACAGTAACATTGCTCTTGGTAGCTACCTATACAGAGAGTATGTATCCTAGTGTTTGTGTTGAAGCTGTGGAGAAATTAGGTATGCATCCTATGAGCGGCATATTTATTTAAATTGAAATGAAATTAAAAATTCAAGGCACAGATATCATATCTTAATAGGTTAAATCTATAAGACATTTAATAAAGCATTAATTTCCATAAGGAGGTCATTTAACAAGAATTTTTGTTAATATTTTTGACAGCAAATTAAAAATCTTATTTAAAGATATCATCAAAGTAAAATATGAGGATAACAAATAACATAGGAAGGCAGTCAAATTAAGTACAGATATAATCTAGTAAAAATTTATATGTCCAACAATTATACCTTATTCCATTACAAGATTGTTCTCAAACTTGCAAGGCTGTTTGGTAGTCTAAAAGAGGAACATTTGTTGGGGTTGGATTGTAAGAAAATTATGACAGTGCAAAATTAATAACTGATCGATTTGAATATTTCACTTTCACATTATGGCTTTAAGTAAACAATGGTATGTCACCCTGCATCCATGAGATCACTGGGTAAATCAAATTTATACCAGATTAAGTTCCATGATGTCATTTCATCAAAAATAGCCTGTGAATAGTTAGTTAGGAGGAACCATAGTAGCCAGTGAATAAGAGGCTGGCTTATCAGTAAGCTGGATAACCAAAAAAGTTGAGGTGGCCATATCTGCCTTCACAACTAACACCTTATGCTTGTGAAATGAAGTGAAGTGAAATTGAGTTTGAACTATTAGATTCAGGACTTAAGTACACATTAAAAATTAACTTTTCTTTATATATTTTCAGCTGATTATTTTAAAGAGAAGGGAAAATAAGTTATTATTACATAAAAACATTCTCCATTATGCTTACCGGACTACTTGTTTTATATGGCAGCAGATTTGATGTTATTTTATTTGTATTGAATTAATTCAAGACAAAGTCTTTGTTCATTCAACGTTTTTGAAATCATATTCAAATGTATTGTTTATTGTATTAAAAGATTAAAAATACCTTATTTATACCTTTAATTTGTTTCAATCAAGGATTCGTCACAGTATTTGACTTGTCCCTGTCTGTCCGTCTATCTGTCACACTGTTGGGGAGACAATAACCCCGCTTGTTAATGTTGTCGAATTTCACACTGTTGGGGAGACAATAACCCCCCCTTCTTATTGTTGTAGAATTTCAAACTTAGTGTAAGATGTTTATTAGGTAAAATCTTTGACAGAGTTCGTTGACTAACATTTTACTGCTCAGGCTAAGTAGAGATACTCAATTTGATTAGTTGATGCTTTGGAGCATGAGATTATTGATTTTAATTGACGGGAGACTGATTTAACCTTAGAACAATATAGTATACATGTGTATTTAGTTCTATGATGTAACATATGTACAGCAGGGACGGCACATTCGCCAAACATCCTGAAATCAGGTACCTAAATAGCCATACTCCTCGCAGTGTTTCGTTTGATTGGAGCTAATCCCACTACTCACTGCTGTAAAGGACGCAAATTAACAACCAATAGTCCAATTAGCAACCAATTGCTAACTGCGTTACAAGCATTTTGCTTACAACAGAGCGCCATACTCACGATTTTATTATGCCCAATTAACCAGTGTATAGCAGAATATTGCATTAAAAGTAATTGCTTGACAAACAATGGTATCAAAACGAATAAAATGTAAACAATACTGTTTGGAAACGAACATACTTTCGCCATTTTTAATACCTTAAACCACTGTCCAAAGATTTAGGGAAGACCCAAATTAAACGTAGAACTGTCATGTTGCTGTATTTGTGATAGAATTAATTGAACAGGAAGAATAGGCACACTCCTTGAAAAGTTCGAGTATCAACAGAAGCCAATCCAGCAATGGCCAGAGAGGGGTTTCTCGGGCCATTGCTTCAGGAATATGGTACCTTGTATAAATTAAAGGTGTTTGTTTGCGAGATAGCTTAAAAGCTATTACATAGTTGCATTTCACATCGAGGCGGGTGGAATGGCTGAATGGTTAGTGCATGCTGTATCATATAAGGTCTCATTGTGTCAACTGACGTGGTTTCGATTTCCCGGAAGTATGTGACAAGACTCTCTCTCTCTCTCTCTCTCTCTCTCTCTCTCTCTCTCTCTCTCTCTCTCTCCCACTCTCGCGTGGTGATTCAAATTGACCAGAAGGTTACATATAATTAAGAGATGCCATTTAGGGGTGAGCGGGGCTAGTTCGCACTAGTAGACCAGGAGCCCAGAAGGTCGAACCTAGACGAACGAGGTACCAATGTCTGACCATATAGGCATCTACATACTAACCTGGGATGCACAGAAGTGGGCGTCTGCCGGGGCCCAGTCCATGGGTGTGACCCTGGTGACCCCTATAATGACCCCAAAAATGGGTTAAACTCATACATTCGAGGTACCGGTCAAAACCAATTTTAAATGAAAGAATACACTCTACTGAGTACGAAATTGCCCATAACAGACGATTAGACCCCTGGGGTGGCATAGACTGACACCCCAAAGCCGAAGGGAGTGGGGTGGGGCAAAATAGAGTTTGCTCATACATTCGAGGTACCAGTCAAGACCAATTTTAAATGGAAGGGTACATCTCACTCAGTGCGAAATTGCTCATAACAGACGATTTTGGCCTTGGGACTACCCAAACTGACACTCTAAATAAGACCCACCCCCACCCCGTCCTCCCTGGGCGGCTTAAAAAAAAGGGTTATATTCATACATTCGAGTTATTAGTAGAAACTAATGTTATATAAAGACTATATGCCGCTGATTACGGAATTATCCATAACAGACGATTGGACCCATGGAATGGCCCAAATTGACGCCCAAAGACGATGGGGCCATAAATTCGCGGTACCGGTCAAAACCAACTCTAAATGAAAGAGTACATCTCACTAGGTACGAAGTTGCCCATAACAGACGCTTGTGGCCCTTGGGCGGCCCAAACTGACACCCTAAATATGGACCACAGAGCCGAAGGGTCAAAAATAGGTTATACTCATATATTCGAAGTACCAGTCAAACCAATTTTAAATGGAAGAGTACATCTCACTGAGTTCGAAATTGTCCATAACAGTTTGTTTCGGTCCTGGGGGCCAAGCTAACACCATAATATCGACCCCGAGGCTCGAGAAAAAGTTATATTCACACATTCGAGGTATCAGTTCAATTTAATTTTAAATGAAAGTGTGCATCTCGCTGATAACGAAATGACCCATAAAAGATGATGGTTCAAACTGACAAAATGCATAAAATGGTATTGTGAGGCCAGATTGAAACAGACTTTTGCCACCAACAAGTACAATCATAGACATAAGAACTGCACCTGTAGTGTTAATATTGTTTTCATACAAGACCATCTTGTGGTTAACCCATCAGGAATCACCAGAAATGGACAAAACTGGCTATAGGGCAGCTATCAAATACCTGCCACTGAAAGGACTAACCCTAACACAAAAGTAACATGTCAACCCTCATTTTCTTAGTTAAGATGACACCATTTCAGCTATGTGAAAATTTTTAGGGAGGAGATAAAAAAAAAAAAAATTCTTCCTGTCCGGCATCCAGGCCTTGGCAATAGTGTAGAAAAGTTTATGGAACCATCGGATTTGTACAATTTTTTCAAAAAATGGCCCAGAACATTTCATGCAGTTCTCGGCAAATCAAAGTGGAGGAGTGGGGGCAAAACTTGTCAGTATATTTTTTTTCAAACCTAGGGGGCAAAATTTAGGATATCAGTTAGGACCATCTCAGAGCCAGAATCATCTTCATACAAGGTACTAAGCGACGTTTCAACGAGGATACTCTCGTCGTTATCAAGCCAACGATGCAGATATGTTCGTTCGTTCCTTGGGTTTTACATCTACTTCCATCAAGAAAGGGGGCGGGCGCGGGGGGGGGGGGGTCAAGATTTGTTAGAATAACTTTTTTCAAGCCTAGGGATGTAAAATTTAGGGTGTCAGTTTAGTCCAAAATCGTCCATAATATGTAAAAGATACTAAACGATGTTTCCACAAGGATACTCTCGACGTTATCAAGCAAATGATACAGATATGTTCGCTCGTTCCTGGGGTTTTACGTCCACTCCCACCTAGGGTGATAACACAGACAATGCAAATATATAAATAGTAGACAAATATACAAAGAACATGCAACACAAACACAACAATGAAATACAATAAAATCGCAAGACCTTCGATTAGGGGGCCATTTATAACTGAACCATCACAGCGGAAACTCTTTCAGGCATTAAAAGGCAGTGGGCTGGCAACCTATTCATTTATCAAGATAATGTATTTAACACTATTAAAGGGAAACCAATTAACCTGGACCACATATAACAGATAATTTAAAAACAATGTGGGGGTATAAATCTGTTATGAGCCATTTTGTACTCAGTGTGGTCTATACTTTCATTTAAAATTAGTTTCAACTGGTGCCTCGTTTGTATGAATATAACCATTTTTAAGCCCCAAGGGTGAAACTATGGCGTCAGTTTGGGCCGTTTCAGGGTCACAAGCGTCTGTTATGGACAATTCCGTACTAAGTCACATGTAATCTTCTGTTATGGACAATTCCGTACTCAGCGGGATATATTCTTTCATTTAGAATTAGTTTGAACTGGTACCGTGAATGTATGAGTATAACCCTTTTTTAAACTCAGGGGGTCATGTTTTGGGTGCCAGTTTGGGCAGTCCCAGGGCTGAAATCTTCTGTTATGAGCAATTTCGTACTCAGAGAGAATTGGTTTTGAGCGGTACCACAGATTCTATGAGTATACCCTATTTTGCCCCCCCCCTCCCCAAACACCCCTTTTCGGCTTTGGTGTGTTGGTCTGGGCCATCCCAAGGGTCCAATCTTCTGTTATGGGTAATTTTGTACTCAGTGGGATATACTCTTCCATTTGAAATTAGTTTCAACTGGTAACTCGAATGTATGAATATGACCCTTTTTTAAGCCCCTGGGATGGGGTACTCGAATGTATAAATATGACCCTTTTTTAAGCCCCTGGGATGGGGTGCCACTTTGGGAAGTCCCAGGGCTGAAATCTTCTGTTATGAGCAATTGTGTACTCAGTGAAATGTACTCTTTCATTTTAAATTGGTTTTGACCAGTAGCTCGAATGTATGAGCAAACCCTCATTTTTGCCCCACCCCACCCCCTTCGGCTTTGGGGTGTCAGTCTGGGCCACCCCAGGGGTCTAATCGTCTGTTATGGGTAATTTCGTACTCAGTGGGATATACTCTTCCATTTGTAATTGGTTTCAACTGGTACCTCGAATGTATGAATATAATTTTTTTTTCAAGCCCTCTGGGATCCATATTTGGGGTGTCAGTTTGGGCCATCCCAGGGCCAAAATCATCTGTTATGGGCCATTTCGTACTCAGTAGGATGTATTCTTTCGTTTAAAATTGGTTTTGACCGGTACCTCGAATGTATGAGTTTAACCCATTTTGGGGGTCATTATAGGGGTCACCAGGGTCACACCCATGGACTGGGCCCCGGCAGACGCCCACTTATATGCATCCCAGGTTAGTATGTAGATGCCTATATGGTCAGATATTGGTACCTCGTTCGTCTAGGTTCGACCCTCTGGGCTCCCGGTCTATAGGGGCAAGTCCGCACCCCATTCATATCTCGCGCCTAAAACATGATGACGTAACCGCCGCCAAATTGATTGGTCACATGACCGATACGATTGTTTTACTTTCATTATGGTGGACATGAGAAAATAAATATTGTCGAATTTGTGCAGTAAATTTCATTTTTTGTCCTGGTGAGTAAATTATTAATACAATTTGATAACCAGTGTTTTATATGTGAAGTATGATAGGGGAATGGCCTTCAATAGGCCACAATGTTCAGTTCGATTGACGACCTCCACAAGGCAAAATCACGTACGTATTGGGGCTAGCTAGTTCGAACCTTTTGATCGGGGTAAGTTCGCCCGGGTGGATGCCTGGTTGATAACGTGTGGGTGCCAACGTGCCCCATACCATAACGATATTGAAAATCACCATATTCTTTGTATGCATAACTGTTTACTGGGGCGTAAAACTTAATGATAACATAAGATACTTAGATCTGCATTTAATTTTTTTTCAGAATTTAAAACGATCGAGCGAAACCATAATACGCAAATACAAGAGGTCACGACAGAAGAGATCAAAAGGGGTGATAAGATCTCGGTTCCTTTCGATATTGGCATGTATCGGACCGTAACTTCATGGGTTATGGCCCCTGATTGTCCGAAAAATCACGTTTTTAGCTTGTGAACAGTGTAGAGGTCACAATTTTGAACCGATTTGGTTGAAACTTGAAATGCATGTTTATAACCCAAAGATCTTGGTTCCTTTCGATATTTGCGCCAATCGGATCGTAACTTCCTGAATTATGGCCCCTGATTGTCTGAAAAATCGCCCTTTTTAGCTTGTGGTCCCTCTGGAGGTCAAAATTGTCATCCGATTTAAAAAACCGTTTGATTATATCACCGTCCCATGGTTATGAAGGTTGAGTTCGAATTTCGTGAAAACCGGACCAAAATTGACGGACAAAATAGCCGCCGTTTGTACGCGAATAGTGTGAAAATATGTTATATCAAGGTTGTGGACCTTATAGAGGTCACAATTTTGAACCGATTTTGATGAAACTTGACATGTATGTTTATGACCCAAAGATCTTGGTTCCTTTCAATATTTGCGCCCATCGGAGCGTAACTTCCTGAATTATGTCCCCTGATTGTCCGAAAAATCGCCCTTTTTAGCTTGTGGTCTCTCTGGAGGTCAAAATTGTTATCCGATTTAAAAAAAATCGTTAGAATATATCACCGTTCCATGGTTATGAAGGTTGAGTTCTAATTTCGTGAAAATCGGACCAAAATTGACGGACAAAATGGCCGCCGTTTGTACGCGAATGGTGTGAAAATATGTTATATCAAGGTTGTGGACCTTATAGAGGTCACAATTTTGAACCGATTTTGATGAAACTTGACATGTATGTTTATAACCCAAAGATCTTGGTTCTTTTCGATATTTGTGCCCATCGGATCATAACTTCCTGAATTATGGCCCCTGATTGTCCGAAAAATCGCCCTTTTTAGCTTGTGGTCCCTCTGGAAGTCAAAATTGTTATCCGATTTAAAAAAACCGTTAGAGCATATCACCGTTCCATGGTTATGAAGGTTGAGTTCGAATTTCGTGAAAATCGGACCAAAATTGACGGACAAAATGGTCGTCGTTTGTACGCGAATGGTGTGAAAATATGTTATATCAAGGTTGTGGACCTTATAGAGGTCACAATTTTGAACCGATTTTGATGAAACTTGACATGTATGTTTATAACCCAAAGGTCTTGGTTCCTTTCGATATTTGCACCCATCGAATCATAACTTCATGAATTATGTCCCCTGATTGTCCGAAAAATCGCTTTTGTTAGTTTGTGGTCCCTCTGGAGGTCAAAATTATTATCCGATTTAAAAAAACGTTTGATTATATCACGGTTTCATGGTAATGAAGAGAGAATTTGAATTTTGTGAAAATCGGACCAGAGTTGACGGAGAAAATGACCGCCGTCTGTACGCGAATTGTGTAAAAATATGTTATATCAAGGTTGTGGACCCTTTAGAGGTCACAATTTTGAACTGATTTTGATGAAACTTGAAATACATGTTTATAACCTAATGATCTTGGTTCCATTGCATATTTGCCCATATCGGATCGTAACTTCCTGAATCATGGACCCTGATTGTACGAAAAATCACCCTTTTTAGCTTGTGGTCCCTCTGGAGGTCACAATTATTATCTGATTTAAAAAAAAGGGTTGATTATATCACAGTTACACCGTAGTTATGGGTGAGTTTGAATTATGATTTTCTGGTGATTACTTAAAATGCAACAACTCTTGCTGACTGCCCGGACGATTTGGCTGCTGTGTGGGCGTATGTTTCGTTGCCTGGCAACCTATTTTTCTTTACTTGAATTCAATGTTTTAGCTTTCGACGTGTATGCGTTATGTAAGAATTTAAAAAAAGAGCTGGCCGTTTGTGTTATAATAGTTCAACGTTAGAATATATTGAAACTTTTTGTCAAATTACTTCTTTCTGTGTGAAGTTTTCACTAAATGTAGCGTCGATTGTTTATTATTGTAGCAACGGTCTCGATTATATATTTATCTGTTACCCTGCTGAAATGCCAGGGAATTGAGAAAACTGGCACAATGCCATTTATCTGTAAATAGGGACAGGACTTAAAGTGGTAAGTGTAATTTGTACTTTTAAAGCTCGAGAGCAGCACAAGCTCTAAAAATTCCGGACTGCGTTTATCCATATTACTCTTGAAAACGAAAAGAGGATAATTGTATAACGCAGTTCTCTAGTCGGCTTACACCCAACGAACTAAGATTGATATAAAATACGAAAACAAAACATTAGAGATAACATTGTTTTACCAACCACTCGAGATAACTTAGTGAGAATAGAATTTCAGGTGGGTGAAGTACATACATTAGAATGTCGTCCAGCAGATAAGTAACACGGACAGATTATTATGTTCCGTATTGAGGTGTGTATGTATGTTCCGTATTGACTACAGTGTGTAATTCTAGTAATGTAAGTTGTTAATGAAGGTCTTTATAAAGAGGTTAATCTGTATTGGGTGTTAGTCTCAGAAATATAATATTGTCAAGGAATGACCAGTAGTGGTATCGTAAAGAAATTGCTATGATTCACGTAGTAAACACCGAGGATGCACATTGCAACCTCAGTAAATCTGACACCAAATTTTGTCTAAATGGTAAGAAATATTTTTCTAACATAAAATATTCTGATATTGTAGACGAGTTTTAAAAATCGGTGCGTAATCATTGGAAATACAAAAGTATACAGCACACATGTATACGTTTTAATTGAAGTAGTGAAGGATTACGACCGGCCAGCAGAAGCATCCACTTGATTTGAGAATAATTTAGTTGAATATTGCTTGCAATTCCCCCGTGTTGATAGTTTTGTCCATAGGTTTGCCTTTTGTGTGTGGTATAGTTCTCCTGCACTTATACTATATTCCATGACAAGTGGTATAAGATGTAATATTGTATCTTCATAACGAGCCCCATATCCCTCATCCTTCCGATACACCGACCCACACAATATAGTTTGAACAATTCTGAAAGTAACAAATTGAGAGTTATGCATATATATTTTTTCAGTAAAAAGAGATCAGTTTTGGAGCTGACATGCCATTGAATCTATTTCTCTAAAACCATGACCTATATTATTATGTCTTCTACTAAGTCTTCGGTACAATCGGAAACAAGTATAGAATTCTAATTCAAAGCAACTTTTAATCTCTTGAGACAAGATCAATAAATTTATATTGACAGTATTCATTTCTTAACATGACATTCGATATAATTGTATATATATAATGATTGAAACGTCTGTACTTGATTAATATAAAAGAGAGATTAGGAGAGGCAATAGGTTATTTTTAACATTCGGACGTCAATGAAGGGAATAAAACCAAAGAAAATCATTACATTGATTTATTATATTTTATAGTGATTTAAGTTTTCTTTGTACAGATATACAGATCTCCAGCTACAGCTAGCTTCATAGGTTTTATTTGATCTTCGTTGTTATCAGAGGACAAACTTTAGGCTGAAGCAACGGAGAGATTGGATCTAATGTTTCTGTGGTAGGATTTTATTTTTAATTAAGATTATACAGTGATTGAAGTTTACCATGAATGTGTTACTACAGGAAGAAAAATCTTATTGGCTTATCTGTATTAATATTTGCAGCCTATTTTGGACCGTTTAAAATGTTGTGCTCGGTGTGACCGAAAGCGTACATTTTATTCACACGATTGGCTCCTCTATAAAGGCGTCGTATACATCAATTTTCGTACTGTGTACCAAACAATTTGAAGCGAGAACGTTTAAAACAAATTTACTTTGATAGATATATTCGTGAATAATTCAGGATTATCGATGAGATATACAGACAATCGAAGGAAAGGTTACAGGTGTTTGGGGGAGTTCGGGAATGGAAGTATGAAACGTAATGATTTTAAAAGAGAAAAATCAATCTTCTCATCAGACGTTGAACAACTGCATAGAATAGTTCGCGAAAATTCGGATCTTGCCGACGTGTACCAACACAGACAAGTTAGTTTTCTGGGTGATGACTCGCGTTTGAACAATGCAGATAAAGCCCAATATCTGAATCCTTATTCACTGAATGTCGTCAGCAGAAGTCAACCGTTTATTAGTGATGTAAGGGGAATAACCCGAGGAAAATCCTTTTGCGATCGCGAGGATGTTGAAACGATTTCAGCGAACAAACGTCAATATTGTGATGTGCTAGGAATGGAATATTGTTCGGATTGTTCTAGAATCGGAGAGCAAAGTCTCAAGAAATTCCAAAAGGAACCAACGTTATATTTTGTTCCCAAAATCGATAAAAGTTCTGCTGTATTTTGTGGATCCAGGAGGAGGATTATATTTCCCAAAGTGAAAACTCCAATGGATGTATTTAATCGTGTTTATGGGCACCATCAGTATTTGAGATCAATAACTGATTCTGGTGGAGACAGAATCATCCAGACAACAAACTTACCTAATCTTAGACCTAAATCTATTTACTGGTAGAAAAGAACTGTCCTTTTGTAGACCGTAACCCTTCATATAGGGTTTTGAAGTTCAAAAGTAAATTTTAGGTACATGTATGATTAGAGAATGTCCCGGTAATAATATAAATAAGACATTTGGCAAGTGTATTACATATAATAAGACATCGAAATTAGACAATTAATGTATGACATTAGGAAATAAAACATCGAAATGGGCCTGGGAATAGTTAGAATCCATTTCGGTCTTTATGATTTAATAGAGGTCTTCTTTTTAAAACAATATTTTAATTCAGGATGTCTGATTGGGATTGGGGAACAGATTTAGCTTAGTTCGTGGTGATATTATTACGTTTTAATGATGGTTGCAGTGACTCGAACCAATTTGGTGGGATTATTCTATAGAGTAGGAATGGAAGAAATCAGATATTTCGGGACCAAAGTTGAATTTAATGGAGTGCATTGAACATAAAAGAGCTTTTATTCATCACAAATAGTTTTGATTTTTGTTATTATAATAAGAGATGGTTCTGGCAGGAGATGAATTTTATTACCTTTCATTACGAGGAAACGAAACAATAAAAACGCTTGATGTTATGACTATACCGTCTTATATACCGCAGTGAAGTTTATTTATCATAGAATGATATATATATATTTGGTTCCTTAGAAAACCGTGGAAGAGGTTCACAAGACGCGAAGTAAAGTTGTCAGTGGGAACAAGAATTTAGAGCAATATGTGGCTAACATGCATTTTTTCTGGGTCGACCATAACCCTGAAAGAATGCTTCTAAGGATAGCTACAGATAGCAAACCGTGTTCAAAATCTCAAATGGACCGGCTTGGGGACTAAACACGCTCCCGCAACGAAACCACACTGGGGCGGCATTACAAAGTCTTGCCCGCCGTACTGCGACCGTACCACCAATCCACTGGCTGAAATTGAAATTGAATTGAGTTTCCTTTTCGCACCGGGCCGCGCTAATGGAGTTTACATGCACGTTTAATTCAGTGATGCTACTCGTGATGTAAGTTTCGTAAATTGTGTAATCTTCTCTTAAACATTAAGATCATCACTCTGCTAATATATTGTTAGTATTACATAGTGGTATCTGTTTATTTTTTTAAAAAATTCATTCTGATAACAAATTAATAAAGAATACATTCTGAATACCTGTCAACACATCAATTTATTTATTACATTAATCCGCGAGAGTTTCAAGGTTCATTACTCATACTATATCACAAAAAGAAAAACCATATCAATTTCATCCCATATCTTATAAATAATAATTATAATAATGATTCAAACAAAATATCAAAGAGGCATTAGCAGTATTTTGGTGTGTTGACTGGTTGATAGAAATAATGTTTTGTTTAACTACATGAATACAGTTTTGTTTTGCGTGTTCAAATTCAAAACATTCAAAATACCCGATTTTACACTGTGCAAGAATTAGTGGAATCGAAGGTAATTTTGAATTTCATATTAATCAAATTAATTACGTGTATTTTCTTCCTTGGTGGAAATGACAATGCCTCTTTAAATTCATGAATTGAATCGTTAATTGTCTTATTTCATCTTACAAATACAATTCATATATTTATATATTAAACAATTTGATTAAAGTCAGATGCCTGTTTTGTTTATATTTCTGATGCGATCGGGTAGTTAGCGTGACAAGAGTAGGGTCGCCTGTCCAACCTCGTGTGTTTTCTACAGGTCCTCCGGTTTCCTATCATTGCTAAAGACCTCTACGAGCAAGCGAATTATTGAAATAAAATCGAACCATGTTAGTTCAGAAATGACCTTGTTTGTGTCGAATGGGCATTTAACCCCATTTCTCTCCTAACACATTTCGTTTGATCTAATCGAACAATAAAATTGGTAGTAGTCATTTTCGAGCATGGCATACTGGTAAATTGTACGAGGGAAGTCAATTAGTTCATAGAAGTGAGTATTGATACACCCCTGAAGACTTCATCGTTGAGATAGGACATCTGACGACAGTTTACTGACATAAGCAACCCTTCCCGGTCATTTATTTAAGATTTACAGCCTGTTGAACACAGGTACCCTCCTGTAATCATGGAAAGTTCTAAAACTGAGCATCGTGCGATTATCAAGTTTATCACGAAAGTAGTGGTGAATGCGACCGAAATACATACACGTATGACCTCAATATTCTACTGTTCTAAAATGGTCAGCTGAGTTTAAGCGGGATCGCAGCTCTTTGGGCGATGATCCCCTGTCAGGAAGGCCTGATGAAGCCATTACAGATATGGTTGCAAGGGTCCAGGGCTTACTCGTGTCCGATCGTAGGATAAAGGTAGACGAGATATCCTCATAGTATGGCATTTCTCATGGAAGTGTTTGCATCATAATTCATGAGCACTTGCACATATCCAAGGTGTCTGTAAGATGTGTGCCACGATAATGTTAATGCCCGTCTGGTTACAGGGGATGAAACGTGGATTTATCACTGGTTTCCTGACACCAAGTAAGAATGGAAGCATAAGCACTGTCCTACACCCAAGAAGTTCAGAACCCAGCCTTCTGCTGGCAAGATCATGGCGACCATTTTCTGAGATTCAAGGGACGTGATACTTACAGACTATAAACCGCCTAAAACTACAATAACAGGAATCTACTATGCTGACATGTTGAAGCAATTGAGAGCGACGATCAAGGAGAAGAGGCGCGGCATTGTGGCTGCTGGAGTTATGCTTCTTCATGACAACGCTCCAGTGCATAAGAGTCGTATTGTACAGGTTGCACTTCAATAATGTGGCTTTGATCAAATTAACCATCACCCCTACAGTCCAGATCTGGCCTCAAGTGACTTCTATCTGTTTCGCTATTTGAAATCACACTTGCGTGGTTCAAGATTTGGCGATGATGATGAACTCAAGACAGCTACTGATGGGTACGGCTGAGGGGCCAGTCAGATGACTTCTGCCACAAGGGCATAGACGGTATCAAAGGCAGTGCATGGAGGTCCAGGGAGATTATATCGAAAAATAAAATCCATATCACAACCATTGGTTTCTGTTTTATATCCCCCCGTATGAACTTATTGACCCCCTCGTATATTTGTTCTTCATTAGTGTAAACTTAGATGATAAATTACATGTAACGTCAGTCATACCATCTGGCTCAACACGCCGCTTGAAAAAAAGTTGGTTAAATTTTAAAATGCAGTGTTAATGAAAGAAAGAAATATATGCACGGAAGCATACGCACACAGTAGCTAAGTTGTCCGGGCAGTCCAAAAGTCTTCCCGTACCATGAATCTTTAAGACACCAAAAAGTAAAACCGTTTACCTACTGACATCATTAGCGCATTGACAAGTATGTATAACATAATCAAGGGTATTAACTCTATAATCATTTATCAGAATTTTGTATACTTGTTATTCAACATAACATAGATTAGATGATAATGAGTGTAGTCTGTAGTGTTTTCATCAGAAATCATTGACGACGGAACGACAAACCAACAGACGGTGGCTACGACAATAAATGACCACTTTTCAAGATGGGCGTATAAAAAAAAAAGAAACAAAAGCGCAATCTGGCTTTAATTAGACTGATATTTAAAGATGAACCGCAAATGAATAAGCAGATAATATTTTCAAGATGAACCCACCCGTTATATATGTATATATGTTAAATTGACAAAATTCATATCACAAAAATAACATTTATATATTTAATCGAGTAATATCATATACACAACAAGAACGCATTAGGAACATTATGTTACCGTCACAATCTAATAAAAACACAGATCCTATTTCGTTTCGTTTTTATGGTTCATAATTTCGTTTTACTTGTCTTTACTACGCTAGAATCTGGAAGAGAACTTGTCACCATTGACGTGTTCTGGATAATACATGTGAGGGATTAGCCAATGAAACGGTCTGTCACGACTACTTCTTGGCGTGCCATACACGGAACTGTCTGCGATATCACTTATGTGGAAGCGGACGTAAAACCACCAGCTGAAGTAAGTAACGGAACTGTGGGTAAACTACTAGAAATATCAACGCTGATTTATTAATCAATGCCTGACGTCGTAGGGTCGAAAGCCGCGCGTTTGATCCGCGCGTTTGATCCCACTATAACTTGTCACATCTTCGTGTAGAGTAGGCCAGTATAACAAAAACGAAACGGAATATAGATCTGTATTTTAATCATATTGCTACCGTCACGAAGGCGGAAAAAAGAGCAGAGAATACACGAACTGTTAAATTTGCAGCGGAAGGACTTAAAACCATGGAAAAATCTCACGGTCACTGGAGGCATTTACATGTTAAGATTCTAACCGAGCGTTTACCACAAAGAGAAGCATGATCTTTTGGTACAGATCAACCGATGAAACTCGACGACTGTTTAAAGAAAATGCATTTATAGGCCTACATTCTGGTAACTTCCCGTCGAATTTTGTACTTTGAATTTTGTAATGGGACAACGGACTGCCACCTATCCAAATATTATTTTATCACTTGATGTTGTTAACTTAAGTTGATATACAATTGGTAAAGCCGTGAATAAGTAGATGTTTGGCCTGATATTAATATTAAATAATACATTTACAATAATACATGGAATACAAGTGAATAAGCCTTTAAACTAATATCTTAATGACGTGAAAGATCATTTATTTTCCATTTTCCCTTTAAAATTCACCACACAAATGTAATGTGGTTGAAATTATTTATTCATACACCTGTCAACAAAAGCAAGCAGCCACTCCTGTGTGGTGGTATAAAGCAGCCTTTTTTTCAGAAAGGGTTAAAGCGCCATAGTGTTTTTTTAAAAAATATATCTTTTATACGACCTCGCTTACGTTATTGCAACAAAGATGAACTAGTTTAGTTTTTCTTTCTTTAAAGGGTGTTAATGTTCACCGTCTCGTGTATCCCTTGTGTGGAAACTGTCTGTAAATTCGTCTTCTTGGGCTGCCACTACTGTCGTCATAACTGAAACATGTCCCCGCTCTAATCTTGACGTCATCTATAGCCACATCACTCCTGTACCCACCAGCGACCGCCTCAAAAATTATCTTTAAAAAATAAGTACCAAAATAGCAAATTAGCTTAACGATATTGGTAAATGTACGGGGTGCTACCAGTATAGAGGACATTGCCAGACTACAACGACCTTAATGGCAATTTTATCTATTCATCACTGGGTTTCCAAACTTAAACCAATCGAAATAAAACTGGATATTTAACATACCCACGCAAAGCAGGACATTACGCAGAACACAGCTGCGATGTGTCTAAAAAACGATATAGCCATAGACAGCAGCTTATCCGAAAGGAAAATCTGGATGCGGAACAAATTTGATCAGGAACTGCAGAATCTGTCGATTCAATTAAGTTAGGAAAAGGTAAAAGGAGGTCGTAAATCCGGCAAAGCTGAATATCAAAAGGGTTTGCTCTCTTACGCCAACAATACGTCGTTAAAAACTGGAGGGTTGCGAAATGCTGAATTCCGATATGGTTCCAATCTGATTAAAACACAGATCCAATTTCGTTTCGTTTTTAATAGTTCAAAATTTCGTTTTTACTTGTCTTCACTACTCTTGGATCTGGAGGACTTGTTATTTAAGTCGTGTTCTGCCTGAAATGAGGGGTCAGCCAATCAAATGGTCTGTCGAATCGACCGTTTGACCTTTTCATGCGTGGAACTGTGGGTAAATATTACCAGCGGATAGAAATCAAAACAAAACAAAAGTAGATTTTAAAAAGCATGGCGGTCGCTAATTGGTTAATCGAACGACTGACGTTATCGGGTCAACTGTCCCGTGCTTGATACCTGACGTCATAGAACGTGAGCTCCCACTATAACTAGTTAGATCCAGAGCCTTATATAAGGCTCTGGTTAGATCTACATGAGCGTAGGCCATCGAAAGTATAAAAAAAACGAAACGAAATATAGATCTATATTTTAATTAGATTGATATGGTTCGCCCTGTCATGACCCCTATCGATATGGTTCGCCCTCTTATGTGTAACATCCAATCAGAAAAAAAACTCCATTTTAACTTCAGCGTTTATTGTGTTAACAAGCCAATATTAAATGTTGAACGACCAACGGGCGAGGATGACGACGTAATACATCGACACTGAATGTGATGATCTACACGTGTTCAAGACGTCGATTTGAACAAACTTGTTATCAAACTAAAAGTCCAACTTTGAAACCACAACGTCCTTAATATTTCCTAATTGTCAATCCAGTGAGTTTTTAGCAATGTCAAAAACATATTTTTTAAAAAAATGATTTTTCTATAAGACGGTACTTACATGGAAATCCTGACCAATACTGCCTACAAATAAGCTATGTTTTCTCCACCAATCGCCCTGGTTGCTACTTACACTCCACAGAGATTTCTCTTCACCCTTTTCCTCTGATCCCCTCAACACACTTAAAGTCTTTATGTGTGTTCCGTACATGTGGTACCAAAATTCTACACAGTGTCCAACATTACGGTCGGTAATAGTTGGAGACATGATTCGAGCAAAATCCCCTTGAAATCTCAAAGATGTTTCAATATATATATAAAATCCTGTAAATAAACAATGATCATTACAGTAATAATACCAGTTCACATATCCATGACGGGGGAATCACGTGGCGAAGTGGGTAAGACACTGGCTCGCTAGTCCGGAGTTCGGATGTTCGATCCCTGCATTGGCCGAGAAAGTTCATCCCGATTTTCCGGCGTGGTTTCCCCTTGTCAGTGATGCAGGACGGGAGGGCCTGACAAGGACAGCTGTCTAGTCGTTTGGATGGGGCAAAAAACCGAGGTCACGTGTACATATTGGCGTGCAGGTAAAAGATCCCCTAGCAGTTGGAATTCGATATACAAGTGTAAGCCGTAGCGCCGCTGTCCGGGCAAAATTTCCCTCCTAGCACAGTATAATATGACATTATGCCCGTCTTCATTAACCCAGTTTAGGAGCAGAACAGTAGGACGTTTAACCCCATTTCATTTCATTTCACATCACTGAAGGCTATCTATAGTACTCTGCTGGGAAAGGTCTTTCGGTGCCAACTTTTGAACACGTGTTGTTTTATTTTAGCAATATCTTTATTTGGCATTTTACATAGGTTTTATAGGTGACATGAATTGGGCAGATTATGAACATTTCTATCTATGCCACAATTCTCCAAATCAGCTAATGTGGAATTTAGAGCACTGAATAATTGTCAAATCACAATAGTGCTTCAAGTAAATAATATTGTATGTAAAGATATGTAAGATACTGTTAAAATGCTTCGCATGAATTATATTAATAAACAAACCATTTCCAGTAGTATGATCTTTGCTGGGACCTGTTCCAGTTGTACCAGTAGCGCCTTTGTTTCTCGACCAATCAAATTTATCGGTCGGGCTTTTTACATTTTTCCAGCCACAAAAGTCTTGATCAAAATTACAGTCGAACGTTAATATATCTGATAAAAAGAAAAATTCACAAGGTATGTATATAATATATATGTTGATAATTGGGTGTCTCAGCGCCATGAAAAACCCGTCCAGAACTACACAATGAGCAGTAACCTTAGCAGTAAATGTAATTTTAGCTTACTGGTAAGGAAACTCATAATATTACAACATCGCGTTGCCTTAAACATACATTATCCAAGAGCTAAATCTGACCATTACAAGTCTTTATTTAGGCTTCAGATGTTGTAAACCCTCGGATGGCCTGGATACAGCCTGTGTTTAAACAGTCGTCTATTTAATAATTAAATCAATGAATGGCTGACCAGGCTAACGTTAACCGTTAGTCACCGACATCACTACCGGAGACTGCCGATGAAAGGCCTGTTAATCGAGGGCTCTGTAGCCATTGAAAATGTGGCTTGATAATCTAGAAAATGTGGGTTAAGTTCTGTAAATCAAACGATCAAAAATTCTCGAAGACGCTGCTTTAAAACTGATCGAACAAATTTTCAGTTTTAATAAACATGCTGTTTTTTAGTAAATTTACAGTTTTAAAACAAATTTTCAAATTTTATAATAAATTTTCAAATTTTATAATAAATTTTCAAATTTTATAATAAATTTTCAAATTTTATAATAAATTTTCAAATTTTATAATAAATTTTCAGTTTAATAATAAATTTTCAGTTTAGTAACAAATTTTCAGTTTAATAATAAATTATAAGAAATTTTTCAGTTTAATGATCAATTTATAAGACATTTTCAGTTTATTAAAGTTACATTATGGGAGATAAGATAAAGAGATGGCAATTCTCACTATAATAGTTAAAAACTAGATAGTGTAAAGGTAATTTGCTGAAAATTTCAGTCAAATTGATCCACTATTCACATAGCCTCGGTCATCATTACTCAAATCATTAATATAAACAGCATAGTCTCGATTATCCACTTGATGGATTTAATTATCAATGGCCATGAAGCGGCATATAGGAATTTAATCCGCCAACATCGAAGGGTAGCCTTGACATCAAGAGTTTGTTATGGTCTGGATATGTTAATTAATGTCTAATTGATTATTTAGATAACATTTCAGGCCTAAAGAAAGACCTGTAATAAGCAGATTTTGCTCTTGCATAATGCTATTTTAAAAAAGTTTACATTATTGCAATATTCCAGCTCTCTCTTGAAATCTCCGGGCTGTGAGTTAATGAAATTTTTAGGCTAGGGTTATCTAAATAACCTGGAAGGCAGGTTGTGTGGACGGCATGTTACATGAAACGCGTGACTCGAAACATAGATCCACAAATTACAATCTGGTTAGCGTTTATGTGTTACGATTGATTTGATAGAGGCAACAGTCACTACTACTACTACACTCTTCTCGGTTTTGTTGTGGTCCTACGTCACTATTTACATCCTTTATAAACTGGTCTCTTGTCGGACAACCTTTTGTGAGGTCTAACCCATGTTTCTGTTGTTTTGAGGGTAGAAAATGAATATTTTGCCGACAGATCTCATTTCTAAACAAACGCGAATCTGCAATCCAGAAGTCGTATGTAAACGTCTTTTGATTTTAAATTATCCTTTGTTTGAGCTGTAAATGCCTGTAATATACGTCAAGATACAACTTTTGAGATTTACATTGACATTCTCCTCAGTAAGAAGCTATAACAATTGAATTATTTTCAAATTTGATGCCTAGCATGCGTCCGTTCTGGAGTTATCCCCCCTTTTCCGAAAACATTGTAAGCGCGACAGAGGCTGCGGGTTTTAGCATATTTCATTTTTTTCTTTACAAAGTTAGTGTGAAGCATAGGGGTCATGCGTGGGCTTACGTTGTTCTGAAGTAAACCCCCCTTTTCCGAAATCCTTGTTAACGCAATAGAGGCTACAGTAATTTCTTCAATCGGATCAGCAGTACGTATTTAATTACCTTTCAGTATTAATTTTTTTTCTGTAAATTAAATTCGAAAACAATTTTCATATTATCAAGAAATAAAATAAATGTGTTGGAAGTATATCTGGGTAAAAAAAAAATACTAAATAAAATAATACGAGAATGCGTACAATAAAAGGCACCAAATGCCCGGGTTAAATTATGTTACCAGGCTCGATGTAAAAAAAAACACGTACGTGCTGTCTGGGCCGTGGACCTATAATGCTCGTGAAATTGAAGGCCAGTCATACCGCTGTGAAACAGACTGACAGTTGTTTGCGAATTATTTTCAAATTTGTTATGTAAAGCATTGGGGGTTATGAGAGGCGGAACCCTATCGACATACAGCATTCTTTCCTTATACTCTTCAAACACACCCACCCACACACTACCACTGCACACTATCTGAAAACCTGATAAACGCGAAATGAGGTACAGTTTATAATGGATTTTTTCGAAATTTGGTGTGGAGCATTGGCGTCATGAGAGGACGAGCTCTATCGACATACAACGTTAAATTACAGCCCCGCCCCCCTACGCACTGGCTATCCCTTTCCCGAAAGTCTTGTTACTGCGACAGAGGCTACTTCATTAAATTTGTATAGTGCATGTGGACATTGTTAGGTGAAACAGTGAATGTTTGTAACATCATTATAAACAAATAAAATAAATACTAATTTAAAGGTGTAGTTAGCTTGGGGTTGTACATAAGCAGGTATTTCATGCACACCAAACATTGCAAACATTGCGATACTTACAACACCATAAGTCCAAAAATCTAAGTTGCAGTCTTGTAGCCCTCGAGCTAGCTGTTCAGTGAATATAACCCTTGATATTTCGTTAGCATTTCCTTCAAAACACCCATTTATGTACTATAATGTCGATTTTCGTCTCAAACAAACAGCCAATGCAAAATGTTTTAGATTTTATGGGACTTAATAACGCCTCTTTTGACAAACAGTTGTTGTGTAGGAAACTATAACTACTACGATTTCGATTGGTATTATAATCTATCAAAAACGACATTGTCACTGTATCTGGATTTAATTTTATTTTTTGAGATTATTTTGTTACATTATGCAAGAGCGGTCAGGGCAAAATTTTCTAAATATGTAGCCCTCCATAATACACTTATACTAATAAATTTTAAAACGAAAGTCTAAAAAAACAACATTCTTCACGATAATGATCTTCATAGCAAAAATTGTAATATTTGACAGGGAACGCCATGGAAGCTTATATTCATATTTATCATAGTAATAATAATGCGCTTTAAATTTGCGAAACTCTAATACCCACTAATACGTTTAGTAACAACATTAGACCGTCATGGCAAAGTTGTGAAATACTAATATATCTAATATTTTTTACTAATAAGGTTAGTAATTACATTAGTCCGTCATAACAAAATTGAGAAATACTAATATCTAATATTTTTTACTAATAAGGTTAGTAATAACATTAGACCGGCATAACAAAATTGAGAAATACTAATATCTAATATCTTTTACTAATAAGGTTAGTAATAACATTAGTGCTGTATAGCAATTTCGTGTGAGTCATTTAAGTCCAGGGAGTAACTAGCTGGGTAAGTAGCAAAAGGCTAAAATTAGTAATAGCGCTTTCTATGGATGACGCCACATATTTTGACGCAATGTCTAATGGGATTGTACGCCAGTCAAACACGCGTAACGTTAATTTGGGCCTCCTTAAACGTGTTTACGAAAGTTTTCAAGTAATGATTTTTAGGGAAGATAAGATATAGAGGTTCGAATAACTTTCCTTCATTTCACATATCGAGTATGTTTTAATCTAGTCCTACGAAAGCCCAGAAGATTCATTCCAAATTCCTAATTCGAAATTCCAAATTCATGTCTTGCCAATAAAATAGCAAACTGGCAGCCCCCCTCAATTAAACAAATAAGAATTTAAATAAATTGTAATTGTGCTATTTACCCATCTGATGCCTGGGCCGGATAAACACCCGTTCCAAATTACTAGCATTTGGAATTTGAAATTTGGAATGAGCCTTCTGGGCTTTTGTAGAGTTCAGATAACGAGTACGAGTTAAGGTTTCTGACACAATTTCGCATAATGCTTTTCAGTTAAACGTCAAAATCTATTGTTAGTTTCTATAGAAAGCGCTATTAAACACACTGATTACAACATAGAGGGGTGACAACATAAAAACATCTAGCAAATATAAATATTTAGTTTTTAAATAGATCTAGTCTATATCTAAGACGCACCAGCACAGTTTCCAACAGTGACGTCTACATTATCGATTGCCATGTCACTTCTATAACTTGAACCACGTGATCCTTCAAATACCAACTGAAAAACATAACAATATTAACATTGACATGTTACATAATTATCCGCTAAAGATAATTACATAAATACCATATGCACTTTAAAAAGCATTGAAATCAGTTATCGGCACTAGCTTCAATAACAAATAGTCAACATAGTGAGAATCTCCTACCAACCAACCCTCTGATAATTAGTTTGAACAAACAGGGAAATATATGCCGCTATTTTTAATTAAATCACAAATTTAATTTGGATGAATTTTACTATGTCTCATTGAATTTCTCTGTCTCTTCATAATCTTTATAACTATATACTGATTTTATTCATAGCTCCAGGTGATGTGTCGCCAATACGTCACCTGGCAAGGGAAGTAACTTAGTTGAACCACTCTAAACATCGATTGAATTTCTCCTTCGGATATTCTAGTAAGTTTGAATACAAACACTAAAGAATTCTGACCTGTCGAGTGTGTACAAGAACTGTGAAAAGATGGACGGACAGAGATAACGAATTTTAATCGGATATTTATTTGCCTTTCATAATGCCCTGCGTCCATCCTGTCCATCCTGTGTTTAAAGTTTTACAGAAGTTGTAGGATATTCTTAACGTGGTCCAAAGTATCTTTTATCGCGATTAATCCCTAGTCAGGATCTCGCACCGTTCTGGCAGGATCTACTAAAAGTTATATCTTTAAATTATTTAGTTTATTCTCACCTGATAAAGAGATTTAGGAACAAAATCCAATTGTTCTCGAATCCAGTCAGTACCATGGTCTCCAGATCGCGTCCACAGCAACTCTTTATTTGAACCGAATTCTGACAGATATACTTTGATAGTACCCATAGAATCACCAAACATATGGTAGGAAAAAGCAAGGCATCGTTCAGAGCCACCCTAAAACAACACGGAACATATATGAATATAATAAATGAATATTGTTCAGTAGGTTTTATGCGATTCCTACAACATCCTATGCACCATACTTGCCGCTGTAAGAAAATGGAGTAAATGCAGATATACTCAGCATAGCCCTTCAAGGTAGAGACCTTCATTTATTTTACTGCAAATGTATGAATTAAGTGTGTTTCACCTGCTTGTTTTCCTATTATTATTTTTAGTTATTTTGATTTCAGATACAACAATGACTTTGGCAACTGTGGTCATGGTGCTGTATTGTCGTTTTACTAAAACAATAACACGGGTTTGAAATTTCAAGTTCAAAACGTTTCTTCCTAATCGCCCAATGAACAACCTCAACACATTTTAAAACATGGGTTGCTAAGCATGGAAACATACGCCCAATACAAACTCACTTAATTTGATTTCTGCGTATTGTGTCTAGTCCATATATTTGTTTATGTGTAAATTATGTGTGGTGAAGTCTCTATTCGATATCCACACTCATTATCAGATATCCGTACTTTTTATAATGGTTGTCCCTATCAAAGTTACTAGTATGCTACTTGAGGTTTGTGTGATTTTCACGGAGAAACTCATACATGCTTTTGGGGGAGATACTGGCACCTGTTGCTTTATCTATGGTATACAACTGGGTGTAGTTTTTTCTTTGATGTCCATAGCAGTTATATCTCATAGCAACCTCTCATGACGTCATCATAGGTTGATATTCGGTTCATATCAACCTCGGGTAGGTTAATATCCTATACATAAAGCGTCCAACCCCATGAATATTTCAGGCGCGGATCCAGAGGGGGGGTCCAGGGGGTCCGGACCCCCCCCCCTTCTCAGGCTTGAAAATTTTTTATGCGATTTTATTGGCAATTTTTAGACCTGTAATTTTGGAATTTACCTTCCGGAAATACGTCAGAATGCACCATATTGAATCTAATTTACCAAATTTTTTGTGGGGAGGGCCCCCAAACCCGCCGTTAATCGGTTGAGCGCAATTAGTTAAGCAATTATCAAACCTAGACCCCCCCCCCCTGCAAAAAATCCTGGATCCGCGCCTGTATTTGGGTATAAGATAGAGCTGGTTGAACAGACGAGAAGTGATATGTGGAGATATAAAGTATGGTCGGGTTTATATGGTGTACCAAATTCAAATACCGTGTCCATGTACTTACCCTTAACATCGGTGACTTTATTATTGCTGTATCACCCTGTACTCTCGGTGCTGATGCTTCTGTGTACAGATATTGACCTGTAAGTAGATATGAATTACTATGAATCACATCCACCGACACAGCTTGCATCATATCTGTTTGTTCTATTGTTTGCAGACGATGAAGTTTTGTTTCCAAAAAGCGTTTCAATGTTGTAAAGTCTTATTCAACTTAGTCATCATACTACCACTCTGATCGTGAGGAGCGTAGATAAATCGTTTTTCTGTCCCCTCCGAACGATTAATATTAAATATTGTCATATTTTTTACTACTCTCCTTAAACTTTGGAACTTCTTATAAAAACGTCGTTCAATTTCTCCTAGTCAATCGTCTTGAAATACTTTCCATGGAAATATTGTCTAACTAACGTTTTATGCTGGATTAAATATTCAAAATTGCTGCCATACGGCATTTTCTGTTTATTTAGTTTGGCTAAATTCATAACAAATTCTTTCGGCCCACGGTTTGAAGTGGATTCCATAGGAATTCGAGATGCTTAATCCAACGAGTTTTGGTATCTCTCCTAAACCGACGGATAATACCACTAGAGGGCCGACTTCAAAATTGGAGCTCATTTTGGCGTGAAAATCATAAAGCTCTTTATATAGGTGTGTAATAGAATGTAATATAGGTTTTCATGGTCACTTATTTCAGATTTAGATTATGTTCAGACTAAAAGGTATTCCAGGATAAGCTTATTTTCGTGTAATACGTCAAACAATTGGCACGCCGAATTCATATCTGAATGGCAAAAGTTGCCATAACCGAACAAAACCCCAATATGGTTCTCAAGTTTAGGAGACCATGGAAGATAACGGTAATGTAAAAACTTTTGTATCAAAAGATTCCTCGAGGACATTCCGATGTTAGTGATATCTGAACAACTTATGACGGTCAAATTGTTAACGCCCATTCTGCCATGCTCTTGGTCGATTGATACAGACGTTTTTACATTACTCTTTCCTTCCATGGTCTCCTACACTTAGCTTAGATATTATGTGGAATTTGAGAACCATATTGACGTTTCGTGCGATCATAGCATATTTAGATGTTCAGATATGAACTCAGCGACGGCCATCTTGAATATTTAAATTTCCCAATGGTGCCAGTGTGACATCATCCGGAATCTGAATCTACACATATGGAAGATATATAATCCATCAAAAAGCATTACCGTGGACAATCTTTCCATGTTTGTCGGCCTGCTGCCAGAAAACGAAAAGAATGGCAAATGGGAATTATTGTTCATTAATAATTTATCAAGTATAAAGTACAATGATATGATACCGAAAAATCTCGATAATGCTCTTTTGGGATATGAAAAAAACGCTTTATTTCTGGCGCAATAATTACAAACTACTATACTTGAAAGCAGTAGAAGTTGGTAGAAGCACTGAGAGCAAAGAAGACTTCAACCGAATACTGAGAGTAATCTTGTACATTGATTCTAATCAACGTTGTTATTATTTGTACTTATATCCATTTGTCCCAATATTATTTTATTGTTTGTAGTCGTTATATTCGTACTTATTTCATTTGTTCTAAAATCATTTTATTATTAATGTAATATTAAATCGGTTGTTGTCAAGATTTGCCTGATCGAGGTATTGGGTGGATAGTTAATCGGTTCACAACAATTGATACTCGGAGATTTTAACAAGATAAATTGGTACAAAGTGTTAACCTTACTGAGATAATAATTTCCGTGATATTCGTCTGAGGGGCTTTCCTATTGTAGCAAAAACAGTACAAAATAACTCCCCAATCGAATGGTATGAGGTATAAGTTAGTCGATGGGCGGGGTGGGTGTTTTCTGCCTACTATTCAGGCAGACAACCCTTTGAAACAAGGACAATACGGGTAATGGACAGGGGGATAGGGTGACGACAATATAATACGCGCGCATACTCAAGAATTCCATGACAGAGATAAAACCATTGCAAATAATTAGAATATTGCTTTTCACTTATCTAACAATTAAATTAATTTGAAAAAGTAAAATAAAATCTCTAAATGACTGACCTGTATTGTACTAAACAGGTTTCAATGACATGGGCGATAACTCGGGTTATTATGACTAGGCCAGGTTATCTTAAAAATATAAACGCAAAAAGTCTTGACTTTTATGGCGATTACAAGATTTCGACGGCGCCTCATTTTGGAAGACTTTTCGATGCCTCAAAGAAAAGATAAGTTTCCAGCAAACTGAACACACGCCAACAGCAGCTAGGTAGTCCAAATAGTCCTAAAATGGTGTCGAATAGTTTTCTTTTGTGGGTAATGGTGTAATACAAAACATGGTGCCCCTTACAATGTTAATAAGGTTACGTAAACCAAGGGGAGCAATTGCGACCACTAGGGTTTTAGTAAGATTTCAAAAATGTAAATTTCAAAAAGAGATCTGACGATAAGAGTACAACTACAGTTCTCTGGGATTAAGATTAATATAAAGATTGTTTATAATCCCGATGCATCTTAAACTTTTAAAAGTATAAAATGTTTTAGTATAGTGAATGTTGCTCTTATACACGCTTTTATAATTAAGTAGATTAGTCCTCGGAAATTATTTAGTCAGTAACAAAATATCACATACAAAAACTTTCAAAACAAGGATTCGTATATTAAGCGAATAACTCTGGAGGTAATTACCGGAAATAGTTAAAAACCATTAGGAATCATCCTTTCATTAAGTTGGGCAACTTGCTATAATTTCCAAATGGTTTTATAATACCCAGTCCTCGAGGTGTTAACGCACAGACAGGAATGGAGAAGAGTAATTGTCGGAAATGGTTTTATGTTCAGAGGCGCCCTACTTCTAACAATTTGAACAACCATTTAAAACATAGCTTATATAGACAAGGTAGCAAACGCCTATTAGCAGCACCACCGTTCGCGTCGTAATAAGACTCCTCGTTGTATCATTTCCCGGTTTTATATGTTAACAGGGTCTGTACTGTAAATAATTATCCCGATTCAACTTTTGTCAGTTCAACAGGATAATATTTTTCAGACTTAACTTAATACTAACCATCACTGAAAATTTAAAACCCTCAGACTGACAGTAATCTACGTCTATCAACAATCGCGTAAGTCATTGTAACAACACTGGAACTATTCCTGAAAATTGTCTGAAAAGCTGCGATGTCTGTATAGTAAAAATGAATAATGGAACGTGTATAAACAATCATATCAGTCATAACTAATTCATGACAAAATGATATTAATTTTTTCGGACAATTTCAGTAAAAAATTTCAGAATTTGTACATATAATTTTATTGTGGACAGAAGGACGAATATGTATCTACTGTATGGTTTGTTCTGTCGTCATTTTTGTTTTCCTGTGCAGTTATCCTACATTGTCTTTTAAAAATTTGCCAGCGCTTTGGTGATCCCCAACACTGGATAATAAATTACATTTAATGAAAACATTAGTAGAAACGTTACTGAATGACTGACTGAGGACATAGGCTAGTATATATAGGTATTTTCATTATAGACTTACCTTTAATGCAATCGGATGGATCACAATTTGGTCCGGTATTAAACGTTGATGTAGAACCGCTCATTAATTCCCAGTCAAAAACATCATCCTTGGCTTGTGTCCATCCACACAAACCATTATTAAAACCACATGACATCGTATCTTGTATGTCCCCTACAATGAAATAATATTCATTGTGTGTCACGCGTATATATAAACGACGTTTGGTAACATCATTGGTAAAGGAATGTTCTTCGATGTCTAGTTTCGCTAAACCTCCTCAATTTCAGGTCAAAATAATTCTATTTTCGTTTATTAATTAAACTTCTGTTACTGTTGAACTCTAATCCGGGGATGCTACTACACCAATCAACATACGCATCCTATACATATCATATAATCTTATGGTGGTGACCATCAAATATATTGTATCAACATTTATATTTAGAATTTAACAATTTACATCTCTCCAAGAAGTCATCATATAGTAATCAAACCCTGGCATACCCGTTCCATGGAAAAATAAACTGGATCGTGGACACACTAAAAAATGAGTCTCGGTAAACCATTAATGCCACCCGAGAACACAGATTCTAAATATGTATTACTTATTCAATTATTTCACGTAAATGTCCTTTCACTTAGTAAAACATAATGTCACGTGTATCCTCTTCTTCGAGAGATTGATTGATATGTAGATTTAAATTTCCAAGATTTCATATATTTTTGCAAAGTATTTTTGAATCTACAATGTACATTATTCCTGGCTTCTTTAGGAACTAAGATATTATTGTCAATTTGACTTTGGTAAATTAGTTAGTTACCTATGAGTGATTTTCTTTATACAAGATGACTGCACTTTGAAACAGTCTTTATACAAACAACAGGCCAATAAATTACAATATATAGCATCACGACCAACACAATAATATATAGAGCAGCTCCCGTAGCTTTTTACCCTGACATGCTGGTCCTTGAACTACTACTATATCAACACGACAATCTGTGTTTTAACAACTTTTCTATATTTGTTATTTTGGCATTGTAAAGAACAATCGTCAAGTTGTTGATGTAATCTGTGAGTGGAGGAGATCTGGAACGCGAACATTCCGAATAATGATGAACTGTGTTTGATATTCTTTATGCAGTACAATAATATTCTTTACGCAGTACAATAATTGGTAAGCCGTTTTAAAAGTCTTTAATGAACTATGTTGGAGATTTTCGTTACCTTATTATGCCATGCAATCGAAGAGCGCGAGCACAATGCAAGCAATTTGCAATATGTCAACTGCCGGGTAAAACGGTATTTTCTTTATTAAATGTTCTATGGAAAAGGAACGTAAGGTTTCATATGTTTTATTTCACAATAAAGACTACTGAAGTCTGAGAAATAGTAAAATCCAATATGTCTTTTTGATGTGGGATATATAATTACATACAGTATAATTATAAGCTGAAGCTTTTTGTTTGCAAATCTACAATTCACACAAGAATAAATAAGCTTCGAAAATGACGACATGTTTGCAAAGCATTGCGTGTTATTATAAATATGGAATTGTGCAGGGGGTCTACTTATGACTGGTATTTTCTTTTGCTATCCAACCTCAAAATTATTCCTGGTAAAATCACCACAAGTGCTAACTGCCCCTCGTAGACAAATTAACTACATGTCACAATGTTGAGCGTCCATATTATTTGGCCTATTAACACACTAGATTAAGTTAGTTCTTGTCACCTAGTTAAGGCAATGGTCGTGTTTGCCGTACTGGCGGTAGGTGGTTTAGAGTACCGATTAATTCATGTGCTGGCATCAATGGTAGATTTAAGAGTGCGAAAAACCTCATTTTTCCAAGGGAGATAATTTGGAGACACTTTGAAGGAACCAATTTGATCGAAACTTAAAAGTCAACAATCGTAATAGTAGAGGCACCATTAAGTGTAAAAAAAGGGCGGCGAAATTGATTGAATTCCGTCAAGTAAACAAAAAAAAGAGTTACTCAAAAAGTGAAAGCTGATTTCTGTCTAAAAACACATTATAAATTCGGCGAGTTTGTTTCGAAGCCATCACTTATTCTTATGTCATGGCTATAAATGCGGCCGATAATCTCCTCCAATAACTTTGATAAAAGCAGTAATCTTTCGTGATAACTTAATGCTAATACGAAAGTACAACATTTTTAAGATTGAAAAGTGGAGGTAATTCCCACTAAATTTTTAAAAAAACTCTAGCCTCTATCCCTACAGACTCCATTTGCTGACGGACGAACGGGCGGAGATAAGGACGGACAGGGTGATGTCAACATACGCCGTAAACTGAAATGTGGGCGTATAAAATCCAAAATCCAATGAAAAACAATTGTGAATTATGTTTGAAAAGAAAGCTTTCTGCATAAATGTCACAATCAATTGTTCCCGAGACGAAATAAATAATATTATGACTTATTGTTTGCTACACTACTATATAAAATAAATTGGCTTGGTTTAGAACTACCATTTACTAATGATGATAAGATCTCACAGGAGCCTACAATGACGTCATCAACAGCCATATCACTCTTATAACTCGTGCCAGCAATAGCTTCAATGACAATCTGAAAATATAACGTGGACATACTTACTGGAGGCTTGTTCTAGTTTAAAATATAATCACATCTGCTAATTATTAGGGTAACTAAGCGGTGTGTTTGGACATTTACGTCACACCATTACTTGACTTGTAGCAAGAACGTATGGATGGGACAGTAATGATTCTACAAAATAACTGAAGGGCTAAATTCAATCCCCCCCCCCCACACACACACACACACAAACACCCTACACACCTAAAGCTCACACCCTAAAACACGTTCATCGTGAGGCCCATTATGGAACAAACTGTCTTAATTAGTATAAATCTAAGTCGAGAAATTTTTGCGATAGCTAACTCATTGCTGATTTCGAAAGATACGTTTCAGTA
The DNA here is from genome assembly GCA_963678685.1 of Patella ulyssiponensis. NCBI lineage: Eukaryota > Metazoa > Mollusca > Gastropoda > Patellidae > Patella > Patella ulyssiponensis. The sequence goes on along the minus strand of OY783226.1, from coordinate 26,478,633 downwards.
AAATGTCTATTGGTCTTCGAAGGAATTGTTAGTGAGAAGAAATTCTCCAGTGTATCTGTTATCACTAGTCACTTCAGTCAGATAAATAGAAGGGTGACTCGTATATTCTTTTGCGTTCGTCACTTCCCTGTGATTACGCATCTATCGTAGCAATGATCTCTGTATTAAAATTATATTTGGACTGTGTTAAACCCGTTCTATCACTTATGTGATAATGACTGACACCAATATATTGTCCTTTTAAACAACCTGCGATATTTTGTATCGAAACATACTACACAGTATTGGACTTTATTGAGAAGTGTTTTGTTTATAATCATATACCTCAAAGCTACTGTACTCATCGAGAACAACTGCTGTCATATGCCAATCTTGACCTTGATCACCACTTTGACTAAACTTCTTCATGTTTTTACCACTCACTCTCTGGTAAACGTTCAGCTGTCCCATGGTAGACCCATACATACTATAGTAGAACCTATAGCACAAATAAACAATCATAAAATATGCACGTCGATATATCGTTTTATTATTAAAAATATATTATTTTCATGCTTAACAAAACATTAGCTCATGTCTGCTACACATGGGGTTAACATATCAGGATTTTGTTATTTTATTTATTGATCTTACCAATCACTGTCAGCATATAATAAATATAATCTTTTTTGTCAAAAATATTTGTTCGTGTTGCTCTAGATAGTGTAATTACATTGACGGATATCTTCAGTAATATTTTGTTGCAAATGAAACCGTTGGAATCAATAGGTTTTTAAAATTTTAAATAACCAGACAACCTATCTCATTTTCAAAAATATCAGATGGTAACTGTGATGTATAGTGTATTATAATCAGAATTCATTTTTAGAAAGAGTCATCCTCCAGTCATTTTGAAATTGTTTATGATTGTGTTCGTGGTGACCAATATCTAACAGATTTGTTTCTTCGTCTTTGCTATGAATGAAAGTATGCCACACATTTTATACGGGTAACCGGGTGTTTTTGATAATCGCATTTTTATTTTTGGCTTTGTGTAACAGATCGAATGACTTTGAAAACTTTGCAAAATTAATCTTTACTTACACTAAGCAGGCTTTTGTTCCAGAAAAATCAAAACTAGGAGAAATTAATCTTGCAGCATTGCCTTCTTCACAGGGCCTGGAGCTCTCCAGAAATATATAATAACCTGAAATAAAACATCAGAACTGTTTTAGTAGCCTGTATTCCATCACTACTAAAATGATTTTAATATACATTGATGGACGTATCCTTATTTGCATAATTGACTTTTTTACTTTAATATTGTGCCCTTTAATATACTCTACGCTTGGACCTTTGTTACTTGCTAATGTAAATATTGTCTCCGACCTACCTATTTGTAATAAACGTTCAATTTTATAATAAAATTCAGTTGTTGTAAAACTGTTGTTTTTTTGTTGTTTTTTTTTTAATTCAGAGGAGGAGCAAAAACTCAAAAGTAAGAATCAATGCTATCATGTCCCAAATAATCGATCAATGAAATTGCTTAAGTCTGCTTAGCCTAAGCCGAAATTGATCATCATCAAGGCTTCCACGTATTAAAGGAAAATATTTGTATGTGACAGAAATGGTTAAACACTCCCTTTCTTGAAATCTCCATAGTTATTGTGTTACCATAATGTGATGGACGGATAGACGGACGATCCATTTTCAATTGAGTTTTGAAGTATATTTATTATTGATTCGTGTCATTATAATTTAAATAGCACTTACATTTCATATTGTTTTTGACAAAGCTTAAGGCCCTTCCTTAGTGCTTGTGCTAATGGTTTCGTTTAAATTAATGTATCTTAATTTCTCAGTGTCTTAAGGCAATTTACAGATAAAAGTGTTTTTGCGTTTGTACAATTTTTGGTGCTATTTTCAGAATTAAATGTAAATGAGATTCAATTATTTTGTATTCAGTTTCTGGGAAGATTTCTTGAAAAAGTTCTAGAAGTAGCATTGGCCCAAAGGCCGAATCTGTTAGAATGAATTGAATTTATATAATAGTTTTTGGCAGATAATCACAATATCACGATAATTTCAACAATGATCGTAAAGAAATATATTTCCAGACGTTAATAGCGAATCAATGTATTTACCGATAGCTATAGAAGACAACAGGACAACAGAACTGTTTAGCTGTGCAACGTACCCTAACCAAAAGTGGTATCAAGTGTTCTAGAAAGTACACATAATCCCAAAACATTTGTTTGTTAATATGCACATTGCAAATTTTTTTAGTTAAAAGAACTCATCAAATTAGGTGTGATATAATGTGAGCTAGAAAGAGTAGGTAGCCACACTGGCTCAGTGTGTAAGGCGCGCGTTCAATAAGGAGGCGGTCTCGGGTTCGATTCTGGTGTTGGCTGAGAATAATTATCCAGATTTTCCATAGCAGTTTCTGGCGACGAGCAATGTCTAGTTGGGCGGGGTGCACGTGAAAGAATCAATGACAATTGGAATTCGATTACTTGTCCGCAAAAACGCCATATCACAATCACACTGCATAGCGTGCATCCTACGTCATTCGACTGGTTGGTGTGGAACAGTGGGCGTTAAACCCATATTTCAATTTTGTATTATTACTGTACTAGATAGGTAAGAAAGGAAATGGTTATCACTCTTCGGTTATTTGTTTTCAAATCGTTCATATTTCATATAATATGTTACATACCTTCTTGTGTTCCCATTGTCCGGTCTTCTTTAGGACCCGTTTGTACGCTTGGGGTATCACGGTTATTAAAGGTCCAATCGAGATCATCCAACTTGTCCTGTTTCCACCCACAAGAGTTATTTCGGTCAAAATTACAATAGTGAAGTTTGCCACCTTTGTAAGAGGCTGTAAATAGAAAATACAACAAGAAAACTCAAATTATTCCAACTAAAGTAAAGTTGATGTAATGAGTGGTGTAATATGTAAGGGTATCGCTGCCAATATTAAATGCTCTGCTAAACTGCATATTCGATATAAAAAATGCAATGTATAAAGTCTTGATACCGGTAATAATAACGTTAAAATATATCAAAGGCCAAAGTTAAATGTAAAACGTTAAAAATAATATGTCAAATGATGTTTTTGACGTGTCAACATTTTACATTTCCCTCATTACATTGTACATTTGCGCGCTGTCGCATCTCATTTGTCCTTCGCGCTTTCTACATAGTATCTTCCACACAGCACTATCTTTATTTATGCAAATATATGATTTGACGTGACGCATTCACAAACAACGCCGAAATCAACCTGACACACTATACGCCAGCCACACATTAAGAGGAAATCAAGCTGGCACACTAAAAGAAATTCGCTGGACGACCGTGACTGCAACGCAATCTGTGATTGGTTGGTATGGCTAATCCGACCCTTCGACAAGTATAGTCTATTTTTAGCAATAAGGTTCCAATTTGACAGCGACATATTATACCTGCACATCTGTGGTTTTGCACAAAATGCCCTCAACAGCAAGTTGAGAATGAGTATCATTTTCTCATTGAGTGCAACCGGTATGAGGAATTACGCAAGACAATTGTTTATGGGGCATTTGAGATCTTAAAACTATCCATTTTCTTTTGAAAACATGTTTAACCCGCCATTTGCTTTGGCAAAAACAGTGTGCACCTTTGTGCAACGTGCTTTTAAAGTAAGGGATGTGGCACCCACTTCGATATAAACAAAAAATATAATAATAACAATAATCAACAATTCGAAGACCTCTTTACTTTAAGTTCAAGCTATATAAATGTACATCTCATCTTTATGTAATTTTCATCCACTTTTTATATGTTTTTCATTCTTTTTACTATTTTACATTCACGTTTTATGTATTTCTGTTTTCATACATAATATGTATTATTTACATGCTGCCCGAAATGGGTGTTTTATGTAATAAATCTATCTATCTATTTCTTCCGACAAAACGAGGGTTTTTCTTTCTCTTCTAACGAACGTAATCATAAATGTGCCGGGGAAAAAAACCTGATAGATCCAAAGAAACATACATTCCAGTGATGTACAACACGATAACTGGGATTCCTTTTAATACCTTGATTATATTTTAAATACTCGATTTATTTCAAGACCTTAACACTAATTTACTTACGCAAACAAACAGGTAAGTTTCCAGTCCATTGTCCAATGTCCATGCAATATCTGGCTCTACTTCCCACCAGTACGTAATCAGCTGAGCAGTTATAATGAACAGCACTAGCTACTTGAAAATTATCCCCTTTTCTGTACCCAATCTTCGGAACACCAGCATCAGGACAATGGGTTATATCTTGCAACAGAGTAAGGTAAAACAAACTTTTATTTCAACATTGTACTAATAAAGATTTACAATAATTTTGGTATAGGCAACACCGTAGAACATTAAACTGTTTACAATCAAAATCCCATCCATCAATAACTAAGTTGTCCGTCAGTATTTTTCTTACTTTAATAGGGACATATAACAACCTCATAAATTTTTCAGGTCGATTGCAGGAATAAACCATGATTGATTATTTCCTTATAACTGCGTCAACAATCACTCAAATTTGGAAAACAAACAATCCGACAAATCTGGTCTGTTGCGCGATTACAAACTATGCCAATAACTTTCACAAAATAGATATGTAATTCTCATTTCCAAAAGGGTTCATCCATTTTAATAGCGAAATTAGGAGAGATCTCAAAAACTCCCCAAAAACTGTCGTCAAATTGTTACGAACAGTTGATAATAGGCTTAATTGGCCTCGTTCAAAACCTTTTGTAGTTCAAATTGATTTTTAAAAGTAGACAACTTTGATACTGACATACAGAACACAATATCAACATAGAGTTATCTAAATTCATATTTGAACATTTTCAGAGCTGTTTACCACATATTTAAAACCAGAAATAGCAACACAATTGCATTTCCAATATCCTAACCCATTTAAAGACCCGTAAACAAAATCTAGCAATTACGCCCGGATCAAATTAGTTCCGTCATAGATAAATTGCTTTTATAAATGAATGTTCGTTGATTCCATTAAAGATTAGTGGATGTCCCGGGGTTTTCCGGTATGTTTCTCATCATGTTACAATTGAAATGTTATTCTCTTTGTGCATTTTTCTTATTGAAAATTCGTTTCTATTAATTTTAGTAAATACATTAACTCGATTTAATTCGTTATATTGTTTAATGTTTTTTTTTACATAATTTGTGTGATGTAAAAATGACAGAATATTGCTCAGTCGATGAAGCAATAATGGGAATGTGGGCAAGTTTTCAGTGACATGAGCAATGTTTCCAAAAATCTCAGAACATTTTACGAAGAAAATGAACAGACGTACGGAAGGTGTATAAATAATATACTGCCACATAAAATGTAGGTGTATATAACATGTGCCGGTATGTTGCACTATGTAGAAAGTAGGTTATCATACTTACTGCATCTATATAATCTGTTTACTTTTAGTATATCTGTATCTGATAATTCTATACGTTGTCCCATTTCAACACCATCCGGCAATGGGAATTTACTTTTGATGGTCGGTTTAAAGCGATCATTGGCGAAAGTGTTATTTTTATAATGCATAATGGAACCATAGTCATAGGGTGCTCCGAGTGTATCTATATCTTCTTCGGTATATTTTCTGAAATTACTTTTATGATCTGAAGGAGAAACATATGTTTAAATGTAATCATTGGCATTAATACTATAATTACAATAAATTTCTGTGGGTTTTTGTTTTGTGTTACGTACAATAATTCCTCAGAGGGAACCAATTTAAAATTTAAGAATGTAATACTTTGTGGTTCCTTATAAAATAGCAATGAGAACAATGATACATGTATACCTTCTGGTATATTATCCCACACAATAGTTATATAACTGTCTCTATCCGGTCGACTGTGTTCATGCCAAAATCCTACAGCATGCATTAGTTCGTGCATAATGGTCCCTTTCCGATCACAACCTGGACCAATAGATACCAGTTGCTGCCCACCACGTCTTCCGACTGGACTAAAACACCTACAATACAATAAAGAACACACTAATTAAGAGTTATACATAGCAGATCACTTTCACGTGGTAATATAAAATCTTTCAATAAGTGACAACCAACATATTCCATAAACGTTAGAAGATAAAAGACTAACCCCATCTCAGAACGGATTCTAATATAATCTGTTTCATCAGAACGAGGTACAAATCTGATACAAGTCTTTTCTTCAAACTCTGTCATAGCCAGCTTCATCTCCATTCTCTGTGAATGATCTGTAAATATTGCAGTGACCTTAAACATTGATGGTAAAATGAACGGTATACCGATATAAAGTAAGTCTACATGACCGGTTGGCGTACATGCCACCCTACCCAATTGTCTTACAGATAATTTAGAATGGAATGATCGAATCCCTAACACAAACCATGATCTACAATCTGAAACCCTGATTTAGATGTTGTTCATTCTGCACTGTCATATGAGCACCCACATTAATAAACGGGTTTAAAAGTATGCATAAAAAGGATTATATAAATCTAATGTAGTAAATTATAAGTTGTAAAGAATGAATATCCATAATTCCTAAAGATTTGATTATCAACTTACCATAGGTATCTTCTATGATATAAGGCACTGTTCTGTTTAACCATGTTGCATATATATCTCTAACCGCATTCCTTCTCTATATTATAAAGATAAGATGTCAAAAGTTTAAATCAATACTATTCTTGACAACGTGTTCAATTATGTAATTAAGGTAATCATAATGTAAGATATATATTTGTTGTACCGTGTATCTTAAAATAACTTTATTTGTAAAAACAAATTATTTTTTTAATTTAAATAGTTATTTTTAAATGTAAGTTATGTTGCGTGTATCTAGCCTCTTTCCTACTATAATTTCAAATGAAAAACAAAAACAAAGTTGGATAAAAAAAAGTAATGTACTCAGACATGAAAGTAACATAACATTGTTTCAGGGAGCCAGTAAACTCAACTTGCTGTGAGTACTAGAATCATGCCAATTCATGCACCATTCAAGACAATCGAGGTTGACTAAGGTGATTACTGGTACTTTTGTCTGAAATTTCTCTCATTTAGTGGCCCCCATCCCGCACAAACCTTCACATCATCCAGAACGCGGGTTGTACAACAATTCTACCAGATCCTTGTGTAGTAAGGATAAGTAAGGCGAAATTTTGAACTATAAAAAAACGAAACGAAATAGGATCTGTGTTTAATTCGATCGCATCTCGCAACAATGGGGCCGAATCCGATCAACTTTCTTGAAATCCACCTAGCGCTACGGGAGATGTTTACATGATTTCAAGTACGGGCAATAAATGAGAAACACTTGTACTGACATGCCATTCAAACACAAACAAACATTTATAAATTCAAATCCATTTTACAAAAACAAAAAACAAACGTTAGGCATATATATATATATATGGACATCGAATATAAAAATTGGAATACACAATAACTACACTTTACAAAGATAGGTAAGAAAACATTCATAAAATCTAGGGAATATGATGTCATCACGTTACTACACACAATTTAATAAATTCAAAGACAACACAAGCGTGGAAATACGCCCACACAGCAGAAATGTCTCGGCAATAGCTTATACGACATGAAAACTTGAATTGAAAGTCGCAGGGCCCGTCCTCTAATTAATAATGGCAACAAAAGGAGTGAGGGGACTCAGGAACTAAAACTCGCGGAACGCTAAATTTCGCTAGGATTCGTCCATTTCTAACCGCAATGCTTAACACCTTAATTGATAAATTTTTCAAACCGGGGTTGAGTAATTTTCTTGGAATGGTGCATTATATAATAAGTATTTCCATGTACATGTACGCTGAATATAGATAAAGTTCTACGTCTCGTGAACCTTATGCTTTACACCAAATTTAAAAAGAACCCCTTCATTTTGAATTTTGACCTTTCTCCAATTCTGTGAATCCCTTCGTATAGTTAAAGGGCATTTAGCGTTTTTTCAATATGAACCATAATGTTCGACATTAAAAACACAAATCGTAATTCGATATTAGACTTTTTGAATCAATATTAATGTTGTAACCTTATCGTGAATGGGCTCCTTATAACAAGGTGTATTCCACAAAACAATGCGGAAGTAATTAAAAATGGCTGATCCACAAACGACAAAAAAAGAGATAACCTTGTAGACTGGACGAACCAGGCCACTGCCATTCAATTTGGACGACTCATCTATTTTAGCGAACAACTGATTGGAAGTTTAAAGCTGAACTCCGGTTACAAAAATATCGAAATAATGTAATAAAAAAAGTTAACGCCCTCAAGCCGCCATACTTGTTTCCAATTTGTGAAATAAGGATGGCGGACATAGAGGCTTATGACCTGGAAAGGTAAACCGATATAAGTTCATATAATCATTTACAGTCTTACCTGATCAGACATTTTGCAATCTTCAATAATTTGGTATACTGTTGGGGAAAAATACAGCAATCAGTGAACCGTGTGAAGAGAATAAAGCCGGATGTGTATAGCTGGCTGACGAGAAACAAACTGGAAGTGAGATCGGCTAACCTTTCCAGGTCATAATCCTCCATGTCCGCCATACTTATTTCACAAATTGGAAACAAGTATGAGGCTTGAGGGCGTTAACTTTTTTTTATTACATTATTTCGGTATTTTTGTAATGTAACCGGAGTTCAGCTTTAATGATAATCAGTTTATTTACGCCCAATAAAATCGATACAAAATGTTGGATGGGTTGAAACACAGTTGGTCAAATTTATACAAATCTTCGTGTAATATTAAGAACTAATTCTAATTAGACTACATGTTTACAGGTTCTTAATCTATTAGTATATCTGAATTGTTGACATGTTGTTAACATGCATTTGGTAGGCTTCATGCTGGTGGAGGTAAAGCCACACGGAAGAAGATCTTACATAGTAGTAACCTTGTTATGGTGGATTCTCACACTCCTTTTACGTCTCTGCATTCATTAAAATTATACAAAAATTATAAATTACCGATAAACTAAATCTATATAACATGATGATTTATCAGATATGCATGAAACAAAACGGGTCGATGCTGGTTATAACTACCCAAATACAGCCCTCAAGTCTTGGTAGATGATGGTTCCTGAGTTCCCACCTCGCATACAATCCCATTATCTATTTTATAACTGCATCACCTCATAAAACCTTGCCTTTCAAGAAGATTAAAAACTTTTAAAAAACTTTAATTTCCAGATTTTTCTTTTAGGTTACTTCTAGTAAACGTACCGAGTAAAATTCCAGCGTTAATGGGTTAACAGTGCATTTTTTAGTACGTTGAACCTTTAAACCAGAAGTTTATATTCATCGGAGCAACTGTTTACATTTAAGCATACGCACCTTCGTCACACATAAGCTCTGATAATATTATAGCATAATTAAGAAAATATTCATCCGAAAAGTTGAAAATCAGTATGTTCACTCAGTGCAATAAGATACACATTCAATAGCTTTTAAAGAAGATGCATCATGTATCTAAATCTGCCTATTGCAGGTCTTTGGGTTTCAAATGTTATATAAATTATTATTTAAACACGACAAGCCCATAATTTACTCTCTGGGCCACCGGATGGCTCCAATTTCAGAAGATTAGAACACTGTGGCCATTTAAAAGTTTTACGCTAAAATAGATAATTGAGATTGTTTCGATTGTCAAGTACGGTTGCTACGATAATAAACAATCTACGCTACAATTTGTACAAACTTCAAACACTCAAAATTTCGCCAGAATAAAGTAATTTGACTGAAATATTCATTTTGTTGAATATCTTTATTGGAACTTTTAATAGCTTGAACGGCCAGCTCTTTATCTATATTTTACATAATATATCTTTAACAATGGAGAATAATCAGAAATCTATTGGGGTCCACCAAAAGGGTTTTTCTTGTTTTTTAAAATGATTTTCCAAGAACTATCTTTCAATCATATTTTATAAACTGTTCATAATGCGTATCATCTATCACAATGTGTGAACGGAATGATAACTACGCAAAACGCGTTCAACTTTTTAAAAAATCAATTTGGGTTATCTTTAAACTGTAGTGAATAACTAATGAACAATCTCGTTGGGTTTTACACTATTACATTCAGATGTCTGCCCTTTATTGCGTATACCAATTTCGGAAATTAGAATTTAAAGAAGGAATTGAACTCTGGAATATACGGTCGAAATTTCTTTGATTTCAAGGGCTCCCGTTCCCACTAAACAATCTCACCAAAAACTTTAAAATTCAAATATGACCGAAAAAGATAACTACAAAAATGCATTGACAAATTCTCGTAATGATCAAGGTTTGGGTCCTGTATCGCGTTCCCAAACTTTCATAATTTTGAAATTAAATAGAGATAACTCGCCCATTTGCTGCCGAAAAATTCAAAAAGATAACTACAAAAATGCATTGACAAATTATGATCAAGGTTTGGGTCCTGTATCGCGTTCCTAAACTTTCATAATTTTGAAATTAAATAGAGAGATAACTCGCCCATTTGCTGCCGAAAAAACCTAAATTGCACTTGGTTCTTCTTGCTGGCGACCCTATGAACCGCCCCGCATTAAACCTCTGACCTGTAGTGTGATTTTTGTTTCAAGAAACTATGGATGAACTGGCGGACATAAAATACGCCCACATTAAACGAGGGCGGACACGAATCCACTATTAGTTATTTCCTAAACTTTAAAAGTAAAATATGTTAACAGAAAATGCGTTCAAAATTTACGATCCATTTTTACAAAACTTGGAACAGACTAGTATTATATAACAAAGTCCCGATACAGTTTGGAAATCATGTAATTCGAACAATCGATTATGAAGTTGTAGTCCTTGTGGTCGGCGGGCAGTGGAGAGGTATTCCACCACATTAATTACACTGTTAGCATATAAAATAACTACGATAAATAAAATGTTCTCACCACGTCTACTAGAATATCACCTTCTGTTAAAAATACACTATCTATACCTGTAAAATATGATAAATGTGTAAACACTATTATTAGCGTATAGATTAATTATAACTTTGATGACAAGGGAAATAACTTTTAAAGTAAGTTATGCTAGACTCGTCCGCCAAATAAGTCAACAGAGAAGTCAAACAACATCAGTAATTTTTTAAAAAAATAAACAACCCAAAAACCCTCTCTTTCCTGACGAGCGTTTCACAGTTTAGATTACAAGAGTAAAAACTCTGTAAATAATAAATGCACGACTATCAGTTTCCTCTGGGTTCATCCTTATTACAGATCAAACAATCACAGCAAGTCTGAAATAAACAGACAACCAAGAAAAGCGTGCAATACGCCCACAAAGCAGCTTTGTATTCTCTATCGCGTTCACAAGGTTTTCTTTCCTGGGGTTATGTTATATTGCTGAAATTGGGAAAAACATCTATAGTCTATACTGCAGTCACAATGTTTTCTGAAAGGTGAGTGTGGGAGGGGGGCACTATTCTCCTCGGTTTTGCATAATCGTCCATGAACTTCCTCTGTCTTACAGGACGTTTTGAAGGCTATCTAACCCCTGCCTACAGGTTTTATAATGTATAGGTTTTATAATGTAAGAGGTAAATCTGCCTGTTGCAGTTCTTTCTTTGGGTCTCAAATAATATACAAATTATTGTTTAGACATTTATTTACATGACAAGCCCATAATCAACCCAATACACCGTCGGATCAGGGGCGGATCCAGGATTTTCAAAAAGGGGGGGGGGGCGTGCTGCACCAAGTTGGGAGTGCGAAGCCCGACCCATGATTTTTGAGTAGACAAAAATGCCCACAAGGACTAATTTCTTACTAGTACTGTAAATCACGATTTCCAACCTAAGCTGTTTTTGTTCTCCTTTCCCGCGATAATATATGGAGCTAAAAATTGTTCGCCACCGCAAAAAATAGAGGGGGCGTGCGCTCTCCTCTGTATCCGCGCCTGCGGATGGTCGTGTTTAATTTACTGAAACAAGATCGTCAATTTAATAATTTAAATTGGAAACTTGCGTGACATATCACACTGCTGTATAATACATACTGAGCGCCATAGAAAACGCATCACTTAGTGTTTCCTATAACAAAATGATCCTATAAACATATCTTATTTATTTTGCTTCTTATTGTGAACAATATTCAAATGGGAACACATCAATAACAACACATTTGTACACTTATGGATGTTTAATCTGTAATCAACGGCACAATGTCACAGGGGTCAAAACCAAAAGAACGACACAGATGTCAGTAGCGCGTGTGTCCTCCACTGTCTCTTACGCACGCTGTACAGCGACGTAGCATGGAATTAACCATCTGTGTCGAACTATCATTTGACGTTTCTTCTGGCGGTAACATTCGAGGTTTTTGCTGGCTCTAACTTTCGAGGTTTGTTCGGGTGGTATAATCGAAACAGGTTCTGTATGTTATTGTCTGGAGATTATAATCTGCTTTTATGTCTTGGTTCTTTTCGATATTTGCGCATATCGAATTGCAACTTCATGAATTATGGCCCTTGATTGTAGGAAAAATCACTTTCTTTTTAGCTTGTTCTCTATCGTATCCCGCCTTGCAGCCGCTGGTTTTATAACCGTGTTGTTTTTCTAATATATTATGTCTATTGTTAATTGTTCCTTTGAAAAGTAAAATGTATTTCTATTTACAATGGAAATAATAATAATAATAATATGTACATTTATATAGCGTTAGTATTCACAGCGCATACAGATAAATTAATTTCATTAATCCTGATAACATTTATCATAAAGATGGGTTTTAAGTCTTGATTTAAAAAAAAAAAAAAAATACTCCTGGAAGATTGTTCCACAGTTTTGGCGCATTCACTGACGATATGTATCCGAATGGTTAAAGCTTCCACCGTGGTCAACACAACTGATGAAGTCTATTTGACCGGAGGTTACGCGAGGGAACATGTATTTGTATATGGTCGAGTAAGTATCTTGGGGCTAAGTTTTTAGTATACATCACAGACAGGACCGGCCAAAGGACTGACCCTTGTGAAACTCCACAGTTTTACTGAATCGTTTCCTATTTAACTTTATCTATTAGAACAGATCGGAGTCTATTAGTAAGGTAAGAGTCAATACAATTTAAAATGATACCATCTAGATCAAAGTCATGTTTAAGACACTCAAGCAGCCTGTTATGATTGATCATGTCTAAAGCTGTGTATAAGCCCAAAGGGGCCAATAGGGAGATACTTCCCGCATCCACAAACAATTGGATATCATTTGTAACTCATAACAGTCTAGTTTCTGTGATGTGTCTAACACGATATGCGGACTGGAATTTATCTATAAGTTGAGACTTGACAGCCTTCTCCGATAGCTAAGAACGAAATGATAAATTGGAGACAGGATGGTAGTTTGATAGGAAGGAAACATCAATATCAAGTTTCTTCAACATAGGCTTAACCACTGCTTCTTTGGGGAACAACGCCACACTTCAAGCTTTTATTATGGATACACGTAATGACTGGAAGAAGCACACCCACGTATTCCAAGAGGACTCTGGTTGGAACAGGGTCTAACTCACAACTTGCAGACTTAGAATCTTTTATTATTTTCAGTACTTGATTTTCCGTATGAAGTTTGAAGGAACAAAGAGACGGTGGAGACGACCCAGGTGTGTGTTGTGATTTATATGTAGTATCATTCTGTACTGGTTTGATCAAGTCATCTCGGATATTATCAGTCTTCCCTTTGAAAAAACTTGCAAAGTCATTTGCCGGAGTGGTATATTCATCTGCTACTGGCAGTGGAGACGAATTTCTTTGTCCTAATAAATCGAAAGGATACGTGAATAAAGTCTTCGAATTTCAGGAATTGCTTAAGATTTGGTTATTGTAATGGGTTTTCACATATCGGAGTTTATTGTTCACATCTGATCTAGCTTGACAGAAAATTTGTCTATGTACTTCAAGTCTTGTCTTCCGCCATCTTCGATCAGCTACCTTACCTTTCAATACATTAATTTCACCAGTGTACCACGAGATGTGGGATTCGACAACTTTGGATTTCCACGGAGCGTGTTTGTCCAAAAGAGATGGAAAGGATGAATTGCACAGGTCAACGAGTTCGTCAACCTTCTGATCTGGCATTTGATTATCTTTAACAGAGACAGACTGAGCCACTGAATATGATGTTTCCATTATTATGAGTGGCATACGTGCTGGATAAGCTTATGAGAATTTTAAAAAAAAAACTAGGAATCTTTTTGGCATATGGTCAATAGTGAGTAAACACTTCCTGTTAATCAGGGCACTTGGGAAAATCCTACTTCCCCCTTCCCAATGGGCTATGGTTAGGTAGTTGGCTCTCAATATTGACAGCAAATAGCTACATAGGGTTTTATATAAGTATACCGGGCACTAGAGGTTGTATATTTGAAAGTTGCCAGAAAATCCCAAAGAGTTTAAAACGTTAAAGTGTTTTATTATTATAATTATTAAAGATACATTATGGGAGATTTTTATAAGGAGTTAGGTATTCTTGCTATAACAGTTCAAAAATAGATGATGAAAGAAGAATATATTAAAAATTTCAGTCAAATTACTTTATTCTGAACATAGTTATCACCACTGTTATTTTTGACTAGACATAGTAGATAACTCCATCTTCACCGATGGCCGATCGTTTGATTGACAGGCGTTAACTCAACCTACATAATTTCGATTATCAAGTAACGCTTTCAATGACTGTGGTACCGTTAGCCTATTCAATTCGTATTACATTTATTTTCTACTACAAATTAGAATTAAGCCTTTTAATATATAGATAAGAAGAGAAAGTCGGCAACAGAATTTTAAAATTTGAAAGGAATGGACCAAATCAATGAGTATTGTAAATAATTATACAATAGCCTACTTCTTCCGTTGCCTGCGTATATTCTTGTACTTTAGGTAGGCCTACGGTGGTCGAAAGAAGGTTTTTAAAGACTTGGATCTAAACGCATTTGTTTACCCTCTTAGCATATAAGCATTCTGTAATGTAACGCACATAATGACATTAAAGGGACAATAACATTCTTGCTGGCTTGGTAGCCCCAGAAAATAAATAATACCCTTATTCTAAGTACTAGATGTTTAAGTGTCCTACCTGTTGTGTAAATTATCCATTACAATCTATTTTACTTGTCCAGAGGGTTCGAAAATATTTTAAAATCCAAGTCACATTTGAAAAGGTTTACGTTAGACTTTTCAAATCAATTGGTTGAATTTTTCCAATTTTTTAAAATAGGTGTGTTAAGATGAAATTTATATCATCATTTAATTGGAATATTCTAAAATAATACGAATTGTTGACCAGAATGAAGATTGGGACATATTATTCAGTTACAACAAGAGTGTTATTGGCGCTTTAAAAGAACCCAAACAGCCAATGAGGTAAAACCCACAGAACGCGGCCTACAAGAGCAGCCGTCACTCCACGTCCACCTCAATTTGCAAGCAAGTTATGATCTAGTAATATCTGTACACAGTTGAAAAATAATGGTGAAACTAAGAAGTTCCTAATGTGCAAGGATGGGCACTCCAGTAAATTCCCGACGAACGAGTGGCCTTCTGGGTGTATATTCTGTATTTGGTTCTGATGTCAGAGAATTTGGACATCATTCAGATGTTTCTCCATCATTGGTTTTTCTGATTAACTTTAAGGTCTTTATGTGCATATATTTCAAATATCACCTTTATAAACGAGCGATGCTTCTATAATATTTCTGTGGGGCTGCATGTAGAATCTGTATTAATCTTTTGGCAAATTATACACTTGTTTGTCTCGGAACAAAGCGTTTTGGGCGGTTTTAAACTCGTCAGGAATCTATCGTGTACAATATCTACTTCAATTGGATATAAAAACGCTTAACTAACTTAAACAGCCGCGGATATTTAAGAGAATATTAATAGCATTTTTGTTGTGAATGTTCTGGGTACCAGATGACCAGAATCAAAGCATATGTTTGCTAAGGTTAATCCTCGGAAATTGTACCAATAAAATAAAACCAAGTACGAACAATCCAAACCATAAGACAGAATTCGAAGTCCTAAAAAAAACGTTATAGGCAAAATAGTGTAATCCGCAAATGGACTGCTCCCCGTGTACAAAATACACGACAAACAGTGGTAACAGGTGTCAGGAAGAGTAAGCTTACCCTGCCGGCGCGCCACACCCGCCATAGCTGCATCCAAACTATTAGACGAAATCTCGGTAAAATAGTGTTATTGGCCAATGGACTATCAATGACAGCCTACACCGGCAGTATTTCTCATAAATAAAACGGTATAGGCAAAATAGTGTAATCAGGAAAAATAGTGTAATCAGCATATGGACTGTTCACCGTGTACAACATACACGGCAAACAGTGGCAACAGGTGTCCGGAAGAGTAAGCTTACCCTGCCTGGCGCGCCACACCCGCCATAGCTGCATCCAAACTATTAGGCAAAATGTCGATAAAATAACGTGATTGGCCAATGAACTATCGGTATGCAAAATGCATGTGATGAACTGTGCTAACGATGTAGTAGACATAATCAGGGAGATAGTATTAGTATACGTGTCAATTAAATATATCTAGAATAATAGCCGAGAGAGACACGTTATATTTACCAATCAAGTCAATATGACGGCCATAAAACTTTTTAAAGGTTTTTATAAGTTTAGTGCGCACGTATCCTTGTAGTTGAAGCTTAAATGACAAATGCCTCGATCTACTTAAAAAATCAAAATAAAAGGAACAAGCTCTCGCGTAACGAATTAGCTGAGACACAAACACTCCATAAGCTGGTGATAATGGAATGTTACTACTAATAAATGGAAAGTTAACAATCGGAAAGTCAAAGTCATCACGTTTATCGTACAATTTAACACTCAGTTTATGGCAATTGTCAAAATCGAGACGCAGATCCAAGTAGGAAGCGTAATTGTCACTGTCAGTGGTGTTTTTAATTTCCAGCTCATCAGGATATATGAATTCGACATAATCACTAAATTTTGGATTATTAAATGATAAAACGTCATTGATATATCGATAAATGAAATAAAAATGTCTGACTAATCGTTTATTTGTTTTTACGAGCGCTTGGATGTAATCGGCTTCGTACGAATAGAGAAATAAATCAGCAAGCAAAGGTGCACAGTTGGTGCCCATGGGGATACCTACCACTTGCTGATATATTTCCCCTCCAAATTCAACAAAGATGTTATCAATTAAAAAATCCAACATCTGAATTATGTTGATGGCGGTGAATTTGTTTTTGGAATCACTGTGATTCTTAACGAAATATGTGGATTTGTAATTAACAACTAAATATTGATATCTAGCAGTTCCCGATTTGGACGAAAAGACACTGTGAATAATGTCTTTCAACCTGGCTTTTAATTTACTATGGGGAATTTAGTATACAAAGTAGAAAAGTCAAACGTTTGAATAGATGTGACTGAAGCAAGGGATCTAGATTGCAAACCATCAAGTAATTCTTTGGAATTTTTTAATATCCACATTTGATTTATACCACTACGAGAGTATATTTTGTCACAGTATTTTTGAATACCCTCTTTAACAGCCGTTAGTATAGATGTCAATATTTTTGAAAGTGGTTTCGTTGAACAACGGGATGAACCTGCTATAAAACGTTGCTTGTAGGGATTTTTATGTAGTTTAGGTATCCAATATAACAAGGGCAAATCTGTATAGGTATCTCCACATGGATCTGTGATTGGATATAATGTCATCTTACATACGACGGGAACAGCATGTAAATCCTGTAGCTAATGAAATGAGTATATTTTACAGGATGTTATGTAATGTTATGTAAATGGCAAAATATGTTCGTATCTTGAATGGCGAATGTTTTAATAGCGAACAGCTTTAATGGATAGACTGGCCTTTACAAATCTTTACGTCAACTTTAAATTTTGTTGTTACTACTGAAATTCATAAATCTCAACTTACCTTTATTTTTTTTAAACAATATTTTATTCAGGTTGTCTGAATGGGATTGGGGAACAGGCTTAGCCTATGTAAAACCCCTCTCCCTAAGTAATTTGTATACATATTATTAATGAAAAATGGGTGTATATACATAGTTAAAATGGCAAACACATACATATCATATAAAACATAATAAAATGGGTGAACATGTACAGTATATATAGTAATTAATAATTATACATATGCAAGTAGAATGAGGATTATTTAATAATAAGCAACATTAGATAGACTAGCCAAGATTATACTGTAATTATACATGAAAATATTACTTCATCGAATTGAGTTTAGAATCTGTTTGACATATTAATAAACTTATGGACCTGGTTAAAAATATTAGTAATGGTTTCAAGACTGTAGGATTTGGAGCCGAATAAAAGACAGTTTATATTTTTAAAATCATACCTATATTTTCCTCTGGATATGTTTCAAAATATGCCTGAAAGAGAGAAATAAATCACAGAATTAAAACAGATGTATTAGACGGCATGCATAATTTGCTAAATGATTATACATTATCTTTCTTTTGTCTGTAAAAACTTAATGATGGCCTTTCTGAAATATAGCTATGCCTGTTTTATTATATCTTTTGCTATGGTACGTTATTATTGCCTGTCATATTATAGAATATACTGCTTTTATTCCTATAGAATGTAAACAAATGTATTTTCAGAATAATGATTAATTTTGTTGCATGCCATTTTTTCGTTTGGTTTTGTTTGGTGGAGGGTGCTTTTGTTTTGTTTGTTTCTTTGGAAACAACAACAGAACATGATTTGTTCACTACATTTAGATAAATAGTAGAAAAAAACAGAGACATTAGGACAAACGACTCCGACCGTGTGCAGACCAATATCCTGTACCTAACGTTTTCAACAAGTCTCATAAAGAAATCCCAGAAAGTATACAGCAAATGTATACTATTTCCCAGAAATTTGAAGTAGAAAAAATGCCACTCGCACCTAAACATAGAATTACAATTTGATTGTAAAGCATTCAATTCCATTACCATTGCCAGTAATTGACTATTCGACGCTGTAACTCAAACTTTTGACTGTTGGGCCAATTCAAGCATTTCTGAAATACTGTCTGTACGGGCACGACCAGATAGGACTCGTCTTTACAACCAGGCTAAACTACCATTACTTTGGGTAATTGAGTTTTTGAACCATTGATAAAATATTCGGGTTTTCAATCGTTCAAGTTTAAATTTTTTGTGACATCAAGCATCCAATATCATCAAAACAATTTCAAGATTTGATTTAGTGAGTTAAAATCCCCGGGTGATGCTGGTTTAAATGAACAGTATAGATGGGAGTAATCGGCGTGTAAAAAGAATGACGAAACCATTTTTTCTTTACCTTTACAATTGTGCCAAGATGTGATATGAGGATCGGACCTAACACTGATCCCTGTGGGACTCCGTATTTCAGATCTGCATTTTCAAATTTTTGTTTCCAATAATAATATATTGTTCTCTATGTCTACGATTATTATAAACTTATCAGTTCGAAGACTGAATCAGCATTACCAAAACCTGAATTCTGATGTAATCAGGACTTAAGTTTAATAGCTAGAAACACTTAAGCGACTTCAAAAATATCAAGAATGGATAATGTCAGTAATGGTGGGCACTACTTCAGCAAGACGGTTTTTATGAGTCGTGTAGGAATGGGGGGGGGGTAGTCGATGCCGGCTAATCTACATATATCTGATATAACTATGACCATTAAACACCATTTCTCTTGCTATCACACATAACTATAACACCAAATATATTTATGCTCGGCAAGTTGGTCCCATTTGTGAAAAATAGTCGGTGTTGACCTTTGCTAGTCTTAATCATGTGCTAATGATGCATGCGTGTAATTTAGTTTTATCCCAGCTGCACTTCAGAATAACCAACCAGGACAAAGAATTACAAATCACCTGATAAACAATCTTTTAAGAAAGAGACCACCTCCAAAACTGAAAGATTCCAACAAGTTTCCTTTTCAACTGTATCACAAAAACATAAAAACCAACCTATATAAAAAAAACTAAAACATTACCATTACTAAAATTTAAAAAAAAAACATAATCCGGAACATATAATTCCAGGCCCATGCCATAGGAAATCCACCACCAGAAACATTTACACTAATTTATATTAGCTCACAACCAAAACTATAAACTCGCTAATTCAAAACTTCAAATAATCAAGACACTGGCCAGGACATTCATAACCAACATCAATTGACAGAGTCCCAAAACACAACCCTGTTACACATGTTTTTGGTAATCCAAACGAACGACAAATTGATTTTCATAGCTATGTGATGGGGTGTTATGTGTTCTAAAAAGAGTAGGTAGGAATTAAGAAGTGATTAGAAAATATTACGATCAGGTCCAAACTATCGCTCCATTTAACTGTAAGTAGTGACCAATTATATTCACGTGTATGGTGTTCTTATTCTTATCTGAGGCCTGGTCAAAATAGAGGATATAGTGTACGAAGCATGACAGCCTTACTCTTTCTAGAACACCCGATAACAAATCTTTGTAGTAATTTTATAATGTATTTATTCGACCTCATATGCATTCGAAATATACACAACTTCTCTTTCGAAAGACCGCCTTCATTAGACCAGTTCGGAGCAGAACAGTGGGACGTAAAACCCCATTTCTTCTCTTTTGAAAGATTATATGAATAAATAGAATACAATTTTAGACCATTGATCAGTATTTGATGTGTTCAGCGTTATCAAAGTGAAAGTGGGCTTTTAGTATTTTAATTCGTGGGATACATTCGTTCTCGTGATCACTGGCTAACAACAATAACAGAATCGTGACGGTTGGCCATAACCATTTTTATCATATAATGTACATTTGTTGAATATTACAAATATCCCCGTGTTGCGTTTTAAATAACCGTCTCATGCCCTAGTAAATAACTTGACGCCATGAGAATGATATTAAAGAAAGACAGAATGTTTCTATACTTAGTTAAATATTGACTCAAGGGATGTTATCATCTAAGACTACCAAGGTTTGTAAATTCGCTTAATTCTTATTTAATTTTCATGACTTCTGACCAGTTACAAACTTTCCTTTTTAAAGGACTTGAATCAAAAGATATTATTACAGAGGCTTCCTTTGTTTATTCATTTCTTGTCTTTACTTTTACGAAATACTGGGTCATCGTTGTCTACGTCTTGACCTTTTTGTTACAGGTGCGTTTTATGATCTTTTGAGCTTGTACTTATTTTTATATACTGGGCATGTTTTATTGTTACAGACGAGTCTGAAGTAATTTATTAAATATTTCTTTTTTTTGAACACAACTATTTGTTGTGTTGTCTGCACGTAATTATTTGGGGATGTTACGACATAAGAACAATGGTGCGCTATAAACACGACGTTGGATTTCAATAATATTCTGATAGTATTCTTTTTGTCGCATAAATCAAAGTTTGAACTTTTGAAGGAAAGAAAGTCTATTTCGCCCTTCACCATGACGATGACTTTGTTTACACAGATCACGGTGGACACAGCTACTCTTTTGATTCATATGTGGTTTGTACAAAATGGTGACATTTCGAGATATTTCTCTCTGTGGAAGTCTAAAGTTATAATTGTTAAACAACTATTAGCCTAACACATATCTAAGTAATATGTATTAATTGATTGCTTTTCTTGGGTATAGAATCGTACTCAAACTAAAAATGGTGTCATTGTTGAATGATGCGTAGCAAAATAAAGTAAATGAGCTAGGAAATTAGGAATTTTAGAATGAAATGATGATTACATTATTGTTTTTGGCAAAACTGATCATCATCACATCATTTCTGTCATGTTACAATACCCCATAGTTTCTGGGCGTGGCTGTGGAAGGTTATGAGCTATGCAAATATCAGCCTACTCTTTACTGTTCTATTGCAATTGCGCCGCCAACGAAGAATTAACATTCAACGAAATGTCCATAACGATAAAAGAATAAACATGAATTGTTTGTAAAATAAAAGGGTATGGTTAAAATCACTGGAAATATATTGGCAAAATAGGAATATACGTCACGCGATAGCGGCCATATATGATATCTTCCTATCGTAAATAAATGGGTATGATATTATTCCAAAGAAAACACGTGCCAAATAGGGCTCTAAAGCAGTAGATGGTGTTTAAAGGAAAAGATAACGTAAGTTGCAATGGTGCTATATAGTTTTGAAATAATTGAGAAAAAGACGCCAAAATCCTTATATCATTCATAATTTTTTAATGTAAGGACCCCGTTTGCTTGAACATATAAATTTCTCCTACGAGAAGATGGGTTATTGACCAAATACGAAGTGTATGAAGCTTCTATTTTATCTAAGTCGTATCTAATTTGTGACAATTTATTGAAAGATAGGTTGACAGGCAACGAAACATACGCCCACAACAGCTCAGTCGTCCGGGCAGTCAACAAGGGCTGTCGCATATTTTTTCTTTTGTCAGTAAGGAGAACGTTTACAACACATGAAAATCTTATCAGAAATGGTTAGAATTGTTTCCATTGTTTGCCTCATGGCCTTCGTCCACAATATATTTCAAAGTGGTCAAGGGCCATAACTCTGGCAGTAATCATCGGATATCGCTGAAAATAGGTTTCTTCATTTCATGACCTTTAACACTGTGTATAAATTTTATGTCAATCGGATATTAACTTTCGCTTCTAGAGCGTTCACAAGAAATTGTGGACGACGGAACGACGGACGGACGGGGCGACGACAATATACGACCACATTTCCATGTGGGCGTTTAAAAACTAACCAGATTAAAATATATACATAATATATATTACGAAATGTGAATGTTGATAATGTAAATATTGATCTTGTAGATAATTTGATCTCTGATTCGTCAAATTAAATAAAACCATCCTTTAAAATGTTTAAGAATAACCAAGAATGCAAGTTTGAGCGCAGAGTTGTGGAAAAGCAAAACGCCCATAAACAAATGAATGAAATGGAAAGGGATTTGAAAATGTCTTGCTTTGTTGCACAACCTGTACAAACTAAATCTTCACAGGTTGGATATGCAAGAAAATATTGCAAAATTCTTAATAAAAATAATAAAAGCAATGTCGAAACTGAAATGCTACTAAAGTAACTTTATAACTATTTTAGTGACAATAATACAGACAAACTGCCAACTGAAATAATATGTTTATTTCTACAGGTCTTTTTTTATTTTAGACGAGAAATTCCAGATATATTTTAATGAATACAATTTTTATGGAAGTCTCTTTCAGCAAGTTATTCTTGACTCGGGCAATCTGAAGCATTGTGATACGTTTTCAAAGAAATACGAACCCACAGTTGACAAACATCAGTGACATATCTATCAAAAGAGCCGATAACATTACCTCTTAAGAGTCCAATCCCAATCCTCGTCGTGGGAGGCGGAAGAATATAATACTAACAACAGGGATATGGTAAGCTGCCTGCGGGGCCAGCAACTCTACCACGTATAACTTATCGCTACAGAAAGTTTCACATAAGATATTTCATTTGGGTTGACGAACCAGGAAACTAATTTGGTATGAGGGTCTTCCTCGGGACCTCCTTCACGGATTGGAACTCCCTAATTACTGGTGATCATCACTCAACTTGTGTTGGACTAATCCTTAAGTGAAAGGCTAGAGTCAGTTGGTAAGGGATCTTTGATAAGGTACCAAAGACAGATAATACACTCGTTATGGGGAACATACCAAAGTTAAAAAACAAAAACAGCATTAAAACAATGTGAGCACGAAAAAAGGGCACCGAGGGTAGAAGGTCAAAATGATTTCGAGAAAACCTATGTATTAACCGGACAATTGTCAGGGAAGGCGTACTGACAAGGAAGGATAATCCTAACAAGATGAACAGCACGACTATGACGGGATCACTTCCACGGACACCACCACGGACGTGGATATCAATCCCGAGGTAATCTTGAAAATCAAGATCGGAATTACTTGACCTCCAGATGAATCCCTTGGACTCCATCATAATACACGAGAAATAAATGCTACACCAGAGTTGAAAATGGTAAAATTTGTGAAGTTACCAAAACGGGATAACTTGCCGAATGTCAAAACTGGAGATGAATTCGAACCATTCAGAATATACAATCAGGGGATGACCCAAAAAGTGGTGGATGCACAGATTGATAATGAACAAGCGGAATTACGGCATTGTAGTATATGAAACAATCTGTCAAATAATTCAAAATACAGATATACATGTATTCTAGTCGTTTACAGTAGGCGGTGGTACCACCACTAATCTTTTCATTGGTATAGATTTGGTCATGAAAACAACAATGCAAGTAACCTATTTGAAATGAAATGAAATGAAAAAAAATGGAGTTTAAAGTCTTACTATTCCGCAAAAGGCTATTAGAGAGTAAACACAAATAATGAATAATAATGTCAAAGTAATTGCACACAGGTTTGAGTGAATAATACACTAAAAGTATACAGAGTAAAGAAATACTGAATTATAATGTCAAAGTAATTGCACACAAGTTTGTAGTAATTAGAATAATGGCTTGACTCTTATGTTTTATGTATCCCTTTGTCGCGGATAAGGTTTGGTGTGTATCTGATATGTATAGCATCATATGGGTATGGGGAAATTAACTGTCAAGGTTTTATATGACTCAATTCCACGTCCTTGGTTAGACTGGAGATTTTGGGCTACGACTGAACTGGTAGTAGGTAGTAAACGATTTTGACTTACGCTGGGTAATTCTTTGTCTAGAGTCTGTCTAGTTCCTCTTATATATTGACTATTACAGGAACAGGCAATTACATAGACACAGTCTTTTGGAGGTGGTGCTTTGTTTGAAGGAAGCCTACCATTCGCCTTAAGGATGCCTTTAAGGGTTCGTCCTTTGGAGAAGGTGACTGGGGGTGGGGGGGGGGGTCTCCCGAGGTTATTCGATAACTTTCCTTGAAATGGTATAGTGATTCTTGTCCGGTTTTTGGTGGTTTAGCAGTTTATGTGGTTTAATGGTTTTCTTCACAAACTGGTTTGGATAGTTGCTGTATGTGAGGTGGAATCTTTGCTGCAGTTGGTGACGGCACGGGACGCTAGAGCGCCTATGGTAGTTTCCTTTACAATGTGTGATTGGTTCGACTTAAAGTTAATATATTGGTCGGTTGTTTTCGCTGTTGACGTGGATCTTCGTTCTGTTGGAGCAATATTGTTGGTTGCACTGGTGAGGTTGATAGAGTACTCTTCTCAGAGCTTCTCATGTAGATCTCGCTAAGAATGGGCGAGATAACGGGCTTCCCATCGTTAGTCCATGTCTTTGTTAATAGTAATCTCCTCCCCAGGAAAAGTAGGTAGAATCTTTACAAGATTTAGTGAGAATAATTATATCTTCAGTAATAAGGTTATTGAGTTCTCCAAAGACACGATTCTGTGGCGTAGTGCTGTTAAGGATTCGTCACAGTGGTTTTTAGTGAAGGGATCTATGCCATCACGATATGATAACATTTGTACATAGTTTGGTAGGTCTTGAAGTTTTTCACAGAAATCTTTAGGATCTTTGATAAATGACGGGGCTTCTTTACCTAATGGAGAAAGTAGATTTGACAGGTATTGTAAAATGCAGAGTCTCTGGAGCATAATAGAAGTCTGGCTTTAAAGGAGTTCTTGTGGGTTTTAATTGTAGCTCTGGCGGATGGAAACGTAAGATGGGGCGGCTTAGGTTTTGTAGAATAGGGAAGGTGTAATTCGCTTCTGCTCTTCACAGTTCATTAACTGGGCGGTATGGTTGTCAGTATAGCTGTTTGTTGGGTCCACCCTTTGGTTGGGACCTCCCTAATCTTTCTGAAGGTGGTGCGATCTGTGCGTAGGTGGGACACAGTGTCAAGTCAAGGTAGTCAACTTTATCCATAATTACAATAGATTTCCCTTTGTCAGTAGCTATGGTGATAGTTTGGTCTTTCTTCATTTCTTGCATGGCAATCTTTTGGGGCTTGGTAAGATTGTCCGTATGTCGCTGCGTTTTTGATTTGGAAATTAAGTCAGCTATTTGATGTCGAAGGGAATCTGACTCATACCTCTCTCAATGTTAGCAATGAGCAGGTCTTGGTTGGCTGGGCGGTTGGTTGGTGCGAACTTTAAATCTCGGTATAAGAATGTGATTTGGCCATCTGTCATGCAGTGGTTACTGAGGTTGATAACATATTACTGTATCGAAAGGTAAAATTAGCTACTTTATAATTTGTGTTCTTGGAAGCAGAATTAATTTTAGATCAATTAATGTGCACTGGCCATGATTGGGACAAGATCAGTTGCTATTGGCAAGTCAATCCCTAACCTCAAATATGTCGTTATCAAAATGAAAATGTATAACGTTTTGGAAAGCAATGGTTTAATGTCTTACGGGTAACTAGTCATCAAGTTTATGCCTTTCCCAAATGTACCATTTAAGTCTTTCGAAACAAACCAATCTAGAGAATCTTTGAGATCAAAACGGTTCTATTCTTGAGCATTATGATTTTATTTTTGTCAATAATTAAGAAAATCGGTTAATACCAGTACAAATACAAGTGTTGTACACCAACTGTAAAATGTATAGTTTCGATAAATCCGCTATGAATCCGCTATAAGTCCATCTGCAGTGCTAATATTTCAACAGGCGTTAGGGTGCAGATGTAATTAGTAGGACTTATGAGTCCTAAACTCAACTCCAATGTCAGTGATAATATTTCGGGTAAATGCAATGTGTTTGAAGAGTGGTCAAACATTCCGATGCAGATGTAATTTTTAGCAGTTGGTGTGGGGTGGCCCTTTCGGGTTTTATCTAAATTATAATTGACTCTATTGGGCAAAAAACCTCCACATTTGTCCATTCTTCACAGTTAATTGACCAGGTTTATGAGCATTTTCATTTCAGATTTGACGTTTAAGATTCCTGAGCAGGTTTCTTGGTTGTTCTTGAATTTGCAGCCCACAGCGAAAAAGTTTTAATAAAGTTGTCAATAAATTATTGTACCCTTAAATATTCTAGAGTACCGTGGTGGTTTGATATTTTATTTTAACCAGAGGTAAGAATTTGTAGACGGTTGTGGGTTACATCTTTGAATGGTATCCAATATCTAGTGTGTCTTTATGTGTAAAAATGATTTTGTATAAGGGTCCATGAATCAGAGAAAAGGGTCCCATTGACATCAGTGCATTTGTCCAATAGGAAGACAGATCTTACACGGGGGATCACATGAATAAATGGGTAAGACGCTGGTCGCTAGCCTGGAGGTCGGGTGACGTGCACGTAAAAGATCCCTCGGCAGTTGGAATTCGATATAAGATTAGGCCCGGGCAAAAAAATCCCTCTTAGCATACTGTATGCGGAAATGCGCAGGCCAATTTCCCATTTGTTTTATTAGCTTTGTTTAAGCAATAGATGTTATTTACGTCAAGCTTTTTGGGCTATCCTAAGTAAAGGTCTCTTCATGACATCATACCTATCATACTTCTCTTTTCTCATTCCAAATCATACAATGCTCCAGAACGTCTTTATTTTATATGCACAACTTAATATATTATATTGTTGCCTCTTTCCCGATCATACAATGCAGCTCATGTACTTTAATTTATTGTTGTCATGTTGTAACCTTTACTTGAAGAATAAATAAATAAATACTTGTGGATATCAACATTCCCCTATGTACTATCAGAATTTATCAGGCCCGAGATCAGTTTATTTAATATTATATGTACGTTTGTTGGTTATTACATTCAATGTCTGTGTATACTGTGTATCATATAGGTGTTGCTAATTAGGTGTGATGTCATCCTCATAAACTTATTGTTAGTTATCGAGGTGACCAAACCGTAGCGGAGAGCGTTCTGTCCACAAGTAATATTTTTCCAAAAATATGAATTTTTACATGACCAAGAACAATTAAAATTCAACCATTTGCTTTGCTAAAACATACATTATGCAAGATTTAAATCTACCTATTGCAGGTCTTTCTTTAGGCCTGAAATGTTATCTAAATTATTAACTAGTCATTTATTAACAAAACAAGACCATAATAAACACTCGATGGCATCGGATATTCGAGATTTTAACTAGGTTAGGAAAGGTTCGCCATTTAAAAATTTAATTTAAATATGGGAAAGCGAGGCTAAGTCTCGAATATTCCAGTGCCCTGGTTACCACAATGCACACATCTTGTCAAAATCACAAACAGTTGTAACTTTGCTCAAAATGTAGTAATTTGAATGAAATTTTCAATATTTTTACTTTACATTATCTATTTTTGAGCTATTATAGCAACAATGGCCAGTTCTTTATCTTAGTCTTACATAATTTATCTTTAATTCTATTTAAACAATTTTATCCAACAATTGAAATAACGTTTCAGTTCATCTCTAGAGGCCCTCCAGCTGGCGAAAATCCCTGCTGCAGCCTCTAAAGCCCGTGGATGATATTGATCTGGACACAGTCAATATTTTTGCAAGTCAGAAAGCTTGAAAGAAACTTATTATATGAAATATGTTGCATGTCCATTGTCTCGTAATGGATTGATGCGGTATTTTTTACTTGTGGTATTGTTTCCAAGGAGTGTGTGATTGATTAATGCAGTGGTTCTCAAGCAGTGTGCCGCAAAATCTTCCTAATAGTGCCGCGAAATTTTGAACGGCACACTGAGAAAATGCGAAAAACCACATGATCCTGATTGAGTATTCACTGAAACTTCATTGCTCTGTTTTTCTTTATCTAGTTTGGGTCATTCCATGTGTCTATGACTAGTCTGTGTCTACGGCTGTATGCCGTCTATGACTTACCATGTTTTTATTTTGCAAAATTCAAATATTTTTCCTATATATTTAGCCAGGTGTGCCGCTATTTTTTCATGTATTCCAAGGTGTGCCGTTGGCAAAAAAAAGGTTGAGAACCACTCGGTTAATGAGAGCAACACCGCTATAAACCTCACTTTTTATGGTGTTTGCCACTAATCCGGTTGATACAGAAGCTGAGGGCGTTAAACCCAATTCCGTTTGTTTTTCGACAGATGTTGACAACGAAATCATCGGTCACAGCTTGTTCCTAAACCCACAGGAAAGTGTTCTAAAGCTCAACTACGTCATTTGGGTCCTTCGGTGTGTCGCCTCGCTTGACCGATCCCTTAATCAATGCCTGCTTGTAGGATATGTTTTTGTTTTGTTCCCTATAAATTGTCTCCAAAACCAGAAAATACATAACAACATCAATATGGATTGAAATTGACCCATATTGTAATTTGATTCGTGTTTTTAATTTCAAATATCATGGAAAATATTGAGTTTGAGGTTTAGTTCTTCGAATAAAGTCTAATCACGACCGTTGGGTGATGGCATGCAATAACAGTCTGGGATGCGTTGTCACCCTACTAATAGCTAAGGTATAGCGTCCAGCAACTTATCCCGCCCCCCTTCCCGACCCGCCCCTAGCTCGATTCAATCATTCAAACTGATCCCGCAGTGAATATTCGCTTAGCCGCTACAATCACTGATAAGCATGACATCGACGAGGCTTAATGAGTAGGGCATATTAACTTTTTTACTCCGACAAATTAAATTCTCAAACATTTTTTTGAGGTAAAAGAAAAATAAATAAAGACGTTTGAAGTATTTGTACTTAAAAAATATTTCCTATTTAGTGTAAATGGGTATTAAAATGAGTAAAATGCATCATTTTGCCCGAAGCAGTTAGGTGTTAAGTAAACATTGCACGAGCCGTTGAGCCAATGACTGGCGCTGCCTGCAGTCAACGCACGTGTTGTGGACAGTCATCTGTTACAGAGTTAATTCGTAAGTAATTCTCTGTGAAACAGATTGTCAATCATCAATTCGGACCTATCACCCATTCACGATCACGTGACGCACTCGTAATGGAACGGAATTTCTGGATTTTTGAAAAATCTAGTATGTTTAGATTATGGATTGGAATATATTGTTTGACCGACCATAGAACTTTTGCGGATGCCGCCATTTGAACGTAATCCTTGACAGATGGAATTCGATATAATGGTAGCCAGAGTGTCGACGTGGTATATGGCCGTCCGTCTTCATTAGTCCAGTCGGGGAAAAAAGTAAGGCGTTAAAGCCCATTTCATTTCCATATGTATATCACGTGTGCGCTATATCATAAAGCCTGTCATTGAGTCAACTGGCGTGGTTTCGAATCCCCGGTTGTATGTGACAAGAAGGGTCGCCTGTCCAACCTCGTGGGTTTTCTCCAGGTCCTCCGGTTTCCTCCCACTGCTAAAGACCCTGCGAATTATTGAAATGAAACTTAAAAAAACATTTGTTGGTTTGTGTCGAATGAACGTTAAACTCCATTCCTCTCTTTCTCTCTCTCCCACCGTTTTCCATGTAGGCGTTTTTGCGGCGTTTCCTCGCGCATCTTCGCTCTTTACTTGGAAAACGGACCTTTGGGAGATAATCTTTAATGCCACCATTTGGAAACAATGTTATTGGTTGAATTGTTAAATTATCATTGACTGATGTGGGGTTTGAGATTTTATAGGGCGGTTCACAATTATTTTATTTTCATTTAGTTTTTGGGTCATTCCATATGGGGTTCTTAAAATAAGCCACCACAACTACACTGTAACAAAAATAGCCGTGAAAAAACGGAAAAAATTCCGGAAACAAAAATTACCAGGAAAATTTTATCCGTATTTGTTTTTCCTGTAATTTACAGAAATTCCCTCAATTAACGTAAATTCCATTTTCAAATCAATATTTCATAGAATGTGCGAAATAACTTTATTCCGCCGAAGTGCTAGCGATATATTTACGTAACCTCTCTCCGCTAAGATTTATTAGAATACCCTCATCGAGAAAAGACCGTATCTATCAACTAATAACGGTCAGTGTTAGGACCGGTTAGAGGCTTTCAATTTGCAGATATGTTAACTCTGCCATAGAGACAAACCGGTTTACACTGGCCAATCGGTTAAATTATCCAGATTTAAGCGTGCTTGGTTACCAGACAATACAACCTATTATCGTGAGCGATGAAAATTGTATTTACACATTTATGAAAATACTTACAATCTGATTACCGGATGATGAATGTTAAAAAACTTTATAGATCTTATAAATAATGGAAATTAGATATACATGACTATTAATATACCAAACTCTACACAATATGATCCTTCATATTATGGTTAATAAATTGAAATGAATACTATAAAATGATACTTATTAGGAATTATTATATATGTATATGATTTCTTATCGTTGCATTTGAAAACAGAAATAGTCCGTTATATAATGGAATGAAACATTTTATTCCTGAATTTCACGTAACTTTCCTGTCATTCCACCGTTTATTCCGTAAAATAACAGAATTAAGTCCGTTATAGAAGGGAATAAAATATTCTATCCCCAAATTTCACGGAAGTTTCCTGTTTAATACTGGATATTCCACAGAATTACATAAAACACGTAATTTGAAGAAATAATTCACTCTTTTAACACAATTTCTCAAAATAATCCATCAATTAACAGAAAAAATGTGTTAAACTACGGAATTCGGCGACATAAAAAACGGACATTTTTTACAGTGTAATGAATAATTTTAAGCAATAGTAAAATGATATTCAACTAAAGTGTAAAGGCATTTAAAAATGCTTTTACACTTTAGCTTGACATTTTTCCTTTATTTAAATTTTACCAGTTTTACCTCTACGCGCAAAAATGAAAACATATAATATATGAAAATGTACACTTCCATATTCAACTTTCTGTAGTATTTGAACAGGCGTAAACATCCTCCATTTTCATATGTCACGCGTTTTAATGTTGAAAAGAGGATACTAGCCAACTGTCCACATTGATAATTCCTAGACCTATTAAAGCACGAACGGAGAAAGGTAAATACTGAATAGAATTTAAACAATACACAAGAGGAAATTTGGCGAGGTCAAATCTGCGATGTATAATGATATTTTGTCAAAAGAAGCTTTGATACGTTATGGAAACCGGAATACAGGCGTCCAAACCATAACGTTTTATGAGTGAACTGCACCAATAAATCAGATCTGTTAATATTAAACCCGTGGACAGCACAGGACAAATGGTAAACGTACCAAAGATAACAGATAATTTAGAGTTTGACCATAATTTTATCAGAATCTTATGATATTAAGTCTATTAGTTGTGGTGACTGTTATTAAGACACTCGTCAGAAACGACTTGAAGCTAAATGAAAATGACTGTGTAGATTTATGAACTATGTAATTGAGTTGGGTCTTTTTTCATGCAACCCATAACATTGTTTACAATTACCTGGCTAAGGTCATTGACTCTGTTGCAATACAAAAGAGACCCTGAATTTTAAATCACAGACCATTTATTTACATATGGACTTAAAAATGTAAGGAAACGTAACTTTCATTTTATAAACCAAAACAGGAATTTCAAAAGACACAGGAACTATTTCGAACGATTTGTATCATGCGACTAACAAACTTCCATGTACAGTCTACGTACCTAACGCGACAATGTTACACACTCTTTGAATCCACAGCGAAAGAAATTTGTGATTTCTGCGTATTGTGTCTAGTCCGTAGATTTGTTTTTGTGTAAATTAGATGTGGTGCAGCCCCCCCCCCCGGACTTACTTTTGGTGTTGTAGGTTAATCGATTTAATTAATTTAATGTATTCTTAAATGACGTTCGAGGCTAGCCTAAAATTTAATTGCTAATATCTAGGTTCAGAGTGAGCAATGTTCTGTTTTGGTTATCTATTTTTTTAAAACTATTTTAGCGAGAACTGTTACCACTATCTAATATTACCTAATGCCCCTTTAATATTGATATTTATTGGATACCAAAGGTTCATAAGTTTACATCCGTTAGAATTCCCGCAGACCATATCGTCTAGAAATTGTCAAACTAAATCTTCAACTAGATCAAGCCTTGCTCCAATTCTTACCAAATGATAATTATGAATTATGCTTTCGCGAACATGAAAGAAAAAATAATTATAAGGCAGCTAGAACTCTCTCTGTCTCTGTCTCTGTTTCTCTCTCTCTGTCTCTCTCTCTCTTTTTGTTCTTGATTTTTTAATATCAATATAAATTTAATGTGGGTATTTTCTACAAACCAACAAATTTTGTTTGTTTTAAAAGTTGTCATAAATTTGGTTTGATTTAAAAGTTGTAAAATACTGTATCTGGTATAACTGTTTCTATTTTTAATGTATTCTTATCACATGTACTCCGATTTTTAATAATATGTAACGATAAAGAGCTATTTCTTCCCAGAAATACACATACGTTTAGAAACTTAATTGTATGAAAGTGTAATTGTTCCAAAATAGTATCGTGTATACATATCTAGGTATTATTCTTAATTTAGATGACGTGATAAATGAAACCCAGCTAAGTATATGTATAATCGTTAAATTTCAATCAGCCCGGTGGGTTTTTGTAAATTTGAAATTATTGTATAATCAAGACATTTAGCTGGTGGACTATAATGTGATTTGGATCAGGCCAAATGCCATAACATGCTTTTATTATAATACCTATAGTTAATTTCAAGTTTAGGGGGAAACAACCAGCAATGTTTCTAATCTATTTTATACCAGCTTAAATTTGATGGCTTTATATTTTACGCATGTATATCAGTTGAAAAAAGTTGGGTGTACGTGGTTCTAAATGTCTTCTAATGCACAGATAATATAATTCTGTTGCTATATCTTTAGAGTACAGAGACGTTTTAATTGTCAACAGCTTTAAGGATTGAAATGCAATTAACTGGACATTCCAAATCGTACTGATAACCAATGAATGAGCATGAAGTAACGTTAACCATTTAACGTGACCTACAACAAGGTAGTTGATTATTACTGACCTCGTGTCGACTTGCACATAATCATACCCTGTCCCCTTTAAACCAAGTGTACTAATAGTAAAACATCACTTCATACAGCCAGCATACCTCCATGTTCTCGTGTTCCTTTACATTTCTAACATAGGTCACTACTCAACTTTTATTTACCATTAACATTCAAAATGTCATAAAGCTATTTTTCGGAAACGCTTCAATGTTTTCTCAAAACATCCACAAAATGAGTCGTCTCAAGTGTGTTTTATTGTCTAAGAAGGCCACATTTTAAATTGTGCTTCGATTTCAACCTGCTGCATTAAGCTGTCACGGAATTACCTACATGCATTACCTAGGATGCGTCATTTGTTACATACGTTTTTCGATATTTTTTATAATCAATGTGCATAAAAGAATTATCAGATATAAAGATATATTTAAATTCATTTAAAACTTTTTTATAGACCAGGGAATACCGGGTGAATAAACTGAAGTGAATTAAAATGAATTATGAATATACTGAGGTCATCTCGTAGAGAATGTTGAGAACCAGATATCAACATATCTTATCATGTTTCTAAACATCTTAATCACCACCAAGTGGTAATGTTGTCATGTGATCTGCCATGAAATTCTTTTACGGTATAATGATACAGTTCCGGGATGTATATTGCCGTAACAATTTATGTTTGGTTATTACGAAATAGTACCCGCTGTCATGTTTTACTCTTATCTTACGTGCACTCCTTCACGATGCCATATTTTTCAGATTTGAATATCATAAAACTTAAAAAAATAAACTTGTTTCACCTATGAAAAAATAACAAGGAAATTGTTCTATAGATAACAATACACTCCTTTTAGTTGCATTAAATTAACTGAATGGATAAGATACTTTAATCTCTAGTTAAAACTAACAATATTAAGGATGTTTTAGGCATTGTTTATATTGTGGGTGTGTTCGTGTATCAATTAGATAGAATACCAGCGTGATGGTAATTTTAATCAACTGTACATGTAACACATCGTACAACATGGGTAATCCCATTCTCATTCAAAAGATCAGTTATTATATTGTCTTATAAAGTGTATATTATTATATTAAATCAAATAATTCCACTTTGTAAATTACTCGTTTTATTTACATGAATATAGGTGCGATAAAAAATATTTTTAAATACCTTTTTAAAGACATAAGAATGTTTTGTGTTTCGATTTTCATAGTATTTTAAGAAAAAAAGATATAATCTACAAACTAACTTACCGTTAATGATTTAGAAGTTGCAGTCAATACACTGAGTAAAAATAAAAGAATTACCGCCAGTATTTTCATTTTGGTTACTGAAATAATCATAGGCACGAATTAGTCAATCTAATGGTTTATATAGAATTAACACGAGAACGACTTTTGGGGTCTAAAATACTTCTTAAGGAATGACTAAGGAATCAACGTATTTTTATATTTAGATATTTAGTCATGATTTATTCCTTCCTTATATCAAAGTTTTCACAGACCATGTTTTTCATTAAAGCAACATATTATATTAAATTGAAGAATGAATTGAACTCTGTATCTCGTAGACTGTAGACTAGAATAAAATAAATATGTGAATGAACAAGATGTAGGCGTGTAAATGAACCACTCGTATTTCATCCAATTTGTAATAGACACATCATAATAATTATAGGTAATATAAGTAACACATTATGGCTATATATTTCTAGTCTTAAAGCTGGGACGTTTTTTGAATCTATCCAAGGACAGCAATATTTAGTTGAATCCTGATAATGGCTGATCATATGAATGGGGCATTACACACATATAATAAACTCATAGGGGGAGGGGAGGGGTTGAAAGATATATGAATCTGAACAATATTAATTATTTATAAAAACTGACGTTATAAGATTTAGTGAAAACGTCATAAGAAGAGATCGGCACGATAAGACTTATCAGATTCCCTGACAACTATCTAATATCTGATTCCAGTGCAGAGCACCCGTTATTTATGTGAGAAAATGACATCTGTTGCCTTCCAAGAAATACGCACTGCTGTGATTCGAGTTGACAATAAATCATGAATCGTCATTGATCTGATCAAGAAAGTACAATATGTTTTGTCTGTGTTAATTATAATAATATCAACTTTTAAAAATCCAAGTTAGATCACGAATGCTGGCATCTTTAAATGAACGCGAGCAAAAAGTGATATCCCGCCCATATCAACTTTCACCTATCATCTGTTTACAATTTGTTCATTATAGAAAAACTCTCAGATCCGGTTCTATTTCATGGTTCTATTTCATGGTATACTCGAAATTGAATTTCACTGAATATAATAATCAGATATAAAACCTTCTCAAACAAGTTGAAATTGTAATTAAAATTGCCTGGCGTGGAGGATGGTAAATCCCAACCATACCCATCAATATCTATAGATATAGCCGTATAAACAAATGACTATTTCACAACGTCCAAAATCAATAAATAATTATAATGTAGATAAGTCGAATTTAATTTTAAATTTCGGCAAATAAGGGGAGAAATACACGTTTTCATATAAATGAAAAAAATACAGGGACATTAAACTTACCGTTTTAAATATTGATAATACACAAAATATTCCACTAATATCCTTAATCCGCAAACTGTGGATTATTATTATCCAATGTTCATAAAAGTAAATCTGGCTCCCACTTGTTTGTAAATACGATGTTAAAATTGTTACTAAAACAATAAATCCAATTATTCTTTTAAAATATTGTTCAAATAATCCATCGTTATGATAAAAAAAAACAATTGTTAAGGATTCCGAAGCGGTGTCCAAGATTTGAAAAATGTTTCAATAAATGTCTACAATCCACAACTAGGTGCCAAACTAACGTCTGGTTTATTTAACTCATTAGAAATTCAACTCTCTTCTATGATCTGAGGTAGAGAAAAGCCAGCCAATGTATAGAATGTATCCAAGCTTAGTATGAATACGCTGTATTGACTTAGGACGAAGCCTTAATTTGAGTCGACTGATTTCCGTAAACACTAAACGAAGGCAAAGCGTAAATTTACGACACAAACCTGTATTTAAGGAGAGATGAAAAAGGTTGTTGTAGGATGGTGTTTTGTTGGCAGACTACCCATTCCCTCAACATTAGCCCCACCCTATCACTATGGTGTTGTTGAACAGGTCGATTTTTGGCGGTTTTGTTTTCATGTCACATCGTCACTGAACAGACGATAAAAACTACCTAAACAACGAGATTTATGAGAATTAGAGAGAAAGTTTTCTAGAGATTAACTTGTGATCCTGTTGGGGTTATAGCATCCGTCACAGCTTTGTCAATGTCTGTATGTCCCGTCTACCCGGCACCGACTATCAACGACTGTGTTTGTCTATCAGAGCAAAAACTTGTCTAATACTTTACGTTTGCGATTCTTAGCGTTTATATATCATGGAACAAATTCAGTGTAGATGGTAGGTACAGATAATATAAAAGAGCACACTCGGCAGCAAAGGTTGACACTGGGCGTAAAATTGCACAACTTGTGAACTTAATTTCAACATTTCCTGACAGCGAGTGAATGTGTATTTTGAAGTATTAATATAGGAACTCTGTGATCATTTCATTAGCTGTATTGTATTTATTTTCAATGACTTTATAATAAAATATGACTTTCATTGTTTTCATAAAGTGCGACATCGCATAGCCCAATTTATCTGTAGACAAATATATGTCGACTGAAAAACGTTTGGTAAAAGCGGTGGGGAAGGGTATCCAATCAGTATAATAAATAGATCGGGTTCCGGGGAGCATTGTTCTGTGAACATGTATTCAATTATTAATAAGGCATTTATTAGGGATACATTATGGGAGATTATAAAGAGTTCACTGTTCTCGCTAAATGGTTAAAACAATATATAATGTAAATAGAATATGATGAAAGTTTCAGTCCAATTGTTCCACTCTGAACAGAGATATTACCTTTTGAATTTAAACCTAGCCTCGATCATCATTACTAAAGTTGGTACGATAAAAACATAGTCTCGATATCCACTGGATTTTATCATCAATGAGCGTTGGGTAGCAGATCGGATTCAAATCCAGTGAAAACCCGACACATAAGATGACATCGAGAGTTGATTATGGTTTGGATAAGTTAATAAATATCTAATTAATATATATCATTTTAAACCTAAAGAAAGGCATGCAATAGGCAGATGTAACTCTTGCATAATGTATTTTTAACATGACAAGACCAAAATCAACTCTCGATGCGATTGATTTAATTCCAAAATGGAGAAGCAGGACTAAGTCCCGAATAACCAGTACACATCAATGTCAAATCTAAAGTGATAACGTCGCTTAGAATAAAGTAATTTAAATGGAATTGTCAATATATTCATTTTGCATTATCTATTTTTGAACTATTACAGCAGGAACGGTAAGTACTTTATCCAAATCTTACATAAGGTATCTTTAACAATCGCTGAATTATTTTATGTCATGCCATATTTCAGCTTTCTAGCGAAATCAAAAAATTTGCGAAAAACGAAAATTACGACATAGTTGATAATTTGGGAATTTATTATTCATGTTATCTTTAGAGGTTGAAAACGGACCACGTCATAGGGAATTGAAAGACATATCATTTCAACAATTTCATGTCTATGCTCTTAATTTATATTTTCGTCTCCACCGAAGTTATTCTATAGCATTACAATGTGAATCATTTTTCTGCACGTGGATGTTTATTGATATTTTCTCGGCACATTTTCTGATCGTCCTTAAATTATTTCTCGTGAATATTGTAATTACTGCAATACTGGCGTCCAGATTTTTGTGAAACATTACAATATATGTGACATCCCAGAAATCATACTTTTGAGGTTAGTCCTACGTCTAAAGCCGAAAGAAAAGGAAGACAATATCAATAATCAGGTTTCAGTTCATCGAAGTGGTTCCAGGGTTTCTTAAATATTGTAGTAAATGACTTTTATTATTTCCCATTTCAGTGTGGATGTATAATTTCGTCATCCATGCCCGGCCGTCCGTCACTCAACAATTGACTAGTTGACAGAGAAGCTACATAAGCTATAGTTTTTAACAGATTTGTTTTTCAAATTTGGCGTGAAGCATTGGGATCATGAAAGCCATTGAAAGGATGAAACCTCTTGATATTTCGTGGTCAGCTAACTGTTGTTCTAGAGTTATTACCCCTATTCCGAAATTCTTGTTAACGCGATAGACGATATAGTATTTAACAAATTGTTTTTAATTTGTGTGAAGCGTATGGGTTACGAGAGTTCGAAGGGTTGTTGTGAAAAAATTGTTAACATGGTCCGAGAGGAAGAACTCTATTGCAACCTTTCGTTCAAAGGTACCCCGTCCAATTTTCCCGAAACCATGTAAAGGTGATAGAGGCTACAGTTTAAATGTATTTATTTCAAATTTTGTGTGAAACTTTAGGTCTTCGATAGGATTAACCCTATTGCTTTTCAAATTTGGGTTGAAACATTGGGTCGAGGATAATGATGCTTATTGATTTTCAGCATTCTGGGACTTCTGATCCCGAGATATATAATGTGACGAAAAAGGACACTCGGCATGACGATAGGGATACAGATTTGATGGCTTGAAGACATAAAAGAAATCCTTGTTAAACAAGTTCAACATTCAAATTTTTCGTTCGGATAAGATGCTTCTTATGGTTAATTTTTTTGTCTTGACACTTGGATGCTGTGTGTAGGCGTATATCCACGCCTTGCATTGTTATCTTTTTAAATGCACCAACAGGTGGATTACATTTTTAATACCCACATTGCTTGCAAACTGTACACTCTATAGCTGTATGTAATTATAATACACTCTACGTGCCAAACAGTTTTTTTTTAAAGATTTCTCGGATTGTTCGGCTAGTCCAGTGGTTCTCAACAGTTGTGCCACTAGGTCTTCCAAAGTTAGTTCCTTTATGAACTGTCTTTGAGCGGACATACCTATCGAGCCCCATATAACTGCAATATGAAAATGCGGTGAAATACCGCTCTTCCCCACCTCT
The DNA here is from genome assembly GCA_963678685.1 of Patella ulyssiponensis. Lineage (NCBI taxonomy): Eukaryota > Metazoa > Mollusca > Gastropoda > Patellidae > Patella > Patella ulyssiponensis. The sequence continues at coordinate 26,438,691 of OY783226.1, read as the reverse complement.
GTTCTGGAACCAATACCTTCAATTTTTCACCGTGAATGTTTATTTTTCTCAAAAGGAATCATTTCTCATCATATCTAACACAAAATTTATAATAATTCAACACTGTAAAGTAAAATTTGGCAATTAAATAAACATGTGATCTGCGCATGTTCGGGTCTCGTAATGGTTGTTCAGTTCAAACGTTTTTTGTGTATGTTTTCAATCGCAGAATTCTACTAAAAAAAAGTGTTGAATTAATATGACTGTGTGTCAGCTGTGGCAAGAAATGATTCCTTTGGCAAACAAAGAAGAATCCGGGTGAAATATAGTCGGTACGGATTCAAAATAGCCTTAGACCAGAGGTGTTTTTTTTTCATTTTGCAGCTATTTAGGGCTCGATAGGAACTGTCAGCGGAGATGTCAGCTCAAAGACAGTTCCTAAAGGAACTATTCCAAAGTGTGCCGCGATATTTCGAACGGCACATAAAAAATGCGAAAAACTACGTGATCGCAATTGAGTATTCATTTGCGTCTACTGACAAGTTCATGGCTTTGTTTTTCTTTATTTAGTTTAGTCATATGTGTCTATGACTAGTCTGTGTCTACGGTCGTATGCCGTCTATGACTTGCCATGATTTTTCGGCGTGTTTTACCCATGTCAGTGGTGCAGGCGAATGGTCTGGCAAGGGACAACGAATAGTCGTCCTGATAAGACAAAAATATTCCAAGATACTATCCAATGCAACTCCTAGAAAAGACGGACTACCAACATTCCCGGAACGGGTGTAACTATAAGTGAGAAGCCGTTCATAGGATGGTGGTATGACAGGAAACAGCGACCACCCGTGTAGTGGGCAGCAACCCAAGAGATTGGACTAGCAACCCTACCCCATGTGTCACCTATAACCGGGGAATCCGGAAAAACCCAAGAGATTGGACTGGCAACCCTACCCCATGTGTTACCTATAACCGGGGAATCGGCACCACACAAGTTAACTCAATGACAGACCGTATGATACATCGCGCACGCGCTAACCATTTGGCCATCCACCCTCCAAAGGGTTGGAAACAGTGGAAGTAAATTCATGAATTTTTACCAATATCGAGACCACTAGAAATGTTTTATCTTTAATTCCAAGACAGTAATATTGGTGCATAAGAGTAGGACGTTAAACCCCATTTCATTACAATAATATTGGGTTAAACAAAATTACTTTCAAATTTGAGCTCATCGTAGATCCAATGTGATATACTGAAATGAAAACCAAAACTCCCTAAGGAGAATGTGAAATTGGTTAAAAAATATTCATTAAAACTACGCTGGATTGGAATAGAGAAAAGCTAAACCTAGAAATTGTATACCAAGTTTTTTTTATTATGGATTTTACAAACCAAGGGCATTCATTGGAAGATGGTGATCCGCCGGAACTGTGTTGCTGGGTGAAAGATACTAAATTAAGAAGAAAACAACCGGTCAACCTGCTCCGGAGTCATGTCGTGTGGCTCATCATATGTGGGTACAAGAGTGACACCCCACCCATGTAGTACGCCTACTTGTAGCTGCCCTTGGGGTGGATTAGAATGTACAGTAGTTTGTGTTTGTGCTGCCACAGGTTGCAGCCAGAAACACGACTAACGGATTAAACTGAATATTACCTTGTGAAATGGGGGTTATTTTCGTGTTTTGCGTGTAGAATTTGATTTTTTAAATGTTACAAAAACAGCGTGTGTCCCCTCTTCAGTGCCGACCCACGTGGCCCTGTAACACCATGTATGTCATTTTGAATCACCTGACAACAAAATGAACGGTTTCAGTGTATCCTTTGACCCCAGAAACATACGGTTAGACACCAAAATAATCATCCTAGAATAAATACTATGGGAGCTATTTGGGGTTATTTGAAATGGCGCCCAAGGGTGACCGAGGTTCATCCGATAGATTCTAAAAAAGAACACACTGTACTACTAAAATCAATCATAAAAAATTTGAATACAATTTCCATGTTCACTCGAAATGTCGGGTTTGGCGACGGGACTAAGGACCTGGTTAATTGGAGATCTTAATAAACTTGGGGTGTATACAAATAATCCGATGTTTTATGCATCGTATTTCAGTAGTTTTAATAAAGCTGTATATAGTACAGTAGTTTAAATAAAGCTGTATAAAGTACAGTAGTTTTGAGAAAGATATATAAAATGCAGTAGTTTTATTAAATATTTTACGAAAGAACAGCATAATGTAAAAACAGATATACTCATTTTCAATATTTTATTTTAAACCATTCAGGGGCCAAAACCCTCAAATATATTTAATACTGTAAGTCTTAAAGGGACATAATATTAACATGATGGTTTTTTTGTTTATTTCTTGTAGTTATCCTTATATTTCAAAAAAATTGAATGAAGAATTTAATCGGTTCAGTAATCGGGACTATACAGATCATTGTGAAGTTGGGGCTATAGAATGGTATCAATAGTGACATATCTATAACGAGGAACAATTCGTCATAATAAACTTTGAGCATTAGGCTACGTCCCTTTAAAATAAAATAATAATTCCCTCGGTATATCGTGTTTTAGAAGTTACTGATGTGGACATAATTCAGGATATTATTAGTTGTAGAACATTCCTGTAGTATTTCTATTTCTGGAGTTCTCCTTTCCTGTTATTTTTTTCCAGCATCTTCTAACATTCGGACCAATTGTCGTAAATAGTCATCGCGGTCTGCTATTTTTGGCATTGATGCTGGTTTAGAGCTTCCGTCATCTGAAGGAGAAAATGAGTTGATATTTATTAAAGCAATGTAACTGGTGATTTAGACCTTAAATCGTCCGGTTAAAACATAACATCTTCTAAGTCAGTAGGACTTGATATCACCTAATTAACGTGAGCGTATTGTGCCGTGTGCCTTTCCGTCCACCCGCCCTTCTGTCAACAATTTGCTTGTAGACACCTTTTTCCAAATTGGTGTGAGCGTATTGTGATATTGAGAGGATGAATCCTATCAGTATACAGCGTTCCTCGACGCAGGAGTTAAATCATTGCCGAAAACATGTGACAGGGACCAGTATTGAGAGGATTTTTTTTCTTTCAAATTGGTGTCATGCGAGAAAAAACTTTGCGAAGAAAATTTAAATCCGGAGTTACCACATCCAACCCACACCTTTGCATAAAAAAGTTTGATGGCGATATGCTACGTGTGGAATATAGTAATCATGAGACGACAAACCCTGTCGATAGTCAGTGTAAAGCAATCTTCCTTCCCAAAACTACAGCAACTTCTAAACACGATAGAGGCTGCCGTTTCAACGGATTTGTTCCATCGAGGTCCAGAGAGGACAAATCCGAACGACATTCAGCGATCCGAAACTCTCCATTCCAGAGTTACAACCCCTTGTAGAGGATATAGTTTATAACTTTTATTTTTCTAATTTTTTGTGAAGCGTTGATAAGACATAATTAGCACAATATTCAGCTTTTTGTAGCCTTTAATTCCGGAGTTTCCAGGAATCAGATATCTGAAATGCATACAGGGTACTTATCAAATTTTATCTGGAACAATGTTTTCCTTTTAGATAATCTGCTGTCTATGGCTACCGTTTTCTCGAAACATGGTTTCTCTGTGTGGCTATCCTTTTTATTTACATTGTATTTGACTCTAATATTAAGTCCTAACCAGGAGACAAAAAGTCCTAATTAGTAGAAACTAAGACCCGATTAGGAGCCACTATCTACTAATTAGGAGTTAGCATCTCTTAATTAATTAGGGGTTTATATATCCCAAAGGGGAGTTACTCTCGCCTAAAATCTCCTAATCAGGACTTGTGTGAACGTTTCAATTAATTGCGTGGTCCCAATACGCTTACGTACGAAACTCACAACATAAAGAAATACCAAATTCCAATTATTAGGTGGAGTTGGGGACAACCCCCGTAATACTTTCTTTTTTGTTGTACTAGTTGTTTGAAAGTTATTGTTGTGTCTGAATTACCTCTTGGCAAAGTTTACCAACGGTATCGGAGAGTGAAGTTTATTCGGACCCTCGTTGAAAAATTAGCTATTTCACGAGACCCACTGACTTCAATTAAATAATGCCATTAATATTTTTTAAAATTCTTTGATCGCAATCGCCTGCTAGACGTTATCTGGAAGACTAAATAAGAGGAAACTGTTTTTAATATGTGAGCCGAAAGGTATTATTTGTCCAAAATTTAAAGCCTTTAGTTAGGGCAATTCTCTTGAATTCGCTGCACGCCGCCATTTTGAAATTATGTATTTATTACCGAACAGTGGTGCTCTTTGGCTGTTTCTTATAAGTTTGGTAATGCCCAATTTCTCTTTCTAATTTGCAGGTAGTACATGATTAACATACAACTTTTTTGAAAGTTATTAAATTCACTTTCGGCTATGGTGACATTGATGATGTCGCTTTCAGTTATTACTAATAATGAAGGCTAATGTGGGCTGTTATATGCTCTGTCTATAATTAATATTCTAGTAGATTTACGTTAGACAGAAGACGTCTTGCCAGAATCATATTACTGTTATTAGTGTAAATAATTATGACCCGTGTGGCCTTCCATTAAGAGCGAAGGGCGTGTGGGTGGACTAGTGGATTACTTTCTCTAGGTTGTTCTTGATGGAATATATCCACTCAAATGTCGTATCGTCTAATACAGTTAATTTTATACTTTCCAAATTTGTAATTAAATTGTAAGTCTGCTTTATTAACTTACTCAAAATACTAATATTTTCCTTTCACCTTCTTATAGCGTTGCTTTTTCACCGAAGGAACAATTTTCCAAGAATAAAAAAAACAACTTTATCAGCACTCCTCTAAATTGTAATGGCTATACATTTTATATCTCGAGAGTTTCAATAGTGTTCAAAAATTGTTAGATCATTACGACCAGATTTCAGCAAATGGTTATAAAGGAAGAGCCCCACCCCCGCCCCCACCTGCAACGCAATAAATTAAAAGAGCTGCCCCTGATTTTAATTTTCATTTTTTGTATTTGAGGAGCTATCGTGGTTTCTTTTCGAGTGTATAAATTTACAAAAAATATCTCATAAGCTAGTGTTATCTTATTGTCATACTTCGTCAACACTACCAGCTTGAACATAGGGCATTACTTAAATGCTTAAAACTTTGCCAGTCTATACCGGTTTGAACAGCAATTTTACATAATAGTTTACCAGTTTAAAACTATATCTTGAATGTTTATGCGTCAATATTTAAAGGACAATATTGGTGTCAGTCATATGTGTTGTGTGACACTGTGAGAGGATATCTGACAATTCATAAAAAGAATTGACTGCCACTAGATAAGAGAACACGAAAGAAAACCAGATGAAAAGTCCGTGCATTACCATGTTTTTATAAGGTAGGGGAGACCGGGGTACATTGAAGCATCATGGATATATCCTTTATAAATAATAACAGACAACCCAAGGCTATACAGAAGTGAGATAACTTCTTAGACCAATTTCTCCATCAATAAGCTGTAGCCACGTGCTGCCAATTATTTTTTTATGCAATGAATTTTTCAAATGAGCGCTTAAAAGTAAAAAAAATAATCCATACTTGTTAACTTATAATCAGTTCATATGTCTAATCTACAATTCAGATAAACCGGGGATTGATCCATGTAAGAGGGCATATTGAATTTTTTTCAAAATTTTGATCATGAAACTGTGATGGGGCAGATTGAACCACTGTCAGCGGGGTACTTTGAACCATGGTTCAATGTACCCCAGTGAATTATAGACTATATACCATTTAATAATTTGTTTAGCCTAGGAAATTCTTGTATGTCTAATCTAATTTAGAATATCAGTTGATCCAATCGTATAAAAGGAATTAAACTTGTTCGAAACTTGGCTGTGCCATGCAGGGGCGCAATGGGTCTCTCGGACTAGAGTCGCTCGTCAGCAAATCAGGCTGTGCGAATTTAGACAGAATATAGGACAAATTTGTGTTTGATTTACTACATAAGTTGAATTTGATCCCACCAGTTGAATTTGATCCCACCAAACTGCCAACTTATGTGTACTTTACGGCAATTTGTAGGAGCGTAGGAAATCCAGACTCCTGTTTGTTCCGATCGTTGCATGGATGACAAATCTGTGGATATTTGTTCTTAACTTAACACGGATTGTTTGCAGATTCATTAGATCACTACGTAATAAGTGACTAAGTTTGAGATCTAAATCCAAATCTATGTTAACATGGAATTTTTACCACTGTTCAATGTGCCCCATTATTTGGTTAAACCTGCCCCGACTATTTTGTAAGAGGGATACACTGAACCATTACAGCCAAGTGGATTGTTTTTTTGGTTTTTTTAAAAGTTAAAGATTAATTTAATTGAATCTGATACACGATAGCAACTATGATATGTCTTCAAACAATACAATAAAGTAGTCACTTCAGTCAAATACATAGAGGGATAACTCGTGTTTTCCTTTGGCGTTCGTCACTTCCGATTCATGAATCCTTTATTACTCCTCTATCGTTGCAATGATCTCTGTGTTAAAATTATATTTGGAATGTGTTTAACCAGTCCTATCACATATGTGATAATGACAGGCACCAATATTCTCCTTTAATATAACTACCGAACCTACATCTAAATAATAATATATACTTACCATTGCTTTTAATCACTCTCTGCCATCTAACATCTCTAGGTTGAAATATATCATATGGCCCATAAAATCTGTAAGCTGATACAAAAATAAAATAGATATAGACAATCAAATTTACAGTAAAGCTCTAAAATAAGCTATATTTGTAAATATTAATCACAACAGGGAATATAAACAAAAATATCTATCAATTAGACGGGAAAATGACTCTATTCCTGAGTTGATATGATGGATGTAGTCGTTTTCAGTTGATTCTACATTCCTGTCTTGTGTATTATTAACAGAGACAGAGGAGACAGAGAGAAAGAGAGAGAGAGACACACAGAGAGAGACAGACAGAGATGGGGGTTTAACGTCCACTAAACACAAAATAGGTCAATTCGGGACTAACATATTGTTCAATTTCATTCCAATAAATCGCTTGCGTGTTGGGTTCAGTAGCAGTAGAAGGAAACCGTGGGCCCGGAGAAAACCCAAGAGGTTGGACAGGCGACCTATACTCCGGGGAACCGAAACCACGCAAGTTGACTCAATGACAGACCTAATGATTCAGCGCGCCCGTGTTAACCAGTGGGCCTCTCCGCCACCCACTCCGACATTGATCGAAAAAACATTTATAAGATCTATTACATATATCTTTCTTGAGACGCCCTTTTTTGATTTTCCCTGGTAATTTTCTCTTGGAGTTTGTTGGGTTGACCACTATTTATTGTGGATTCTTTTACTCATATTTCGTAACTTCTTGTTCCGAGTGGCGTGATTTACTTTATCTTTCTAGAACACCAAACACAATTCTCATTTCACACAGACTTATTAGTAATCTACGTAAAATACCCAAATCTCTTGGTAGTTATTTGAGTGACAAGTATGTATATTTATTTTTAATAAATCAACTAAATGACAATAAATAGAATAATAAATAGTGTAATTAATTATTAAAAGACAGGAATAAATAGGAAACATCTTTAAGGCACCAGAGAAGCACTAATTATTTTGCAAAGATCGGTTTCTGGATAATTAATTTGTGATAGATTACTTCAATAACAGGGAGTTAAATCATAGAAATTAATGTCTCCATATTCCAGTTTCCCTCCTTTATCAACTAAAACTAGCAAATAATAACCCAATACTGTCCAACAAGCCAGTCCAATTACCGCAACGAATCTATACTATTCAAAAAAAAGTAGGGGATATTTGATTTTGGGGCCATAATACTAAAATATGCAAATGACTACGAAAAAAGTCACTATAGAACCTAACAGAAGAAACATTTCCAGTTACATGTGACGCCCAAACGCACCAATAGCTACCGCATGGAATGCAGGTGATGCTTGGGATCATCATGGGGGTCCAACCCAAGATTTGCACGACTCTGACTTTGAATGTTACAGTCATTGTGGCATTGAATTCCAGGGTGGAAACATCAGTTTAATTGTTTTAGTGACCAGAAAACAAATTTTGATATGCGTCGGCTTACCCAAAATGAAAGGTTACGTGCCCTTGGCATGCTACAGATCGGCACAACACAGGCGGTTGTGGCGCGGACGATGAATGTTTCTCAGTCTGTCATAAGCAGGCTATGGTCCAGATACCGTGATACACAATCTGTACAGGACAGACCACGCTCAGGTCGACCAAGGGCGAAAACTCAAGCCCAGGATCGATTTATCCGTACCTTGGCCTTGAGAAATCGTGTCATCACAGCAAATCAGATCAGCGCTCGTCTTCAAACAGACACTGGTGTGAGAGTGAGTGACCAGACGATTCGGAATCGACTGCATAGGGGTCACCTTCGCGCCCGACGTCCTCGCGTGATCCCTTGTTTGAGAGATCATCACATTCAGGTAAGACGTCGTTGGTGTAGGGATCGTCAACACAGGGATAATCGACGCTGGAGCAATGTGATGTTTTCAGATGAGTCAAGGTTCACTGTTGATTTTTTGGACAGACGTAGGAGGGTGTGGCGTCGTCGAAACGAGCGCTTCCAAGACGTTAACGTCATCAGACATGATCGATTTGGGGGTGGTTCTGTTATGGTGTGGGGAGGCATCACTGTTGCTGGAAGAACGGCTTTACATGTTGTTGCAGGGCGTGTTACAGGCCAGTACTACCGGGACAACATCTTGGCAGTCCATGTTGTGCCGTTCGCACGACGTCATGGCCGCCGTTTCATCTTCCAGGATGACAACGCAAGATGTCACAGGGCCAGGATCGTTACAGGTTACCTCCAACAACAGAACATCACCACATTACCTTGGCCAGTCCCGACCTCTCCCCCATCGAGCATGTCTGGGACATGCTTGGACAGAGGTTACGTCAACGTCAACAACGTCCTGCCAATGTCCAAGAACTTGCTGCTGCGTTGCAACAGGAATGGGACAATCTGGACCAAAATGACCTTAGACGTCTCATTAGGAGTATGCCACGTCGGATCAATGCTTGTTTGGCAAACAGAGGAGGATTTACCCGTTACTGACTTTGTTGTGATGCTGTGGTAACTTTGCTGTTTGACCCCGGGTATCATTTTACCCTTATAATGGCCAGTCTGTGCCTTACTTAGTCTAACGATCATTTGGAATAAATCGATGAATGTGAACTTCATTTCATTTTGTCATTTGTTTCTTCGTCAGTTTCATTAGGTGACTTTAATAAAACTTAAAAATCAAATATCCCCTACTTTTTTTGAATAGTATATGATAATTTAAAATCAAAAAAGAAGTTGAATTTAATGAGATACAAAAACTGTTTTGTGTTAATATTTTAATCATATCGTTTTATGGGTAAATTTTATTTTTTGAATTAATCTTATTTTTTTTTAACAAAGAACGCCTGTATTTGGAAAAGGTACATTTTCCCTTATACATCTGAACTGGTTCCATCCATCTATATTAAATAATATAGACTACCCCTCTACTTAATGGTCCTAATTAGACACAAATACTGGTTTGAATTTTGATTCCAATCATATCAGCATTATGGTACCAAACAGCACGCATTTCGTCGTCACCGTTTTACAAGTCGTCATCAGGAGTCCTTTTCCAAGGACCACCTTTATTTACCTGTATTTGCAATGTTGGAAACAAACCTGATTGCCAATTTCCATTTCGATGTTGGAACTTCTCAACCATTGGGCATTTATTTGTTCGCTTATAAATATACATTTGTGCTTTTTAACCAAGAATGAAGAAATCTTATCAATAAAGAAAATTCATCTTTTCATTTTCTTTATCTCTGTGATTATTATAAATATTCTGTTAAAAATTTTAGCCTCTATCAGTGTTCACAGGGTAAACACGCTCAACACAGAATCTGGAATAAAAAGCGTCAAAGCTGTTGATGGCGGACGGACTGACCGACGGGTGGACGAACAGTGTGACAGCATTACAATATTCTTGCTGTGGGACTTTAACATTACCCCCAGCCCCCCACCCCAATAAGAAAAAATCCCGCATTGTAATTAAAATTTTCACATTATATTCCTTATATTCACGTTTCAGGTTCTTGGTGCCCGAGAATTATGAGCAATATTTTATTTCATTTTTTTTGATATCACATCTATTTTCAACCGACGTTTTGGTCTCATAAATTCCATGGTTCTCCGTTTTCAAATGCTGGCTATGATAATGATCGGTTAAATCTCAATTTCAGAAACCCAAATAATTAAAGACTGTAAAATCAATTATATCTATTTTCAACACTAAAATAGTATAATATATATAAAACTGAAATTTATATAATGTTATAAGAATTAATAACCCAATGATTATCGAAAATCCAAGAGAAAGTCTTATTATCCGCTAGTCCGACAGCCAAACCCCAGTTTAAGCCTATATATATACATGGAAATATATAGTCCATCTTATGGATTGGCTGGATTATACATCTCTAATAATAATATGTGTAGATTCATTGGAGAAATTTAAATATTCAAGATGGCCAACATGAGGCATTTTTGGTTATTTAGTGGGGGTCTATTCTGTAAAAATTCGATCTGCTGAATCAAATGAACTTGGGCATCCATTCCATAAGTGACCACTAATTGCGATAATGGGGCGGGGGAAAATTCAAAATGGGGGCTCATTTTGGCGAGATAATTACAAAGTCCCACACATGGAAGTGTTAAAATATAGGTTTTCGGGGTCACTTACTTTAGATATAAACATACAAATATGGTCCGAGTAAAATGTATTCCAATCTGACGGCTATATTCCAAATGGCACCCAGATTTTGCGGGACATTTCTTTGTTAATAATGTGATGGTATAATACTTAGGTTTTTGCGGTCGCCGAACTCATATGTGAAGGGAAAATATACTATGATCGTACGAAACACCAACATAGTTCTCCAATTCGACATAATATCTACGTTTCGGAGTCCATTGAAGAAAACTGTCATCTAAAACTTTCTGTATCAAAGTGCAAAGCAGAATCAATGAAAACAATTATCCCGAGGACACTCTGTTCCTTGTAACCTTCGAAGAACACAAACTCTTCACAGCCAAATACATTGAAGATTCGGACCTGATGCTTACATCCAATTTAATAGTCCAGCTAAACATTAATTCTGGGGTGGGTGCTGTTTCTGGATATTTTGGTTGCACTCACAACACTAATAAGACTCAGCAGTGAAATCAAAAGATATGAAAAGTACCATTTCACCACGATACATCGAGCTGTGTTTACAATGACCAGAAGATTGATACGTTGGTAGTTTACCGACATTCTAAATGGACTTAACATAAAAGATTTCGGAGGGCGAATTATCAAGCATGAAACACCTCTTCTCCCCCAGGAAAAGGAAAGGGTTCAAGATAGAGAAAATATTTACTAGCATGATACAAAGCCCCTGCTTTGTCTGCGCGTGTGAGTAATCTTGAATGATACGGATGAAGAGCGCAATATCCGTTTGCTCTACTCATTGTGAGTATTCAAGTGAGTGTGGGTAAAACAAATATATGACGTTGAGTAAGACACGTGTTTTCGCTTTTAAGTAATGGCCTGAGAAATCCCTCCCTATAGCCATTGCTGTATTGAGACTCAAAACTTGAGTATTTGACATGGCGTGTACATTAATCTCGTCGTCCAATCAATTACACAGGTGCTACACTGATCTAACTTGTGTTAAACACTACATCACCTTAACCCAAGACTTGAATTCACCCAATCTCGTCGTCCAATCAAATATAGTGAATTTCATGACTTAACCGCTTTGACCTCTTTAAAAACAAAATCGTAGTGTTTGTTAGTGCTAATTTCAAGAAATATTTTGCCCTTGGGTGCATCGGGAACAAACATCGATACTTGCATAGGTAAATTGGGCCTTCGCTGAAACTCGCCATTATTGGAACGGTAGCAATTCTATAAACATGTACTAATTATTACAGCCTACCTTTAAATATTTGATAATATCAATTCATTTTTGTGAAGAAAATCCATGAATTATTTATCTTGTCAAAAAAAAGCGCATGTCTTATTTCTATACAGTTTGTTGGAAACCCATACATAACATGACAGCATTCTTCTTTGATCTGATGTGTGATAAAAAAAAATTCCACGTACGCGGTAATTACGGAATGTTTACATTGTATGTATCATACAATTAGTTTCTCTGCAATATTCTGTAGTGTAATATAATTAATTGAGCGTAATGCATTTTGCACGTTCTGTCACCAAACGCTTTACGGTAACATAATTTGAGTTCCCGATTGATTTTGTTACGTCGTTGTGTATTGGTTGTTGATCGCACTATTAACCAGTCATAATATGGGATAGGAATTCGCGCTGTGTACGGCAGTGTTTGAGAGCGATTAGGTCTTATCATACGAAACACCGTGATATGGTGGCTGATTGGTATCATGTCGTATTGTCGTGATGTCGCCTTTCATAACGCGACAACCCGACAACCCGACAACCCGACATCACGACATTTCTACCCGACAACACGACAACCCGACAACCCGACAACCCGACATCACGACATTTCTACCCGACATCACGACATTTTTACCCGACATTACGACACTAAAAATGTCGTGATGTCGGGTAAAAATGTCGTGATGTCGGGTAAAAATGTCGTATTGTCGGGTTGTCGGGTTGTCGGGTTGTCGTGATGTCGGGTTGTCGGGTTGTCGTGATGTCGGGTTGTCGGGTTGTCGGGTTGTCGCGTTATGGAACAAAAAACTGGCAATAAAGAAAATGGTTGATCAAGTGGGAGTAGATTCACACTCACATTGCAGTTTGAGTTGCATTCGTATCCATTTGTATACGTCCACATTCATAATGTGAACCGTCTTCATTAGCTCAGTCGGATCAGAACAGTAGGACGTTAAACCCCATTTCAGTTCATAATGTGAACATATTATGCCGCCGCCCATTTTATTTCATAATGTGAACATATTATGCCGCCGCCCTTGTCTGTGTGTCTGTCATTGAGTCAAGTGGTGTGGTTTCCAGCCCAAGCTTGTCCATGACAAAGAGTAGGGTCGTCTGTCTAACCTCGTGGGTTTTCTCCGGGTGCATGCCCTATCCCACGGGGTGGTGCCAATCCCGCTTTTTTGTTATTATTTTGTCTGTAAATATTCTACAGGTTGCAATTATTAACAGATTTTGTTCAAATTCGGCATGATCAATCATTTCAATAACAGGATGGTACCTATATTAATATTTAGTCTGTAAACACTCTACAGGCCGCGATTCTTAATGGATTTTCTTCAAATTTGGCATGAGCATTATTTTTAAAGAGCCAATGGCACCTACTGATGTAAATGCATGCCCGACCCATAGGGGCGTTGTCACGCCCACTTTTCGTGAATATTTTGTCTGTGTAAACACCTTTCAGACTGTAATTGTTATGAGATTTTAATCAGATTTGGCATGATCAAGACAGGATGGTAAACACCCTACATGACAAAGAGTAGGGTCGTCTGTCTAACCTCGTGGGTTTTCTCCGGGTGCATGCCCTACCCCACGGGGTGGTGCCAATCCCGCTTTTTTGTTATTATTTTGTCTGTAAATATTCTACAGGTTGCAATTATTAACAGATTTTGTTCAAATTCGGCATGATCAATCATTTCAATAACAGGATGGTACCTATATTAATATTTAGTCTGTAAACACTCTACAGGCCGCGATTCTTAATGGATTTTCTTCAAATTTGGCATGAGCATTATTTTTAAAGAGACAATGGCACCTACTGATGTAAATGCATGCCCGACCCATAGGGGCGTTGTCACGCCCACTTTTCGTGAATATTTTGTCTGTGTAAACACCTTTCAGGCTGTAATTGTTATGAGATTTTAATCAGATTTGGCATGATCAAGACAGGATGGTAAACACCCTACAGACTGCAAATTTTATACGCCCACATTGAAATGTATCAAGGGCCATAACTCTGGTAGTAATTATTGGACATCGCTGAAAATCATTAGGCGTCTTCGTCGCATGAACTTACACACTGTGCATCAATTTCAAGCGAATCGGATGACAACGTTAGCCTCTAGAGCGTCCACAAGATTTTAAAAAGTGAAACGTGATCATGGGCCATAACTTTGAAAATAATGCTCATGCCAGTCCTTGTGACTAAAGTTATTATCCGATTGATTTGAAATTTATACCAAGTGTTTATGTTCATGAAACTCTGGCAGTAATTATCTGACAGTGAAAATCAATGGGCTTCTACGTCTCATGGCCATAAACATTGTATATAAATTTAAAATCAATCCGATGATAACTTTAGGCCCCAGAGAGTCCACAATCTGACCGACGGGCGGACTGACGGACAGACGGGGGCGACGACGATTTATTTAAATGTGGACGTATGAAATTTGCAGCCTGTAGGGTGTTTACCATTCTGTCTTGATCAAGCTAAAACTGAACAAAATCTCATAAGAATTACAGCCTGAAAGGTGTTTTCAGACAAAATATTCACGAAAAGTGGGCGTGACAACGTCCCTATGGATCGGGCATGCATTTACATCAGTAGGTGCCATTGTCTCTTTAAAAATAATGCTCATGCCAAATTTGAAGAAAATCCATTAAGAATCGCGGTCTGCAGAGTGTTTACAGGCTAAATATTAATATCGGTAACATCCTGTTATTGAAATGATTGATCATGCCGAATTTGAACAAAATCTGTTAATAATTGCAACCTGTAGAATATTTACAGACAAAATAATAACAAAAAAGCGGGATTGGCACCACCCCGTGGGGTAGGGCATGCGCCCGGAGAAAACCCACGAGGTTAGACAGACGACCCTACTCTTTGTCATGGACAAGCTTGGGCTGGAAACCACACCACTTGACTCAATGACAGACACACAGACAAGGGCGGCGGCATAATATGTTCACATTATGAAATAAAATGGGCGGCGGCATAATATGTTCACATTATGAACTGAAATGGGGTTTAACGTCCTACTGTTCTGATCCGACTGAGCTAATGAAGACGGTTCGCATTATGAAAGTGGACGTATACAAATGGATACGAATGCAACTCAAACTGCAATGTGAGTGTGAATCTACTTCCACTTGATCAACCATTTTCTTTATTGCCAGTTTTTTGTTCCATAACGCGACAACCCGACAACCCGACAACCCGACATCACGACAACCCGACAACCCGACATCACGACAACCCGACAACCCGACAATACGACATTTTTACCCGACATCACGACATTTTTACCCGACATCACGACATTTTTAGTGTCGTAATGTCGGGTAAAAATGTCGTGATGTCGGGTAGAAATGTCGTGATGTCGGGTTGTCGGGTTGTCGGGTTGTCGTGTTGTCGGGTAGAAATGTCGTGATGTCGGGTTGTCGGGTTGTCGGGTTCTCGCGTTATGAAAGGCGACATCACGACAATACGACATGATACCAATCAGCCACCATACCGTGAGGAGTATGGATGGTCCGATGGTTAATAGCGTTTGACTGTGAAGAATGTGTGGTCTACCAAAGAATACTAGGAGTAGAATGTTAACGGAGTAGTTGTTCTCGTTAACGCCCATTCCGCTTTGCTCTTAGATAATACCGAAGTTTTACACTGCTATTTACTTTCATGATCTCCTAACCTTAGCTACTATGTCGATTTTGAGAACCATATTGCCGTTTCGTTCTATCATTGCACATTTAGCTGTTCAGATATGAATTCGGCGACCCCGAAAACATGTACATGTATACAGTTTAACGTATAGCACCATCACATTAATAACATCGAAATGTTCCGCCAAATTTGTCACCGTTTTCAATATAGCGGTCATATTGGAATATCCTTTGGTCAAAATACGTTTTAAATTAATTACTGAATTACAACTTCATGGGGGATTTAATGATTTTCTCTCCCCCATTTTGAATTTGGCCATCTGGAGAAATTGGCCGCGGAAGAATACCCAAGTTCATTGTATAGAAACCACCTTCAAACGTAGATCCGACAGAATAATTTGTCCGGATTTTACCCAACTAAATGCCTGTTGACGGCATCTTGCACATTTATATTTCCCCAGGGGTGTCAGGGTGGTATCATTCAGATTCTGAATTTTGAGCAGACAAGCAAAGATCTCAAAGTGCTATTTCCTCTTCAACACTTTTAAAATATAACACGGTTAAGTCAAAGTAAGAGATGGTGGTCTCTAATGGTTAGACCGATAAAAAATAAAATAAAATAAATGAAACGAAAACTTACCGTTAGCTGTTAGTAGAGTAAAATATATCAATAATAAAATAAAAGGCGAAACCTTTTTGGTCATGCTGTTTCATGTAAGTAAGAATACTTAACGAACGAAACTTTTGATATAATAACACGGTACCATATCACACATTACTTATATACACGGTCGCGTTTACTGTCACCTGATTTAAATCAATATAATGATAAAACTATTCTGTAAGAACGACAGTAATTGAGAAGGATTTTACTTCGAGGCTTGTAAGATATTTTGTAACCCCGCCCTCTAGAATACAAAGTGGCAGTAATTATATAGTTGAGAATATTATGATAGTGTATTCGCTGTACGTCGTATTTGTAAAACTACAAAATTATGTATAATATTAGATTTATAACGAAGAGAGAGAGAGAGAGAGAGAGAGAGAGAGAGAGAGGGAGAGAGAGAGAGAGAGAGAGAGAGAGAGAGAGAGATGAGGTTTAACGTCCACTCGATACAAACTAGGTCATTTCGGTACTAACACACTATTCAATTCTATTTCATAATTATTCACTTCTGCGTCGGGGTCTTCAGCTGTGGGGGGACACCGTGGGACCTGGAGAAAACCAAGGAGGTTGGAAAGCGATCCTATCGAAACCACGCCACCTGACTAAATGACACGTTAAACCACTAGACCCCCCCACCCGACCCCTGTTTTTTTTGACAGATGAATATTGTTATAACAAGCTACTATTTTCACTAAAACAGGGATCACAGATTTATCAATATGTATTCGGCTGTCGCCTATAAGTTCAACATGTTCACCCCATTACCAATATTTCACGTACAATCTATTATGATAGCAAAAATAAATAAAGTTCCGGAGAATGTGCGTTGATGTTTGTTGTGTGCGCGTGAAAAATGTGTGTAGCTGCTACACATTCTTTGTTTTCGCCTGTAATCGACCAGGTATGACTACACTGTAATACTGATGCAGCTCTTCGATCTTGGACTTCACGTTGTCCACGAACTAAATATGACTTCCAGTATATCTCCAGAATAATTCAGGGACACAATGTTCTTCTTAAATATTTTTTTTTTATATAAAGCAGGATACAAAGTTTACAAGCATAAATCTTTGAACTCAAAATCAATATATTATATCTCAATCCACCCAGCTCGATCTAGCCACAGTAGCTTGACTGCTAGAAACGTTACAACATGTGCTCCAAAAATGGATTTGGCTATCTGGCCAGCCAGGTTGTTGTTGTACTTAATGTTTAACGTTCGTTTCCACAGAGGGTGATATCGCAGACAATTTGTCTTATTTTTCTTTTTTATTATCTTAGCCCACGAGCGTGAGTCTTTCCCGCGGGGGGGGGGGGGCTGACATCTAGTTAGCTGACTCGTTGATTATGCCCAGCGACCCAAAGAATTAGCCAAATATAGATATGTCAAACGTTCCATTTGCGAAACCAACATCTATTCATACAACATAAGGTTACAATATTAACAAAATATAGGATTATGTATGATTGATAATTTACCTTTTTCAAAGAATACAGTAATATCAATGAACTGAAATAAAACCATCAAAACAACAAAAACAATAATCGCATGAAATTGCTCTTTAAATGTCCCACACTGCCTTCTAATGTCCAAATGTAATTTACTTCAAAAGACTATAGAAACACATAACAAATGTAAATGTTCATTGAGTTTTCGTTTGTCGTCATAACTCTAAAACACTATAACAGTGTTCTATTTCCAAATAGTATTACACTTCATCTGATCTTGACGATCTCACACGACTGTTTTGTGAAACTCTTACACGCCTTCTAGCCAAGTGTCCGAAATGATCTTTCAAACCTCACCGGTAAAACTCAGTCTACCTACTGCAACTAAAAAATGGAACATAAATCTAAAAATCCCAAGGTTTTGTTCTCCTTTCTATGTTCTCTTCTTGGTAAATTTAGTGATGTTGCTCTTCCTGATCGACAAAGCAGATGACGAAACTCTTGCAAACGATTTCAGTAGCTACTTCATAACTACACAGCAAAAAAACAAAAAACAAAAAAAAAAAAACAAAAAACCCAACAAAAATATCAGTACGGTTTCAAAACAAGAGTGGCACTTTAATCAAACCTTTCGAGGAAACGACTTACTAAAGAGATCAAAGAATTTTTTTTGTGAACAGTATGTTGACACATTAGTGATTAATTCATCACAATTCCAAGACATTACGAGAAGGTGTAGAGTCTATACATAGTTTTTACATCAGTATGTGGTGTGTCCACCGCGAGTGTCAGTTACAGCAGCGCAGCGTCTGTACATGGAGTGGACCAGATGATTGATGAACGCCATTGGCACCTGGAAACACACTTTATTAATTCTCGTCCGGACTAAGGACTGGCCAGTCCATAACGTTGACACCGTTCTGCTGTAGGAAGTCCCGCGTAACTCTGGCGATGTGGGCACAGGCGTTGTCATAATGGAAAATGTTGTTTCGATGACGTGCGAAATGTGGTATCACGTGGGGTCTTGGAGTTTGATCGATGTAGCGCACTGCTATGATGCCACCTCCTCTCCCTGGGCCAAGATTGTGGAACACCACAGACCCCACTCCACCCCAAACCATTATGTTTTAACCTCCCCACGAGTCTCGTTCCATGACACATTGGTCAGAATAACACTGGCCACGTCGATACCATTTTCTGGTCCTGCCATCCGCAGTTGATATGCAATACCGACTCTAATATGTGAACAGAATAGTTCCCAATTGCCCGTGTCTTCAGTTCTAGTGTTGCTGAGAAAATATCGATAGCGAGGGGTGAGGACCGGTCCACGGTAAAGTCTACGGCATAGATGATCTCTCTGGTGAGACGTTGATGCACTGTATCGGTACTGATGAGTCTTCTGTGGGTCCCCATTGTCTGACGTGATGTCTCAGATGCCCGTGTGAAGGGATTCTGCACGTGCTGTCGCCCAACATAGCGATCTTGTCGCCTTGCGGTAACCCTTGGTCTAACAGTTCGGGGACGATCATCCGTGGTGTTGGTAGCCCGAAAGCGTTGCTGAAGCATGTAGATGCTACGAATATGGACGTGGAAGTGATTGGCAACGGTTTAGGCAGTGTGGCCAACGTCGAGTCTTCATGGCGTCTGGTTCCTTTTAGCTGTCGTGAATTGTGAGGCATGCTGCTGACGGTAGAGTGTGAATGGTTCAACCGAGTATGGGTTGCATTTTATAGGGCCGGTCATGAGTTAACTTGAAAATCATGGAGAAGAAATTACCAGCTCAGAAGACAGGTTGTATTTTTGGGAACATTTCCTGCGTTCTATTCTGTGTTTGGGAATGAGCATCATTGCTCAGGTAAAGTTCATCATCTCAATTTCAATCGCTGGGATTGAACGGGGAAAGGTTAACGACCTTCCAGCCACTATCCATAACAGTGGGTGTAAAAATAATCAAAGAATCGAAACCCACATCTAGTGAATTGGATCCTTTACCTCCTGTAGTATTTACCTTATTCATACTTGTTTAGCCCCTGTAACAAGGAAGATCATCAATAAAAGCCTAATTTTCAGCCTCTTAGAAAAACATCTTTCTCCAGCAACCTCCAAAACCATTGCCTTAGACCACTTGGTGTAATGAAACTATACACCAAGTTTCAATACTCTGGCTTAATAAGCATCGGTCAATCACACTGCGTATCTCTGCTTATCCATAATCAAACTAATAGATCCACCCTTTCAGTCTGTCGTATATGAAATGATATCTGACAAGTTTGGATATTTATGGATGTTTTCGATTGATCTTTATGAGTCCCTGGTTTACCATCGAACAATTCGGTGAAGATGTTTTGGCTTCTTTGCTCTGGACTGCTGTAAATATTGCTTGACCACGAATACTATATAGTAGGGTCAAAGTAATGAAAAAAATGGGCTAACCTCAAAAAAATTGCAAGAAAACGTTTTATGGTTATTTCCTGAAGTATATGGTCTAGACAACAACATAGCAAAAGTTTTCTGAAATTGAGCTACCGCAAAGGGTCTAAATATGACGTCAAACAAAATGGCCACCATTGGACCAAATCCCCTTTTTTCTGCTCATACTCTATCAAAGCCGTTGTTTGAGAAGGCTCAAGTGTAAGACAGTGCTATTATAAAAGCAATATCTTAGTAATTCATCACTTTGTGACTGTTGTACAGTGTTTCCAAGTGACGTCATGGTGTTATAAGGGGTCGTTATGACGTCACGACGAAAATTGTTCCTTTCTGATGGTCTCTTAGCCATTATATTTGAGTTGTAGATGGATTGATAGGATAAATGCGGGCAATTGGTGCAATAGAAATGCCAATGACGATTTATGTTCGGTCTAGACCTATATTTTAACTTTAAAAAAGTCCCAGTCCAAAATCCATGCCAAATTGGGTCAACGTGGCCGAAATTCAAAATGGCCGCCTGTTATGGCCGGTAAATTCCATTTTTCACCTAATTATCATAATATGATCGGATCTGGTATCAACCTCTACGTTTTCGGGGTAACTGAATCCATTTCCATAAAAACTTTTGTGATAAGTGTGACCGTTGAATCAATATTGGGGGTTATACAATATGGCGGGCAGTTTTTGGCGGGAAAGTTCGTATTTTATATAAGGATCAAGTTTGGTGTGAAAATATACGTTTTCGAGGTAGCTGAATCCATTTTAGTGATTAAATGATTCCCTAGATGGATGGATAGCAAAAGAGCAGACAATTGATGAAATAGGCATGTCGACTACGATTTATGGTTGGTCTACAGTATATTATCACGAAATAAAGTCCCAGCCCGAAATCAGTGCCAAAATGGGTCAAATTTGCCAAAATTCAAAATGGCCGCCGGTTTTGACTGAAAAATGTAAATTTGTATCTAATTATTATATGATCGAGCTTGGTATCAAAATGTATCCTTTCTGAATCCATTTCCGTACACATTTGGGTTAATAATTATACCGCGGAGTCAACATTGGGAATAATTCCAGATGGCGACCAGTTTTGGCGGGGAAATTCGATTTTTACAAAATGACCACATTTGGTGTCAAAATATATGTTTTTGGAGGCAGCTGATTCTATTTTTGACTCTCTTTCTCGTGTTGGTTATTCCCCTGGGTCAAAATATGTAGACATCCCATTGGAGACTTCGGGATTATTAGAGGTTGAGTCTGCCTCAGATTTAATACTTTTGCATTCATCAAGCATCATCTAAATTCCATTTAGACTATCAGGTCGACCGATGCTCATTGCGGAAGCTAGCATGATAAAAGAGGCCTCTCTGAACTCACTGTGTCCGATTCCGAGCACCAACATCTACAGTGGAGCCAAACCTATTGAAGCACACAACGAATGTATTTAACAAAATGTATGATCTGTACGAGAGCAACACAAAACAAACTCATCTCTCCCATTAGACCTGTAGGAGCTAGGCCAATCTGTAACACTATAGGGGCTATATACTGTAGAGGTTACTTAAGTTCTGTAAGGTGCTCTGTTTAATAACAAGAATATGTCTGGAAGTTTGATATAATCGGGCAATGATATCATAGTCTGATAATCCAAATATGGTAATCCCATGCGTTAGAAACATGGTTAGCTACCCTCCTAGGTGCCCATATAAATACACTGTGTTGAAATCTAGGGTAGCGTCTTCGCAGCTGACCAATCCGATAAAAGAACTACCTGGTCAATTTCCCGGGGCTCATTACTGACTCATGCACGTAACCTCTTTATAAAGAACATTCATTGTTTAAGTTTCTCCGGATTTCATTGAGAGGCTTTCCAGGGTAAGATCATACCACCAGCCACCTAGGCTGAGAGGCTGGGACACAAAGAAAATCATTCGGACATCGATTATACACCACTTTGATTAGACTAGCCCATTTAGTCGTTGGAGAGCCATATGATGTTGAGGGGTATCGGCAGTAAACTTGTCCTACGAAGTGGTGGGGTAAAAAGAAACAAGCTGGGGGAAGAGAACTTATATTTAACTCATATTAATTTAATGTCATAGCTGTGTGTAGCTTCCTGTATCATGGTTGTTATAAAGATGTATATAAAAACAGTTAACGTAATAAGTCAAGAGCGTCCTAGACGATAAGTGACCAGGATAGTCACAATCCATCCCCATAGTGTCACAAATCTCCAAGGAGAGGCTTGATGTGATCAAGTTTATTTGTGTCTGCAAGATTTCAAGACCGTTGCCAGCGGTCATATGGTTGATACAAGCTTGAAATTCTGTGACAGGTAAAAGAAGTTGTGATATGGGAAGATCTAAAGCAGACATTGCATGACTGGGGAGCCAGCAAAGCCTAAAGATATCAACATGATTTACATGAACATAGCTGCAATCAACAGGGACTGACATTCCTTACAAAGGGTAGGGATTCAGAATTGAAAGTAGACTGACAACCCCAAGAACGAGAAGACGATCAAGTTACTGGTTACAGATTAGAGTTCATGGTGACAGTTAGCGTATTAGTTTTGAATTAATTCTGGCACCTCAGACCGTCTTGCTCCTCGACTCCAGAAGTGTTACAACATTGTGCAGTAGTGAAAGTTGTGACATTCCACATAGTTTTTTTCACCGAAATAATGTTGGGTAGATCATTATCAAATTAGTTTGTGAGTTAAATCAGCAACGTGCTTCAATAGGCATGATCAGTTTCCGCAATGACCTGGAAGTGTTCCCAGTCGACATGCCCATGCCCATACGCCGCTACTGCAGTGAGCTGGGCGACACTCCAAATAAATCTTAGTTGATACTCGATGAATGTCATTGTATATAAGCTTTGAGGTAAGAGAATCATTAACTTCTTAATCTGTAATCTAAATCCCTAATTGGAATTTCTTCTATATTGAAATAGGTAATCACTTAATCACTAAAATATGTACTAAAATGAATTCAGCTACCTCTTGAACGTATATTTTGACACCAAGCTTCATCCTTATGTAAAATACGAACTTTCTCGCCAAAATTGTCCGCCATTTTGTATAACTCCCAATATTGATTCAGCGGTAACACTTATCACAATAGTATTTATGGAAATGGATTCATTTACTCCGAAAATGTATAGGTTGATACCAAACTCGATCATATTATGATAATTGAGTGGAAAATGGAATTTGCCGGCCAAAACAGGCGGCCATTTTGAATTTCGGCCATGTTGACCCATTTTGACACGGATTTCGGACTGGGACTATTTTTAGGTGAAAGTATGGGTCTAGGCCGACCATAAATCGTCATCGGCATTTCTATTGCAGCAATCGCCCGCATTTATCCAATCCACCCATTTATAACTTCAAATGAAATGGCTAAGAAACCACCAGAAAGAAACAATTTTCGTTGTGACGTCATAACGACCATGACGTCACTTGGAAACACTGTACAACAGTCACAAAGTGATGAATTACTAAGATATTGCTTTTATAATAGCACTGTCTTACATTGAGCCTTCTCAAACAACGGCTTTGATAGAGTATGAGCAGAAAAAAGGGAATTTTGGTCCAATGGCGGCCATTTTGTTTGACGTCAAATTTAGACCCTTTGCGGTAGCTCAGTTTCAGAAAAATTTGATAGGTTGTTCTCTAGACCAAATACTATAAGAAAATGCAATAAAACGTTTTCTTGCAATTTTTTTAGGGTTATTCTACAATTTGACTCTACTAATAATTCAGCGGATGCGTAAGGATTGATCAAACTTAGCATCAGATGGAGTTGGTGCTATTTTGTTGTCGAATATATCACAAATTAAATTCAACTTTACCAGACATTTTAATTTGCACATCTCCGAGCAGTTCTCAAAGCGCACTTTTAAGAATTGGAGTGACTTGCTTGTATGACGTCTGGGCCAAATAATGTCGTATTTGTGGTTAAACACGTCCAGTTACAGCATGCGGTGTCTATAAATTGTAGTTTTCTGTCTTTTTCATAAGAAAATATACTAATCTCAGCAATATGTACATTTTCCACTCAATCCACAGGCGTACGGGCTCGATAACAGTTAGGGGGCAGAACCCGAAATAATTTCGGGTTTAGAGAGAACGGGATCGGTCTTCCTCAAAAGACAATTTATGAATATTTGACGGCTGCAAACACGTTTTCCGGCTATACAGCATATAGATTAAGGTGGTTGGCTCGAATTCCAATCATTCGTTTATAAAATGAAATGGGGTACGCCCTACTGTTTTGCTCCTAAACTGGGCTAATGAAGACGGGCATACGCCATGAGGGGGATCTTGCCCGGGCAGCGGCGCTACGGCCTACTCTTATAACGAATTCCAACGGCCTTGACATATTTTACGCGCACGCCAATGTGTACACGGGACCTCGGTTTTTCAACAAATCTGCTCGACTAGACAACTGTCAGGTCCTGCAGTACTTTAGGTATTGTAGGACTTCTTCTTTGTTGTGTTCTTCTTGTGATCGACAATAATACTACAGCATTAGTTGTAAATAACTTTATTACAAGCTGAATGGTATCACAGGTCCCTTGTTCTCAACAGATAATGGCTTCTTGAAATCTGGGTGAGTTTCTAACGAATCTCGCTCTACCCCCTATTAGTTTCTAACGAATCTCGCCCTACCCCCTATTTTATATCCCCCAGTTTCTGCAGGCCCAAGATTAACTTTGACCCTAAATTCCATTCCAAATATGGAATAAAGCTCATATTTCTCACCACTACAATGAGGTGATCCTCCTTATATGGTCTTCCAACCATAGGTTAAATAACTGGAAGAAACTTGACGAATATTTTGACAGTGGTTATGATTTTACCAAACCATCACTTGTTTTTATACATAGCTTTTAATTCACGTTCCCTAGGTACGTGTGATTTTAATTTTATAAAATTAGTTGTTTTAACAATTTTCCCAAAGACACAATATGGTCTTAAAGACCATATTGTTACAGTCCTCCGTCCTGCATCAATGAGAAGGTGAAATCACACCGGAAAATTGAGATAAACTTTCTCGGCCAATGGTCGTTTACAGTCAAAGAAGAAGGGACCGTTGGGAGAAAAATTTAACTGCCGCAAACGCGTTTTCCTGCTTTTCCAGTCTGTTAATACAGCAACTTCAATTTGGTTCAATAAAGCCTACCTGACTGACCCGAATTCCAAACAACCAATCAATCGTCGCTGGGTATGGGTGTCTTACCCTCCCGGAGAAATTTTTGAAAATTTAACCATCGCAAATGCGTTTTCTGCTATTCTAGCCCGTGTAAGCAACTCCAAAAGTATCCAATGGTTTTGTAACCGAAATCCCACTCTGAATTCCAACCATCCAGTAAGACTGTTGCAGCTGCATTGACAGATAATAATAGATGCCCGAAAAATGTCGCACAAAGTAGAGTGACTCCAGAAATTTTTTTTAAATCTATAGTCAACTCAGTACCAATTCGTGGTATTTAATTAAAAGAAAAGTCAAATTAGTGTTATATTAGGGCTCGACGACAGTTAGGGAAGCATAACTAGAAATCCCCGGCAGCGGCGTCGGTGTTTTCCGAGAAACGCGTTTTCTGCTATTCCAGCCCGTAAAATTAATGTTTTATTAGATTTCGGACACTTCATTTTGCCAAGTAGATGAAATAATTTTTTTTTCACTTTACCCGTCTGTCCGAAAAGTTAGCTTGCCCGAAAGTTAGGGGCTCGTAGTATTGTGGCCAGAGTGCTCACGGGATATAAAGTGCCGACAAGTTATCAGGAATTGAATAATATTATGCAGGTGCTTCGTCTCACTGATGTCAATGGCTTTATCATTGAGTCAATGTAACATTTTTCCGCAATTTATTTAAGACGCATATATCCTTGCACAGCTTAGAGAAATAGTATCCTGTCACGGGTTTGTGGGCTGCAGACGGACAGTCATATACACTAGTTGGGTGTATAAAAACCACAATACATTTGAATAACCATAACACAAAACAAAACCTCTTCTTTTTATTATTAATTTTTCCACAAGTTTGTTAGCCATTAGTCTCATACCCATAACTTTATAAAACAACAAGGCTTATTTAATATAATATTCCCCCCTATGGTGTTTACAAAAAATAAATAATCAACAATAAAAAAAACTCAATAATAATATAAACATACTAAAATTTCTTATCACATTTCTAAGAATAAATATATCCCAGTGCTTAGCACACACAATAACCAACAGAAACAGCCGCTGAATAAATATAAACTTATCTATATACAGTCACGATCTACACGCCTTTCTAATTGCAAGAAGATTAAGAAACAAAATAGCTTGCCATGCCAGGTAATGTAGGCCACTCCATCACTTTATTCTGCATGCATAAGGTTTCGGTATCAAGATGTAATCATTATCATTGAAACAATCTCCCCTCAATTATATCACCAGCACATAGTACTTTGAATACTTTTAGCAAGTGTAAGGTATATCAGTCATTCAGGAAATAACTATATGATTACTTTTGTGAAAACGCTTAAAATCATCAAGGGGCATATTTCCTTGAAATTAATTTAGCTTTTAATTTACGAATTTTACCCAAACTACATTTATGTGATAGATTCTTAATTCTAAAAAAATTACGAACTGTGGAACTTTTAGAAGGTTGTGTTCCACTGCTGAATTTTGATGTTTACTCACTATTATAGTTGAACAATGATGCATAAAACTAATAATAAACAGTCTCCAAACTGGATGTAACAACTAATTAATATTAATTATCTCGTTTTCATGAAAATCACCCCATAGCTAATACCTCATGTAAATGCCCAATATTCACCATTCCATGCTTAATCTAAACGTGATAACAATTGTGCCATATTATGCCTAATTTATTTGTTCCTTTTTATAAATGTCTCATTGGCAAACCGGGTAAATTATGTCGGCTGTACTTCTTACGTAATAATAATAATATATATTGAAAGGTTTCATGTGACTGTATATTTCATTTACAGAGAAATAAAATAACCATTGATGATAAATTGACAGTATAATAAGTATAAGCCGTGAAGGGAGAAGAGTTTAATATAGGCTATGCCTGTTCCCCAATCCCTATTCAGATAGAAATCTGAATAAAAATATTGCTTATAAAACAAACAAATGAAGCCGTGAAATACAAATAGCTCGGATGTTTGCATAGCGATATATTAAATACAAAACTATAACAAAATATATTCTACCAATAGTGAAAACATTTCCCTTGCACTTTTTCACAAAAAAAATGTTTTTAACACCAAAACGTCTAAGATAAGGCTGAATTGCAAGGTTACACAATTAGGAAACCTATGATCCTAAGGAGTATACAGTGTATCAATGGTTTAATGAAGGATTTCTTCTCAAGACATAAAACTATATAATTAAAAGTATTAACATCTAATCTGTATTGAAAGGTTAATATTATGTATACTTGAATGAATAACTAAATTTATATATTATTGATTCCATTAATCTCTAGGTGCCAAGTGAAATTTAAGACTTAATGATGGAGTAACAAGCTAGGTCATCTATAGTCTACAGTTGTCTGACAATTGTAAAATATTAAAATATAAGAGGAATATTGAGTGGTGCATGAGAATTGTTACTCAATGACACCAGCTCATTAAGGTTATTTATTATGTTGTCTATATTGAAATATACCCCAACCCCTACATCTTTCAGTAAATTTGGACCAATATATTTTAGAAATGTTTAAGATGTTGTTAACCCTATTTTTGTTTCCTTGAAAATGAATGAAATACTTTTATGTTTTAGACAAATGACAATGAACAATTTTTTCATATTTCTTGTGTGAAGTTCCCCAATAATATTGACCCATGAACAGTTGCTTGTATGTGCTGTTTATGAAACATTATTATAATGATTAATGAAGTGCAATATAATACAGGAATGTTCCGAATTTCATCCAATAAATGATAATTATAGAATATCTTGTATTTATTGTTGAACTGGTATCTCGGCCTGTGTTTCAGATATCCTACAAAATAAATTGGATATTTGTTTAATTATAATAATATGTCAATCAAGAACAATACAGTAAGACTCATAATGGGTTCATCTTTAATTATGGCAATGATTTTTCAAACAATTCAAGAAGTTTGACAAATTCTCTCTAAAAACTTTGAGTCTGCAGGGTTTTGAAGACAGAGCAGGCACCAAGTGCAACTCCCACGGTACTTTTAATCTAATCAAATGGGCCCAGCAAGTGATAAAAAGATTTTAATGCTGGGGGAATATATCTGCTGAAACATATGCAAAAGTCATGTCTATGAGTTATTGATTAAGCCAAGCAAATTTGGAAAAATTCAGAAAATTGGTACAGTGTTTACAAGAAGATGAATACACTGACAGAATGTCAAGGGCAATGACTCTGGAACTACTTTTGTAAAAAAAACTAAATATCATTCAATAGGGTCTAGGAACTACATTGTATCTTTTAAAAATTGGAAGAAAACTGTGCACTTTAGTGTAAGTATGGTTATTGTATGATAACCTGATCCAGTGCATCTTATTACCATCTGAAAGAAACACTGCAATCTTTCAAGAAAACTCTCATAATGGAGTGACGGGAATACTATTAGTCCAGTAACTTACACAGGTTCTTTCACTTCCACAGTTTTATCTTCTTCTATCTCAGTGTTATCTTCAACACTTGATACTGTTTGTTCTTGTAACTTGTTGCTTGTGGTAGTTTGGTTTATAATACCAGCTTTAACTTCACCAGCAGATTTACTATGTTCTGTAGTAGATGTGTTAGATTCTGATGAACCTGGTTGTATTTGCATATGATATCTATATATCGTTTCTGTGCTTTCAATAGTTCCTGTAAAATACAATGTTGAGGTTTTGCTAACTCATTTGGGGACTTAATACATGGTATAATTATCTTTAGAAAGGGAGCAAACCAGAATGTTAGAAAGGTCCACTCAACACAAACAAGGTCATTTCAGGATGAAAATATAGTTCCATTTTATGTCAATACATGTAATTCACTTGCCCATAGGGGTGTTTAGCAGTGGGAGGAAACCAGAAGACCCGAAGAAAACCCACAAGGTTGGACAGGCAAGTTGAGGCAACCCTACTCCTTGTCATTATGCCATTTGACAGACCTTATGAAACAACCATTCAGCCATCCAACCCCTTAATATGTGAAGCAGGCTTTAGAGAATCTAATGATTACTTGCATATTTCCAACCAGCAATTATTAAAGTACTTCTGTGCCATATGGTATCAAAGCAAGTTTTCAATAACAATTTTTGGCTGGCAAGGGCAATAACTCCACAAATAGTTTATGTGACTCGCCAGGGTTCACCATTATTACAACTAGTCCAAATATAAATCACAAAAAAAAAAAAAAAATCTCAAAACCTCTGTGGAATTGTTTTAAGTGATGAAAATGTGGGCATATGGAATCAAAATTATCCCACAACTTTGTTTATTATGGATCAATCTATTAATCAACCAAGTTAACAATATTTGTATGTGTGTGAATTGTTTGTTCTTGGACAAATAAAGAGTAACAGGTTAATTACCGAAGCGACAAAATGTCGTGATCTGGATGTCTGCAACTTTAAAACAAAACTACCTGTATACCTTAGTTTGTCAGTATATTTATATGTTGCTGAATAGTTTTTTTTCTTTTCAAATATGTAGAGATTAGTAGAACAGAAGATGTATTAGCAAAGAGTTCAGTCAGGGCAAACTATGTAAAATATTTAATGTCTGTATTTTTTGAAGCTGTTCATTTTATCAATGGTAACCTTTACTCAGGTGATTAAACTGTCTGTGTATAATTATAAGGTGTTATACACCAGTTAATCCAGGATTGTTTGATCTGTTTGTATATATTAATCTGTTTATAATCTCATTGATGTTAACATCCTCCTGTCTACTTTTGTGTCATTACCTATCAGTTCACACAATTTATTTGATTTATACATAAAAAACAATTTGTTCATTTATTTATGTAGCTGTGTTTAATTTAAAGCGATAATTTCATATTTTCAAAGAAAGTCAAAATAATTATTTCTACATGTCTTTTGCTCAATAGGTTGTCAACTCACTACTAAGTACTATACGATCATAGGCATTATTCCCCACTCTTATAACTCATTAATACAGGAAATGATACACAATTACCTCCTTGTATTTCTATTGCCCCTATGCAATAGCTATCTTCAAACGTTTGAATTTGAAGTTGAAAATGACATTTTTGCCAATTTCTCAACTGGCAATAATCAATTATAGGATTAATCTTTAACAAGGTAGGACTGTTTATAGATACCATCTATTTTAAGGCTTTATTTTAATATATTTTAAAAATATAACATAAAAATATGAAATTGCATCTTTAAGTACATTCATAAAACAATGTGTGATATATGAAAAGGCAGTCAATGTCATGCTTGATATGCACAACTGAATAAAACAACATAAGACTCTGGAACTTAAGGGTTGGGGTTGAGAGTTAATTGATATCTTTGCATTACATATTATGTAGAAGTAAAATTAACTGCATTTCAAAGACTTGACCCAAGTAATTCCCATAGACAAATTAAACAATATGAATAAAGAGCATTTTTGCTTGAACTTAGGTGAGTAATTTTTATAATGAATGTTTTTCAACTATCCATACCAATCAAATTGCATTTGCAATAGGCTGATTAAATGTACATGAGTGACACTAATTAATATCAAATTAATGCCAATAACTTTGCATAGCGATTAAAATGGTATGAAATGCAAAAAAAATTATGTTTAACTCTGAATTTAATAAATGATCATGTTTACATGTAGATACAAAGCCCAGAAAGTTTAATATCGATTTCACTCTCAGTGAAAGCTGAGGTTAAGAACTACATGTAGGAAGAAACAAACCAGTACAGTTTGGAGAGTTTAACCTAATTGACAATATACAGACACATGATGATGCTAATCTTAATGGCACCGGTAAATTTCATTCAAAGGAAAATTATACTTTACTTGCTATATGTTCCATCATTACAAAATACACAGGATATTGACATAAATATGCCTACAATTTACATGTCTATAAAAGATATTATAGTCTATTAATAACGTTACAAAGTGAACATCTTCATCTATTTGTTGTCAAAAATGACAATTTAATTAAAGACACCTTTTAAGAAAAGAGGGTGTCTTTCTATTAATACAAGGACAGGAAATGTGTTTTATTAAAAAATGATATTTTCAGACAGTAATGAGGAAAACCCATTAGGTAGATTTAGCATACTTTGCCAATCATTAATAAGACTGCCAAGCTATTACTTAGACCAGTCTTGAAAATTGGTGACATTCCAAACAATTTCACTTTCAATAACTTCTTTAGTAAGATATTCATTATACATTACCATGGCCCTACTTATATTTAGTAGATCACTTTGATCATTCCATAAAACCCTTATGGTGTACATTTAATTATCAACCA
Organism: Patella ulyssiponensis; assembly: GCA_963678685.1. Classification (NCBI taxonomy): domain Eukaryota; kingdom Metazoa; phylum Mollusca; class Gastropoda; family Patellidae; genus Patella; species Patella ulyssiponensis. The sequence continues at coordinate 26,406,968 of OY783226.1, read as the reverse complement.
TTTGTCTTGGGCTACACACATTTTTGCTTTGTATTTTCCTTTGATACAAATTGACGACTGCTTTGAATCTGCTATTAAAGCGAGAATTTTATATTTTCTAAGAAAGTCAAACCATAATTATTTCTATGTCTTTTAGGTTGTCAACTCACTATTATTATAGACATTATTCCCCACACTCAAAAAGCATTCACACCAACATAATAATACAATATTACGTCCCTTGTTTTTCTATTCCCCCCCCCCCCCCAATGTAAAAGCTATCTTCAAACATTTGAATTTGAAGTTGAAAATGATATTTTTGCCAATTTCTCAACTGGCAATAGTGAATTATAGGATTAATAGGATTAATCTTTAACAAGGTAGGACTGTTTATAGATACCATCGAATTTAAGGTTTTATTTTAATACATTTTTAAAATATAGCTTAAAAATATGAAATTCTCACTTAAATAGAAACCCAGAAGCAAACATAAACAATGGGTATGAGATATTTCTTCAACTTATATCTATTGAAGTGAAAATATACAGTGAGTTATTATGTGTTACTTTTACAATCACAAGCAGTTGCCATGAAAGATACAATGTACTCTCATGACCTGGATGCTACAAACCAAATTTGAAATAAATCTGTTTTAAAACTGTAGCCTTTTTGAGGACGAGAGCATTTTCAGCAAAGAGGTTAATTCTGAAGTATCAAAACTCAAAACCCTAAAACTAGCGATAATGGCAGTTAAGAATTTAGGCATCTTATGGATAGTGGTCTGACATTTACACAACAAGTTTATGATCTGTGTAGAATAGATAATCCTTCAGCTGAAAAATATCAGTTCCATCCACCATTTCCTCACATAGAATTCGTACGATCATTGGCCTTCCTTACATTCAAATAAATTGCTTCCAATGAATTCAAAATATCACAGTAAGAACTGCCATATTGTTGCCACATATAAATATTTCTCTCCCATACTCATTTGATTAGACCTAATCCTACTCAAACACTGCCATGCTCGGTGCAAATTTCTGTCCCAAATTCTGAATGGTTAACAAAATCAACCAGGATTAACCAGAGCTGTAAATATGTTACCCGTAAAGTGTTTGGTGACAAACGTGGCTACATCAGATCAGACCGTGTCAAATGTATTATGCTTAATTATCTAGTACATAACAAGACAATAATGCAGTGAAACTAATAGTGTGAGAACAAGGCTTTTTAAAAAAAGCTACAATGTCAAAATTTCGTAATCTCCGTAGACATGGCATCTTTTTATCATCTCTTGAACCACACAGTGGATCAAAAGAAGAGCTGTCATGTTATACTTGGTACATGTTTATAGAATCTGAGTTAAAGAATTTTCATTCCAATAGCGATCTTCAGCAACAGCTAAATTGGTGTTTACTACAGCAACGAAAAGGTGCCAGTACTGAAATGGACCGTTAAAGAGGATTGTTATGAAGAATTTAGGGAATTTGCACCAGCTGGGATCCAGTAATAAGCAACCAATAAGTGATGTGATGTGAATGTGCTCAGAACTAGCTTTGAGGAGCTTGGTCAAAAATGTCATATGAGATACTTTGGGATAATTTAATTTTGGAATTTTGCAGTATTGGGAGTAATTTGGACCTCTTTGTTTATTTCCTTCATGGCTAAGTACAACAAAACTAAAAGTGCAGTAAAGATTTGATCTATAGGGTGTAACAGTGACATATTTGAACCGTTCAAATTGAACGTTTTTTGTTCCCCGACTTTCAAAGAAAGCAGGGGACTATTAAAATGAGTTTGTCTGTTTGTCACACTTTTTGGGACACAATAACTCTCTTTCTTATTAAAGTAGAATGTTCAAACTCGGTGTAGGTGTTTATTAGGTCGATGCCTTGATGGAGTTCGAAGATGAACATTTTCTGCTTAGGATAAACAGAGATAAGCAATTTGATTGGAAACAATTTAACACTCCTTCTAAATGAAGTAGAATGTTCAAACATGGTCACAGCCTTCATTAGGTCAATGCCTTGATGGAGTTCAAAGATGAGCATTTACTGCTTAGGGTAAACAGAGACAAGAAATTTGATTGGTCAGGACTTTGGAACATATTTGATGTAGATGTTCATGTGAATGTCTTGACTGAGATCAGTGATTAACATTTCGAGCTAAAGCTAAGCAATTTCATTGGTCGATGCTTTTGGGCCAAGATTACCATGATTCTGTCTGATAGAGAGTGACGAAACTTAGTGTATAGTTAGATTGCTCGATCCTTTTGAAAAAAATAAATGTGTGTTTAATTAATATGTGTCATCTAATTATTTTGGGATTTCCGTGGGGGACATCAGCCTCACTGTAGGGTTGTTAAAATTGGATAAAATATTTGACATCTAGACAAACACAGGCTAAAAACGTAATTTTCTTGCACAATCAAGGGCCATAATCCAGAAAGTTACGGTGTCAAATATGTGCAAATATCAAAAGGACACAAAACCTTGGTATTACATACTTTCACATTATTTGTGTGGGCGTATAAAAACTATACTAAATGTCTTCTTAAAGATAATTCACCCCTACATCTAAAACTATGCCTTTTAAATATCCTCTCTGCTTGTAATAAAGGATTTAACATTTCTAGGAGACTATATATATCAAAACACTGATATATTTGTCTTGATTGAAACCTGCATCAAAAACTACAAATTTGAACATAAACCCTAGATGTCTTTTTAGTTGGGGATATAGCCAGAATGCTCCAGAAAGTGCAAAATTTACCGAGAAAAACTCTTTGATACCACAGATATATACTGATGATGTGCGACTGGCTAAATTTGAAAAGAGTAGAGCTGAATGAAGATGGAGAAAGTACTCTCTGCAGGTTAATCATCAGGAATATGCAAACGCTTGATCCTGTGTTGAATATGAACCATTTGTATCTAGAGGCAGGGGTATAGCTTCAGTAATAACCAAGAAAATTCCTTTGAGACCTTATATACAGTGGGTATACACTGATGATGTGTGATTGGCTAAATCTGAACGCAAATATGAACGAAGATGGAGAAAGTCCTTTCTGGAGGTTCACACTCAGGAATACCAATCAAATGGGAACAGCCAAACAAAACTATATCAATACCAATATTGGCCAATCACTGATGGTCTCCAATGTTTTGACTCATGTTTCAGACAGACAAAGGCTCAATTCTTCCTGATTCGGTTGATATCAAGATATTGCAAAGACTTTCTCTAATTATTAAACCCTTGCTGATGAAACCAGGTCTTATTTCTGAGGCGTTATCGGTTTGCTTATCATCTATTCCATTGTACAGAATTATCTTTCTGTGTTTCAAATCATCAAACGATTTATGTAGACCTACAAGTACATTGTCAATGCTGCTCTTTTAGTACTGCTTAACCTGTGCGCAGCGTTCGATACAATCAACCACAGTAATTTAATTTCAAGGCTAAAAGATGTCTTTTGACTCTCTGGTACTGAATTTGCTGTTGATTTAACCTCTGTATTGGGTCAGTTCTGTTCACCCTATACACTAAAGAACTGGGTACACTTCCATGTATTAATGACTGTGGCCTTGTAAGACATTTTACGATGACAACTCTCAGATTATGTCTACATTTAAGCCTACACCACAATCCCAACTTCCAAGGTGTTATGAACATATTAAATTGTGGATGACAACAAAGTTAAACCTAATGATGAGATAAAAGAAGCTTTACTTCCAGGTCCTGAATCTAAAAAAAGTAATCTTTTCGGCATAACTACGAAGGCCTAATAGTGCCAAACAAAAAAAAATATTAATCCGTTTGAACGAATTAGTATCTCGTTTGAACGAATTAGTATCTCGTTTAAACGAATTAATTATCGCGTTTGAACGAATTAGTATCTCGTTTGAACGAATTAATTATCTCGTTTGAACGAATTAGTATATCGTTTGAACGAATTATTATCTCGTTTGAACGGATTAATATCTCGTTTGAACAAATTAATATCTCGTTTAAACGAATTAATTATCGCATTTGAACGAATTAGTATCTCGTTTGAACGAATTAATTATCTCGTTTGAACGAATTAGTATCTCGTTTGAACGGATTAGTATCTCGTTTGAACGAATTAATTATCTCGTTTGAACGAATTAATATCTCGTTTGAACGAATTAATTATTTCGTTTGAACGAATTAATTATTTCGTTTGAACGAGTTAGTATCTCGTTTGAACGAAAAGGTATCTCGTTTGAACGAATTAATTATCTCGTTTGAACGAATTAATATTTTTCGATTGTACAGAAGCATGGAAGGGACATGCAGAAATTGTGTTTCAAGTAAAGATAATATGATTTAATACGTGTGGGTTCTTTAGTCCTTCTAGCGTTACTGTCAGTAGATGGAACTACACTTGTGAAAAGGGGCATTGGTATAGAATACGTTGGAAATTATCCAATTTGTTTCATGTTTGCCTGGGTTAGCCACAGCATTGCAGTGAAGACATTGTTTTATGACATTATCTTAAACAGGCATTACAACAGGTATACATATGTATGATATTGCAAGGACGCGGATTTTAAATGCACCAAATTAAGAAATAAAATGGTATAGATTGTGCCTTGGCTACATGTATACGATTGCTTGTCGTACGTTACTAACGTATGAAAATTTAAATTAAATGGTAGCTAGCTCCGCAGGTAGCGTGTCTCAGATGTTCAGATTGGGGTCCCGTGTGGTAAAGCGACGCTGTCGTTGGCCAACTTCCTCGATAGGACCGAGGACTCGCAGCCGAGGGTCGTGCAAAGGGGGAAGTTAGCTCAAGCGAGGAATGGCTGTTCTGGCCACCCTACGCATAAGTACCGGCGAAAGCCGACACGGAGGTCTCCACCCCCACCCCTTGGTTCACCATGAGCCATCGTTCCCCTCTGCGGCTCTCGGTTTCACGTCCCCTGTTCTCTCGAGCAAGTCGACCAACAGCAGCGTCGCATTGCCACACGGGGAAACTCGCCCCATTAAAGCAGACGTCGCTTTTTTTTTCTTTTTTTGTTTTTCTACCCCTCTTTATCTTAAAGCAGACGTCGCAAATTAGTTGTTTCTTCTATCCCTCTCTATCTTAGAAACTCAAACAAATCCTCTTCGATCCGTTGTATTGCAAAGTTCAATTAACTTCGTTCACAATTAATCGTATATCTGTAGTTCTGTTCCCTAAGTTAGCTAAAAGTCAGTTAAGGCATAATTATTTCTTAACTGGGTGCGTTTCAAATCTAAGTCTTTACAATATTAAAGATATATTATGTAAGATTTAGATAACGAGCCTGTCGTTATTGCTATACTAGTTCAAAAAAAGATAATGCAAACTGAATATATTGACATTTTCATCAAATTACTTTATTCTAAGCGACGATATTAGCCTTTGAATGTTAGACAAGATGTGTGCACGGAACGTAACCACCGTACTGGTTGTTCCAAGCTTAGCATCGCTTTATCGTTTTTCAGTTACATCATAAATGGCTGAACCGATATAATCTACTTAAAGATACATTATGTGAGATTAGATAACGAGTTGACAGTTCTCACTATAATAGTTCAAAACTACGTAATGTGAACGGGATATGCTGAAAATTTCATTCCAATTTGTCCACTATGAACCGAGATATTAGTGATTGAATTTTAGAACTAGCCTTGATCATCATTACTGAAGTCAGTAACACAAAACTAATAGTCTCGATTATCCAATTAATCGTTTACCACGACGGAAAGATTTGAGCGTTAATCGGACTTCAATCCGACAGATATCGCAGGCCAGGCTTGACATCGAGAGCTGATTATGGTCTGGATAAGTTAATAAATGTCTAATTAATAGTTTTTATAACTTTCAGGCCTAAAGAAAGACCTACAATAGGCAGATTAAGCTCTTGCATAATGTATGTTTAAATATGTTAATAATTTCTAATGAAAATAGTTTATATAACGTTTAAGGCCTAAAGAAAGACCTGCAATAGGCATATCTGGCTCTTGCATTATGCCTGTTTAAGATACATGTTATAAAACAATGTCTTCACTGCAATGCTGTGGCTAACCCAGGCAAACATTAAACAAATTGGATAACCTACACCAATTCCCCTTTTCACAAGTGTAGTGCCTTCTACTGACTGTAACGCTAGAAGGACTAAAGAACCTACGCGTACTAAATCATATTATCTTTACTTGAAACACAATTTCTGCATGTCCCTTTCATGCTTCTGTACAATCGAAATATTAATTCGTTCAAACGAGATAATTAATTCGTTCAAACGAGATACTTATTCATTCAAACGAGATACTAACTCGTTCAAACGAAATAATTAATTTGTTCAAACGAAATGATTAATTCGTTCAAACGAGATACTAATTCGTTCCAACGAGATACTAATTCGTTCAAACGAGATACTAATCCGTTTAAACGAGATAATTAATTCGTTCAAACGAGATAATTAATTCGTTCAAACGAGATACTAATTCGTTCAAACGCGATAATTAATTCGTTTAAACGAGATATTAATTCGTTCAAACGAGATATTAATTCGTTCAAACGATATACTAATTCGTTCAAACGAGACAATTAATTCGTTCAAACGAGATACTAATTCGTTCAAACGCGATAATTAATTCGTTTAAACGAGATATTAATTCGTTCAAACGAGATATTAATCCGTTCAAACGAGATAATAATTCGTTCAAACGATATACTAATTCGTTCAAACGAGATAATTAATTCGTTCAAACGAGATACTAATTCGTTCAAACGAGATACTAATTCGTTCAAACGAGATACTAATTCGTTCAAACGGATTAATATTTTTTTTTTGTTTGGCACTATTGGGCCTTCGTACATAACCCATATTAATGTTGGCAATCTTTCTATTCCACTCCAGTTTCATACAGCATAAGACTTCTTGGAGAGATGTTGATAGCTACCTCCATATACAAACCATACATTTGTGTATATCAAAGTGTGTTATCTAATTTAACAAAAAACGGAATCAGGAAATATCTTAATGCAGATCCTTCTAGGATACTGGTGCCCATATGGATTCTTTCCAGAATAGATTACTGCCATAGTTTATTGGCCTGTGCTCCATCTTCTCTAGAACACAGCAGACAAGATATCTCTTGACCCTTGTTATAGTCACATAACTCAAAGTCTTAAAAAAGTCCCATTTTCCTGTTAGTTACAAAATCAAATTTAAACTCTGTGTTATAAATTTCGATGTTGAAATGGTACAGCCCCAAAATACATGAATGGTCTCTTACTTACAATCCTACACTACTTCAAGAACTCTTAAGATCTGTAGGAAAAATCTCCTTGTTACTGTGCAAAAGTCTTAAACAGCTCATTTCGGTCAAAGGAATTTTTCTTAACAGAGTGGAATTATCTAAAGAACACTCAAGATATTATTGTGTTTAGATCTAGACTCAACCCATTTTTGTTGAAGAAAGCATTTACTTTGTGACAGTTTTATCATTTTTGGATGGACAGTGCTTTCAGCATACTCATGCATGGATACGGCACAATATCAATAATCATAGTAAATAATATCCATAATCCTGTGAATAAAATTTGAAAATCTGCATCTAACTGTTTTTATAACATATACATAATATATTATTTATTTTTATGTCACATGTATGTATTTAAAGTCATAGTTTTTTCTTTATTTCAGTTTAATACTATGAAAATGGATGCCCAAATTAACTTACTTTATGATAATACTTAATTGTGTAACGTAAGACCCACCCATTTAATAGGCAGAAAAAACACCATTAATTTTGATAAATCCTCCTTGTTGAAAACATAAAACAGCTTTCCAATATGATCCTGAATTTTTTGACAAGTTCAAAGGTAAACCTAACATTAAAGAATATTTCTCCCGCAGTAAGACAGCCTATTATCAGCTGATTCCATGTTGTCATAGTGATACACATGAAGTCAGTAAATCAATGATCAACAATATATACAAACAAAACGGAAAAAATATTGCTATGAATTGTGCAAATTTCTAAATAGTTTGATTTGAAACTAAACAAATTATTGTTGAAGAATAAATGGACAATGAAGCGAAAGGTCTAAGGGATGAAGGGAGGTTTTTCTTTATATTACTAGACTTGTAAATATCACACCTCAAATAAACAACTCCCCTAACCAATAAATGAACAATTGTATTCCTAACGAATTTGATACAATAAGTTAGTAATTTGTTAAATCACCTTGTGACAATACTTAGGAACCTTGACATGCATTATTGGCAAAGTTAATCAATGTCATTCTCAGCCTCATGAACAATTTATATGGCTATCTTAGTTCAAAGATAATAATCTTACCTGAATTCAGATTAAAGGTGCGACCTTTAGTTGGATCTTTTGGAGGAGAAAACCAGTTAATCAGAGATCCAACAAGTGGTACTTGTCTCATCACACCCTGTATCAACAATTATATTATTTATCAAGACAATTCTCTCAGAACAGGGTATTATAATTCTACATTTTATCAACTTTATTCTATTTTTAGAAAACCATAAATTGTCCAAATTGAATGGAAAAAATACCTTAATTTTTGTATTAATGGAAATTACTTGTAACCAAGAGCTTTTTGTGCAATTAACATAAATTTGACACATTTTGAAATAACGGAAATTCATAAACTGGTTCAGAAAAAAGGCTAACAGATGATGGACTGGGGTATGAAGTAAGCCAATAACGACATTGACAACCATAATGGGCTACAAAAGATCTTGATGAACTTACCTCTTGCATCAACTTGTCCACTGATTCCTTATGTAATTCTTGATTTGCTACATCAATATTCTTCTTGATAATTTCAGACATTGACTCCAAATACTGCTCAATAAAAAAATATGATCATTGCAACAATTACTTCAGCCCTGTCTGTTCGTTCTTTGGTCAACATTTTTGAGTTAACATGATGAAGAAGGGTTTTAACTGCATGTATTAAGCTGTAACTTATTATTAATGCATATTGTTAACAATCGAAAGGAAACTTTCACGAAAATCTGAATATTAGTTATTTGGATAAAATTCATTTCAAACTCAGAGCCTAACTCCATATTTTCTTTCATCTTGGGGTTTTAACTACACAATACTGTAATTTGATCATGAGATTAGACAGCTTTCCAAAATCATGTGATTATCCATAGTGAATCAGAAAAACATTCAAGATCATTGAGCATCAAGAAAGACAATCCAGAAGATGTAAGCAGCTGCTGATAGTGAAAGAATAAAGTAGCTCTTTAAACCCCTATGAAATGTTATACAATTGCTTGTGTATATTTCCTGCCTATTAAATAAAACCAGTGGTTACTAGGCAAGATACGCCCACATTATGCTAGATGGATGGATAAAAAAATGCTAAAAAACAAAAGCGATTCTTCGTACAATCAGGGGCCATAATCCTGGAAGTTATGGTCTGAAATTTCAAGTTTCATCAAAATCAGATAAAAATTGTGACTTCTAGAATGTCTACAACGTTGGTATTACATACTTTTACACTATTTGCATACATGTAGCAGCCATTTTTTTGGTGATATATTCAAACCAAACACTTCTGTACATCGGATAGATTGTGACCTCTAAAGGTACCAAAAGCTAAAAACGTGATTTTTCATACAATCCAGGGTAAGGCTGGGAATCGATATGAAATTTCAATATCGATTATCGGCAAGAAATTTTCAGCGATTATCGATAATAATCGATTATCACTTTTCCTGAAAAATCAGAACTTTACCGACCTGTTATTTGTGTTAGTCGACACAGGCTATCACTATTTTGTTGTATTTGTTCTTCAACAGTCATGTTTAATAATAGTATTGTATAATAAAAATATTCGAAAACATCTTCAGTCTTTATGACTGTTATTTAAACACATCATATTTATTAATATTCTGATACAATCTGTCAATAGTCAATCGTAATAAAACAAGCCAACAGTGAGGCTGATGTCCACCGCCGAAATCCCAAAATAAATAGATGACACATATTAATTAATCGCACATTTATTTTTTTCAAATGTATCGAGCAATCAAACTGTACACGAAGTGTCATCCAAAAGTGTTTTATAAAGAAAAATGCTAAAACTGACTAGAAAAATGAAAATGTACCCTAATTAGGGGGACCCTAAAGGCAGGCAAAAGGGCCCTTGTGTCTGAGTCAATCGTTTCTATACACCGTTACTGTCGAATCCATTACTGAATGAGAATGCATTCTTGTATCGGCATAAAAATCATCAATCATGATGAATCTAAGTTATCTTGTCCCAAAATATCAACCAATCAAATTGCTTATCTCTGCCTACCCTAAGCAGAAAATGCTCATCAAGGCATTGGCCTAATAAGCATACACACCAATTTTGAACATTTTAACTCAATTAGAAGGAGAGTTTTTGTGTTCCAAAGTCTCGACCAATCAAATTGCGTATCGCTCTGCTTACCCTGAGCAGAAAATGCTCATTATCGAACTTAGTCAAGGTATTACTGTAATGAAACTATACACCAAGTTTCATCACTATCACTTAATTAGAACTAAAGTTATCGTGTCCCAAAGCATCAACCAATCAAATTGCTTATCTCTGCTTACCCTAAGTGGAAAATGCTCATCCTCGAACTCCATCAAGGCATTGACCTAATAAGCATATACACCAAGTTTGAACATTTTAACTCAATTAGAAGGAGAGTTATTGTGTTCCAAAATCTCGACCAATCAAATTGCGTATCGCTCTGCTTACCCTGAGCAGAAAATGCTCATTATCGAACTTAGTCAAGGTATTACTGTAATGAAACTATACACCAAGTTTCATCACTCTCACTTAATTAGAACTAAAGTTATCGTGTCCCAAAGCATCAACCAATCAAATTGCTTATCTCTGCTTACCCTAAGCGGAAAATGCTCATCTTCGAACTCTATCAAGGCAATGACCTAATAAACACATAGCTCAATTAGGAAGAGACTTATTGTGTCCCAAAAAGTGTGACGGACAGACGGACGGACAGACAGACAGACAGACAGACAGACAGACAGACAGACAGACAGACAGACAGACAGACAGACAGACAGACAGACAGACAGACAGACAGACAGACAGACAGACAGACAGACAGACAGACAGACAGACAGACAGACAGACGAACCCATTTTAATAATCCCCCAACTTTCTTCGAAAGGCGGGGGACAAAAAAACAAACGAAAGTAAATTGAAGTTATTTATCTTCATTACTAGAGAGTCCATGAAGGTAGATATCTGTATGAGGTCAATATTACGGTCCCCGGTTCCGTAAAAACCAAAACAATTCAATACCTCGCTTTTTGCCTGTCCCGGGAAGTCAAAAACGTGTATGGACTGTATCTGACATGATTTAGTAATTAAAGCCGAGTCGATCATTAATAATACAATTAGTTTTATTGTGAAAACAGATGATTTCTCTACAAATCAATCAAGAGCAAAGAAGGGAGATAATCCTAATTTTATTACATCACGTGCGATTGTCATTGTTCACAAAGTGCGTGACCTATTTAAGTTTCAACTAGCAGAAACAACAAAAACAACGAAAATATTAAAATAATGTATTTAATCTTAAAGATTAGTTTTTTACAACAATACATATTTAAAATGTGCCAGTTTGTAAGCAGAGGGGAAAAATAGTTGTTATCTTGATGTCGTGTATTCATTCATTCGTCTGCTAATGACCGACTATGGCAAGTTTATTCGTGTGAAAGTGACCATAACTTGTCGTCAGAAGGTAAATATACCGATAATCGATATTTGAATTTCAGTATCGATTATCGTATCGCTAATTAACTTCTACCGATTATCGATTATATCGATATTTTTGCACAGCCTTAATCCAGGGCCATAATTCAAGAAGTTACGATAACGAAAGGAACCAAGATACTTTAGATATAAACCTATATTTCAAATTTTGTCAAAATCGTATAAAAATGGTGACCTGTTAAGTGTCTAGAAACAAATTGTGGACAGACATCCAGACGGACAGGGCGACAACAATATAGGTCCACATGAAAATGTGGGCGTATAAAATCATGAGTCAAATGAACACACAACACTATTTGTTACATTTGCATCATAGTACGATTTCCAGTGCCCTATTAAATGAATTTTTACATTAACATCACATGTATGTACTTACTTTAGAGGACTCTTCAATCTGTTTACCTGTAGTATGAACTAGAGTTACAAGCTCCTCTACATCTGTATTAACAGTAATTAAACCAAACCTTACACAAATCTCATTATCTGAACAATGACCTGAAATATATACATCATATATATACAGGACGCATTACATCCATTTAAAATTACATTCATTAAGTGTTGTTTAATGGTCGAGTGCAAGACATTAAGTAATATATTGGTATTGTACGAGTGCGATAGCACGAGGGCAATATCAATATATTACACAATGTCTTGCACGAGACGGTTAAACAACTTAAAATACAGACACTATCCAGCAAGTGCACTTCAATGAAATACATCACACACTTCAAATATTGCAAAAAGTGAAATAATGGTAAGCTAACATCAAAGGATGACAAACATCAAAGGATGACTTGACATCTGTATTTTAAATCCATGTACATTATATCCATATAAAATATATACAATACATTATTTACACATAAAATATATACATTGTATATAAATAAAAATATTTCTAATTTGACTGTTTCTCAAAAACTACCCCTGGGACCATTCTATAATCTTCAGGATTGATTATAGAATAAAACTGTTTTCAAATTCTTTGAAATTAGAAGTTCACTGATGGTCAAAAAGTTGAATTTTGATTTTTCTGAATCATAGTTTCATTTAGGTTAAAAGGAGTCACATATTCAGATTTGTAACGGGAATGGGGGTTTGGATGGCCTAGTGGTCTAGAGTGCCGCGCTTCGTCCTCTAGCTGGCCTGTCACCTCTGGCTTGCGGCTGTGGTTTCGAGCCCGGTGTGAGCGTATGTGGCATGGAGATAGGGGCGGCTTCTCAACCTCGTGGTTTCCTTCAGGCACTCCGGTTTCCTCCCACTGCTAAAGACCCCTACGCGCAAGCGAATTATTGAAATAAAATGAAACCATATGTTAGTCTCAAAATGACCTAGTTTGTGTCGATTGGACGTTCAACCCCATCTCTCTCTCTCTCTCTCTCTAACGGGAACATTATTTTCAGAAATATCAATAGTTTTAACTAAAACTTAAAAACAGGGTACTTGAGATACTTGCATGGCCCTAACCCAGGTCTTCATGTGAATAAATTACCACAGAGAGTCAAAAAAGCTATTCTGACATTGGAAAAGGGGAAATCTCACTCCTTCAGAAGGTTTTTTTTCCATTTTTGATTAGAGGTTAAATATCTGGGGGTTTTTGTGGAGTCAATGAAAAGATAACAGTATTACTTATTATTAAGAAGGAGTATTTATTATCATGTTAAAATCAACCAAAAATAAGAACATGATTAGGAGATTGTTGTAACACTTTCATTGGCGGCAGACATTTTATCAACACATTTCCATACTAAAACAGTTACAAGAGAACCTGCTTATCAGCCACCATACAGTAGGCATGAAAGAATAAATAATACTGCTACAAACAAGAACTTTGTTGTCTTTTTTAAGATAATTTTGTGTAACTTACCAGTAGAGAAAGCTGTATCCATTGACTTTAGTTTATGAACTAGTTCACCATTGATATTGCTAATATCTATTTTACCTTGTTCTGTTGGTGTTTGGTTTAACCAATGATCAGGTATATATCTGTGTATAGGAAACACAAGTATAAATAACACAATATTACCGGTACAGTGTATATACAATAAATAAACAAAACTAGTTTTACTTCCCACTGCACCGATTTAATCCTATGATAATACAATTAAACGATGCAAGTTTTGAAAAGAGTCTTCCACAGAAAGGATTTTGTTAAAAGGGCAATACCAGGGCTTTTGGACTAAGACTAGTAATTATTTCCCCTTATTTCATGATGGACGAATGTAGTGCGAGTTATAAATAGACAATTTTTCCCTTATTTTTTTTCTCCTTTCTTCCTGCATTTTTGGGATGACTTTTTGGTCCAGAATTAGAGAAAAGGCATCAAATTTGCAATTTCATAGCAGTTTTGGGTAATAATGAGGATATTACAGCGGAGGGATAGGGGGTGTAAAATGTCTTTCTGCAGAGCAATCATTGTGTCGCAAGTGAGATTTTCACCCCAGTCAACTTCAAATCCCCATAGCAAAATATCTAAACGGTCAACCCCCTACAAATTTATGATGAGGAGATTGCCAAACGTGGTCCCCATTGTACCTAAAAAGATTGGAAGCAACGGAATGTTGAGAAAAAAGCTACAGCCTGTGATGTTACAGGTATTTAACATTGAAGTCAATGGGCAAATAATTACTAGTCTGAGTCCTTTTAATCAGCTGCAGCAATTAACTGCCCATGGCACAATCATAAATCAATCTAGTTCTGCCATCACCCAATTTATTAAGTATTTCCCCTAATTATTATTATTTAAAGTTGTATAATTTGTATTTTAGACATGAAATCTGAAATACCCACACATTTATTGCCCTCAATAGACAATATAATCAATCAATACATGTATATACAATAGAATTTTCTCTAGCAGGAGTATTACATTGGTAATGTTAGAGCTAGTACACTATATATAATGACAAATTAAGTAGGACAAGCATTATAACATGCATCCTATACAGACATTCATTTTAAAATTGTATATGAAATAAATGAAAATTACCTAATAGCACCTAATCCAGCCCAGCTAGGAAGATTAACAGGTACAAGATTATTAGTATTTTCAACAATTGACCGGAATCTATGTCGCTGAGCTACAGTGGCATCTAAAACAGTCTATAAAAAATACATTATTTAATAATTGTATGTGCTAAATATTATTATCAGTGACTTGTTTCTAAAACACAAATCCAAAATTCTAACGCTAAGGCCATACAAAATAAATGTCTTGTTTCTCGGGCAATTGCTACCTGAAAATGTAAGGGGGGTGGAGAGCGGCATCTTTTTTTTTTTATTTCAATGACAGTGCAAAATAAAATTTGGTTATTGTTGAAAATTGTATGGGCGGGAGGGCGCTTTTTTTTTTACTTGATCTTCGGTTCCCTGGAACAGATCACCATGATTGAATTGCTCCAAAGCAATGGGTATCACATCAGTAACCTCTATAATTGTCCACGGTGAAACGGAAAGACATCCTTTCTCGACTTGCACGGAAATCAATAGGCCTAAACACATGGTTCATATTACCAATTACACGTATACATTGTCAAGTTAAAAGTCATCAATGTAATTTGTTGTTGACTTGCGTGAGAGGGAGACCACGACTTCCGTTTAGCATGCGCATACGACTGCGTCGTTTCATGCAAGGACGACCTTTAACTATCGATTTCGATTACATTCCTGTTTTAACGCATTGACAACTTCTACAAAAAATATTTTTTCATACAATTACATTTAGCCAAGGATATATTGAATCATAACAAAATCAAGCCTGTTCTAACTAACACCTCGGTATATAAGTATTATGCAAATGCATTCAACTATTGTTGTAAATTGGTTCATTGTGTACGAATTAACTTCAGGGGAGGTAATTTATGTCACGTGATCGAAAATGGAGGTTCTCTTACTGTGTGTGCATCGATAATAAAGACCCTTAAATAAGTATTTTCATCTAAATCAATTTAATACACTGCAATGGATATAGCCTATATGTATGACGCATGTAGGCACATGCAGCACATTTTTTTTTTCTTACCTATCGATGACTGGGCGGGCATTATTTATTTTTTTTTTTCATCAAGCTCAATAAAAAGATTGCATGCGCAACCATTTTTTGGTGCGGGCGGTGCCCAAGAAACAACTTATTTCATTTGTGTTGCCTAAGATTAATTTTCTCTCGAAGAGTTTTGTCTAAAACTGAGTAATGAAGTATGGCATTAGAGTATTCCCTGTAGCTGTAATTGCTGTTAATATTTGCTCATTTTGAAGCAAGTTCAACTGATCCTACTGAGTAAAATATGAATTGGTAGATTAATATCACTGTAAGAAGTTGACTGTTTTCCATTTAATAAAAAAAACAGTGAATATTATTTATCTTGGGGGATATCAAAGAAAACAATCTTTTTTAATGTCTGCCTCAAATTTGTAAAAACATTGTAGTCAGTCGAAGTAACTTATGTGGTGTATTCTGGTGGGAAGCCATTGGGGCTAAGGAAGCCCATGGTGCAACCACCCATTAGCTAACAATATAGAAATTTATATTTTCCTATAATAAAGCTGGCACACTCAGAATTATTCAATATATACATTTAGGACACTTCCAATTTCTGCTGGCTCCCCCACCCCACCAAACTATACGGTATAATAAATTGATGGAAGTCTTCAGATCTTCCTTATCTATCTAAAACTGAACAATTACAATACTTTAAACCTACCAGATTTTCAGTTAAACAATCAGCAAATGTCTGTATGTCTTCCTCTGTTGTACCTGAAACTATAATACCAAAAGGCATATATTTAAAGTCTCGGAATGCCATTTAAGGGATTGTAAACCACTGCCAACTACAATATTGTGAAGGATAAATCTCTAAAAGGAATATCAGTCCAAAAATGGTTGAATTCTGTTTGGTATTTACAGATATGATGAATTGAAAAAGGAAAGAAAATTGCAACAGTCAGCGCAGATATGGACCGAACGGACATAAACAAAAAAGGAAAATATGTAACAGATCAAATTTTGGGAATTAGCTCACAGACCTTCCAATAGTACTAACCTACAATTAACTTAGGGACCAATGACAGACACACTCCACAATATAATTAACATCAAAATGTATGTATATAAAAATATATTTATATTGCTTACACTGAGCTGTTTCTAAAGGTGAATATCTGATACAAACACCTTCTTTATTAATATCGACAGCAGTAACTGGAACCTGTGGTACACTACACTGTAATGTGTCTACAAGCTAAAACAATACTTTATATCAATATTCATGTCATCAACAGAATTATACAGTATATAGCCATCAAAATAAGCTCACAAGTGTCAGGTTTATTAAAAATCTTAAACATTCTGACCAGTTGAGCATTTACACCATGTATCAGTTATTATATCAATCTATTTTCGGCAAAGAGGTAATTATTACTCGTCGATTAATTAACCCATCAAAGAGTCAATCAATGCAATGAATACCTTCAGTGTCAATCCTTCTCGGCTCATTTCGTAAATAAACAACTTCGTTGAGTTAATTCATGCCAAGTACGGTAAAAGAATAGCCGAAAATAATGGCGGCGTTGACCTTGAACTTTAAGCATGCACGTAGGCAAAGCTGGAGATCCTCCCACGTCCAATATAGGTCACCTAAAGTTGAAGACTAGAAGATATTTTAGATCCGAATAGTTAGCTCCTTTCAAACGTCTTTTGTTTGATAAAAATTCACAGAAAATGTTTTGTTTCATATAAGTTATCAAAGTCTACTTTTTGCGAGTATCGGTAACACTAAAAATAAACTAATCTGAATCACGTGACCTTTCGCCCGTACGGCATATTTCCGAGCCCCGACTATTCACGGAAAATAATTGTGCTACATTGTTTTATTATTGACACGTGCTTACAAATATTCTTTTATATATTGACAAGTGTTTTACGTATAAAATATTTAAAAACGAACTTATTTGTATTTGCTTGTAGTTTTTCTTTTTACTAAATTAATTCTAACTTTCGTTTGTTTGGATGAAAGCAAAAGTAGATTATGCATTATGCAAGTTGCCAAAATTTGACTATAAATTTCGATAATGTATGGATATATGAATACTAGTATGGAATAACAACACAGGCTTTGTTTATTAGAAGTTATTATTATAATATCATACAGAATACCGTAACGTTATGCAATTATTGACGTGAATAAAGTATGCATAAACCAACATGTCTGTTGTTCAAAAGACGACTATCCGTTAGGGGTGCCCGTGGCCGGTTCATTTCAAAATGGATTAAGAACCCTGGTTTTAAGTCCCATAAATTACAAAAATATGTAATTATATAAAGATAATCCACACTGAATGTGCCGTCATTGAATGATATTTAATAGGTGGAAGTATCACGAAGCTCTAAAATTGTTAACAATGTGGCTCAACCATACAACATTTAGAGATGAAATAAAATGGGCTCTGTATAAACTTTTCTGCAGAAACTGGGCAAATATATGGGCCCCAAAACAACATTTCCACCTACGGTAATCTTGTCCCTTAAAACTGAGGAGGAGAAAACAGATATGGTGAAGATCTACATACATTTTCGGAGTGGGTGTGTAAATACAATAACCATTTGAAAGCCACCTTCCCTCATTATATTACTTACCCATGTATTCAAGGCATTATAATAAGTAGAATTGTCATCTGTTTGCTGGTATTCTTTATTACCACTACTTGAATATGATGCTACAATTGATCCTGAAAAATACATCAATAAACAGTTAATATACTACAAACAACAATAAATATATAAAAAAAACAGAGTAAGTTGAATAAGGCCATTTTTAAAGTAATTACCCAAGTTCTCAACATCCAAATTCTCAACTAAATGTCCATGTTAGACTTTAAAAATTCGTTCGTTTGTGGGACCATGTTTGTCGTCTGTTTGGTGGCTTTGTTGGTCGACATAAGTGTTCTACCGTCTGTGCTAGACTTAAGGGAAATTTTGCCCAGAGAGCAGTTTCCACCTACTTTTCATTGAATTCCAACTTTTTAAGAGTTCTTTAAAAAGTCCATTGTTATTTGTCCCATCTGAATTATACTCTGAATTATTAAGAAAACATTACCTGGGCCACTTGCATCTTCTGCATATCTAAACACTACAGTAGGTGTAACAATTTCAAACACTAGCTGTAATAAATAATATAAAAGTGGTATTAAATAATTAAGGAGATTGAAAAATGTGTTGTCACATTTTTGACTTGTCTTTCAGTAGAACAAAATCTCAGTATAAATAGATTTTTTTTTCATGTAACCTAGCATATTCAGATATAGATTTTGGCTGGAGACCCCCTTCTGTGTAAATATTCATCAAAAATCTGAAATATTAAATAACTTAATCCAATTCAGTCAAGAACTTCTTACTTGCCTGTAAGAAATGACATTTATATTTTTAATTCTTACAAAATAAACTTACCAATGCATTTATAGCTCTAGAGAAAATATCTCCTAATGATGTTACATCTTTCTGTTTATCTTTTTGTTCACGACTCTATAATAAAACAATTCAAATTTATTCTCTTGGTTCTGCGGTCCTTTTCCTTAATGCAAAGTTCAATTGTTACTGTTTTTTTTCATTAATCAATTAATTTATACTATGAACAGTTACTGTTAAATAAATTGGAAGAACAGCACAGCCTATATCCACACTTTCAGAGCAATAACTTGATTTTTACAATTAACTTATTCAGTCTACTGTAAGTACTGCAATACAAGAAATTAATGCTACCACATGCTTTGGCAAATTAGGTTAATATTTAAATGTGACGTTTTGTTGCATTATAAGCATTTCTCTTCTATAAAAGAACAAAATAAATTATGTAGTTAACATAACAATTTCTTTTGAGTATTAAATTGATTGCTTTACAGTATTGGCATTAGGTGATCAACTATCAGTGAGGATTGATTCGTTGAAAATACTTACAATTTGTTTAATTGCTGTTAACTTATCTATATGTTCAAACAATTTTTTAGCCTAAAAATAGAAAAAAAAAATGTATGCATTTCCCCTTTTTGCTGGTCTACTTAGCCCGAAGCAATTCCATTTTTAGTTCTTCAGGGTCTTGATAAATAAAAAAGTCACTCTTTTTTCATCTATTTTGAAACTTTATAGGTTGTTGCCATGCAAGACATGCCCACATTTTGTAAGAGATATCTATCACACATCAGGGTCCATCCATAATCCATGAAGTATCAAAAGGAACACAAATCTTTCGGGTTATAAACGTATATTTTAAGCTTCATCAAAACTGTTCAAAACAATTTTTCGTACTATCTGAGGCATAATCCATGAAGTTAGAGACCGGAAACGAGTTCTTTGGTATATAAACATATATTTCAAGTTTTAAATCGGATAAAAATTGTGACCTCAAGAGGGTCCACAACTTGGTATTACACAACATGCCTATGTGGAGCGGCCATTTTGTAAGGCAGTTTCCATCCGACGTTCATGAAATTCAAACTCAACCATCATTATGGTGTGACGGTTATATATGTAAACGGTAATTTAAATATCGCATAAAAATTGTGACCCATAGAGACCCACAAGCTAAAAACATGAATTTTCATAAATACAGGGGCCATAATCTAGAAAGTTAATGAATAATATGGGGGATGCTCGATTCACAGTTCCGGAATTGAATTCCAAAACTGGTGTCAATCGAGTGAAAAGGAGAATTTCGGAGTACAATGCATGTGTCGACTGTATAAAAAATATCTCAACCAATCATGACAGCTGAAACATATTTTTTACCTAGGAATACGTCACGATTCTACTCACTCCACCTCAGCTGTCGGGACTGGCAGAACTGTGACAGGACTGAATTCCGCGTCACTCGATTGTAATTCTGTCGATTCAGGACGTTCTGGACTGTGAATCGAGCATCCCAATTGTCTAATATGCGCAAATATTGAAAAGAACCCAGATCATTGGTTAAAAACACACATTTCAATTTTCATCAAAATTTAGATAATAATTGTGACCTCTAGTGTGTCCAAAAGCTAAAAACGTGATTTTTGCTAGAATCAGGGGCCGTAGTTACGGTCCAATACATTTCAATTTCGAAAGGAACCTAAATCTGTGGAGGTAATTAATTGTGGATGGACAGGGGCGACGACAACATACGGCCACATGAGAATGCGGCCATAAAAATAATATATCCTGTTTTCAAGAAGTTATAGTTGTAGTATAAATTATGACTGTAGAATAAATTGTTGATGGATCAATGTTTGTATGATGACAATATTCAATCATATAATGTGGGCATTATACAACATGACACTAGCCCTGCTTCCACAATAAAACAATGTAGCAGGATACCGTCTCTTATAGAAAGAGATATAGAGAATCTCCTATAAGTGTTTTTTGATATCAAAAAATATCAACACAAGTTGTTAAAGTAAAAAAAAAACAAGGCTCTGCCTAAGAAGATATTGCAGAAGATTATGTAATTCATCACACAAGTGATATCTACTGTCAAATGTACCGGTATTATTGGGTGATAAAAACAATACTTACTAGATGAGTTGAAGCTTTAATCTTACTAATAATACCATCATGACCTAAACTTTGTAGGCATATCCAGATAGATAGACAACTTAATTTTAATCTGGGATTAAAGGTATTTAATCCAGCTGCTATGGCTAATGTTGGATCAGGTGTTTTATAAAGTGTCTATCATTTAACATTAAGGATTATAACAATATAACGAGATATACGTGTGTAATTATGTTCCAGGGAACATCCATCACATGTAAGTATCGTGTGGTTTTTCTAATATGATACTAGTAAACATTAATTTTACACAACACCTATTCAATACATCATAACTATTAGGTCATCTCAATACAAAATATTCATATTTACTATACTAAAAGGATACAGCAAACGGTAAAGCTGGAATACCTAACCAACGACTTAAATCTACTGTCATACTGTCTCCTGATTTTGCAGACTGAACAGATGAGGGCACTGAAAACATCATTAATGTTGCTAGGTTGTTTCTGAAAAAATACAGAAATATTGATAGATTAAAAACCATTGAAAATAACACATTTATTATGGGTTGTTAACAAATGTGGTTTTAATACTTTTAACAAATCTTGACGCAGGGTAGGGTCGTCATTCCAACCCTGTGGCTAAAGACCCCTACATGCAAGCAAATCATTGAAATAAAATTGAACATGTTAGTCCCGAAATGACCTGGTTTGTGTCGAGGGGACATTAAAATTTAACCTCATTTCACTCTCTCTTGGTTTTTTTTGTAGTTTATAATTTGAAACATTTGTGGTTGATTTTTAATATATAAGCCGGTAGTTTCTAAAAAATGTCGGTGGGTGATGCACAAAAGAAAGTTTAATATTTGTATTGTTACATTTCTATTTTTGGTGCATATTTGGATGGTTCTAAACATTCATATTAAATGTACACAATGAAGGAGATTACTATCATATGCTTACAACCTGGTTGTATTAAAACATGCATCTAGTTGTACTGTTGCAGTTTTACATTTACAAATAGCTACGTACATATCAACAATGATACAAAAACTGGATTTCTTTCCCAACTAAAATATGTCTGGTAAGATATGTTACAATTAATAAAGCAGGATATGAATAAGATTATACACTTACCCTTCTACATGAAGCCAGATAGAATTTGTTTTACATATTTCTTGTAATCGTTGCAGGTTATCAACTTGTCCTACTTGAGGTGTACCTAACAATTACCAACATATAATCTACATTATACATTTCCAATTAAAGTATATCATAACTTGGACATATTTTAAGTATTTCCAAGACATTAATAAATCATTGAAGTCAGTGGAAAAATTTAATATGTTGGCGGATTATAGTCAATGAAAATTTAAACATGCTGCCAGACATTGAAATTTGGGCCAAATATCATTTCTGGTGTCAGAGCTATTTGGATTTTTTGGAATACAGTAGCGTGAAATGAAATAGGTTCAAAATTCTACTTTTTTTCCCTATAGGGATAACGTGCATACATCATACAGTGTGCTATCCTGGAAATATTGCTTGCACAGCGACACTAGTATAGCCTACTCTTTATTTCAAAGGGTTATTTCACATGTATGGCAAAATGTACACAGAATCTTGTTTTTTGTTCAATCAGAAAGACAAGTAGAGGCTGTTCCTTGTCAGGTGAAGTATATGCAAAATATTATTATTGAAAATTCAGATATTTTTTGCTAAATAATTTAAATAACTGACCTGCATAGCCTATTACTAAGGTTGGCTTTTTAGCTGCTGAAATATCATCTTGAATGAGTTTTTCTAGCATTGAAACATCCTGAATAATATCAGTTATAAATGGCTATTTGTGATAAATTTTTGATGAAAAACATTGAGGAATAATATTTTTAATCAATAACAAATCTGTCTAAAAAAATCTTTATTTTTTAAAATATAGGTTTGTGTCTAGAGCATTAACAGGTAATGTGAATGACCACATATAAATGTGAGCATGTAAAAACACTTACCATTTTACTGACACCACCAAACATAGTATTACATGGTACTGTACATATACAAGAGAACGGTAAACCAAGCTGCAAAACAATTATTAACAAGAAAAGATAGTATAACATTTAACCTTATCTGGAAAAACTAAAATTTATTCGAGCCACTTTTTCCTCTTTATTCAAAGAACATTTTTAGTTTGTTATCATGTCTAAAATGTAGAATTCATACCTTAAGACCCCATTGATCATTTTCTGTGGTTGAATGAAAGCATTACTCGACCGAACCATTCTGATATTTTATGGTATCTTCCAATAATTGGAGGATCACCTGACTATACAAAGTGTATCCAGGTTCGCAAGTCTGTTTTTAAATGGGTTAATGATGGATAGTATGACTTCTATGGTAAAATGTATATTTACTAACCTGTAAGCATAGATGATGTCCTAAACCAGATTTAGCTGCAGCACTTATATATATAACAGGTGGACGAGAATATAAAGCATCATAACCTTCTGTAGCATATTTAGGAAACTTCTGATACATGGCCAGACGACATACCTTTACTAAACCTTCTTTATCTTCCTCATGATATATCACTGATGAATCAGTAAATCTTAAATACAGAACAACTATACTGAATAAAGCAGAGTTGATGGGGGGTGAGGGGATGGTAGGTAGCTTGAACTCTTCTCATAATACATGTATAAACAAGTAGTGAAATCGTATATATGGCACCAGAATTTTTCATTTTGCTGTCTTAAAAGGTTTATTAAGAGAGATGGAGAGAAAAGAATCTGATTCCAAATAAACAATTAATATTGTAATAGTACTGATAGGGCTGGTCGATATTGATGTATTCTAATGGCTGATATATATTGATTTCGGTACATATAGTGATGCATTATTTATGTACTCTGTTAAGGGCCATTGAGATGAGCTCCAAATTACCTTCTAAATCCACATAATATCATTCAATCATACCTGAACAATCTGGAGAGCCAAAGTTCACAGTCAGATGTTATCTTGGCAGTAAACTTTTTTAAATGTTCTTCGTCTAGTGTTGAAATGTAAGCTACAATACTGTGAGCTAGTACTGAGGCCTGACCATGTTTGTCCAAGTGTTGAATCTTTGCACATCTGTTCAAGCACAAAAAATATCACATACAACAATTAACTTTATGAAATTTCACAATCGAAGCCAGCTTTTTCTGAAGTATTCCTATATCAATACATGTGTCCCATGCCAGTTTTCATTGGTCCAGTTAGAGCAGAACAGTAGGACGTTAAACCCCATTTCATTCATCACAACCTTGTACAGTAAATGTTCACTATTTTTATAGTTGTCAACTTTTCGTATTTTGAAATGTCCCTCTAATTTCACACAACCACCAAGAATTTGCTGAGACAGACATGTTTCCCACTGAATCTCTCATATAGAACCAAAAGTTTATTTGCAGTAGATAATGTATGAAAGTGCTAATTCAGTAGTGCTGAATTCCAAATGCTTTGTGATATGCCTATGTTTCAACCTTACCTCTCTTTTTTTTCATTAGCTCCTTCATCCCCGATATCATCATATGTAATTAATTCCTCTACCGTCTGCATTATAATTTCTATTTTCTGTCCACTGTAAACACAAGAGCTAAATACTATGTTTTCATCATTCTTCCTCAATAAAACTTTTCACCAGAATATTTAACCAAAATATTCAATTGTGTATTTGTTATTTTTATTAGCATTATTGCCTGTGTCAGAATTTTGAGAGTTTTTTTTCATATTCAAGTACTTGCTGTGATGTTCAGTTTGTTATAGGGACAAACCCTATTGTGTATATGTACCTCTACCAGGTGACTGAAACCTTCATAATCTAGTTATTGCACATTTGACTCATCCAACTATACTGTGATAAAATAACTCCCTAGAAAGCTGATGGGGAGCACAAATTCATAGTCACAAGGGCAATAACTCAATAATCATTGATAGTCTTAGATTCTTGATGGGGTTCATCCTTATGATAACATGATTCAGTTTCAAACCTATTCCAATGTTTCCAAGGTTAGAGCAATAACACAATAAATAATCATGGCAATGCGCTGATTATTATTATGGTTCATCCTTATATATGACAACAAAATTGATCTAAGCAAGTGTCAAAAAAATTCATCAAATACCCGGTGACCGGTACTATAGTTTTGTAATGAAAATAGACCGTGGTGGACACCAATATACATGTACAATGACATTAGAATGAGGTTACCGGTATATAAAAATAAAGATTTATAATCACCAATAATGTACAATTACATTATATACTCACCTGCCTTTCAAGGCTTCTGGAATATGTGCTGACATAGTTTTACGAAGTCTGTCTTTCCGCTCATTCTCCATCTGTCTGAAGTGAGCAAAAGTATTGAAGACATAGTTATACTGGTAATCAAGGTTAAACACCAAAAAATATATCCAAAACAGCTTTTAAAAGCAAGGCAAAACAGTAACCTACCATCTAAATCACAGACGATCAATATGTCAATATCAAGAATTAAGAGTTTTCACAACATCTTAAATGCAGGGGCATGAATCAGAATTCAAAAATATATTGCAAATATTTAATAAGGTACATGTATATAAAATAACTATACGAATATGACATGTTTTAAACACTTCAGACATGCAACATTAAGTCATTAATACAGTATAGAGATACAGGGAGAAATGTGTAAAAATGAAATCATGGAGAATAATCTTGAGGTTTATGATTGGAAATTTCTGAATTATAATAGTCTACGTCATTTCAATGCATATGATCATATACTAAACCAGCGGCTGCCAGGCAGAATACGCCCACATTTTCAAGAGAAAATTAAGTGATTTTTCCTATAATCAAGAGCCATAATTTATGAAGTTACAATTCGATATGCACAAATATCAAAAGGAACCAAGATCTTTGGGTTATAGACATGCATTTTAAGCTTCATCAAAATCAGATTAAAATTGTGACCTCTACAGGGTCTACAACCTTGATACATGTATATACATGTACCATACTTTTATAGTATTCGCGTACAAGCGGCAGCCATTTTCTCTGTCAGTTTTAGTCTGATTTTCACGAAATTCGATCTCAACATTCATTGTGGTGTAACAGTGATATAATCAAACGTTTTTCTGAAACTGTTAATAATTGTGACCTCCAGAGGAACCACAAGCTAAAAAAAGGCCATTTTACGTACAATCAGGGGCCATAATTCAGGAAATTATGATCCGATATGCTCATCAAATTGTTACTAATGTCTGCTTTAATCTATAGGATGCTTGTACTTTCTAACAAAAAAGTTTACGCAACAGAAATACTGTGTTTGTGCTGTGATCTATCTGATCAATGTGTTAACATATTTGACTTTTGAGTTAATTTTTGTTCATGAACATGTAAATATACTTACTGATTTATTCTGTCTAGAATTTCTGTATTTGTTCGAACATTTTTCTCCATTTCAGCTAGCATTGGATTCATGAAATACTGTAAGAGAAAATAAAACAAAATAAATATATTAATGCAAATTGCAATACTGTTTATTTAAACCCTATGATTCGGGCATCAAGGAAAATCTATTACCCTAAAAGTGAAGAAAGTTCTTCAGGATTTCCTGGTGTGTTATTTCCTGGTGCGGTTTCCTCTTGCAGGATGGGGGACGCAAAGCTTAAGTCCAGCATACACATTGGCGTGCATGTGTTAGAAGCCTTGACAGTTGAAACTTCAAATACATGTAAGAGCAGGCCATAGCGCTGCTCGTAGGGCAAACATTTCCTCATAGTCATACAGTAGCACACTGCATGGCCTATACTTGTCTTCATTAAATTTGTGCCCACTGCCCAGTCCTTTGAGAAAAGTAGTACTTTAAACCCAATTTAATTTCATTTCAGTTTGATCATTAACTGAGCAAACATAATGAAACTGTAAATATCATTAGTTATAAAAGAGGGTTTTCCACTGGCCATGACAATTCACAATATATTATGTTGCATTACCCGTGAACGTCAACCATAGTAAGCTAGCAATCGCCAAATATATACCACCTTGATTGAAAGGGAAAATTTGTCACATCCTCTGTTTTGTGATGTAGAACAATATGACAGTTTAGTAATGCCAATGTGATTCTATTCACGATACAATTGTCAGATAGGATCGAGAATCTTGAGTTATTTTATGTAAAGATAGGTTGCCAGGCAACAAAACATACGCCCACAACAGCTAAGTCGTCCGGGCAGTCAACAAGGATTGTTGCATATTGTTTCTTTTGTCAGTAAGGAGAACATTTACAACACATGATAATCTTATTACGAGTAATAACCCATCAACTAATTATCAGAAATGATTAGAATAGTTTTGATGGTTTGTCTAAAGGCCTTCGTCCACAAGATATTTCAAAGTGATCAAGTGCCAGAATTATCAGATATCATTGAAAATCAAATAGGATTCTTCGTCTCATGACCCTAAACACTGTGTACAAATTTAAAGTCAATCGGATATTAACTTTAACCTTTAGAGCATTCACAGGGTTTTTCAAAGTGATCAAGGGTCATAACTCTGGCAGTAATTATCGGATATCGCTGAAAATAAATAGGCTATTTTGTATCATGACCGTAAATAGTGTGTATAAATTTAAAGTCAATCGGATATTAACTTTAGATTTTTCAAAGTGATCAAGGGTCATAACTCTAGCAGTAATTATCGGATATTGCTGAAAATCAATAGGATTCTTTGTATCATGACTTTAAACACCGTGTATAAATTTAAAGTCAATCGGATATTAACTTTAGCCTCTAGAGTGTTCACAAGATGTATCAAAGTGATCAAGGGTCATAACTCGGGCGGGAATTATCGGATATCACGGAAAATCAACAAGCTTCTTCGTATCATGACCTTAAACACTGTGTATAAATTTAAAGTCAATCGGATATTAACTTTAGCCTCTAGAGCGTTCACAAGATTTTTCAAAGTGATCAAGGGTCATAACTCTGGTAGTAATTATCGGATATCACCGAAAATCAATAGACTTCTTCGTCTCATGCCCTTAAACACCGTGCATAAATTTAAAGTCAATCGGATATTAACTTTAGCCTCTAAAGCGTTCACAAGATTTTTCGAAGTGATCAAGGGTCATAACTCTGGCAGTAATTATCGGATATCACCGAAAATCAATAGGCTTCTTCGTCTCATGACCTTAAACACTGTGTATAAATTTAAAGTCAATCGGATATTAACTATAGCCTCTAGAGCGTTCACAAGATTTTTTAAAGTGATCAAGGGTCATAACTCTGGTAGTAATTATCGGATATCGCTGAAAATCAATAGGCTTCTTCGTCTCACGACCTTAAACACCGTGTATGAATTTAAAGTCAATCGGATATTAACTTTAGCCTCTAGAGCGTTCACAAGAAATTGTGGACGATGGACGGACGGACGGACGGACGGGGGCGACGGCAATATACGACCACATTTCAATGTGGGCGTATAAAAAGTGATGGGCATGTGAGAAATAAACCGAAAATCGGTTTAGTTTCGACCAAACAATAGTAAAATTAATAACTAGATATTGGACATAGGATGTGTTTTTGTAGATGCCTAAGTAACTTAATAATCCACAAACTTTGAGATAAGCTGTGCTTATTATCTACACCAGTGTGAAATCTAACCCAAAGATTCACTCGGTACCATACCAATAAATACCATTGTTCATTGTATGATTTACTTTTTGTAGTTTTAAAGTACAGATGTGATGTCATGCTTTGATGTTGTTGTATCATTATTTCAAATAATCTTGGGCCTACAAGCGATGACGATGTGCCAAGTGTAACTACATGTAGTTAAAATATTGAACCTTTATATTTCATTGCAAAGCACGTGCAAGTGTCTGTATTTTAAGTTGTTTAATGGTCTCAAGCTTAACACATTGTGTAATAATATATTGATTGTAAAACACTTATTGGGCTTTGTTGTTACAATACATTACTTAAAGGAGCTAAATCGCTAACATCTAGGACCTAGAAATTGACACAAGTGGGACGCAATGCATAAAATACTGTAATATGAATGTACCGGTATCTTAACTGATTAACATTCAATGGTTTCCGTTTTTACTCTAATTTCAAACAGTTATGTTCTGCGAAATGAGCCAGCAGAGTCAATGGAATGCAAATTTCTAGCATCTGGTTATTCCAGTCTACATATCATCATATTCATATGCTGTTTGATTTGGTGCAATGTTTTATATAGGGTCTCTTGTCTTGTACATTAGAACTGGGGCTGAAATGCATTAGATTCGTGTACCAATTGTAAGTTTATTTTGTCTTAAATATCATATGGGATATCATCAGAAGCCCATCTTTTTCCGTTAAGATCACAGCATCAATGTTGATTTAAATTGACAAATAATTCGTGGTTTCAATGTTGAAGATTTTGGATGATATTGAGTTTTAAGAGACTTAGCTAATTTAATGTCTTTGCTCTCGACCATGAAACAATATAAAGTATATTACGTCTGTAACTCAATATAATCCAATTTAAAAAGCACAATATATCTATATGTACGGTTGCTACATGTAAACTCAATAAGAATACACAAAATTGCACACATAGTCAACAACGAGAATATTCTACCATCGAACTCTCGATGATCAATCTATAATAGTATAATTTGGCCAGTGTAAACTTATTTTTTAAAAAAACAAAACAATATATTACCTGGTTGAAGTTCTGTTCTAATGAATGGGCAGGAACCGCAGCATTCGCTGTCGAACTAGGTGCTTTACTTTCTTGTTCGAGAGATTCAGTGATTGATGAGTTCATTGTTTTGATTTCGCTAGCAGATGACGCTTGGGCCATTTTCAGTTATTTAGGCCTACCGTATATTTACACGCTGGCAAGTAGATGTTAATCGTTCGCGTTGTCGTAAATCCGGAGCTACACGATGGCATCATGGAAATAAAAGGTTCAGATTTCTATAAAGCATTTACATTTATTTTATATTTGATACTAGTGCTATCCAGGCTATTGAAAAATTCGTCTGTTCTCAGTATGAACAGATACAAGGATTTCTGCACATTTACGACAACTGTTAATTATTGTCAGGTAACAGGTTGTCGAAAACTTTGCCGAAGTTTCTAAATCAGTTCGAGTTCTAGGAAAAGTAATTGTTTTTGTTTGTAAGTTTTGTATCAACTTTATTAATGCATATATTGGTTTTGTTATTTTTTGAGTAGGGGTTTTTCTCTTCGTCGGTTTTGAATACCATATTTTCATTAATTGAATTATATTAAAGAGACATTAGGCTTTTTAACTTTTTTTATGCATTTCATTAGGCCTAATCATTTTCAATAGAAAAATTAGAAAGTGAGAGAAATGGGGTTTAACAATATTAACAGGGTAGCACGACTTACACAAATCTACCCAAATCCACCACTATTTCAACTCATATCACAATAATTTATACTGATATTTGATAATATTTATAGTAATAGGCCTACCGTTCTTCATACCAAATTGTCATTTTTAATTTAAAATCACAGCTTTTTTAGTGTCAAAATGCCCCTCAAAATGTGATTTCCAAGCAAGTTTAGAAGTCGTAACGACATAGACTGTGTAATACACAAATCTACCCAAAACCACCATTATCTCCACATATATCACAATTCACAATCATGTCATTTTTTAAAAGTAATTATGCCATCCATATTTAGCTACAGGAATGGTAGTATATTAAAATCACAGTCTTCTTGTGTTAAAATCCAACAATTTATGCTTTTTTGGTCGTCGTATGGAAGGGACATAAGTCGTGTATATACCCAAATCTTCTCTTTTTAAAACTCCCAATGACACAAAAACGCAATATTTTAAATGACAATTTGGCAAAAGGAACGATAGGTTATCAAAAATCGATATAAATTATTGTGATATGAGTTGGAATAATGGTTGTTTAGGTAAGATTTGTGTATTAGAGGAGTAATGTCCCTTGGTTACGACTTTCAAAGTTACGTGGAAATCACATTTTGACAAAAAAAACGCTACGATTTTAAATTAAAAATGACAATTTTTGACAGAAAGAACGGTATAATATTATTAAATATCGATATAAATTATTGTGATATCAGTTGAAATAATGGTGGATTTGGGTAGAATTGGGTAAATTGTGCTACCGATATTAACTTGCACTCAACACAAACTAGGCCATTTCGGGACAAACACATGGTTCAAATTTATTTCAAAAATTTGCCTGTGCGTAGCTGTTTATTAGGTGGGAGGAAATCGGAGAAATCAGAAAACCCCAAAATGACAAACACAAGTTATCCATAACTGACTGTAGTAATTTTCAATAATTAACACACCTTGAAATTTAAAATTACTTATAATTCTGTTATAAAAAGGTGTTATATGAGCAGGGCCAAAGTCGCAATTTGCGATATGAAGTGGCGATTAACAATTGATTTTGTCGATAATTTTGGCAATAATGTGTTACGGTAGGCTACTGGCGAAGTGGTGATTCATTTTGAGAACTGAGAGAAAAAAATCTTGAAATTCTAATCATATTTATCTTGGATTAACCATTACCTTGAGTGTCAATCACATTACAGCATACTGTAAATTATTCAACTGGCAGATAATCTGGATCACATCAATGAGTAAGTCTAATCGGTTGTCTTGGATTAATGATTAGTTGATTGATAATTGTCAATGATAAATATACAGTATATATAAAACCATTATCTTAAGTCATTATGTACTCCTTATTATTAATCAATGCGGTGATTACTGTATTTGGTGCTTCATCTTCTGTTAAAAGAATGGTAATTAACATAGGCCTTATTAAAATGGCCAACAGTTCTTTTTGAAGAGAATTTAATACCGGTATTTTGATAGTTGATGTCCATTTATTGTGGCTTCATAGGGCATGTAAAATATTCAAGCAGGCCTGTGGGATATTATTATTTCAAATTATTACCACCGTTGGTTGGAAACATAAGAACAAGTTGAATATTGACAATTCTTGAGCGATGAACAGTTCGCCATTTGTATCATATTACTGTCGCCTAAATGCTCTAAAAAAGTGAACGCCAATATCATTCTATCAGGGATTTAGACTCTGATACCTTTAGGCCTATGCTAAACTTAAATTTATAGAAAATTGGCAATCCTTGGATGAGATTTCACTTGTAAATACTGAAAATATATTGTGCAGTAAGGTGTGTAAATAAACTAAAGTCACCAAAAACAAAATCTGATCT
This sequence comes from Patella ulyssiponensis, assembly GCA_963678685.1. Classification (NCBI taxonomy): domain Eukaryota; kingdom Metazoa; phylum Mollusca; class Gastropoda; family Patellidae; genus Patella; species Patella ulyssiponensis. The sequence goes on along the minus strand of OY783226.1, from coordinate 26,374,384 downwards.
TAGTAAATCAAAACTGTGTATTATGTAAAGACGGATTTTTTAAGTTATTCAAGTTATTGTATTGTATACGGTATATCGGTAATTGTTTTATGCTAGGCCTACGACGTAAAAATGTAACATGTCTTTTTTATCACACATTTTTGTCAGATGAAAGTAGCGAACATGAGTTCAGTTCTACAACATCTACATGTAAATGTTGCTAGATTAGTCAGAAACTCCCAAACTTATAGGTACGTTATCTCCCTTATCCACTCAGAGGCTGTGGTGACACAAACACACTTAAATCAAACATGGCACCTTATACAGAAAACTAGCTTGACATCGAATGAACCTTGAACTTTGCAAAGCGCAATACTTGATATTCGCAATGTTATTTTCTATCGAAGAATCAGAGAGTCAATTTAATTTTATGTCATAATTTTTATACGCCCACATTTTCATGTGGACGTATTATGCCGTCGCCCCTCTCCGTCCCCCCGGACGTCCATCCGTCCACAATTTGTTTGTGGACTCTCTACAGGTCACAATTCTTATCCGATTTTGTCGAAACTTGAAATGTAGATTTATCCCCATAAGATCTCGGTTGCTTTCGATATTGGCATGTATCGGATCGAATCTTCATGGATTATGGCCCCTGATTGTACGAAAAATCATGTTTTTAGTTTGTGGACCCTATAGAGGTCACAATTTTTAACCGATTTTGTTGAAATATGACATGTATATTTATAACCCAAAGATCTTGGTCCCTTTCGATATCTGCGCCAATTGGATTGTAACTTCCTGAATTATAGCCCCTGATTGTCCGAAAAATCGCCCTTTTTAGCTTGTGGCCCCTCTGGAGGTCAAAATTATTATCCGATTTAAAAAAAACGTTTGATTATATCACTGTTACATGCTAATGAAGGTTGAGTATGAATTTTGTGAAAATCGGACCAAAATTGATGGACAAAATTGACGCCGTTTGTACGCAAATAGTGTGAAAATATGTTATATCAAGGTTGTTTACCCTGTAGAGGTCACATTTTTGATTCGATTTTGATGAAACTTGAAATACATGTTTATAACCTAAATATATTGGTTCCATTCCATATTGGTGCATATAGGATTGTAACTTCCTGAATTATGGCTCCTGATTGTACGAAAACTCGCCTGTATTAGCTTGTGGTTCCTCTGGAGGTCACAATTATTACATAATCGTTAAAAAATGTTTGATTATATCACCGTTACAGGGTAATCTAAGTTGAGTTCAAATTTCGTTAAAATCGGACCAAAATTGACAGACAAAATGGTCGCCGTTTGTACGCAAATAGTGTAAAAATATGGTATATCAAGGTTGTGGATCCTATAGAGGTCACAATTTTAATTCTATTTTGATTAAACTTGAAATACATGTTTATAACCTAAAGATCTTGGTTCCTGTCGATATTTGCGCATATCGGATTGTAACTTCCTGAATTATGGCCTCTGATTGTACGAAAAATCGCCTTTATTACATGTAGCTTGTGGTCTCTCTAGAGGTCATAATTATTATTCGATTTATAAAACCGTCTGATTATATCACTGTTACACTGTAATGAAGAATAACTTTGAATTTCGCGAAATTCCTGAATTATAGCCCCTGATTGTATGCAAAATCGACTTTTTTAGATTGTGGTCCCTGTAGAGGTCTCAGTTATTATCTGATTTAAAAAACGTTTGATTATATCCCTGTTACACTGTAATGAAGGCCAAGGTTGAATTTCGTACAAATCGGACCAAAACTGCCGGACAAAATGGCTGCCGCTAATATGCGAATAGTTTTAAAAATATGATATATGAAGGTTGTGGAGTATGGACCCTGTAGAAGTCACAATTTTAATTTGATTTTGATGAAAGTTGAAATGTAAGTTTATAACCCAAAGATCGCGGTTCCTTTCGAGCACATTGGACCATAACTTCCTGAATTATGGCCCCTGATCGTATGAACATCATGTTTTTTACCTTGTGGACCCTATGGAGGTCATAATTTTATTCCGATTTAAAAAAAACGTTTGACTATATCCCCGTTACACATTAATGATGGTTGAGTTTGAATTTCTTGAAAATCGATAATTGAACAGCTAAATCTACAATATTAAATGTTTCATTTACTAAACGTTAGCATGGGGCAGAACTTTATAAAAACCTAACAAATTCTAATGATTTTCTAATACATGTAATTACATGTACTTAATATACGACAACTCTTGTTGACTGCCCGGACGATTTAGCTGCCGTGGGCGTATGTTTCGTTGCCTGGCAACCCATTTTTTATATGTAAAGCAAATTTTAGTCACTTTAGTATTATAAACATTTTATATTTCAAAAATGCTCCAAAATGTTGTAGTAATATTGATTTTCTGAATTTCAGATATCCAATGTTGAGGCGATAGCTTAAATAAATCATCATGAAAACTGACACAGATGTTCTATTTTCGAGGAAGCGTACCGGTCAAATGGACCCAACAGTCAACATTTCAAAGGCTGTTCTGATATGTAACATGTTCCATTTTTTTTTCGCTGCAAGCAAAGCTTGTCTATTGCCTTTTTTAACCATATTTCTACGCTTAATGGGGATGTCAGCCACAGAAACTGGAGTGGTGATTGCTCTAAAGACAATAACTGGGTTTTTTTGGGCACCACTCTGGGCAAGATGTGCTATATCGTATAATAAGAGGCGTTTTGTTTTAATGTGTTCAGTATTTATGTTTGCAGCGTCGTATCTTTCATTAACTGTTTTATATCAACAAACAACACACTATAAAACCTGTAATAATACAGGGAATGAAAATAACAGGTTGATCATTCCATCTTTTTTTGAACCCCTATTTAATCATTCTCATGAGTCAAAACCTCCAAAAACACCTACCATAATGCCTTCACCGATTACCACTGTTACACAACCCTTATTGTCATCTTCAACACAACAACCAACTCTTCCAACCACAGCTAAGACAGAAGCTACAACTGTGGCATCAACATCAGCTGTAGAAACATCTACGTCACATACCACTACATTCAACACAACTAAAACCAACCACTATTCAACTAGTGATCAGCTACAGCTAATTGTCAAAGATTTAATTATGAGCATGAACTTGACCTCAGAAAAATTGAATAGTCTAGATATAACAGGACAAGAATTATATGATATGATTCATAATGAAGATCCAACATTAGATGTGAGTGTAGACGAAGTCACCGAATTATGGAACATTTTAAAGAATTCCACAAATTATCAGCATAAGCCAAGTAGACAGAATAAATTCAATAAATCTAGTATTTATAAACGAAGTGTAAATATAACGTGGTATGGTACTGTTGATAAAGGCAAACAGTTGTGGAACAGCATGCAGGAAGAAAAACTTGAACTTTTTTTAATTGTGTTATTGATAGTAATAATAGGGGAATTTCTCAGCTGTTCCATAGAAAAAGTTGCTGATGATGCATGGTTTGACTTTTTGGATCGCATTGATGACCTTGAAAAATATGGCAAACAAAGACTAGGGGGAAACTTTGCTTTTGTAATTTTTCCTGTGTTAATAACTTTGTCTGTTCAATTCACAGATTGCCTGCTGCCACTTGACATCAACCATTTTTTGTTGCATTTCTATGCTTTTGGTGGCTTTTTGGGTCTAACCTTTGTAGTATCTTACTTTTATCCAGTCCCTCCACCCCAGAAACATGACTATAACAGTAAGGTAATGAAGGGATTAAAAATTATATGCTGTGACTGCCAAGGTTTAATGTACACACTTACACTGCTTATAATGGGGATGATTTATGCCTCCTATCATAATTATCTTTTCTGGCTTATTCAAGATTTAGGAGGATCAGAGTTAAATATGGGTATGTGTGTCAGTATTGGAGCTTTGGCAGAAATACCTATGCTGCTGTTAAGTCAGAAGATGGTAAAGAAAATGGGAAATGCTGGTGTTGTATCATTAGCCTTATTTTTACTCAGTTCTCGTGTTCTCATTTATTCATTTATCCCAACGCCATGGGCAGTCATGCCTGCTGAATTACTGCATGCTTTCACTCATACTGCTATGTGGTTTGCTATTCTTAGTTATGATGACTTTAATGTGGGTGCTATGATAGACAGAAGTATAAGATCTGTGTTGTCCTCTGTGTATTTTGGTGTAGGTTTCTCTGCTGGTTGTTTGATTTCTGGTCTGGCTTATGACCTTTTCGGCCATGCCATAATGTTTCAGTGTGCTAGTGTTATAGCTGGGGTGTGGTTTTTTCTGTTTTCTATTGTTAGTAGATGTATTCCTAAAAAGGAGAGAATTCGCTATGTAAAACTTTTGCATGCCGAAGATTCTGATACTGATTCCATAGAAGACGATTGGCTAGAGATGGCACTAAAAGAAAATTGATGTATATTAGTATTTTATATGAAGATGATCTGGCCCCGAGTTCAGAAAGCATTCCCAGACGAAATTACTCAAAATTGTTGCCTTATTTTAACTAAAAATAACTCTTTATAAAATATGTGCAAAGTTTATGTTTCTGGATCAAAACTATTTCACATATAAACATTGATTGAAAGTTGAGTGAACTCTTTAACTGAAGCCCTAGAATGCTTTATGAACTGAGGGACTAAACTAACATCTAACTATAATTATAAAGGTGTATATGTATATGGATGCTTTTATTGCTTCTTGTACATCTTAAGGTTATAACTGTAATTTATGCATAATTATTTCACTAATACTTCTACCTGTTCACAGTATTTGTTTAAAGGCTGAAAAACTACTTATACCACTTTCATACTCGAAAAACGTTAATGTCTTAGATTAATGTAGTTCTTATCCTTCAGCGCGTCCTATATATCATGTGATTTAGTGGCCAGGTGGTCTAATGCATACGTTACTTATAAGTTTGATCCCAGCTTTTAACGTAATAAAGAGTAGGGTGGCCTCATGAAATTTTCTCCAGTTACTCCATTTTTTCCCTCACTTCTAGTTCTAAAGGTAGGCTTCCAAAAGTGTTATTAAGATATATTACGTTTTTAGCTTGTGGCCACTCTAGCGGTCACAATTTTTATCCAATTTTGATGAAACTTAAAATGGACATGTATGTATTTTTCGACGATCTTGGCTCCATTCGATGTTTGGGCATATCGGACCATAACTTTCTTGGATTATGGCCCTTTCTTGAATGAAAAATCACGTTTTTAGCGTGTGGTCACTCAGTAAGTTACAATTTTTATCCGATTTAAAAATCATTTAGATATATCACTGTTACACCATTATGGTTGATGAGTTTGAATTTCGAGAAAAGCGGATGAAACTGTTGGGCGAAATGGCTGCTCCCTGTACTCAAATAGTGTTAAAGTATGTAATATCAAGGTTGTGGACCAGCTAAAAGTCACAGTTTTGATCCAATTTTGATGAAATTTAAGCGTGTTTATATCTCAAAGGTCTTGGTTCCTTTTGATATTCGCGCAACAGCCGTAACTTCAAAGATTATGACCACTAATTTTTCGAAAAATCGCCATATTAGATTGTTGACCCCCTAGAGGTCACAATTCTTATCCGATTTTAAAAATTGTTTTAGTATATTAATGTTACACCCTGATTGTTATCGTGTTCAAATTTCAGAAAAATCAGGGTTGCTACAGGCCAGAATTTTTGTCCATGTTTATATATCAGATTATAAGATCATTGATTATGGCCCCTGGCCCTGAGTGTGGGGGGGGTTGCCTAGTGGTTTAGAGTGCCGCGCTTCGACCTCTAGCTGGCCGGTCACCGCTGGAGATAGGGGCGGCTTCTCAACCTCAGGGGTTTCCTCCGGGCATTCCGGTTTCCTCCCACTGCTAAAGACACCTACGCGCAAGCGAATTATTGAAATAAAATTAAACCATATGTTAGTCCCGCAAATTGTGTACAAGAATGTAATAATGGAAGGTTGTAGACCCTCTAGAGGTCACAATTTTGGTCTGATTTTGTTGAAACTAAAAATATATCTATAACCCAAAGATGTCAGACCCTTTCGGATATTGCCTCATTTCAGACCATAAATTTTTGGATTATGGATTGGTCCCTGATTAAAAGAAAAATTTAGGGTTTTTTTTATTTAGCTGTTGGTTGAAACTTGTTGGAATGTTAAATTAAAACATTTAAAATGATAAACGATAATGCAATTTCTAGTCTACAGTTTACATTTCACACTTTATGTGATTTTGTAGTTCCAGAGAACTTTGTAAACTGCCTGGGTGGTTTAGCTGTTGGTGAGTGTATCTTTTTGTGCTGCTGAACATCTGTGGTCTTGTATAAAACATGTAAATTAAGGAGCCTTAAATATTTGTAATAATATTACATATTAACCCTTGTATTTCTGAACTTTGCTCAGGGCTAGGAACAGAAAACACTCATTAGCCTTAACTGACATTCCTGAATACAGAATATTTGTTATTTTATAATATATAATATGATTTAAAAGTGTTGTGACTGGATGAGCGATGTATTTAGTACATGTATTTAGTACATTTTTGTGTACATTAAATTTGTGATAGAACATTGAGACCTAATCCTTGGGAAGTCATTCCAATTTTTTTTTTAAGCATTTATAAATTATATGTTATTTTTGTTTTTTGTTCTTTTGGGTTGTTTCTTTTTCCTACTTTGTTATATTGTTGGTTTATTGTCTCTTAACATTTGATATATGATCTATAATAATTATATTTATTTTGTCTGTTATATTTACATTAATACATTAATCACAAATTGTCAAATATATATAGTAGTACATTGTCTATATTTATATACTGAACAAATGTAAATGGTTGCGGAAGTCCTGGCTCAGTAAGGCTGTGGCTCAATTTCCAGGTGATCCCTCTGGATCTGCTGGCCTCGTTTTTCCCTTGTAGGTAACGTGGAAAGGTGGGGGTTGGGGGTGACAAAGCATCCTTGTCGTTCGGTATGGTACTAAAAAACGAGGTCTTGTGAGTGAGCACATTAACATGCACATAAAAGAACTCAAGACACTTTGAATTAGATAGAAGAGTAAGCTGCTGCACCGCTTTCTTTACAATTTCCTCCTCATAGCACACTCCGTAGCCTCTACATTAGTCTAGTTGGTGTACAAAAGTGGGCAGATAGACCTCATTTACAAAAATTTGTCAACAGGTGTTTTTCAATAATGTAGGACATGGGTTATGATAATATTGATATTATTGTGGGTTTCTTTATATATTTGTAAATATGGGTAGATCACTACGGTAAACGGACAGGAAGGTTGCCAGGAGTAGGTGCTTTTGGTGTGATGAATTGCATTGCCCCCTATTTTTATGAGCTAGTCATGCTGTATATCTTAAAACCCCATTAGATCCACGATTAGATACAGGTGGGTTTGAAATTTCACCACAAAACTGAGACCTGCACTTATAATTTGATTGGCCATTGGGTTAATGAGATGGCTATAAAGTGCAACATTCGAAATAAATAATAATGTTATCCATAGTTTATTTGACGTATATATAATTTTTCACTAGTTAAGGGCATTTTGGATGACCCTAATGTCATAATATGAGGTACTCGACTGTATTGCTGTGTCGTTATGGTGGAAATTGAAAATGAGCGCAATCTTGGTCTGTATCCATTGTTTCAGTCTCTATTTTACACTCCCATAAAGAAATGGTGACTATGGCAGAAAGTAGCTTACCCCTTAGCCAAGGTCTGATGTTTTCACAGGCGTACGAGCCAGGAATAGCAGGAAAATGCATTTGCGGCCGTCAAATATTCCAAAATTTTCTTGGGGGGGGGTCCATACAATGTCAGTTCAACTTCTGTCTCTCGAAAAACACAGGCGCTGCTGTCTGTAAACCCAAAATATTTTCTTGCATTTCTAGTTTTGCTTCGCTAACTGTCATCGAGCCCTAATAGAACAAATTCTTTCAATTGAATTTGTACTGAGTTGAATATGGATTAAAAAATTTTGTCTGGGGCCACTCTACTTTGTGCGACATTTTTCGGGCATCGATTATTGTTTGTGAATGCAGCTGCAACAGTCTGATAGAATGGTTGGAATTCAGAGTATGGGATTTCGGTTAGAAAACCATTGGATACTTTTGGGGTTGCTTACATGGGCTACAATAGCAGAAAACGCATCTGCGTTGGTTAAGTTTTCTCTGGGAGGGTAAGACCCCCAAACCCAGTGACGGTTGTTTGGAATTCGGGTCAGCCAGCTGGGCGTTATTGGACCAATTTGAAGATGCTGTATCCACAGCGGCAGTTTAATTTTCAAAATTTTCTCCCAACGGTCCCGTCTTCGTGGACTGTAAACGATTGATTGGAATTCGAGTCAGCCACCTTATTAGGCTATATTAGACTAGTTCCTTTTGGAACCGTCTTTGAACGGACATCTCCGATGACAGTTCTTATCGAGCCCTATATAGCTGCAATGTGAATATACCGCTCATCCCCCACCTCTGGTCTAAGGCTAATTTTGAATCCTTACAGACCATTTTCACCCAGATTCTTTTTTGTTTGCCAAAGAAATCATTTCTTGTCACAGCTGACATACAGTCATATTAATTGTCCCCCGCCTTTCGAAGAAAGTTGGGGGACTATTAAAATGGGTTCGTCCGTCTGTCTGTCTGTCTGTCCGTCCGTCACACTTTTTGGGACACAATAACTCTCTTCCTAATTGAGCTAGAATGTTCAAACGAACGGTGTATGTGTTTATTAGGTCAATGCCTTGATGTAGTTTGGAGATGAGCATTTTCCGCTAAGGGTAAGCAGAGATAAGCAATTTGATTGGTTGATGCTTTGGGACACGATAACTTTAGTTCTAATTAAGTGAGATTGATGAAACTTGGTGTATAGTTTCATTACAGTAATACCTTGACTAAGTTCGATAATGAGCATTTTCTGCTCAGGGTAAGCTGAGCGATACGCAATTTGATTGGTTGAGACTTTGGAACACAATAACTCTCCTTCTAATTGAGTTAAAATGTTCAAACTTGGTGTATATGCTTATTAGGTCAATGCCTTGATGGAGTTCGAAGATGAGCATTTTCCGCTTAGGGTAAGCAGAGATAAGCAATTTGTTTGGTTGATGCTTTGAGACACGATAACTTTAGTTCTAATTAAGTGAGAGTGATGAAACTTCGTGTATAGTTTCATTACAGTAATACCTTGACTTAGTTCGATAATGAGCATTTTCTGCTCAGGGTAAGCAGAGCGATACGCAGTTTGATTGGTCCAGACTTTGGAACACAATAACTCTCCTAATTGAGTTAAAATGTTCAAACTTGATGTATATGCTTATTAGGTCAATGCCTTGATGGAGTTCGAAGATGAGCATTTTCCGTTTAGGGTAAGCAGAGATAAGCAATTTGATTGATTGATGCTTTGGGACACGATAACTTTAGTTCTAATTAAGTGAGAGTGATGAAACTTGGTGTATAGTTTCATTACAGTAATACCTTGACTAAGATCGATAATGAGCATTTTCTGCTCAGGGTAAGCAGAGCGATAAGCAATTTGATTTGCCGAGACTTTGGAACAAACTCTCCTTCGAATTGATGATTTTTATGCCAATACAATGACTGCATTCTCATTAGTGTATAGAAACGATTGACTCGGACACAAGGGCCCTTTCCCTTGGCCAGAGGGGCCCTTTTGTCAAGCGTGTGGGCCCTTTTGTCTGCCTTTGGGGTCCCCCTAACTAGGGTACATTTTCATTTTTCTCATCGGTTTTATTTATAAAACACTTTTGGATGACACTTCGTGTACAGTTTGCTTGCTCGATACGTTTGAAAAAAATAAATGTGCGATTAATTAATATGTGTCATCTATTTATTATGGGATTTCGGCGGGGGTCATCAGCCTCATTGTTGGCTTGTTCAACACTATTTTCACGGTGAAAAATTGAAGGTAAGGGTTCCAAAATAGCCTGAGAACAGAGGTGGGGAAGAGCGGTATTTCGCCGTATTTTCATATTGCAGCTATATAGAGCTCGAAAGGAACTGTCAGGGGAAATGTCCGCTCAAACACAGTTCCAAAAGGCACTAATATTAGTCCACTTTGTTCATGGGTTGAAATAGAAGGAAAACGTGTTTGTAGCCGACGAATATGCCAAAATTTTCTTCTGAGGAAAGGGTGGGGGCATACAAGGTAAGTTCCGCTTCTTCGCCTCTCGAGGAAGACCGGTGCCGCTCTCTGTAAATCCGAAATTTTTTCGGGCATTTTGGGTTCTGCCCTCCCCCCAACTGTCATCGAGCCCGTACGCCTATGGATGTTTTAAGGGTTAAAAGGGTTAAATAATACATTTATAGAAACTGATTTTTGGACCCCTAAAATGTAGGTATATGCAAGACGATTCTTTATATCCTAAGTTTTTGTGCCGATACGTCACGTAGACACATTATAATAATAATAATAAATAATAATAATCCATCTTGTATAGCGCTGGTACATTCAGTAAAACTGCTCAGTGGCGCACAAATTAATATTTAAAATCACTTAAAACTCTCCTTGAAATTTAAAAGTAAAACAGACTTTAAAAAGTTAATGATTAAAAGCACTGTAAGCACATTCAAATCACTGATTATAAGCCATATTAAAATAGTGTGTTTTGAGATTCTTCTTAAAACTTGAGGCAGAACAACTTTGTTTAATGGAGAGGGGCAATTTATTCCATTCTTGGGGGGAAGCGAAACAGAAGGCTCTTTCTCCAAATTTTGTGTTTGTTTTGTGTGCTTTGAGTTGTAGTTGATTTGATGACCTGAGGGAACGTTGGGGAATATATAAATGAATTAAATCTTTAAGATATGCCGGGGAATCAGGATTGTTGAGGCAGTTATAGGTGAGGGTGTTGATTTTGAAACATATTCTGTAATTTATAGGTAGCCAGTGTAGATCTGCAAGGATTGGAGTTATGTGTTGTCTAATGTTGGTTCTTGTGATAATTCGGGCTGCTTTATTTTGAATAGACTGTAGTTGGTGGATGAGATATGATGGTAAACCGTAAAGAAGGGAATTTGAATAGTCTAGTGTAGATGTTACGAAGGCATTGATGAGCAATTTTGTGGTATCAGTGTCCAACAAATTTCTGATCCTGCCGATCCTATAAAGATGGAAGTTCGCTTTCTTGCAGATGGTAGAAACATGTCGTTTCATTTTCAAATTTTCATCCAAGAGCACTCCCAGATTTCTGACATAGTCTGTAGTTTCGATGTGTACATCGCCAACCAAAACAGAGTTGTGCAAAGACAGTTTTGTTTTTGAAAAGAAGATAGCCTCCGTTTTGTCATCATTGAGCTTGAGGAAGTTGGACTTCATCCAGTTACGAAGGTCTTCTATACACGCCTCTAGTTTCGCCAGGTTTTTGTTGTTAGCATCTACCTCAACATAAAGTTGGGTGTCATCTGCGTACATGTGGTGGTCAAGATCGTGGCGTCGCATTATGTCAGCAACTGGTGTGGTGTAGGAAGTAAATAGCAGTGGGCCGAGTACTGATCCTTGTGGGACGCCGTAGCGAAGACATTTCGGCTTAGATCTTATGCCGTCAATGATAACTTCTTGCTTCCTACCAGTAAGGTAGGACCGAAACCAATCTAGTGCAGCACCATTAACACCAAGTCTGGAAGATAGACGTTTAAGTAGCATCGACTGATCAATGGTGTCGAACGCTGCACTCAAATCCAACAGGACTAGGGCAACGGTTCTGTTTTTGTCAATAGAGGAAACAACATCATTGTATACACGTACTAATGCAGATTCTGTGCTGTGACATTTTCGATAGGCTGACTGGAATTTAGCCCCTAGACAATTTTCTTCTAGATGATGACAAAACTGTTCAGCTACAACCTTTTCAATCAATTTAGAAATAAAAGACAGATTAGATACGGGTCTATAATTCTTTAAAATGTTAGGGTCAAGTGTTGGTTTTTTGAGAAGTGGGTTAACTAGTGCAGACTTTAACGATGGTGGGACTTCAGATGTTGACAGAGATGTATTGACGATTGATGTAATCACAGGTAGTAAATCATCTAAACCGGTCTTGAGTAGCCAGGTTGGAATAGGATCCAAGGAGCAGGATTTGGATGTCGAAGAAGAAATCAGTGTCTTTATTTCAGATTCAGAGACGGGTTTAAACTGATTGAGCATGTGCCCAGTAAAAGTTTCATCAGGGTGGTTTAAGCCTGGTTGGTTATTATCAAGTTGGTCTCTAATAGAAGATACCTTATTGTCGAAGAAATCAGAAAATGTCTGTGTTAATTGTTGAGTGGTCTGGCCAGATGGAAAGTTGGATGAGTGAGTGGACTGCAAAAGTTTATTCGTAATTTTGAATATTCCTTTTGTATTCCGTTTGTTGTCCTTCAGTTGTTGTTGAAAGTGTTGTTTTTTCGCTGCTGCGATGAGGTTATTGGTGTTTGTTCGAGTAGAGTTGTATATTTGTCGATCAATTTCCAGTTTTGATTTTCTCCACTTCTTCTCAGCCTTACGACGTAGTCTTTTTGAATGGCGGATTTCATCATTGTACCATTTTGTATTGGGTCGTATAGTGATGGTTTTGGTTAAAAGTGGGGCATAATCGTTTAGTAGGTCTGTTAAAACTTTGTCGTAGACTTCAACCTGTTCGCTCATGCTATTCTGTGAGGTGATCCCCTGCAGTTGCTCATTTTTTCTCATAGCAGCTCGGAAACCTTCTATGTCCATAGTTTTTGTTTTCCTTGCTGTAAGCAATCTCTTGACTGGACCAGGTTTCAAGATGTCGAGCTCACAAAAAATGCTGTAATGATCGGAGATTAAATGGTTTACAACTTCTGTTGATTTGATGATGGCATCAGTTTCTCTTGTAATTACAAGATCCAAGGTATGGTTTTGTGTGTGGGTTGGTTTAGTGATGTGTTGCTGTAGATTAAATGATTCCAATAAATGCATGAATTTTGAAACATTTTCCTCATCCGGTTTATCAACTTGGATATTGAAATCCCCTAGTATAATCAGTTTACCAGAATCAATTGCTTTGTCACTTACAAAGCTACAAAATTCTGACATGAACAAGTCGAATGTTAATCCATTTGACTTTGATGGCGGAGGGCGGTAAATAGATATTATTACCAGAGTTTCATTCCGCACTTTAACGGATATTGCCATATGTTCAAAACTTGTAAACTTTGGTGATGCTACTCTTTTACAGTCAATTGATTTTTTAAAGATATTGATTATACCACCCCCCTTTTTAAAGTTTCTATTCATTAATTCATAACCATAATTATCAGGGATGAGTTGGTTGAGTAAAAAGTCATCTTTATCTTTTAACCAGGTTTCTGTTATTATGAATATGTCCAAATCATTGTCAATAATGTACTCATACAAATTGTTTATTTTATTTTTAACTGATCTAGAGTTCAGTAAGCACAAAGTTGGTGAAACTTTGAGATTAATGTTAACAAGATTGTTTCTATTTATAGATTCAGTGTTGGTTTTAGTTGTAAGGACAGGTTTGTGGTGACAAGTAATCAAAGTTTTTATTTTTTTAGGCCACTGCTTTCCACCTCTATACCCTCTCCTAGTAGTATTAGGATGATTTGTAATCACCCCAATAGGTACACTAAACTGATCACAATTCATTGACCTGGTCATTTTAAAGTCTGAGCTGAATATACATTAATACAAAGAAATTTTGAAAAATGTCAATAACTTTCTAAAACTTAATTTTCTGGCAAAATAAAATAATCCAGTGGATCCAGCAATAAAAGCTAAAGTTGTATGCTAAAGTTCATAAAAGTAATCCAATTGAAAACAGAGTAAAACACTAAAAATGTAGAGAGAACATGAAAAACACAGCTGCCACTGAGGCGACTCAACAACAAATTATGTCGTCGCCCCTGTCAGTCGGTGTGTCGGTTCACATTTTTATGTGGACACTCTACCGGTCACAATTTTTAGACGACCACATTTTCATGTGGACTTATTATGCCGTCGCCCCTGTCCGTCCACAATTCTTATCCGATTTTGATGAAACTTGAAATATAGGTTTATCCCCATAAGATCTCGGCTGTATCGGATCAAAACCAAATGGCTTATGGCCCCTGATTGTAAGAAAAAAATAGAGGTCACAGTTTTGAACCGATTTTGATGAAACTTGAGATGCGTGTTTATAACCCAAAGGTATTGGTTACTTCGTAACTTCCTGAATTATGGCCCCTATTGTCCGATAAAACGTCTTTTTTAGCTTCAGGTCTCTCAAGAGGTCACAATTATTATCCGATTAAAAAAAAAAACCGTTTGATTATATCACCGTTACACGGTTATAAAGGTTCGAATTTCGTGAAAATCGGACCAAAATTGTCTGACATAATGGCCGCCGTTTGTACGCGAATAGTGTGAAAATATGGTATATCAATGTTGTGGACCCTGTAGAGGTCACAATTTTAATTCGATTTTGATGAAACTTGAAATTCATGTTTATAACCTAAAGATCTTGGTTCCTTTAGATATTTGCACATATCCGATCGTGACTTTCTGAATTATGGCCCCTGATTGTACGGAAAAATCGCCGTTTTTTTAGCTTGTGGTTCCTCTGGAGGTCACAATTATTAACAGTTTCAGAAAAGAGGTTTGATTATTTCACCGTAATGAATGTTGAATTCGAATTTCGTGAATATCGGGCCAAAACTTTACTGTTGGACAAAATGGCCGCCGCTTGTATGCGAATACTATAAAAAAAAATATGGCATATAATATATACATGTATGAAGATTGTGGACCCTGTAAAGGTCACAATTCTAATCTGATTTTGATGAAACTTAAAATACATGTTTATAACCCAAAGATCTTGGTTCCTGTTGATATTTGCGCATATCGAATTGTAACTTCATGAATTATGGCCCTTGATAGTAGGAAAAATCACTTTCGTTTTTAGTTAGTTCTCTATCCTGCTCTCGAAAATGTGGACGTATCCTGCCTGGCAGCCGCTGGTTATCTGATTTTGATGAAATTTAAAAATATATGATTATTTCTCGAAGATTTTGGCATCGGACCATAACTTTATGGGTTATTGACCCGATTGCAAGAAAAGTCACGTTGCAGCTTGTAGACCTTCCCGATTTTTTAAAAAAAACGTT
The DNA here is from genome assembly GCA_963678685.1 of Patella ulyssiponensis. Taxonomy (NCBI): domain Eukaryota; kingdom Metazoa; phylum Mollusca; class Gastropoda; family Patellidae; genus Patella; species Patella ulyssiponensis. The sequence goes on along the minus strand of OY783226.1, from coordinate 26,359,281 downwards.
CAAAATATGTCTGCTGTGGATGAGTGCAATCGGATAAAAAATTTCCCGTAATCCCGTAATGGCCCCTCATCTTTACGCGAATAGTTGCAGAGCACGAAATAAACAAAACTTAAAATATGTGAGAGAGAGAGAGAAATGGGGTTTAACGTCCACTCAACACAACCAGGTCATTTCGGGACTAACATACGGTTTCAATTTTATTTCAATAATTCGCTTGTGCGTAGGGGTCTTTAGCCGTGGGAGGAAACCGGAGTGCCCGGAGGAAACCCACGAGGTTGAGAAGGCGCCCCTGTCTCCATGCCACATACGCTCACATCAGGGCTCGAAACCACAGCCGCAAGCCAGAGGTGACCGGCCAGCTAGAGGTCGAAGCGCGGCACTCTAGACCACTAGGCCATCCCAACCCCCCTCTTAAAATATGTACTCAGAATCAAAAGATCTGTGGTAATTTTGGTGCGCATGGGACACACCGTTCTGGAGTTTGTCTTTTATTCAAAATGTGAAATGTTCAAGCTTGTGGAACCGCTAGAATCCACGACATTAATCCGATGGAACTTTAAATATATTAAGAATCGAAAGATCTTTGATTTTGGTGTGCTTCGGTTCTTTCCATCCCGGGGGAGGGGGTGGCACAGTGGCTAAGTTGGTAAGACGCTTGCTCGCTAGCCTGGAGGTCGGGTGCATTGGCCGAGAAAGTTCATCCGTGCCCCCCCCCCCCGTGACAAGGACAGCTGTCTAGTCGTTCGGATGGTACAGAAAAAGATCCCTTGACAGTTGGCATTCGATGTAGGCCGTAGTGCCCCTGTCCGGACAAAATTTCCCTCATAGCACACTGTATGGCGTATACCCGTCTTCATTGGCCCAGTTCGGAGCAGAACAAAAGGACTTTAAACCCATTTTCATTTATTTCCGGATTTATGCCCCATTTTCCGAAAACCTTGTATGAATGCTATAAAAAGGCTATATCTTTTAAAACAGGTTTTTTGTGCCATTTTTCATCAAATTTTGTTTGAACCATTTGGGGTAATGAGTGAGGACAAAATCTTATTAATAATTGGCGTTTCGCGACCTTTCGTTCCAGAGACAGAGGCTACAGTTTGTAACAAATTTATTTTTCAAATTTGATGTGGGCTGACGAACACTGTCGATATTCAGCATAGCCCAAGCTTCCTTTCCAGAAGAATTTGAACGGTTGAGTCCAGCGATCTTGGGTATCCCAAATTCCGCTAAGGGACCAAATTCAAATAGGGGCTCATTTTGGCAGAACATTTTGTGGTGTTTTACATTACTTTATTCTTCCAGCATCCCCTAAACGTGGCTATTATGTCGAGTTTGGTCATTTTACTGTTCAGATATACATTCGGCAATCCAGAAAATCTGTAGTTTGGCGTATTAGGCCTACACCATCACATTACTAACATCGAAATTTCTCGCCAAATTTTGCCTCCATTTTCAGTATAACGTTCATGTTGGAATACCGTTTGGTTGCAACATATATATTTGTTTGTATATAAATCAAGTGATTCTGAAATGAGGCCCGAATGGATTTGGACACCTACATGTATCAGATTAGGTACCAATTTTGGGGTGGATACACAAGCGTATTGGGTTCAGTGAGTATTAGTCCCGCCTCATCCCTGGTGGGAGTTGACGTTAAACTTCAGGAACGAATGGACCAACTACCAAGTGACAAACTAAACAATGACCTTCAAGTATCTCATCATTATATGATTACTCAAACACACATTATGCAAGAGCTAAATCTGCCTATTGCAAGTCTTTATTTGGGCTTCAGATTTTAATAAGACATTATCAATAAGACCTTCATTATTGAACTAACGTGGAAGGTGTATATTGCAATAACAAGCGAATAGACATGAAGAAAATCCACAATGTTATACACAGACGCCCTTACTCTATCTGTTCTGTTGCGAAGTGGGCTTATGAAGACGGGCATACGCCTTACAGTGTGCTATGGGGGAAATTTTGTCCAGACAGCGGCACTACAGCCTACTCTTATAACGAATTCCAACTGTCAAGGGATCTTTTACGTGCAATCCAATGTGTATTCGGGACCTGGGTTTTTCGTCCCATCCGAACTTTCTCTTATCTGGTACAATCACGAGATCGTAGTCACAACACAAACTCATGATCACAGCACAAGTTCCTTCAACATTCGGTAGCACAAAACAATTAAATAATGTACAAATGCAATTTATTTTGAAAGAAAATTAGACACCCTCAGGTAATCATCAAAACAATATAATAAAATGATATCTTGAATTTTCTTCTTTCCAGAGTTCATTAATAGTGTCACAGTCTGACAGCTTAGGGGTTTTTAAAACTCGATTTCACACGAAACTGTTCTACGTTTTGAACGTGGAGTAAATCACTGAGTTTATTTGACTGTTAACACGGATAAATTCTTTATACAACGCAAGATTTGTCACGTTTTGTAATGTCTGAAGATTTTGAGGACCCAAATTTATGTAGAAGTAGAGATATAATGATTGTTAAAAACAGGGCAACAGCAAGACTCCCAACAATGCCAACAAGGGCGTTTATTTCTTTAGATGACGGTAAACCAGGATTCTCTGTAACAGTTTCTATGATTGGTTGGTATTCTTTGCTGACATAATCTGGTAGGTAACCAAACGCTGTAGTAACAAAGTTAGATTTATCCGCCATGTTTCCCTGCTTGTCAACCGCTCTAACAGAAAATACCAAGGCAACTTTCTCTCCCGGAATAAAGGGAACTTTTAAAATAAAGATTTCGGACACACCGGCTACTTTTGGTGTTTCCAGATTTCCATGTAAGATATCATTCTGTGAAATATATTTCCATGTATTTTGATGATTTACCATATCTTCAACATCATGTGACATCATTATATCATAACTGGAAGCTATTTAAAAGATAAACATTTTTATCCTGAAATATTTCTATGTAAAAGTACAACAAATATTAGTAACTTAAGACAATAACAAGGAATGTAACATGGATGAAAAATCCTCCTTTGTTCTATAGACTGGAGTGAAATACGTAGATATTTTCAATGTCATTGTACACTTTTACTTGTTTACGCTGGTTTTAGTAAAATTCATATTACATGTATAGAGAAATGGGGTGGTTTTCTGTGCAATAACAACGAGCATGGTGGGCAGGTGTCAATATATTACTAGTCGTTTATAGCACTCGTCATTCGTTAACACTACAGTAGGTTTAACACCTACGGCCTCTGCGGTTAAACCCGTTAACTCATGAAAGACGTACTATAAATATAAATTATTTTTGTTGGCCATATCTAGTGAACTGGAATGATAAATCCCCGAGAATATCCAGTTGTTACGTGTTTATATAGCATGTGCGTGGCTTAGTTTAAATACTCTAGATGACAGTTCCCCTAATTTGGCAGGGGCTGGATTCCCCCTTTAACCATGTTCTTCAAGAAAGTTTGATAGTTAATGATATCCGTGTGCACGTGAATTTGGTATTGGGCAGTCCATGGATGAAATTTGAATAGCAAGAGACGATCTTTGAAATGTATATTACTTATTATTTTTTTAAAAAAAATTCTTACCTGCATCAATGTCAAAATCGTCACCAGGCGCTGTCCATGATAACACAACCGTCTGATCTTTATGTGATGTTTTAAGTACTGTTAAGTCTGTTATTCTTGCTGGCGGCAAAACATCACTAATAATATTTTCTGATGGGTACGGCAAAGCAGCACTAGGCGCCATGGTTTTATAAAGAAAGGAACCAGCTGTAGTAGACCGACTGATATACATCATCAACGGTTCTTCAGCTGTCTGGCGTCTAGTTCTAACTAGAAACATAAAGAAATTTATAATTAGTATAAAGTCTATCTCTTCGACACCAACTGGGCTAATGGAGACGGGCATACGGTATGCAGTGTGCTATCGGGGACATTTTGCCAGGATAGCGGCGCTACGACCTACTCTTATTTCGAATTCAAACTGTGTCAACGGTTCTTGTATGCACACGACATTAACACATTCACGGGACCAAATATTTGTGCCATTAGAACGACTAGACACTGCCAGACCCCCGATGCCACTGAAAATGTGAAACTATGCTGTAAAAGATGTTCATTGGACTACAAATTATGTTTATAGTTTAAATTGCAGAATCAAAATATCAATGGATCAAAAAACAAACGGTCGCACTGGTTAATACATTATCTGAGTGGTGTTTTGTTATGAGATGGGGCGGGACAAAATGTTGGGATGAATTTGGGTGTTTTTGAAGTCTGCTCCCAAACCATTTGTTGTAGATGGTCTGATGCTTATTAATATTTTTGAAAGTAAAGTTAGATGGTTCTAATATCGCAGGTCAGGAATATCTTGAAGGAAAATATTTAAATATTTTCTACTTTTGCCCCTACACCACTCAATAGATTATAACAAAATTGATGGGTATAAGTTGCCTGGGTGCTGCTTTTTAGGTCTTTCAGATATGATCAAACGATGTTGATTGTATTTCAGTCGAATTTCCGGTATGCTGATTTGGTGTACTTGTCGACCGGGTTTGTCCAAATATACATGCATTTTGTTAAAACTTCAAAGACTCATAACTTCGCAATGAATTTCACAGTAATTTTCAATATTCAGTTGGCATTATCTACTTTTGAACTATTATAGAACGGTCAGCTAGCTAATTGGGTATGACGCGGACTCGCTAGCCCGGAGGTCGGGTGTTCGATCCCTGCATTGGCCGAGAAAGTTCATCCATATTGTCCCGCGTGCCCCCCCCCTCCCCGTCAGTGATGTAGGACGGAGGGCCTGACAAGGACAGCTGTCTAGTCGATTGAATGGGACGGAAAACCCATGTCCCATGTACACATTGTCGTTCGGGTAAAGGATCCCTTGACAGTTGGAATTAGACATAAGAGAAGGGCTGTAGTGCCCCTGTCCGGGAAAAATTTCCCTCGCGCTGTGTGGCGTATGTTCGGAACAGAATAGTAGGACGTAACCCCATTCCATGTTTATTTAACCCCTGTATTTAATCTTTAACATGACAAGACCATAATCATGATCTATCTAGACTGGATGGATTAGAACGGACTCGCCAGTTAATAATTTCATGATAAAATGGAGAAATGAGACTTTGTTAATTGCCGTAGCAAAGGTACTTGACAATCCACACTTTCACGTAATAACTGCAGTAAACACTCATAACTTCACTCAGAACATAGTAATTTGACCTCGAAGTCAAGTTAGATAAACACCCGTGCTCGTGCATTGAACTTTGCAAGAGCTCGGGTGTTCATCTTACATGAACCCCTCAGTCGATAGCCCTAGGGCAACATCAATATATATCACTTAATGTCCCTGAAGTCGTACATATAGTGCTTTCTTAAATCCATTACCTGTTAGGCTAGAATCTGTATCTGTTATTAATGATTCCGTCTGTTTTTGAAGAGGAAGTGTTTTTCTGACCATACCTTGACCAACAGTAGCACTAACTTCTATTTTAACGCTATATATACCAGTACCAGTATTACTGTATTGCGAAAAATATCGAGAATAAACACCATCATTTTTATTTATATCAGCCCCTATAATAAAGATATATTAATACTCTATTTAGCTCCTTTAATGGCATAATGAAATGTAGGCCTATTCATTGGCTTTTTCGGGGCCACGTTAGAAATGGTTCCACTACTGCTACAGAGTTCCTTTGCGCAAGTTTTTTTAGTCAAATGACTACACAAAGTTTTCTGGCCTATAGCTCGCTTAATTTACAAATAAACTGGCCCAAAACAGCACTGCGCGTAGCTTAACAAAAAATAAATCAATTCTTATTGAAATAAAGGTGAGGCCTTACCGCATACTTATATGATTTGATGAAACCCATCTCCTACGCGAAATTTCAACTGGCCGACCGTCATGGCCGCAAGTTGCGTAATACGTCATTAGGCCTACAACATTAACAGCGCTATGCAGAGAAAAACTGTTCGGTAACTATTTTAATGGTCCAGTCTTCACTATTTCTGATAGAATTACTTATTTTAATAGAAACTGTAATGATGTGTGTTGACAATTGTGCGTTTGAACCTATCTGAACTTGCGTAAGGGGTCTTAGACTGTACCAATTGTTACCTTAAACACAGTTTAAGGTAACAAGTATAGTTACTAGGGCCACGTTAGCATCTCATTTAGGTTCATTTATCTTCTGTCTGTTTTAAGAGATACCCCGACTTTCAAATTTTTTGCCTTTTATTAAGTTTTTAATTTAAACCGCCAAAAATTGGTGACATACACAATTCATTAACCAATTACCACTCATCATCCACTCATCGATAAGTCACGGGTTTGTTTGAAGACCTAGACGCCGCCATGTTTAATCATGTGCCGTAAAAGGTGATGCAATTGACCGGCGAATCGGGAGAAGCATTCCGCTTGTGTGTCCATCCATTCGGCTGAATAAAATTCGGCGCCGATTGATTCGGCCGTACGATTCGGCTAATGTGATGGAAAATTCGCCCGTTTCTTTGGCGGCAGTTATACTTATTAGGTTTCGCACCGTTTATCATGTTTTTTGGTCGGATTAATATTATGTTCTGTTTTAACCCGCTTTTGCAGAAACTGCTCATTAAGCCACGAGGTGTTTCGGAGCAAGGTCTTGTGATATGACATTTTCATAAATAATTTAATAGTTTTCCAAAGTACATGGGCTGTGATCATCTTTGAATAAATATTCAAAATATATTTGTCCAGAATCTGATTATTCCCCCTTGTCCTTGCAGTCCTCATGGGCAGCGCAAGGCGGAAATCGATTTTCGTACTCCGTTTTCCCGCGAATCTTATTTAACTTGTTTATTTTATAATATTTGTATTCTAAACATGTATCTAAACGTAGGGTTGATATATAAGATCAACCAAGTATCCATGAATCATTTTGAATTTTAGTATAATTTGCATAATTACAGAAACCTTGTAATTTGGATTAACCCACACAGTGGAATGGCCTGTGTGGTTATTGCAGTAGATATGAACAATCTAATTTTTCTACCTGCACCGTTATCTAGTAGTTGTATTGAAACAGGGTCGGCGAATGGTCGATCTACGATGGCTTTAACAGTCATTCCTGTTACTGGAAGAGATCCCTTAGTTACTTCTACATGAATCATTAACGCATCAGGTCCTATGACAGAAGCAGACGATAGAATGCCGTTAATTTTAACTGGTTCACGATTGACATCAACAGGCTCACTAGTCACCATTATAGATATCTTCTGCATTGTTCCTTGGTGTTTATTATTTATAATATTATACAGCCATAATCCACTCTAAAAGAGATTTTGAAAAATAATTCAATTATAGACCAAATTGTCCTGTGTATCTCTGTAGTCTTTTATTTTTAAAGTTTATAATTATTTCAAATTTTGCAGTTTAAAAATGCTATTTTGAGATTGTGAGTAGATTTAAGTTTCTGTTGTGGTGCCTGATCCAATCCGGCAAGATTCTACACCCCATATGCTTTGCCGGGTTCAGATCTAGGCTTCTGGTTGACTAAGGTGGCGTAGCAACGGCTCCCTAGGACATAAACTGTCTTTCTCGGGTGGTTCAGTGTCCCCCCCCCCCCGAGACAGTCCAGGAAGTTTGTATCTTTCAGAACATGAACAAGCTAACATATCAGATAAAAAAGTAGCACCAAATTCAAATCGGGGTATTGCGATTTTCTTTCTTTGAGTATATTTAATCCACTTGGTTTAAAACTTTATCGATTTAGTTTAGATAGTTGATTGATTTTGTTTAGATTTAATCCCTACGCTTAGAATTATAAAATAGTTAACCTCGGCTATTGCAGGTATCTCTATTCTTGCTGTATTATATTTATTATCAGCTTTATATTCTGGATATCTTTTATCATAAATTCGACCTGACGGGGATGTTATAATTATAATAGGTTCTATCTTAGAATACATCACAGTAAACACGGTATTCCTTCCAACATCTTCATCAACTGACACATGTCCTGTCATTCTTTCGCCAGATAAAATGTTACCGGCTCGACTCATAATCTGTAAATATAAACATTTTAATTCTGTTTAGCTCATTAAACTACAATGTTAGTTCCGTACCTTACCATACCATGTAACATTTTATTTATTTTATTCACCTTACTTTAATGTTTGTTTTATTAAAGAACAAGGACACATTTTATAAGGTATGCTATACTATATTTGTTTATATAGGCCCCTATTTGTTTGAGTTTTTTTTCGTGTACTTTCCCACAACCCTCAGCATACACAACATACTTTTATCGATCATTAAGTGAAATGAAATGAAATGGGATTTAACGCCCTACTGTTCTCCTCCGATTGGACTAATAAAGACGGGCTTACGGCATACAATATATGAGGGAAATTTTGCCCGGACAGTGATGCTAAGGCCTATTCTTATATCGAATTCCAATTGCCAAGGGAGCTTTTACGTGTACACATGACTTTGGGTTTTTTTGTCCAATCCGAACGACTTAATCTTTGTCCTGGTCAGGTCCTCCTTCCTGCACCTCTGACAAGTGGAAACCACGCCTGGAAATCACGATAAACGTTCCCGGCCAACACCGATGACTTAACCCCAGAAAGTTTCGGGCTAGCTCCCGATTTTGGCCAAGAAAGTTCCTCGTGTTTCAATTGTCAGTCGTAATGGAAAATACCGATGACTTTCTCGGCCAACACCGGTGACTTAGTGAAGAAGGCACTGGCTCACATACCAGGAGATCTCGGGTTTGCTCCCGATTTTGGTCGAGATAGTTCCTTGTGATTTTCCGACGCGGGGTTTCCTTGTCAGTGGTACAGGAAGAAACGAAAAACCGAGGTCCCGTGTATGCAATGGAATGTAATTCAAAGAACCTTACAAGACAGTTAGAATTTGAAATACGAGTAGGCCGTATAGCTCCGATACCCGGGCAAAATATCCCCAATAGCACACTGCATACACATCAAATTTCTTTTCATTTCATTTCAGCACAGCACAAAAAATAAAAGGAAACGAAATTGACTAGATATATTGATATATTTAAATGCATTTACAAATTAAGTTTATTGTCATATTTTTTTTTATAAAATGAATTTACCTGTAAAGCACTATTTTCTTTTGTCCATGTTGGATATTGTCTCAGCTTGAATAATGCGTCAATGAGTGTCGTCGATTGATCTTGGTTATTGTCAAAATATGCATAGCCACCTATGCAATAAAAGAAAATACTAAAGCATATTATTTTGTAAAATTTAAAACAGTAAAGATTTCTTTATGTTTATATTAATTTGAAAACTGTGTAATTTGCATATTTATTGAATTCTAGTTGGTCGTAGACACGCTGGTGGGACTTGATTTATCCTTCCGCATCAAACAGAGATACCTTATATTATTTGAAAGCCGTACAAGCTAACCAGCAAAAGATCACCATAATAATGTTCATTGACTCAAACGATTATTCAAATCCTTTTTCCTGGCGGCAAGTTTTCCCCAATTTTCGTTATTTCTACCACAGATGAAACATCGGTGTGGCAATTTCAGAAACCGGAATTATCATACTGTATCGTGGTACTATATGCCATACCAATCATTGTGCTCCGAAATCATGAATATTTATTAAAACTCGACGCCCCATATTTACATGTACATGTATATATATTATATGCCCTTGATTTACCAATCTGATTAAAACATAGATCCAATTTCGTTTCGTTTTTTATAGTTCAAAATTTCGTTTTTACTTGTCTTCACTACTCTTGGATCCGGAGGACTTGTTATTTAACTGGTGTTCTGACTGAAATATGGGGTCAGCCAATCAAATGGTCTGTCGAATCGACCGTTTGACCTTTTCATGCGTGGAACTGTGGGTAGATATTGCCAGCCAATGACGTCTATACTAACACCAGCGGATAGAAATCAAAACAAAACAAAAGTAGATTTTAAAAAGCATGGCGGTCGCTAATTGGTTAATCGAATGACTGGCGTTATCGGGTCAAATGTCCCGTGCTTGATACCTGACGTCATAGAACGTGAGCTCCCACTATAACTTGTTAGATCTACATGAGTGTAGGCCATCGAAAGTATAAAAAACGAAACGAAATATAGATCTATATTTTAATTAAATTGTTGATTTACCTGTAGAATGCGCGGCATGGGTTAAATTCTCGTCAGATATTTGGTTTAATGCTACAACTGTCATAATTGCTCCAGATTCTTTTAAATTTGATAATACGCTCTCTATATTTGGATTTGTCGTCTCTACGCCATCTGTTAACACCAAAATTTCTGAACCGCTGGAGTTTTCGTCATTACTGGATAACAGCTATTATGTGATTGAAAAGAGCCATTACTTTGTTTACATCTTTTACTCGTTTCTTATTATATTTATATTAAAAACAGTGTAGTTGAAGGTGCTAAAATATAAACGTCTATATCCCAGTCGGCTTCATTATTAATACATTTCGTTTCGCTTTTAACCTCTTTTAGGGTCCGAAATTGAAGTCAACCAAACATTTCGGAAACTTTGCGCACGTGAATATCTCAGCTTTTACCCCACTCGACAAATCTCGACGGACTCCGGTACTATACATCTAACCTCGGCTTGTATGACAAATTCCGCCATTGGAACTACTTTCAAGTTTCCGGATATAAAATGGCGGTGCCCTTAAAGAGTGTTTGTCGAGTTGGGTAAAAACTGTATTGTTATACTGATTTTCTTTAAACAACTGACAACTTTTCCCAATAAGTAGCCACATAGCTTCATATCATTTAGATGTAGAGTACCCAAGAGGACTAGTCTGAAACGTCTACAATTAGCCCCGAAAAACATAATCGCTAAATATTTCAATATAATTATCTAAGAATTTTTATCAACATTCAGATGACTAGAAAACGTCCGTCTAAATGTCTCTTGAAATATTACAATTCAAATCCAATAAAAATTTACCTGGATGGCTTTGTGAATACCCGATCCAATGCTTGTAGCACCTTGCGTAGCTGTAGGCAAACTGTCTTTTAATCTTTGTCTATCACTATGTGTTTTAATAGTTGTCATTGGATGACTTATTTTAGCTTTATCATTAAAAACCACTAGTCCTACTTGACTGTTAGTATCAATACCAGTATGGATATAATCAGCTGTAACTTGTCTTAGTCGATCAACTGCATCATCATCCTATTATAATACATTTTGGGGAAAATGAAACGAAATAGGGTTCAACGTGCTATTGTTCTGCTGCGACTGGGCTAATGAAGACGTACAGGAGCCATACAGTGTGCTATGGGGGGAATTGTGCCCGGGCAGCGGCTCTACGGCCTACTCTAATATCGAATTTTAGCTGCCAATATATCTTTTACGTGTATGCCAATGTGTACACGGGACATCGACTAGACAACTGTACTTTAGTTGAACTAATTCCGAATACGCAACATCGACGCAACATGGATTCACATGCCAAACGGCCTAAATATGCACGTATTGGTCACGGGTGGGTTGATGGAGACATGTAGTGTGCTATTAGGGAAAGTTCGTCCGGACAGCGGCATTTCCGTCTATCTTTCTTCGATTCCAGTCAGCTAAGGGTTCCATTGTGTACACTCTAGACACTGTTCACAACGAGGCTCCCGTCTTTCACCACTGACAATGGGACACCATAGGCTGGATAAACCAAGATAACTTCCTCAACCGACACCGGGATCCATCTCGAACAGCCTAGACCTGCTATAGTGGTCCAACAGCCCCCTCGCAAAACAGTGCAGGAATAGTGTTTGATTGGAGTGAAAGAAATTCACAAGAAACTTCCACTTTTCATGCTCTTTAGAATTTTAAACAACAAACATGTATGAGCCTATTATGTGTACCAGGGACCAAGCATGACGTCATTTCAGATCAGCCATCTGGCAATTGTGACACCCATCAAAAATTGAATTCTGACTATCGATTCACAAGTTCCATATCGATCGGACTTGAAATTAGCGAAGCCTTTGGCATTTTCGAAGAGCGTCGAACCCAGGTACAACAACCAGAAGGACAGCACAATGAGTAGCACTCGGGGTCCCAAAATCCTGACGCACAGATGTCAATATGCAGCAAATCGTCCCATAGACGAAGGTCGACTGAGAGTAAGTGACCTTCGAAAAATGTCCGGATAATAAACTACATGTAGTTGTTTAGGTTCTGGGTGAAAATAGCGATTATATATTTCTATAGAGAGTTCGGCTCACTTACCATCATACTCCCGGATGTATCAAGAACGATCGCAAGTCTTCTGGTTTTCGCTGCCTTGACAACAGTAAATGTTGTAGTTGTGTCGATTCCTGCTCTCGGTGGATTATTGTTATTTTTAAAGTCAGGACTATCCATTATAACACTCCATGTACTTCTTTGTCCACATAAACGATTCTGTTTATTAGGTGCCTCGAAGTTGTGCCTCTTTTTAGGTGTTAAAGGGTTGTCGTCACAAAAATATTTTATCTGCAGTGAAAAAATGTAAATGTGAAAATAGATGACATCAAGTCAACTTTTTATAATGCTTGTATCATTAAAAAATCCTTTATTCGAATTAAAGAATACATATTATTCGAACTCAATGTTTAAAACAGTAACTAAACCACTGCAGTACAACAGAAGCCTAAAACACGCTTGAAAATGAGAATGACTGTTAATTGATATTTCGGAACAGTACTACCATTACTTTATTTGCAAATAATGATTTTTTACGAACAAGATATACATGCTCCTTGTCGAACTGTAGTTAGTTTCATTATGTAATTTAAAATTCTCAACGTAAAACTGATTTTAGTATTTAACTGAGTGAAAGCTGTTCCGTAATGCATTTAGGTAGAATATTTTCTCAACTTAATACTACTGTATTACAAAGTCTGACCTGTTTGATAACACCATAAAATAAAGTAACGAATAGACAACTTTAAACCTACGTTTTGATTCCTAGGCATTAATACATTAGACTCCTCCTTTGTTTATACACTTAATTTTAAGACATAAACCTATTTGGGATCTTTGGGGTGGATTTAGAAAGATTCTGTGAGTATGGTTAGGTCAATGTTATCACGTAGTTTGCGGGCCCTTTTAGTCTTGAATTTGCGCCGATTTTTATTAATTGAAGATTGCCATACGCTATACAGTCAGTTTGTTTTAAAAAGTATCTCGTCAGGTGGGAGATTACCCACCAGGTGTCTATAGAGCAAGGGCCCCTCCAGTCAGTTGGTTTTTACAACACATTACATCATAGAGACATTTATAGTATTACGTGCCTCTTTTGAGAGACAGATGTCACATGTTGACTTAATCTATTTAATACGATATATTTATTTCACTTCATTGTTATGCTTATCCAACTGACGTAATGTGCATGGCTTTAGTGAATTTCTATATAAATCTGTATCCGATGCGTTTTTCATTGCATGTTTGAACATGACCTATGGATAAAACTAGGCTGACGTAACACGTAAAATTGATCCCGGTCAAGTATTACAGATTCAACGAAAGGAAATTAAAACGAATTGGTACTGTACAGTAAGGGGTTTAAAGGAGCTAAATCGCAAATATTTGGGGCCTAGAAATTTACGTAAATGGGTCTCAACGCATAAAATAATCTTATATAAACTGATTTACATTCATTCAGTTCCGTCTAATTTCAAATCACTTATGTTCGGCGAAATACGCCTGAAGTCTCAAGGGCATGCCAATCTCTAGCGGCTGGTTATTCCAGTCTACATTATTGTGTATGCTCTCCATGCACCACCGTCTAGCCTCGTTCTCCAAGTCCCTTGTAAAAAGTGGGGCCTGAAACGGATTATGGTACACGATTCGTGTACAACTGATAATTTTTTATTTTGTCTTAAATATTGGATATCAGAAGCCCATATTTTCCCGGTAAGATCACAACATCAATGTTGAATTAAACATACATTATGCAAGAGCTAAATCTGATTATTGCAAGTCTTCATTTAGGCTTCAGATGTCATAGAAATGGTAAATTAGATCTTTATTTACACAACAGGCACAAAATCAACTCTGTAGTCCCACGGATGGCTTGGATTTAAACAGGATTCCATTGATTGATTAAATTTTAAATGGCGTCGTGAGCGGAGATTAACGGTTACGTTGACGTCATACTCCCGTAAATTTTAGATCGAGGCTAAATGATCGAGTGTACGAAGCGAGACGGTGTTGGGCGAGGCCACAACAAATGACATTTAACTACACTACTGGTCAGGTGGAGGTATTAAAATAGTCCTTGGTCCGAGTTTTTTCCGCTCAAGAATCGCGGTGTTTTCTCATTTGCAGTCCGCGAAAATATCGGCATTCTGAGCGGATAAAACGCGGCGGAAATATATAAACCGCGGCGGATTATAGTCCGCGAAAATATATAAACCGCGGCGGATTATAGTCTGCGAAAGTATAAAAACCGCGGCGGATTATAGTCTGCGAAAGTATAAAAACCGCGGCGGATTATCGTCCCAAATAAATATAGTCGGCCCGCAAAAACTTCATGTAGCGGAATTGGAATATGATTAGCCTCCTTTTCCCAATAAGTTGAAAGATAATTAAACAATTTGATCAAATCAAATACTGCGCTAAATTTATAAAAATGGCTGACAAACGAGAACTAGCTATGATGATTTAATAACAAATTACATGAATAAGTCTGTTAAAATATTAAAAACGCGTCACGATGCAAATCCATAAGATAGAAATTTCCATATTGATAATACAACAGTCTGTCCAATAGTAATATTTTACACACAAAGGTTATATTTAAACTATAATTGCTTCAGCATTTCACTAAATGTATAGGATATCGGTTACAAATGAAAACCATCTCGCCAAACAGAATTATCCCGTGATATAACCGTATATAACAGATCAAAGAAACGCATACACCCATATTCACACGTAGGCATAATCCAACCATCTCAGAAAGCATGCAGTTTTACCCGTGTTCAATTGATTTAAGGTTATTCCGTAATGTTTAGTATATTACGTATCGAAATCTACAATTTATGTAGCTATTTTAGATGTCAACTCTTAATTTTACACAAGGCAACGAAACCATGTTTCGTGAATTCGGTAAGCACTGCCGACAGCTTGTCTACAAATATATTTAGAAGGGACCATACTCTGCCCAATAAACATCGGTATTACAGTTGTGAATAATATCACAAAGAACATACGTGTATGTGTACAGTAGCTCATGTTGATGGCAACGCTTAATCCGACAATGAAACCATGTTTCGTGAATTCTGGTTCATGTTAGAGGGGTCTGAAAAATTATTCAGGAAGTAGCAATTCGCACCCTTAGCTTTAAGTACGAAGAGTAATTTAAGTGTTTTGTATATATTCATTTTTATCCTTTAACTTATAAATGCAACACACAAACTGCTTACCGTATTTATATAATTGTCTGGCGATAAATTTCCTAAAAAATAATCCGGTTCTCTTTTTTTCCTAATAATTATCACAGAAACAAATATTAAATTTCATTTTTCCAGTGAACATATCGATGAAGTTTTCAATAAAACACTTAAGAACCAGATCTTATGAATCGAGTCTTGTCCGGACGGAACTGAGATTAATAGTAATTAATTCTCGCATCAGAGAGTATAGATCAAAGAGTACAAAGGAAAATGTCTCACAACAAAAGCATGTATTAGTTAAAGGGGCTTGGTGCGATATGAGTGATGATTTTTGTGCCAAATTAAAAATACACTGAGAGCGTCTCACTCGTCCGCGGGTGCACTAGTCTGCCGCTATAAGAAATACTATAAATGTGGGTATCAATAAACTTGAATAAAGCTGGCCGGTCACCTCTGGCTTGCGGCTGTGGTTTCGAGCCGTGGTGTGAGCGTATGTGGCATGGAGATAGGGGCTCCTTCTCAACCTCGTGGGTTTCCTCCGGGCACTCCGGTTTCCTCCCACAGCAAAGACCCCTGCGCGTGCGCTAAGATAATGAAAATGAAAAATAAGACTTGTCTGCGATATCACCTTCGGTGGAAGCGGACGTTAAACACCAAGAACAACAACTTGAATAAACCCTTACCCAACCCTAACCCTAATAATAGATATCGGTGAACCCTAACCCTAGCCTTACCCTAATATTGTTTACAAGACCATGCCATGGTAAAAATTTTTAAAAGGGGGAATCTATTATAGTCAATTATCAATTCCTTTTGATGGCACGTGTGAATTCACCTAATTTGGAAACTTGATTGACAGTATGCATTGACTCAGAGACTCCTTGGTGCCTAAATGAAAAGGTCCTCACGGTATTATCCGACTGATAGTTTTAATGTACATATGTGTTCAGCAAGGTTGACTGTGACTTTTGGCGATATGTGCTTAAAAACAGGAGATAAAGGCATTTCATTCATTTGGGAATTAAATCCGAAGGTATAACTTGGGGTGTGATTTAAAATGGATTTTGTAACTTATTTGTTAGAATGGAAATGGCTTTTTTAATAAACAACACTTTCGTCCAAGGTAAGGCCAGCATTTATGTGTGTAAATAGTTGAACGATGCAAGTTTTAAAAATATCGAACGTATTAATGAACTAATGTATCTATAGAGGCCTACTTGGCTAAAAGTGTTGTATCAGGGAGCAGGTCGTTTCATTCCAAGACCGTTTAAATATACATAAATAAATATGACACTACCGTTCAAGAAATATGTATAATTAGGATTCTATAATATCGGTATAAAATTGAATATCAAACACGGCGTCTCACGTGAACTTGACACTATTCTAATCACTGCAGATTTCAGCTGATCACGCCCCAAGGAATTCCCTTTTCACATTCTGACTAATTTACGCTAAAAAATTATGTGTGTAAAATACATTTTTTGACCAAATTTTCGGACATTGTTCTGAATTTTTTTCAATGTTTATAACGGAAACACCGACTTGTGACGGTGGCGGCTTTGTGCCCAAATTGTTAATGTATCTGTCTTCTTACAAATGGGTAAATACAACTCAACCCCCGCCGCATGTTTTTATTACTAATCCATAATAATTACTTCCTTGTATCGCATATTCGCCTGTTTTTAATAATCCAATTTTTGTGATTTATTGTATTGTCTAATAAAACAATATTTTAATAGAATAAACACTTAGCCTACCATACCAACACGTTTCGGATTGAAACCACGGCTTTAAAACTGAGAGTGTGCTCACTTTTTTTTAATTATTTGAATGAAAGCTCTAGAATCACTTGTAATAGCAATGTCAACACGTTTCGGATTGAAACCACGGCTTTGTAACAATGAGTGTACTCACTTTGCTTTAATCTTCGCCGACATTCATAAAAGGCAAACGGCTTCGTTGCACATTGTTTTAAAACAAAATCAAAAACAAAAACATAGTAACAGAATACTTAGATGTGTGTAAATGTATAAGGCATAAATGGACAGCCAAACGGACGTTAAATAAAGTCGAATAATACCTATTTACGAATGTTCGTCCAGATGATTAATATTATTTGAAAGGTTTGTTATATGCCGTAGATGTAAAAAAAAAACAAAACAAACTCACACGAGTCGGCGATGTTGTTTATTATACATCGATGCTGACACCGATAATATATCAATATTTTTTTATTCAGACTTTTACAAGCATGCCGATAATGTTGTTTTCGGAATTGGACTTCTAAATTAATGGATACGAATACAATGTAAGCATACGTGTAACAATAATTTCATAATATTAAAACTCGCGCTTGGTTCGGTGGTTTAACAAATCCGCGGGCGTCGGTGGTTTAATCAAAGCTATCACTTAAGTACAGCAACATGACAGTCTTCGTTTAATCTGGGTCTTCCCTAAAACTTTGGACAGTGATTTAAGGTATTAAAAACGGTGAAAGCATATCCATTTCCAAACAGTATTGTTTACATTTCATTCGACTTGATAGCCTCGTTTGTCACGCAATTAGTTTTATTGCAGTATTCTGCTATGAACGGGTTAATTGGGCATAATAAAATCGTGAGCCATGACGTAACGTTATGTAAACATATTTAGTCCAATATTGGCACTCGTTCTAAATGTAAAGCTTTTGTGGAGCAGCTAGTCATTGGTTGGTAGTCGTACTACTGACCAATCAAAATTTAAAACAACAATATCCACTCAATACAGCAGTGAGTAGTGGGATTACCTCTAATCAAACGAAACACTGCGAGGAGTATGGAGGTGACCGGCCAGCTAGAGGTCGAAGCGCGGCACTCTAGACCACTAGGCCATCCCAACCCCCCTTGGCTTAAAGGGACTATCCCTATTTGAATAGAGGCTCAAAAATAAAAGCCTGCGTGCAAATGAAATTTAAGCGTCAAAATATAGAGGAATGGTGTATATGCCCTGTCAAAACTGCTTATCCGGACACGTAACCCATTTAAGATTTCGGGTAAATTTTTTCGTTTGGTGACCTAATAATCGATTCCCGTTCCTTTACAGGTCTATACAGTGCATAATTCACGTGCTGTACTTGATAACGAAAGGTAATTTTCACCTACAAATTATTTTTATAAAATAAAAGTCTACTTTTATACAGAGATCGCATAATACAGCTTGGGACAGAGGCTTCCATTTAGAGATTAAGACTAACGGATTTAAGTTGTTTGAAAACGTATCAGATATATTGAGTTATTTGCTCGGCCATAAGGCAGAGAATTTTAAGCGATTTTAACACAAAATTAGGCAGTTTTATTTTCCAAAATATTATCGGGATAGGCCCTTTAAGTGCAGAGCTTTACCGTGAGGAGTTCATGCGTCCTATGATATGAATTTTAAATCTGCTACTGATCAAGTACCCAAATAAAATCATCAAGGTATTTCAATTGTTTTTGCAAATTAAATATTTTTACTTTCCAAAATTGTGAACTGATTTAAGACGAGGGTTAATTATCTACCTAAACCACTAAGGAACATACAGACTAACTTACTTGAATATAAAATTGTCATTATTGGTATATTAAATATACTTACCCCTTTGACCATTGTTTTGTGCATGATTGAAGCTTCGACATCTTCAGCTCGAGGTCCTCTATTATATGGTGAAAAAAGACAATCGTCAGGATATCGACCAGTTATTGGATCAAGTTCTCTACAATAAGTTATAGAACCATTCACAACTCTATATATCCGACCTGACATGCCCATACTACAACGTACGGCTTCATATTTTCCTGTCGTTGGCGAAAAATAGAACTGCTGTTCACCATCTTCTGTGTATTCTTCGAAAACACCCCACCTGAAACGTCCCCATTCATGCACCAGAACACGATCTGTTTGAATATAAAATTTTAATTGTAAATATAATCAAGCCTATATGTACGTTGGCTGAGAAAGGACATCAAATGGTTATATTTTTCACAAATTATCTCAATCGGTCGACTTAGTATCTCGATAGATAGAAATATTATCTCGATCGGTCGACTTAATTATCTCGATCGATCGACTTTATATCTCAATCATTCGACTTACTATCTCGATCGATCGACTTCTATCTCGATCGATCGACTGTTTTTATAACGTAACTTTAACAGTGTTTACCCGCGTGGCTTCATTTACACCCATCCCAACTTTCACCAGATTTCCATATAACGTGCACGACGCTCGGCTAGCGATATGGTGGAAACCGGTTTTCAGTCACACATTCATCCATTCCTGCTCAGTTGGTCATCAGAGATGGATGGTGCTCATGCAGAGAGCCCGGAGTCAGTATCAGGCTGAAATGACCCAAACAGCTTGCCAACGCTCTGTACATCCGCGGAAGAATAATATGGAGACATACTGCATGAATCAGGATTTGACAACTCGGATTGTGTGAAAGATAGTCGAATGTGTCTTGAGAGCTACTACGTCTGGTGACGAAACAATCGCCCGGAGGAATTCTATTCAAGGCGTATCTTCCGTCAGTCAAGGGAAAAGCTCGATAGCGTGGCTATATAACAAATCAGTCGCCACCATGAATTCCACGGGCCTGGTAGCGCCGCTGTGTCTTCTACGTATCTATCTCAAATTTCTCTTGGTCGACAGCCGGTCTCCAGACGGATACTCGGGCGCACTCCTATCACTCCCATGGACGAGAGTCCGACAGAAAAGAACGATCCGATATCTCGGCCGACGACAGGTCTGAAACCGGATACTCTTATGACCATCAAGCTCTAACCGCCCTGAGCCGAGCGAAGCGCTACACGATCGAGTTGCAATTCATAACAGTTGAGTGAAGACTAGGAAGTGCGTTCCGTGCAGTTCCCGACTACCTTGAGCCGCTGGTTTGAGGGGAAGGGTGGTGCCTAAGACAGTTATAGAAAAAGTCGATCGGACGAGATATTAAGTCGATAGATCAAGATATTTAGTAGATCGATCAAGATACTAAGTCGATCAATCGAGATAATTTGGGGAAAATAAAATCATAGGATTTCCTACCACCGTATAAATGCGCCATAAAGAAGAGCTAAAAGTATCTACAGGCGATTAAATCTAAATTCCATGTTAGATGACAACTTTACTCCGTTCGTGTACGTGTATATTTAGGTTCTAACTTATATCATGTGATCAATAAAAAAGAAAAGTTGAATATGCTCCCCCTCCCCCCATATGGGCAATGTGATGTCACGAAAATGAGCAGAACATGATCAGATAAGACACTTTTCTGTATCTACAATCAGGCGGCTGTGATAAGCAAGAGGATGGACTCAATGAATTCCGAAAGTTCTTCTCTGAATCCGAGAGTTTGTAACGGTAGTATATTCTACTTTCATCACATTAATGGGTATTCCAATATTACATACCTATTGGTCCTAATGTCCTTTGCAAGTTTCTGTCGGTAAGGAAATCAGGGGCAAGGTGTATACGAATACCAGGGGAACCACAACCACTATAACTTCGAGAGAACGGTCTGGGTGCGGCGCTGTGTAGTGGATTTGGTGAGGCGAATTCAATATCAGCATTATCATATAGCTGTGTTGTAGCTTTTTGGTAAGAAGAATCATCTTTCCAAGTAGCTGGTACCAATATGGTGACTTGTTGGAAATATGATCGGTAATACGTGGCAATGTACATATAAGCAGAGGCATCTATAAACATTTGCTTAAAACAAGAAAAGAGTCCCCATAACATTGTTACTAAATGGGGCAGTTTTAGTAAACACAATATTTTGTAATAAGTTTGTGATCATAAAGTGAAACAATATCTGCCGATCTCTAAACGCGATATGACAAGGACGGTGGATGCCGTATACGGAAATGGGGCATAGCTTATCATTTGACTTGAAGATTTGAATAATAATATATAAATCAGTGGAAATTAAGAAGCATACCATGCCCTTACCAGAGCTCTAAACCTAGCTGACATCAGGGAACCAATCTCATCGCGGAATATGTAAATCAATTTTGGGTGTCCCTCTCTTTTGAGGGAACCGAGAGAGCATTTACCCCAAGGAGTTTTCACAGAGCAACAGCTAACGCCAAAAGGTAGAGTATGAGTTCAAATGTATAAATAAAAGTTACAGTTTAATATTGAGCGTTCTGGACTGGAATGGTCGTTAGATTCTCTTATTGGGGATGCGTAACTCAATCAAGAATTATATTGTTCAATTAAATGAAATAAAACCAAAATAGGGAAATGATCCGCCCAATCTAATTAAAACGCTGATTCTATTACGTTTCGTTTTTATTGTACAAAATTTGGTTTTACTTGTCTTTACTACACTAGAATCTGGAAGAATTGTTATCATTGACGTGATCTGAATGGTCTGAGGTATCCGCCAATGAAACGGTTTGTTATGTCGAGCTTTAGGCGTGTTTTGCACGGAACTGTGGGTAATCCAATAGTAACATCAATGCTCATTGGTTAATCAAATGCCTGACGTCATAGGACCAAAAGCCGCTCAAATTTGACCTCTGGCGTGACCTATCGCAATGACCGGTCAGATATCCATGTAGTGTAGGACATCGAAAGTATAAAAAAACGAAACGAAATAAAGATCAGATTGTGATCCGACAAACCCGTAATTTTAATTTCCTCAATATTGTACATTATCCTTCGTTTTTGTGATAATGTCTAGACATTCACTTACAGTTCAGAGGAGATATCCACAGTTATCTAACGTGTTTATTTGGACACAGCTCACTAAATATTCACCTTCGGCCAAAGCTATTTTTAATCTTTCTCTCCCTTTTGCATGACGCAGTCTAAGGATTCATAGGGTCCGTTAATAATCATACACCAATATAAGTAATTTTAACTTGATTATTTGTTTAGACACGTACAAAGTAACTTGCGAAACGAAATGGTGATTTAACGCCTTACTTTTCTACATCAACCGGGATATGGAGTGTGCAGTATGGGAAATTTTACCAGTGCACCAAGATTTAGGCAAACTCTACTTCGAATTTGAACTGGTTATTTTACGTGCAGACCAATGTGTGAACGGAACCTTGGTCCGACATAATTATGAATCATACTGGAAAATCCCGATGACCAAGCTACTTAAACAGAATTCTTCATTCAAGCATTACACATGTAAAAAAGGCATACTTCAATATAATTGAGCATTGATTCCATTTAGAATTCTCACATAAAAAGCTCTGTGTTGTGCTGGTTATTTATTTAAAATGTAATTCATGTGTTTACAAAACATTAGTTGTATGTCGCATTTCGCTTGTATCCAGGCATATGTCATCAACCCACAGCGGAAATAAAATGTCACCCAGATTTGAAAGCGGTTGTTAAACCATAAAATATATTAGATACTTACATCATTGCTTACATAGTCTTTATTTGGCTAATTCTTCGCATATACATTACCAATTAATTAATTAATACCCTGCTATCGACAAGATATTAGGATTATTTATAGAAGACCGAGAAAACAGTTCATTAAACTTGCGCTTGAATATGATTCCTATAGCTTTTATAACTTCTGTATTTTCGAAGAACATTGTTTTCCTGAGTTTTGGTACTTATTTTTTTTTAAAAAAAAACCCCACAACATGAATTGTCATTGGAGTGATATTAAAGTACTTAGTGAACCCCATATTGAGACCCGTAGGAGAGTACAACTATCTTGTGTGGCTAATCTCGTCTTGCCTACTTTAACACAAATAGACTACGTTTAATTAAAAACAGTTACAGCTCAATATCGCTTTGTTATTAAAGAACTGAGAATAGTGTATTTAAATTTCACGAAACGTACCTTTATATTGTTTATAAGATTGGGATCTTCAGCAACATTAGGATGAATAGCAACCAGAATATTCTTGTATCCATTATTCTCTAGAACAATATTAGTTGGTCTAGTAATACTGTATGTTGATCTTACTAGAACGAAGCCTAATATTAAACTTAGAAATAATATATTCTCCATTTTACATGTATAGAATAACAGCTTTATCTCTAGATATATCTGATACACCACTGTTTATCAAGGTCAACTATTTTAAAAGATAAATCGTTATTAATGATAAACTAATCTAAATTATTTGTTGGTTTTTTTTTAGATTGTAAAGACGAATTATACCGAGATACGAAATAAATCCATTTTTGAAAAAAAAAATTCCTTCGTCGTTATGTTTACATGCTGGATTTTAATCACAGCATACCGAAACTACTGACATTTAGCAATAAATTACATTCAAAACACTTTTATAATATCATTTACATGTCTACGGAGAATTTATTTAAGACAATATACTTTGGTCCGTTGGCTCAATGGCGGGGAATCACCACCCAAGAGAAGAATTTATGAGGCCGAGTATTTTTTATACGCACATTTTCATGTGGACGTATATTGTCGTCGCCCCTGTCCGGACGTCCGTCCGTCCACAATTTCTTTGTGGACTCTCTACAGGTCACAATTCTTATCCGATTTTGACGAAAATTGAAATAGGTAAATCCCCATAAGATCTCGGCCGCTTTGATATTGGCATTTGGTTGTACGAAAAATCACGTTTTCAGCTTGTGGACCCTATAGAGGTCACAATTTTGAACCGATTTTGATGAAACTGGACATGTATGTTAATAACCTAAAGGTGTTGGTTCCTTTCGATATTTGGGCTCATCGGAATGTAACTTCCTGAATTATGGCCCTTGATTGTCCGAAAAATCGCCCTTTTTAGCATGTGGTCCCTCTTGAGGTTAAAATTATTATCGGATTTAAAAAACCGTTTGATTATATCACCGTTACATGGTAATGAAGGTTGAGTTCGAATTGCGTGAAAATCGGACCAAAATTGACGGACAAAATGGCCGCCGTTTGTACGCGAATAGTGTGAAAATATGTTATATCAAGGTTGTGGACTCTCGACAGGTCACAATTCTTATCCGATTTTCACAAAACTTGAAATATAGGTTTATCCCCATAAGATCTCGACTGCTTTCGATATTGGAAGGTATTGGATCGAAACTTCATGGATTATGGCCCCTGATTGTACGAAAAATCATGTATTTAGCTTGTGGACCCTATAGAGGTCTCAATTTTGAACCGATTTTGATGAAACTTGACATGTACGTTGATAATCCAAAGATCTTGATTCCTCTGGATATTTGCGTCCATCGGACCGTAACTTCCTGAATTATGGCCCCTGATTGTCCGAAAAATCACCCTTTTTAGCTTGTGGTCCCTCTGGACGTCAAAATTTTTATCCGATTTAAAAAACCGTTTGATTATATCACCGTTAAATGGTAATTTAGCACGGTGCAGAACTTAATAAAAACCAAACAAATTCTAATGATTTTCTGATAATAACTTAATATGCGACAACTCTTGTTGACTGCCCGGACGATTTGGCTGCTGTGTGGGCGTATGTTTCGTTGCCTGGCAACCTATGTTTGTTGTTGTTGAGGGTTTTTTTTCGCGGGGGGTCCAATATCATAAATTGGGTGGCAATATAACAATATTTATTATCATTTTTCGAATCTATAGTTAAGTAAAAAAAAACTATAATAGTTAAGAACTAGGTAATGTAAAGGAAATATGCTGAAAATTTCGGTCAAATTGATCCTCTCTGAACCAAAATTTTGGGGATTGAATTTTAGGCCTAGCTTCGATCATCATTACTAAAGTCGTTACGATAAAATAAAATAAAACATATTCTCGATTATCCAATATCATGATAAAATCATGAATGAAAGATGAGCAGTAAATCGGATCCGAATCCAATAAATATCACAGGCTAGAGTTGACATCGAGAGTTGATTATGCTCTGGAAAAGTTAATTAATGTCTCATTAATAAATTAGTTAACCTTTCAGGCCTAAAGAAAGACCTGCAATAGGCAGATTTGGCTCTTGCATAATGTATGTTTAACTACCCCCCCCCCCCCACCCGGCACACCTGTAACCCCACCATGTAAAAAATACACATAAAAGAAACATGCCAACAGATAAAGCTGTTTCGTGTGATAAAAAATTTAGCCCTGTTATCTAGCCCGGCTACTGTTCTATATGGCCAAACATCCTATGTTCAGTATAACTTTATTGATCTATAAAAAAAATCCCCTAATACTACATTGTAACAATCAAGCTCATGAGAACTATGGTTTATCAAACAATTAATGTTTTTAACATTTATTTTGAAGGACAACAATCGCACGTCTTCGTAGAATTATCGCCACAATCTTGACAACATTTATCAGGATTTTCTACTGGTTCTTTCATCTGAGCAGCTCCGAGAATTTCAATACAGTTTGACGGATCGTCGTGACCATCTGCTGACTGTTGACTGTTAGTAGACGAGCTGGACGATGTTGGGGGATTATCAACGTTATCACTGAAGGAACTGTCAGTTATACGCGTCACGTCACTATCTGTGGTCTGGGTATCAGAGTCTACTTTACGCACACTGCCCTCCCTTATGAACCGGGCAGATATTTTCTTTATTCTTTCGTGACGTATCTTTCTGTATCGGTTTAAGGACAAAATGAAGGGTGTGGAATATACACACATCGTGGCGACAACACAACCAAGTAATGACGACAATACCATTGGCTGAAATGATAAATAATCTGGTACTTTAATTTTTAATATAAAAAGTTATTCAAAGCTTTTAATTAAAATATAAACTAACAATCTACAGCTAAATAAACAATTACAATTTATCACCCCAAAACACATGTGTGAGTACATGAATTGAATTGGTCAATTATAAAGAACAACTTTTTTTTCAATTTTTTACTTTCAAAAAACAATCCCCACACCTTTTTTTAAAATTAAAAGTAACTTCTTTTTTTTATTATTAAAAAGGAACCATTTTTATTCAATTGACCTCGATGGAATCACTGGGTCATAAAGGACTTTGCAATTGTTGAATTGCTGTCAAAAAATGATGTATCACCACGTCGTAATGTAATCAGGTTCAGTAAATGTGAAACCTATAGTAAAGAATTACATCTACTTATTTATCCATATAAAAAAGGATAAAGTGATAAATGAAATCTTTTACTCTTCTTTTTTGATATAAAAAAGTAAAAAATGAAAGCTCGGCAAAGCCTCGTTTTTATACGCCCACATTTTCATGTGGACGTATTATGCCGTCGCCCCTGTCCGTCCGGACGTCCACATTTTTTTGTGGACTGTCTACAGGTCTCCAATTCTTATCCGATTTTGACGAAACTTGAAATATAGGTTTACCCCTATAAAGATCTCGGCTGCTTTCGATATTAGCATGTATCGGATCAAAACTTCATGGATTATGGCCCCTGATTGTACGAAAAATCATGTTTTTAGCTTTTGGACCCTATAGAGATCACAATTTTGAACCGATTTTGTTGAAACTTGACATGCATGTTTATAACCCAAAGATCTTGGTTCCTTTCGATATTTGCGCCCATCGGATCGTAACTTCCTGAATTATGTCCCCTGATTGTCCGAAAAATCGCCCTTTTAAGCTTCTAGTCCCTCTGGAGGTAAAAATTATTATCCGATTTAAAAAAAAACCGTTTGATTATATCACCGTTACATGTTAATGAAGGTTAAGTTCGAATTTCGTGAAAATCGGACCAAAATTGACGGACAAAATGGCCGCCGTTTGTACGCGAATAGTGTGAAAATATGTTATATCAAGGTTGTGGACCCTATAGAGGTCACAATTTTGATTCGATTTTGATGAAACTCGGATCGCAATTTCCTGAATTATGGCCTGTGATTGTACGAAAAATCGCCTTTTTTTTTAGCTTGCTGTCCCTTTGGAGGTCACAATTATTAACGGATTTAAAATAACGTTTGATTATATCACTGTTTCACCGTAATGAAGGGTGAGTTCGAATTTCATGAAGATCGGACCAAAACTGATGGACAAAATGGCCGCTGCTTGTACGAGAATACTATAAAAAATATGGTATATCAAGGTTGTAGACCCTGTAGAGGTCACAATTTTAATCTGATTTTGATGAAATTTTGAATGCATGTTTATAATCCAAAAGATCTTGGTTCCTTTCAATATTTTCGCATGTCGAATTGTAATTTCCTGAATTATGGCCCCTGATTGTACTAAAAATCGTCTCTTCAGCTTGTGGTCCCTCTGGAGGTCACAACTATTATCCGATTTTAAAAAAACGTTTGATTATATCACTGTTACACTGTAATGAAGGTTGAGGTCGAATTTCATAAAAATCAGACCAAAACTGCTGGACAAAATGGCTATCGCTAATACGTGAATAGTGTAAAAATATGATATATCAAGGTTGTGGACCCTGTAGATGTCACAATTTTAATCCGATTTTGATGAAATTTGAAATGTAAGCTGGACCATAACTTTCTGAATTATGGCCCTTGATTGTACGAAAAATCATGTTTTTTACCTTGTGGACCCTATGGAGGTCACAATTTTATTCCGAATTTAAAAATAACCGTTTGACTATATCCCCGTTACACATTAATGATGGTTGAGTTTGAATTTCCTGAAAATCGATAATTGAACAGCTAAATCCATACTATTGAATGTTTCGTATACTAAACGTTAGCATGGGACAGAACTTTATTAAAACCAAACAAATTCTAATGATTTTCTGATAATTACTTAATATGCGACAACTCTTGTTGACTGCCCGACTGGCAACCTATTTATTTTTACATTATTGACATGTTGTCGTTTTTTATATCAAAAAATATCAACACTTGTCAATGAAGTAAATAAATAAAAAGAAGAGAAAAATTGGCAAATCCTCGTTCTTTTTTTTACATTATCGATTCTATATGTAGCCTAGTCAACTTGATAGCAATCAAATTATTGGTACCTAAACTACTATTTAATAATACAAAAACACAAGTTTAAACATTGGTTAGGCACATGAAATTATAAATGTTGTTTAATGTTTACTGCAGACAGAAGCGTCCAATCAGATGCTGTGACACTAAGACAATCAAATCAACTATAGCGTTCTCTACCGAAACCTTAACATTGAACGAACTAAATTATCCCAGGTACACATTTTAACTGGAAAGCGCGAGATCTAGTATTCGCGATGATCGAGGAATCTGATAGGCTTACAAGATGGGTTAATACCCAATCGAAATTAGTGCCGAAATATGCAGGGTGTTACGTGAATTAAAGGAGGAAGAGACATGGGGTTTAAAGTCCACTCGACACAAACTAGGTCATTTCGGTGTGTGGAGGAGGAACCGGAGTTTCCCGGAGAAAACCCAGAAGGTTGGACAGGCGACCCAACTCCTTGCCACACACAACCGGGGATTTGAAACCACGCCAGTCTGTAGTCTACTGGACCATAGGCATTTCATTAACAAAGAGATTTACACTGTACGTTTGTAAAAATACTATAAGCCACTTGTGCCCGTGTCTATATAATTCAAAATGTTTGTTTCTTTAGGTAAATAAAATTATGTTACCAAAATGAAAACCTATGTCTTATGTCGGTTTGGATCCAATCGGATTAGACAGATGTTAGCGAAGATTATATAGAAATAATGCCGAAATTTGGCACAATATCAATTAATCACCCAAACTCAGTTGCCACATATTAGCTATGAAACTTTAACAATACCTGATGCTTAACGGTGACCGTAAATCTTGTTAGAATCCAAAACACCAAACAAAGTATAATTGGCGCAGAAAGTCGTATAAAATCTTTTATTAATTTCCACAAACTATCAATCTCACGACAGAATAATGTAGCCTGTAATTGTTAAAAGAAATAGATCCATTAATTTAACACTTTTAAATTAATTAAAATCTCATTCATAACTTATACGCGAATGAAATGGGGTTTAATGTCCTATATTTCGGCGCCGACTCGAAATACGATGGATTTAACATCCTCGCAGTTAGTACCATACCTACACTTCTTGTCGGGCCCGTAGGCACGCGAGGGGGGGGGGGGGGCCCGCCCCCCCTAATATTTCGCCAACAATAATGATTTCTTAAGAGTGTTCTTAGCCGGCCACAAATTCAGCCCCCCCCCCCCAATTTTATGAACTGGCTGCGAGCTCGCTTCGTGTACGTCCCATCCGAACAAGTGATACATGGAAACGACGCCGTTTAATGACTATTAAGCATATACTATGGAATACACTTTCTGTTTTGTCACTGTACGACATTTCGAAGAAATCTGCCCTTGGAACCAATCTGAATAAGCAATTTATCTTTTTACCAATGGAATTGTGCTTAACGTTCCACTTTTCTGTTAATGCCCCACTTACATGGGATACCTGACAGGAAAATCCCGGGCGACGTTCTGGGCCAAACTCGTAACGAATCCGGGATCTCGTGCTCAGTGAGCCAATGCAATATTCACGGAACCACCATATATAGATAGCTCCTTCTTTTAACTTTTGGGGTTATGGGATAAAATACCTGTTCATCTAAATCTGTTCTTAATAAATTTAACTGTTTTCTTAATTCCGAACCATCTTCAATAAGCAGAAAATCTGTAACAGAAAATATTCAATTATTAACATCTACGTTGGCTTTCCCTATAAATAAAATACAGATCCTATTTAGCTTCTTTTTTTTTTATTTCAAACAAGACAGATAAATAGATGACACATATTAATCGGCACATTTATTTTTTCAAAAGTATGGAGCAATCAAACTATACACTCAAACTATACACTAAGTTTCATCACTCTCTATCAGATAGAATCAAGATTTTCTTGTCACAAAGCATCGACCAATGTAATTGATTAGCTCTAAACATTCTACCTCAATTGAAAGCAGATCTGTTATGTTTCGAAGTCTTGGCCAATCAAATTGCGTATCGCTCCTTAGCCGAAGCAGAAAATTCTCACTATGTTAACTTAGTCAAGGTAATGATATAATGAATCTATATTCTGAGTTTCATCGCTCTCACTTCATTATAACCAAAGTTATCGTGCTCCAAAGCATCAACCAATCAGATTGATTATCTCTGTTTACTTGATGTAAGCTGAAATTTTCACCATCAAACTTAATCAAGGCCTTAACCTAATGACCGCCTACACCAAGATTGAACATTCTAGCTCAGAAGGAGGAGTTATTGGGCCCCAAAAAGTGTGACAGACAGACGGACGAACCCATTTTAATAGTACCCTGCTTTCTTCGAACGGCGGGGGACAATTATGTTTGATTAGTCTTCACGACAGCAGCACCTTAATAAATCAAGTTCTCTTCGTCATGAAACACTAGCCAATAATATGGCTTGTTTAGTCGAGCTTTAGACGAAGTTAAATAGTGCACGTCATTCAGCCAAAATTCACTTTCCAGGCAATTAATCCGTGAGCGCTCACAGAAATTGGGGCGTACCGCAAATTAAGGTGTTGTTTTGGGTTGTTTTATTTTGTTTTTTGTTGTTAGACGTTATCAAAAATGATCTATTGGTCACTATTCGAACTATTATTTTAATTATATAATGATGTAAAGCAATAAATTTCATTATCTTCACTTGACCGGCTTCTATTTTCTGAGTTTTCTCCAAACTTTAACGTCTAAATACGCCCCACTTTTGTCAACAAGAAAAACAATGATTTAAATAAGCATTAGTTATCTGGGCAGGACGATGAAGCAGGGGAAGCGTCCTCTTTGGACAAATTAAGAAAAATCTCTGTTAATTTTAATGATACATTATGGGAGATCAGATAAAGAGTTGACAGTTCTCACTATAATAGTTAAAGGTACCGTAATTTGCTGAAATTTTCAGTCAAATTGATCCACTATGAGCCGAGATTGAAGCGGGTGAAATTTTCGCCGAACCGAGATCGAAGCGGGTGAAATTTTCGCCTAGCCTCGGTCATCATTACTAACATCCTTAATGTAAACAAAATAGTCTCGATTATCCACGTCTTAAATTTATTTATCATTTAGCAGCATATAGGAATCTAATCCAGCCAACATCGAAGGCTAAACCAAGACATCGAGAGTTTATCATGCATGATCTGGATAAGTTAATTAATGTCTAATTTAGATAACATTTCATGCCTAAAGAAAGACTTGTAATTGGCAGATTTAGATCTTGCATAATGGGTGGGGTGGGATGGTCTAGAGTGCCGCGCTTCGACCTCTAGCTGGCCGGTCACCTCTGGCTTGCGCCTTCGATCCCTGGTGTGAGCGTATGTGGCATGGAGATAGGGGCGCCTTCTCAACCTCGTGGGTTTCCTCCCACTGCTAAAGACCCCTACGCGCAAGCGAATTAAAATTGAAACCATACGTTAGTCCCAAAATGACCTAGTTTGTGTCGAGTGGACGTTAAACCCCATTTCTCTCTCTTGCATAATCCAATTTTGCTCCTATGACCCCAGACATTGATTAACCAATCAGCGCTGACGATTCTAGTGGTTTACCCACAGTCCCGTGCATCTCACGCCAAAAACTCGCCGTAACAGACCGTTTCATTGGCTATTCCCTCACATCATCCAGAACGTGGGTGTTTTATTAAAAAAATGTTACTCAAACAATGTACCTGGTTTACTATTGAAAACTTTCTTAAAGTTACTCAAAACTGGTCTTAAAACCAACTGTACCTTTGTGTGTTTATTTTGACATCGGTAAAATGTATTGATTCCTTAAGATTATATCATTTAAAACTATTAATTATATTTTTTTTTATCAGGGAACTGCTGTTGATTGTATGAAGAACGTCGCAATTGGAAACATTGCTTTCGTTGGCCTATTCATAAAGATACATCAATTATTCCGAGAAGAAATATTGCGTACCATTTGTCCTTCAGTTCTAGAAGCAAAAGATTTGGATGAAACTAATAAACAATTTTGAAGAAGTGAACCAGTAATTGGCAGTATAAATTAAGGAAGACTTTAGACAATATTAAAGTTGATTAAAACCTTCATTATTTATGTTCAAATGCAACTATTTAACAAGCCAACAATGAGGCTGATATCCCTCGCCGAAACCCCCAAAATAAATCGATGACAGACACACTACTAATACTCGTCTAATAGCACATTTTTTTTTTCAAAAGAATCAAGCAATCAAACTAGTTACCAACTTTGTCAAAGCATCAACCAATCAAATAGCTTATCTCGGCTTGCCCTAAAGTTTTCCTGTCCCAAAGCATCAACCAATCAAAAACATGTGAACATGGTATTAACTCAATTAGAATGAGAGTTATTGTGTTCCACGGTCTCGTCTACTGAAATTGCTTATCGGTCTGCTTAACTTGATGTAATAAAATCTATACACCAATTTCATCACTCTCACTTAATTAGAACTATAGTTATTGTATCCGAAGCATAAACCAATCAAATAGGTTATCTCTGCTTGTCCTAAGCTGCAAATTCCTACGCGTTTGAACATTCTAGCTCAATTAGGAGAGTTTTTGTGTCCGTTAGAGTGTGACGGGCGGACAGAGACCGACAGACGAACCCATTTTAATAGCCCCCCCCCCTGCTTCCCTGAAAAGGCGGGGGACAAAAAACGGAACGAAATATAGATCTGTATTTTAATCAGATTTGGGTTGGATGAATGCGGAACTATATTTGAAACACCACCTCTTGATATCTGATGGCAGCGACAGTCGTGTTTCTGAAAACGTTATGAAAATTGCTCTAGTAATCATGTCACATGCTCAAACTTCCTGTCCGTAATATATGCAACTTGCTGCAAACATCAGATGTTTCATGTTTTCGTGGATTAAAATTCAAATGGGAGGGGGGGGGGTAGATGTCTGTATCATGAAGCCTGCCAATGAGTCAACTGGCGTGGTTTCGAATTCCCGGTTGTACGTGACAAGGAGTAGGGTCGCCTATCTACCCCTACGCGCAAGCGAATTATTGAAATTAAATTTAACAATTTTAGTCCCGAAATGACCCAATTTTTGTCGAGTGAACGTTAAACCCCATATATCTCTCCCATAAAGGTAAAATGGGACCAGTATTTAGCTAAATGGCAATAAGAAAATGTTGGACAACGACCAGCCAAAGCCCATTTTGAAAAGCTCCTTAGCAGAACCTGGTCATTGATCGATCAGGTCACCCGATACATTGATATAAAACATGATGACACATAGCAATCGAGCTCGGTCAGCAGCATTAACGATCCCGGGGCCTTTAGAGCGATCTTTATCAACAAAGCCTCTATCAACTTTATAATATTCCATACTATTCGTTTATAGTATTTGTTAGTTTACTAGGTGAAGATTATCATGAAGCAGGATTTGTACTTTTCCAATGCTATAAAACGCGGTATTTCGTAATGTTTTACAAACGTTTAAACATACATTATGCAAGAGCTAAATCTGATTATTGCAAGTCTTTATTTAGGCTTCAGATGTCATATAAATGATAAATTAGATCTTTATTGAAACATTATAAAATCAACTCTGTAGACCCACGGATGGCTTGGATTTAAACAGGATTTCATTGATCGGTTTATTTATAAATGGCGTCATGAGGATATTAACAGTTATGTTGACGTCATACTCCTAGATCGAGGCTATTAATGAGAGAGTGTGGGAAGCGAGAGGCCCCTGTTGAGCGAGGTAATTAGGTCAACACGCTGTCGCTCTTTTGTTACTTACGTTTACAGTAAAATTATGGAAATTTATCAACATCGCAGCTAACATCAAGCAGCTGAATTGCAGCCTTATCGGATCACTTTTTTCTGTTCGCCTGCTTCGGGAGTTACGTAGGCCTACCTAAAGTACAAGAATACACGCAGGCAACGGGAGAAGTCGGCTATAGTACAATTATTTACAATACTGCCTCATTGATTTGGTCCATTCCTTTCAAACTTTAAAATTCTGTTGCCGACTTTCTCTTATCTAGATATTAAGTCTTAATTCTAATTTGTAGTAGAAAATAAATTTAATACGAGTTGAATTGTAGCCCCGTCTCAAACCAAATAGGCTAAATAGGCCTGTCAATCAAACCATTTCTAGTCAAAAATAACACTGGCGATAACTATGTTCAGAATAAAGTGATTTGACTGCAATTTTCAATATATTCTTCTTTCATCATCTATTTTTGAACTGTTATAGCAAGAATAGCTAACTCCTTATAAAAAATTCCCATAATGTATCTTTAACGAATTCTACTATTCGATGTTTAAGGAGGTGCGACGTGTCGTCACTACAATTTGCTCTGGACAATGTTATCTCCCACCACGTTGGACATTGACGTTTATGCTTAATACTGTTTCCAAATAAAGTACTTTAACGAATTCTACTATTCGCTGTTTAAAGGACAATATTGGTGCCAGTCATTATCACATATTATATGATAGAGCTGGTTAAACACATTCCAAATATACTTTTAACAGAGAGATCAATGCTACGATAGCTGAGTAATACAGGTTTCCCTAATCGGAAGTGACGAACGCCAAAGGAAAACACGAGTCACCAATCTATTTAACTGACTGAAGCGACGAGTGATAACAGAAACACGGCCGAATTTCTACTCACTAATAATTCCTTTGAAGACCAAAAGTTGTTGTGAGAGACTGTGAGAGGATATCTGACAATTCATAAAAAGAATTGACTGTCACTAGATAAGAAAACACGAAAGAAAAACAGAAAAAGTCCGTGCATTACCATGTTTTTATAAGGTATAGAATGAATATAAACAAGGGAATGTACGGACACGGACTATTTCTATTTTTCTCGTTTTTTTTTTTATCTAATGACATTCAATTACTTTAGTTACAATACTGCCTCATTGATTTGGTCCATTCCTTTCAAACTTTAAAATTATGTTGCCGACTTTCTCTTATCTAGATATTAAGTAGCATTGATCTCTCTGTTAAAAGTATATTTGGAATGAGTTTAACCAGCTCTTATCACATATGTGATAATGACTGGCACCAATATTGTCCTTTAAGGAGGTGCGACGTGTCGTCACTACAATTTGCTCTGGACAATGTTATCTCCCACCACGTTGGACATTGACGTTTATGCTTAATACTGTTTCCCAATAAAGTATATTTACTAGAACTGTCTTGTTTAAATACATAGAATAATAATTTTTCGAAGAACCGAAAACACAATAAAAGACATTGGCCTTGGTAAATACAGCCTCCGACAAATAATTGCGATATGCCCGGTGGGTTCAAGTCTCTTTATACGCTTTAAAGCTGAACACTGCCATTCTTATTCCTAGCACATTATTATTTGTTCACGGGAGGAATAGCACCATCATTACCGGAGCAGCGATAATATAGGGTCACCTAATCCACCTCTTTGGCCAAAATTCAGGAACTTCCAATACAATATGCACGAACATCGACAGGAACCAAGACCGTTGGGTTATAACTATATATTCCAAAATTCCTCAAAATTGTGGCATCCAGAGGGCCCACAACCTTGATATACAATATTTGTTACACTATTTGCGTACCGGTACGAGGGCGGACATTGCCTCTGGCAATTTTGGTACGATTTTCACGTAATAGGAACTCAGACATCATTTCATTGTAACTAGTGATATATCCGGAAGTTGTTTTTTTTTTTTTTGTTGTCCCCCGTCCGTCTGTGTCTGTCTGTCACACATTTTGGGACACAATAACTCTCTTCCTAATTGAGCTAGAATGTTCAAACTTGGTGTATGTGTTTATTAGGCCAATGCCTTGATGGAGTTCGAAGATGAGCATTTTCCGCTTAGGGTAAGCAGAGATAAGCAATTTGATTGGTTGATGCTTTGGGACACGATAACTTTAGTTCTAATTAAGTGAGATTGATGAAACTTGGTGTATAGTTTGATTACAGTAATACCTTGACTAAGTTCGATAATGAGCATTTTCTGCTTAGGGTAAGCAGAGCAGAGATAAGCAATTTGATTGGTTGATGCTTTGGGACACGATAACTTTAGTTCTAATTAAGTGAGATTGATGAAACTTGGTGTATAGTTTCATTACAGTAATACCTTGAGGGCGATTCTTGCGTTACGTACGTTACATTTAGAGCCGATTGAACGCAATCAAAGTTTGATAATTTTATTATCATGTGTTGCAGAAAGTCACTGTTTATGGCTTTGAATAGTTAACATGTATATCTAATATAGAAAATAGAACACTTTTCCCATTGCCATAGTCTCTGGAAAGCGATTATATTGCCGTTACGTACGTTACATCACAAAAGACAAAATTTTATACCACTAAATTTCAAGTCCAAAAGTCTGTGATCTGAACTTTATGATTGAGGTGATGTTTTAGTATTTTGTTGTGCATACACAATAGTTTATATTTTGGTATGGTAACAGATGATTCAGACCCACCTCTCCAATTGACACAGCATTGTTTGGTGTTACGTACGTTACACCAAACTGTTACGTACGTTACGCGTGTGAAATCTTTGCCAAATAACATATAGAATGGATCAAAGCACACTTTATATTTATTATCTCTCTTATGATTTAACAAGTGAACAAAATATATGAATTTCAGGTAATTTATTTCATTAAATTTAATACTGTAATAAGATAATCAATAACATAAAATTTTAAATAACGGAAAACCGCTACCGTACTGAAAACCTTTGTAATATACTAATAATAAAATTTATAAAATTCAACGACTTATAGATATATTTTTAATGGCTTTTTAAGTCCCTCCCAGGATGTTATGTAGACCACATGTATAAGCTTATCTATTTCAGTAATTCATCAGAAAATTGAA
Source organism: Patella ulyssiponensis (assembly GCA_963678685.1). Taxonomy (NCBI): domain Eukaryota; kingdom Metazoa; phylum Mollusca; class Gastropoda; family Patellidae; genus Patella; species Patella ulyssiponensis. The sequence continues at coordinate 26,322,206 of OY783226.1, read as the reverse complement.
ACTGTCCTCTTGATCTAACTACAAATGGTGGTTCGATCGTCTTCATTATCTGGTTGCGTTTATAGAATATAGTGTCGGGCTGAAGTGGCCACTTCCATGTTGATCCTGCTCCTCTATGCATTACATTTACCTTATAATCCCCATCTTTGCAAAAATTAATGATTTCCCCAGGAAAATTGTCATCATCATAAGTAACAATACACCAGGTTCCAGGTTCAATGACTTTTATCTTCACTATAAATATGATCATAAATCCCTATGATATCTGGGTCTCCCTGTTGCCCAGAAAAACATAGTTATTTTTTGTTCACTTAAATGAAAATATGCACAATGCATTTTTCTTATTCCGGGAAATACTATAATATGAATCCATGGGTTGTACAAACTTATGAAACTTAAAATTGCATCATTTGATACAAATAATATTTCAGTGGACTTCATTAAAGTTTTAATTAAATTATAAAAGTCGCTAGCAGATTGGACATTGATTTCACCTTTAAGATTCAGAATCTTTTGACGCACTGAAGACTTTGCTCTCCCCCCTACACCATCCACAACACCTTTCCCATGTGAAGTAGCAAAATACTTCCAAGAAAAATTAGATTTAAATTTATTTGATAAGTCATGGAGTAACTTCATCATATATTTATTCTTGAATTCACGAGAAGGCCCATCTGTGAATATAATGTTGTCAATACTTTTATCTACCCCAATATCATCATATATATTATTAAATAATTTAAACATAAAAGTATATACAGTATTTTTGTCTTTAGTTTGCGAATCTGATACTATGAGATATGTTTTGCATGTTTCTTTATAAAATACAGCAGCAGTAAAGAGTGTTACAGAACTTCTACTCCAGAGGGCTGATTGTACTTCCCTCTGGTATTCACAGCTCTAACCCATTGCATAGTCTACTTGTAAAATCCTGCTATTTTTCTTTTCATGTTCAAATGCGGTTGATTGAATTCGCTTTACGCGAACATGGTCTCGCATAGTTTCAAATTCTTGAAATATTAAGGTTTTTATTTCTATTAATGTAGAATGTTTTTGTAACTTAACTAATTTTTCCCCTTGATACTCCCACTGATGCCAATTCACTTTTTTTTATCTGGATCAGGAATTTCTTGTTTGTCTAGAAATAATTCACCTTTACTACAATCAGAGCATGTTCCCTCCCAACAGCTAGAAAATAGATTGTCAGGATTGCAAAGAAATGACTGCCACCAGGGGCCATCATAACTTACCCCTAGGGCTTTCAATTTAAGCAAAAAGTTTTCATGCAACTTGCATTTACATTGGTCAGAGGGACTTCCTTTAATAGTAGGACATTTGCGGGTCTTAATTTACAGAAACTACTATATGATATTTGATTTGTATTATCAGGAAAAGTTTCTAAAAAAAGACTAAATGCCTCTCTGAGAAACATTGTAAGATAATGCTTCTGCACTTTTTCTTTTTTACCATTTATATAAATATTCATGCAGTCTTTCATTCCTGGCATTGTGTAAATAATGTCAGGTCTGTAAAAGAAGTCATTCACAGTTTTCAAAAGTTCATCTGAAAATCCATGATGGTTATACTTTAATTCATCATCCATTTTTGTTTGAAGTGCTATGCCAACTTCTTTCGCCAGACCCATAACCACTGCTTTTCTCTTATTTGGGGAATATGGCAAACTCAGTCGATATTTAGATACAGCCCTTCCAAGCGACTGGGGTCTGGTATAGGACATTTTTACAGTGAGTGGAGTTGCAGCATTTTCATTCAATTCAGCCTTTCGTTTTCTATATTGGCGAACTCTTTCAGCAGTTTTTTCTCGTAATGATTTCAGTTCTTCTTCATTCATTTTTTGTCTTTTATCTTGTTTTAATTTCTTTAACCTTTCATTTTCCTTCAGTCTGTAATCTTTATCATCCTTTTTATGCTCTCTAAATAATTTCACTCTTTCATTTACAGTCATAGACTTGCCTTTTTCCATCTAAAAATCAAAAGTTTTATTTTAACAAAAACAAAAAGATTATTTTTCCAAAGCTTAATGTACTAAGATTTGATATTTCTGATGACATCATACTTGTATACCATAAATTGAATACTTCTATTGTTATAAATATTTTGATATTATATAAAGCACATTGAAACATTGTTGTGGGCACCTGTGGTTGGCATCTGTGGTTCTTCATCTTCAGTAACAATGATTTAGCCATTTTAGTTCGGAGAAATTATCAATTTTTAAAATTTTTATAGTTTATTAGACTGAAATATTATCAAAACTATCATCATTTGTTGCTTAACGTTTTGTAAATCAAGATGGTCTATGATTTTAAAGAAAAGGAAACTTTTCCACTCACCGTTTTAAGAAAATCTTTCTGCTTGGGCTTTTGAACTGCACCACAACCATAAGTCTTTGAATTAAAATGGCCCATGGGATACATTGAGTTCCAAATACCCCCCTCAAGGCCCAATTGTTAAAATTTTTAATTGAGTTTAATTTCTACATAAGTGACATTTTATTGATGACAATGGTATTTTCTGAATATACTGCAACTAAATTTAGAAGATTTGAAGAAAAAATTATTTTTTAAAAAAATTGGATGATTTAATTAAACTAGTATCCATTTTGTTACATGTGTCAATAAGATATTTCAACACAAGGTGCAGAAGAAAAGGCTTGATATTTGACAGATTTTCTTGATTTATATATATTCAGTAACATCTCAACTACAATTTCATGCATAGTTTTTACTTTAAGCAGTATTTAATTTTCATTGATATACAAATGAAATAATGAGATATTTTTCAGTGAAAATTTTGTCAATGTACATCAATATACGAATCGCCTTTTAACAATGAAATCCAGCAAATATTGCAAAATTGTAATGAAATTCACAAAATAGGACCATTTTCTTACATAGATAAGTGAAAAAATAATGGCTATCAAATGATTTTTTTTTTGTTGTCTTGATGTGTAACTCTTGCAAGAATCGCCCTCGACTAAGTTCGATAATGAGCATTTTCTGCTCGGGGTATAATTGAGTTAAAATGTTCAAACTTGGTGTATATGCTTATTAGGTCAATGCCTTGATGGAGTTCGAAGATGAGCATTTTCCGCTTAGGGTAAGCAGAGATAAGCAATTTGATTGGTTGATGCTTTGGGACACGATAACTTTAGTTCTAAGTAAGTGAGAGTGATGAAACTTGGTGTATAGCTTCATTACAGTAATACCTTGACTAAGATCGATAATGAGCATTTTCTGCTCAGGGTAAGCAGAGCGATAAGCAATTTGATTTGCCGAGACTTTGGAACACAATAACTCTCCTTCGAATTGAGTTAAAATGTTCAAAATTGGTGTGTATGCTTATTAGGTCAATGCCTTGATGGAGTTCGAAGATGAGCATTTTCTTCTTGGGGTAGGCAGAGATAAGCAATTTGATTGGTTGATACTTTGGGACAAGATAACTTAGGTTCATCTTGATTGATGATTTTTATGCCAATACAATGACTGCATTCTCATTCAGTAATGGATTCGACAGTAACAATGTATAGAAACGATTGACTCGGACACGAGGGCCCTTTCCCTTGGCCAGAGGGGCCCTTTTGTCTGCCTTTAGGGTCCCCCTAACTAGGGTACATTTTCATTTTTCTCGTCGGTTTTTGCATTTTTCATTATAAAACACTTTTGGATGATACTTCGTGTACAGTTTGATTGCTCGATACGATTGAAAAAAAAATAAATGTGCGATTAATTAGTATGTGTCATCTATTTATTTTGGGATTTCGGCGGGGGACATCAGCCTCACTGTTGGCTTGTTTATTTTAATTTTATTCTATTTTAAATCGGATATCATGCTAAAAATGCGATATTTCATAATTTCGTACAATCAGGAGTCATATTTCAGGAAGTTACAATCCGATATGCGCAAAGATAAGATCTTTGGGTGATAAATATGCATCTTAAGTTTCATCAAAATCAGATGAAAATTGTGACCTAAAATGTCCACAAGCTTGAGCTAGGAACAGAGGCTATCATACACACAGTTATGGTCCAATGTATGCCAATATCGGAAGTAAGCGAGATCTGTGGGAGATAGACCTATACTTCAAGTTTGTCTAGCGGAAAGAAAAACAAAAACCAGAAAAAAGGTCAAGATGCTAAAGGTATATCTCAACATAATTATCATTCATATACATCGTTTACACGCCTAAAACCATTTCATTGTGTTGCTCGCTCTATCAACCAACACAGAATATTAAAAGCACATGCAGAGACTCCATACTCATGGCCTTCTAAAAACTTATAATTTGAACAATGTTGTATTAGATGTTAAGCGTCCTTCAACCAACTATAAATGAATGTACGGATTGGGGTCAAATCAGAAATCAGCCAACTTGGGCACTAAATGCAACCTACAATAATCGTATCTCTTCATCTGAAATAAATACTATTAGACGCAAATTAAACATATTTTGAATATAAAATGGCTTTAATGAGAGAAATATCTGACATTTTACCTGTCTACTCAAATTATTTTTGTTACGGGCGGAATGAGAAATAATGCAAAATTTCCAAAAGATGAGTTCATAATATGCAAATTCGTAATTTTAGCTTTTATATAAAATATTTAAATTCAATTGCCGTCCGTGACAAAAGCGTAATTTCACATTTATCCCCTGGAAATATCTTACAATAAAAGTTCAAAGGGTGACAACTGTTATGATATTCAACCTGATACGGTACGCAGCGCACGTATGAATACATTGTTGTGTACTACGTCATCATATTGGTTAGTTAGTAAAACATGTCTTGATAGTGAAACCTGTGTTTGTCATTCTCTCGCCCAATATCACAACATGGTGTCAGAAGTGGGATTGTAAATAGAAAGTTGGATCACCAAAAGGATAGAACATTCGTAAATAAGGTGAAAGTGCTTTCATTTGCAATCTCAAATCCGCATGGAACCAGAGACTCGTCTCAATCTCTAGAAAAAATAGAGATTTCCAGAATCGTGCCCAGCAGACCATACGTCACACTGCCCGGGAATTAGAGACCACGTGATATTTGTTTACATTCTGCAAAACTGCTATCATTGTCAGACATGGCTTCCCGCATCCCAGAAATGGACTGGAAAAACTCAGACATCGCAGATACTTTCTCACTTTTTAAACAATCAATGCTTCTATACTGTGACGACGAGGGAATCACAGCTGATGAGAAGATTGCTCTGAAAATAAAACGAGGAATCGGACATGAAGGCCTCAAAAGATTAAACGCTTCAGGTTTATCGGATGACGAAATGAAACTACCTGCCAGCTTATGGGAATACTTCGAGAAACAACTTAACGTACATGTCAATTTCCGTGTACACCGACTGGAATTAATGCAATTTCGCCAAGAAAAGGAGGAGTCCATTGATGTTTTTGTAACCAGATGTAAAACTCGTGCATTGAAATGTGATTTCTCTGCCAATGAAAATCAAGAAAGAATTATTGAGTTGATCATAGCTAGCACACCATTTGACTCGTTTCAAAGAGAACTGTTGGGGAAAGACAGAACCTTCACATTAGAACAAGCTCTAGTCGAAGGAAGGAAATATGAGGCCCTAGCAGCAGGCCACCAACAGATCGAACATCTTCACAAGCCAGCAAATTCGACAACATCACAGATAGATGGAATCAAAAGATTTTCTGAATGCGGAAACTGTGGTACAACACACAAACGAAACCAATGCCCAGCCCACCTCGACACATGTGATTACTGTGGAAATAAGGGTCATTGGCAAAAATTATGTCGCAAATTTAAACGCGATAACAGAGGTAGAGCAACACAACGTCAAAACAATGGTAAGCAATATGATAGCCATCAACGAGGTGGATTCCGCCGCATAACTCCAAGCCGCCATGGACGTAACCGTTACAGGAGAACCAGTCATGATAGGAACATCAGTAATATCAACAGTGGAACCTATCCAGACAGAGACAATTTTACTCTTTCCTATTACTCTATAACAGTGTCTAAGCAATGCCTTGACTCCATTGAAGGCAAACAGCGCGATGAAGCCTACACTACACTAGAGATTCAAGCTCCTCAGAAAAGCGGCATACACAACCTTACACTCAAGGTAGATACAGGTGCATCTGGCGACACACTATCTTATCGCACATATAAACAGATGTATGGCGACACGCCTACCACATCCATACTCACTCCACCAGGAGATGTTCGTTTAACTGCATATAATGGACAGCCCATCAAATGTTTAGGTACAATCACACTTAAGTGTAAATACAAAGACTCGTGTTTTAAAGAAACACTATTCTATGTGGTCGATGTTCCAGGCCCAGCCATTGTGGGCCTACCTACATGCGAAGCATTAGGACTTGTCACAATTAATTGTGACAATATCACAGAATCCAAATCAACCCTAGCTACTGCCCCAGATGAATACTCCAAACCAAAACACCCAATTAACTCGATCAATTGGAGATCTTGTACACATTTATCCAAATCTCTTCGACAAGATTGGCAACTTCCATGAGCCAGCCAAACTTTTTCTCAAAGAAGATGCAGAACCTTTCATAGATCCTCCAAGAAAATGCAGTATACACATTAAAGATAGAATCAAGGAGGAACTTGACAGACTCGAATCAATTGGTGTCATTAAAAAAATAACTGAACACACTGATTGGTGTTCATCTTTGATGTGCACGCAAAAGAAAGATGGGTCCCTGAGATTGTGTCTCGACCCACAGAGGCTGAACATGTCCCTCAAGAGATGCCCACACAAGATTCCTACGCTCGAAGAACTCAATCCTAAATTTGCTAACGCAAAGATATTCTCCGAAATGGACGCGAAAGCAGGATACTGGGGTGTACACCTCGAGAAGTCTAGTCAACTACTCACCACATTTCGAACTCCATTCGGAAGATATTGTTGGACTCGCTTACCATTTGGCCTTTCTATTAGCCGAGATATTTTCCAGCAGAGAATGGATGAGATCCTTGAAGGCATTCCTGGTGTTGTGAGCATTGCTGATGACGTCTGTATTTTTGGTGAAAATGTTGAAGAACATGATCGACGTCTGTATTTTTGGTGAAAATGTTGAAGAATATGATCATAATTTAATTTCGCTGATGAACAGAGCTGCCGAAAGAGGCCTTGTATTCAACTCAGACAAATGTATGATCAAACAGAAACAAATTCCATTTTTTGGTAATTTATACACAGACCATGGCATCACACCAGACCCAGCAAAGATCCAAGACGTCAAGAAAATGCCTACCCCCACAACCAAAGATGAGTTACAACGCTTTCTTTGTATGCTCACCTACTTAAGCGCCTATATAGCCAATTATAGTGCGCAATGTCAACCTCTACGAGATCTTATTAAACAAGATACTCCATTTGAATGGTCAGAAGATCATCAAGAATGCTTTGAAAGAGTCAAAACACTAATCTCTGACAACTCCTGTCTAGCATACTATGACACCAAGAAACAACTAACTCTTGAAGTGGATGCTAGCCAGAAAGGCGTTGGTGCAGCACTCATACAGGACAAACCAATAGCATTTGCATCTAGATCACTTACTCCAACCCAACCCACATACTCTAACATTGAACGAGAAGCACTAGCTCTAGTACATGGCATACACCGTTTCCATGTTTATCTCTATGGCAGAAAATTCATTGCAGTTACAGACCACAAACCACTTGTAATGATACACAAGAAGCCCATATCATGTGCTCCTCCACGTCTGCAACGGATGTTCCTGAAACTTACAGAGTATGATTTTGAACTGATCTACAAACCAGGCAAGGAATTGATACTTCCAGATGTCTTATCAAGATTACCTAATCCTGAGAACAACTCAGCTGTTCAACTTGAGGAACGCATAGCATCCATAATCATAGACAGCCTTAATCTAGATCTTATCAATTTCGGCACAGTGAAACAGGAAGAGCTCCGTGTCGAAACAACGATCGACCCAGTTCTCAAATCTTTACGTGAGAGAATCTTAATTGGATGGCCAGAAACACTTAAGGAACTACCAAGGGACTTACGACCATACTGGTCTTACCGCGATTCACTAGCTGTTGAAGGGGGAATTATCTTCAAAGGCCGTCAAGTCCTTATACCGCATCACACTCGTCCAAGTATTTTGCGCCAATTACACTCATCACATCAAGGAATTGAGAAAACCAGAAAACTGGCCAGAGAGTCAGTGTATTGGCCGAACATAAACACAGACATCGATAAAATGGTCAGATCTTGTAATGGATGTGAACATTACAAACCACAACAAAGGACTGAACCTTTACAACCCCATGAAATACCTCAAGCCCCATGGATGACGCTTGGAACAGATTTATTTCAAATTGGTAATAGACACTACCTACTCGTTGCTGTTTATTTCAGCAAATATCCAGTCGTCAAGGAAATGGCTAACCCAATCACCAGTGATGCTGTCACAAGAGAAGTAAAAGCAGTTTGCTCACTGTTTGGAAAGCCCGAGAAAATAATCAGTGACAACGGACCCCAGTACTCCAGTCAAACTTTCAATAACTTTTGCACAGAATGGGGTATAGATCATACTACATCATCACCCCACTATGCTCGCTCCAATGGTTTCATTGAAAGAATGGTGGGAACTGTCAAACCTGTCATCAAGAAATGTCTAGACAATAACCAAGACATCGACATGGCCTTGCTTCAAATAAGAGCAACACCAGTCGATAGCAGTCTACCATCGCCTGCTGAAATTTTAATGTCCAGACCAATCAGAAAGCTTCTACCTTCCCATCATATCATCAGTCCGTCAACAGAAACACAACGCTCTCAACTTCTTAATAGAAGAGAATTCATGAAATCTCAACATGATGGTCATTCAATACCACATGAACTGCCACCACTGTACCCTGGACAACAAGTATGTATCTTAGACTACGCTTCTAGGACATGGACTCCAGGTACCATCATAGAGAAAATATTACACCCTCCAAGATCCTATATAGTCAAAACTAGTCTCGGAACTGTACTACGCAGAAACAGATCCCAACTTCGTGAATCGATTTGTCTACCAAAGCCAATAATCAAACAACACATTCCTATAGTTAATGAACAAGATAAGACACCCAATGGGGTACAGTTCACACTTCCAGAACAACAAGCCAGTAAATCAAAATCCACTAAGCAACAACTGAAACAACCCAAAGTGAACCAACAACCTCAAAAACAACCCATCACCCAATTCCATGAACCTTCACCGAAGACAACCAGATCCGGAAGAATTATCAAAGAACCATCGCGTTACATAGACTCTTAAACGTTTTAATGGAACTATATCATTTTCTTTCTTATCTCAAAGACTGTGTAATGTGAATATTTTTATGCATATAATATAAATCTCTCATAGAACAATTATTATCTAAACAGGGGGGATATATGATATTGAACCTGATACGGTACGCAGCGCACGTATGAATACATTGTTGTGTACTACGTCATCATATCGGTTAGTTAGTAAAACATGTCTTGATAGTAAAACCTGTGTTTGTCATTCTCTCGCCCAATATCACAACAACAACCTCCAATTTATCATCATATTACCGATTGAAATCAAGTTAGACTCATAAATTTGTAAAAACCTAAAACGGCAATTTCATATTTTTTTAGTTATATTTTTAAAATATATTAAAATAAAGCCTTAAAATAGATGGTAAACAGGCCTACCTTGTTAAAGAATAATCCTATAATTCACTGTTGCCAGTTGAGAAATTGGCTAAAATATCATTTTCAAATTCAAACGTTTGAAGACAGCTATTGCATGAGGGGGATGGGAAAACAAGGGAGGTAATTGTGTTATTTCCGATGTGAAAGATGTTGTAAGTGTGGAAAAAATGTCTGTGATTGTATAATAGTGAGTTGACAACCTATTGAGCCAAAGACATAGAAATACATGTTTTGACTCTCTTAGAAAATATGAAATTATCACTTTAAACGTATGCTAAAAAGTTTTTTAAATTTAATGTTACGGACGGAAAATGGAAGATTAGTTATTGGCGGAATCACTTATTAATAATGCCTCTGAAAGTGTTTCTCGTGATATGTAACAGAACACAAAAACTTTTCTGGTGAGTCGTTGTTATGGAAACTGATTATTGGTGTTTATGATATCCATATTTAATATTTGTGCTGGGTAGAAATGTCACGCAAGTCACCGGGGAATGGCTGAATTGACATAATCAAATGGAATTTTATGTATCGTTCAAAGTTTGGAGTCCGGTACTTTCTGACAAATAAAGCCTACCTGTTCATAACCTCGTTATTTCTGACTGGAAACTGAAAAAAATATACTCATACGAGATGTTAAGAATCACACTGACCAGCAATGAATAAGGTAAACTGGGGTAACTTTGACATGTTTTTGTTTTAATGTCATTTTGAAAAATTGTTAGCGCCAACTAGTCATAATTTTATGTTGGTAAGACATGACGACCCATTACCTGGTGCTTAGCAACCACCTATGACATCACTAATGCTGTGACATATAGTTTCACAGCTGCTGGGGTAGAAGCTGCTACAGACTTTGAAGTAAGTTTTCTTTCTAAACTCTTAGTTAATTATGAAATCAATAATCAACTAATACAAAAATAGATACTATTATGAGTGTAGCTGTCTATGATCCATCAGTGAATTAGCTAGAATAAAATATATTTGATTAATTATCAAAAATTTGATATTGGGGTAACAAATTTGAGCTAGTGTATTGCAAAGGTAACTATGTCGAATTTTGTATAAACTGAAAGCATTTATTATGTATTCTGTTTAATTTCAGGTTGTTTACACTGTATGTGTAAAAGGCAATATGCGGAATTATGCCAAGAAAGGGACAAATTACCATAGCTATGCTGGCAATGCTACTATGAAGCTAGCAATTGAAGATGTTATTGTTATAAGTAACAAGTTATCAGTAAAAAAAGCATCAGAGTCAGAGTTATATGGTATTAACCGGACTACCCTGTAAAACATAAGCATACACGTAAAGTTGGTAAACCAACAACATTCATTAACACATGACGAAGAGGAATTATTAATTCCCGGCATTGTAAAATTGGCAGAGTGGGGGTTTGGAATTGACAGACATGATATTCTCCTGATTGTAGAAGATTTTTTGAAGTTAAGGAATTTAGAACATAAATTTCGAAATGGAAAACCAGGGTACGATTGGATTGTTGGTTTTGAAAAGCGTTGGTCTGGTGTTATTACTCGACGTGTCGGACAAAATTTGCCATTGAACAGAGCTTTTCAGTGTACAGAGAAAGTTCTTTTAGATTTTTATGATAAATTAAATAAAATCATTCAGAGTTTGGAAATTGAAAACAATCCAGCAAATATATTTAATGTAGATGAAACTGGCTTTCAAACAAATGCAGGTAAACAGAAAATATTGTGCAAGCGAGGGATGAAAAATCCACATAAAACTGTTGGAACTACTACTAAAGTGATGTATACAGTGCAAGAATGCTGTTCTGCTGACGGGAAGTTTTTAAGTCCATACATTGTTTATAGGGACCAAAAGCTCAAAACGCGATTTTTCGTACAACCGGGGCTATAATTCAGGAAATTACAATCTGATATACGCAATTATCGAAAGGGTGCCAAGCTCTTTGGGTTGCTAACATGCTTTTCAAGTTTCATCAAAATCGGAATAAAATTGTCACCTCTACAAGGTCCTCAACCTTGATATACCAATATTTTGACTCTATTCGCGTACAAGTGACGGCCATTTTGTCCAGCAATTTTAGTCCGATTTTCACGAAATTAGAACTCAACCTGATTATGTGTGTAATTTCGACCGCTTACAATAAGTGTCTGTACCGTTATATTGACCGACATTTGCTTTTCCGCCTGGATAATGCGCTTTGTTATTGTTCTGGTCACGTGATATTTGTATCCAATCAGAAATCGTTGTCTTTGTTTGACGTCTGGCCTATCGTGAAGGAACATCGCCACTCGGCTAATCTCGACAGATTCCGTAAACTACGTAAACTACATCTAGTCTCGGATGTATGACAGTAAGTGATATGTACCTACGCCCATACATTTGCGATGCGGCTACCGGTTTACTTTAACTGGAAAACTTGACGCTATTACACAAATTGGGAACCTATTCGGCTAGCGACCTATTCGACCGATCGAGCTGCAACCTGTTCGTTGGAAACCTATTTAGAGTAAAGACAACAGTCTCTATTTATCAACCAATAAAATCCAACGTTATGTCTATCAAATGAAAGTAGAATATATTATTTTTTATCCATTCCTTCAGCTCAGAATAGAAGTGTAATTTCGTTATTATCTTACAGCTGGATCGGTCGAATAGGTCGCTAGCCAAATAGGTCGCCAACTTGTGTTTGGAATGGGCGCAGCCATGTTTCATCCGGGACCTTTAAAGTAGTTCCAATATGGCGGAATTCATCATACAGCCGAGTTTAGATTCCGAAATCTTACGAGGTTTGCCGAGTGGGAACATCGCGTTCTACCACAGTCCACGGTGTCTGTGAAGATTTTGATCAACGACCACCATCAAGGACAACGACCAATCATATAAAAACAGGTAGATATTAGGGTCATTTTGTTGATTAGTATGGCTTAGATAGATTCTTAAGTGGGATGTAAGCCGAATAATTTCTAATAAAAAAAACATTTTCATTCAGTTTTATGGGGGTGGGGAAAATTCGACTGACCTTCTGTTACATTTTTTACCGATAATAGATACTTAATAATTGCAATAACAATAAATTTTAAATATTATATTATTATTATTATAGAGTATTTTGAATATTTATAAATTGATGGATTTTGGGAAATAATCGTAATAAATGTAAAATATTCAGTTATTATTTAGTCTACTTTCGAAGGAAATAATCCTTAAATGAATTAGAAAATTAAGGAGATATATATTTATAAATTATGTGTAAGCCATTAATAAAATTTATACATAGGCAAAAGTCTAAAAATATCTATACCGAAAGGCAAGCAAAAAATTTAACATCCCCAAAACCACAATCATTGACCATGTGTCAGGCAGGATTTGCCCAACTGCCCTCCCCCAGAAAATTGAAGAGGAAATAGAGAAGAAAAGTTTTGGATGCTTCCGACATGGGTTTCGGGGTTACAAAAAAAGCAACTACTGCTGAAAGTTGCACGGTACGTCCGACAAACTAATACCAAAACACCATAGCCTATGCAAAAGGCATTCCGAGTAATGACTGCAGGAGGGGTTCTAAAAGCTGCTTCCCAGAGGTGACTTTAAGGAAACCAGAAAAAATATCCACATCTAGGTCTCGAATTCTGAATGAAGTAGTTGTAAATAAATATTTCGAAGACATTTGGAACAATAATTTCGGATATCGAACCCCAGGAACATCCATGTAGAATATGGAATTGTGACGAGACGGGCATATCGTGTTAGCATGACCCGATCAAGGTGATTGCCAGGAAGGGGACAAACAATCAACCAGGGAGAACCACGAACAACAGGGAGAACACAACAGATTTAGGCTGTATAAACGCAACAGGTACATGCATGCCGCCAATGTTAAATGTCAAGGGCAAAACGGTTTGTTACCCTAGACGCACCTGATGGCACTATTTGGACGTAGGCCTACATGTACCAGGAGAGGGCCTGGATGAATGACATCCTAGGCCAAGAGTGATTTAGTAACGTCTTCCTTAAACACTGCGGTCCAATTATTAATTTTGGGTTCCCACGACTCACATGAAGTAACAGAATTACTTGTTAAGGCCAGAGCAAATGGAACAGAATTACTTGTTAAGGCCAGAGCAAATGATATATACATATTGGCCCTACCCCCACATACCACTCACCACCTTCAGCCATTGGAGGACATATTCGGACCTTTGCAAAATACAAGTTACAATAGATTACGTACGGAATTCGTGGCTGATCATACAAATCATAGATTAGACAAAACTACTTGGCCAAGAATTTTTAATGCTGCTTGGAATAAAACCATGATACCAACTAACATATTAACGAGCACGAGCCCTCCATATACGGCACCCGGATTATACTGGGATTACCGATTGGTGTTTTAATGGAGTTAATTCCCGTGTTAGGTAGTTGACGTTTCACTAAACGAAAGAAGCGCTGTCGCAGTCTGTTGTCATTCTTGTTACATTGTTTATATTATTTTCGCTAATTTTCCGAAGAACTGGAGGACGTACTATGTGACGATACATGTCCAAAAACCGTGATGTTACGTCACGGCTAACTGCCTAGAAACTGTTGGAGATATTATTTAACGATGAAGACAGTAAACTCTGTGAGAATTTGCTACAAATCTGATTTGCAGATTCTGGTAGCTATACCAGTTTTAGTAGAGGCACCATATCTGAAACAATTCAGAAGCTTAATTCTAGTATTTTGTCCCGACAAGCGGTATATGCTATCAGAGGTATAAGACAAGCCATTACCATGTGCAGATACATCAACCAATGAAACAGAATCAACAACAGATGATATTAATAATTTTTAAAACATAAACACAGCTGATCCCCCCATAGTAAATCTGTCTTTCGACAATGCGATGTCAACCAACAAACTGATAGCGGTCGAATTTCTCCCAAATGTGGTCGAATATACACCAAGGGGGTGGAGGGGGTATTCTATTTAAATGCCGGTTCTGTTGTATAACAGATAGTCACGGTCACCCAGAACCACATAGTTTCAATGTACGGAATATATTTCTGGATGGTAGAGGCTATATAAGAATCGAATTTAGTCAGATGTTTCAATTCCTAAATAAGCCCGGGTAATCGAGTAATACCAAGCAAGTTAATACTTGTCTTATTAACGGTAAGCGTTGTTGGCAAAATATATGAAGTTAAATCTAAAGTGGTCGAAATTACACACCTTAATCAAACGGGTTTTTAAATCGAATAATAATTGTGATCTCCGGTCCCAGAGGGACCACAAGCTAAAAAAAAGGCGATATTTCGTACAATCGGGGGCAAATACAGAAAGTAACCAAGATCTGTGGGTTATAGTTATAATACATTTTATCGGTTAAAAATTGTGACCTGTAGAGGGTCCACAAGCTTAAAACGTGATTTTTTGTACCATCAGGGGCCATATTCCATGAAGTTTTGATCCGATACATGCCAATATCGAAAGTAACCGAGATCTTTTGGAGATAATCCTATGTTTCAAGTTTCGTCAAAATCTGAAAAGAAGTTTGGCCAGCACAGTGTCCTCAAACAATTGCTATTGCAGCGTCAACATGAAAAGTGGGCGTATTTAAAAACGTACAAAGTAGCCCCGTTTCACGGTACCAATTGCTATACGGTACTTGAAATTTATTAAGGTAACACTTCTGTGCAAACATCACATATTTGATCAAAATTTTGGTGTCCATTTCAATATTCATAAATCCTATCTTATTTATTATTTTCTTATTTCAGTTTGTAGTCTTATTCTTAATCTCAGTATAGATGGAGTTCTTTTTAATGTAACGTGAGTAACGCTGGAATTGACTAACTTTTAATCTTAAGTGTTTTGGGCCACTTGGAGTATTGTCATTGGCTTTAAAATAAAACATTTCACAGGGGGGGGGGGCTGGTCTTTGTCTTGTTAGTTGATCACAAAGCAATCTCAGAGCCAAACTTAAGTTCATAATGCAGGCCTCCTCAAATATAACGATTATAGTTATGGAAGTTCTGGGTGACTATAAATATATGTAATTCTATTTTGTCAGGGAATGGTACGACACAGCGCTGAGAACCAGCGAAGGTACAGGGAGCGGAAAAAGAAGACAGATCCTACATATTTAGCGGGCTCAAAAAATTGTTGAGACTCAAAATGTCGACATACCAAAGGTTGTTGATGCGCCAAATCTTGATATGCGAAATGTTGTTAATGTTCCAAATGTTGTTGATATGCCAAATGTTGTTGATATGCCAAATGTTGATGCGCCAAATGTTGTTGATATGCTAAATGTTGTTAATGTAACAAATGCTATTGATGCGGCAGACGTTGACCATGACACTTTCCCGACTTATGAAACTGTGGAAAATCCAATGTCGTATATCACTAATCAGTACGTTGCCGCCAAGTATGGTTGCAAGAATTACCTTGGTAAAATTTTAGATTATGATTCCGAGGATAAAGAGTACAGAATTACATTCATGGAGCAAAAAATCAATTCCTTCCGATGGCCAGCTGATCTAGATGAACTGTGGGTACCAGAACGTGATCAACATCATTTTAGGGTTAAGTACTCCTATCCCAACAGGGCGATGTGCCAGACTTTTCAAGTTACCCGAAAATGAGATGGATCTATTTATTAACTAAGCGATAATCAAGAACACTGCATCAAAAGGTCAGATCTAAATGTTAAGGCCAACCGCAGATTTCATCATGGTCACGAGATGTAAACGTTCTGCGCGTTTAGATCAGAAATATAGCTGTCAAACGTTAAAATGTAGTTATTAAACATGTAGTGAACATCTCATGTTTAATACGTTATCATATAACCATGTCTGTAGCCATGTGGTATAAAATTTCTATTTCATGACGTTATAGTGTACCTAAACTTCTTGTTATTTTAGTCTACTTTCGACTTAAACCGAAGTGCCCCTTCAACTAGCTAATTTATGTGACATGTTTGTTACGTTATCCGGTCAGAAGTTCTGGGATCACGGCGACAAATATTGTTATGCGATATGTTGTGGTTATATTACTACACTATTTAATACGCTGCACTACTTTAAAACTAACAAGGTCATATTCACCATTGAACGTGCTCGATGTGTTTGTTGTTTGTTCGGAAACTAGTTTCGTTTTGGCAGTGGCTATTGTTACGACGAGTCGTAACAATAGTCCTCAGGCTATTGTTACGACAATGCTTTTCAAGGCACTCCATTGGCTAAATAGACGGAATTCCAAAATGGCTGCCAATCTCCCCAACACCAGCTTCAGGAAGCCAATCTCCCCAACACCAGCTTTAGGAATCAAGTGCCAATGTAAATTTGTACACACGGAACTCTCAATCTATACCTAACCCTAACCCTAACCCAAATACTGCCGATGGATGGCCCGGAAAGCATCGTTTTAACAATAGGCCGAGGACTACTCGTCGTAACAATAGCCACTATGTTTCGTTTTCTCTGATTAATCAGCTTTAGACAAGATAGATAAATTATTGTAACACAAAGGGTACGGGTTATCAATTGTGACTATAAAAATGTTAAGAAAGTTCAATAAAGACAACCATAACCGTATAACGTGTTCCATAACGTATAACCGTTGTTTTGTCGTTTATCCACACACCTGTCATATTAGTTTATTACGTTATCCTTGCACTTATCATGTTTAATACGTCTCAGACGACTTCATATCGGGGTTAATCCAAGTGGAACTGGCATCTGCCTTGTCATTGATATTCTTGGTATCGTGACATCGGTATTTTACCCTCCCCCAAACCAAACAATTAACAATGAAAAATAATGAAAGTTGTCACATTTTAAGGACCCAGTGAAATTGCATTGGCCTAAAAATCATAGCTACAGAAAAGAGCGGCAATTAGCCTTATGCCGGGTCACATCATTTTCTTTCTTGTATTTATACAAAGCCTGCACGTTGTTAGTGACGAATATATTATCCACTCGGTTATCGTTGGTAAGCTTCGTTATTGTAGAGCAGTTACAAGATAGCGTAGTTCAACTTGATAACGTAATAAACCGGCCAAATTTTGACATGATATGATACTTTTCAAGCCCCTATTACGGAAAAACCTCGTTGTTGGTGATTCAAATGAGTGTTGTTTCTAGAAGACTGATATGTATTTGACCCGTTTGATACGAAATATTTGAAAATGAAAGAATTTTTTATATTCACGTATGTGATGGTCCCTGGCCCCAAATTCACTGGAATGACCCATTTGTTGTTTTTTCATGACCATGTATCCAATACACATATATCAATAAAAAACTGCGTGTAAGGTTTTGTGTTTCTGGGTCAAAGAAAAGATCTGTTCTAGGAGTTTAAGCTATTAGGCCTACTTACCTTCAGGTTTAAAATCGTCCGCTTCTAATATCTGGGTATCCTCTATGTGCCGATTTATAATATTCGATTGCGGTGTTCCCATGATAGAAATTTGTCGCTAAACCGCTAGTCAAACTCAAATAAAAGTAGCAACGATATTAGTGACGTCATTGGCCATTACCGGTGATAATGATGTCAACAATTTTCTGACGTCAGAAACCTAGAGTGCGCACTGATTACGTGACAGTGTGTCTGTGTCGACATGGGACCGTGACCAGAAACGCCTGAAAAACTGTTAGTGGAACACCATTTCATAGGCTAGAATGATTTAACATGATCTATCAATTTCAGTTTTCGATGTGATTATTTTTGTCATTTTTTATGTGAAGACCTATAACGCCTAGAACAAGACAATTAGCCTAGACTAAACCCTTGCGAGAATATTATGATTATATTTTCACCTTTCTACACACGAACAAGTTTAAATCAAAGCGAAAATAAACAAACCCAATTTCACACAACTATGCCTGGGCATAATTTCTCAATTCAATACTTTCCGATTACAAATTACCCACCCCCCCTCAAAATTTAAAAAACAAACAGAACAAAAACATTTTCTGTAGACTACTAATTTCACTTTGCTATTCAGTTTCACATTTTCTGTAGACTACTAATTTCACTTTGCTTTTCAGTTTCACATTTTCTAATAAAAAATTAAAGTAACGATACACCATTTATATTTCATGGCTTAATCTACTCTTATCATGTAGGCCTACGGGGGGTTAGGCAATCTCCCAAACAGAGTTGTCTTTCCTTGCAGTCCACACTAACGAATGCTGGATAGCGAGACTTGCGTGGAGAATGGGGGTTAGGTAGCCGAATGGTTAGTACGTGCGCGCTGTATCACAGGGCCTGTCATCGAGTCAACTGGCGTGGTCTCGATTCCTCGGTTGTACGTGACAAGGAGTAGGGTCGCCTGTTCAACATCGTGGATTTTCTCCGGGTCCTCCGCTGCTAGAGACCCATATAAGATGGAACCATATGTTAGTCCCGAAATGACCTAGATGGTGTCGAGTGGAGGTTAAACCCCACCCCTTTCTCTCTCTCTCTCTCTGTGTATGCAGATTGATCATTTAATACAGAAATTAAAATATAAATGTCCCGGCTCATCAGACTTTACAGGAGCTAAATCGATAATATTTCACATTTGGGACCTAGAAATTGACACAAATGGGTCTCAAGGCATATAATAATGTAATCTGATTGTATATGAACTGATTTACATTCAATTGTTTCCGTTTTGATTCTGATTTCAATTCAGTTATGGCCAGCGAATAGAAATTTCTAGTGTCTGGTTATTCCCGTCTATTGCACATGCTCTTCAGATAAGTTATGGCTAGCCTCGTTCTTTCTGGTTACTGTAACAAATGACGCTGAAACGCACTAGGATACACGATTCGTGTACCAATGGTAAAATATTTACATTGTCTTAAATACTGGATATCAGAAGTTGATTTGAATTGACAAATAATAATTCGTGTTTTCAACGTGTAGGACTTTGGATGACATTAAGTTAGAGACTTAGCTACTTTAAACAGGCTTACCAATTAACCAAATGCCAAAACAGCATATTTAAATTCAACATATCTCTCATAAAGATTGAAATAAATTGGAAAATTTTTGACTGATATTTTAAAGATTCATCTTTAACAACAATGTAGTTTGCAAATGATTCACATAGGGCTGAAATGCTTATCGGGGCTTTGACAAATAAGTAAATACAAATAAGCTACAACATTTTCTGTGGGCTATTAATTTCTTATCCCGTTCCATTCCATAATTAACAAATAAAAAATTACATTTTCTGCAGGATAATAACTTTTCTTCACTTTTCATTCCATAATTTTATAAAACAAATTAAAGGGGCATTATGGGAGATTACATAAAGAGCTATAATAGTTAACACACGCCAACGGTGGTGCTGATGTCCCCGCCGAAAGCCCAATATAAATACATGTAGATGACACATATTAATTGCAATATTTTTTTCAAAAGTATCATCACCCTCTATGTGCTAGAATCAAAGTTATCTTGTCCAAAAGCATCGATCAATAAAATTGCTTAGCTTTAGCTCGAAATGTTAATCGTTAATTTCGATGTTGGGACTAGCATGTCATGTAGACTATATACACTGTTAATAATTGTCGAACCATAAAAGCGTTTTATAACTTTGAAACTTGTCTGTGTTACGATGCCTTGTTTTGAAACAATTTCATTCCAAAAGGCTTTTTTTGAAAGAGGATACCAGTGCCAAGCTCCAGTTTGGACAAGACCTTGCTTACATAGGCCTAATTATCACATTGATTTATTTTTTTCCCAAAACAAGGGAAATACAATTGGCTTCTAATTTTTCTCACAGTTTGCTTAATCTCATTTATGTTATATTGTTAAAGTAAGCTTTCATTAATATTAATCATAATTATTTCAAATTGAATTTCAAATAGATTTGAGTTGAGCTTATAATTTTTTCCCAAGATAATCAAATACTTCTGGCTTCACTTTCTTCTTTGTTGAAAATTCTTTCGGTAAAATACCCAAAGATGCAAGAACACTACTTCAAACTTTATCAACGAACAAAGTATCCCCATTGATTAATTCTGTGCCAAATGGTTCTTACTACCATTTTGGTATTGCCCAAGGTCTTCAACCCTATTTAATACTGAATGACGCTCTGAAGGAAGATCTTATAGGCATCCAAATTAATGTTGATGGGCTCCCATTATTCAAAAGCACCAACGGACAATTTTGACCCATGCTAGGAAAGATCGAGAAACCATTTGTATCTGACCCCTTTGTAATTTGGCTATTCTTTTCAACTACAAATGTCTAGAGGAGTACAATTCAATTCTGGGCAATGAATCACAATTGAGGGTTGAAATAAATGCATTTATTTGTGATGCCCCTGCTTGATCCCTGATTTCCCGTCTTCCATTAGCCCAGGTTAGGTGCAGAAGAATAGGACGTTAAACCCCAGTTCATTTGATCCCTGATCAAGCATATCAAGTCCCACACTGGATACCATTCATGTGAGCGAAGCATACAGTCAGGTGTGTGGTCCAGTGTAGCCTTCAATGAAATGGTCGATGGAGATCACCATCATGGACCCATTCCTTTGACCAATCAAGACGTTGTTATGGTCAGTCAGATTCGATTGAACTACATGCATTTGTTGTGCTGGGGTGTTGTGAAAAGGTTTTTGTTGCCGTGGGCAAAAAAGGACCCTTAAGAACAAGGCAAAGGTCAACAAAAATAAATCTTTTATTAGAAAAACTTAAAAACTATCTGTCATTTGAACCGAATGAACTGGAAAGGTGGAAAGCCACCGAATTTC
Organism: Patella ulyssiponensis; assembly: GCA_963678685.1. Classification (NCBI taxonomy): domain Eukaryota; kingdom Metazoa; phylum Mollusca; class Gastropoda; family Patellidae; genus Patella; species Patella ulyssiponensis. The sequence goes on along the minus strand of OY783226.1, from coordinate 26,300,747 downwards.
GTCAGTTTTTACTGTACACTTACTTACCCTCTTGTTTTATTTTGCAATATACCCGATGCCATGTATAACAACTTTTTGCTTCTATCTGTCTGTATGTTGCTCCATAAAACGATGTGTATTGAATACAATGATTTTATAAGGGAAATATTCTGTATATATATATGTTGCTCCATAAAACGATGTTTAATGAATACAATGATTTTATAAGGGAAATATTTATTAGGTTGTGGAACATTTTTCTGCCATATATGGATCGGATTTGGTTGTATACAATGTTGGCTATTGCACTTTCGCACCTCTACCAGTTCCCGTGGCTGTAGAGACTTGAAATTTTCAGGGGATGTCAAGGGGGACTAGCGATGACCTCACGCCAAATTTCAACCGAATCGATCAATAACTTGTCATTTTACCGACCTTTTACGTTCTGTTTCACAGATAATCTTATCCGTTCGACGCCATTTTCTTTGTTGACTATTTAGACTCGAAAAACAAGACACTCAGACGGACCCCGACACTCTGCGCTACACGCCTAACGATGCAGTTCATAATAATAATAATAATTTTGGTATATTTTAATTTTTGCGCCAAGCCACCATTTTCTGTAAATGACTATTTGGCATTGACCATTTGGATTGTCCTTTACGTGTGAATAACGTTGTGACCTTGATGCTGACCCTGACTTTAAATTTTCCATCGAGCTCGGGGCCTTTGCGTTTATGCTTGCTGTCCCCATACTTCTTGCTGTATTATCAAATTCAATGTTCGAGGTGAAAGAAGAGACGATGTCCTGTAAAAAAGGTAACAGGGTCAAAGTCGTGGGTCAAGGTCATACTACAGAAAACTGAACTGAAACTTTTCAAAGTCAGTTTTTGGACACTTGACCTTAGGGCACGACCTTCACCCAATACTATATTTTGAAGTTCACAATCTGGACTTGGACCACCGACCTTGACCTTGGTCCTGTCACACACTGCTTGGTCAGAAAACTGTCAAATGCCGAGGGTCCGTGACGAAAAGGAAGTCAATGGGCGTGGTCAATGTAGACGGTCGTGGTGACCTGCACTAGTCAAGGCTAACCAACCGTGACCTTGACCTTGAGTCCAAACTTCCCATAGTTCTCGGAGCCTTTGCGTTTATCCTTGCCGTGACCCTATTTCTCGCTGTATTATCAAAATCAATGTTCGAGGTGAAAGCAGAGACAACGTCCTTCAAAAAAGGTAACTGGGTCAAAGCCGTGGGTCAAGGTCATGTTACAGAAAACTGAACTTAGACTTTTCAAACTCAGTTTTAGGACACTTGACCTTGACTTACGACCTTCATCCAGTAACCATTTTCAAAGGCCACAATCTGGACTTGGATCACCGACCTTGACCTTGGTCCTGTCACACACTGCTTGGTCAGAAAACTGTCAAATGCCGAGGGTCCGTGACGAAAAGGAAGTCAATGGGTGTGGTCAATGTAGATGGTCGTGGTGACCTGCACTAGTCAAGACTAACCATCCGTGACCTTGACTTTGACCTTGAGTCCAAACTCCCCATCGTTCTCGGGGCCTTTGCGTTTATGCTTGCCATGACCCTATTTCTCGCTGTATTATCAAAGTCAATGACCGAGGTGAAAGCAAAGACAACGTCCTTCAAAAAAGGTAACTGGGTCAAAGCCGTGGGTAAAGGTCATGTTACAGAAAACTGAACTCAGTCTTTTCAAACTCAGTTTTTGGACATTTGACCTTGACTTACGACCTTCATCCAGTAACCATTTTCAAAGGCCACAATTTGAGCTTGAACAACCGACCTTGACCTTGGTCCTGTCACACGCTGCTCAATCAGAAAACGGTCAAACGCAGAGGGTCCGTGACGAAAAGGAAGTCAATGGGCTTGGTCAATGTAGACGGTCGTGGTAACTTGCACTAGTCAAGGTTAACGAACCGTGACCTTCACTTTGACCTTGAGTCCAAACTTCCCGTCGATCTCGGGGCCTTTCCGTTTATGCTTGCCATAACCCTATTTCTCGCTGTATTATCAAGTTCATTGTTCGAGGTGAAAGCAGAGACGATGACCTTCAAAAAAGGTAATTCGGTCAAAGCCGTGGGTCAAGGTCATGTTACAGTAAACTGAACTGAAACTTTTCAAAGTCAGTTTTTGGACATTTGACCTTGACTTACGACCTTTACCCAGTAACCTTTTTCAAAGGCCACAATCTTGGCTTGAACCACCGACCTTGACCTTGGTCCTGTCGCACACCGCTTGATCAGAAAACGATCAAACGCTGAGGGTCCGTGTCGGAAAGGAAGTCAATGGGTGTGGTCAATGTGAAAGGTGCATGTGACCTCCACAGGCCACGATATTTTTATTAGATGACTGTGACATGCCGGAGCCTTTGTGTTTAAAAAGCATTAAGATCATAGGAATGTTACTGGAAAAATATTATAGGCCAAGAAATATCATCGATTTTCCGCTAAAGTAAAACTGTAGAGAATTACCTGTCTTATCCCTAATATGTTAAACAGGAGTTACTTCCCTTAGACCTAAAACCTAAAATGTTAAACAAAGAAAATGGCGTCGACCAGATAAGACTATCTGGGATCTGAACGTAAAAGGTCGGTAAAATGACAAGTTATTGATCGATTCGGCTGAAATTTGGTGTGGGGTCATCATTTGTCCTCCTGTACATCCCCTGAAAGTTTCAAGTCGCTACGACCACGGGAACTGGTAGAGGTGCGAAAGTGCAATAGCGCCGTTGTCTTTGAAAGGCATTTAGTAAACGCGATATATAATTTTCTCAATCCTGTACAATATGGTGTGTCACATGCTAACTGTTAAGAATTGTTACATGCTACTGTTGTTAATCCTCATATAGGTTAATGAGATTAATGGTATATCAATATATATTTCTTATTACTTATTTGCTGTTTGTTCTTATGCCTGTATTCGTAATGAAGATTAAGGGTTTATTAGTATCAACTGTTGTTTTAGTATAATAGTACATTTTCTTATCGTTAAGGGTTTCTTATTGATCCATAATAGTTTTCATTAGTATTAGGTTTACCTTTAATGGCGTCTGATTCAATTCCTAATATTGTTATCCACTTTACATAATCCTCTGTAACATGCTTGATTGTACCATTGCTTGATAACGGTGAGAGTATCCTCATTGAAACGTTGCAGTTAAATAACCTAGTGAATGTTATCCACAAATTTTTCGTTTTCTTGTATACAATTTTCACAATTTTATACATTTACCTGGTGATGCTATTAATTATGGTTCGTTAAATAACATACCAGCCTTTCCAAAGTGCGAAAACCGTCAAATGTCCTCGCACAAATTGTTCGAAGGCTAGATGAAAAATTAAACTATGCTAAAAGTCATACCCAAACATCATCGTCCCCACACCATTAAATATGCAAGTTCAAAAGCATTTTGGGGAAGTCAAGCTAAATGGCTTTATGCGCTATCAATTAATGAGCCTAACAATTGCGTAAATATAGGGGGTGGTATTGGCTTGATTAGAAATATTGTTTGCTCTGATGATGAAACTATTTTATTATATCGAAAATTTATTCAACAATGTAACTTTTTCGAATACCCATAAATTCATCAAAACTTGGAATTTATGTTGTCTCTGAACTTTGTACAAAATTTTCTGCAAAAAAATCAAATGAAATAAATAACAAATATGTTATGCTTCCATTTAAAAAGAAATACATAGTTAAACCCCTACACATGTTTATGCATTACGTGCACGTGCCATTAAACGACATTTCATTACATACAATTTAGAGCTGTCTGTTCCTTCTATATGACCAAAATTAATGTAAAATTGAATTCAAATTACTTTTTTCTGAGCAAGCCTATGATCATTTGACAAGATCAATCGTAGATTATTCATTATCATAGCAATGGTACATATAGGCTTGTTACCCACTCACTAGAAAGAATAGCTTTCAAATAAATACACAGTAAAATATCTCCAAAACAGCTTTCTCTATACAAAAAAATAAAGTAATATAATTCGGTTGTTGGGGTATAGCTAAGCAGCACCGGTTAATCAGATATGACAGGTTCGGGACGCTTTGTGGGCGTCGCTTACAATATTCAAACACTTTTTTTTTTTTTTTTTTTTTTTTTATTCATCCATCTTCAATTTTACAAATATAATAACAATGTATATTATTGTATATTGCATACATATACATAGGTCCATCAATAGCATTACAGTTCATCAATAGCAATATTCTGACAATATATTAAAGGGGTAACCTGGTATTATTGTTTTGAATATGATACATGTTCCATTTCTGTAAGAATATGTTAAATTTATCATTTTCAATAGAGATACATTTTTCCACCTGGTATTGGAAAGCTATAATTCCAAGTAACCCCTGTAGACTAGGAATACTTTTTGATAAACTACATCTAAATATGTAGTACTTACAGCAGATAATAATATGATTTATTAGTGGTGGAGCCCCAACTTTACCGAGCATTACCTCTTCCATTGATAAGGTGGTGTCCTTATATTCAATACTAGTCAAATATTTGGAAATATCATTCCATAACTTTTTAATAATACTACAATGATAGTAGAGGTGTTCTACAGTTTCAATTTCCGTTTTACAAATGGAGCAGCTGTTGTCTTCTACTCTTTTTATTTTATACAGAAATTTTTTGGTAGGGATAATTCTATGAAGGAATTCAAATTGGAATTCTTGGAGTTTTGTGTCCAATATACAATTTTTAGGAATAGTATAGTATTTACTCCAGATATCTTTATTAATAGCATTGAATAGTTTTTTCTCCCACCATATTTCATTTTTGCCCAATTCTCCACTAGGACTATCATTTTCTGTTAATAAAGTGTATACATGTTTACAACCTTTTTGTTTACTGAAAAGAAGTTCCACTGGTATTGGTCTACTAGGTTGGGGGGGAGGAGGAAGGTATTGTGATAAAAGGCTTAATTTCCATTCTTTTGGAATTGCTAGTTTGAGTGCTTCATATTGAAAGGATGTGCCTTTCAATTTATATATTATTTTAAGTTTCTCAAATGTTTTAAATGTTCCATTTTCCTCCAAGATATCACATATATTTCTAATTCCTTTATGATACCAATCTTTTATAAAATAGAACTTAATATCAGCATTAAACCATAAAGGTTGCAAAGCAATTTGTGTACATTTTCCATTATGGGTTTTACAAACTTTTAAAGCATAGTCTGCCCAGGCATTCAGGACGTCCTTCCAAAATGGGTTCATAGTCCCTAATTTTATTGACCGGAGCCATTCTGATCCAACTGCAAATATATTGTACGGTATTTTCTTCAAGCTGCAGTCGAGGAATTTAAACCAGGGTACTGACTCTCCTTTATGGATTAGCCTTTTAAACCATGTTAGTTTTAATGCTTTGGTAAAACTAGTTATTTCTGTTAAGTTTAAACCACCTTGTTGATAATTTTTTTGTACTTTAGTTCTTTTAATTTTATCTATACCGTTACTCCATAGAAACTTATAAATTATTTTTTCAATTTTCTTAAATATTGCATTTTCTGGGTTTGGTAGTGCAATCAAAAGGTGGTTGATTTTTGGTATAATAAGGCTTTTAATTACAGTTACCTTGCCAATTAGTGTCAATTTACGAGCATCCCATATTTGACATAAATTTTCAATGGCTTTTAATTTCGGATTAAAATTAATTTCAGTAATTTCCTCGAGGTTTGTACTAAAATTAATCCCCAAAGATGTAAATTGATTTTTACTCCACATAAATCCAAAGTTAGTGCATAGTTTCTGTTTAGACTCCGTATTTTTACCTATCCATATTGCAACTGTTTTTTTCTATGTTAACTCTTAGCCCTGACATTTTAAAGAATAATTTAAGTGTATTCATGGTTTGTATTAAAGATTCTTCACTGCCATCTAAAAACAAAGTAGTGTCATCTGCATATTGAGATATTTTATATTCTTGATTAAAGATTGTTATTCCCTTAATTTGTTTGTTTTGTCTGATCATAGCCCCGAGGATTTCCGCACACAGTAGAAAAATGTACGGGGAGAGAGGATCGCCCTGACGGCACCCTCTCCCCAGTTTAAAACTTTGTGATATAAAACCGTTTTGGGTCACAAAAGATTCTGAATTTTTATATAATGTTTTTATCCACTTTTGAATTGAAGGCCCAAAATTAAAATGTTTAACCGTATTGTCAATAAATTTCCATGAGACTGTATCAAATGCTTTTTCAAAATCGATTAAGAGGACCATACCGCTCAAATTTTGTTTTTTTGTTTCAAATAGAATGTCGTATAGTATACGAGTGCATTCCCCGATGTACCTTCCAGAGATAAAACCATTTTGGTCCTCATGGATAATACCTCCAAGGACGTTTTTTATCCTGCTTGCAATACAGGCTGATATTAGTTTATAGCAAGTATTTAAGAGTGTGATTGGTCTCCAGTTTTTTAGTAAGTTTCTACATTTCCCGGGTTTTGGTAGGCATGTAATTATGCCTTGTTTTTGTGTCAGAGACAATTCACCAACTTGATAGAGTAATTTATTGATCTATGTAGTAATTGTCCAATATCTTTCCAGAAGAACTTGAAGAATTCAGGAGTGAAGCCATCTAAGCCCGGGCTTTTACCATTTTTCATAGATTTCAGTGCATTACATAGCTCAATATAAGATATAGGGCCTTCTATTGATTCACTGTCTATGTTTGTTAGTCTATTGGTATTTATATTTTCCAAGCAGTTTTGAAATTTAAAGGTTTCGTATTCCAAGTCTTTATTGGTATACAAATTTGAATAAAAAATTTTTATTTCTAATAGGATATTTTCTTGGTCACATGTTTTTGTACCATCTGTGATAATTAACTCTTGAATATTTTTATTTGTATAGTTCCTTTTTTCAAGTTTACAGAAATAGGCAGTATTTTTTTCACCATGTTCAACCCACCTTGCCCTTGAACGGATTATTATACCATCGATTTTATTTTTTCTATGATCTTCTAGTTCTTTTCTGACATGGTCTAGTTCAACAATTACATTTTTGTCTTCCGGGTTTTCATAATTTGCTTCTTCTAATTTTGAAATTTGTCTCTCAAGATTTTTTTCTTTTTCAGTTTGTTTTTTCTTTTTGTATGAAGAAAATGATATTATTTCCCCCTTAATTGTAGAAGAAGCATTTCTAGTAAAGTTTGGTCATCAATGGTGAATTCTAGATTATGGATTGCAGATTGTTTTACAAAATTTAGGTCATATGGGCTTACTGCATACATTTCTTTTATATAATTTATATTTTCTTTTATCATTTCACTGAAGTTTTTATCATATAGGAGGGATTTATTAAACTTCCAATATCCTTTTGCCGTTTTGTGGTGACTTATTTTAACAGTTATGTTTACAGCCGAGTGGTCAGTTCTGTACCCTGATTGAATACCTGAATTTGAGATAAATGGCATCAAATTTTCACTCACTAAGAAGAAATCTAAGCGACCCTTCTTTACAGGTTTATTCTTTCCCCAAGTATATTTCCTTTTTGTTTCATTAAAGGATCGCCAAACATCAACAAGTTCAAGTTTGTTGCACATATTCAGAACCTCTGACTTTGCTTTTGGATTGTTTTCATGTTTGTAATTATATGTATCCAAAGTTTGATTTAATGTCAGATTCCAGTCTCCGCAGATGATTAAAGAATCTGCTTTAAAATGTTTCAAGCTGTTTTGAAGCTCAGTATAGAAAGCAGGGTCATCATGGTTTGGACCGTATATATTAATCAGAAGGAAAGTTATGTTATTTGTTTCCATCTCAATAAAGATATAATTTCCATTTTTCCAATCTTTTTGGATTTTTAATATTTTATATTCAAAGTTATTATTAAATAGAACTGCTACTCCCCGTTGTTTTGAAGAAGTGCCGCTTAATTCTACTTTATTTCCCCATTCAGCTTGAACGTATTTTTCTAATTTATTTTCTAAGTGTGTATCCTGCAGGCATATTATACCTGCATTACTTTGTTTTAGAGTTCTAAATACATCTCTCCTTTTTTTGACCTCCCCTAGTCCTTGACAATTAATAGATCGAATCTCAAAATTAGCCATTGATTACAAAGCATAGTGGATCAGAATGAGACCTAGTAATCACCCAAAGGTAATTTCTGTCAGTCTTTGTTGGGCTGATTTGTAAAATATTTGTAATTATTTTTGCAACAATTGAGGATGGAATAAAAAAGTTATATATAACAAATAACCTAAGCCCCACTGGAGTTATCTTACGATTACTCCACAGAACTAAACAAATTTCTATGTTTCTTCCGAACATGTCATATGGTATCAGATTTTTAGACTAATAACCAGGAATTTTGATCAAGTCTAATTTAACCCAGTAAAAGGGGACATCAAAGCAATTTGTCAAACTAAACAACAAACATGGCATATATAAAATTCAAAAGACTAAGCTTGTTGTAGTCCCCTATAAATGCTTCTGTCACATACATGTACAATAATTCAGAGACATTGTGGCCCTGTTGAAGTTATCTTTCTTGAGTTTTGCTCATTTTTTACCGTAGCCATAAAATCATTAAGTATGTGTAATTAATGTGGTCGAAGCATTTATTAGGTACAAATCTCCTAATACTAAAATTGTAACACCTATTTAACAAATATTTGTACATGTTTGTTAATGCGTAGTGTTCCAAAATGCAAAAGAATCTGTCAAACAACAAACATGACAAGTTTAAAAGGAGGAGACGGCATCCCATCACTGCCTCTATGCTATCCCGAAATCTCTGGTACATTTCCATTGTTTTAAACCTATTACATTGCAATTAACTATTACCTAAGGAATTTAATTTGATTGAAGCATGTAATAGGAACCAGTCTCTTCCCTTAAAAGGTAAACAAATTGAATTTACATATTTTTATGAAATACATATTGTTACCCACCTGGACCTTTTGAAGCTAAGTTGCAGTATAAGCTTTATGCCTCCTTGTTTGGTAGGCAAGTAATTCTATGTTGACTAAATTTCATCTTTTTCTGCCAACACTCAAACTTGAAGTTTTAATGAACATATACGTTTATACTATGAAATGGACTACCCATTCATAGCTATTATGCAATAGCACTGTTTTAACCTCCCACAGACATTTTCATACAAAGTGTGAGCACAGTTAGCTTTATATCTCTGTGTTCGGCAGGTAATGAAAGAAATTAGTTTGATTTAACTTTGCCAAGGAGGGTGACAGTATAATTGTTTTTTGTTGTCCTATCATATTTACATGTGTAAAAATTAGATAGCGATGGCCGGTTCTACAACAAAAGGTTATTAGATTTTGAATTTTATTTTCTATCAAGATGAAACTCATCTTGATTTACATTTATAATATAAAGGTTGCACCGGCCATGACAATTTCTTTACACTAATACTTTAATTTCATGTGATGTCACCTGGTGCAGTTTTTATAAATAGAATTTTTTATTATTGTTTTTTTCTTGCACTAATAGTTGTTCCACTATAAAGGTATTGTAAATACGTTTAGTAGTGTCAGTACTGTTCAAGTGAGCAGGTCACTGGGTCAGTATTTGCATGATAAAAAAGACCTAACCAGGGAGCTTTAACTAGTTTAACTGGTCGTAAAATCAATTCACAATCTTTTTAGTAGCTCCAGTTTTGAATTGGTACAGTTTTAAGTGTTTTTTCTCACAGACCATTTATGTGTTTTATCCTTTCTGGTTTCAAGAATGAGTTTTATTCCTTCTTCTCTGATTCTGGTTTGTAGTTTCTCATCTTTACGAATTGTGTAAGCAATATGGGATAGTCTACTTCTTTCTTTTTTCATTATCTTCGGGAGGTCACTCCATATCTTCATCCTCTCACCTTTTGGTAAGTTAAAACGTTTGGACATAATGAGTTCCCGGTGAGGGAAATGTAGAAAACGAACTATAATAGCAGGAGGCCCATATGTATCACCATCTGAACTTTTGTTTACTGACAATCGGTGGGCATTAGCAATTGCTAGTTTTTGGATTGTCTCTTTATCAATGTTGAGTTTTTCATTAAAGACACTTAACTAATAAGATAGAATTTAACGTTCTAGAATGAGCTCCTTTATAATTCCAGATAAGTTAATTCCATAAAAAAAACTTCCCCTAAAATCTCTACTGTTGCAATGACAGGGTTCAAGTAAATAAAAATCTATTGAAAATGTCACTAAAATCTCTTAATTTCTACTGTAACAATAACAGGGATTGATATAATATTCAAATCAACTGGCTTAACGCGAGGGCAAACTACATTAACTATCTTTAAACGACAAAGGACTGGTAAGTTCAGACTAGGAAAATATACTATTCAAAAAAAGTAGGGGATATTTGATTTTGGGGGCATAATACTATAATATGCAAATGACTACGAAAAAAGTCACTATAGAACCTAACAGAAGAAACATTTGCAGTTACATGTGACGCCCAAACGCACCAATAGCTACCGCATGGAATGCAGGTGATGCTTGGGATCATCATGGGGGTCCAACCCAAGACTCTGACTTTGAATGTTACAGTCATTGTGGCATTGAATTCCAGGGTGGAAACATCAGTTTAATTGTTTTAGTGACCAGAAAACAAATTTTGATATGCGTCGGCTTACCCAAAATGAAAGGTTACGTGCCCTTGGCATGCTACAGATCGGCACAACACAGGCGGTTGTGGCGCGGACGATGAATGTTTCTCAGTCTGTCATAAGCAGGCTATGGTCCAGATATCGTGATACACAATCTGTACAGGACAGACCACGCGCAGGTCGACAACTCAAGCCCAGGATCGATTTATCCGTACTTTGGCCTTGAGAAATCGTGTCATCACAGCAAATCAGATCAGCGCTCGTCTTCAAACAGACACTGGTGTGAGAGTGAGTGGCCAGACGATTCGGAATCGACTGCATAGGGGTCACCTTCGCGTGATCCCTTGTATGAGAGATCATCACATTCAGGCAAGACGTCGTTGGTGTAGGGATCGTCAACACTGGGATAATCGACGCTGGAGCAATGTGATGTTTTCAGATGAGTTAAGGTTCACTGTTGATTTTTTGGACAGACGTAGGAGGGTGTGGCGTCGTCGAAACGAGCGCTTCCAAGACGTTAACGTCATCAGACATGGTCGATTTGGGGGTGGTTCTGTTATGGTGTGGGGAGGCATCACTGTTGCTGGAAGAACGGCTTTTACATGTTGTTGCAGGGCGTGTTACAGGCCAGTACTACCGGGACAACATCTTGGCAGTCCATGTTGTGCCGTTCGCACGACGTCATGGCCGCCGTTTCATCTTCCAGGATGACAACGCAAGATGTCACAGGGCCAGGATCGTTACAGGTTACCTCCAACAACAGAACATCACCACATTACCTTGGCCAGCACTGAGTCCCGACCTATCCCCCATCGAGCATGTCTGGGACATGCTTGGACAGAGGTTACCTCAACGTCAACAACGTCCTGCCAATGTCCAAGAACTTGCTGCTGCGTTGCAACAGGAATGGGACAATCTGGACCAAAATGACCTTAGACGTCTCATTAGGAGTATGCCACGTCGGATCAATGCTTGTTTGGCAAACAGAGGAGGATTTACCCGTTACTGACTTTGTTGTGATGCTGTGGTAACTTTGCTGTTTGACCCCGGTTATCATTTTACCCTTATAATGGTCAGTCTGTGCCTTACTTAGTCTAACGATCATTTGGAATAAATCGATGAATGTGAACTTCATTTCATTTTGTCATTTGTTTCTTCGTCAGTTTCATTAGGTGACTTTAATAACACTTAAAAATCAAATATCCCCTACTTTTTTTGAATAGTATATTATAAAATCGTAAAAGAACCCTCGCCTTGACCACGAAAACCTAATACAAAATTGGTTATATACATTTTTCTTCATTTTGACACTGAAAATCAACAAACATATTAAAGGGCGTAATTAATATTTAAGGAAAACTGTATTTGAACAATGATCATTAAAATTCAAGTTATGTCCCTTACATTTACAGAAAATGTGACATAAAAATATTAAAACATGAATAAAATTCGGCATGTCATAGCCACATCAAAAATAATAACAGGCACGTGTTCAGGATACCAATTTGCAGTAATAAAACACAAATATATTCCGTCGATGTCTGCCGATATCCAGCTCTCACTACCATGAATGTTCATATGTTAAAAATGATTAAAGGCACGGCAAAGGCACCAAACAAATATTGGCAAACTGGATAATGAAATCTACATTACATAAATATAGTAAAACAAATAACAAGAAATTGTGATAAAGGGGATCGATCTCGAATCATGGGCAGGCAGAGTTAGATATAGGGCCAGAAAATAATGGAAACCCTACCCAGGCTACACTACCCACAACTCCGAGAATCGATTGTCCTCGATCGCACATAAAAAGAACGATGCAGAGTATTCCAACATATGAAAGATTAGAGTCCGTATCGGTATCACTAGAAACAGCCCATCGCCAGCACTGTTATCAGAACAAAACAAGTTATTGTGTCCGTCGCAATATTGAATCACGGTGGCTAAGTGGGCAAGGCGCTGGCTTGCTAGTCTGGAGGTCGGGTGTTCGATCCCTGCATAGGCCGAGAAAGTTCATCTCGATTTTCCGGCGTGGTTTCCCCCTTGTCAGTGATGCAGAAGGGGGGCCTGACAAGGACAGCTGTCTAGTCGTTCGGATGGGACGAAAAACCGAGGTCCCGTGTACGCATTGGCGTGCACGTAAAAGATCCCCTGGCAGTTGGAATTCGATATGAGTAGGCCGTAGCGCCGCTGCCGGGCAAAATTTCACACATAGCACACTGTATGGCGTATGCCTGTTTTCCATTAGCCCAGGTCAGGTGCAGAAGAGTAGGACGTTAAACCCCATTTCATTTCATTTCATTTCACATCTTAAAATAATCACAAAGTATCTCCAAACATCTATTGCATGCCCTCTTCCCGCAGTTTCTTTTCTTCTGTAGCTTCTAGAGGATGAGACGGTGTCAAATCACTTGGCCAAAACAAACACTGTAACAAAGCATTAAATATCGTCAGTCGCCAAATCTCTTTGGGGGACGAATGATTCTTGTTCGGGTTCTCCTACAAGGACTTTCGTTAGCAATAGGATCATCAATCTGATAATCACAAAGACAACTATTGGGTAAAATATGCAAATCATCATCCATAGTTTGTAGGGTACTGTTATACCGCTACACCTGTCCGTTAGACGCTGGGTAGTATGATGTTGACCCAGGGGCGTGGTGAGAATGAGTTCATGAGTAGCCATACTCATGCGCCAAAAAGTTTTTGCGCCAAAATCACAATCTAATTGTCTCGGATTGCTGGAGATTGCGTTTCTGGGCTTCTAATTTTCGAAATTTTCCCGGGGGAGGGCCCCCCGGACCCCCCGCCGCGGGCTCGCGCCTTCCGCGCTCGCGGTGGCCGGCTTCGGTCAGTAAAAGGGTTTTTGTGCCAAAATCTTTTTTGTTACTCATAATTTCTTCTCAATAATTGCCCTCACCACGCCCCTGTGTTGACCTAGTTTTTGTATTTCCTAATAACCGGCAAAGGTCCGAAAACAACACAAATTGAGCTCCCTGGTCGGTGTGGATACTGCCTGGAACACCGAATCACAAAATTACAGAAAACAGTGCTACAGCCACTTTGTCGGCTTTCATAGTAGAAAAAGCAATGGCTTTTACCGACATAGTAAAATAATCTTGAGTAACATTCACATATTTATTTCCGATGTTTTTATTAGGAAGAGGGCCCATTGTGTCAATCGCTACACGTTCCATGGGATAACCACTTGAAGAGGCTAAAAGTGGAGCTTGGAGTCTTTTGATGGGTGGCTAACGTCCAGCACAAAAATCGCAGGCCTTCACCCAATATCTGAATCTTCTCTAAGCCCAGTCCAATAGTAAAACTGGCTCATCTTAGAGTGAGTTTTACTAGCCCCAAAATGAGCACCAGTAACTTTATCATGACACCTCTTCAAAACTAATTCTCTAAAAGATTTCGGTATAATAATCTTATTGATTTCAGAACTATCAGAAAGTGAAACCCATTTCTGAACAAAGTATCATCGACAATAGCTTCCACTGGGAGCAAAGAGCTTTCGCCTCAGGGCTTTTACAAGAAACTTTATCCTATGAGGGTTTCTAGGGCTGAAGTCATTCTCGAATTTCTGATAAAATTTGGTCTTTTTTCTGAGCCTTAATAGCATCACTATTATCAGGAATAAATTGCAGAACATTACCCGTTCTAGAGTCTTCAATCTCTGGTTCAAAACATTGACACTTTTTACAGTTGCCATGGTGTTTACTCTGCCTATGGACAAATTAAAAATGAAATTCATATATCACCTGCAGCCAGCGGGCTGATTGTCCTTGCGGATGTTTAAACCTCATTATCAAGCACAGCGAAGCATTGCCTGTCCGGGGAATGATCTTTCCACCGTAAATATAGGGTCTAAAGTGCTGTAGGAACAAGACAAAAAGCTTTGATTCCTCCCCAAGGACTTACTGGCGTAACTTACTACTCGTTCATAACCATTCTCATCAACCTGAGATAATGCACCACCTAAACCAACATCGCTGGCGTTGGTATCAAAGATGGACTCTTTATTTGGAGCAGGATTCAGTTAGACTGGAGCAGTCGTCCGACTGCATTTGAAACTCTGAAACGCTTCTTCGCATTGAGAAAACTTCTTCACAAACCTACGATAGTAGGTGCACAGCCCCAAAAAGCTCCGGACCTCGGTTACACATTGCGGCGTTGGCCAATCTGAGACTGCGGACACCTTGGATGGATCTGTACTGACGCCATCTCTAGTAATTTTGTAACCCAAATACAAAATTCAGATTTTAATAGCTGACACTTTTTAGGTTTTAGTTTTTGACCAGCCATTCTAATCCTCCCTAACACTTCACCTAATCGTGACACGTGCTCTTCAAATTTAGCCGTTTAACCATGTCTGGCAATAAAGTCCTGATAGTGTTTTCTCTATGATCCTCTCGAAGGGTGAAGGGCTGTTTGAAAGGCCCATGACCATGACTGAACAGAAAAATTCCGAATGGAGTAGCGAAAGCAGTCCTCTGACGATCCTTCTCAGCCATTTCTACCTAGACGAATCCAGGCATAAGGTCAAGGCATGAGAATCACCAATTTCCAGACACTCGACCGATTCATCAATGCGAGGTAGCGGATATGCATTCCGGTTACTTTCCATATTTAACTTCCGGGAACCCACACAGAAGCGACTTTCACCACTCTTTCTTTTCACAAACACAATTGGAGAAGACCAAGGCCCTGTCGCAGGCTCAATCATGTCCCTCCTAACGTCATCTCTGTCGGCAAGGGGATCACGTGGCTAAGTGGATAAGGCACTGGTTTGCTAGCCTGGAGGTCGGGTGTTCCATCCCTGCATTGGCCGAGAAAGTTCATCTCGATTTTCCGGCGCGATTTCTCCTTGTCATTGATGCAGAAGGAGGGCCTGACAAGGACAGCTGCCTAGTCGTTCGGATGGGACGAAAAACACATTGGAGTGCACGTAAAAGATCCCTTGGCAGTTGGAGTTCGATATAAGAGTAGGCCGTAGCGCCGCTGCCCGGGCAAAATCCCCCCTCCCCATAACACACTGTATGGCGTATGCCCGTCTTCCATTAGCCCAGGTTAGGTGCAGAAGAGTAGGACGTTAAACCCCATTTCATTTCTCTGTCCGCAAAAGGCAATCTCCTGGGAGGCAAGCGTACTGGTTGGGCGTCATCAGTGTTGATAATATGCTCCGCCTATTGAGTTCTTCCGACATCATCTTCATCTCTGGCAAATGCAGAGATATTTCTGGTTCAAAGGGTTTTTGCGTCCCTGAATTGACTTACCGTCAAGGAGTTTATACATGATGATAACAACCCTTCAGCAAGAGAATCAATAATATCGGAATCTTAGTATCCATCTTCTCGGGGGAAATCTCCGATACCTTCTGTAATAAAGCAACCGTAGTACGGATTATTTCTGAGGAAGGATTACAAAGTCTCACCGGAACAGATCCCTGTGCGTCAGGTCTAAGCATTGGACAATTGCTAGGCGGATTCTTAATTGGTTCAACAAAGCGATAACCGAAGCTCACTATCCCATCGGTCTTTGCATTAATCACCTGCTCACGATTAGGTAATAAAGCAATATCTTCATTCAAATTAATTTGACCAACTCCCAAACTCAAAAATAATAATGGGCACGCGTTCAGGATACCAATTTGCAGTAATAAAACACAAAAACATGACTCAAATATATTCTGTCGATGTTTGCCGATATCCGGCTCTCACTACCATGAATGTTCATATGTTAAAAAGGGACGGCACAGCAAACACATATTGGCAATCTAGATAATGAAATCTACATTACATAAATATAGTAAGCCACATAACAAGAAAGTGGTGATAAAGGGGATTGATCTCGAATCATAGACAGTTAGATATAGGGCCAAAAATTATGGAAAACATACAGGCTACTTGGCAAGCGAGGCCCCAATGGTCTAGATTATTGACTTATGTGAATAATTTATTCAATAATTGTTTCTTGAATCAAAATGATACGTCCTGTGGGCAGTTTAAGTTCTAAGGTAATGCATCTTTAAGCTGATGTACATTGTACTGTAATTGTAATTTTGATATCAAAACTTGAAAATTTGTATAAATTATATGCATGTAAATTACTGTAAAAACTCCAAACACATAAGCTATATTAAGCAAACTATACATGATTTGTTCTTTTGCCATGAAAAGAATCTCTTAAAAACTGTTATCTGGGTGCGATTTGAAAATGAACAAGCCAACAGTGAGGCTGATGTCCCCCCCCCCCCACCGAAATCGTGAAATATATAGATGACACATATCAATTAATCGCACATTTATTTTTTTCAAAGTATCAAGCAATCAAACTATATTGTAAGTTTCTATCGGATTGTATCAAGGCTATCTTGTCCCAATGCATCGGCCAATGAAATTTCTTAGCTTTAGTTCGAAATGTTAATCATTGACTCAGTCAGGACATTCACCTGATGAACATCTACATCAACTTTAAAAATTCTAACTCAATAAAAAGTAGAGTTGTTATATTCCAAAGTGATCTGCCTAAGTAGAAAATTCTCACCATCACACTTAATCAAGGTAATGGCATCCATATTTGGAGTTTCGTCTCTCCCGCTTCGTTACAAAAAAATTATCGTGCCCCAAAGCATAAACCAATCAGATTGCTTATCTCTGCTTACCGTAAGCAGACAATGCTCATCTTCGAACTTCATCAAGGCCAATGAACGGCTACACCAAGTTTGAACATCCTACCTCAATCAGAAGGAGATTATTGGTTTCAAAGTCTCGACCAATCGAATTGCTTGTCGCTCATCTCGAGCAGAAAATGCCCATTTTCGAACTTAGTCAAGGTACCGATGTAATGAAACTATACACCAAGTTCCATCACTCTGGCTTAATTAGAACTAAAGTTATAGTGTTCCAAATCATCAACCAATCAAATTGCTTATCCTAAGAAGACAATGTTCATCATCGGACGAACGAACGAACCCATTTTAATAGTACCCCACTTTCTTCAAAAGGCGGGGGACCACAAGTATTCTTGGCTATAGGTCACAAGGATTTTAGGAAATGAGATGCATGTAACTCTGAAAGAAGTCATCTTAAACTATTGATTTCCATAGGATTGGGTGGGGGCATGGATTAAGGGCTGTCATCGGGTAACATGGTTTTAATTTCCAGGTTTTCAGGGTAGTCTTCCAACCTCGTAGGTTCTCTCCAGGTCATCCGGTTTCATTCCACGGGTGAAGTCCGCTACGATGGAGTAAATTATTTAGATAAATTGACCCATATATTACATGTAGTTCCAAAATGGCCTACATGTATTTTTGTTATCCTGAACTCTGGAATGGAAAGTCACAGTATTGAAAGTGATTGCTGAAACTGAATGCTAAATCAACTGTAGAGCCTTGTTCGTTCTCCCATTATCCACAAAAGAATAAACGTGGATCAACCTGCTATGATCATATATATCTTTTGTTTTTTGTTTCATGGCTGTAATTAATTATCATACATGACAGCAAATATCTTCAGCTATTTCCCAATATATTGTGTGGTTTAGTTGTCGAGTGTGGGGCATTAAGTAAGATATTGATATCGCACGAGTGTTATATACCTAAATGTACACCCATATGTTACACAATTTCTTGCACAAGACCATTAAACTATCCAGCACGTGCATTGCAATGAAATACGTCAAGGGGTCCAATTTTTAAACTAATATGAACAATGTACGCTTGGCACATTGCCCGTACAATTATTTGAAATAATGGTACTTCAACATCAAAGGATGATGATCAAGAAGTTGTGGTTGAAAATGCTGACTGATCGGGGCCAAATCAGTTTATAACATCTTGGACACCTTTTTAATGATCATAAAAGCTTTTCAGGTTGAAAGTAATAGAGGTTTAATTTGAACTTTAGTCAACAATTTGAAGGTCAGCATGTATGGTGCTGTTGCAAAATAATTGAGACTCATTTTCAATTATTTAACAATGTGAGTTTACAAGTAGCAACTATAAATGTCTTTTTTTTAAATCATAGTCATCATAAAAAAATAATTTCTTTTATAGAAAAACAAGAGAAATGATATTTTGGCCAAAGTTTCTTTCGCCGTTCCTGTGTTTCACAGCTTTGCACACAACATGCAATGTCAAGTAATTTGTTCTTTCTTTATACTTGTACCATATCATGTAGATATATGTACTGTTCAGTATTGGCACTGCTTGACTTGGCTGGTCCTTGACTTTTGCCATAAATGTAGTAAATTATGCTGCTTTCCAATTCTCGATTGAGGGTCAAACTGATTCAGTATGCCAGTTGTAGAACTGCCCCATTTGCCTGTATATATTGCATAGGAATAATATCCAACACTTTTGTGTTATTCTTTCTTGCTGGATCATGTCCCACTTTTCTTAATATTGAAATGAAATGGAGTTTTTGTTCCATTTTATGTGCTTTTTATACGCCCAAACATAGTATGGGCGTATATTGTTATCCGGTCCGTCTGTTCACATTAGCTTGTGCTCACTATACAGGCTAGTATTCTTAATGGATTCTTTTGGTATCCATTTTGTGTGTCAATATTATTATGGGAAAGATCCCTATTAGTGCAATTCGTGCTCACTTCACTCTGCCAGTCTTGGAATTTTTCAATTACTGTTTGCTCTTGTCGAGACCCCCTCCCCGGACGACTTGGCTAGACTGGCATTACGATCATGGGCATATTATGATGGCTATCGCTATGTTTCAGACTAACTTGCCATCCTAACCACTCAGCCACACCAGGCCTCGGCTTAATATTGAAGAAAAACATCATACTCCCATGCGATAAGAGACAAGTATATATGTTGTTCTACTGGTCAAAAGAAAGTACTACTGTTTTCACTTACTATATTTAATATCATCCTATCGTTCAGCCAATAATCATCAAACTAATATATATTTTCATATTCAGTTTTCAATTTAGTTAAACTATGGTCAAAGGTTTGTTGAAGAAACTGGAACAACTGATGGTGAGGGAATTGAGAGGCTGTGGAGCTATTTGAGGCGTTTTAAATCCTAACAAAAGAGATGTCATATGACAATAGGAGTGATCTTCTAACAGAATCTTTATTGCACCACTCTGATAAAGTCATTTCAAATATAGGTACCTTTCTGTCCTATTTCTTATATCAATTTTTTTTTGTTGTTACTATCACAATATATAGTTACGCAACTACTATTAAACATAAGCCGGATATGACGTCACCACAATCTGCTAATTAATAAAATCGTAATTGCCGGCGAACCAAAGGGCCACTTTTGATTTTCTGACGTTCTATGGGAAAATGTTAACCTCTATCAGCTATCAAATTATATAATTTTGCGACTGATTCCCTTTAATGGAAACAACAGCATTGACTTTTTTTGCAATTCAGTATGTAACATTTATTTTCTTGAAGGTAAAAGGCTTTTTGTAAAGCTTTCGAAAGCTGAGCAAGTTGTTCAAGATACACCATTAAAATCAAAAGGTAAATATTTATCTAATTACAAAAAAAAGAAGACTATACATGTATTACTATAGAATATAAACCACAAGACAACTAAATTGGTACCTGATATTTCTTGATTCTAATTGGAATGGTTTGTTTTCAGAGGAACAGGACATGGCATGTCGATTGTTGGAAGAGTGGGAAGCAAAAGATGTTGTTACTAGTAAGTCATTGTTATATTATTCAAACGCACGGAGGAGAAGTTGCATTCTGGAAGTGCTGCTTTATTTCTTAAAATTTGTGTTCATGGTGTGTACACTGTTATTGCTCTTGATTTTCAAAATCTTGTGGTCACTATACAAAACATAGTCCCTTATGGATTTCAATGAAACTTGCTATGGTTGTGTATATCAACAATACTAAAGAAGGTATAGCAATATTCCATGATACTTCTTGAAAATGGTATCGTGATATATTTTGCTACTAAGATTATTGTGATACATCCATTAGTATCCCACTCTTTTGGTTGGTATCAAGATATTAGCATGTCCTTGAACATCATGATTTTTCATGTTATATATATAGGCTCTATTTCAGAATTTTCAAAAGAATATATACAATCAATATGTTATCGTTATTTTGTTATATTGTATTGATATATTTACAGAAATAGATTTCACTGCCAATGAAAGATTCATTGAATGCATTCACAAAATAAAAGAAAAGAGGTAATATTCATTTAAAACAGTTTATGTGTGGTGTTGTTGATCTTTCAGATCTAATTCTATATATTTTATTAGTATGATGAAAATTGGGTGTTATCAAATTATTGGGGTTTTTTGGACTGATGACCCCAAATTGTCCTGGAAACTTATGTTGTGGATAAGAGAGTTGAATACCTAACCTCTTTGTAGACCTCTTCATACAGGAGGAAACTTGTACAGTATCATTTGTAATAATTATTTATATGATTAATAATTTTCAAGTATTGCAGTATACAAATATTTTATTTACAGACAACAATTGGTGCAATCAGAATTAGATGTGAGCATCAGAAACCAAAAAGAGATTGATATTGTTAGGTAGATGAATTAATATTGTTGATTTGTATTTTAAAATTCATCTGACAAAGTGTTAGGAGTATTTATGTGCAAGTAGGCTACATAAATATATACATTTTGGATACTATCTATGATTGAATATTATTGTGATCAATAAGAATTGGTTCCAGCTGTAGTCACGAATGAATGTGTTGTCTGGATCAATAGACATGCTTTGCTTTGCCTAATAACAGTGGAGTGATTTTTTTCTATAAAAACTACCTCTTTATATAATAATTGACTAATCAAACCTTATTGACTCATATGGTCAAAACACTTGTCTGTTAATATAGACGTGGAATATATTGTTATAACCCTCGTTTTTCTAGTTTGACAAAAGATTTGAAAAGAATTAGAGGTGTTGATGGACATCTTAAGACAAGGAGAAAACATGTCCTTCGAATGCTCTGACATCAGAAATCAACTAGATAGAATTTTCGACAAAAGAAAATTGTCCAGTCTCTTGAAACTGAAAACACATGCTGTTGAAAGACAATACATTGGTTCACTCATTAAGAAATATGCAGGTAGATTACATTTCTAACATAACTGGGTTTTACTTTGGTCTTCAAAGAAACACTCCCTCTTTTGGGGAGTTTATACCGCTTTTCAACCCTCCCTCCCACCAAACAATTGGCATCTACAGATTTTCAGGTCTACTTTTCATGTGATTTTTGGTCTTTTAGGTCAGTTTTGAGGCAAAAATTACAGTTTTTAAAACTGTTTTTCACCTTTTTTGACACCAATTGTTGATTTTGATGGGAGATCTCCCTTTTTTTTAATCACGGGGCAATCACATGTATGTTCTAATGTTATGAATATAGGTTATCCTTGAGATTGAGAATGGCTTATTAGAAATTCAACCGCATATTTTTTGGATGTTTAAGTGTATGAGACAAAAAAATATGATTTTTATTATCGGAACTAAATAACTAACAATTCTGTTGTATTTTTTCTAGATGGTCAAGCTCTTGGTGTAAGATTGGGGAAACAGTTCTCCAAGAATTTTGTGAAGATGGAACGAGAACATGAAATTCTTAACAGCCATTCCAAAGTTCTGTATACCTTCAATAACATTTCATCTCCAGCCTCAGAGTTGTATGAAGACTTGAATAAATCATCTCTCAACGACTGTCAACAATTGAAAGCTCAATCCTTTGCTGCCTTTAAACATGCCAAGTTTGAAATTGAAAGTTCAAAACAAGAAATAGTTCAAAATATCATCGAGGACTTTCGCAGTATTATTTCAAAATAATTAACAAAATATATGAAATTTTATGTAACTCAAAGCCATGTTTTGATTCCATTGGAATCAGTATTGATGCAATGCTGTCTGATCACAGAAAAATCGTTAATCAAGGACAGAGCTTCATTAGCCCAATACCTAATGATAAAATTCTTGAGGAAATTGAATTTTCAACCCAAATTGAAGATTGTATCGAGGATTTAAATGAAGGATCTGACGATGATGAGGATAATTTATAGAGCATTGTTTGTACATTTGAAATATCCTCATTAGTGTTTTTACATCTAGATAGTGACTATTATATTAGTGTTTATAAATCTAGATATTGACTATTATATTAGTGTTTATAATATTAGTGTTCATATATCTAGATAGTGACTATAATGTTAGTGTTTATAAATCTAGATAGTGACTATAATGTTAGTGTTTATATATCTAGATAGTGACTATAATATTAGTGTTTATAAATCTAGATAGTGACTATAATATTAGTGTTTATTAAACTATATAGATAGTGACTATAATATTAGTGTTGTTACATCTAGATAGTGACTATAATATTAGTGTTTATATGTCTAGATAGTTTATATCTAGATAGTGACTATAATATTAGTGTTTATAAATCTAGATAGTAACTATAATATTAGTGTTTATAAATCTAGATAGTGACAATAATATTAGTGTTTATAAATCTAGATAGTGACTATAATATTAGTGTTTTGGATTCGAAACCACCCAGTTGACTCAATGACAGCGCGCACGTGCTAACCATACACCCCCCTCCATCTGCTAAATATTTCAGTGGTTATGGATAAATGGTATATAAAAAAAAAGACAAACATTTGCCATTATTTGGAAGTGTTATTTATTTCATAAATTTGTTTCAGGGGTTGTACGGAAAAATCCCATAACAAGGTATGCAACAGATTTAGAAATAAATGAATGTATAAAACATTGGCTGTGTTATGCTCCAGAGAGAATAAAGAACGGTATTTTGTAAATATGTAATTTGTCATACATTTTATCTGTATATGTATTTTGTAATCATGTTGTAATGTTGGTAATTTTTAAAACTACCTATGATGGCTTGGATTCAATCATATTTAAAACCAGCCCATCGGTTAAACTTCTGCCTGGATTTTCAAGTCTTTGTATATATTATGGATTCACTTTAATTTATTTTCATATTTTAATTTTGGGATGGGGGGTCACGTTGGTAAGACACTTGCTTGCTAGCCTGGAGGTCGAGGTCCCAGCATTGGCCGAGAACGTTCACCCAGATGCAGTACTGAGGGCCTGGTAAGGACAGCTGTCTGTCTAGGCGTAGGGGTATTTAGCTGTTGGAGGAAACCGGAGAAAGCCCATGAGGTTGGACAATCGACCCTACTCCTTGCCACGTACATCTGGGAATTTGAAACCACGCCAGCTGACTCAATGGCAGGCCGTATGACACAGGGCGCGCACGCTAACCATTCGTCCACCCCCTTACTGATATTAGTGTTATAAACTATTTTAAATTTCGTAAATCCAAACACAGCTCATGCTGGGTCCACGGTACATTTTGCTCCTTTCAGACAACTTAATTGAATCGTATCATTTTTTGAACAGATCAAACCACCTGAAAAATCTAAATCAGTGACAGTATAAAACAAAGGCAAAAACATGGCGAGAGAGACTAAAGCGGGGCTTATGTCGACTTTGCAAACCAAAGTAACTAGTTGCAGTCAGTTGCAAGAGTGCTTAAGGGGGGCTTATGTCGACTTTGTAACCCAAAGCAACTAGTTGCAAGAGTGCTTATGTCGATCATATCAGCAACTGGGAGCAACTGAATTCGGAGCGCTTATGTCGACTTGGAACTGATCTAGCAATCACACTTAACACGTGACTGTTAATTTATTCATCACGTGATAAACAAAATGGCCAATAAATGGCTCAACACGCAGCAGTTATAAAAATTCTTGATCGACATTCGGATAATACAGTAAAAGCTATTGAGGATTTTTTTTTCTAAGAGATGACAACAGTTCAATGCGTCCTGGAAATAAGACACAACGACACAAGCCAAACAAAAGATTCATAAAAGTCTTTTGTGTGATGCAAGGCAGAATCTACAAATACAATAACTCATGTCAAACGAAAGATTCATTAACGTCTTTTGTGTGATACAAGGCAGACTCAACATCATAAGTTTATCTACAAAAATCCACCAAATGAAATGTTCATAGATATTCATTTGTCGCCAAAAACCATTTTTGGTTGTAAAACCAACATTGCGGATAGAAAAATTTACAAATGCCGCACACATGAAATATCCAACTTAAGACTGTATAGTATGAAGATAATCACAGAAAGAGATCCCGAGAAAGTTCACTCTTTGACATTTGCTGCTCTGTCAAATGATATGAATATGTATGCGTGCAACTCGTGGCTGAAGTAAGAAACATATAACCGGGCCAATACAACTTGGTGGTTCTTACTTGGTTTTATTTTATTTGAATGGGGATTTGTTGGCCATGACTACAAATACCACACCAAGGGCGTTTTATAGCTTCCTTGCAAAAAAAAATCAAAGAAGTTGAAAAAATAAAACGGGAGTATAATGTATAAACCGACGAGAAATACGAAAATGTACCTTAGTTAGCGGGGGGGGGGGGCTAAAGGTAGACAAAAGGGCCCCTCTGAAAACGGGATTGGGCCTCCCAGTCTGAGTCAATCGTTTTCTATACACTGTTGCTGACGAATCCACTATTGAATGAGAATACAGTCTTTGCATTGGCATGAAAATCATCAATCAAGAAATCATCTTTTCTGAAAATCTACTGTGATAGTGTGGAACTTTGGTGTTTTAATTGTATAATAGGTTTTAGTCTACACTGCACTACACTGACAGCAGCTTAATAAATAATAGCAAACTTTCATCTGATTTTTAAACCCTTATATTCACAGTCACTGGATGTTCGTTCGGCTTCTGGACAGGTCTTGGTAAGAACATCAGTGACTATCACCTCATCGTTATATTGGATACTTTTCCTAACAAACCCAACTTCCTGGGTTACATACAGGTGTAACACTCAGAATCAGTTTAACTTGGGATTTTGAATGTGCAAGATGCTTAAGATTATCTTCTAGATCTTAAACGTTGTGTTTTCTGCATCAAAGTTAATAAGTTGTTTCAGTTCCTGAAGATATTTTTGTTCAAATCTTCATTGATCGAATTAAAGATATGTGTATTTGTATATCACTGGGGGTGTGGTGAATGTAAGATGTGTAAATTAGTTTTATTTCATATACTATTCAAAAAAAGTAGGGGATATTTGATTTTTAAGTGTTATTAAAGTCACCTAATGAAACTGACGAAGAAACAAATGACAAAATGAAATGAAGTTCACATTCATCGATTTATTCCAAAAGATCGTTGGACTAAGTAAGGCACAGACTGACCATTATAAGGGTAAAATGATACCCGGAGTCAAACAGCAAAGTTACCACAGCATCACAACAAAGTCAGTAACGGGTAAATCCTCCTCTGTTTGCCAAACAAGCATTGATCCGACGTGGCATACTCCTAATGAGACGTCTAAGGTCATTTTGGTCCAGATTGTCCCATTCCTGTTGCAACGCAGCAGCAAGTTCTTGGACATTGGCAGGACGTTGTTGACGTTGACGTAACCTCTGTCCAAGCATGTCCCAGACATGCTCGATGGGGGAGAGGTCGGGACTCAGTGCTGGCCAAGGTAATGTGGTGATGTTCTGTTGTTGGAGGTAACCTGTAACGATCCTGGCCCTGTGACATCTTGCGTTGTCATCCTGGAAGATGAAACGGCGGCCATGACGTCGTGCAAACGGCACAACATGGACTGCCAAGATGTTGTTCCGGTAGTACTGGCCTGTAACACGCCCTGCAACAACATGTAAAGCCGTTCTTCCAGCAACAGTGATGCCCCCCCACCACACCATAACAGAACCACCCCCAAATCGATCATGTCTGATGACGTTAACGTCTTGGAAGCGCTCGTTTCGACGACGCCACACCCTGCTACGTCTGTCCAAAAAATCAACAGTGAACCTTGACTCATCTGAAAACATCACATTGCTCCAGCGTCGATTATCCCAGTGTTGACGATCCCTACACCAACGACGTCTTGCCTGAATGTGATGATCTCTCAAACAAGGGATCACGCGAGGACGTCGGGCGCGAAGGTGACCCCTATGCAGTCGATTCCGAATCGTCTGGCCACTCACTCTCACACCAGTGTCTGTTTGAAGACGAGCGCTGATCTGATTTGCTGTGATGACACGATTTCTCAAGGCCAAGGTACGGATAAATCGATCCTGGGCTTGAGTTGTCGACCTGAGCGTGGTCTGTCCTGTACAGATTGTGTATCACGGTATCTGGACCATAGCCTGCTTATGACAGACTGAGAAACATTCATCGTCCGCGCCACAACCGCCTGTGCTGTGCCGATCTGTAGCATGCCAAGGGCACGTAACCTTTCATTTTGGGTAAGCCGACGCATATCAAAATTTGTTTTCTTGTCACTAAAACAATTAAACTGATGTTTCCACCCTGGAATTCAATGCCACAATGACTGTAACATTCAAAGTCAGAGTCGTGCAAATCTTGGGTTGGACCCCCATGATGATCCCAAGCATCACCTGCATTCCATGCGGTAGCTATTGCTGCGTTTGGGCGTCACATGTAACTGGAAATGTTTCTTCTGTTAGGTTCTATATAGTGACTTTTTTCGTAGTCATTTGCATATTTTAGTATTATGCCCCCAAAATCAAATATCCCCTACTTTTTTTGAATAGTATATATTATTCTTTACATACACAGTAAAATACATTTATACATATTCCACAGCTCTTAAGCATTAAGATTTAGTAATTAAGTTTAGGTTTAACATAAAGAATCATATAATCATTTGTTTATACAGAAAATCTTCTAGCTGTTCATGATATAAGCATATGATAGTGTTGTTTCAACACGGGAGATCTCTTTCAGGGTATGTTATTTTATATAGGTATCTTATAATTAGAGATACGATAGAAATTATTACTGTAAAGATATGAGTCAGTATAGAATTATATATATATATATATATATATTCTAATAATATAATACAGTGTAATGTTTTTATTTTAAAGTGTATTATATGTATTATAAATTAAATGTCATTGATATTAATTCTATGTATGTATATTTTTACAGGGTTTTTTTAAATAAAGATTTAAACGACCTCGTCTTTTGGTTTGAATTAGACCCGGTTACACTACTAATACGTTATTCACAGGAAAGAGTTGGATAGGTCGCCCAGTGTGGACTGGCTTGGTGGTGCGATCATGTCTTGGCTGAATAGATTTCCAGGGTGAGCGTTGCTTCTCCGCCTTTGCGCGGATAAAAAAAAACACTTTTGTTCAACTATGGGGCAAGATCGCATAGGTGCACTGACCTTATTGTGCATTGAAGCTAATCGTCTGGACTCGATTAATTTGGATGAGATCATCAAAACCTTCGCGAGCCGCAATGCTAGAAAGGAGCATATCGTGTAACTGGAAGATGTAACGTCCTTGAACTTTCTTTAAATATTATTTGAAATATTCCATTAATTATTATTTGATTGAGCTCCCGGTACGAACAAGTTCTTTGTTTTGCATTCAGGCTCCAAAAGAGTATCGAATAAAGCCCTGGCCTTCAAATTAAACCGGCCTCGGGTCAGAATGCACCAAAATGTTTTCTATAATTAGCAACATTTGTCGACCTCTGGTGACCGGGAACAGACATCGCGAACCCGGCGCAAAAGAAGGCCCGCGAAATAGTTTAGCCTCCGCTGTACCACACAACATTTAAAATAGAAACAACGAAGAAAACCATTAATGTTAAAGCTGAAGGACCTTGCAGATATATTTCAAGAAGATTTAGGCAGAAAACTTGCACATTATGTGTTCAGGGTTCGACATCAATTTGACTAACTTCACTAGAAAAAAAAACCCAAGCCTAGGAAATAATGAAATGATACTTCGCATTGACTTCAGTGAAAAGTATTCACGTGAATTTTACAGTCAAATCCAAAGTGTTCATTTTGGAGCGTCTAATTCTCGGGTGACTCTCCTTACTGGTGGTATGCTGTACACGGATTGTAGGCGGCCTGATGCTTCAGCAGTTTGGAAATGAAATGAAATGGGGTTTAACGTCCCACTCTTCTGCACCTTACCTGGGCTAATGGAAGACGGTCAGCAGTTAGGACACAAATGTATTCACCACATTTCCAAAATCATCCAGTAATAGACACAGTTTATTTCAGATGGACCAACAACACAATATTAGTGTTGAAACAATTCTACTTGTTATCAACTTTTCCTTTTGTATGAGGTATGAAGCATATCATGGCAAAGGGGTGGCGTTGGCGGTGCCCTGAAAAGAATGGCGGCAGGTCGTCTTGTTGCAGAAGGTAATGATCTTGTAAATGTTGTTTTAAAACACAAACAAAAAAAATTATATTTCCTGTTAATCTAAAACCAATCTGTGGTGCCATGCCTTTTCACCAACTAAATAGCAGTGATAGAAGCAAAGTGCACTGTAAACGTCTTAAGCTTGGCGCAGACGGTCAACTTTTCGTCGCTTGTTGCTGCAATAGGCAACTACTGGCAACTCGAGGTCTCCCGTGTGCGCTGACTGACAACGAGAAGCAATTTTTCCCCGGATGTTTCCGGAATGCCGATATCACGTGATCATTCAAAATGGCGCCGTACATACAACAACAGTTGTTAGCTGTTCCGACGCCGCCATCTTGAAGTATCATATGACAGTAGAGGGCTCGCTGATTGGACAGTTAAACCAGTTGCATGTTGCCTGTTGTCGCCTACCGCCGCAGACGAGCAATTTTGAAGCAACAGATGAACAATTTCTCGGTGACGAGCGATTTTCTGTTGTCGAATATCAAACATGTTTGATATTTGGCAACGGGAAGCAACTCGGAGCAACAGCAGGCAACTATTGTTGCCCGTTGGCGCAGACGAGCGATTTTTTCTTTCAACGACCAGCGATTTCACTGTTGCCTGAAAGTTGCTCGAAAAAGTTGCCCGTCTGCGCATGGCTTTAGCTGTTTCTGCAATGATGGGCGCCCATGCCTTTACTTTAAACCATTATTTCATCATTTTTCGGAGAGGAGTAGAAAAGATCTGAACGACAATGTTACATGTATAAGACCAAGTAATAAGTGTTGTGTGATTACTGAAGCCAATGACAATGTACCAGAACTTACATTGCAACCAGTATATGTCTTTGATGGGGATCTTATTAGTAAATATTTTATAGTTCTCTTCCTTCTGACCCGATGACGAATTTCTCGGTGATCAAATCTGGGGGAAGGGGGGCAACCTAGCTGAAAAGCTAGCCACTGGGTTCCCAATTGTCCCACCCAAAAGCTATGACAGACTAGCCAATTTACTAATCACACTAAACTTATTGCAAATGTTCTGCTGTCCAAATGTACCAAGAGTCACCGATGCCAGACATTTTCAGTGGTGGAATACCCCCGCCAGACGCTCCTAATTGCCCCATCTCAAAAATTAAGCTGGACTAGCACATTTACTAACCGCATAACAATTGTTGTATAATGTCCAGCATATTCACATGTATTACAGGGGTGCGTTGAGATACTCATGGGGTTAAAAAAAAGTTAACCGAGTAATGTTTATATATTTTTGAAGGAGACGTGTGGCTTCAAAAATTAGTATAAAAATGGCCCCTTTCCTAGAAACAAATAAAATTTCAAAATAGGGAAATTCGGCGACAAAATCACGAAATTCGATTACGTTACCAATCATGCCTTTCAAATCGTTGCAATAAACAACTACTCTTTCTACTTTCCCGCTGTGGAGGATAAATCTAACATCAACGTAGTACATGAAAGAAATACTTCAAGATCTTTCCCAGATTCTGTTAAATTCGGCATAACTCCAGAACTCACTGATTTTCGTCTTTGCCATGTACGAATAAAACCCATTGCCTTCTCGGTTTGCTTCAGACTAAGGACGAAGGTACTCTGAAATCGTGCAATTTCTTCGATAGAGACTCTAAAATAGTAAAAAGGGCTTTGGATGTACTGGTTTTTGTGGCTTTGGAATTTTTATGTCCGTGCCTCTTGTCCCGACTTCAATACTGGATCCTGGACAATTTGCTGCTCTTTCTTTTATTAGGTCTGAGGCTATGAAGTCACTAGCACCGGGGTACTTGTTGAACTTTTTCTACGATATTTTCCCGTGAATCAGCTACATTACAGGGTTTGGATGCGGAATCCCCCTTCCCAAAGTTTGAAAGCAGCGCTTGCAAACGGAAATCGGTCGATGGGACAAGCGCTGCCTTGGTGTGGGGGGCGACGCAGGTGGAAAGGTGCTGATTTATTTGTGGCCTTCCCGAGCCCTGCGGTGATAGGATTGTCTCTCGCAACTTCACAAATTGCACAATTACAAATTCTGGACGGCATTGGGTAAGATCTGGTACCCATGGGAGGCAACACAATTTGAGAGAAGTCAAAAGGCTCTGGTAGATCGTCGATATTGCTCTTCCCCTTTTCAATTTTCATGAGTAAAATTCGACATTGTCCACATATGGGCGATATAGTATTTATTGATGCGATCCAATGTTTTGTCTCCTACATTATTTGACATACTCGAACCTTTTCGAAAACACGCCATACATACTTTGTAAGTATTTTCTTTGTGTAATAGCGCATATTTCGACATACCTGACAGTAGTCATAAAAAATTAAACCGTTGGGTTTGTTATTAACGTAATACCGTAAAGAATTATGTATAAGTTGGGCCAGTCAGAAAACTTTTGTGATACTTACGCAAGCCAGGAAACTTTCATATTAATCTGCACTATGTCAACAACTATTATTCTGAATCCCAAAAATCGGGCTAGACGCTGAAGGTCCTGATAAAGCTTCGAAAATTCAAGGAATCGATTATATGAATTCCTATTTTAATATATGGCTTGTAAGTACCCGGTAGATCATATTGATTTTTGGGCAAATAAAATCGTTTATGAAATGGACTCTGTGTTGTCTTTATAAAATTTTACATTTTTAACCATTATCCGATTTAATAGAAAAGGGCTCATTCGATTGTTTTATGTATACCATTTTTTGAAGCCACCCATGTCTCCTCTAAGAATATAAAAACACTACTATGTGAATTTTTTGTAACAGTATGAGTATCTCAACGCACACGTGATTACTAATGACCACCTCCAGAAGGTTTCAGTGGTAGGCTAACTCAGCCAGAAGTCCTGATGCTGATGTATGAGGAAGAACCGCTGCCAGGCATGGAGGAGATCGTCAACAACCTTACATCCACAAAGGCGCTTCATTCCAAGATATCTTCTTAATGGAGGCCTTAAGGCACGGTTAATCGTCTTGGCATCAATGTAAACAAACTGGTGATCACATTATTGTCAAGGGACCATCCATATATTATATATCTGGTTTAGTTAAAATGTATTCATTCACACCACATCCCATTTCAGAAAGGTTATTTTGTGTTAGTTTGAAAATACAGATAGCCATGGACGAAGATATATTACCTCATTAATTTTCCCAGTCATTTGCATAACTATCTAGTATCGTGCTTCATCGGTATCTCGACACATGCTCTGTGCGTAAATTCGGCAGATTAAATCGAACGCAACGGTAACATTGATGTACCTCCGGCTGTTCCTCATCCAACAATCCATAATGATGACCTTCACAGATACTAAGGCGTCTGGCGGGGATACCCCACCACTGAAAATGTCTGCTCAAGTGCCAAAACATTAATCATAAGAGTTCAGAGAAGAAAGAAACTTACCCCTTGTCTCCCATTCCAGTTGTAGGAGAAACGAAATTGTTGGGTTTGATATATATAATCTCATAATTAATGCCAGGAACTGTGTCATATCACATGATATATTATCTTTTAGCATTGTATATATATATATATATAATCTCATTAAAGTTTACAAATAAGCAGTTATGTGTATACGATGTAACTTGATCCTTCATTTATCTTTATTAAAATAGCATTATGCAAGAACAAAATCTGCTTATTACAGGTCTTTCTTTAGGCCTGAGATGTTATCTAAATAATCAAATAGACATTAATTAACATATCCAGACCATAATAAACTCTTTATGTCAAGGCTAGCCTTCGATGTTGGCGGATTAAATTCTTATATGCCGCTTAATGGCCGTTGATAATTAAATCAATCAAGTGGATAATCGAGACTATGCTGTTTATATTAATGATGACCGAAGCTATGTGAATATTTCAAACGCTTTTTTCTTGGCTAATAGTAGATCAATTTGACTGAAATTTTCAGCAAATTATCTTTACACTATCTAGTTTTTAACTATTATAGTGAGAACTGCCATCTCTTTATCTTATCTCCCATAATGTAACTTTAAGCTAGGGTTGCATGATTGTTACTTATGGTTTCTCTTATTATTACTGTTTAATGTATCTATATATAACATTGTCACAATTTTCCTCATTTGTAATTTGTATGCTTGATAACGACCAGTGAGTTCTTGTCGAAACGTCGTGTGTGTATAATAATATAGTAATTGTTATCCATAGAACTGTGTGTTGTGTTATGATTCGTTGTCCTCTTTACGGGCAATAAAGAACA
Source organism: Patella ulyssiponensis (assembly GCA_963678685.1). Lineage (NCBI taxonomy): Eukaryota > Metazoa > Mollusca > Gastropoda > Patellidae > Patella > Patella ulyssiponensis. The sequence goes on along the minus strand of OY783226.1, from coordinate 26,267,661 downwards.
AACAGCTTGTACACCAATTTCACACGAGTTCATCAGGAAGGACATCGTCCTTTGCTGGCTCCCCAGTCATGTTGATATTAAAGGGAACGATCAAGCCGACTTAGCTGCCAAGTCTGCTTTAGATCTTCCCACATCACAATTTGTATTACCATATTCTGATTTCAAATCTTCAATAAATCTTTTTATTTATGGCTGCTGGCAACGGTCTTGGGATCTTGCAAGCACAAACAAACTTCATCACATAAAGCCTCTCTTAAGAGACTGGCCCAACTCCTATAGAATTAACAGGAAGTTGTTTTGTGTCGCTCTCGCATTGGTCATACATTTTTAACTCATATTTTCGTTTTAAAGCGAGTGCCTCAACCAGAATGTGAATACTGTCATGTTCCTTTGACAGTTAAGGACATTTTGATTGAGTGCAAGCATTTCAAGGATATTAGACAGAATTTTTACCGTTGCCATTCATTACATCACTTGTTTGCCCAACCGGGTTTATATGGTAGAGTGTTAGACTTTTTAAAAGAGACAGGATTTTATCATAAATTTTAATTATATATATATTTCATTTCATTTTTGTATTTAATATTTATATGCATAAAAGTTATATTTTATTTTACTAACTGTGATATTGTTTTTATATATGCATATAATGTTTTTCTGTGATATATTTTAGCCTGTCTCGTAATACTCACCATATGTTTTGCGCACCATAGCCCGGTTGAAGCTGACGTGCCATTAAACAACATCTCTTTTCATTTTCATTTCATTTGTTCTCAGTTGTCATTGTTCTTCGTTCGGAGCGCTAGCGGGAGGGCCAGTTAGAGACATTCTGCGGGTGTTCACCACTACTGACCGTCTGGTAGTGATCCTTCCGGATACATCATCATGTGCCGAGCATTTTGCATCATGTTCGTGTGGTCAGTACATGGGCTAATTTAGCTGAGGGTTGTTGGGGGGAGGGGTCTGGCGTGGTTACCTCCCCACCGAAATAATCTGGCGACTATTATGTGGTTAGGAAATGAGCTAGTCTAGCTTAGATTATTTTCAGGGATGCGGCAATTAGGTATGTCTTGCAGGGGTAACCACACCAAAGATTGAATGTCTGACGATGGTCAGTCTTGGTACATGTGGATATGCTGAACATTTTGCAACAAATTTTATGCGGTTAATAAATGAGCTTGTCCAGTTTAACTTTTGGGTGGGGCAATTGGTCGACCCTGACGGGGATAATCCACCTCTGAAAATGTCTGACATCGATGATTCTCAATGCATGTGGATATTCTGAACAGTTTGGAACAAGTTTCACGCGGTAATGAGCTAATGTAGCTTAGACTTTGGGGTGGGACAAGTGTGGACGTCTGGCGAGGGTTCCCCACCACTGAAAATGTCTGGTGCCGGTGATTCTTGATAAATGTGAATATGCTGAACATTTTGCAACAAGTTCATGCGGTTGGTAAATGAGCTTATCTAGCTTAGATTTTGGACGTCTGACGGGGGTACTCCACCACTGAAAAATGTCTGGCATCGGTGTCCTTGATACATGTGGATATGACAGACATCTTGCATCAAATTTCACGTGGATAGTAAATGCGCTAGTACAGCTTAGCTTTCGGGGTGGGTCAATTAGGGGCGCCTGGCAGGGGTACCCCACTGTCTGGCATCAGTGATTCTTGATACATGTAGACATGCTGAACATTTGGCAACAAGTTTCGTGTGGTTAGTAAAAAAACTAGTCTTAGTTTTAGGGTACGTGATTTTTTTATGCGCCCATTTTTGTCATGTGGACGTGTTATGCCGTCGCCCCTGTCCTTCTGGACGTCCGTCCGTCCACAATTTGATTGTGGACACTCTACGGGTAACCATATTTATCCAATTTTAACGAACCTTGAATATATAGCATACGCCATACAATCTGCTATGAGGGAAATTTTGCCCGGGCAGCGGCACTGTGGCCTATTTTTATGTCAAATTTCAACTGACAAAGGATCTTTCACGTGCACGGGGCCTCGGTTTTTCGTCCGATCCCAACGACTGGACAACTGTCCTTGTCAGGCCCTCCGTCCTGACGCAATGTGCATATTTCGTCCTTATTAAATGCTCGTAAAGTCCACGCTAGGTATGTTCTAAAGTGTAGAGACTAAAAGAATAAACACCATTGGTCATGCGTATTGGTAAGATGCAGATGGCGTTTTCTGTTCTAGACATTGTTGAATAAAATGGTTGTCATGCAAGATAACCCACAACTATAAATGGCGATTTTTCGTACAACCAGGTGCCATGATACAGGTCATTCGTGTACACAAGCTAAAAACGCGCATTTTCGCACAATCAGGTGCAAAATTCATGGAAGTTACGGTCCGATATGTGCGAATATCGAAAGGAACCGTGCTCTTTTGGATAAATTCGGTATCCCAGGTGTACTCATTCCGTTCTACTCCACTATACCCCGGGTTAATCCATACGGTTTCCAAATTATCTGCCCTGGCCTAGTTTGTAGGTGAGGTCTACAAACCAATCACAAAACAATTTACAAACATGTCGTTTCGCCTACGATTTTATAAGAGTAAATAACCATATTCATGTCCATTTACTGAATGATTTATGTAAATATTGTATATATATTTGTCCCCCGCCTTTCGAAGAAAGTAGGACACTATTAAAATGGGTCCGTCCGTCTGTCTGTCCGTCACACTATTTGGGACACAATAAATCTCCTCCTAATTGAGCTAGAATGTTCAAACTTGGTGTAGGTGTTTATCAGGTCGATACCTTGATTGGGTTCGAAGGTGAACATTTTCTGCTTAGGGTAAGCGGAGATAAGCTATTTGATAGGTTGATGCTTGGGGACAAGATAACTTAAGTTCTAATTAAGTGAGAGTGATGAAACTTGGTGTATAGTTTCATTACATCGGTACCTTGCCTAAGTTCGAAAATGAGTATTTTCTGTTCAGAGTAAGCAGAGCGATAAGCAATTTGAATGGCGGAAACTTTAAAACACAATAACGCGCCTTCTAATTGAGTTAAAATATTCAAACTTGGTGTATGTGCTTATAAGGTCAATGCCTTGATGGAATTCGAAGATCAGCATTTTCTGCGTAGAGTAATTTGATTGATTTATGCTTTGGGACGCAATAACTTTAGTTCTAATTAAGTGAGAGTGATGAAACGTGGTGTATAGTTTCATTACATCAATACCTTGACTAAGTTCGATAATGGCCATTTTCTGCTTAGGGTAAGCATAGCGATAAGCAATCTGATTGAAACTTTGGAACACAATAACTCTCCTTCTAACTGAGCTAGAATGTTCATACTTGGTGTTGGCGTTCATTAAGTGAATGCCTTGATGGAGTTCGATGATGATCACTTTCTGCGTACAGTAAGCAGAAATAGGCAACCTGGTTGGTTGATGCTTTGGGGCACGGTAACTTTGGTTATAATGAAGTGAGAGCGATGAAACTCAGAATATAGATTCATTATATCATTACCTTGACTAAGTTTGTTTGTGAGAATTTTCTGCTTAGGCCAAGTAGCGATAAGTAATTTGATGGGTCAAGACTTTGGACAATAAGAATTCTTGCTTTTAACTAAGGTAGAATGATTAAACTAATGTAGGTGTTCATTAGGTGAATGTCTTGACTGAGTTCAAAGATTAACATTTCAAGCTGAACCTCAGAGCTAATCAATATCATTGGTCGATGCTTTGGGACAAGATAATCTTGATTCTATCTGATAGAGAGTGATGAAATTTAGTGTATATTTTGATATCTCCATACTGTTGAAAAAAATAAATGTGCGATTAATTAATATGTGTCATCTATTTATTTTGGGGTTTCGGCCATGGACATCAGCCTCACTGTTCGCTTGTTAATTTTATAATTAATTGTAACATCAAAATCTGTAGTATGTTTCGCCGATTTCAAATATGTTCGACTTTTGTTATTATTATTACTATTCGTTCTTTGTCTGAAATGTTTCATTCTGTTATGTTTACTATTATTGGCCACAGAACACTAAATATTTCTCCATAGACTTTAATGTTAATTCTTGTCACTTAGACCGGTTGTAACTTTTTCCCAAATTTTCGTTGGGCAGAACGCTTATGTTTATTATTATTGGCCACATAACACTAAATATTTCTCCATTGGCTTTAATGTTAATTCTCGTCACTTAGACCGGTTGTAACTTTTTCCCAAATTTTCGTTGGGCAGAACGCTTTTTGCCACAGACAGAGCAACATGTGCCAAGCTCTTGACCAAAAGCATATATGAGGTTCTTCGTGAAAAACTTGAGATACACAAACTGGAACTTAGTGGAAGTAGAGACATGTAAACATGCTATTTTAGGTCCTACATTTCAAGCTCAGTATCCTTCCGCCTCAAAATCATGAATATTCACCAAAAACTGGCAGAAAATGAATTTTCAAACCCTTTCCTTCGATTCTACACCAAACAGCCAACAGTGTTTTGGCAACACACCGGTGAAAGAAAATCAAAATTAAAGAATAACTGCAAAAATGATGGTCCTTTTAGTATACATGCTGCTTTATATACAGCGGTACATCTCAGGTCCATGGGCCTTTTGTGCTAAAATTTAAAAATCTTTCTTATTAAAGGCAATATTTGAGTTTTGTGGAAAAAATTAGACGAGTTACAGACAAATTACACAGAAAACACTCAAAATCTAGAATTTTTTTCAAAAGTACATTTTTACACTGTCATGTCATGAAAAATGTACAAAAATTACATGCAGAATCTTTAAAACCCCCCAATAATATTCCACTTTTTAGATAGCCAGACTGGCAAGTAATATATACTATTCAAAAAAAGTAGGGGATATTTGATTTTTAAGTGTTATTAAAGTCACCTAATGAAACTGACGAAGAAACAAATGACAAAATGAAATGAAGTTCACATTCATCGATTTATTCCAAATGATCGTTAGACTAAGTAAGGCACAGACTGACCATTATAAGGGTAAAATGATACCCGGGGTCAAACAGCAAAGTTACCACAGCATCACAACAAAGCCAGTAACGGGTAAATCCTCCTCTGTTTGCCAAACAAGCATTGATCCGACGTGGCATACTCCTAATGAGACGTCTAAGGTCATTTTGGTCCAGATTGTCCCATTCCTGTTGCAACGCAGCAGCAAGTTCTTGGACATTGGCAGGACGTTGTTGACGTTGACGTAACCTGTGTCCAAGCATGTCCCAGACATACTCGATGGGGGAGAGGTCGGGACTCAGTGCTGGCCAAGGTAATGTGCTGATGTTCTGTTGTTGGAGGTAACCTGTAACGATCCTGGCCCTGTGACATCTTGCGTTGTTATCCTGGAAGATGAAACGGCGGCCATGACGTCGTGCGAACGGCACAACATGGACTGCCAAGATGTTGTCCCGGTAGTACTGGCCTGTAACACGCCCTGCAACAACATGTAAAGCCGTTCTTCCAGCAACAGTGATTCCTCCCCACACCATAACAGAACCACCCCCAAATCGATCATGTCTGATGACGTTAACGTCTTGGAAGCGCTCGTTTCGACGACGCATCACCCTCCTACGTCTGTCCAAAAAATCAACAGTGAACCTTGACTCATCTGAAAACATCACATTGCTCCAGCGTCGATTATCCCAGTGTTGACGATCCCTACACCAACGACGTTTTGCCTGAATGTGATGATCTCTCAAACAAGGGATCACGCGAGGACGTCGGGCGCGAAGGTGACCCCTATGCAGTCGATTCCGAATCGTCTGGCCACTCACTCTCACACCAGTGTCTGTTTGAAGACGAGCGCTGATCTGATTTGCTGTGATGACACGATTTCTCAAGGCCAAGGTACGGATAAATCGATCCTGGGCTTGAGTTGTCGCCCTTGGTCGACCTGAGCGTGGTCTGTCCTGTACAGATTGAGTATCACGGTATCTGGACCATAGCCTGCTTATGACTGACTGAGAAACATTCATCGTCCGCGCCACAACCGCCTGTGTTGTGCCGATCTGTAGCATGCCAAGGGCACGTAACCTTTCATTTTGGGTAAGCCGACGCATATCAAAATTTGTTTTCTGGTCACTAAAACAATTAAACTGATGTTTCCACCCTGGAATTCAATGCCACAATGACTGTAACATTCAAAGTCAGAGTCGTGCAAATCTTGGGTTGGACCCCCATGATGATCCCAAGCATCACCTGCATTCCATGCGGTAGCTATTGGTGCGTTTGGGCGTCACATGTAACTGGAAATGTTTCTTCTGTTAGGTTCTATAGTGACTTTTTTCGTAGTCATTTGCATATTTTAGTATTATGCCCCCAAAATCAAATATCCCCTACTTTTTTTGAATAGTATATTTTTAGAAACCCTGGACAATATGCAAACAGGAAAATCACAAACCAGATGCATTGATTGTAATATTAGAGATCACTACAGAAACATGTATCCCCGCCCCCTAAATATGTCACTGACTGAATCAATCTAACCGTTGGTTGCAGAACTAACATTATCAGAGGAATCTGTCGAACAGCTATGTTTTACCATCCCTGGATAACATATGTACATATAAACTAAAATAACTGCAATAAATTTGAATTATGTTTTAAAATAGGCCTCGATGTTTGAAAAAAATGCAATATTTAGTCTGGTCACCCCTCTCCAACTAAAGGGTCACAGAATACACATTTTTCAAAAATTTGGGAATTATTCAATGTTTACAACATCTCAAATCTCAGAGGCATCATACAAATTTTTATTGCAATCTTTGTGCTGAAGCAAAATGTCTGGACATTTACATCAATTTCCTGAAAAAATGAAGTTAAAAAAGTGGTTATGACAGAATTGACATCATAAAAGAGGACTGAAAAGGAGCAACATTAAAATTTTATTGTTCTATAAGCATCATAATTGCAACAAATACCACAAATCCTAGATTTTGATAACAAAATATTGGCATCTGTCACCTTTTGTAACAGAGCTATGCACCCCTGATCCATAGAACTTGTGAAAGAGATAGAGGCTACAGTTTTCAACTGATTCTTTTCAAATTCGTTGTCAAAAGAGAACGAAACCTTTCCTTTTACAGTGTTCTGCAAATGTTCGTTCTAGAGTTATGCCCCCCCCCCTTTGCCGAAAACCTGAATTATTTTCTAGTACTGTGGATATCTGTATGATGCCTGTTTCTTAATTGGGAAGGATAATGTTGCCAATATTATTTCAATGTTCAGGGTGCAAAGATTAAAGCGAAAATTTCATATTTTCTAAGAAAGTCAAAACACAATTATTCCCATGTCTTATGTTCAAAATGTTGCCAACTCACTATTATGCGGTCATAGGCATTATAGCGTTCGTTGCTACAAAAACTGGCTCGGAAGTCGTGATTTCTACTGGAGAACTGGGTCTGTATTCAAAGGATATCCTAAGTCTAAGATAGTCACTTAACTACTAGCTTTCCCTTAAATATACATAACTTCCTGTGAGTTAAGGGCAAATGGTATTCAAAGGCACTGTTAAGTATCAAATTTTACCTTAAAGTTAAGCTGCCTTAACTTTTAAGTGTTTAGCCTTTTAGTGGTATTCAAAGGCTAGGCAAGTGAGAAAAATCCACTTAACTTTAAGTGACCTATGGGAGGTACCTTAAAGTTAAGCGAGATTATAATGACATCTTTTAACCACGGTACACAATGAAGTAGCAAGCGGGTTATGGCGATTTTAAAAGTAAGCGGGTTGAGATTGAAACACAGACAATGTCGCCGAGCGTAGTTGCCTCAAACTTTATTTTTATCAACAGCTTTGATATAGTGACTGATTGGTATCAAGGGATAACATCTAGTTCTTCGGATGGGACACGAAACTTTACTCCCCATGAACATATTGGTGCACATGTAAAGGATCCCCTGAAAATTGGAATTCAATGGAAGAGTAGGTCGTAGCGCCGTTATCCGGGCAAAGTTTCCTTCATAGCTCACCAGCCCTGTCGGAGCAGAACAGTAGGACGTTAAAGTCCATTTCATTCCATTTTCCTACTTTCCTGCACCAATTGGACTATTTAGGTTGTAGTGCCGTAATAGTGTAAAAGGTTACTACCACCGAGATGGTCAAGGGTTTTTTTCTGGTAATTTATCATGTTCGTAATGCTTGATCATGTTTCCCACAACTGTCATATAATAAAGTTTGCTGCGTTAAATTCATTGTAAAATTTTACATTGTGGTGGCATTCCATTGTAAATTTCAAAAAATATTTATACTGCCGCGATAAGCAAATCACGATTTATTTTTTTTTACAATTCATTCACTTATACATATGTCAAGTGAGCTGCAAATTGACAATTAATGATTGCAACATGTATTGTCGTCGTTCGTATATAAATTTACAAATATGATGATGATTGCTGACCCAAGCTTGCCACCAATGATTTACCTATTTAATTTTAATCGGTAATATTTATTCGGGTAGAAATACGGACAATGCACCCACCGTCAACGCCAGGTCCGTCGGATTCTAAAGTGAAGGCACTGACACAGTTTCTATGAATTTCCTAAATTTAATGATAGATATCAACACTGCAATGATTCGTACAGTTCAACTAAAAACATTACCACTTTTCAAAAACTGCAATGGAAATCTATTGAAACTGAATTTTTTAAAAATATCTACGAAAACAACTGTTCCGACAGCGAATGCGTACTGTCATAATTTATCACACATTATTGTCCTATTATTCTTATGCTTTACAATATGATATTTCGAATTTTTCCTAGTATAGACAACTAAGATTTTGATAGTGTATAATGCAACGTGAGTAATTCACGATTTTTGGCAGTAGAGGGTAGTCTATAGTGCAGTTAAGTTTTTTACATAGCCAAGTATATGTAAAATAGAGCCTTTCAATACCGATGTAAGGTAAGACACTTGGTTAAGTGGAAAAATTAAGTATTTTTACTTAACTTTGAGAAAACCTTTGAATTCGGACCCTGGGGTAGCTAAAACTATATCGAGGTCACGACATATGACGTAACAAGATGGCAGCCAAAGTTATACTATTTTTGTAATTATATGTTTCTTGTGGATGTGCCTATCGATCTGAATACGTAATTTATAGAATTTTACATATTAGCATATATTTTCTGAACAATGACAAGAAACACATTAAACAGAAAAGGAGAAAAATATCTGGCTTTCCATTTTGTACTAACTCGTTTAATTGTTATTGTACCGTACGGCAGTTCAGGTTTTAGGACGGTACGGTCTATAGCATTATCAATCAACAAAAATGTTCCAGTAACTGCGGTTTAACGCCCACTCCGCACAAACTAGGTCTTTTCGGGATTAACGTCCTACGTTTCTTTGAATTTAAAATGTCTACTTACCGTAACAATTAATTAGGCATATGCTAAGCCAATTGACCGTGCCGCTCATCGACAATAGACTTGATCTATTTTTTCACGTTTTTATGTACGATAAATTGTTCTTTGATTGATTATTTAACATTTAATTAATAAAACTAAACTATAGACCATTAACAGTATACACATGTATATAGATATTTCCAAGTTTGAATTCAAATGGTTTTAAAAGATCATCAACCGATTACACTGGCTTATTTATATCGATTACATTGGATGCCGAACGATGATAAATTTTCAATTCATCATATCTTTGTGAATACTGCGTCGAACTGAAACGTCTTTGGACTGATATTCCTATTAACGATTTAAATTTCACAAATGGTTATCAGGGGATTTAATAATCCATGAAGGGATAATGACAGCCAAGTTGGTTTTCCAACTTGTGCACCCGAACACGACAAGTGTGGTATTTACTATTTCCTCGTGGGAAACACCATAGTTCCAAGCGGTAACGAATACAGAATTCAACCAGTGGCCGTGACCAGCCGTACCATGCGATAAAGCACGGTCGGGATAGTTCAAAGATGGCTGACAAAATTGACACTTGAGAAGATTTTTGGTGAAAAATATAATAAAATTGCCGATTGCCGTTGCGTTATTTACACTTGGTCGGTATTATAGGGTCCATGTTAACACCTGAAAATTGGTGAATGGCCATTTATATGCCCACGACAAAAAACTGTACGTGTGAAATGATTTGATTGGGTGACATAAATCCAATGAAAAATATTCTTATTTATATTGACTAATCCTATTTGTAACCTATTTTAAGTTTGCTTTCACATCGCAGTATGGAAAATTAACCAGTTTTTAAAAATACATACAGCAGGCAGAACAACAGACATGGTCGCCACCATATGTAATAGTCAATGGCTAGGGCCATTTGCGTTCGGATGCTGGTTCAGACTGTAGTCGCGACCATAAGCCCCCTTTACACTTGGCCGCGCTAAGCGTGCCGTACCAGGTAGGCCTACGGTACCAGGCCGCGATAAATTTCAAGAAATTGACCCGATTACATTACTCTAAAATAACCGGTCTCAGAACCGTGCCAAGCACGCCAAATGTGGAACTCTTCACAGAAAAGTTAATTTCAGCCCCTGTACAAATTACCCAGATGAAATTAATTATGATGACTGATTTAGTTTGAGCAGCCATTTTGACAGAACTGATGACAGAACTGTCAAAGTTTGCAAGAAAAAGGGTCAAGGTTCATTTGGCGCATGCGCAGTAATCCGTACTCAGACAGGTTAGCGTTTACACTACGAAAATTTAAAGCGAACTGTTCTTGGTACGGTTCCGAGACCACCTCACTTCAGTGGGCCAGATTGGCACGGTACTCAGTACGGCACGCTTGTGTTTTACCCGTTTACACTACAAAAAAATTAACCGCGCCGTACCAGGAACGGTACCTGGCACGCTTAAAATTTGTAATGTAAACAGGGCTATAGCCTACATCCGAAGGTCGCCGAGTAGTTACGTACATCGCACATTATGGTATCAAGATAAGTCGAGGATCAGGAAGTGATGATGACAGGCAGGCCTCGATGGGCCATGCTGCGAGTCGACCAATTTCAATGCACCTAAAAATTCATTATTTTTATTTAATGTTAGCGATTTTTTTTGGGGGGGAGGGGGGCTTAGCCAGTAACACGTTTTCGTAATTTAATCGTAACTCCTTTTATACAGTGTCTATTTGTATAATTCAACTACCAAAATTTATTAAAGTAAATGTTCTATTACCAAGCATTATATCCTTTCCAGAAAAGTCACAAAAATATATTTATTTGAGTTTCAAAATACAATATATAGAGGTGAGACAGGCAACGAAACATTCGCCCACAGCAGCTAAATCGCCCGGGCAGTCAACAAGAATTGTCGCATATTTTTACTTTTTTCGGTAATGAAACATTTATAACACTCTAAAATCATTAAGTTATTATAAGAAAATCATTTGAATTTGTTTGGTTTTATTAAGTTCTACCCCATGCAAACGTTTAGTATACGAAACATTTAATATCATGGATTTAGCTGTTCAGTTATCAAAATTCATTGAAAATCTATAATATACTTGTTCGTCTGATGACCTTAAACACTGTGCAGAAATTTTAAGTAAATGGGATATTAACTTTGGCCTCTAGAGCGTCCACAAATGTTGAATGTAGGAAATGGTCTGTAAATTTGGGACAAATATTGTGTTTTATCCGACAGGTAGAGTATGACCTTAAGTATTGATCTTGGAAATGCAAGGTCATATTATTAATGGACCAACAACCATGCCCAGTTTCTCATGATGTTCACAATTAATTAGCGCATCCTTTCTTTGATGAGCGTGGCCCCAAGAGGAAGACGTTTAAAATTACAAAGTGTATGCAACCACTAACTTTTTAAAATAATCATACATGAAAAATATACAGGTACAGATTTTTAATTTGATTTTTCCTATTCAACTGAAGAGGGCTTTAGGTATTTTATTTTCTGTAGGATAACCACGTACATCATTTGCTCCAACTGGTACTGGGATTCAGCATTTGTCGATCAATATTTTACAAATTACAGTATTCAGCACAGTAAATTTTGATAGCAATTATTACAGATGCCATGATGTTGGTGTCACCTTTTACGTCATTTTTTATAGTTACAGATACCGGAATTTTATATTAAAAATCTCCACTCCACACAAATTAGGTCATTGTGGGACTAACATATGGTCCAATTTTATTTCAATAATTCACTTGCTCGTATGGGGTCTTTATTGACATTGGGAGGATACTGGAGGCCCCAGAGCCCCACCCCCCGAATGAAGTCTGTATCACTACAGACACGTCTTTACACCACAGTGGACACTTAAAGCTAGTCCCTGGAAACATTCACTTAATCTGATATACTCATTTGTTTGAGATTTCTGCATATTGTGTCTTGTTCGTAGATTTGTTTTGTGTAATTGTGTGTGGTGCAGTCCCCCTACACTTACTAGTAAGTAATTTTAAAGGATTTTTGTCTGTGCAGACAGATGACATGACAACAATACAAACCCTTGTGAACATATTTCTATCATCTAAGTCTAGGAAATAAAGAAGGTAATGGAAGCTTTTTTATTGATCTCAAAAATATATTTTAAATTTTCAACAAACAATGTTGTCCTTATTTGGAAAGCACATTAACTGTTGCAAAGAACAGAAACATAATTATCATTATCTGTTACTGGGAAATACATAACTTTCTGTTCTTATTTACGTCACAGTTATAATTAATAATCTTGCACAGCAATTAATCACTTTATTATCGGGTTCAGTGTTTTGATTTATATCAATAGTCTAGTAGATAACAATGTTTACATAAGTACATTATTATGTTGTTCTAACTATCAGTAAATTTAGCTGGTCGTTTTTCTACAAATGCTGACATTCCTTCTCTTCTATCATCCTGTAAAATAAACAATTATCAATAATAAACCGGTTTTGTTACAAACGTTGAAATTGCACCAAAATACAGAATTTGTCTTTTGTTGCAGTATGCAATCAGTATCTAACATAACCATGTGCAAAAAAATGGGCTGTACTTTAAACCAGATGGAAATTATAAATTTTGTTACAGTTTTATATAATAAAACAATTTTTCAAGGTTTTGAAAAGTGCAAAATTAAATTCTTAATTATAAGTATTAGGTAGTCGCAGTGGCGAAGTAAGCCTGTGCAGTATCCTATATAATATGTACATTAATCATGTTAATAAGGCAGTTTCGAAAGAATTTATTGATATAATTCACCTAATGGCTATGGTATATGTTGAAACATATAGGGTGACATTTGTACCAAGTGAAGGGGGAAGTGGAAATCTAAAAAAGTATTTTCTTGAGGCACTTTAATGTTGCTTGCTCCGGAGAATTTTGAAAAAAAACCCCAAAGCTCAAATAGGTGTGACCAGAATGTTGTCATTATTTGAAAGTCATTTGAATATTTTATCTAATACAAACAGTTTTGGCACTTTCTGAGATTCAAGACATTGTGAACCTTTCAAATACATTACCATTTATTTTAACATTACTTATAATAACTGATTTCAATGAATATGAAATGTTATGATATCCCCAGTTTAATGTCACCAATTACGCAATTATTTCTCAATGTTAAAGTGAAAATATTTACTTACTGTAGCAAAAGTTGCATGAAATACTCTTTTCTCAAAATGGAGACCTTCTCTTAAAGACATTTCATTTGCTAAATGTAAAAATAAATGAACAAAAACCATTGAATAATAAATATCTATAAATTATTTTTTTTTGAAAAACTGAGCAATTTTTCTTTAAGAAAACTCCTATCCAGCTCTTTATGATAGACACACAGACTTTTCACAGATATCAGTATCAGTGTATCATACTGCTGTCATGCTTGGAAGTCATGTATATGTAGTGCAGAGCTTAGGTGTTTGTGTTCATCAGATCATACGTCTACATCGCAGCAGTTTTCTCTCAACTGTGGCTTATCCGAAAGGGAAACTTGGATGGTATGCAAATTTGATAAGGTCAAGGATCCTGGAAGAAATCTAAACTCTAGGGTTTATCCTTATAACCCAATTCTTTACAACCTTAATTGGAAAAAAAATCTGTTAAAACCTATAGCCTCTATCGTGTTCACACGATATTCCACAAATGGGGTATAACTCAGGAACGGAAGACTGTTGATTATGAATATTGATCAAGATCAATGACCCCAGGATTTTCCAGTTCGGTTTCCTCTTGTCACTGGTGCAGGACTAAGGGCTGGCAAAGGACAACATATATACGTTCGGTTGACATGAAAAACAGAGGTCCCATGTAAACATTGTTGTGAAAGTAAATCATCCCTTGACAGTTGGAATTTGATGTTAAAGTATGTGTAGCACCGCAGTCTAAGCCAAATTTCTCTCATAGCACAACGTATGACAGACTGATGATTGCTATATTAAATATCATACCTGCATTGACAGCTTCTTTACACATGGCAACTGTTAATTTAGAGAAAGAAGCTATTTTTTCAGCTTGTTTAATTGTTTCTGTTACCAGCTGATCTACAGGAAATACTTTACTTACTAAACCTAATAAATAAAACAATTCATTATATATACATGTCCTCCACATACATTGATACTTTGGGATTACATCAGTCCAACATGAAAATATAAACTTTGAGATAACTCAGTGTGGGTGCTGGAAAAATTCTGTATTGTTATAGAACTATTATTTATCTGCCAAGATTTAGATATTAATATTCAAATAAATTTAGTGCATTACACATATACATTAGGTCAGTCCAATTAGATCACATATATTATAAATTGTGAGTAGAATTACATAAAATGTTGGATTTCACCAACTATACATCTTAGAGGATTAAATAAATTGAGAAAGGAGAACTGTAGGTTAATTTAGAGAGAAATGGATGGACAACCTTCTTCCAAAGATTATCGAACTTTGTGTAATAAACTGTAAAAAGTGTCTTTCTACTTTAATGACAGAGAGGATGCATAGCCTTTGTACCCTCATAGCAGCTTAATAGGAGGAATGACATGGCACTTTGTTAAAACAGAGAAGAGATTGTTTTTAATGTTTTATACTTTTTCTGTACACTGCTTTTTATTTGTTTTACCAAATAGTTTAATTTTAATTTGTGATTTTCTATCTATATTTTATCTAATGCTCTTATCTTGTTTTATCAAACAGATTTTATGATTTTCTATTTATATTGTTTTACATTGTGTACTCATTATCATATATTTTGTTTTGTACAAGCGCCACCGAGCAGCTTTACAAGCTGGATTTTGGCGCTATACAAGTTCAATAAATTATTATTATATTATTATTATGGGTTTGAGATTAAGATAATAGTACTACAAGAGTGTTAAGTCAGGATACATTGTAAATTTACTATAGAATGGAAGGATCTTACTGTTAAAACTTGAAAACTTGAGATGAACTCAACTTTTATCATTTTCGTGCAAAATATTCAATATTATTCTTGGGAGGATTAAACTTGTAATATAAGCAAAGACTCGAGTGGAATAAGCTAGACTTCAAAATTCAAAGTCGAAGATGATTCTCTAGACACAAGATGTAAAAAATTGTATTCACTTTATTTCACATTACAATGTGTTACTTTTGAATGGGATGCAAAATTATATGACATAAAATATTTGTCTTTATTAGAACAAGCCAACGGTGAGGCTGATGTCTTCCGCCACAATCCCAAAATAAATAGCCGATACTAGGGCTGGGTAAAATATCGATATAAATCGATAGTATCGATTGGACGGCCCAGAAAAGCACTATCGATAGCGGTGGGTTACTATCGATTATCGCTCTTCGTCTATTTTTCTTGCGTCTGAAATGTCAATGTTTTCTTTCAGTTAATCATAATACACCGCTCACTTTAATTACTATCAAGTATCAATGTAACACATAACAAAATTGTGACTGCTTATTGATCAGCCGTTTTCATAAATTCACTCTCATTGAAACGTTACTTTAGTTTTGAAGAAATTATTGTTGAATATCGCTAAATCAGAGATACCCGGATGTGTAAATAAAGTTAGAGTTATTTCCCTTTGCAAGCTTCAGAATTCGTCTGTACAGTTTGACCCCTTCACATAATTATTTATACAATTTCTTCATTCGGAATCGCGGCTGCACGATTTTAATAATAAACAACAACAATTTACTTATATATTATACGAATAATGGTTCTCTATTGGCACACGAAACGACACAGAATTGTCCGCCATATCGATATTTTCGCGCGCACGTACGCAATGTTTTGAATCGGAACAAGTTCATTTTGGTCCATTTACCTTAACATAATTATTTACGATATTTCTTCATTCGGAACCACGGCTGCATTATTTTAATAATAAACAACATCAATTTACGTATATATATACATGATATAACAAGTTTTATTAATGTTTTCCAAATAAATCTCCTTAGACAGGAGCAAACGATCTTTCGCAACTTCGTATGGTTTTGAACTTTGAACTTACACTGTATCCAGTCTTGATGACGACCGTGAAAATAAGTTTGTTTTCGATACTATCGATTATCGACCGACATTTCATTGCCGATTATCAATAGTAAACATCACTATCGATACCCAGCCCTAGCCGATACGACATAATAATCAATTGCAGATTTATCTTTCTGAAAAGTACCGGGCAATCAAACTGTCTATACTTAGTGTAAGCAGAAAATGTTCACTATTCGTACTCAGTCAAGGTTTTGAAGTACATAGCAGTGAAACTCTACGCTAAGTTCCAAGTTAGAATCCAAAGTTATCATGTTCCAAAGCATCAACCAATAAAATTGGTTATGTCTGCTTAGCCTAAGCAGAAAATGCTCATATTTGACAACAAAAACAATAATACTGTTACCTGAACTTTGTGCATCCTGTGCATTTATTCTATCTGCAGTTAAAATAATTTCCATGGCTTTAGATTTACCTATAGCTCGTATCAATCTCTGTGTTCCACCAGCACCTGTAAATATATTCTGTATATTAAAATAATGATAGCTTGTCAGGCAATGAAAAATATGCCTACAGCAGCAAATTTAGTTCATATATGCAGCATATGCTGTTTCTTTGTGTTTCTTTCATAAGTAAACAAGGGGCATAACTAGGTAGGCAATTATATAGGACTAAGACTAGTAATTATTTCCCCTTATTTCATGATGGACGAATGTAGTGCGAGTTATAAATAGGCAATTTTTCCCTTATTTTTTTTCTCCCCTCTTCCTGCATTTTTGGGTTGACTTTTTGGTCTAGAATTGGAGAAAAGGCATCAAATTTTCAATTTCACAGCAGTTTTGGGTAATACTGAGGATATTACAGCGGAGGGATAGGGGGTGTAAAGTGTCTTTCTGCGGAGCAATCATTGTGTCGGAAGTGAGATTTTCACCCCAGTAAACTTCAAATCCCTGTAGCAAAAAATCTAAATGGTCAACCCCCTACAAATTTATGATGAGGAGATTGCCAAATGTGGTCCCCATTGTGCCTAAAAAGATTGGAAGCGACGGAATGTTGAGAAAAAAGCTACAGCCTGTGATGTTACAGACATTTAACATTGAAGTCAATGGGCAAATAATTACTAGTCTGAGTCCATCAATCATATGGATCCAGATCACCCAAAAGATTTCCAAGATAAATCTCACTCATGCTTTTAAGCAAGACTTAGCCACATGTTGCGCAATCTATAGATGAAAGCATTGGAATGATAGTTAGATTTGGGCAAAGAGACATCAGTCAATAGGAAAATGTACGATGATCTGTGACGAGGTTGACAGACTTCTGAATAGATGTAGCATATTATTATAAATAAAGTGAAATCTCCCTCGTTATTTTTCATATTTAATTCAAAATTTGTGTCAGTAATAATAATAAAATCGCATGGAAAGTGTACAGTACATGCTTCAAATTCACGTCAGTAATATTCCTCGCAAATAAAGTGTCCATAATGCCATAATAAAAATAGTTCTTGATGTTGAAACATTGTTTGTCTTCATTTAAAAATTGCATTAAAATTGTTATGACAGATGGAAACAATATACATTGAACAGTTAACATATTGCACGAAAACTCTTTAAAAAAACATCTGATACCAAACCTCCTTCTGTGAGAGTTCACAAAAGTGTTGTCTCTTCTTGACGAAAGTGTTTACTAATATGTTTTAACATTATCCCCCCCACACACACAGTTTTTGAAATCCAAATCCAACATAAGGCTCCTATTGATTATAAGTATCGACAGCCGTTGTGTAGGAGGCAGGATACTAATTTCTTGAGAACATTTAAATTTATATACATGTATATACACTTACCAGGTATTGTACCCAATGAGATTTCTGGTTGACCAAACTGAGCCTTTTCTCCTGCATAAATAATATCACACATCATAGCTAATTCACAGCCACCACCAAGCTATAATGTAAGTCAAATATAAACAAATAAAATAATCATTAAAATCATTCTACATTTTTAAAATTGACAGAAAATAACTACGCTTGGCCATATTGAAAGACTGTTATAATAAAACAGAGTAATAAAATTATTAATATTGTCCTCAAATAAATAATGAATCATGATGATAAATGAAATGAAATTAAATGGGATTTAATGTCCAACTGTTCTGCTCCGAACCGGGCTAAAGAAGACTGTGTGCTATCAGGGAAATTTTGCCTGGGCAGTGGCTCTATGTCCTACTCTTATATTAAATTCTAACTGTCAAGGGATAGTTTATGTGCACGTCAATGTATACACAGGTCTTCGGTTTTTTGTCCCATCCAAACAACTAGAAGGTGTCCTTGTCAGGCCTTGTTCTGCACCACTGGAAAAGGAGAAACCACACCAGAAAATTTTGATGAACTGATAATAAATGAAACGATCCTACAAAGTGATAAATACTAACAATCCATGCATTGACTTGTAATCTATTCTATGTTAGTGTAAGTTTGTGACTTAGTTGAAGGCAACTTGCCGGGGTGTAAAAATCAGCTAGCCTTTTAGCAAACACCCTGCACTATAATATATTGTATTATCTTTACAGAAGGACTTGATTCCAATGATTTTAGCATTTATGGGAATGAAATGCTAATTGTAAAACTGTCAAACCAGATGACTTCATTATTTTTTCTTTGAAATTCTCTACATCAAATTGTTTCGATCTCAGTCTTTATTAACATATTTCTTTTTGTCTTGTAATGTAAGTACCTTACTGTTTGATTACCTAGGCTAAACAAACTATTTTCAGGTCTATAGTAGAACAGACATAGTATACTTTGACAATATATCTGAATTAGAAGTGAACCTACTGCATGTCCATTAACGGCAGCTATAATAGGTTTTCTACATTCTATTATTCTGTCCAAAACACAAGGAAAATTGGAGGTAAAAACATCCAGAAAGCTTTTTTGTTTCATTTCTGCTATATCTGCACCCACTGTAATTAAATTAGGTATTTAAGTACATACAAATACATACAGCAAAACCATTTACAGCTGCTATTACTGGTTTCTTACATTCAGCTACACGATTCCAATGATTTAAAAAATTCCCACCATATACTTTAGAAAATGTCTGATTCTGCATTTCTTTGATGTCTGCCCCAGCTGAAAGGCAGTTAAATAACAATTTTTCTTATAAAATAACCTCAGTCACTATGAAAAGAGTGAATTAAAAAAATTGCGTGTTGACAAGTTATTTTTTGACATAATACATACATGTGTGTTAACAGGGCAAACCATCAATGTAACAGATATAAATTGGTGGAAAACTGTATTTTCACGAAGACGATGGCAAAAACACTGTGATTATTACTGTAGATGAAAAATGTAGACTCCAATATATCCACAAATGTTAGTTGTTTTGCCAAGTCAAGGGCAATAACTTTTGAGCAAGAGGCCCAAATCCCCCATTTGGACAAAGAGTACATTGAACCATGGACTGTGTATATACGGTCCATGACTGAACTGACAGAAGGGCTCTTAATTATCAATATCTGAGTTAGATTCTCCTTATGTAGGGTAGACATAAAGTTTTCATTAACCACATTGGTCCTTAATTATCTACAGTATGTCAAACATAACAATACCGGTACTGAAGCTTCTGTAATTAGGACAACTTATGGATATGAATATTCATTGTTGAATCAGTTTTTTATGTTAGATTGTCTGCTCTGCTGCGAGCAAGAAATAAACATGTATATGACACAATACGCACTAAAAATGCAAATTCTTATTTATGTGTGACAAAGTCAGTAATGAATGAATGAAAGAAAGATATGGCGTTTAACATCCTAATGTTCTGCTCCGACTGGGCTAATGATGGGTTTACGCCTGGGCAGTGAAAATATGGCCTACTCTTATCGAATTACAAAGTCAGAAGTTATATACATGCAACAATGTGGAGGAGTATGTTCATTCAGTGATATCTTTTTTGACATGTCCTTTTATGATAAAGTAAAAATAATTCAAGGATTATAATAAAGGTAGGCACTAGTATATATTTGAGTACGAAACTGACCATTGATAGAATTTGTAGCAGTGATGACAAATTTATTGATGTATTTTAATCAATCCCTGAACCAATGTTTGTTTACAATATATTGATGATTCAAATCTTATGTGATATCAGCACCAAGTTTCCTTATCTCGTATTAATGGTTATATATTAGTTACTTGAATAACACCTGAAAAAATTACTATACCGCACCTGCAAATGCTCTATCACTGCCAGTTAAAACGATACAACCAATTTCTTTATCTTTCTCAAATTCATCAAGAACTTGGCTAACTTCTCTCATTAAGCCATCACAGAGAGCATTTAAAGCCTTGGGTCGATTTAACTGAATGAAACCAACATTATTTTGCTGTCCACGTTTCTCTGCTTTTATATGTTCATGGTCACCTAAAATACCATAAAAAAAGTATGCAATGACTTGTGGACAAGATCAGATTTGTCAGCCCAAAACATATTGAACAAATGAAATTGAATTACACTTAGTGGACAATGCCAAAGGTTTGTGTATGTCAAAATTAGTAAGTCAACCTCATAAAAATTCTAGTGCAAAGACATGGCCATTTATATCTGTGTCTTTTGTGAAAAGGATTCAGTCCAACGCAAATTTGGGGAAAAGTTGGAGCCGGGTAAATAGGCGAGAATTGATGGTGGTCTGCCTCCATGTATTGATATAATTACCTCCCTTTGATAGCTTCAAACCGGCGAAGAACGTAATATCACATAGAGAATCTGACTAGCATTTGACTTACTGCATACCTAATGAATAATTTCTGCGAAACACCAATAAACTGCCACTTCCTTCTAAGCTGGATTTTGCTGTAAGAATTCGAGATGTTCTCAGAACAGAATTCATGATCCCAGCCATTTTGAATAGCCTTGATTAACCAGTTATCGTTTATAGTCTTTGTCACCAGGTACACCAATCCTCAGCATGTCAGTTCCTCCAGCTTTCAGAGGTGTTAAGTATTGGGGAGCAATAATGCGATAAATCTGAAAGCAAGAGGGTCAACACAAGTGAAAAACCGAGGGTGGGATTGGGTGGGGGAAATTCCAGATGAAAGTTTAACGGTAATAGATCTAGCGGCGCGAGGGCGGACACTGAGCTATCCCCCAACCATCTCTGTGAAGTTCAACTCGATGATCGGTCTAGGTTTCTAGCGGCGACTCCACTTGTTATAACACGTCCCCCATCGTAATAGTAATTTCTGTCATTTCTGCGCATTGTATGCCATTCGGAATTGACATTATGTAAGTTTTCTTGTAATGTGTGTTACCCATGCTGGCCATTCAAAAGGGTATGAAATACTCTTTTCGTCGCGTTAAGGGCCCCGCGATTCTAATCTGGCCCAGGGACCCGTTTAAAAGTATTGCGTTTTAAAATGTTCAGCAAAAGACTACTCAGGCAAGATGGTAATAAAGAATGACACTTTTGTTATTTTTCATCACAATTAGAATACCTCCAGAAGATCTTTCTCCTGAAGTCATATATATATATGTAAGTCGGTTTTAGCCGTACAAGATACAAACATTTTTTTCTGAACCAGCAATTACGTCATCCCAGTTCTTTAAAAATTGTTAAAAAGTTGGGATTATCTTGAAAAAGAAAGACAGATAGTCATTACCACTGAAAGCAGGTACCGTCCGCCAAGATATTCTCGACACTTTCAATACTTGGATCAAAATATTTCAAGATAAGTATTGAAAGTGTCGTGAATATCCAAGAACTGACAACCAAACGAAGGCACCAAAATATCTTACCTACTCCTCCTAGCATTTCAAATTAATAGAGGTGCTTGCTCGGTCGAAATACTTCAATTTCAATTCTTTATTTCTTTAAGTCTACTGACTGACGGGCGAAATAGACATCCCAAACATTCTCTTCGCAAACGATGATCCAAATAATATACAAATTTTGATCGATAATGAGACGGGCAAAGGTAGAAAATATCGCGAAAGACGACTTAAACCAGTAGATGACACTAGAAAAAAGATTTTCGGGGTAGAAATATGAAAGACCTTTCTTTATTACCACCTTGCTGTATACTGGCCTTTTGCTGCTGGAATGAAGATTTACAATGTGACTTGGTTTCTGAAGCACGTCCAAAGGATATGCGAGCTGTTGGTCAGCAACCAAGAAAGTATTTATCTCACTCATATGAACTTCTGACTTTAAATCTTCTGATGAAGACTATGAATAAACTAATAACTAAACATATCTCTGAGTTACTCCGTATTATTTACATTCCCAGATCTCTTGAAAAGTACCATTAACATTTAATATTTTGAATGAAAACGCTAACGAGATACTGTCCACAAAAATAAATGCAGGGGCGGATTGGGCCGAAGGGCCGGTCGGACAAGAAATGAAAAAAATAATTTTGTCCAATTCGTCTAAAAAACCCCCTTTTTCTGCTGAACATTTATTATATGGGGGATGGGGGTATTGGACTGGCCATAGAGCGATGTTGATCATGTTGTATGTTGCTGATGGCTTTAACGGGCCGCCACGCCATCACTGGAGTCTGGAATGGGCTGGTATAATAGACTTATTGGGCCGGGTGTGCTGGCTGTGGGTCAGAATTCGGAATCATGCAATTAGGCATTTCGAATTTCATCCGAAAATTTCATCGGATTCACCCGACACTGTCGCCCGCTATAATTATTAAGTCACCTGCAATGCGCCCTGTTTGTGGGGATATGTCAGAATCCAAAATTCAAAAAGCAGCTTTTATGAATTTCACTTTCGTTACTCTGTACCAATGTGTCTCGTGGCCTTCCATCACAGGAGGAATCAACTACCGCTCCCGGCTGAAAAATGGGACATTTTTCAATGATAATATTCCTACTTATTCAATATTCCTGACTGGTTAATCAAATGGTCAAAATTTTCTCAACTAGTCCCATTTTTTAACCATTTAAATTCTCTTGACTCTTGACGATATAATGATAATACGTTAATATGACGATATGATAATTCCACAGGTTCATAGATGTAAATTACTTCTACAGGTCGGGGGTTTGGCCTAAGTTAATCGATTTATGAAATATATTATTTGACAGAGATTATAATCGGATATGCCACCAAATCGCATATTTGGGATTCATTTTTCAAAATGTCTGCCATTCAATTGTTCCTGTTGGATTTTATAGCATTCTATAGAATCTCACCCAACTCTGTGGAAACCAGTGGCGGATTGAGACTCAGGTTGGCCCTGTGCAACTTTAAAAGTACCCCCCCCCCCCCAACATAATAATATTGAAAATGAATTTGATAAAAGATAGCATCGCTTATTTAATGATTTCAGCACATTTCGATGTAGATTAATAACCCCGTCAGACCGGAGTGGCGTCCTTACTGCGCTGCTACGGCGACGAAAAATGGTCCTATAGAGCGCGATGGAAACGCCAGATATCGTGATGTGGTCTCCGTGGTCGCTATTGGTCGCCGAGTCACGGCGTTTGTATTGAAGACGACTTTTTTCAAGTTTGTAATTTTGGGGACATATTCTCGCGTTGTGTTCACGTTTGCCGGCGATCTTGTGCAACTGCCGGTCGCCGTTGGTCGCAGCAGCGCAGTAAAGACGCTACCCGGTCTGACGGGGGCTTAAACAAAACGGTAGTACTAGTAGTACCTGAATCCTCTGGGTCATGGTGATTAATGCGTTTCAAATGATGTAACACCAGTGCAAATACAATTACAATTTTTAAAATATAACATAAATAAAATCTAAAAAAAATAATATACATGTAGTTCAATGTATATTTTTTAAAAATTCTGTATTCTAAGGGGTCCCTAAACGTCTGTGGTCTGGCGCAGGTGCACCACCTGCAATTTCTGGTCATTCGACAGGAACCTACATTATCTTTCTATGTATCACCTTTTCCATGCGGGTTACAGATAACCATATCAAACATCTTTATTTAAAATTATAAAACTTATGTAGAGTCCGCGTTCAACAGGGATTTGAAAACAATGGATCGAGAAATCCGATACGGAAGTGTTATTCACTGGATAAATGTTAAAGTGGATAAATAAAAGAGACACAAACACTGTTTGGTCTGATAACATCTGACGATGAAAACAGTGTTTATGTCTCTTTTATAATATTTATCCACTTAAAAATTATACTTGGAATCTCACCAACATATTCATTCGAATACAGTCCATATCGGTGGGTAACGTCAGTGGACAAACATTGTCCAAAAATTTTACATTAATGTCTTTAGCAGTTCGGTGCTATTGAAATAAATGATTGGACCTATTCATGGGGCAGAATTATACGTTGATTCGCCTGTACGTACTACTAACAAAGACTGTCACATGAACACTGTGAAAAGTTGAACTTTGATCAACGCACTTTGAATTTAGTAATACATAACACGCTTGATTCATGAAATAATTCACAAAAATAGGTTTGTCGAATGGGGTAGTCGACCTGTATCCGGGAATTGTCTGATATGAACTACATTAGAGACAACTGGCAACACGCCAATTTATATATCTTTGACCTTAATTACATAATATTTGTACTATGAATGTTGTAGTCAAGAGACTGGGTAGCCCCTGTCATCCAGACAATCATCGTCTGTATCTATTACCACAATGTCTATTATCCGACCGAACTATGGCTGAACCTGGAAATTGTATACACAGTTTTTTTTTTATGATTGATTTTAGTAGCCTTGGGTATCGTCTTTCAGAATCTGTCGGGTGAACGTCATGTGCTTTTATATTCAGAAATATATAGTTTTCCTCTAGATATAGTATGGTTTGGTGAAATAATGGTCCTCTTAAGCGTTGCTGAAAAGTTAAAGGGCCAGTGTCTGGCATTGTGGATTTTACTATTTTAAAGGGGCGCGTTAGTGTCATACGCCGTAGCAATTTGATTTGTGCGTTCCTTGAATTTAAAACAGAAGAGATTTTCAGTTCCAATACTGTATTGTGTCAAATCATGATAAAATACAAAATCAATATAATATACAATAGATTAACAAAATGAACTATGAGTTATAAAAGGGTGGGGGGGAGCTAACTCACTTGGCCGTGCAGAGGCACTATTTGTTACATGTATAATTATAGGAGGCGACACGTGTTCCGGAAAGGCGGCGTAGCTGCCGATTTGTCATATAGACGTAAATAAGTTACATCTAAATCTAGTTAATCATTCTCACGCTTGATTTAGCTCTTAAAGGGCTAATCCCGATAATTTTTTGAAGAATATACTGCTTAATTTTGTGTTAAAATTCCCAACAAAGAGCCGATCAACTAACTCAGTATTTGTGATACATTTTCAAACAACTTAAACACGTCAGTCTTCTTCTGGAAATTGAGACCGGTGTCCCAAGCTGTATTATGCGGTGTCTGCTTAAAACCAGGCTTTCTTTTAATAAAAATAATGTGTAGTTAAAATTGACCTTTCGCTATCAAGTACAGCACATGGGTCATTCACTATATAGACCACTCAAGGAACGGGAATCGATTATCAGGTCACCAACGAAAAAATTGACCCGAAATCTTAACAGGAATACGTGTCCGGATAAGCAGTTTTAGCGTTCACGTCCAAACGACTCAATATTTTGAGCTGAAATTTTGAGACAAGGTCAATACACCATTCTCCTATATTTTGGCCTTTCAATTTCATATGTACTCGGACTTTTATTTTTGAGACACTGTTCAAAAAGGGACTGTGCATTTAGCCAATTCTAAGCATACTCCGCGCAGCGTTTCGTTTGATTAGGGGTAATCCTACTTCACACTGCTATTATGAGTGGATATTGTTGTTTTAAATTTTGATTGGTCAGTAGTCCGTCTACCAACCAATCACTAGCTGCCTTGCAAAAGCTTTATATTTAAAACGAGTGCCAATATTGGACCAAATATGTTTACATAACGTTACGTCATGGCTCACGATTTTATTATGCCTAATTAACCCGTACATAGCGGAATACTGCAGTAAAACTAATTGCGTGACAAACGAGGCTATCTAGTCGAATGAAATGTAAACAATACTGTTTGGAAACGAACATACTTTCGCCGTTTTTAATACCTTAAATCACTGTCCAAAGTTTTAGGGAAGACCCAGATTAAACAAGGACTGTCATGTTGCTGTACTTAAGTGATAGCTTTCATTGAACGGAAAGAATAGACACACTCCCGCATAAGTTCAAGAAACAGACGCTATTCCAGCAATGGCCAGAGAGGGATTTCTCGGGCCATTGCTTCAGGAATATGATTCTAAGTGACTGCCTATAATCTACCCTCTATACTATCATCTAATCACCCCACAACATAATGAATGATTTCAGTGTATTCCTCGACCCCAGTGGCGGAACCCCCCTCCCCCTTACCAATAAATTATCCGATCATTCGATGGTCAAGGTTACTACGTCGTACCTTTATGGCATTTCTGTTATTACCCCGACAATGAGAACCAAATTATAACCACAATAAGCAGCTATAACTCTTCTTTGAAAAATATATTCACACTGATTTAAAGTTATTACACGCAAGTAATTATGCCGTTAGATACAACGACGTCTTATTTTAACGTAGAAGTGTGACTTTAAAACGTACAGCCTCTCAGAAGAAAACCCTATTACGCTTTATATATACTGATCCCTGGGGTGAGAGACCCCCAGTTGAGTTTCCCCCCCCCTCCAAATAATTGCATGTTACAGATGGTGGTGCCGGTCGTCTGCTAGAGGCGAAGGAGCAGAGCTTACAAAGTAGGACCACCACCACCCCCTCCCTTTAAAGATAATTTTGAAAATTTGACGGTCGCAGACACGTTTTCCTGGCGCGAATCTTGATAGTGGGAACCTAGCATTAAGACAGTTGCATAAACATCTTCTATTTTTATAACACCTCACTGGATTGTGCAAATAAAATTAATTGTTAGACCGTCTATGCCCCAATGTTTAAAAATAAAATAGATACTGATTAACGTTATTCTTGAATAACCATGCCAATAATAATATGCGTATAATAAAATAAATTCATCATTTACACATTTGGAGCATGATGTAATTTTAAAAAAAATAATAATAACCAGGAGAAGGGTGTTTCGCGTTTCGCCGGTGTCCTTTTTTCAAGATGAATCTATACATAAAATGATTCCGTGGGCTTGATGAATGTTTAAAATTTTATCTGCAGCAAACACGATTTCCTTCTAGACCATCCCGTGATATACTTCAATGGGGTCCAATATAGGATAGATTAGGTGAATAATACCTAAATCCCAAATCCCATTTAACAACCAAGCCATCGTCGCGAGGTATGGGGGTCTCGTGCTCCTCGAGAAAATTTTGAAAAATTAACCGCCGCAAATGCGTCTGTCTGCTTTTCTAGCCCATGAATTAAGCAACTTTAAAGTTTGCAATCGTTTTGCAACCGCATTCCCACTGTATGCCCACTCGATGCCCAAAAATGTATAGTCAATTCAGTATTCAATTAAAAGCAAAGTAAAATCAGTGTGTTATTAGGTTTGGGGTTCGTTATTTTGCCAACTAAATGAAATAGTAATTTGTTTTCATTTTACCCGTCTGCCCGAAAACAACCCTGGTAAACCTAACCAATTTAGAAACAAATAGGTGTTATTCAACTACATCATTGCACAAAATATAATAAGCTATATTTGTAAGAAATTTCAAACTGCTTATGTTGAAGAAATGGAACTTTCGAAGTATATTTTTAAAAAAAAAACGTATACAGGCGATAATTCACACTGGATTGGCGAAAATCCTGATAGGATCATTAAAACCTCCAATAATTTGGCCGCAAGAACTCCTTTCTCCAGGTTATTGCATGCAACTAAGTATGCCGTTAGATATAACGACGCCTGATTTTAACATAGAAGTGAGACTTTCAGAAGAAACCCCTACTGATTCGATCTTTATTTCAACCCATCGCACTTTATTGCGTTGTATCTATGGCATCTTAATTAATTAAAAAAATAACAGGTTTGAGTTTTTCTCACACTCTTTCCTTGTGTCCCTTATCCATCAATTAATTCACTGCTATCAGTTATGACCAGTTGAAACAAACAGTTAGTTGTCATGCAAGATACACCCACATTTTGCAAGAAATGTATGAGGAAGAGGTAAAATCAATTGGGCTCATTCAAGATCTTTTGATCCTTAACATATTTGTAAAGTTTCCCAGATGGGACAACGATTGTAGCCTCTCGGGGGGGGAGGGGGGTCACAAAATTCATACATATACAGTAGTTTAAGTTTCATCTCATGAATCGGACAAAAATTGTCGCCTATGGAAGATCTACTATTTCACATATTGCGTAAGACAGGAAGGCCAATGTGCACCCAAATTGAACTCAACAAAGAACTATAGTGATACTCGTTATAGGTTGCCCCCAAATCTGCTTTTATACTATTTGCAGAAAGGGGAGCGACCATTTGACTGAAATCGTCAATTGATTTCCTCTGTGTACAATAGAAATTTTCAATGCTATTGTGAGATAAGTCCCACAGTTGACAACCGTACAGAGGCATACAAAAGGTTTTAAACAACTTATAACGAATATCAGAATGGACATGTTTGAAACTAGAAAACATTATGTTGAACCTGGTTAAAAAATTACTGACACATTCATTAATTTGACCAGTTTTGTTAAGAACATGAATATAGTTACCTAAATGTAATTCTGAACGTGATGTTTGTATAACTTGATCATTAAACTGTATACTCTTGATTTTAACATCTTTGTTATTTGAGCTGAATATTACCAGTTTACTTTTTTCGGGGTTAAAATCAACACAGTATTCTTTAGAGAATTCATTTACTATAAGAAGCATAGACGTCAGGGCATTACGGCTTGACGAAATTAGAGTTATGTCATCAGCATATGCAAGAGCACCGACAAATACGTGTCCAATATGGCAACCCAACTTGCTCTTTTTTAGCCTGGTCAGTGGCTCATCTATATAGATACAGAATAATATTGGAGAGAGTACTCCACCTTGTTCACACCATTAGTGGTAAAAACGTGGGACTTACGCAATCCGCCCATTTTACTCTCACTTTGTGATTTATATATGAATTTAGTAGAAATCTAGTTTCTAGCGGACATAAGCCCTTTGATAATAGCAATCTAAACTATTTAACATATTGAATCCTGTCAAAAGCCGAAGACGCATCTTGTGTCACGCTTGTGTCACGCTGATCTATTTGAACGATATTTACAATCAAATAAAAACTGTGAGCTCTAGAGGGTCCACAAGCTGAAAATGTACATGTATATCATATTTGTCAAGTTCAGTATCGCAGGAAACCACCATGGTAAGGGAATTAGAAAGGAAATATAATTTCACTTCAATTGCTGATTAGTTTTTTAGCCGGAAATCGCACTGACGATCTGAACCCACTGGAGCTTCGGGGTCCTAGGCGGCCCCTGGACCCTCGCTAAAAGTCCTACCATGGTGACCCCCCCCCCCCATCAAAAATTGATTCCGCCGGCCACAATTAACATTTTCGAATAAAATAGGTATTATTCAATTGTATCTTTGCCAAAATATAATCAACAATATAATTGTGAAATGTCAAAACTTAGTATATTCAAGAAATGGAAGTTTCAAATTTCTAAGCAGTGCATTTCAAATAAAAGATCTTAGTCTACAAGGAAATATGAAATGGGGTTTAACGTCATACTGTTCTACTCCCAAACTGGGCTAATGAAGACGGGCATACACCATTCAGTGTGCGATGAGGCTAATTTTGCCCAGGCAGCGACGCTACGGTCTACCTTTACATCGAATTCCAACTGCCAAGGGATCTTTTACGTGCACGTCAATGTGTACAAGGGACCTCGGTTTTTCGTCCCATACGAACGACTCGACAGTTGTCCTTGTCAGGCCCTCCGTCGTGCATCAGTGACAAGGGGAAACCACGCCGGAAAATCTGGATGAACTTTCTCGGCCAATGCAGGGATCCAACACTCGACCTCCGCTAGAAAGAAACAGTTCTTTATTGTTATATACCTATAAATAAAATAGTAATGCCCGTGAATAGAACACATCTGGGGCCGGTTGCTCAAAACTAAGTTATTTTAACGATCCGTTAAACTCTAACGGATCGTTATCTTGCCAACCTGTCGTTTGTTAACGGTCCGTTAAATTTCTGTTGCTGGAAAGTCAATTTCATTATCCGTTAGTTAACGGATTCATTAAATTTAATCCTAGAGAAGACTGTTTGTTCATTGGCTGAATTTTAAATTTACATACATGTATAACAACTACATAGAAGTTAGTATTAGCAAGAAACTGAAGACAGTGGGACAACTAACTGTGCAGTCTGTTCACAAAACTTGATTGAAGACAAAAAGATAATTTACTACATAAAAAATATAGAATATTTTATATCTTTTCCTTTAGAATTGAAGACAAAAAGATAATTTACTACATAAAAAATATAGAATATTTTATATCTTTTCCTTTAGAAATTTTAGCATAAATCTGTGTGAAAAATTATGAGATTTTTACTACAGAATATTTGGGGCCATTATTTTCTACAGCCCCCAAAATTCTGCAGAATGCTATAGAATTTTATCGTATAGAAAATGGAATAGCCCCCCCCCCCCCATCGCCCAACCCTCTAGAACTAGAATGATCTATAAAATATTACACTGGTAATCTACATGTATGACCTATGCATAGATCATATGTTACAGCCCACTAATGCCACCGTTAAACAGATAACGGAACCCAACATCTCCGTTAACTATAACGGCAAGTTAACGACATGTTAAAGTTAACGGGGCTTCCAGCAACAACCTTTCTCTCCGTTAAAGTTAACGATTCGTTAACTCCATGTTAACGGATCGTTAAATGTTAACGGAGCTTTGAGCAACCGGCCCCTGGTATATTACTATAAAGTGGCGGGTAGTTTCAACTTTAAAGCTAAATTAGTTCGTTTTGTCGGAAATTCCGACATTATATTTACTGTTAGTTATATTTATATCCAGGTCCAGAACAGATCCAGCTATTGTGCCAAAATTTTCTTTATCACCCAAAAACACATTACAGTAGATATCGCTTTTGTGATAAATTACATAATCTACTGCGATATCTCCTTTGGATTAGTGACCTTTTTTTTGTTACAAAGAAACTGTTTTTATTTAATTGACCTTGACGGAAATACTGGGTCAATATATAGGACTTTGCAATAGCTGAACTGCTGTCAAAAAACTGATGTATCACTACGCTGTAATGTAATTAGATTCACTAAATCTATACCAAAGAATTATATTTATTTATTTGTGCATGTAAGAAAATATTGGGTGATAATTTAAATCTCCAACTCGTGTTTTTTGATATCATAAAATATCAACACTCGTTGATAAAGTAAAAAAAAAGCAGGCAGAGCCTCGTTTTTTTCACTTTATCAACTTGTGTTGATATGTTTTGATATCAAAAAACACTCGTAGGAGATTCTCTATTTATTCAATAGTAATTCAGGAGGACACGTTTCACTTTTATACCTGTTTTATGTTGCTGAAAGAATTCATATCTATAAATTAAATGTGCATTTCCCATGAATGGGGCAGATTAAGTTCCCACTGGTAAGCCTAACATCTGCTAATTATTCCCCAATCTCAAATATGGCCTTGCATACTATTGTATTTACATTTTTTGACACTAAATAGGAAATATCTTTTATCGAGATATACTTCATACACACTTTTTTTTTATTTATTTTGCTAATGCTTCAAAAAAGGTTTTTAGTATTTAATATGCAGAAGGAAAAAGTGATATTGTGAGCTAACTAACTCCCACTAACGTCATCCCTTTCAGTGATTGTGGCGGCCTAGCGAATATTCATTGCTGATCAGTTTGCCATTTTGCTTCTTGTTAGTAAATGTAAGTAATGATGTGGGACCCTACTGTTTAGTTGGTGTCTTCATCACTCTACGCCCCCCTATCCCAATCCCTAATCCATTCCTCTCTCGGGTTTGCTTGATCTGTGAAGAACTTTAAAAATACTACCCTAACAACTTCACGGACATGTAATTATGTTTAACGTCACTTTATCTGAGCAACTGGGTTACTGAAGACACATACTGAAAATTAACAAAATAAAATGGGTTTTAATGTCATACTTTTCTGCAACGATTGGTAGTAGCGGCGCCAGCCGTCGGTGGTTGGAGGGGTAAAGCTGGGTCAAAGTCCAAGGTTAAGGGAGCAAAGGCACGAGCTTCAACTAGGGGTAGGGAGGCCTCCCCCAGAAAATTTTGAAAAACAATATTTCAGGCAATGATCGTTGAGGTAAAGTGTCAAACGAACGGACTTGCAAACCTCAACGCATCCCACTCATGAGCGCCAAAATAGGGAGTCCTTACGGAGGGTATGGGGGATCTCCCCCAGAAAATTTTGAAAAATACACTGTCGGAAATGCTGTCTGACAGTTTTCAGTCAGGCACCGATCGTCTAGATAAATAGATCTGACCATATACCGTCCGTCGCCAGATCACTAGTTTGTTCGACCAGAGAACAAAAAGTCACACGGGTCCTTGTGGAGAGCATTGAAAAATAGACTGTTGGAAATGCTGCCTGAAAGTATTCAGGCACCGTTTGTAGAGATAAATAGAGCTGATCGGATGCCGTCTGTAGCCTGACCATTAGTCTTTCCGATCCCACAGAGACGAAAGTATCAAATCAACGGACTTGCGAACCTCAAAGAAGTCCCAATTTAATTTGAAAAAATAGACTGCCCGAAATGCTGTCTGGCAGTATTTCAGGCATTGATCGTCGAGATATAAATAGAACTTACCAGAAACCATCTGTCGCCAAATCACTAGCTTATCCGATCAGAGGGGAAAGTGTTAAACGGGCGGAGTGAGTGAATATTTTCGTCACGATATTTTGTGAAATACAATTGTAGACTGCCGGAAATGTAGCCAGGCAGCATTTGAGACACTGGTCGTCGAGATAAATAGAGCTGGCAAAATCAGAGTGGGTGTTGCAAATGCCCCCCCCCCCCGCCGGCGCCGGCACTGCCGACTGGGTTAACGTGTATACGACGTGATGAGAGATCTCCTGGTTAGTGGTTCAGCCCTGACCCACCGTGACTCACCAACAAGGATTAGAGTTCGGTGTAAGTATAATCGTTGCGCATCTTCTTTTTAGTTTCCAATTCGTATTTTCGGTTCTTTATCTATTTGTTTAAAAACACTTCAAACACAATTAATATATCTTTTAAAAAATACCTTACTTTATAGATATCGCTATCAAATACCCTACTTAATCTGACGGACAGTGACACAGCTAATAATGATGGCCACACGTAATTGGGGGACTTTAAAGTTTTTAATATTGTGAAAGTTGAATCTCTAAAAAGAATATTAATCCATCAATGGTTCAATTTCGCAAATTTTTGCAAAGATATGAGTTGAAAATTTCGCAACATTCAGCATCGGGTGTAGACGATATAACCATACCTTGTCAAAAATCGTTTTATGGGCCCATCTTCTTACTTCGTATTAATTCGTTTCTCAATTAAACTCTGAAGATACATTATGAGAGGTTAGATAAAGAGCTGGCAGTTTTCACTATAATAGTTAAAAAAAATACATAATGTAAGGGGAATTTGCTGGAAATTTCAGTCAAATTGATCTACTCTCAAAGAGAGAATTAAGCGAGTGAATTTTTGGCCTACGCCTCGATCGTCACTACTAAAGTCGGTATGATAAAAAAAATATAGTCACGATTATCCGTTTCATGACTTAATCATCAATGAAAGTGGAGCAGCAAATCGGATCATAATCCAGTGAATATTGCAGGCTAGCAATGACATCGAGTGTTGATTATGGTCTGGATAAGTTAATTAATGTCTGATTAATAATTCAGATAACATTTCAGGCCCAAAGGAAGACCTGCAATATGCAGATTTAGCACTTGCATAATGTATGTTTAAATAATCAATTTCAGTACATTTTATAAGCGCGGATTAAGCCATGAAATAAACATTGACCGAAAATCTAAATGAAGATCATCAATGCATTACTTTAAATAAATAAATAAGTGGAGGACCTTATTGATTTCCTGTCAAGATTGCGATCGTGAAAAAATTACGCTTGCCTAAATCTATGACTTTTTAATTCAGTGTCATTTTTATAATTACATAGTATTATATTGGCCTTATCAGGTGTATTGAATACCTTACTTCGATATCGTTATCATTTACTCTACTTTATTCTGCCAACTCTGACATCTTCAAAATATAGTTATTTTGAGTATCATAAAAATATCATTTTATTTCTATATTTGTCGATTATTATTTTTATTTTCGGTAGACGACATAAGTGAGCTTTCACTCTTATTAATATTCATATTGAGGTTAAATCGATCTATTGGATTTGTTTCTTTGTTTGTGAATTAATTTATTTAACGTCCTCTGTCATCGGAGTGATTTCGCAGAATTGGTTTGTCCTTAGTAGTAGGGGGGCTCAGTGGATAAGTGGGTAAGACACTGGCTTGCTAGCCTCGGGGTCCGGTGTTCGATCCCCGCATTGACCGAGAAAGTTAACCCAGATTTCCCGGCATGGCTCCTCCTTGTCAGTGATGCAGGACGGAGGGTCTGACAAGGACAACTGTACACGTCACGTGTACACATTGGCGTGCACGTTAAAGATCCCTTGACAGTTTGAATGCAATATAAGAGTGGGCCGTACGGCACATTGTATGACGTAGGATGTACGTTAAACCCCATTTCAATTCCTTAGTAGCAGCAGTAGTAGTAGTAGAGTTAACCTAATGTGATATATAGAGGATATTTGTCGTTTTAGAATGAATAACATATTTTATTCCATCGAGAAACAAGAAAACTTATATTTTACGAATGCGTAGCATGAGTGAAAATATAATCGTTTTCTTGCTTAGAGATGAAATAAAATATGTTATTCACGACGAAACGACAAATGTTCTATTTATTTTATGATTTTACAATCATTTTAGGTAAAACAACATGAACTGCTGCTAGCCAGTGGAATAACACTTTTATTTCAGTGATAAAACGCGGTATTCCACTACTGATCATAAAATAAATACATATACATGAAAAGGATAAGTGGTCATGCATGGTACGTGTGTTTCATCATGCATGTACTGAATTAAAATTATCGCTAACCACGTGATTGAGTAATAAAAAACAACAACATTTTTTTATCTTCAGATAATTCATTATTTTAAAGCCTTGGTCAACCATGGCTTACAGAAAGGGTATGTAATAATATTTGCTTTAAAACGATATATATATATATATAAATATATACTAATTTGTTTACAGCACGAGCGTTTATCTTGCATCGAATCTTTGTATTACTTCGATTTCGTAGCAAATCAGAAATTCACTGGATCGTCAGTATGTATGTAACTTTCCTTGACACAGAAAGTTGTACTGGATATGTTAATTAATTTCTACTCGGAAAAATCAAATAACATCTAAAGAAATGAAACGAAGTTTAAAGACACCTTCCCTCGTACAAACTGTGTGATTGGAGAGAGAGAGAGAAATGGGGTTTAACGTCCACTCGACACAAACTAGGTCATTTTGGGACTAACATATGGTTTCAATTTTTTATTTCGATAATTCGCTTGCACGTAGGGGTCTTTAGCAGTGGGAGGAAACCGGAGTGCCCGGAGAAACCCACGAGGTTAAGAAGGCGCCCCTATCTCCATGCCACATATGCTCACACCAGGGTTCAAAACTACAGCCGCAAGCCAGAGATGACCGGCCAGCTAGAGGTCGAAGCGCGGCACTCTAAACCACTAGGCCATCCCGACCCCCCCCCCCCCCCCCCTGTGTGATTGGATGATATACTATTCAAAAAAAGTAGGGGATATTTGATTTTTAAGTGTTATTAAAGTCACCTAATGAAACTGACGAAGAAACAAATGACAAAATGAAATGAAGTTCACATTCATCGATTTATTCCAAATGATCGTTAGACTAAGTAAGACACAGACTGACCATTATAAGGGTAAAATCACACCCGGGGTCAAACAGCAAAGTTACCACAGCATCACAACAAAGTCAGTAACGGGTAAATCCTCCTCTGTTTGCCAAACAAGCATTGATCCGACGTGGCATACTCCTAATGAGACGTCTAAGGTCATTTTGGTCCAGATTGTCCCATTCCTGTTGCAACGCAGCAGCAAGTTCTTGGACATTGGCAGGACGTTGTTGACGTTGACGTAACCTCTGTCCAAGCATGTCCCAGACATGCTCGATGGGGGAGAGGTCGGGACTCAGTCCTGGCCAAGGTAATGTGGTGATGTTCTGTTGTTGGAGGTAACCTGTAACGATCCTGGCCCTGTGACATCTTGCGTTGTCATCCTGGAAGATGAAACGGCGGCCATGACGTCGTGCGAACGACACAACATGGACTGCCAAGATGTTGTCCCGGTAGTACTGGCCTGTAATACGCCCTGCAACAACATGTAAAGCCGTTCTTCCAGCAACAGTGATGCCTCCCCACACCATAACAGAACCACCCCCAAATCGATCATGTCAGATGACGTTAACCCCTTGGAAGCGCTCGTTTCGACGACGCCACACCCCCCTACGTCTATCCAAAAAATCAACAGTGAACCTTGACTCATTTGAAAACATCACATTGCTCCAGCGTCGATTATCCCAGTGTTGACGATCCCTACACCAACGACGTCTTGCCTGAATGTGATGATCTCTCAAACAAGGGATCACGCGAGGACGTCGGGCGCGAAGGTGACCCCTATGCAATCGATTCCGAATCGTCTGGCCACTCACTCTCACACCAGTGTCTGTTTGAAGACGAGCGTTGATCTGATTTGCTGTGATGACACGATTTCTCAAGTCCAAGGTACGGATAAATCGATCCTGGGCTTGAGTTGTCGCCCTTGGTCGACCTGAGCGTGGTCTGTCCTGTACAGATTGTGTATCACGGTATCTGGACCATAGCCTGTTTATGACAGACTGAGAAACATTCATCGTCCGCGCCACCAGCGCCTGTGTTGTGCCGATCTGTAGCATTCCAAGGGCACGTAACCTTTCATTTTGGGTAAGCCGACGCATATCAAAATTTGTTTTCTGGTCACTAAAACAATTAAACTGATGTTTCCACCCTGGAATTCAATGCCACAATGACTGTAACATTCAAAGTCAGAGTCGTGCAAATCTTGGGTTGGACCCCCATGATGATCCCAAGCATCACCTGCATTCCATGCGGTAGCTATTGGTGCGTTTGGGCGTCACATGTAACTGGAAATGTTTCTTCTGTTAGGTTCTATAGTGACTTTTTTCGTAGTCATTTGCATATTTTAGTATTATGCCCCCAAAATCAAATATCCCCTACTTTTTTTGAATAGTATATATTTGGACTAAAAACATATTAAAACCAATTAATCTATCAAAGATTTGGTTCAAATCCGTCTCAAAACTTTTTATTCGCGAGGAAATATATCAAGCTACATACAAAATAATATATTTTTATGTTTGTCACGTAATTTTCAGAATGTATTTGTCATTACTTATTGCCCATTTACCATTCATATTAAGATCTAAGTAAATTTTTGAATTATTTTCTGCCAACTATTTTTTTTTCTGCCGTTTAATACGTTTACAACCCCCAATGCTCCTCAAACCGCCTAATCATTCGACCAAGAAAATTAATAACAACCGCCCTTTTATAAGTCAACCTGTAGACAATAAGGCGCCGCGATACCCTGACATTTCTTGCCCACTGCATGCGCCAAATACGTTTATTGGACAATCCAGTATTGTTCTATAGTAAAAAAAGAGCGAGGGGTTGAACGTCCACTCGACACAAATTAGGTCATTTCAAGACTAACACATGGTTCAATTTTATTTTAGGGGTCTTTAGCAGTTGGAGGAAACCGGGAGACGCGGAGAAAACTCAGGGGGTTAGACAGGCGACCATACTCGTCACGTACGTCAGTTCTGTTGTCTCCATGGGCGTCACACATGGGGGGGTTCGGGGGGGGGGGTCGGACTTCCCCCCCAATTGTTTTCCTTGTGGGGTCTGAATATACTTGGACCCCCCCCCCCCCCCCAAAAAAAAAAAAAAAAAAAATTGGCAAAATAAAGTGCCCGAAATCTAATAAAACACTAATATTAGGACTGGAATAGCAGTAAAACGCGTTTGCGGCCATCAAATATTCCAAAATTTTCTTTAGGGGTCCATACAAGGTCAGCTCCGCTTCTTCGCCCTGCGAAGAAAACAAACTGGTCGCAGCCCGTAAACCTGCTTCGGGCATTTCTAGTTTTGCTTCCCTAACTTCCTAATAAAACACTAATTTCACCTTTCTTTTAATTAAATACCACGAATTTGTACTGAGTTGACTATTGATTAAAACATTTTGTCTGGGGCCACTCTACTTTGTGCGACATTTTTCGGGCATCGATTATTACTTGTGAATGCAACTGCAACAGTGTGATTGGATGGTTGGAATTCAGAGTGGGATTTCGGTTACAAAACCATTGGATACTTTTGGAGTTGCTCACACAGGCTAGAATAGCAGAAAACGCATTTGCGGTGGTTAAATTTTCAAAATTTTCTCCGGGAGGGTGAGGCTCCCATAGCCCGCGACGATTGATTGGTTGTTTGGAATTCTGGGCAGCCAGGTAGGCTATATTGAACCAAATTGAAGTTGCTGTATTCACACTCACAGGTTACAGACTAGAATAGCAGGAAAACGCGTTTGTGGCAGTTAAATTCTCAAAATTTTCTCCCAACGGTCCCGTCTTCATGGGGTGTAATCGATTGATTGGAATTCGAGTCAGCAAGCCACCTTAATTAGGTAATATTAGACAACTTTGAAATTGCTTTGTTCATGGGCTGAAATAGCAGGAAAAGGTGTTTGCAGCCGTCAAATATTCCAAAATTTTCTTAGGTGGGGGTAAGCCACACTTCTTCGTCTCTCGGGGAAGACCAGTGCCGCTGTCTGTAAACATGATAAACGTTGTATTGGTGTGACGTTTTAGTTTAACCCCGTAATATATGCCAAACAATGTTTACAGAAGACTGAGACTTTAAACAAAATTTATGGGGGTACCCCCCCCACCATTGCGGACCCCCCCCCCCCCCCAATACATATTTCACGGCTACGCCCCTGGTTGTTGCTAACCATTCGGCCACCCAACCCTATATGTTCTAGTAAGATTGGACGTCTTTTCCATATATCGGTATACCAAATTAGCAATACTTTCATTGGAAATAATCACCCGATAAATACTTTCATGGGAATGTGTCTTTAAAGTCCTACTTTCTTTTCAGTGCCGACAGGGCTAATGGAGATGGGCGTACGCCATAAAGTATACAGACGAAGAACATTTTGCCATGTCAGCGGCGCTATAACGCCCTATACTCTCATTTCGAATTCCAACTGTCAAGGATTCTTATACGTACACGTCAAGTGTACACGGATCTTGTCCCATACCAACGACTATACACGGTTCTTGCTGGACCCTCTGCCCAGGGTTGATTAGCAATGTTGAAACAAGAAAAGCATTCAAATGAAAACATTATGATGAACAACAATAAAATAGTTTCTTTAACTAAATAATGGCGTCTATAAGATACTGTAGTTATCTGCGTATGCTGTGCTAATACAATTTTTCATCGGAGTATTTTATCAAGGACAGCTGCACTGCCGTGCAAAGGAAGAAGGCAGTATCTACACTTTTGGCCAAAATACGTTTTTGGTATCATTGTGATCGGCAGTATCAGCTCTATCACATGTAAAAATTTCGTTGCTATATTTCAATTAGGTAAAGGGATTTACAGTGTCGATTTGGGCAGTAAATGTAAATTGCCCTGGTATAACTAAGGATGAAAGCAGTAAGTGAAGATACCGTCGTTCTCCTTGATACATCTATTACAACCCA
Organism: Patella ulyssiponensis; assembly: GCA_963678685.1. Classification (NCBI taxonomy): domain Eukaryota; kingdom Metazoa; phylum Mollusca; class Gastropoda; family Patellidae; genus Patella; species Patella ulyssiponensis. Next base: position 26,227,334 of record OY783226.1, on the reverse strand, counting down.
GAGCGAAATTTTGGCAGTAAATGCAAATTTCTCTTATATAACTAAGGAGAAAAGCAGTAAGTGTAGATGCTGCCGTTCTCCTTGGGACATGTATGTACCTTAAGATAAGGTGCTGGCAGTAAATGTAAAGTGACCTGGAATAACTAAGGTAGAAAACAGTATATAATGTCAAGGATTTGGACTCTACTGAATGGGGAAATGCCTAGAACAATGTTTATGCATAAATATTTATGCAGTTTGTAAACTGTCTGTTTATCACAGAAACAATTAGAGAGCATGTGTAGATGCTGCTTTGTACCTTGGTTTTACAATGGGCACAGGAAAAGGTCCCGAGCCATAAAATGGGCAGTATCTGCATTATCTCAGTCCCTCAAAGAAATATACGAAAATCGACAAGTTATATCGAAAGAGAACCAAAATATTTCCTTACGTTGAAGAAATCACATTATTTTATACAAAACTATGAGTACAGGAAAGTGACAAAATGACTATTTTGCAGATACTGCCTTTCTCTTTTGTGGGGCAGAGCAGCACTCAGACTACTCTGGCTACGGACCTGTTCACAAGGGTGGATACATGATTTTTCAAAAGGGGTGGGGATGGGGTTCAGCCAAACCAAAGTCTAGTCTCGTCAAGCGTATCGAGGACAGCTTATTTGATGACACTTTCAAGCGATTATGTAGAAAAATTAGGAAAACAATTATACCTTCACCCCTCCCCGAGAATTCAACTACATGTAGATCGCTTTTGTGGGAAATGTGACAGTTAACAACTACTGAAATTCACTGTCCCAATACTGTTGCATGTTACATGGTTTTTTGTTCCCATGCCATTCGTAGAGACGCGATAACCATGTCCCTTGGTTTAAATGCTAATTAAGTGAGGGTCTTGAGTAAGTTATAGATGAAGAGCATTTTTCTGCTCGGCTAAACAGCAGAGATATATAAAATATATTAATTATTGTAGTTCGGCTAAAGTTTTGGCTTTTAAGTTTCTGCTGGCTAATAATGAAATGTCCCTATATTTGTTTGGTTGTGTTAGGCCTATTTGAAAAGGGGTTTGGCTTTATTTCTGTCTTTTGTATGACTTGTAGGCCCTATGGGTTGCTATGTTTAGAGACAATGAAGTGAAGCAACATGATAAATCAATTCACTGCTGTTAAAAAGTATGCCTATAAATCATTAACGGATGCGGTTCAATGGAATTCTACGAAGAAGTCCACCACAAGAATAGGCCTACGTCTCTTTCAGCCGGTTCCTATGTCGGAGAATTGCTTGCTCAAGGGCAAGGATGGCTCCCGAGACAGTGTTTCAGATTGGATCTCGCGATCTATCTTTTCTTATCTTCGCGGTTCTGTGGAATGCAGCGAATCGTTCTGGAATTCCGCTACGGAATTTGGAAATGTGACATCATATGCAATAAATTTTTGCCCTGATATGCTCAAATTAATTATGTTAATTTTGGCATATAAATATCTCATTTGTGAAATTTAGGCTAATTCTTGTGCAATTTCCCCACAAATTCATGTGGTTCCTATTCATAATAGGCCTAACGCGTGTCTTACTTCTGATCCAAACAATTACAGGGACATAGGGCCTATATTGAGTGGCTGCCTTTCAAAATTCTCTTCATCCATAATAATTATTGTCTCGAAAGTAGAAACCATGATCACCTTGATCCTGTATAGGCCAACATGCAGGCTGGTTTAAGATTATGTAACCGCAGGTATTATTGTTGAAAACAATGCTTGTCTGACGCCTAGGCCATAGGCCTACGTGACTTTTCCCATGTTCGTAATACTGTTGCACTGTTTCAAGTTATAGTCCCTTTTAAAAGTGACTTTTATACAAACGGAAAGAGAAACACAGGAACCGAATGAACCGAACGAACCGGGTAGCCACTGTGTGGGTTATTAAACCGTATATTCCGAGGCCCTATCGCGGAACATAATTCAGTAGAAGTCGAGGAGGGTTTTTATTAACCCGTATTTAACTTTATCATAAATTATGAATTTCTTTAATGTTAGCATTTAATGTTGACGCTTTCTGGTTCAAAATGACATAGCTTATGCCTGTGCCTTTTTCTAGCTGTCAATGATTGTTTATCCGTACCGGTATCTCTATACAAATCGAATACTGAATTTTGAATTAGGGTGGGGTTGAAGAGGACACGGAGAAGCCCAGATAAATTTGAATCTATGTGTATGTGGTAGTTACACCATAATAGGGAAATATTTGATTTAAGTTATCGTAAATGAAACCTTTCTGTTCCATGATTTTATCTAGAAGGCAACATGATGCAAGTTTTGGCCGAAATAAGATGCGCACTGACAGTAAGTGACGTTTCCCTTCGAGTCTCCACGTGTCCTCCTCAGTGAATATCAGGCGATCACGCCATACTCTGACTGACACTCGGCAAAGGCTACAGCAGTATCTAGCTTATTCAGTACTAACTGAGATTGGGATACCAGGATTGGCAGTCGTGAGTATTTATTTTTATTCAAGTCGAATACGACAACGAAGATTGTCTCAGCTAATGAAACAAATTTGGAAACATAAGCTGTGAATCCTTATTTCACTTCGCCAATAACGAAACGGCCATTATTAGTATTACGACGATCCCAGTAACATGTATGTAGGTGAGCGAGGAGAATCGTATGATGATGCGAGATAATCGACCCATGTCGATGACTTAAAAATAGGGCTACATGTACAAACCAACACGTTTGATTACGTAACTATATTTATACAGTGTCGGATGACAATTATTATACCCTTTATTATGATGGTGTCAACCTCGTATGTTTAAATCAGTATCAGAATCAGGTAATATTAATACATGTTGCTAGGGCTATCGCCTGATATTCTTTCGTGTGTATTGTTTGTGAAGTCTCCAGTACATGTTTCTCTGTATTTAATGCCTCAGTTTTTTCAATAATATACTACATTGTACATTTAACTAGATTCTTGATCTGTTTAGCTGGGGATTTAAAGTATAGATACCGGTAGGGGTATGGAAACCAACCTGATCGGGACCACATTCCAGGCTTATTCGGACCACCACTAGGCTAAAAAAAAACCCAAATACTAGAAACTAAGATTTTGATATTGAATATTAAAGGGATTTTATCTAGGCTATAGCCTGACTATAATATTAATATGTGCTTTTATGTACGTCAATTTATGTTTTATATTGCATTTTGTTATGTCACAGTGACTGTATTAACACAGATTTATCTCATTAATCTAATGTAAATTATTATACGTTTTATGCAATTTAAACATGCCATTTCTATTTCATAAACTCCATAGCTTGTTTCGGAATCCATTATATATATTTTGTGTAATTATATGTTGTAGATATAGAAATACTGTTTAAACCAATTTATGATAATTTCAATAAGTCAAACAAATACTAACAATACAGTGGCATAACGGAAATCCGAATCCATTATTTGTGTGTAATTATTTGTTATTTATAGAAATACTATTTAAAATTTATACCAATTTATGTTAATTTCAATAAGTCATACAAATGTGAAAACTCATACCAGCAATACAGTAAGTACAATAACAGAAACCGGTTATTTCGAATATGATGTATATATTAAAGCAGTCAAAATGTTTATATTCCTACCTTGTTCAGAAAATACACATAATAGATTTATACTCAATTCTAACACAAGTAAAAAGGAAGGTAGCATCATGGAAAATGTACTATATTACTACATTTTACTTTTTACTGACAGCCACAATAGGGAATTTGTGTGATTGTTTATGGGCAGGGCTCTATAAAAGTTGAGTGTGCCTGCGCACACACTTGAAAATGTGCCTGCATTGTCATACTCAAAAAGAGAGTATTCAATTGCCAGGTATATAGTATGATTGATTGTGGGTAGGGGGGGGGCTTATGAAAGCTTCTTGGGTTGGACTCGGCAGAAGAAGAAATTATAATTAAATTTTAGTACCTTTTTTTATTATGGTTTCTAAATTGTATTAATGTATTATAGATTACTTTAATAATAAAGATTATGTTTGATGTGCATATTGTTGTTTTTTGGGGTTGATATAAACACAGAATAGAAGACTACCAGGTTCAAACAAGTTCTGTACTTTGCTCAGTATCCGACACATCAACATCTATAGCTTCGACAATGGCTACCATTTTATCATGAGAACCGGACACCGAAGGCTTAGAATCAGCAGGTTTTGAGAAAAAGAATGTCATTGCAGTCTTTGGCGGGGTGATTTCTCTGTATATGCACTTCATAATTTTGAAATAAAGTAACATCACCACAAACTCGGCAAGAGACTTTGTCCTTTTTTCCGCTTGATACTCGATAGGAAGCCATCGTTATAGAATTATCGGGTGTAAGTGTGGTTACTACACGGTACTGGTGTTTACGGGTCGCCGAGGTCACAGGTGATAGTTCATACGTCGCGTTCTATTCTTTTAATCCTCGACTAGAATTGTCACTAAATTAAGCAGAGGTCACAGGTGATAGGTCGTAAGTCACAGGTGGAATCGCTAACGTCGCGTGCTGATGTTTTTATCATCGACTAGCTTATTCTAGTAAATTATTATACGGTAATCAAAGTAAACAAAAAAACAAACAAAAAAATATATATAGTATTCTTTATTTTACATGATTTACGTGACAGTAATGATTTTTAAAAATGTGCCTGCAAAAAAGTTTTTTAAACCAAATGTGCCTGCGCACACCGTGCGCATGTGCGCGGAAATATCGATGCCTGTTTATGGGTTTACTGGGCTTGTCATTAATAAACAATAAATGCTGTGATTAATTAGGTTCTTGTATATTGCTACCTGAGTTTAATTAACTTTGTTTTTTGTGTATTTGTGTATATTGCTAAGAAAATTTTACACATTTCTCAACCATAGTGTATTGAATTCAACACCTTTCTAGATCAGGAAGGTCTCTGTCTCGGTCAGTTGGTTAGATTACATTTACCAGAATTATAAATATGATGGAAAATGTGCTCACATCATTGCTCCTTGAAACTTGGTTCAAGATGACTTGAATGATATTTGCTGATTAAAATATTATACAAAGAACAATCTGGTTCCAATCAGCCAAGTATGTGAAGCATCTTCTCCATGATTTCGCTCATTGGTATTGAAAAAATTACACTATTTATTGTCATTTTTGTCTTATAATCAAATATATGCAACTATATGAAACTATATGCAAACATATTTTAAATACTCTCGTCATTCAAATAATGGTCCGAATCAGCCTTATTGTGGTCCGAATCGGCCAAAAATCTGGTCCCAATCAGTCAAGAATCTGGTCCCAATCAGTCAAGAATCTGGTCCCAATCAGCCTGGTCGCAATCAGCCATGGTCCCAATCAGCCGATTACCGGGGTATGTACTTCTGTAGTTCTTCTAGGACTATTTTGCAGCCCATCATAACATGATGTTTAAAAATGTTGTTTCAGTTCTGTCTGGTGTATGTCTGCTAGATGTCGCCTTTTTTTTCATTTTCAACTTTTTCGCCAGAACTGCTGCTGTAATTTGATTTGAATAGAAGGTGTAACGGATATGACCATGTAGATCAATAGATTTTAACTACTGTTAGACCAGTTTTTATACACCCACATTGAAATGTGGTCGTATATTGTCGTCGCCCCCGTCCGGCGTCCACAATTGCTTGTGGAATTGCTTGTGGACGCTCTAGAGGCCAAAGTTAATATCCGATTGACTTTAAATTTATACACGGTGTTTACACTTATGAGATGAAGAAGCCTATTGTTTTTCAGCGATTTCCCATTATAACTACCAGAGTTATGGCCCTTGATCACTTCAAAAAATCTTGTGGACGCTCTAGAGGCCAAAGTTAATATCCGATTGACTTTAAATTTATACACAGTGTTTTAGGTCATGAGACGAAGAAGCCTATCGATTTTCAGCGATTTCTGATAATTGCTGCCAGAGTTATGGCCCTTGATCACTTCAAAAAATCTTGTGGATGCCCTAGAGGCCAAAGTTAATATCTGATTGACTTTATAATAAATTTATACACAGTGTTTAAGGTCATGACACGAAGAAGCCTATTGATTTTCAGCGATTTCTGATAATTACTACCAGAGCTATGGCCCTTGATCATTTCAAAAAATCTTGTGGATGCTCTAGAGGCCAAAGTTAATATCCGATTGACTTTAAATTATACACAGTGTTTTAGGTCATGAGACGAAGAAGCCTATCAATTTTCAGCGATTTCTGATAATTGCTGCCAGAGTTATGGCCCTTGATCACTTCAAAAAATCTTGTGGATGCCCTAGAGGCCAAAGTTAATATCTGATTGACTTTATAATAAATTTATACACAGTGTTTAAGGTCATGACACGAAGAAGCCTATTGATTTTCAGCGATTTCTGATAATTACTACCAGAGCTATGGCCCTTGATCATTTCAAAAAATCTTGTGGATGCTCTAGAGGCCAAAGTTAATATCCGATTGACTTTAAATTTATACACAGTGTTAACAGTCATGAGACGAAGACGTCTATTGATTTTCAGTTATTTCCAATAATTACTGCCAGAGTTATGGCCCTTGATCACTTCAAAAAATCCTGTGGACGCTCTAGAGGCCAAAGTTAATATCCGATTGACTTTAAATTTATACACAGTGTATACGGTCATGAGACAAAGAAGCCTATTGATTTTCAGCGATTTCAAATAATGACTGCCAGAGTTATCCCCCTTGATCACTTCAAAAAATCTTGTGACGCTATCGAGGCCAAACTTATCATTCGATTGACTTCAGATTGATACACAAAGTTTAAGATGTTGAAACGAACAAGTATTTTGATTTTCAATGAATTTTGTTAACTGAACAGCTAAATCCATGATATTAAATGTTTTGTATACCAATTGTTAGAGTGGGGCAAAACTTTATAAAAAGCAAACAAATTCTAATCAGATTTTAGTGTATTACAAATGTTTCATTACTGAAAAAAGTAAAAATATGTGACAACCCTTGTTGACTGCCCGGACGATTTAGCTGCTGTGGACGTATGTTTCGTTGCCTGGCAACCTATCTTTATAATTGTTATTAGAAGTGAAATGTTATATCGACAATTTCAGTGCATCCACTATATTGTGTCCTTTGTACGAGAATAGGGGTACTAGCTAGGGTGCTCCGACGTATTACTCTTAAGACATTTGTTGCAATTACCGGTACACATTCTGTACGTACATATTTGTTTATAGGGGTTCCGAACTAAAATGGGAAAATCTCTACACAAGTAGCTAAGCCTGTAACCCATTATCATCCAAAGTCTTAAATCGACATAATGTTCGTTGTAATATTACCGAGAAAAGATGAGTTTCTGATATCCAATATTTAAGACAAAATAAACATCTTATGATTGGTACACGAATCGTGTAACATAATGCATTAAAGCACCATTTATAACAAAGAACGAGGCCAGATATATTCCACAAGTCATGTCTAACAGTGACGCCGTTCTGTTCGGGAGAGCATGCGCAATAAATTCTATGGGTGTAGACTGGAATAACAAGATGCTAGAGATTGTCATTCGATTTAGACTTCTGGAGTATTTCGCCGAACATAACTGATTTGGAATTAGAGTACAAACGGAAATGATAGAATGTAAACCATACATTCATATTTCATTATTATATGCGTTGCGACCCATTCATGTGAATTTTTATGTCCCAACTATTAGCGATTTAGCTAATTTAAAGATGGATTCCTCCTGCAAATGTATCTATTGTGGTTTTTTTTTTCTAATCAAAGTATGACTATATTGGATTATTGGTATATACATATATAGAAAGTCGAGACATCCAGTCTAACTAGAATATACTGGATTCCCTGAAAAACACCCATGGACAGTTCACAGGACAAAAATGTAAGTGTCACAAAGTGGCAGACTGTCTGCTTGCCTGCTAGTTTTATGTAGCACAGCAGGGAGTTTTTTGTAGGCTCATACATTGATTTAATGGTTAGCGGTTGTGAGAACAGTGGGACTTAAATATACAACATGACAAAAAAGGCTGCTTTAAATAGATTAAATTGACACACTTCCTAGCGATTTAAAATGAAGCAAACTTTTAATGAATAAATTTGTCAAATCACAGTTTCTACATGGGAAATCATCTTCAATAGTAAGTGCAGGAGGGCTGCACCACACACAATTCTACACAAAAACAAATGTGTAGCAAAACACAGATTGCAGAGAACTTTAAAATGTGGTTACTTTTCCAATGACCGAATTGGACAAAGAAAATTGATAAAATGATTCCAATTATTTTTTATCATTTTCACAAAAGTTGAATCGATGTATCAAGATTAACCTTTCCACAATAAACTGTATCGAATTACCATGTTCAATCATAATACTTAACTTGAGGTTTCAATTGAAATTCTCAACGATTGGATAGCGGCATTATTCCATGAATCGATGCTTTTGAACTTTATTACGGCTATATGGCCCCTCTGGCCTGCCACATAAGAAATTTTTTACGACCAAAATGGTGTAATGTTGCACAAAAACTTCCACGATAAATTTTGGCATGATACCGAGTACCAACTTGAATACCAAACAGAACCTGATAGTCCTTGGAAGTCGTCTTTCATGCCTTTTGATGATTGATTATCATGTAATTTTGAAATACTCTTTTATAAAGAAGATACATGTAAACAATGTTTAGACATGAACTACATGTATAGGTATTCTCATTATTTCCTACGGTAAACAAAGGCAGGTACTTATTGAGGAATACTAATGACATGAGCATTAACCTAACATTTACTTCTCTTTTTATTGTGAACATAAACATAATATACACAGTGTTTCATTCTTCAAATAAATAACATTACACGTGTCATTTCAAAGATAGCCATTTTCAAAAATAATTCCGATTCCAGGAGAGCTTTTTTCAGCATGCCTATTTTTTCAGCAGAAGCTTTATTTTGAACTATCATAATTTGCCCAATCAGTGCAAAAAAGTTAAACCACATATCATTTCTATTTTTAGAATAAATTGATTAGTTGATAAGATTTTATAAACCAAAACTGATTAGTATGTTTGCAATTGTCTGCTTTAAAGTTGGGTTCCCAGATAAGTATTTATCGGGTGGTTATTGCCTATAAAAGTATGACAATTTTGGTATATATGGAAAGTAGAGATATCCAATCTTACTAGAAAAATACTGGATTCCCTGAAAAACACTCATGGAGCGTATACAGGACAAAAATGTAAGGGGTTCCCTTAATAGTCAACCCGACGAATAAGGTTACCTGCACGCTTGGCGTTGAAGGCTGCACGCGAACTTGAGCGATTTGTGTACATGATGAAAAACTTTATGAAGAGTTAGACGTACAACAATTTCTGGGATAAAAATCACAGAAAAAGACGCGGGCAGTGGATAATCCGAGAATTTAATTAGGATTCGATATTTGTAGTAAATAGTCAGCGCTTACAGACAACATCGTCTTGTGTATGCAATGCATTCTCCCTTGTCCTCCGCTGCCGTTGCCATTGGTTACGAAGGGGTGTAATCGCCTGACGCAAACATGGTCTCTTTCGATAGATTTTTATAGCAGGCTATACTCGTCAATTACAATGTTTTGAGAACGATTTGAAGCAAAATTATGATAAAATAATTGGTTTGAATATGTTTTTAGTTCTAATATATCATCAAATCACCCAGTTTGTACCCGGGAATATAACTTTAATAGATTTCAATGTGTTTTTTTCTCTTTCTATATGGTAATATAAAGTAGAGTTGTCACAATGTTGGGTTTTATATAAAGTAGGGTAGTTAGCTCATAAATCAATGTTATTAACACTCCTCAAACATTCATATATCATTGATAACACACACCATGTAACACTGATGTCATTATCTGCCAGTTGTTAAAAAAGGTGTCTAGCTTATGAAAATAACTCAAGTCACCCATTTAGAAAGGGCAAGGTACGTTTTAATTTCAATACATGAATTAAAGAAGTCAAACATGTCATTTTATTCACTGTCTAATTAAAATAGTTTCAAAAAGTGTGTAACCATAAATTTTCAAAATATTTTGGTTTTAAAATTATGCTGGTTGGGACATTACAAGGCACTTTTAGTACGGTGGTTAATCTGTAACCAATGTGATGGGAGTGACATGAAGATAGAAATACAGTTATTGGCTGAAGTAGGGACCTGGGAGCAATAACAGGTGTTCTGATAATTCCTCTGAAGACACTTGGTCGTTTTGGGACTAACATATGGTTCAATTTTATTTCAATAATTCACTTGCGCGTATGGGTCTTTAATAGCAGTGGAAGGAAACTGAAAGGCCTGAAGACAGCCCATGAGATTGGACAGATGACCCTACTCCTTGTCACATGCAACCGCCGAGGAATCGAAACCAAGTCAGTTGACTCAATCCAACCCCCTCCTCTGAAGACAAAGATTTGTTGTAAAAATATCCACAAGAAGGTTAGCTAACCAGGAAATCAAGGAGTGTTGTATTTTCCAGGGTGGAACTAACTAATTGTTCAGATGGTTCAGAAAAACCATGTCCTGTGTACATTTTTGCTTGCACCTAAAACAATCGTTAACAATTAGGGCTGCAACGATACACCAGGCCATGATTCAATGCAAATCAAGATTCATAGTCTACGATACGATTAATATCGTGATAGGAAATAAATTTTAAAAATAGGCTTTTTTATGGTTATATATGCAACGTTTGTCAGTTGACACTAGGCCTAAGTCTATTTTCAATGATGTTAACATTGTTGAAAACCTCAATGCCTTGCATGACAAATATGTCATTGTTCCGGCTGACAAAGCGTCCAATAACATAGTGTTTATATGTAAACGATATTATTATGACTGTCTGTTGAAAGAACTTAATTTCGGGAAATCAATCGATAGTGCTACATATAAACGATCTACTCTTAGTAAGGATGAAATTATATCCAATCACAGATCTGTACTTACTTCATTTGGTACTCCATGTGGAGATACCTATACAGATTTGCCCTTGTTATATTGGATACCTAAACTACATAAAAATCCCTACAAGCAACGTTTTATAGCAGGTTCATCCCGTTGTTCAACGAAACCACTTTCAAAAGTATTGACATCTATACTAACGGCAGTTAAAGAGGGTATTCAAAAATACTGTGACAAAATATACTCTCGTAGTGGTATAAATCAAATGTGGATATTAAAAAATTCCAAAGAATTACTTGATGGTTTGCAATCTAGATCGCTTGCTTCAGTCTCATCCATTCAAACGTTTGACTTTTCTACTTTGTATACTAAAATTCCCCATAGTAAATTAAAAGCCAGGTTGAAAGACATCATTCACAGTGTCTTTTCATCTAAATCGGGAACTGCTAGATATCAATATTTAGTTGTTAATTACAAATCCACGTATTTCGTTAAGAATCACAGTGATTCCAAAAACAAATTCACCGCCATCAAGATAATTCAGATGTTGGATTTTTTAATTGATAACATCTTTGTTGAATTTGGAGGGGAAATATATCAGCAAGTGGTAGGTATCCCCATGGGCACCAACTGTGCACCGTTGCTTGCTGATTTATTTCTCTATTCGTACGAAGCCGATTACATCCAAGCGCTCGTTAAAACAAATAAACGATTGGTCAGAAATTTTAATTTCACTTATCGATATATCGATGACGTTTTATCACTTAATAATCCAAAATTTAGTGATTATGTCGAATTCATATATCCTGATGAGCTGGAAATTAAAAACACCACTGACAGTGACAATTACGCTTCCTACTTGGATCTGCGTCTCGATTTTGACAATTGCCATAAACTGAGTGTTAAATTGTACGATAAACGTGATGACTTTGACTTTCCGATTGTTAACTTTCCATTTATTAGTAGTAACATTCCAATATCACCAGCTTATGGAGTGTTTGTGTCTCAGCTAATTCGGTACGCGAGAGCTTGTTCCTTTTATTCTGATTTTTTAAGTAGATCGAGGCATTTGTCATCTAAGCTTCAACTACAAGGATACGTGCGCACTAAACTTATAAAAACCTTTAAAAAGTTTTATGGCCGTCATGTTGACTTGATTGGTAAATATAACGTGTCTCTCTCGGTTATTATTCTAGATATATTTAATTGACACGTATACTAATACTATCTCACTGATTATATGTCCACTACATAGTTAACACAGTTCATCACGTGCATTTTGCATACCGATAGTTCATTGGCCAATCACGCTATTTTATCGACATTTTGCCTAATAGTTTGGATGCAGCTATGGCGGGTGTGGCGCCAGGCAGGGTAAGCTTACTCTTCCGGACACCTGTTACCACTGTTTGTCGTGTATTTTGTACACGGGGAGCAGTCCATTTGCTGATTACACTATTTTGCCTATAACGTTTTTTTAGGACTTCGAATTCTGTTTAATGGTTTGGATTGTTCGTACTTGGTTTTATTTTATTATTACTTTAAATGTGGCATTTATTCGGTCAACTAATAAGCCACTTCAAGTGTCAAAAACGCCTTAACACTCTCTGAAAGTAAAAAAGTTATTTTGCTCATGGACTTGTTTACGCATTCAAAGGAATATTAGTCTATTTTTGTGAAATTTTTATTTGGATAACGAATCACGATACTTACATTGATTGTATTGTGCATCGTGGATTTATAAACATCGCGATTCATCGATGAATCGTTGCAGCCCTATTAACAATTGGAAGTATAAATTAAAGTAGGCTGTTGTCCACTCCAGACAGACACTGCATGGCATATGCCTTAAATATACCTATTATGTGCATGTATATGGAAATATGTCAGCCACATATAAATTAAGGCTTTGCCTGGCAATATTTCCAGGTTTTGTACATTTTAAATTTAAAACAACTTTTGGGTAGAATTGATACAAATCATTTTGAAGAAAGCAGGGGACTAATGGTTCCATTTGTCTGATGTCCATCATTACACTTTTTGGAACACAATCTTTCCTGCTAAGGTTTAATTAACACAGATTGCTTAAGATTGAAGTATGAAACTTTGTTAATGCTTTCACTACAACAAAAGTTTGAATAAGTTCTATTATGGGTGTTTTCTGCATATTTAGGAGATAAACACCTCCTGTTTCGCATTTAGAGGGGTGTTATTGTCCAATAGACATGTCCTGAGGTCATTAGGAACTTATTTTATTGTGTGAACTTTAAAATTCGCCAAACTGCAAATCGGTTAGATGACGTAAAAATAAAAAAAAATCAATTTTGACGTAAGAAAACGTTGTGACGTAACTGAATAACGGGCTGCCGTTTTTACCGAGGTGTGTTGAATTAGTGGTCGAATCCAAGCGAAGATAATTCAATTTTAAAATGCTTGAGTCTTGGGTCGCTGGTAAATAAATTATGAAAGAAAATGTTATTCGAATATTTCAAATAAAATATTTTTAACGTTTGAAGACTTTTAAAAAGATTAGTAAATTAGCCTTAGTGTGGTATTTTTGACCGGCAGTGCCAGTCATGAATGAATTAGTTACGGCTTGCTAACCGAGACTACACAGAGGTAACTCTTCTTGGCAACAATGATGGCTTCGTTTTCGCAGTTTGTGATAACATGGGTGAGTTTTTAGCCTTTATTATTTTATTTGCAGACTCTCAACACAATTTTATTGCTACTTCTCGTTCGGAGTAGAGCAGTTCTTACATACATCCCTCAAAATACCCTATACAACTATTTGATGCCTAGGATTCAAGTGGTTGCTATGTATATCGTTCTGACATGTTGTCAATCATTGTCAATTTTGGTATAATTTTCTGTTATTCTAGGCCCATTCTCAGCTGTTATTTCAACTCCCATAGTTTCTATATTTTCAAACACTTTCTTTTGACTAATGACTCATTATCAGGCGAATCATGTTATTCAGAATTTGAGCAAACTTTGATTTAAGATTTCCACTTTAAAGTAAACACTGCGGAGTGCAAAAAACAAAAACAAACTTGCCCACACTGCTTAGTTACGAATAATTTATGATGCCTGAAAATGGTTTTCATCAATTTATGACTGATTTTCTTCTGTTTTATGTATTTCAGGGATGTGTTTGGATAAAGGATGATGTTTGAAAATAGTGTGATGGTCATTTGAGCAGAATTTCTTGAAGATATTTGTCAATTAAGAATTGAGTTGAGGAAGATCGCTGAGCACAAAATAAAAAAAAAGTACACTGTAATATTTATACGCAGTAATTCGCCTTGCTAAAACAGAGGGGTGTTATTGTCCAATCGACAGTGTCTAATCATCCAATCAAAGTGCAAGATTCACCCTTAAGCATGTTACAATATAGATTAATGCTTTATAAAAAGATCATAATTTTGTAATTAATTGAAGTGCCATTTATTTTGGGATTGCTGCGGGGGACATCGGCTTACCCTGTAAAATTGTTTTTCACTTATGATTTTATGCAACAAAAATCTAGAGAAAAATTTCTTCGTAAATGTCTACACCCTATACCAGCGGGGGTTAGCCATGAGGGCTCGCTAGTCTTGAGACAGTAGGACATTAAACCACATTTCATTTCATTGAAATCCTCTTAAAGATACATTATGGGAGATTTTTGTAAGGAGTTTGCCGTTCTTGCTATAACAGTTCAAAAAAAGATGATGAAAGAAGAATATATAGAAAATTTCAGTCCAACTACTTTATTCTGAACAGTGTTATCACCAGTGTATTTTTTGACTAGAAATAGTAGCTACTTGACGGGCGTTAACTCCACCTACATAATCTCGATTATCAAGTAATGTCTGGTACTGTTATCTGTTCGGATTGCTCAGGGAAATAAAAATAATTTTATTGATAATTGATATTATTAAGACAGAAGACCTGTCCGTCTGTTTTAGTCATCACACTCCCTCCAGGAATTGTATAATTTGTCATTATCTGTGTTTAGTTTATTGCACTTTAGTTTAGATGTCATTTGTTATGGCCTCACCCAACAGCAGCCTCACTTCGTACACTCTATCATTTAGCTTCAATCTAAAATTTCTGGGAGTACATGTATGACATCAACGTAACGGTTAATCTCGGCTCACGACGCCATTTAAAATTTAATCAATCAATAAAATCCTGTTTAAATCCAAGCCATCCGTAGGTCTACAGAGTTGTGTAAATAAAGATCTAATTTATAATTTCTTGACATCCGAAGCCTAAATAAAGCCTTGCAATAATCAGATTTAGCTCTTGCATAATGTATGTTTAACTGAATCAAACTTTAGATCTGAATGGTACATGTATACTTGAAAACAAATTGAAAAGATGGTTTTTAAGGCTACTAAGGATGGTTTTTAAGGCTTCTAAGAGAGTCAAAACATATTTATTTCTATGTCTTTTGCTCAAAAGGTTGTCAACTCACTATTATAAGATCATGGGCAATATTTCAGAGGGATTAAAATCGCTGACACAGAAAATAATAACACAATTACCTCCCTTGTTTTCCCATTCCCCTCCATACAATGGCGATCTTCAAACATTTGAAGTTGAAAATGATATTTTTGCCAATTTCTCAACTGGCAACAGTGAATTATAGGATTATTCTTTAACAAGGTAGGCCTGTTTATAGATACCATCTATTTTAAGGCTTTATTTTAATATATTTTAAAAATATAACTAAAAAATATGAAATTGCCGTTTTAAGTTCTGACTCCTAAAACTAATTGTGAATAGCCCAGATGTTCTAAATTTGAAACGGCAATCAGAATAGAATCCATTTTTCCATTTGGATATTGCTTGGTTACTGAAATCTGTTTTGGGTTCAAAATTAAATTTAAGAATTCCAAACATGTGATTAGCATTTCCTTTTCAAGTGCAATGTTCTTCGTTTTGAATGTCTTTGCACTATTTAGCTGGGGTTAAAAGTTATATATCTAGTAAAGAATTTATGCCCTTATATTAGATCAGAAATGGTTATGCGATCTGTGGACTGAAAAGGGTTATGGTAGTTTCAAGTGTCTCTAAAATAATTAATGTTATTGCGTAGATTAGTCCCCCCCCCCCCCCAGTTAGTCATGAATTTTTGTTTTCAAACACATTTGGTATGTCAGTTTTATAATTTACATTATTTCTTAAATATTGGCATCAGAAGTCCATCTTATCTCGGTAATAAAACAACATCAATGTTGATTTAAATTGACCAATGAGTCATGTTTTCAATGTCAAAGACTGTGGATGTCACAGAGTTGAAGAAAATATGGTCTACTTCCACCTGCAGCACTTCCTTCCAAAATAGACATAAATTGTTTATTGGAATTTTCAATTAAACGTAAAACTTCCATGTATGACTAATATACCAATTGTTAATTTGTAAGATGTTTCACCGCAAATCTTTCTACGCCTATGAACAATTGTTCATTGGATAAAACGGTAACATTTTCTGTAACATAAATACTGAGTCAAGGTCTGCCATGTAATACTAATACGGAAATTTGCAATACTGCCTAGCAATAAATTGTTTATTGGCTAAAACGTAAACTTTTTTGTTTTTTAATACTGTAAAATAATATACGAATTATCATTTTATACGGCGTATATAAGTTTACTGACAATTAACAGGGGCGGATCTTGGAATTTTGAAAAGGGGGGGGGGGCGCCGCAAAATGAGGGCAAGGGGGTTGAAGGGGGGGGGGTCCTCAAGACAATTATCCGTCATTTCCTTGCATCTGTAGACATTCCAAGGGCTATTTGGCTGATATTTTCGTCTAAGTAAACGTATGGAGAGGACATATTTGGGTCTGAAAAAAGGCACTTTCAGCAGTAAAAAAGGGAACTGTCGAAAATTAGGGGGGGCCCCTCGCGCCCCCCCCCCCCCCCACTGGATCTGCCTCTGATTAAAGTAATCAAGTAATCCGGGAAATTGCAACATGTTCTAAAGTCCTATCTTCCCCTTCCTTTTCAGGGATGGACTGCAAAGGGGTGTAATATTTGTTTCAGGGTTCCCTGGACTGGTTAATGTTCTTGTGTAGGTGATGATGAATTTTTGAGATATATTCCTAGGCTAAAAACACCAGGATTTACAGTCGGTTTATTGAAAAAAAAATTTTGAGTCTGGTTGGAGAGAACCCCATTGTTCCCCTCACAGAGCATATGTATTGCATAGTGTCAAAACAGCATTACCGTGGCCATTCACGAATGAATAACATGGAAATGAACCGATGATTACCATCGGTGTAGATTATACCAGATACGGACTCGGTCCAAAAAGATTCCTGAACCTAACCTTGTGAGGGTTCTCACTCTATAGGGGTCCAGTGTGGTTTTCTCCTCCCCGGCATGAAATTTCTTTTGAAAAACTGACTCTAAATTTATGTTTTCTGTTTGTCCTGGTGTTTCTAGTATATGCACAGATTTGATGTGACAATCTTATCGGAAATTGATTTTTGAACCCAATATTGAATTCAGTAATCCCGAAAACGTTATTTTACAAGCAACATCCACACAAACAAAAATTGTAATTTTGGATTCTATTTTTATTGTCGTTTTAAATTTATACCATCTTGGCTACGTGTTTGAGTGGGAACTGAACTCGGCAACCTCATAACCCTCACATAAGACATTATAACAAGCCATGATCCAACGGAAACAAATGAAGATTAAATAAATTTCAACTATTTTGGACTTCATTTTGATTTTCTGTCCTCATGGATTCTCGTAATTGATATTTGAGATAAGAATTGGACCCAGTGTCGTTGACAACCACATCTGGAAAAATGATTAACTTTATTCGCCATTTTTGAGTCAATTTTGAATTTATCTTTCGAAATTTTATCTTTAAATTCAGAGACATCAAAAGCTATATTAAAGATATAGTAACGGTGATATCTTGCGATATTTTCGCTGGTTTTTCGGGAAAAATGCTATTTTACTACGATTGATTAAGACTCAGCCAATTTTGATTTCATTTTTGCGGCAATTTGGAATTTCAACCATCAACAGGAATAAACGACGATTAACTTAAACTCACTATCATCCAAAATCTTCAACTTTGAAAACACAAATTATTTGTCAATTTAAATCAACATTGATGCTGTGATCTTGCCGGGAAAAGATGAGCTTCAGGTATCTAATATTTAAGACAAAATAAACCTTTTACCATTGGTACACGAATCATGTACCATAATGTGTTTTAGGCCCAGTTCTAGCAAGATACTCAAGGAATGAGGCTAGTCACATTGAATAACAAGACGCTAGAAATTTGCATTCGATTGAGACTGCTGGCTTATTTGGCGGAACATAACTGATTTGAAATTAGAGTAAAAACGGAAACTATTGAATGTAAATCAGTTTATATACATTCATATTACAGTATTATATGCGTGGCAACCCACTTCTGTCAATTTCTAGGTCCCAAATGTTAGTGATTTAGCTCCTTTAAATTTCGTCTTTTAGAATGCCGTTTTGGCTGCCATTTTGTATATTGCTACAAAGTTAGATTTTTGAAATTATCTTTAAATTTAGAGACCTCAAAATCCATATAAAAGATACACTAAGAATCACATTTTATGAGATTCCTGCTTGTTATACAGGTATTATATGCAGCCATTAGCCGTTCATGTGAAAAATACATTTTTTCTTTCTTCAGATTCGTTATTTTGGCACGTTTAGCCTCTTACTCTTTTTTTTTTGAAAGGATTTTAAAAAGACACCGGTTACGCGATATTGCTCTCTGAAACTTCCTGAAGACTGCGATATATTGGGATAATGTTAATTACGTTATTTCGCCTTGGCCAAGTGTGGCCAAAGTTGAGTATGATCTCTGACATTATATTATTGAACCAAACTGCATTGGCTTAGTTTGGGTAAAATGTTATCCCTTCCCTACTACTACCCTTTGGTTATTGAATCCACAAACTTCTACTCGAATCCATGTGCGGAGAACTTTGTGTTGCTAAAAACTCTGCTTCTGCTTCTGCCTTTAAATGGCCACCATCAACTTGTTAATTTTTATGCCATGTCTGAAATTACTTCCTGTATAATTGTGTAGTGATTGCCCTTTTAATATGTTGAATCCTTATAAACACATTTTATCTGCTTTGTTTTTTCAGAATTATCTACAATGCCACCCCGTAATATTGTGGCCGAGTTGACTGATCCAGATGGAGATGTTCTATCAGCAGAGGCTGAAGTTGAACCAGTCATTACAGAAGAAACCCACAGTGCCAAACGTCCTCCAATGAAAATTGTGTGGAAAAATGTTGTTATCTTTAGTTTGCTTCACCTGGCTTCTTTCTATTCCCTTTTTCTGATTCCAAAGGCGCATTATTATACCTTGATCTGGGGTAAGTGACTTCATGGATTATGGAAACTGATTGTACAAAAGATCATGTTTTTAGCTTGTGGTCATTCTAGAGGTCAAAAGTTTTATCTGACTTTGATGGAACTAGAAATGTATGGTTATAACCCACATGTCTTGAATCCTGATGATATTCACACATATCGGACCGTATATTTAGTGAGCCAGCGCCTTAATCACTGAGTCATATTGTAATTCTGGTGGTAGTTTGTAACTGAACTCTTGTTTATGTCTTGGATTTGCTAACTTGTAAATAGTAGACAAGACAGATGTTGATTACCAATTACAGATTGTCTGCCCCTGTTTCTTTCGACAACATGTTGAAAGGCTTGTGATATTGATGACAGTCTTCTTGTCTTGATTATAAACGTATTTTATTGTTTCTGTTTTTAGTGTTTTTGTTCTACCTGATGGGTGGCTTAGGTATTACAGCTGGTGCTCACAGACTATGGTCTCATCGTTCATATAAAGCTAAACTTCTATTGAGGATTATACTTGGTATATTTCAAACTATAGCTGTACAGGTAATTTGTTATATTGTCTCACTTTAAAGGAAACAAGTCTTTACTCAATATTCAATATCTTACTGTGAAAAGTTGGGCTTCTGATATCCAATATTTAAGACAAAATGGTAATATTAAAATTGGCAGCTGGATTGCGTACATGTTACTTCTAGAAAAAAATAGAAGGGTTATCAAAGTTTGATTATTTCTGATAATAACTTCATGAGTTTACACACAAAAGAATAGAAATGTGAGAATTTTGAGCTGCTAGGACGTCTTGACTGATGTGGGTGTATGTTTTCATTCCTGACAACCTGTCTTTGTTGTACACGTCTATTCTCTTTCCAGTTTTAATTTGGATTTTTTGTTTTTATATTTGAAGAATGATATAATAGAATGGGCACGAGATCATAGATTACATCACAAGACCTCTGAGACTGATGCAGATCCCCATAATGCCAAGAGAGGGTTTTTCTTCGCCCATATTGGTTGGCTTTTAGTACGTAAACATCCAGAAGTTAAAAATAAAGGGAAGACTGTTGATTTGTCAGATTTGTATGCTGATCCAGTTTGTGTCATTCAGAGAAAGTGAGTAAATAATTTAACTACTGTACCTTTATTTTCATTTGTTAAACATTTGTCATATTAGCCTGACTCGGCACGACCCTTACAAGAAGGCGAGAGATTATTTGCGTTCGTGAAATTCAATACAATCGAATAACTAAAGAGAAAAATTATGCTTCTCTATATCAAAATACAATCCAAGTTTAATCCCAGTTAATCCATGTTTACATCAATCAACTATTTATCTTGTGAAATGATGGAAGTTCTGTGTTCGTCTTAAATAGTTTCACAGATAAATATAATCCATGGATATACCACATAAAGGGTTTTCTTATTTATTTTATAATCCTGGTATCATGCTGTTGTACAGAAACCCGACTTTGGTTAATTACAACATTAGAAGTCATTGAAATAACTTGTGCTTTCCTTGTATGGTAAAACATCATGGATATCTAAAATGATGAAATCACGAATTGCAGTCATAAAATACAAAACTTCAGCCATTGGATTGAGATTTTGCTATTTGTCTCGAGTTTAACTGTGTGGCTTAGGACCCACATGTTTCAGCAATAAGTCAACATTCTTTAAGGATTTTCAATCATAATAAATCCTTTTGAAATGTTTCTGATTGTAACATTAAATGAGGGGTTACAGCAGAATTTTTGATTGCAGAAAAATGACACCCATCATCAAGTGTCAGTTTTGGTCAGTCGTAGCAGTTAAGGGGACATGACCTTGTTATTTCACTCAAGATAATTGATTCTAAAATAAATCGAATGACACGAAAATATCCAGATAGGTAATACCATGTATAAAACCACAGCAAAATATCATTAAGAGGGTGTTACTGAGATAACTTTTAAAACTTTCTGGGATTGTTGAGCCAGCCAGAGATTTTCTTTCTTAATTTATTGGTGTATTCTCTATGAGATTTGTTGAATATAGTGCAGAAAAGTAGGGCTTTAAGCCCCATTTCATTTTATTTTCATCTTGTCATAGGAAGTTAAATATGTTACTTCCATTTTTATCCAACGACTATATGTCTTTTTTATCGATTTAATAAATGTTATTTTTATTTTTACAGAATATACAGACCTGCTGTGATATTGTTGTCTTTCGTACTTCCTGCTGTTGTTCCATATTACTGTTGGGGAGAGAGCTTATGGAATGCCTTCTATCTTGCCAGTATATTAAGATTATGTATTGGACTGAATGTAACCTGGTTGGTAAATAGTGCTGCACATATCTTTGGAAACCACCCCTATGATCGTCGTATTAGTCCTGCCCAGAATGTTGGTGTGACACTTGGAGCTATTGGAGAGGGATTCCACAATTATCATCATGTCTTCCCTTATGACTATTCAACAAGCGAATATGGTTGGTACTATAATCTTACTACATTCTTTATAGATTTTTGGGCCTACTTTGGTCAAGTGACAGAAAGAAGAAAGATTCCAAAAGAAGTTATAGAAAGAAGGAAAAAAAGAACTGGAGATGGTACAGAAGGATTCAACTTCTGAACTTTGTGAGGGAAGACAAGTTGATATATGGTGTGTGTGTGTCTGGATATTCACTTTGACAGCCATATTTGTATTCAAATGTAGAATATATGATGGTATTGACTGGATTATCCAGTAATACGAATCTAAAGTCTCAAGTCACAGAATGCACCTCTTGTTTGAATAATGATTTGAGACTTCGAACATCTACAATAACACAATATAAATAGATTCTTCAAATAATCACCTACATAATGGTATTATTTTATGACATGCATTCACCGAGTTAATATATTTTGGTAATAACTATTAGATATGTGTCAAAGAAATCATTTGAGTTGTTTACTTGCAATAGATCAAATATTCATAGAAAACTCACTGGATTTAGATGGACCATATACATATCTCAAAATCTCTAGTAATTTTGTTGGCTATAATGTACTGTATTAGCCAAAGCTTAAAATGTTGTATTAATAGTCATGACACTGTATATCAAAAATCCGATTTCAAAATTTATAGTTTCAATTTATTATGTTCTCTTTTTTTTATGATTTATTTTCTTGTTTTGAATAATATTCAAAAAAAAGGATTTGTTTTATTATCAAACTTTCTAGCATTTATCTGTATTCTACTTATTAAAACATAGTGCTAAATTATACTTATAATTTATGGTTTAGTTTTCAGTATTGTCTAATTAATTTAAAATAATTACCCACTAATTAATAGAATGGGGGTGATGTTTATGTGATTGTTGAATCTTCCAGCTGGTTCACAAATTTCAATTTGATTGTACTATCTCTTAAATTAAGATGATCCTGATATAAAATCAAACTGTGCATCTATAAATTAAACAAAGTTACCTATTGCAATTTTTGTTTATTTAAAATGTTAGTGCTTATTTTTCTTATGGGTAACTTTTTCTACGTGCTATTTTTGTGTAAAATTGAGAACATATAGTGGTGATGTAACTTTATATCTGTCATCCAACCATTTATTCACAGACTTCTTGATGGTATTCTTTACAAAATATCACGGTTTGATGATTAGGTCATCAGAAGGACAACTTCTTTTGATATTGAGATTTATTTCAGTCATAAATTCATTAGTTTATGTGTTAATGTGCTGACTTGTGAAATCTTGCATATACTACATAGTTCATGATGTATTGGAATTAAAATGGTCAGAATATGATACAGTACATTCCGTAAGCAATTTTAAGGCTATGATCTAATCTGAAAGAAATGAAAACTTTGTAGAATAATTAAGAAAGTTATGTGGCTCTGTCCCGTGGTTGAATGTAGAAGTTTGTCATTTAAAATTTGTAAACCAGCTGGTTAATATAATAGGATGTGATTCTATATACTAAACTTGACAAGTACCACCCAAACTTCTAAACCAAGTCTTCTTTAAAAAGTATTGATTTTTCACAGGATTATTTGGGAAGTATCTGTATACACTGTTCATTAGTACCAGGACTCTGCTAGTATTTAAAACATAGGGATAACATTTGGTAACCATCTTGTAATGTTTTCGTGGTTTAAAACCAAATTTCAGTCTGAACTCCACACAGTTTGTGTTTGAACAGTTCATTATACGTCTTGTGAAAAATGGTGGAAAGTATTCAAGAAGTAGGACAAGCAGTGCTTATATATAATTTGCCATGTAGTCAATACAAACGATACTAAATTGTGTACTGTATACCTTTGTGTTAACTATGACCTTCCAATTCAAGTTTTTACATTGGAAACTACACTTCAACAATAATGTATGTTATCTCTTGCTAGAGTTATCATTCTTTAGGCCAATATAATGGTTAACTAAGTCTGTTGTCAATAAAGTACGTCTGGATTTTAACTGGACACTATTCATTTTAAAGCCAAATCTATAATTTTAGAACCATAGTATGGTTTCAGCTGGTCTCTTCTTGAATATCTGAGGCCCGGTCAAATGAAATTGCTTTGTTGGCCTGTGACGTTAGCATAATAGTACTCTCATTAGACAGCCAATCAACAGAGGTCTCCTATTGACTCAGGACAGTGCTTGCTTCATTTCGTTTTGATATGCTGTATATAAGCCAAACACCAGCTGACCTGGGTTGAAAATATTTTAGTCACACTTTTTGTGTGTATAAAAATAAACACATAAATGTATATTTAAAATGATAAAAATTCGTATGTTTGAACAAAAATCTTGCAACAACAGAAGTTGATTGGCTGGAAAAAATTTGAAGTTAAATGTCATGGTTGTAACCTTGAACTTGGAAGGAAGAGTTAATACACAAATGTTCAAGAGTACACAAGATAAACTGTTTGAATAGACTTGGAATACTCTAAATATTTATTTATTTTGGAAAAAAAGCTTCCATATACTCTCAAAACATCTTATAGAACTTATTGTATATCAAAATAATTATTTGACTGTCCATCTGCATAAACTACAGTTCTGAGTAGTTATCATTTTGATTGAATAAAGGATATATTATTTTTGTTAATTATATTTGTTAACTTTCCAAAGCTTAATGCAAGTTGATGCACTTAAAATATTGTTATTTTCAACTAGTTTGTTTCTACATTTAAATGTTTTTCATCAGAAATACTATAAAAACTTAACATAGAATATAATTAAATATATTACGAAACGTTTTCAAAACTTTAGAGGAGAGGAAATTACTGTACATTTATATAATTATCAGGACTTTCTGTAACTCTAGTCCCAGTTAGTAGCTGTGTAAAGAAATACTATTATTATTGTAATACCGGTTATCATCAACTAAATATACTGAAAAATGTCCTCGAGAATAATTTAATATTTTGGTTTGTATTCAGTTTTGTTTCATGTTGATGAATTTGATAACTTATTTAAAAAAAATTTAAAAAAATAACGTATTATAGTTTTGAAATTTTGTGTATACCTAGTCAGACCTGGGAGTAAATGAAGAAAGAAAACAAAATACCATTGCCTTTCTTATTTTACAAAGGTTTTTTTTTTATCCCTCTTTTTAGATATTGGTTCAAGGGTCCGAACTGTAATATCAAGGAGAATGTTATAGGAATTAACTTTGAACACGAGGGTGTTGATAAAGGCACTACTGGGCATATTTTAAAATTTAAATTAAATGAGCTGACCCATACTGTAGTTATTCCCCTTGATAACCTGAGATCACTACTTTAATCAGTGATGGCATTCTTGGATTTTTGTTGTCTGTTGTGCTTGCCTTTAAAGCATTTTGGGGTGTAGTTGGGCCCGACATTCAAACTGTTTAATTTGTCATAAGAAACTCTGTCGTTGTCCAGTGCATGCTATTTGTATATGCCCACTTTGAAATATGGTTGTCAGTTTTTCATCCCTGTTGTGTCAAGTCTCATAGACTGTGGGTGCTCTAGCAGCTAAAGTTTTTCCATTGACTTGAAAGTGATAAACAATGTTAATGTTCAAGAGAGAAGAATCATATTAATTTAAAATGATTTCAGATAATTACAGTTTGAGTTATCACCTTTTGATCAAATCGAACGATCTGTTTGAAGCCCATCCAAAAATTCTGGTTGTCACATAGTGGGATTTCAGTTCCAAAGTCACATAAAATAAGGCTATGTATTTAACTAAATTCTTGTTTTACTCGCAGGTCGGAATTGTGGGAAAATTCAGAGTGATTTTAAAGATTTATGCCCTTATGATCAATACATGGTGTTGAATCAAGAAGTTTCTTGGATTGGATGGCCAAATTATTGGCGCCTGCATGCTGTTTCATAAGGTCTGTCATTGACTCAACTGGCATGGTTTCGATTCTTTGATTGTACGTAACCAGTAGGGTCGCATGTCTAACCTTGTGGGGGGTGGATGGCCGAATGGGTAGCGTGCGCACGCTTTATCATACGGCCTGCCATTGAGTCAACTGGCGTGGTTTTGAATCCGCGGTTGTACGTGGCAAGGAGTAGGGTCGCCTGTCCAGCTTTGTGGGTTTACTCTGGTTTCCTCCCACTGCTAAAGACCCCTACACACAAGCGAATTATTCAAATAAAATTAAACCATATATTAGTCTCGAAATAACCTAGTTTGTGTTGGGTTGACGTTAAACCCCATTTCTCTCTCTCTCTCTCCAACCTTGTGGGTTTTTTCCAGTACCTACGGTTTCCTCTATATGCTAAAGACCATTATGAAATTATTGAAATACAATTGAACCATAAATATGTTAGTCCCGGAATGACCTGGTTTGTGTCAAGTGGACGTTAAATGCTCTCTCAATCGGACACCATCAATAATTGGAGGTATAAGTTTCTTTATCTGTAAAATTAAGTCCAAAACATGTAGTCGGGGTACAACTTGCCGATCCGTGACCAATCCTCGGGAAACAAGAATTGGCCATGATTTCTGGTAGAAGGGATCCTAGTGATAATATTTGTTCTTTTCTATCTCTGAAAACTACGGGCTAACGCAAGGCCATCGAGTGACCAGTCTCGCAGTTGGAGTGATCGATCACACTAAAGCTCATCTCGAGCGCTATGGTGTCACTGACCGTGTGGGCCTTCTTCCCATACGACACATCTGTGCTTGCCTACTCCATGATCAAACACGATAGCAGATGGCTTCCATCTTGTTTACTGACGGTACTACTTATTTTAAGACAGACTCGGCTTTCCAATTTATAATATCTACGTCATTGGGGATTTCCAATTTATACTCACTGGTTGCTATGACCCGCTATGGCGTTGTCTAGAAACGCGCGTGCTCGCGTTAGTTTAAAATTTTTGCTATACGTTTAACATGGACTATTTGATGTAATTTGCCTGATTTGATTTGGCCCCATTTCCATAAATTTAGGTTGTTTTTTAGAAATTTTTAGCAAATGTTAATCTTAGGTGTTTTTTAATTCTAGCCGAAGTAAATTTTTTTACAATTTATAGCGAGTTAAGTTATCGTCTCTAAGAGGCGGGCGTAGTATTTTAAATGGCGGCCATTTGCCATCATGTGTATTCTTGAAGTAGGTACACATGATGTAATCGTATGCCTTCTTCCCTCATAGTGAACGGCCGACACAATCGACTGGGTTTTGTTGGAAGCGTAGTCCAGTATATGAATTCAATAATTGTAGCGATTTGTCAACAAGTTGAGCAGTAATTCAGTTGGTCGGGGGAGTTATATTGCAATTAGTTGACCAGGACCCGCACGCTTTTCTCTGCTACCACGACGAACTAGCTAAAAAGTAGTTCTGCTATGTTCGACTCTCTTTCTTGGAACAAAACTGTTGAAAACTATATAGTTTTATAATGTATGATAACATAAATACAGGTTAATTGTTTTAGTGGACTGCGAAAACTCTGTTATACTATTTTTAAAGAGACGAACGAACTGTCCCAGTTCAAGCCGTTCTGTTCTGTTAAATACCTAATGCTTTTCTTTTTATTAAACGCAAGCATCTAAAGGCTGTATCTGTTCAAGTCTGTGCGTTGTAGGAGCAATTAACAAGATCTAATGGTGTACAAACTAAACTTCTCTACAACCTTGGAGACGGATACCCACTGGGAACAACTGACACAGGGTACTAATGCTGGGTAACACGTTCGCATGGGCCGTCTCGACAAGATGGCAGTGATTCCTAGAATTCATTCCAAGTTCATGCAAAATTATAAACTATACGCTCTTACCGGTATGTAAACAAAGTATACATTGTCAACCATATAAATGCAACATTATTTAACAGATGGACAAAATGTGATTTACGATAAAGTTAACATACAAAAGTGTAATCTAGTTGCATTAAGTAAGTCATAAGATATGCATATTAATTAAAATTGCATGCTATTATGACATTCAATTCAGCTATTTAAGAAAAGGGAGATAATAATACTCAATAATATTAGACAATGTATTACGGTACATTTCCAACAAAATAGATTATATACTAGGGATATAAACTCACTAACAGTATGCTAAATAACAAGACATGTGTTTCTACAAAGTTATAAAAAATTAAACAAAATCTCAGTGTTATTGAAATTATGCATTTCACTATGCATTTTTTTGTTGACACTTATTGTGGTGTTGGGATTGTTGATGGCGCCCAAGATTTGGACCCTCCACCCTCTAATTCACAGCTTCTAGATCCGCTATGGACACGCACACATGCTGTCTTTTTGTTGCAATTAACGGGAATTGAAAATCGCTCGTGTGCATTGGGCTTTAGGGATTAGATCTACTCACAAACACACACATACGATACGCGTACAACGAATGTTAAAATTTCGCGCGTTGAAAAAAATATCTGTGAATATGTCAAGTTGAAAAGAACTCCTACTTACAATGTGTGGACAAACTCTGTAATCCTAAGTTGAACTAATTAATTAACATGAATGCATTTGCCGGTTTCGGTCTGGAGACTGAAAAATATGCAGGTTGACGCAGCTATGTAAACATTTAAATCGTTTGAGATATTCTGAACCTGCGCCTTCCAAGTGTATCTACTTCCACGAAGGTCACTTTTCCTTTTAAAGACATTTTTTGTCCAAATGAACCTCGTTTGAGTTTTATGTTATCTGTAGGTTTCAAATGGCAACTTGTCTTCAAATTTCCACTAGATTCCTCAGAATGAGACCCTGGAAAGGTAAGAGTATTTCTCTATCTTTCATAAATGATTTCTAAATTGAATTCGTTGTCTTTGTAAGTTTTTGAACCCTGGTGTCATGAAAAAGTTGCCGTTTGACGATTTCCTCGTACTGAAGCTGTCAATGTAAAATATTTCAGACAGAGGAGATGTCTGGAATTAAAATCCTGTCATAAATCATGTGTGAATTCTATTAACGAATACGCACTTTTCCTATAGTTTAACTACTCACACTTTTGATCTTGATGACCTTCTCCGGTTGGTAATAAAGTTGTTTTCGGATTTATCGTAATTTGACTATACGATGATACCTGGAGTTTTCAAGTTAAATTTTACTTTGAGATAGATCTGGGAATCCATCACTGAGATACAAAAGTTTTAGAAATCCGAACGGATCGTGGTTTTCGAGAGTAGGCCAGTTCTAGCTAAGTCAAAGGCAATCGTGAATTAATTACATTTTCTCTTTGGATGTTTTTAATGTCACTTCTATGAGTTAATTTCTCAAATATAGCATGCACGGTTTTGATGTATTTAGTTTTCTAGCAATAAAAGGAAATTGAAGGTTTTATTTAGTCACATTATTATTATAATGTACTCAATTTACTGGGCTTATATACTCTGTGTAACTTTCAGTTTACTTTTGTTTCAGCTATATGTGGCTTTATGATAGTTATATTCTGTGTATACATAGCTATATCACTTTCTTTGGATTTGACAAGCATAAAAAATGACACTGTTAGTATTACCAAGGGTAAAATTGAGAGCTATCGCCAACTAATCTTAAAGGGTAAATGGATAGTCATACCCAGGACTGTCAATGAGTCATTGAATACCAAACACAGCAACCGCACAAAATCAAGCTATAAACGATCTTTGTGTCACACATTTGTTGGAAGACTAGGTAACACGATGTTTCAATACGCGTCTATATATTCTGTTGGTCGAATAAATGGATTAAGACTAGTGATGTCTTCGTCATATAACTTAAGGAACATTTTCTCAAATTTGGTTGACTCTACAAATAGTTTTAGACCCTGCCTGTACTACACTAAGTTGTTCGAACGCGATCCGTATCAATTTGAATCTGCCATTACCAGTCTACCAAATGACACTGATTATCTCGTTGAAGGGTTCCTTCAGTCGTGGAGGTATTTCGAACCTTTCAAAACGGAAATTCATCGACAGTTTACGTTTAAAAAACATGTTGCATATATGGCAAAATTTTCATTAGAAGCGGCATTAGATAATTTTCGTCGAACACGAAATCCTACTATCCCCATTCGTACCTACGTTGGAGTTCATGTTCGGAGAGGAGATTATGCCAAATTGCTTCACAGCCGATCGGTTGGAATCAACCTTCCTACTTCCACCTACTTCCAAACGGCAAAGAATTATTTTCGATCTCTGTATCCTTCTCCAGTATTTGTAGTTTGTAGTGATGATATTGCGTGGTGTGAAAATAACATTGGAACGGACGATGCGGTTTTTATTCGAGGCAATACACCAGAAGTTGATTTGGCAATTTTAGCTAGTTTAAATCACACTATAACCTCCTTTGGAACGTTCACATTTTGGGCAGCTTGGTTAGCCAACGGAACTACCGTTTATCCTAAAACTATTGTAGATGAAAATTTTGGAGACCGAAGAGATATATACCTGAGAGATCATGTCTATCCTACATGGATACCTTTATAGTTTCCGGGTTTTACTTTAAATTTCAAAATCACCACCATGAGAAATATGCTTGGAATATCCAGACTCTGTTAAACCATGGTCTACAATGAGAAAATGTAAATCTGAATTGACTATTTTTGTACTTAAAGGAGAAATCACAGATTATTTCAATGTTAATATGGTTTATTCCGTGTGAAAGACTCTTATCTAAAAACAAAAGCTTTTTCGTATTTAAAAAAAAACACCTTTATTCTAGTCGCAAGCAACTATCTGAAGCTTTGTCAACAGTGTCGGATTTAATTGAAACCTCTCCCAATCGCCTACCCTCGCAACTAAGAGAAGATGGGCGTGTGCTTTTATACACAATTGAGAAAGTCAAGGATGATGACGGATGTTTAAGACCACAGTGCCTGTAAAAAAGGACTATGGCCGAGTCAGAAAACAATACCGGTATATAGGCCTACACCTCGGTCCTGTAAGCTTCATCCTGTGTGAAATGCCAACTCCCAGTATAGTCACTGTCAGGTGGATTTTTTGGCTAGCACCCGACTTTTGTTTGGATAAAACTATTTATAACTCTCCGCTGTATACTTTTTTTTTAAAATACTTTTTTGTTTTTGTTTGTTTTTTGGGGTTTTTTTTAGGTGGGGATGTCTTTTGTTTAGTCTGTCGCAAAGGGGCTGGGGAGTGTAATATAATTTTGCTGCCTTAAAATTACTTGTCGGCTAAATTTACACCGGATATAGTTGCTTTCATTGGGTTACTCGTCTGTATTAGGCATAATGGGTACCACAATACAATAATCATGTCTACACTCGTTCTCTATATATACAGAGATCCATGTACTTCATGCTTCGAGAATAAATCTCTGTCCCATATCCAAAATTGTTTTGTAATGCGGTTCTATTCCGTTTCACATCTGTCATACACACAGAGACTAAACAAACTTTTTAAATTCCAGTAAATGGAAGTAGGATAAAAAAAAAAAAAACTCGAAATTCTCGAAGTATGCTTCGACTAAAATCGTCGATTTAAGACTTAAAATGGCGGTCAACTAAACTAGCTTTGTGTCTGTTCTCAAGCACAGGTAACTGTAGACAGGCAGCCCCATGGCCTTATATGTAAGGCTCTGAGGTAGTCTAAGTTTACATCACCTCGGTGAAAGCGGACGTTAAAAGCTATTTTACACACACCTAAGTATGGTGGACAGTCTACACTATGAGCCGTATGAAACGTGGGTAACCGAGATTGCCGAGTGTTTCGACCAGTGACCTTGACATGCCGTAAATTGCATTTCCGTTTCCGTATTCAAGGAAAATTCTGGTTATTTCGTCACTAAATTCAAGATTTATGTTATGTATTTGATGTCTGTGGTCAGAGGTATCTATAATAATTCTGTCTGACAGCTCGTTTACAGGAGCCGAATTGAATAAGCTTCAAGTTTTGATTTGTTTTGTTTAAAGGTAGGTGAACGGTACTGAATTTTTCATCAGAAATCTATCTCGGCGTACTCATCATACTCATCTGTACTGCTCTTATTTATTATTATGACTTGCATGAACTTATAGTTATAGTACTTAGTTAGTATAGACAGATCTAATCATAATGAATGAATGATTATATTACGCAGTACGATAATTTGATGTTATGATTCAATTGATTGTTCTAGGCTGCACACAAAACCGTCTATAGTAAGTTATTAAGTATGTTACTTTGGTAACTTTGTAGGTAAAAACTTACGTAACACAGTGAAATGTGACTGTGTTTAGTTATAAGTATGAATTATATGTAAGGCCTTCTGACATGCAGTCCAGCAGAGCGGGAGAAACACGTAGAACCCTCTCAGTTAGGGTATCATGTCATTTGGGACTCACGTCATTTGGAACTCAACATAAACGACATTTGGGACACAGTTGACGACGTTTGGGACTTGATTGGTGTCATTTGGGACTCAATATAAACGACATTTGAGACTCAAAATATAAACAATATCTGTTACAATATACATGTACAGTGGTGCACAATTCCCATCGTCCGACACAGGTAAATCATTTTGTTGGACAGATAGTATTTGTTTGTACTAGTAGCAGTCTTACACAAGCTGGCAGCATATGAGATACAATGCTGTCGAAGCATGGTCACAATGACATGTTGTCATCTATCTATGTCTTCTCTTTGTCGATCTCTGTTGGATCCTGTCTTCCTGAAATCATCAGCCAGTGTCAGTGGTAGTCTGACAGGGTTCCTCTTCACGTACTTGTGCACTTTTGAAAATGCACAATGGTACCGTACCTTTTGAAATGAATTAACCAAATGGCATTACCAAAATATTATAACATCATAATAGTACAATTGCATTACCACAATATTATAACACCATAGCTATAACCTACTTCACATGGTGGGTTGTAGATAAGCATAAAATGTTAAAGATATCATCATTTATTGTCTACTAATTAATATTTGACAGGAATTTGTTAAGAAAACAAGATGCTGATATCACGGTGTTTAATCACAACCAGAATACCACTAACAGCATTTGTTAGTGGAATTGGTAAACAGACATTCAAACCAAACATATCCCACCAAAAATCAAGGATTCAGCAATATGCATCACAAGCGAAGTCTGGTTTAAGTCGAAGAGCTGAAAAACGAAGTTTAAAGGAAATGGCGATGGCACCAGCAGGAGAGTCAGGTAGAGAATTACTTTCTTCATAAAAATTGTCATGATTTGGAACTGCAAATGTGTCACATGACCAAGGAAATCACCAAAAGTTGAAAGCACAGATCTGGAAATAATGATTCCTGTGAATATAAATAAATGTTCGATACCACGTACCTGAGAGTTTAAACTTTATGACAGGCCTGTTTTATAATTATAAATCAGTAAAACCTAGAATTAAAGCCATTAACAAAATCAATGGCATTTTTATCCACCACTAATGAACCAAAGTGATTTAGATTCAATCAAATTTTCATAGTTAGCGTCCATCTAATCCAAATCGATTACCCTAATCAATGAATTTATTGACACTGATTTCCGAAGCGATTACCACAAATCACCTGTAGCTGCGGTTTGATCAGGTGATCACTTGCTTTTTTCCACATCCAACCGCAAGAGTTGTTTACAACTAATCTTCGCATTTAACGAACTCACCAAAGAACTTTGAAATCAACTAAACTGTCACATCGCATCTCCACTAAATTCAAATTGATTTGACAAGTCGATAAAAAGCCTCAAATATTTAAATTACCAGCACTGTCTTGTTGTTTAACCCTGAATATAACGAACATTTTATGAATATTTCAGCATTTAAAGTAGGGAAGGGAGTAGTAGCAGGGGCATCTGTTGTTGGTATAGGTGCTCTGTGTTATTATGGACTTGGTATGTCGAATGAACTAGGAGCTATAGACAGATCTATGTAAGTATAATTGTTGTACTAGCAGTCAGCAGTCGCTTTCTTTGCTTACTGATTAAGCAAACCTACAAATAAATTCAGAATAGCCATTAGCAGACAGTTTTAGTGTTCAATATTGTGATACACTATATGAATATTATTATATTATTAATGTTTTTATTCTTTGTAATAACTTAATTTACTGTGCATGCAGCTAAATGCTTATTCTGTTAACATGGCAATCTATTTACATTAAATGCAAGTCATTATTAATCAAATTTTAAACTGAAAGGAAGAATTCTATCATTTTTTAATGGTTTCAGATGATCCTCTTGAATTATATCCCTTTGTTACAAATTCTTGTAGTCCAAACTTGGTAATAGTTAATACAAAATTGTGTCATAATCTTTTGGTAGGTGTTCATTTTCATAGCCAGACACCCAGTTGTTTTATATATTATGAAACTATGAGTTTTATATTATCATGTAATTATAGTATGTGGTCAACAGAAGTAAAAGCTAGGATAAGAGATACCTATATGTATTTTGGTGGTAGTGTAGCAATTACAGCTATGTCAGCAGTCAGTGTGTTTCGTAATCCAAGAATAATGGCTATGATGATGAAAAATTCATGGATGGTAAGATATATTGACTTCTCTTTACAATATGCCTTCATGGGGCAACAATCCAGATAGCTGATAGATAATGTATATTAAAGATATTGTAGATACATGTATGATGTTCCTATGTTATCCCTCGCCAAACAAATTTGGGGAACTGATATTGAAGCGTTTGTCCATCATTTCATCCCGATTTTATTTCCAGGTCCTATCTCATAAACTATGCCCACATCAACCTATTATTGAAATTTTGTGGATTTTATAACTTTTGTGTTATTTGGAGAAAAAAATTAACTTTTCTTGTATTTCAGGCTATTGGAGCTACATTTGCCGCTATGATTGGAACTGGCATGTTGTGTAGATCTATAGAATATACAGAGGGATTTGGTGCTAAACAGTTAGCATGGATTCTTCACAGTGGTGTTATAGGGGCTGTCATTGCACCAATATCCTTGTTAGGTGGACCATTATTAGTTCGAGCAGCTTGGTATACTGCAGGAGTAGTCGGAGGTACATGTTTATTCTAAATTATTTTGATCGAAGACAGTTATTTGACCATACGATTACATCATGTGTACCTACTTCAAGAATACACATGATGGCAAATGGCCGCCATTTAAAATACTACGCCCGCCTCTTAGAGACGATAACTTAACTCGCTATAAATTGTAAAAAAATTTACTTCGGCTAGAATTAAAAAACACCTAAGATTAACATTTGCTAAAAATTTCTAAAAAACAACCTAAATTTATGGAAATGGGGCCAAATCAAATCAGGCAAATTACATCAAATAGTCCATGTTAAACGTATAGCAAAAATTTTAAACTAACGCGAGCACGCGCGTTTCTAGACAACGCCATAGCGGGTCATAGCAACCAGTGAGTATAAATTGGAAATCCCCAATGACGTAGATATTATAAATTGGAAAGCCGAGTCTGTCTAAAAATAAGTAGTACCGTCAGTAAACAAGATGGAAGCCATCTGCTATCGTGTTTGATCATGGAGTAGGCAAGCACAGGTGTGTCGTATGTTATTTGACAACAGATGATTCATACTCCTGAGTGACTTTCGTAGTTTCCAAAATATATTTAACTATCTAATCGCCTAAATTATTGCCTCATATTTAATTAATATTTTCTGTGAAAGCATGTCCTCATAGGAAAAGTTAATGTGGTCGGCACCTATAGAGTAAATCATTTGTATATAGACACTAGAAATGACAAAGCAGCACTACTTCCAAACAAAACAGATACTAACAGAACAGCAACACAGCACATAAGTTCTAATAAATCTGTGATTCCACTCAGTTAATGCTTGACCTGTATTGGAATTTGGACCTATGAGACCACGAAACCTCAAGTGAAATTGAGCATGCATCATAAGACAGAGTGTGAAAGGACGGTATAGCATAAATTAACGATGTGTACAAAACAGATATTTTGCAACAGATTTTTGCATATACAATATTTTTGAGAGGCAATGATCACTGATGTAGACAATAAATAATTTTATATTACAGGTTTATCAGCAGTGGCTATGTGTGCTCCAAGTGAAAAGTTTTTAAATATGGGAGGTCCTCTTGCTATTGGTCTTGGTGTTGTTTTCGCTTCCTCTATAGGTTAGTACACCACAAACACGAAGAGTAAAAACAGCTTAGAGAGGGGGTAGACCTAGACATGCTTCCATGTTACTCTCCTGTTGTCTCTTTACTTGAAGGCAATCAGAAGTTTTGGCAATGAACATAACTCACAGTAGTTCATGGCAATTCATACATATATTTGGTCAGGGTTTGTGGTCTGGACAGTAAGATAAATGTTAATAATCACATATATCTTAGTTTCTATAATGGGGCTAGGGGAAGATAATAAGTAATTACTTCCCCTTATCACTGTACCACGTAGTCCCTCTATCCTTTTCCTTGCTTTTGCATGGTATTTTTGTTTACTTTTTGGTCTAGAACTGTTGAATATTGTTTGAATTTACAATTTCTGCCAGGCTACGTTGAAGTCGTTATTTTGAGGAGAATAAATCAAAAAGTAAACTGACATGAATTAGGGAATTTGTTTTTGAAAAATGAAGCCAGGATCTATGGCGTCCTTATTTTGAGCATAGTAAAAAATCTAGATGATCAACACTTTTCAAAATTTTCATTAGACAATTGTGACATGTTGAAAGCTTTGTAGTTCAAGTAAATATTATACACAAAAAATAGTTTTTTTCTCAAAAGTAAACCTGGATTGTTATGTTATTAATAATTTGTTGTTTTGGTACTCTAGGTGGAATGTTTTTACCTCCATCAACAGCTCTTGGTGCTGGTTTGTATTCTATCAGTATATATGGTGGTTTAGTTCTCTTTAGCTTGTTTTTATTATATGATACCCAGAAAATCATCCATAAAGCTGAGAACCATCCAACATATGCTGTAAGAAAATATGATCCCATAAATGGGTAAGATAATATTAAGTATTTAATATTTAACCGTACTTTTTAAAAATTTCATTAAACATACATTATGCAAGAGCTAAATCTTTCTTTAGGCATTAAATGTTATCTAAATTATTAATTAGACTTTAACTTATTCAGACCATATTCAACTCTCGATGTCATCATCTTCTCAACCCTTATTCATGATTAAACCAAGAAATGGATAATCGAGCCTGACTTTAGTAACGATGATCAAGGCTATGCCCAAAATTCAATTGCTAAATTCTCGACTTATAGGGGATCATTTTGACTGAAAGTTTTAGCAAATTGCCCTTTCATTATTTAGTTTTTATACACCCACATTGAAATGTGGTCGTATATTGTCGTCGCCCCCGTCCGTCCGCCCGTCCGTCCACAATTGCTTGTGGACGCTCTAGAGGCTAAAGTTAATATCAGATTGGCTTTAAATTTATACACAGTGTTTAAGGTCATGAGACGAAGAAGTCTATTGTTTATCAGCGATTTCCGATAATAACTACCAGAGTTATGGCCCTTGATCACTTCAAAAAATCTTGTGGACGCTCTAGAGGCTAAAGTTAATATCCGATTGGCTTTAAATTTATACACAGTATTTAAGGTCATAAGACGAAGAAGCCTATTGATTTTCAGCGATTTCCGATAATAACTACCAGAGTTATGGCCCTTGATCACCTCAAAAAATCTTGTGGACGCTCTAGAGGCCAAAGTTAATATCCGATTGACTTTAGATTTATACTCAGTGTTTCAGGTCATGAGATGAAGAAGCCTATTGATTTTCAGCGATTTCAAATAATTACTTCCAGAGTTATCTTCCTTGATCACTTCAAAAAACCTTGTGACGCTATAGATGCCAAACTTATCATCCGATTGACTTCAGATTGATACACAGAGTTTAAGGTGTTGAAACGAACAAGTATTTTGATTTTCAATGAATTTTGATAACTGAACAGCTAAATCCATGATGTTAAATGTTTCCTATACTAATTGTTAGGGTGGGGCAAAACTTTATTAAAAGCAAACAAATTTTAATGATTTTCAGATAATTACATAATGAGTTGTTACTCTTAATCAGATTTTAGTCTATTACAAATGTTTCATTACTAAAAAAAGTAAAAATATGCGACAACCCTTGTTGACTGCCCGGGCGATTTAGCTGCTGTGGGCGTATGTTTCGTTGCCTGGCAACCTATCTTTAACTATTATATTGAGAGCTGCCAGCTCTTTATCTAATCTCCCATAATGTAGCTTTAATATTTACACTCTATCAACCTATAACAACATCTTTTATGAGTTTTTGATACTCTTATCCTCAACTGACACCTCAGTTTGAACAACTGATAAACTGAATGATGTCTACTTAAACTCTCACTTTTAAACAAATGCCACTAAATGCATCTAATCATTTTTTCAACAGAAATAACCTCAAATTAATTGTAAAATTGTTTGAATTACAGGTCTATTGGAATTTATATGGATACAATTAATATATTTATGAGGATTGCCATGATTTTATCTGGTGGTGGAGGTGGCAGAAGGAAATAAACAAAGTTACTGTGAAAATATTTACATTGTGCGTGGTTGTATATATGTATATATATAACTTATTGGACATCACAATAAATCAATGTCCAAGTGTTTCACTGAACTATTAGTACTTTGTTGTTACATAACCTTTAAAAAAACCTATTACAAATAGATTTTAAAAACTGTTACAAACAGAATGAACAATCTGTTGAAAGCAGATTTAAAAACTGTATTTCAATGTGAGTTTAAAAGTTAAATTTATTGGTTTAATTATTTGTGATATTATAGAGTGAATTAGAATGCGGAAGAGAAATATGTGAAGTGAATACAATGTTATAAACACTAGACAATAAATAAAATGACAGTTTGTATATACCCGGTAGCTAATCCTTGGGTTCGTTTGCTTAGGATCCAAATTAGTGAAATAAGAAAATAATATTGAACAATAGGATTAGTGGTTGTCATTGTAGAGAAATAATCAATTATTTGTGGAATGCTGAATACAGGTATACGCCATACAGGAAAATGTTGCCCCCTGCAGCCTACTCTCATTTCAAATTCCAACTATTAAGGGTTTTATGTGTAAACAGGGCCTTGGTTTTTCGTCCCATGTGAATGACTAGCACTAGACACCTCCTTGTCAGGCCCTGCTTCATTGTTAAATGGCTGCAATATCACAGGCTGTAGCTTTTTACTCAACATTTTGTTGGTTCCAATATTTGTAGGCACAATAGGGACCACATTTGGCAATCTCCTCATCATAATTCTGTAGGGGGTTGACCGTTTAGATTTTATGCTACAGGGATTTGATTTTGACTGGGATGAAAATCTCACTCCCGACATAATGATTGCTCTGCAGAAAGACACTTTACACCCCCTATCTCTCGGCTGTAATATTATCAGTATTACCCAAAACTGCTATGAAGTTGCAAATTTGATCCGTTTTCTCCAATTTTAGACCAAAATGTCAAACAAAAAATGCAGGAAGAGAGGAGAAAAGAAGTGTTTGTAACTCACACTACATTTGTCCATCATAAAATAATTACTAGTCCTATATACCTCACATGTTGTGCTGCTGTCTGAGCAAATCTGTTGTTATGGAAATAATTACTAGCAGAGTCCATCGTTCTCAATCAACACATGGGGAGAACCCACAGTTGCTCCAATCCATTAAAATCTGGAACTTCTGTCATGCTCACAAAGTCCTTGGCACAAGGGGGGCTAACTCTGACATGGAATGTTGCATAATGCAGCATGACCTCAATGCTTGATTTCATACATATTCCTGAAGCAATGGCCCGAGAAATCCCTCTCTAGTAGGGGTCGAACTCCCAGATCCGTGACCAATTTCCGGGGAGGAAGGTTTGACGATTGATTCTGGTAGTGGGGACTGTTCTGAGGATTTGTGCAGTTTGCAACCTCTGGAAAGTGTGGGCAACTCTCAGAAGAAGCAAAAATCCAAGATGGCGGCCGAAATAGCACAGAGACTTATAGTTGGGTGCTAATGTCATCAAACCGTCCTTGTAATATGTCATTTTTATAGTTTTCAGGGTCGCTGAAACCATTAAGATCATTCGCAAGTCAATTTGATGCACCCATATCCCAATATTGCGGAAATCTGGCGGAGATGGTGGAAAAAACGAATAATAATATTATATATTCTAGTAAGGCAAATATGGGCTTGTAATATATCGTTTTCAGGGTTTTCATGGATGCTTAGTTCAGTTTTGATGGTCTCGTGTCAATGAAATCTACATTACAGGGTGTTAAATATGAAACAAATGTCAGAGCACAGAAGATACAAAGATACGGAAAACATCATTATATATGCAATACGCCATTCATATAGCACCTACTAATATCATAATTTCTATTCATAGGCATATATACATTTCACACAAATCTTTCAAGACGGCAGCCTTCAACCAGAGTCCGTGTCTAATGTACTGTCAGACTCAGATGTGTCACTAACAGAGGTACCATTATCCTCATCATCATTTAACCATCATCAATGTCTACCGATGATCTGAATTTAAATGGCAAGGCCGGGTTTATATTCCCTACAGGAACACACACATTCCCTCTTTCAACTCCCATCCATGTTCGAGTGAACCAGCTACGTTTCTGACATTGTAACTTAGCATGATATATGCTTGATAGTTCACTCTTTTTATGTGCTGTTCCAGACTATCTTCACCAGGTGGGATACGGCGTGTGCATTGCTTTTCATCTTTAGCCATTTACTAGCTCTACCACAAGCTACAGTTGTGGATTATTTGTCATTATAGATACATCTCAGCACAAATTGTTCCATGGAGGCTACTGGGTTATCGGATAAAGTTAATGCGACACCTAAACCATCTAACAATGATGCATCTGCACTAAAGGTGGACTTATATAGAGTCTTTTTTGAATATCTGTGTGTGTTTTTACTAATTTATCTAACTCTTTATGTAGAAACACTTGTAGTCTCACTTTATAAGCATCGTTTGAGAGGAAATTGGAGAATTCTCGAGCGTTCAGAAATTTACTATCGGCCTTGATATAAATGTTCTTGGTACCACCTTGGTACTGTTCTGAACGCAGATTGCGTTCAGAATATTTTGTCGAGATCGGAAGATCTTATGGGTCATTCACAAATTGTTTCGCATTTGGATGTCATTTCAAAGCTAGATAGAAAATTTTCACTGCATAATCCTACCATGTGTATACACTACCACCATCAATAAGTGTTTCCACATAAAGAGTTCGATAAATTAGTAAAAACACACCCAGGCATTCAGTTCATTTACTCTATCCGAAAGAACTGTTATGATCTAACAGCCGACAACTGTAGGTTCCAACTTTTCGAATGTGACCACTTTGTATGCACAACTGAGATCGATTGGAAGCGACGAACTTGTAGTTAGTTCTAGACGCAGAAGATACTGATGTTTTGGTTTTATCAAGCTATGTTTCTCAGATGAAGCCGGGGTCTCTAGCAGTAAGACGAAAAGGGGCAGTCTTTACTGCCATGTGATGTGGCGCTACGTATCATTCAGTTCCACTCGATAACCGGTAGTGATATAAAGTGTCAGGATTTTTTGGCCATTCCAAACATAAGTCCACATTTAGTGCAGATGCATCATTGTTAGATGGTTGAGGTGTCACATTAACTTTATCCGATAACCCGGTAGCCTCCATGGAACAATTTGTGCTGAGATGTGTCTATAATGACAAATAATCACAACTGTAGCTTGTGGTAGAGCTAGCAAATTGCTAAAGATGAAAAGCAAATGCACATGCCGTATCCCACCTGATGAAGATAGTCTGGAACAGCACATAAAATAGTGAACTATCAAGCATATATCCTGCTAAGTTACAATGTCAGTAACGTAGCTGGTCCACGCGAACATGGATGGGAGTTGAAAGAGGGAATGTGTGTGTTCCTGTAGGGAATATAAACCCGGCCTTGCCATTTAAATTCAGATTATCGGTAGACATTGATGAAGGTAATGATGATGAGGATAATGGTACCTCTGTTAGTGACACATCTGAGTCTGACAGTACATTTGACATGGATTCTGATTGAAGGCTGCGGTCTTGAAAGATTTGTGTGAAATGTATATGCCTATGAATAGAAATTATGATATTAGTAGGTGCTATATGAATGACGTATTGCGTATATAATGATGTTTTCCGTATCTTTGTATCTTCTGTACTCTGACATTTGTTTCATATTTAACATCTAATGTAGATTTCATTGACACGAGACCATCAAAAATGAACTAAGCATCCACGAAAACCCTAAAAACGATATATTACAAGCCCATATTTGCCTTACTAGAATATATAACATTATTTTTCGTTTTTTCCACTATCTCCTCCAGATTTCCGCCATATTGGGATATGGGTGCATCAAATTGACTTGCGAATGATCTTAATGGATTCAGCGACCCTGAAAACTATAAAAATGACATATTACAAGGACAGTTTGATGACATTAGCACCCAACTATACGTCGCTGTGCTATTTCGACCGCCATCTTGGATTTTTGCCTCTCCTAAGAGTTGCCCACACTTTCCAGAGGTTGCAAACTGCACAAATCCTTAGAACAGTCCCCCCTACCAGAATCAATCGTCAAACCTTCCTCCCCGGAAATTGGTCACGGATCTGGGAGTTCGACCCCTACTACTCTGGCCATTGCTGGAATAGCGTCTGTTTCTTGAACTTATGCGGGAGTGTGTCTATTTTTTCCGTTCAATGAAAGATATCACTTAAGTACAGCAACATAACAGTCCTTCGTTTAATCTGGGTCTTCCCTGAAACTTTGGACAATGATTTAAGGTATTTAAAACGGTGAAAGTATGTTCGTTTCCAAACAGTATTGTTTACATTTCATTCGATTTGATAGCCTCGTTTGTCACGCAATTAGTTGTACTGCAGTATTCTGCTATGCACGGGTTAATTAGGCATAATAAAATCGTGAGCCATGACGTAACGTTATGTAAACATATTTGGTCCAATACTAGCACTCGTTTATTAAACAGTGATTGGTTGGAAGACGGACTACTGACCAATCAAAATTTAACACAACAATATCCACTCATAATAGCAGTGTGTAGTAGGATTACCTCTAATCAAACGCAACACTGCGCGGAGTATGGATTTCATATAAGTTAAAAATCTGTTAAAACAGGGTGAGAACATAATACTTCCACATTGAAATATGAGTTTATAAAAACATCAATTGGGGCTTAATGGCCTGGGGCAGCTAAGTCATCTATATTCATCCCTCTAGAAATTCAGATTCACCTGTTTATTGTATGTAGGCAGCTATATATCATCTTGTAATTGAATCTGGGGTTTAGGTGTTTGGGCAATGGAAATCTATTATGTTCTGGGGTTGTAGGTGGTCCAGGAAGGGAAAGCTATTATGTTCTTGAATTGTAGGTTTTTCGGGAAGGGAAATTTGTGTGAAAATTCTGAACCTCCACGTCCACAGCATATCAAATGTTAATCTGCCCTAAGAATAGCCATTGCACGTTTCTGACTACAAGGAATTTGATTTTCTTTTTAAAACAATAATTACGCTTGCCATACAGACTTATATTTATTTCCATTTTATTAAAGATGAGCATTTAATACCTGTAAAATGATACAGATCTTCCTTATTTGTACTTA
The DNA here is from genome assembly GCA_963678685.1 of Patella ulyssiponensis. Lineage (NCBI taxonomy): Eukaryota > Metazoa > Mollusca > Gastropoda > Patellidae > Patella > Patella ulyssiponensis. The sequence goes on along the minus strand of OY783226.1, from coordinate 26,183,994 downwards.
GTACAAATGTCATTTAAAATTACATGTAGATGAAATAGATTAAAGATGTGGTATTAATATTACCCTATCACAGATGGATTTAGAGGAAATTGAAAAAAGGAAACACACATGAGTTAAAGAGACACATTCGGCCATTTCGGGATTAACATAAAAGGTCCAATTTTATTTCAATAATTGGCTGGAACCATAGAAAACCCACGAGGTTACACAGGTGACTGTACTCCTTGTCATGTGCAAGCGGGAATCGGGACAGTGCCACTTAAGCCAATGATAAACTTTATGATCTAAAGCGCATGCCTAGCCGACGCACAGGTTGAAGCAGGTGACTAAACGCATAGGCATTTACAGTGGTACCACTGAACAAAAGATACATCCACCTCCGTGTCCTCTCCACGATTTTATTTGACCTATTTCATATCCTTCCGAAGAATGGAGCATATGAATTTGATGTTTCTTCACTCAAATATGATAAGTAGTCTCGAAAAATCTCTCTGTTAAAGATTTTTTATTTTATGGCCCTAGCTGTAAATAATGACATTTGTCGTGCATGGGGCATAATGTACTTACCCTTTCTATAACACATTATGACTATTCCATTTGCGCTTGTCAGTAATGCAGAGCGGAGCTGCCTAGTCGTTCGGGTGATACGAAAAAACCGAGGTCCCCTGTACACATTGGCGTGCACGTGAACGATCACTTGGCAGTTGGAATTCGATACGAGTAGGCCATAGCGCCGCTGTCCGAGCAAAATTTCCCTCATAGCACACTGTATGGCGTATACCGGTCTTCATTAGCCCAGTTTAGGAGCAGACTAGATGGACGTTAAACCCATCATTTCATTTCACTTATTGCTTAGAGTAGCACGTGTAATTTCCACGTGATTCGAGTATCATAAATCAAATTAAACGCAAAAGCCATAAAAACTCTTTATGCTTTAAGATAAATAGTCACGCTATAACATCAACTGATTATGTTGGACTGCTTCAATAGATCGGTGATAAAAACTAGACATTATTTCAAACACATTTATCTACTGTTAATATTACTCACTGTCAACGAAACTGATGCGTTTTTATTATATAGTTAGTTGCTCGTGTTAATAAATCTACATTTTCTAACATCTATAATAGCACAATAATAATTAATTATTAAATACTGTTCCAATAAAATGAATAGCACAATTAATTTTCTAGTGTTAAAACACCGTTTGTGTTTCCTACAGCAAGCAGATTTTCTTTGAAAAATTACAAGCCTACTAAAAATATTTCATTTTATTTCCATAATCTGGGCATATATCCCCCTTGGGTCAATGTATTCAGATCAACAGTAAGATGCATAGTGCTACTTAATTTTCACAAAACACCAAAAAACATGGAATTTCAAGCAATACAGGGGCGGATCTAGGAATTTTGAAAAGGGGCGGGGGGCGCCGCAAAATGAGGGCACTTACCGTGGAGAGGGGGCACGCCGCTGCGAGGGGGGAGAGGGGGACAAGACAATTATCCGTCATTTCCTTGCATCTGTAGCCATTCCAATATTTGGCTGATATTTTCGTCTAAATAAACGCTCGGAACGTTGAGGTCAAAAGATAGGATTTGAGTTACATCAGTGGTTGGAAACCGGGGAAACCTCACGTTTGAAGTTTTCAAATCTTTCAACAATTGGGAAACATTGGTTACTCCTTCATATTTGTGAAACGTGTTTGTTAATTCAAACAAAATGTTGCGTCTCGTTCACCTAATAGAATTATTCAGGATAAAAAAGCCCCATCACTTTTATACAAAAGCACAATATCTGACATTTCTCGAGAAATCATCAAATTATCGAAGCGGGATAAATGGAAGCCAGATTAAATTTTGTTTCCAGTAACACTATTTTTGTCTGAAGCCTCGCTCTTGTTTGAATAGTGTGGCGGTATAAAATTGGGACTGTAAATATCTCCGATTTTGACGAACATTTTATCTGAAATAGCAAGTTAGACTTTGTGTTACAAATGCAAATCACCACAAAATATTTTGCTCGGTATCACCTTTTTATTCAAAATAGTTTGGATGAAAAATTAGGTACTAAACACCCGCGATCTAAAATCCCAGCTAACCGATTTTAACGATTTTCAAGAAGTGTAACTTGTACAGCATACCAGTGTTTAGACTTTTCATAATTGGGTAATTTCATGGAATGGCAAGCTGTGCGTAGATATTTTGTTTGAACAATGCGATTTATCCACATGCAAAAGAAAGTTATAACACTTACATTATTAAAAATTTGGTCCTGTGCTGGGTGACAGTTTGTGTTTTAGCACGTTGCTTTACAACTTGTAAACAACTGTGTTAATCAGACATTAAAACAATCTAATTGAAATGTCATTAGTCTTGTTATACCTCGTCATAAACCACCACAAATTTCATTTCACCAACTATTGTTTAGAGAAATATTGGTGTATTATTATATCTATATAATATCACGTAAGTAATTATTTTCTTCCACTTATAAGATAACTCTAACGAAGAATACATCGATCCTTCTATTAGTATATTTCCTGTATCAAGTTTACTTACGGTAAGTTCAGTTTTCCTCCACATCCCTCGAAGGGTTTCGTTTGATTAGAACTAAACTCACTAAAGAGAATGATCTCTGGGGCAATTGGTTCAATAATATGGTTTCCTCCAGGCATTTGCCTGTCACATCAAACAATACACACAGATTCATTGTGTACTTTATTTTTTTTTTATATAAATAGGTCTCCATAACTGAAATGGGGCGATGTTTTTAGAGTTAATTAAGTTTCTGTTTCTTATTTTTTTTAGAAAGATTTAAAACAACCCAGTGGAAAATGTGTGATGGATTAGAAAGAGAATATTTTAGACGAAAGTCAATTGTCCATAAAGACGGTTCTAGTTTTCCGGCAGTAAACATTGATGGTGATCGAATTCGAAAACAATACGGTCTTCACGAAGGTTCTGATGTGACTGGACATTATTTTAATGACAAGGAAAGCAAGAAAATCTCAAATATTGCCGATGTCAGGATTTATGATATCAAAGATTATTCTAGCAATCGGAATCAGTTAACAAATCGGACTCTTGATGACGTTGAAAAGGTGAAAGAGAAACTTGATCGACGACGACGGTCACTAGTGTTGGGGAGCACCTTACCCAAATTAGTAAAAAAGGCACCAACCAGTCTTTTAGAACAATCACAAGCATACAGAGGGTTAAGGAAACAAATATCTTCTCGGCTCTCGAAATCTACCGTAAAATCACGAAATGTAGGCAGAGATAAGAACAAAAATATTTCAAGATCACAAAAAGAATCTTCTGGTATGGAGTCTTGTGCTATCCCCACTTCAACTCCCACCGTTTTTCTGAGAACTAGAGGAATCCATGTACGCGTTACAGAAAGTCCAAAAGAAGTCATAAGTAAACAACTGTCTCAAAGTCAAAAGAAGTCCTTAGATGTTGTTTCCAAGGACAATTCGGCAAGTATCAAACAATATTTTAATGACAGTAAGAAATTGTTAATAACAGGCGTTATACCGATCAACGTGCCCGAAGAAGAAAATAGACGAAGTGAAATCAGTAGCTATGCAATCAGACAGCAATATGGGCAACATCTAGAGAAAAACTGGTTCAAGTCTTTAATAAGAGAAATGAACTGCAAAAATAAAGATGGTGTGGAACAAAATGAATATCCTTTCACACCGGAGATGTTTTACAGTCCAGAGCCAGAAAGTGGTGAGGATATGGACGATGGTAATGAAGACATTCAAAGCATATATGACAATATGAGTAGCGAAATGAGGGACAGTTTTACTGACTTGATCAGGGATAATTCATGTGGACATAATAAAAGCCACAATCTTAAAACAGAGTCAGCAAAGTTTGCGTCCATGGATGTCATGGTTAGTGACGGAGAATCGGGAGATGACTACGATATCGAACTTGTTCTGAAAGACGGTCAACTAATTGAAAGACAGGTAAAAGATAAGATGTACAAGAAACGTGAAAGACAGTTGGTGAGATTTCAGCAGTTCTTTAAGAATACGGAAGAGTTGTCTGAAGAGGAGGATGAATTAAATGTACAGACTATGTCTGATAAAGAGCTAAGAGCCATGAGACTGAAGCTAAAGAAACCCAAATGGAAACTAAAGTTGAAAGGAATAGCCCGTTTTCGCCAAGTCGTAAAATCAATCTTAGCACTTTTGTATTTCAGCAAAAAATTGAAAGATGCCAGAAGACGTCGACACGCTCGAAACAAGAGAAATAAGCGACATCGAAGTCTTGGAGGATTTGACAGCGACGAAGATGAGTACGCGCGATACCAAAGACAGCTGAATAGATATAAAAGTTTGAAAGAGAGGTTTTTGGCAGAAATAGGATGGAAACTGGTTGATGATGTTGCTAATTTGGTCATAAGAGATGGGTTTGGTTATGATATAAGAGATGAACTGGCGTCTGGTGAACGACGCTCTCGCTATAGACGTATTATAGACGAATGGTTTTCTGTGGAAGATAAAGCATTCGAAGAATCTGTGAAAACTACTGTACCAAAGTCGAGGACATTAAAAAGAAGTTCAAGTTGTCCAGAACTAATTAAAGGTAAAGAATTTAGAGTGCTTTTTACAGATGCTACAAGCAAGAAGGGTGGTACCAAGGATTTGAATAAACACCAGAAAAAGAAAAAGGGAAAATCAAAACTACAAAAGAAAAGACCTCAAGGGAAAAATAATTTGACTAAAGCCGCTCCAAAGGAAGAGGAAAATGTGATTGGTCATCATAAACGGGAACGCCGAAATAGTTTAACTGACGATAAAAACCAAAATAATAAACTAGACCTTCGCGATCTCCTAAAAGATGTATATATTCCGGCCAAAGAAATAAAAATTCAGATAGCCGAACGTAAATTGAGAAAACAAAAGGGTAAAAAGGGGCGATATAGTGCAGGTGTAAAAAGGGATCTTTATGACAGACCCCGTGACGCTAAAAGTATCATAGAAGCTGACCGGTTTAAATTGCCTGAATTCGAATTTGACCTTCCCGAGTTAAACGCTGCTGATGACCCAGAAGGGTTTATGGAAAGCCCAAATTCATCTGTTACTACTAAAATTCGAGGTTCTTCATCAGGTATACACAGTTCTTTCTCTATTAGAACCTGTCCCTTTGTTGGCACTGGGGTATCATGGAACCAGACTAAATCCAAACCAAAAGAAGTATGGACAAATGAAGAGTTGGACCGTCAGATTGAGAAAGCTGGGTGTTTATTTTTGGAGATGAGACATTGTAGATATATCAGATGGAATGGTTTAGCTCAAGCTATGATCGATAGAATGATTGAACTAGAGAATCAAACATTGTGATATATTTATAAAGATTCATGCTTGTATTTATAAACTTTCAGTCTGGAAAACAATTATTGTGTGTACTGTTTTTGTAGATATTTAGTATCTCTGTTAAAGAGAGAGAGAGAGAGGGTGGGGTGGGGGATAACGTCCACTCGACACAAACGTGCGCGCTGTATCATAAGGTATGTCATTGAACCAGCTGGTGTCATTTCGATTCCCCGGTTGGGTTTTCTCTGTTCCTCCAGTTTTACTAATACTGCTAAAAGACACCCACCCACTCCACGCAAGCGAATTATTGAAATAGAATTAAACCATGTGTCAGTCCCGAAATGACCTGGTTTGTGTCGAATGGACGGACCCCCCCCCCCTCTATTTCATATTATTTTGTTTTTTGTAAGCAACGTATGTTACACATGCACTCCTTGAAATCTCGTTGTTATTCCAGTATAATATATATAATCTACTAAATGCAAAATACTGGAATTCATTGGCAATGCGGGCAAAATCTATTAAACATTACAAAGAAAAACTGACGTAGCATCAGCTCTTCCCAAAGACAAATCATTCTCTACCTCTAGCGCAACATCCGCCATTACTATGAGACTCGCTAAATAGGGAGGCAACATTTTTAACTCCTTTGAGCACATCGTGAGGTTTCCTCTTTAAGGTTAAGTTGCCATTAAGAAAGAAGTAAATGGGTTTTTGTTGTCTGGAGAAATAATTTATTAATGGAGTCTTATGTTTACGTACCAACAAGAAAGATGCTGATCTATTATTCGATTATATATTGCTGTCCATTAGAATGATTCCCCAATGCGTTATATCTATTGGCAATTAGTTTTCAAATCATTTCATTTCCTGTGTCTATTGGGGGTCGTGTTGTGACCTGATCTGGAGAATCATTTTAACGCTACATCTACATTGTTTACAAGTATGTTTTCTGTCGCTAAAAATCTGAACATGGGACATCAATTTTGTTTGGCCTTTCCCTGCTAAAGTCCCTCGAGGTCCGTAAATTTGGACCAATAACGACAAATTAAATAATCGTATTCAGTTGACACCCACTGTCCTACGTATATATCCATCGATTGGTGACCTTGTTTAAACTATAGAAACAACACTATAACAACAAAAACTACTTGTCTTGTGCGTTGTAATAGAGGAACCGTATTCTGTTCTATATCACCATCATTACCAGGGAATTATTGTATTAGCCCATATTATGTCATATTGTCTATCACCCGGTAACATTTTAGATCCATATTAACCGCTAGATTAATATCAACTAAATGTCTTGGTGTTGCTTGGAAAATGCCATTTCAAATTTGTTCAAAATGTCTGAATGTGTCATCTTAAAGGGCACATTTAGACATTTCTCCTAAACCATGCAGGCCCGTAGCTAGCCCAAAATTGTTGGGGGCGAAAAGGCTTCTACGGGCGCCGTTAGGACTTCTAACGGCGCCAATGTAAAATACACTTGACGGTCCATGGCGAACGGTACTATGGACGCGCCTCCCTTCGGAGAATGGTCTAGTGTGCTCTCCCCCATCAAATATTGGCAAATAGTGTTTGCAGTTGAAAATGACAGAAAAACTCAATTTTCGCAAAATTTGCGATAGCAGCGTTTTATGATATTTTGATATGCACAGAGCGACTTGTTTGAATTTTTGGAGGTTATCAAATCCTTTAGGCGTTCAATTCATCCGTGGGCGCCCCGCCAATTATATTATGAGCGCCCATGATCTCGTCGTGGGCGGCCCATCAATCTCCGCACTATGGGCGCCCCGACGGGATGAGACACCCCACCAATCATGTCGTATTGGGAGCGCCATTAATTAATTCGTGGGTGCCCAACCAATCTCACTCGGCATTATATATTGTGAGCGGTCTCACAATCATATGTTATCATTATAGGGCGCCCAACCAATTATGTCAATATGGGTGCCTTTCAAGGATAAGGCTCCCACAGATCAAGCCGTTTTGGCCACCCCATCAATCAAGTTGTGATGTTAATCGTATGATTGCCGGGGCGCCCATGAAACCAAGTGGCATTGGTTGGTCGCCCCACCATTTTCGACGAGGACGTCCAACCAATGTCACTTGCTTTATATGGCGCCCATACTGATATAGGATATAGGCACTTTGGTCGTTGGCTTCATAATATATTGTGTCCAGTGGAAAGAGAGCCTTGGACGCCCATTGGGGGAGCCGATATTTAGCCGATATTTCCCTAGTGGGCAAAGGACAGCCCCCTCCCCAGCCCGCTAGCTAAAGGACTGCCATGGAATTGATTTGTTGCTTGCGTGATGTTTATTCAGATTTGATCAGATAAAGTTTAAACAGACGGATAGGGTTTGAAACCCTAAAGTGACAGATATTTTAAATTTTTATTCTGTCTAAAACATACAATCGAACTGAGCTCGAAACTAAATATTTACATGATATAAAATATCTTAAACGTGGATCTGAAAAAAAATCGGAAATGAAATGGGATTTAACGTCCAACTGTTCTGCTCCGAACTGGGCTTTGAAGACGGGCATGTGCCATACAGTGTGCTACGAGGGAAATTTTGCCCGGATCGCAGTACTGCGCCCTACTCTTAAATCGAATTCCAACAGTCGACGGATCTTATACTTGCACGCCAATGTGTGCACGGAACTTCGGTTTTTCGTCCCATCCGAACGACTAGACAGCTGTCCTTGTCAGGCTCTCCGCCCTGCATCACTGGCAAGGGGGACCCCGCCGGAAAATCTGGATGAACTTTCTCGGCCAATGCAGGGATCGAACACCTGACCTCCAGGCTAGCGAGCCAGCGTCTTACCCACGTAGCCACCGTGATCCCCGAAAACATGTCGGAGCTCACATATTTTATAGAAACGGGTATGCAACATCCATACATACCAGTGAAAGTTACCAGTGCTGCACGTAACAGACCTACAACGCAAGATAAGCATGAATCCCTTGTATCATGAAAATTATGCTCGAAAAACAAAATCATTATAAAGATGTCTGTTTTCAAAATGGGGCCTCGTCAACTCACTACAGCGAATAGATGGCGAGTGGCATTCGCAATGTTGGGATGTCAATGCGATCCGGAAATTTTTGTAGGGGGGTGTTTGTCATGTCCTCGTTAAGGAAATTTGGTAGTTGACTGACAATGCATCATACCACCATCGTCTCCAATTTGCTTTGACTTGACATATCTACACACTTAGCTTTTTAAAGAGAGAAATTGAACACCCTGTTTGACGTCAATTCTTACAATGAATTAATAGGATCGCGTTGTGATTCATTTCATTGATGCAAAGCATTAATTGTGATATCACACATGTTTAAATCATTTTGAGGCGCTTTAAATTGATATAAATGTATTATTAAATTTAGTAAATTTAAGTGTACATAATATTATACTATACAGCAAAACACCCCAACAAACTACATGGATATCACAAACTTTACTAAACGAGGACGTTTAACAGGGAAAAACTAATACGAAAATTGTTTCAATCTATCTTGAAATTTGTCACCGAGTATAATTTGTTCTTTGTTTTAAAAAAAGTATAATGATTCTTTTTAAATACATTCAAAATGGTTTATTTTCTCTTAGCCTTTGTTTGTATATGTGTAACTTAGATAAACTATATATTAAACATGCATTATGCAAGAGCTAAATCTGTCGATGGCAGGTTTTTCTTTAGGCCTGAAATGTCTTCTAAAGTATTAATTAGACATTAATTAACTGATCCCGGTCTTAATCAACCCTCGATGGCATCAGATTTCTCCGATATTAAATAGATTAAAATGGTTCAGCGATACTTTGATTTAATCAAATATGGAGGAACGTGACTTAGCTTCGATCAACCAGTATGGTGGTTGAAATTATTGCACACGTCTGTCAAGTCTTCAAAGGCTAATATCTTGGCTCGAAATAGAGTAATTTGAATGAAATTTTCTAATTATTCAATTAAAACATTATCTACTTTCGAACTATTATAGCATAACTGGCTAGTTCTTTATCCAAATGTTACATAATGTATCTTTAAATTTGGAATTTTACTATTATCAGTATCAAATCCAGTTATCAAGGTGATATCAAAATCATTGTTTGTTTTTATAAGTTTAATCCAGGTGCCTATTTGCAGAATCTTGCCGATCAGGCTCTATGGACAACTTGGACAAGAGATGAAATGAACTCAACTGTAAGATTTCCTATTGACTTGTACCAGTCATATTATTTTGAACTTCCGTTTTTGTCTGAGGCATATCTTATCACATACTAGCACTATATTCAAATGGGCGTGTAGCGATATTCTTTTTTCTGCGTATATACGTTGTACATTCATCTCTGTAAATCCATTTCTCCGTCGATACAAGTTTTAGTAATTCAGACTTACTGTGTCGACAGTGGAACACATAATCAGTTGCCATTATATCTTAAAGGTGTTTCTACCTGTTAAATAATGTTCTACGAAAACTGACTGTCAACCCACAAAACAATTCAACACATAAAATCCAAGAAAGTCGGCAAATTTTGCTACACGCCACGGCCATCAAGTTATTTAACGTTTGCTTAGTTATTCAAGGTACGTAATATGGATGTTTATTTCACTTCTATTCTTTGTTTATGTATTTAATGAGGGCGAATGGTGATGATATATTATCTATATTATGTGACATAAACAAACACGAGAACAATAGATTCTAGTTTACAACAGATATGAATACATGTCCTATCACCTACTTTAATACCGTGAAAATCTTATATAATACCGTCATAAACTAGCACATATTAAATGAAAATAATATAGACTTTTATATGTTTACCACGAGATTATGTAGGTTTTGATAAGCTGTTGGACAAGTTATTCTATTTTATGACGGATACATTACTTGTTTCGTGTACTTTTATTAGTATTTAGTAATATCTAGAATACAGAATAGGTTAAATATACCCAGAAGACATACGGCACAAGATATTTTGAAGAAGTTAAAGTTATTATGGATATCATGAGCAGAAGTGAAAGGATGTTGCGGGCACACATGAAAAACAATGCCCACGAGAAGAATTTAAAGGCAACATTAATCGGATACAATAACGACTGTCGTAAACGTACGAATCGACTACAGCAACAGATCTTGGGGATTTATCATGAGGAACTTCAACCACTACAAGAGCAAGTCAAAAATACATATCAAAAACAACAATTGGCTCTTGTTAGGCGAAATGGAATTTGTAACGACTTTATCTCTAAAAACTGCACTGTCAAACCATACTTACCAAAGTTGAATATCAAAGTTCCAGCTATGCAGTGTTTTTTGGATGTTTGTCGTGGTGATGTTAATTTGCGAAGGGATACGTGTAGCAACAAAACGCCAATGCATCTTCCCAAACTTCGTATTCAACCCAAATATTCAACAACAATTTATATCGAAGAAATCCACAAGCCGCAAAATGTTGCAGAACAATGGTTACGCTCAATAAAAAAGTATGCTAACAAAAACAAGAAAAGTGATGAGAGATTGTCAACAATTGGACGAGCGTTAGATATTTGTTCTCCGAGGGAAAATCAAAATTAACGGTATATTGGTTCAATATTGAAGTAGCAAGAACACAATTACCTCAACAATTTTATGTTGAATTTGGTCTTTAAGTTTTTTGTAACTACGGATGTTTAAAACACTTTAGTCCTTGTTTGTAAAACCTGTGAAGGCTAACATTAGTTGTTAATATAATTATATTCAAAGTTCGTTTGTGATTGATTTTGTTTTTGGTTTTGCTGGGCGTGTTATCCGGTAGAATCATTTTATACGCCAACGCCATATTTTGATTGTGTGTGCTTTTTGTCCGTCAACACTCCAAACAAGTGAGTATTTGATCGTAAAAGTGAACAAAACCCTGTAGTCCCCAATGTTATTTACTAGATTATCATAAACCAAAGTAAGAACTGATAATTTTTCTCCTAACGATATCCAGAGAAGATTATTTTATTTAACAATCAAAATTGGCGCAGGCCACGGGAAATAACAAAACATTTACTTCTAGAACATTGCTTTTCACAAATACTTTTATGTTAAATGTTTTTACAAGCCAATATGTTTTTTTTTGTCATCCCCGTCTGTTCACTGCTAATTGCACTGAGACTGGCGGGATTTCTGGAATGGTTATAGTAATTGGAGTGTAGGGGTGTTTTTGCAAAAGAATGTGAAAAGTTAGTGTCCTTGGCATAGCGTCTGGATTTGGGGGTATTGCTTAATTTAACCTGCCATGGCTCCGCTACATTTGACAAAATCTTAGATTTCACTACATTAATATTTATCGCCAGATTATAAGTATTATAGTATTCAGACGTTTAGTTTCTCAAATATGACTTTCACACCAGATTTGGATCTTCTTTGTGAGCAGGGGATCACGTTGGTTAAGTGGGTAAGACGTTGGCTCGATACTCTGGAGGTCGGGTGTTTGATCCCTGCAATGGCCGAGAAAGTTCATCCCGATTTTCCGGCGTGGTTTCCCCTTGTCAATGATGCAGGTCAGAGGGCAGGACAAGAACAGCTGTCTTGTTCGGATATGACGAAAAACCAAGGTCCCATGAAAAAATTGGGGTGCACTTAAAAGATTCCTTGGCAGTTGCAATTCGATATAAGAGTAGGTCGTAGCGCCGATGCCGGGAAAAATTTCCTTCATAGCACACTGTATGGCGTATGCCCGTCAACATTAGTCCAGTTCGGAGCAGAACAGTAGGATGTTAAACCCCATTTCATTTCATTTCTTTGTGTGCAAGGCATACGCCCAGTGTCGCCACTCATTTCTAGCAAAGGGGTGGATCCGTACAGCCCTGTTTTGTATCATTTCAGGTGAGTTATATACCCACAGTGCAGTTCCATAGTCGGCAATAGGTATGACGCGGACCTCGTATTATTTCGCAAAGATTTTAAAAACAAACCGTTTAAATGTATATAGTTTTGACATAACCGAACATTGGGCTCGCCCAGCAGCAGCACTTTGAGTATTGTCTGTGTTATCAAACTTAGGGTGTTCTTGACAAAACCCCGAAATATTTGTAACTTTCAACAGTACAATATATTGATTTCTTCCAGACTAACTTTAAATTTAAAGTCACCTCTTATTTGGCTTGACACACAGGCACTTGAAGGGATTAAAATAAATTAAAATAAAACTTCTTACCACTGCTTAATACAAGAAGGTATTTCAGTTGCCATCTTTGTTTTGACTGATTTAGCATGAATCGTCTGATATCATCTCACAATACTCACTAGTTCTAACACTTCATGTCATTTTTATTGCTAACGAGACTTTATTTGATTATTATTCACCTTCCGATGTAATTAAATTGGTCATTTAACACTGTTATTGATAACAAATCAAACTTAAACCGCTATCATTTATCGACAATCAACTTCCCGAGACCGGAAGTAATCCGAAAATAGGTCAAAAGAAGTCTGTATCACCCAGTTCCTTTATAAACCTATCATTACTCTATATGTGCATAGGAACTGGGTGATCGAGTCTCGCTCATTAGCGGCCTCGCTTCTCAAGTTCTATCACGTGATAAAGCCTACGAAGCGAGGCCGCTGTTAGCGAGACTCGATCGTCCAGTTCCTATGCACATATAGAGTAATGATAGGTTTATAAAGGAACCTATTTTCGGATTACTTCCGGTTTCGGGAAGTTGATTGTCGATAAATGATAGCGGTTTAAGTTTGATTTGTTATCAATAACAGTGTTAAATGACCAATTTAATTACATCGGAAGGTGAATAATAATCAAATAAAGTCTCGTTAGCAATAAAAATGACATGAAGTGTTAGAACTAGTGAGTATTGTGAGATGATATCAGACGATTCATGCTAAATCAGTCATAACAAAGATGGCAACTGAAATACCTTCTTGTATTAAGCAGTGGTAAGAAGTTTTATTTTAATTTATTTTAATCCCTTCAAGTGCCTGTGGCTTGACAGCCTGAAGTGAATGCATTTGGATTTTGATGTGTTGATAAGAACTTTCCATCTCATGCACTATTCATTAACCTTGTCAACCATTAGCTGTAGCCGTTTTTCGTTATATGAGAGTAGCACTATGTCATCTGCATACAGCAATATCGTAGTTAAAAATGGGATATTATACAATCTAATTTGCTTTACTAAGCCGTTGATGAAGATAGATTATCGCCCTGACGAACAAGTGATTTGCAATTAAACAACTCAGATACGTAATCGTTAATTTTAATACAAGCCGATGAATTCAAATGCATGCTTTTGGTTGACTTATGCATTTTACCATGTATATAATTATAATACCGTCCCCGTTTTAATATAGCAAACTGCACCTGTTATTCGACTCTGCTTTAGGTGTTTTCACAAGAAAAGGTCTTAGGCATACTTTTATTATAAACCCTCCCCCTTTCAAATATCCTATATCTGTGCACCAGTTTTCGATCGATGTAATTGATCAAATCTTTGGTAGTTCTTGGGTCCCTTGTGTCTGACTAAGACGATTAGTATTCATATTTACCATTATCTCAATTTCTTGCACAGCTAGGTATATACATCAAGTGGATCCTGTGATCATTCTTTAGCACCCGACACTTGCACATGATCCAGAAGGTAAACAATGTTAGCGTTAAAAATTTTATTTCGCGCGGACGTCAAAGCTACTGGTGGGCGTATTTTACATTGTCTTTTTTATTTTATTCTGCCCTTGTACAGTGTAATCGGTGGTCATTTGAATGTCACTGGGATGTTTCACTATTCATATCAGGATCTACTGCAGTACAATAGATTAATATGAATATTTCCCCAGTCTGTAGAATAATCTGGGCGAGACGGTTTACCCAATATTACCTAATATCACCTAATACTAATTATATACTACCAAATACCACCACATACTTCATTATTATTGCGAACTACTAACCTAATACAAACAATATGAATTAATTGGCGGAGTCGCAAACTTTTAAAGATAAACTGTTAAAGTATTAGTACCCTGTAGCTCAAGCTCAAATAATTAAGTTTCCACAAATAAACGTGTTGTTATTCAAATAATGGTTCCGTACCAAAACAGTTGTCAGACAAAGGGTTGTTTCGACATAGTACAATAACACCTAAATTTTGAGGTTGAAATCTCAACGCCCAGTGCAAAAATAGCCCCAAAATAGACTAAGGTTATTTTGCCTTGATGTTACTTGCTTGTTTGCTCTCGGGACAAGAAGGTGATAACAGTACGAAATCGGCGCAAGGTCACTGTGATAAAGCCATATGGTCAAGCCTTTAAACCGATTTCTGTGGTAATTTAGAGTGAATATCGATATTCTGTCCGTCAAGATTTATGAATAAAGTATTGCAGATCACCAAAATAACAAATATTTAAATCAGGGTGTAGTTCCCCAGTTTCTCCATAGTTGGCTTAGGTCATTTTGTCTGGCAATGAAGATACAATAATATTGCGTTTGCTTACACTACCATTATCTCTTTTCTAGAATATCCTTCTATATTACTTTCATTTCTTAGTGAACCCTGTGGTTTCTGTACCAATTTATTGTTTTCTGGTAAATATCGAAGATATAAAGCTGGGATCGTAACAGTTAAACCAGCTGTTCAGTTGTAGCGGTAGATTTCACTTTAAAAAGAGATATATCCATAAAGGCAAATCGGTGACTAGAGACAATGCAGGTGGGAGTAGATGAAACAGTAATAGATGGTTGGGTGGAACTGGAACAGTACAGTAACGTGTTGCAGAAGATAACATTGAACAGAAGAGATGAGTGATAAAGTAGAAGAATAAGGGACATGGATTATTAAACCGCACGGGCAGTTGGGGGTGTAGAGATGGATGAAACTGTATAGATGGGTGATATAGTAGCTGATGGTAGAACAGTAGGTGGACCTGGAAAAGTAGAAATGGTTGAAACATTGGAGATGGTGCAGTGGAGGAGTAGGTGTAATTTCGGAGATTGATTGTGCAGTAGTCAATGGTGTAATTTCAGAGATGGGTTATAGAGTAGAAGTAAATGGATCACCAGAGATTAATCATGCAGTAGTGCTTGGTTGAACATTAGAGATGGGCTACACAGTAAAAGAAGGAAATGAAATGAAATGCGGTTTAACGTCCTACTCTTCTGCACCTAACCCGGGCTAACGGAGGACGGGCATACGCCATACGGTGTGCTATGAGGGAAATTTCGCCAGGGCAGCGCCGCTACGGCCTACTATTATATCGAATTCCAACTGCCAAGGGATCTTTTACGTGCCAATAAATTATGTACACGGGACCTCGGTTTTTGTCTCATCCGAACGACTAGACAGCTGTCCCTGTCAGGCCCTCCATTCTGCATCACTGACAACACCGGAAAATCTAGATGAACTTTCTCGGTCAATTAAGGGATCGAACACCCGACCTCGGGGTTAGCGAGCCAGCGTCCTACCCACTTAGCCACGTGATCCCCAAAAAGAAGGTGAAACATCAGAGATGTTTTGTACAATGGAATAAGATAAAACTTCAGGGATGGGTTTTACTATAGAAGACCGTGAAATTTCAGAGGTGGACCATGCCGTGGAAGAAGGTGGAACTTCAGAGATGTTTTATGCAGTAGGAGATGATTTCTACAGTGGAATAAGGTGCGACATTCGAGTAGTGCTGGAATATTGGTGGTGGGTTGTGCTGTAGAAGTAGGTTGAACATGGGGGATGAATTATGCAGTTGTATGGTTGAATATGGGATATGGGTTATGCAGTAGCAGAAGGTGTGAAGTCGATGGAGACTAGGATGTCATTTGTCACTGAGGAGGGGTCAGCGATGGAGACTAGGATTTATCTTATCTGATATTTTGCTGAACTAAATATTAAAGCCCCAACATGTCAGAATAAAGGTGTAATTTGAGTTTCAAACCATACAAAATCACATTATTTTTATTACTAACATTTATTCAAATTAATCAACTTAACATACGGCTATTTTATTGGTTTCTATAGATTTCAAACCGCCATCTTACTTTATATCTCTTAGAAAAATATCATACTGATTGTGCTATAGTTTTCGTATAAGAAAGCACATTCTCCATGAATATTTTTTTTAAAACTCAGATGTGCTTCATTACACAAAACAACAGTCTCAGCAGTACCTATTTTTCATTTTTGAAATATATATGCGATCTGGCTTCCCGTGTCTTTAAATGGGAGCTTGAATCGATATTGTTTTTCCTGAAATAGTCGCAACCCCCATGTTGAGTTGTATTCATACTCTTTTATCTGTGCTCTTTGTTGTGTATGTATTTTCACCCTCAATTATAATAGAGCTATTTATCGTCTTTGTCTAAAATATAGTTTATACATATCGACAGTAGTTTCAAAGATCACGTTTCTTATTCTCATGGAAAGCTGGGAAAGTGACTAGGTCGTTCTAACAGGCAACCCTTCATTTGTTCTTTTATCTCATGTTTGAGTAATATTGGCCTAGTATTTTACAGAATTGGATTGAATTCTAATACTATTGATTTGTTACGATTGGGTGATCAAGGGAGGTAATAAGAACATCGAGACATTGGCTCTCACTTTTGTCGTACATTCTTGCAAGTTTTCCACGAATTATCTCCATTTATATTTATATAATTGAATTAACTTGCTAGTTTTTCACAATATTGAAATAGTATGTCATGGTATTTAGAATTAATTAGTTAGTATTTGGTGGTATCGTACCACCTGAATAATCTTGGTTGATTCTAATAGATTTTTGGTTCGATATATCCGATATTTCTGCGCCAATCCATAAATATTCTGAGACACACATGGTAGTTTTATCTAGGATAATTAGCACACTAATACTAATGACTGAAAGGATAAGTTGTTCCATAAAAATTAATAAACTGATTTCACGGTTTGAACATGGCACGAGTTTAGAACCGTGATGTGACAGGAGAAATTATCACCACTGATGAGTTTGAGTGACAGGATAGAAAATGTTACTAATGACAGATCAGACCATTAATTAGCATGTACATGTATGTAGAAGCCTGGAATAGTTGATCGCCGTATCGTAGTTATAATGTGGAATCAAATAAACTTTTTATAGTGTATGTCACGCAATGATCTTCTGGTAATATAAGAGTCTTGTAAACAACATCGATTTACCTGCTCTGCACGGAATGGAATCGTCCTGATCTACAAAATCACATTGTCATACTGGTTAGAATTGCAGATGTGATTTGACTGTTGGGTCGTTTAAGCCATTAAACAATATTGAAGAGAAACTATACCATCATGACTGTGGGAGAATTTACCCGTTTTGAACATTCGGTTGTTGGAATCCTGTATATGATATTTGGTGAGTACACAACTGATCTTAAGCCTTAAATGTTACATTTATATCATCAAAAATAAATCGTCATCGGAACATGTCTTTTCTGAATTGAGTGCTTAATATATTTAAAATCTAGCACTGATTGAAGGATAACGTGTTAACTGTGAGGGCATTACCGTCCCAAGTCCGCTTGTCAACAATTTTAGCTTAAAAATTTCTTAGAGAAGCTAAATCGCACCTAGAAATGGACACAGATGGATCCCAACGCATATAATACTGTAATATGAATTTATATAAACTGATTTACATTAAATCGTTTCTCTTTTTATACTCTAATTTCAAATCAGTCATGTTCGACGAAAAGCCTGAATTGGATGGCAGTCTTTGGCGATTGGTTATTCCAGTCTACACCGGTAGTATTCTCATACATAGGATACATTTAGCCTCGTCCATCGAGTCGCTTCATTCAACTGTCGTCGAAATCATTCTGGCAGGCGATTTTCATTTTGTCTTATAAATATTGGATATCAGAAGCCCAACTTTTCACAGTAAAATAACAACCTCAATGTTGATTTAAATCGTGTTTGCAATGCCCAATACTGTGGAAGATATTGAATTAAAGACTTGAAGAAACCTCCAGAAATTAATTAGTCTAGTAAAAGAAGCCTTATCACAACGGTCGTCAACTTGGTAGATTTCAAATATTGTATAGATTTGTTAACATTGGTGCGAAACTGTAGTCTTAATATCACGTTTAGGCAGGGACTTCAATAATTATATTCTTCTATCTTTTTCGTAAAAGTAAACCCAATATACATCAAGGTTTCCTTATACTGGCATGTAGTTTTAAATTGCAATTTCAAATGATTAAAATACATAATACATTTTTTGATGTTTGTGATCTGTTTAATAATCTGCCGTTTTGTTGTGGAGTGGGGTGGGTGCCAACACAGACCATGCAGTTGATGCACGTATTGTCTGATTCAATAAATATTATATATATATTGATTATCTCTATAGAACATTCTAGAAAGAAATTATCTGTTATTTAAATTATTTATAGACTTCATTTTGAAATGGAATGTCTAGCACTCTTTGATTAAGGTAATGCAATGAGATTGGGTGTAACGTCCTACCATTCTGCACATACGGGTCTAATGAAAGGCAGACTTACGCCACACATCGTATTATGGGAGTAATTTTGTCCGAAATATGACGCTATGGCCTACTCTTTTGCAATGGTTCTTAAACATGCACGTCAATGTGCACAAAAGACCTCGATTTTTTGTCTCATCCGAACGACATGACTCTGTCCTGTGTGATTAAAAAAAAAATTCGAAATGAATAAGAAGAATTCGGCTAGTTTACGAATTTAAGTATCAGTTTTTCGCTTACTGTATCCGCAGCAAACTGATCCCGCAGTGAATATTCGCTTGGCCGCTACAATCACTGATAAGCATGACATCGACGAGGCTTAATAAGTACGGCATATTAACTTTTTTACTCCGACAAATTAAATTCTCAAACATTTTTTTGAGGTAAAAGAAAAATAAATAAAGACGTTTGTAGTATTTGAAGTTAAAAAATATTTCCTATTTAGTGTAAATGGGTATTAAAATGAGTAAAATGCATCATTTTGCCCGAAGCAGTTCGGTGTTAAGTAAACATTGCACGAGCAGTTGAGCCAATGACTGGCGCGGTGAGCAGTCAACGCACGTGCTATGGACACTTATCTGTTACAGAGATAATTCGTAAGTAATTCTCTGTGAAACAGATTGTATCTGCAGTACAGAATATGGTGGCGCGGAATAGGGACCAATCATTGAATAGTTAGTTTTTATAAAATTTATATTTAATATGGACGACGTCGTCATTATGTAGTTCCGTCAGTCTGTCCAGCTTGTTCGATCGCTGCATTAGCCGAGAAAGTTCATCCAGATTTTCCAGTGTGGTTTCCCCCTTGTCAGTGATGCAGGGTGGATGGTCTGCCAAGTGATCGAACAAGCTGGACGGACTGACGGAACTACATAATGGCGACGTCGTTCTGAAGGGGCGAAAATCCGAGGTCCCGTGTATACATTGACGTACACGTAAACGATCCCGTAGCAGTTGAAATTTGATATAAGAGTAGGCCGTAGTGCCGCTTCCCGGGCAAAATTTCCCCCATAGCACACTGTATGGCGTATGCTCGTCGTCATTAGCCCAGTTTAGGAGCAGAACAGTAGGACTATAAACCCCACTTCATTTCATTTTCCGTCCAGTTTGTTTTGTGTGGATATTTTACATCCGACACGCAGTCTGATTGTGTTGGGTCGAATTTTGCATTGGCTGACATTGTCGTTGTTTTATACAATGTATTATTTCATATAATTCATTTTTTTATTTATTTTAGGTATATTTGGTAGTTTATTAACCTTTTTTAGTGTGATGACATTTATTAGAGAGAAGGCCTTATTTAAATCGGGGCGGGCATGGCTGCATATTAGTTTGGCTCTAGCTAATCTTGGTGTTGTAGGAGCTTTCCCATTTTCTGGTTCTTCTAGTTTCAGTGGAAGGTCAGTTGAAGACATATTTAACTATTATGGCGTGTACATTGTTTCTTATAATTTTAACTAACATAGGAAGGGATCTTCATCCATATTGGTCGGCAATTTGACAAATAATATACAATTTATAAACATGCAAGAAATAAATTACTAGCTCAAAACCAAAATTGACGGGATTGTATTTTGGGACACAAAAGCTCAATTTGAGCGCAAATCTAAAAGAAATCGCCCCACGCATACGTATTATTTTTCGATTCTTAAATTATGTGCATTAAATTTGTTGAAATTCACAATTTGTGGCTTCAAAACTTTATATTTTATAAAGCTTGTGAGCACGAGACGGAGTGGGTATACCCTTTGCAGCATTTCAAACGTTGCATTATTCACTGAGAAGAACTCTCTCAAATTCAGATAAAATTATTGTGCGGGCGGAAATAACGAAGTTAATTTTTGTTTGCACTTCGACTTTCAAATCTTGTGAAATAAATACAATACTTTGAAACACGAGAATTCTACATCACTTTCGTGGATACACGTCATGACGACGTTTATACAAAACTGAACAACACCCGTTAAACCAGTCTGCATTTTCGGGGCCATAACAGCTAATGTAGGGATCGCGATACGAGACGTATATCAGCACACATGCCGAGATACGATTCGAATCACAATAATTTTAACCAAAAAAAAAACCCCTTTATAATTTTAAATCAGTGCTATGTGAGTCTCGCTATACAAGAACTCTGTGAAATTCATAGAATGATTCATAATAAAATTAAAGTGTCAGTAAAGTGTTATACATGTATTGCGAAAAGGTAAATCGCGATACTTGGGTTAAAGTATATATGAAGCCAGTATTAATAGATGTATATTGTATATTATATGGTAGAAATGTATATGCATATTGTATATTATAGATGGTTATATGGTAGTAATATGTGTCAGTTCTATGGATTTGTTGGTATGTTTTCTGGTATAGCTGCTATAGGTAATATATTTGCTCTGTGTATAGAGAGATATATGGTTTGTAGACAGAAAGAACAAGGTAAATCAATACATCAATTGTATAGACAAACACAGACAAAAATAGGGTTAACTATACACATAGTGACAAAGTATAGTCAGGTGGCGCACGCGGGAGTATCAAGTTTTTCTAAAGTCTAAGAAAGTCCATACTCCGCGCAGCGTTTCGTTTGATTATAGGTAATCTCACTACACACTGCTATTATGAGTGGATATTGTTGTGTTAAATTTTGATTGGTCAGTAGTCCGACTACCAACCAATCACTACCTACCATACAAACGCTTTACATTTAAAACGAGTGCCAGTATTGGACCAAATATGTTTACATAACGTTACGTCATGGCTCACGCTTTTATTATGCCTAATTAACCCGTGCATAGGAGAATACTGCAGTAAAACTAATTGTGTGACAAACGAGGCTATCAAGTCGAATGAAATGTAAACATTACTGTTTAGAAACGAACATCCTTTCACCGTTTTAATACCTTAAATCACTGTCCAAAGTTTTAGGGAAGAATCAGATTAAACGAAGGACTGTCATGTTGCTGTACTTGGGTGATAACTTTCATTGAACGGGGAGAATAGACACACTCCCGCAAAAGTTCAAGAATCAGAAGTCAATCCAGCAATGGCCAGAGAGAGATTTCTCGGGCCATTGCTTCAGGAATATGAAGAAAGTCTAAGATAATCATCATCTTGGTTTTTAGCCATCGCGCTTAATCGAAGTCTATTTAAATAATTGCTCTAGATTATGTTCCAAACTGAAAACGCCTACACAACGAGAATAATTACCCCCCACAGTGGATATAGCTAAATGGGATTAGGGTATTTCAGGAGCCATAAAATATGACAAAATGACCATAATTATTTCAAATTCCATCATTATTCCAATATAAATTAATGTATTTGTAAATCATAATTCATACCAGTACAAATCGTGCCTATCTTCTTACATTTTTTAATTACATCTGCCATAAACACATTTACCATAGAAAATGGATGTCTTTAAACCCATGATTTAATATATATCATATTTCATATTACTAGTGGCATATTAATAAACTTATATCTATATATATTACAAAAACAAATTCGCGGATTATAGAAAAATATTTATACATACCAATGGTAATTATAATGAGAATTTCATTATCCCTAGAGTAGATGTTTTGTATTTCTTATAAATAAGATAAAGAAACATTTACATTAAATCTAGAAATGTTTGCTGTTCATATGGATTATATACCGACATTTGTAGCAAAAGATTAGTCACAAAATAATCTATATTGCAAATACAGATCAAATGATGACGGTTTTAATATCCTTAAAATACTTTGGTAATTGTATATTTCAGTTGATAAAGCATCAAATTCTTTCTACTGGATGGCTACCGGATTAGTGTGGCTTAACGCATTTTTTTGGGCGATTATGCCAGTTTTAGGTTGGGGCAGGTTCGTTATACTGTATCTTATCTTCTTATATTGTAAACAATGCTTAAGTTGTTTATTCTTTCGTTAAAATTGATGGTTTTTTTTATAAAAACCACTACAATACGTTGATACTGAACATCTTCTATTTCTATAAAGCTCTTGCTTGGTAGAAGGGAAAAATGATTTGGTAATCAAAATTGTTATTAAAACCATTTTTTGTTTATGTTTCAGTTATGACATCGAACCATCTGGTACATCTTGTACTATTAAATGGCAGAACTATGATGGTAGTTACCCGTCATATATTACCATGTTGACTCTTGTTTGCTTTATTTTACCATTACCCATGGCTCTCATCAGTTTGCTTATGTCACCATCCACTGAAACAGAGGGGAACGAAGTGCCCAAACCACAGACTTTCTTCACACAGAACGAACTAAGAATGGTAAGTTTGCACTGAAAACACTGGTTGTTAAGAGATGAAACATCACATACCCTTGCTTTTCTTGCATCTGTTCTTTAAAGGATGCTTTCTCGCGGTCTGGATGTGTGATATTTCGTATGGTCAAGAGAAATAATATTGACTAAAGTTAGACTCTATTCGTACCTGTTGAATGTAATCAGCAAGTGGTACTCCTGCATTTGTTCTTTAAAGTCTGCTTCCACAAAAATGATATCACAGACAAAACAAATAATATAAAACCGAAACGTCGACTGCAAGATGTGTCGTATTTGTGCTATTTTTAGATGTGGAATTGTAAGGAGTTTCCCGATATAGTCCAGCTGATGTATGTTAATGGTCAAGTTATATCACACATCAATTTTTATGTAGTTTGCCATGCCATAGCCATATGCTTATCGTGAGATAATCTGATTTCATTGTATCATTTATGCATGTACAATTATAGTTAATTAGATAACTGTATTAGTACAAATTGGCTTAGGTATCATCTTCAATAGAAGGCATGATCTCGCTTTACATCTTATCAAGGCCTTCACGTTATGCCCTGCATATTTCGGCACTAATTTCGATTGGGTGCAGGTCCAGCTTTTGAGCCTTTCAGATTCCTCGATCGTCGCGAATACTTAGTTTCGCGTTTTCAAGCTAAAATGTCTACCTGTGATAATCGAGTTGCAAAGTTCAAGGTTCGTTCAATGTCAATGTTTCCGTGGAGGTTGCGATGTCACAACCTCTGATGTTGTAAAACTCGCAGTCGTTGCTTCAGGAAAATTCTTAGGTATATGACTGATTGTATCTCCAACTCACAGCTAGAAACCACAGCTGCTTAATATAATGTAACACAAAACCGAGATCGAACCCAATGAGCAACCGTGGATTCCTATTTCGAACAAATATAAAATGTTGAATACATGTTTGAATGTTTATTTTCATAAACTTATTTTCATTTTTTGCTTATTGAATTAATACTCTCTCTATATATATATTTTAATCTCATTAACGCGTCTGAGTTGGAAATCCCAAAAGTATTACCGTCCTTATTTAAAACGTGCCTTTTCAAAAATTGACAAACAATTCAGATTTTGCCTATTAAGAGTAATCCCTAAAGTAGCAACAGTGGCGTAGGAAAAGTTATCAGCTGGCGCCCTATTTTACTAAATTCGGTTATATTCCTTAATAAACTAAGATAAAAAAAAAAATAATGGTAATTGCACTGAATAAGAGTTATAACAAGCATGTAGTTAATGGTGCAGGGCCGAATACGAGTTATAACAAGCATGTAGTTAATGGTGCAGGGCCGATGGCCTGACAACGACGAAAACGAGGTCCCGTGTACACATTGACATGCACGTAAACGAATCCTTGAAATTTGACATTGGATATAAAAGTAGACCGTTAAAGCGCCCCTGTCCGGGCAGAATTTCTCCCATAGCATGCTGTGTACGCCCGTCTTCAATAGCCTAGTCGGAGCAGAAAAGTAAGACGCTAAACCCCGTTTCATTTCATTTTTATTCGCCCACATTTCAGTGGCCATGTCTTCGCCCTCTCCGCCAGTCCATCAACAATTGGCTTTCAAACGCGATAGAGGCTACAGTTTTTGACGGCTTCTTTTCCAATTTGGCCTGAAGCATCGCCGGCATGCGAAAAGGGCCCTACCAATTTTCGTTTAGGAGTTATGCCCCATTTTCCGAAGAACTTGTGATCACGATATAGGCTATAGTTTTCGTAGGATTTGTTTCAACTTTTGTGGCCATGAGAGGAAAATCCCTGTGCTACATTCCGTGAGAGAGTTATTGCTGAAAACCTTGTGAACGCGATACAGGTTGTAGTTTCGATGGATTCCTTTCAAATTTGGTGTGAAGCATTGTGGTCATGAGGGGACGGGCGCATTCGATATTCAGTGTTCTACATACTTTAGTGAAATGTTTTCAAATTTGGTTATTTGTATTGAGGTAATTCCAGACTTACCCCCCGAAAAACGGTGTGAACGCGTTTTAAGTTACAGCTTTTAACAGATTGACTTGTGAACGCGGTAGAGGCTGCGGTTTTTTTTTATTCTTTTCAAATTTGGTGTGAAGCATCGTGCTCGTGAGAGGACGAATCCTATTAATATTCAGCGTCCTGCGACCCTTCGCCTCCCTTTTTAATGGATGGAAAGCATTTGGGGTCATGAGTGGATTAATCCTATTTATGTAATATTTGGTGGGGAGCAGTGGGGTTATAAGAGGAGGGCCTATCGATACTCAACATTTTGCGAATTATCGTTCAGGAGTTATCCACCCACCCCCTTTCCAAAAACCATGTGGTCGCACTGGGGGCAATAATTTTATAGGCAGTTACTTTGACGTCCAAAAATCTTGTGACGAGAAAGGTCAGCAGAATTAACTATTTAATCCCCTTTACTCTGCAACCTTTTTATTGACGCTTAGGAAAAAAATCTATCGAAATTCATGGTGTTTTATTCCCATGTAGTTTAACTTTTATTGTGTATGGATGTTATCACGAACAGAGCTTTGGTTGAGATGCAGCACTGAGTTCACAATGGGACTTTCTTGAAACTTGCTATCCTCTATTAAAATTCAGTATTTTTTTTTTATTTCTTTATTATTTTAAGCGTTTAAGCAATGGGCGCAATGGAGGATAAGAGTACACCGAGTGCTGGATTGATATTTGAGTCAAACCGATCCGACTATTCAGAGCCAAATCACAGAGTTGTCTCCCCGTTTTACACCTTATTTTCAGGTGATTTGAACAAGGTAGAATTTGTTCATACGGAGTTATTGCTAGTTGGCGTATGAAGGCACTTGGCAAGTGCCCCATCTTATATTTTACTGTTCTTGTTACATTATTTTTTTGTCTTTGTAGATTTGTTGTTATTTCCTGGGATTGGCAGCCCTTGGATGGGGATCTTATTGTTTTATATGCACGTGGGCATTGTTTGCTGATACGGAGAACGTTTCTATGTTGGCATCTGTTATACCACCACTATCTGCTAAATCAATGGTTCTTTTGTATCCACTCGGCTACTGTATGGCTAACAAACGCTTTAAAGAAGCTTTTTTATCCGTGTTATCCTTTACTGACAAGCCAAAGACAACTTAAATTTTTTTTTTTCATTGTAAGTAGCTGAAAATGTCCTCACATGGAACAAGGTTATTTGGTGCTATTGGATCGGCATTATCGTATTGGACGAAAAGCTACGCCTTATATAATTATATGTCCCCAATATTGAGTTTATCGCTTTTATATGTGCATGTTTATGTATTAACATACGACGTACTTGTCGCATCTGGTGGTGTAAAGATTGTTTTGAAAAAGAAAAGGGTAACATAATTTTATCTTCTAACCTTTAAAAATTGACTTTTGCAAAACCCAGTGAGGGGCATGTAATGTTGTATATCAGATATATTTCTTGTTTTTTTGTAATTTCCCATTGTCTAGATAAGTGTATTTTGTATAGGCTGACGTTGGGGTATAATTGCTTTGATTTTGATTTATAAATAGCTTCTCAGTTGAGTTCGGTGCCGCGGCATTAGGGTAATGAAAGTGTTTTCTAGTCAACCTGAGTTCCATATGAATCATCCTAAATTATATTTGGGTTCGCCATATATGTAGTGCAGTAAAAGAACCGTTGAAAGTTGGAATACGAAATTGTCAGATCATCGTATTTATTATCGCAATGAAATTGTGATGGTCAGCATTATTGGTTTTTACTTGTTTAACAAACATCCCCACAGGTCTAGGGATTGTTCCATTTATGCTTCTTTACGTTGTACTTTTATTTCTTGTTTATTAAATAAACGAACTTGGGGTCCTCTTCCTGTCAGTAAACCCATAAAAACAATGGGCGACATTTTTATCTTCCACCTTTTTGTTGTTGTAAAGGTTGGTTGATTAATGTTTGTAATTGTATGATTGTTTTATGAAATAAAAGTATATACTATAACTGGTGGGTGTTTTTTATATATCTTTCTCGTAATAAATTATAAGATCAGTGGAATAGCTACGGTAACGCTACCGGGGAAAATTTGCGTGACTGACCAAAGCTATTTTTAATCCTTCCCCATCTTTGATGCCTTTTTTGTGTAGAATTAAAGAAAGGGGTTTGCAGGTTTTGGTGAATATTCATGATTATGAAGCGGAAGGATACAAGAGTTAAGAGGTCGATGACACCTAGGGGGGGGGGGGGGCAGAACCCGAAATGCCAGAAAAAATATCAGGTTTACAGACAGCGGTGGCCGGCCTTCCGCGAGAGGCGAGGAAGTGTGGCTTTGTATCCCCCCCTCCCTCCCGCCTACGAAAATTTTGGAATATTTGACGGCTGCAAACTCTTATTCCTGCTCTTTCAGCCCGTGAACAAAACAGAGTCAAAGTGGTCTAATATAGCCTAATTAAGGTGGCTGACTCGAATTCCTAGCAATCGTTTACAGTCCACGAAGACGGGGCCGTTGGGAGAAAATTTTGAAAATTTAACTGCCGCAAACGCCTTTCCTGCTATTCCAGCCTGTGATTACAGCAACTTCAATTTGGTTCAATATAGCCTACCTGGCTGGCCCGAATTCCAAACAACCAATCAATCGTCGCGAGCTTTGGGGGATTCACCCTCCCGGAGAAAATTTTGAAAATTTAACCATCGCAAATGCGTTTTCTGCTATTTTAGCCCTAAAAAGTATTCACTGGTTTTGTAACCGAAATCCCAGTCTGAATTCCAACCATTCAACCAGACTGTTGCAGCTGCATTCACAAATAATAATCCATTAGTCAACTCAGTAGTAAGTACAAATTCGTGGTATTCGAATAAAAGAAAAAATTGAAATAAGTGTTTTGTTAGAGCTCGATGACTGTTAAGGAAGCAAAACTAGAAATGCCCGAAAAAATTTCAGGTTTACAGACAGCGGCACCCATTTTCTTCGAGAGGTGAAGACGCGGAGCTGACCTTGTATGGACCCCCCAAGAAAATTTTGGAATATTTGACGGCCGCAAACGCGTTTTACTGCTATTCCAGTCCGTAAAATCAGTATTTTATTAGATTTCGGTCACTTTATTTTACCAAGTAGATGAAATAAAAAGATTTTTTTCACTTTACCCGCCTGCCCAAAAAGTCAGCTTGCCCAAGATTGATGGGCAGCTACCCCCCCCCCCCCCAAACACACACACCGGTCCCCTATCTCGTACGCTATGTTGAAATGCATTTTCACTAATTCCAGTTTGTGTGTCTCAAGTTTTCTATGATGAACCTCATATACGTGCTTTTGGGGAAAATTTAGAGTGGGTCTACGAGACGAGAATTAACATTAAAGTCAATGGGGAAATCATAGTTGTAGAATACTAATTTTCGATAGTGTAGGATGCACTCTCTCATACAGGGGCGGATCCAGGGGAGAAGGGATGCATTTTCACTAATTCCAGTTTGTGTGTCTCAAGATTTCTATGATGAACCTCATATACGTGCTTTTGGGAAAAATTTAGAGTGGGTCTACGAGACGAGAATTAACATTAAAATCAATGGGGAAATCATAGTTGTAGAATACTAATTTTCGATAGTGTAGGATGCACCCTCTCATACAGGGGCGGATCCAGAGAGGAGGGGGGGGTGTATATACGCCGAAATGGCGATAGAGGCCATGTAGTTCTCAAACAATTTCAAGGCCGGGGGGAGGAGGAGTTACATTGTCTGAAAATATTCATGGTTCCTCCCATGGCCCGAATGCTTCACGCCAAACTAACAGAACACAATTTGTATGTAAAACCATCATTGATTATATTCTAAAAGCACGTCTCACGAGTATCCTCCACATTGTACCAAGCACATTGTGTTCTGTTAATGTGTTTCTCAGATGTGCTATTAGTGATATTTGTAGAAACACTATCTGTATATTTTCCAGATACAATCCAAGTTTAACCATAAACAGCAACTTTATATCTTAAACCAGATGCGTGTCCAGAGCTAAAGGATACGTGGGGTGGGGTCCAAGGTTCTGGACTTGTCCTGACGAAAACTTTACTGAAGGACAATATGTTGCTGTTTACTTTCTCGACCGAACTCAATCTGTTTCACAGAGATATTGCGAAAGCCTTTCTTTAACGCTGTAGAAGATGACTGACCTATATAAGTTCAAATAAAATGTTTTAAAATTAATTTAGACAATGAAAAAGTTAATATTGAAAGATAATTAACTAGCCTCGATGTCATTCCTGTCGGTGATTGGCGAATATTTTATAGGAATCAGACCACTGGTATTCTGATCTGTATGTGGGCTAAGCAATGTCTCCAAAGATAAGCTAATCAAAGCAGTGCATATCAGTGTCGAATATTTTTTCGGGTCTTTTCAAATCTGCCAAATCGAGCACTTAACGTCAGATTTCGTCCATAAATGAAACACAGTAGTAATGACGATAGCCGGTTTCAGTAAATTCAGCCTGCACAGTTATTTCTAAAAACTGTAAAATCAGATGTTTTCTTCCTTACAGACAAGACAATCTTTAAAATCAGATGGTTTCTTTCTTGCAGTTGACAGGTATTCCTATAAAATGAGGGTGGCTTGTTGACCATAACGCGTGTGCTGTAGTTTATTATACAAGGTCGATTCAAGTGAGAGTGGTTCCGCGTTCGTGTGCTTGATATGACAACAAGGAACAGAGATCCATGACTAACCTTGTAAGTTTTCTCCTGTGCACAAACGAATGGCTGACATAATGACTGAAATAAAGATAAACATATTATTATAATGTATGTATAATCTTACTAATCACCGACAGAACCGACAAAATCGGGATGCCAATATCACCCAAAGTATTGCAAAAAGTGACCGATAATAAAAGATATTTTATGTTATAGCTATGCATATTCTGCACATATTCCAAATTAAAATGATTTCATAAACAAAATGACAAATTTGTGGATAATTAATCTGTGCTGAGCGGACTTTACACCACATCTCTGTCTTTCTTCTAATTTTGTCTGACAGTTCTACGAGGGCTGACTGAAAAAGTTCAACGCCTGAAAAAGATAGATCAATTGAATTGAAACAAACTTTTACCTCGAACCAACAAGTACAACCATTGAATGAATCAAAAATATAAAAACTGCAACTCTAGTGTCACTATAGTCTTTGTACTAGATCATCTTGTGAACCTACCCATTGAAATCACCAGAAATTGACAAAACTGACTGATCAACGATTGACCAATCGACATATTGCCAGTTTGTGGGCATCTCTCATGAGTGGGTTGAGCACATTATCGCCAAAAGTTTCTGCAAGTTTGGTGCCAAAGCTCTCACTGGCGGGTCATTAAAGTGTCAGATTCCTGACGTCTCGTAGGAATCTGCACCGTTATGAAGCAGATTCCGATATTTTTTTGGCCCGATTTGGCCCCGTCAGACTTCCCCCGCTTCTTAAAATGAAAAAGGTAAAGCCGGTCATCATTTTCATAATAACGATGACGTCATGTCAAGTGTGAAAAACGACTTGCTGAAGAAATGTTCTCCCTGATAGAGAGAGAGGGGGTGGGGGTATGTAGAAAAATAGATGGAAACCATCAGTATTAAACAATTTCCCCTTGAGATTGTTAGTTATTATTTAATTCACTTTGAGCACTGTCAGTGACTCGCTAAGCATATATCGAATTTGTTTTATTTTAAAGTTGCAATAACATTTTTTTAAGTTATATTTTTAAAATGTATTAAAATAAAGCCCTAAAATAGATTGAACCTATAAACAGTCCTACCTTGTTAAAGAATAATCCTATTAATCCTATAATTCACTATTGCCAGTTGAGAAATTGGCAAAAATATCATTTTCAACTTCAAATTCAAACGTTTGAAGATGGCCGTCCATGGAGAGGAATGGGAAAACAAGGGAGGTAATTGAGTAACTATTTCCTCAATCAACATGTGTCACCCATTTTAATGCCCCAAAGATTTTGCCCATGATCGTATAATAGTGAGTTGACAACCTTTTGAGCAAATAATTATGTTTTGACTTGCTTAGAAAATATGAAATTTCCGCTTTAAAGGAGCCATCGGTAACTCAGTATCGTCCAGAGTCTTGGACAAAGCAACACGACTTAAATGTATTAATCAATTGAAGTCAACATTGATGTTGTTTTGTTATCGTGAAAAGCGAGGTGTGTTTCTGCGCGGTATCCAATATTCAAGACAAAATGAACATTCTAAAATTTTTCACACGAATCGTATGCTGGAATATACTTTCGAACGCCATTTATAATGAAGCAACTCGATGAACGAGGCTAAACATACCCCACAGGAGAATACTACCTGTGTAGGTTGGAATAACCAGACGTCAAAGACTAAAGACTACCATTCAATTCATACTCTTCGACGAACGTAACTGATTAGAAACGAGTGAATGTAAATCAGTTTACATATACATTCATATTACATTAATATATGCGTTGCAACCCATTTGTGTCCAGTTCTAAGTGCCATGGAATACCTAGAATACCGATTTAGCTCCTTTAATTACCATGACAAGGACTCATAAGCATATTACCTTTGGGACGCAAAAAAAAAAAAATAAAAAAAATGAATAAAATTGGGGCAGAGAGGTAAAGTGAAAAAAGATTAATGTAATAATTTGGGGAACAAAGCATTTGTCTTCTGGTCGTCAGAAATTGTGTCATCAACTCTGCGGGCATCTAAATTTCTTTAAAATCAATATTTAATGCTGTAAGCGCGACAATATGCTTCTTGGGGCATCATCATTCTGATATCATGTCAATGCAGCCTGATTGAGTGATTGGGTGATCGGAGTTCAGATTCTTATAATGGGACCAGGGGCGTACATAACGATTTCTTTTGGGGGTGGGGGGTGTTTAGCCAAAATGCGACCGACTGATGCACCCCCCCCCCCCCCGCCAGTGCGAGTGACGCAATCATCCGTACAATCTGACGCCCCACGGCCCACACACCTGTGGTACTACAAACTGGGCAGTTCACTATAATCGTAAATATAATAGTGCCGAGACAGTATAAGTCAACCGAGGAATAGAAAAATAATTTTAAAATGGAATCGAGCGCCGCAGGCGCGAAAAAAATTTCGGATATGTAACCGAGTAGAACAATTAATGATGTTATAATGGAATCGCGCCGCAGGCGCGAAAAAATTTCAGATATGTAATGGAGCTTTTTAATTTTTGGGACTGGGCTTGAAAATTTGAATCAATATCATGGCAAATGGAACCAAATTCTCGTTAACGAGAGGAGAAGAAATTGGACAGAATCTTGAGACTTATCTGTCAATTTCGCCTGTTTTGTGATTGTTTGTTTATCTCATTAATTCATTTAGTCCGAGACCGACTGCCGTCCCATATAACAACATACTCACTACAGAATAAGAGTGACAAGCAGATATGGTTATTTTATACTATAGTTTTGTGTGACGTATGCAATTTAGGCACACGGATCCACGCAAATACATAGTATTTGGGTTCTATTCTGGCATTGTTTTGGAGACTGACAGCACTTATTTTGTGACTGACCTTTTTTCTCCCTGGGTGAAAGTTTGTTGTTAGACCAACATACTCAAAACAGAATAAGAGTGACGTATGCAATTTAGGCCCACGGAATCACGCAAATACAAAGTATTTGGGATCTATTGTGTTTGAGACCGACTGCAGTCACAGCACTTATTTTGAGACCGACTATTTTTCTCCCTGGGTGAAATTTTGTTGTTAGACTAACATACTCACAACAGAATGAGAGTGAAACATAGCATCGTTTCAAACATGATAAGTTGACAAGGTTATTTTATACTAAATTTTGCGTGAGTAGCGTGACGTATACAGTGAGCACTTATTTTGATACCGACTGCACCTATTTTGCGATCGACTGCCTCGTGGGTTTCCTCCGGGCACTCCGGTTTCCTCCCACTGCTAAAGACCCCTACGCGCAAGCGAATTATTGAAATAAAATTAAACCATATGTTAGTCCCGAAATGACCTAGTTTGTGTCGAGTGGACGTTAAACCCCATTCTCTCTCTCTTGCGATCGACTGATTTTTATACTAAAGTTTTGCGTGAGTTGCGTGACGTACAGTGAGCACTGATTTTGCGACCGACTATTTTTACTATCTTTTTGCTGGGGGGTGTACCCCCCCCCCCCCACACATTTACGCCCCTGAATGGGAAACTTTATGGTTGCTGTCCCACCCCTTCCCCCCCCCCTCCACACATTTACGCCCCTGAATGGGAAACTTTATGGTTGCTGTCCCACCCCTTCCCCCAGATAGGAAAGTAAGGGGAATGATTTCGACCATCTCATTCCTACCCCTCTCCCGCGTCTGTTGTGGGTTACTTATGGGCAAAGGCGTTTTATAACTGAGGCGCTTGAGGCGCCAGCCTCCTCTCGAAAAAAATCAAAAAAGTTGAACAAATAAAACAGGAGAAAAATGCTAAAACCGATGAGACAAAAGGGCCCCTCGTCTGACAAAAGGGCCCCTCTTTCCAAGGGAAAGGGCCCCCGTGTCCAAGTCAATCGTTTTCTTTATTACACTGTTACTGTCGAATCCACTACTGAATGAGAATGCATTGCATTGCATTGGTATGAAAATCCTTAATCAAGACACCCCTCCCTCAACCCCCGCGAAAGAGGGCCCTCAAAATGCCTCCGCCATGATAAACCTTAAAACGCCCCTGCTTATGGGTCGGAATAGCAGGATAACAACCTTGCGGCCTTCTAATTTTCATAAATTTACTGAGTGTGACTTGCACCCACATGTTCAACAGTAGTGGTTCGGTTTGCTGGTGACTAGCTTTGTCATCCGTGGCTAACAGATTTTTTACAGGCCATCTCATTCGCCCCAAGCTCTCACCAACGTGGGGTTACGGTTCAAAAGCTACATTTATACAGGCCCTTCTAAGCTTAATTTAATGGTCTGCATTTTTTGTTTTATCGGAACACCCAAATCCGTTTCTTAAATCTTTTTCACATGGCCGACAGCCTACAACGAATCTGAACCCTCAGTTTTACGGACATTTTCAAGTCGGCAATATCCTCCCTTTTAACTTTATTTTTTGGCATGGTCTAAGGGAGATAATTCAACTGTCTTGGCCAATTATTTTCTCTTCGACTTAAATAATCGGGAATATGGCAAAATAGCAAACAGTGAAACACCCAAGAAGCTTTGAATTTACATCTTCTTACTGACCTTCTTTGAAAAAAATCAATTTACTAACAATGACAAGTCACGTAAAAACAAAGTGAAAATTTGAAGACTGATGAAACTGGAAAAAGCCCTGCCCCTACTTCAAATTTCAAAACATTTAATTCCGTTTCTCGTTCCTTGCCTGTTTCTATTTTTGAAATAGCAATATTAATTCTTATTGCAAGTAACAATTTTTGAAAGGCTGTATTAATAGTTTACAATAATTGAATGACATTGGATTTATTTTGGGAGATACGAAATTAATGTAAACAAAACCCGACGTCATTGAAAACACCGGAAGTGACGATTGAGCATTTATATGCCCACAAAAACCCACACAGTGGATTGAATCACTGCTGAGGGCTATGATAATAATACCATAATAAAAAGGATGTCAAAATATTGTTTTATACGGAATAATGGCTAGTGAGGGGCCAAGAAGAAACGGGCCTATGAAAATACGTTTAACAGGTATGTTAATCGTTCTAGTTATTGGGTATAAACCCAAGAAAAGTAGACTTTTTTCTGACTTGATTTGAGTTGAACAGCCCCAGTCGTCAGTACATAAAACATGGCTGCTCGTTAGACTGTAGAGTAAAGTAGTGGCAGTGTCACACAAACGGGTCAGTGTTGAAGGAAATAAGACAAAGGCGGTATTTGATCATGTTTATTATGTTAAATACTTGATTTTCTAAGGAATTAATTTCTTTATTTTTTCATTTCAAGTCATGTAAGATCGACTAATTATGCCATAAATAGTGTAATAATATTGTTTCTTCTTGGCTGACTTAGCCTATTCAACCAGCAACATAGAGTAGGGCCTACTCAGAAGGCCAAACAATTTCATTTGGGATAAATTTGATTTATAAACTTTTTCAGTTTTCCCATCTAACATAATAACAGCTCTCTCCAATACAACTCTGCTGCCATACCTTAATAATCATAATCATTATTATTTTCAAAATTTAGCTACTGTAATTTGTAAAAATGGCACCATGGGAATTGATTATGAATTATACATGTTAAAAATTATCCTCTTCTCTTCTTTTGGACAGTTTGTTCATCACCAGAATCAACGTTCATGACAGAATTGTCTTTAGAGATAAAGACTATACACATGTAGGCCACAAATACATGTACCTGGGCACACCACAAAAACTAAATAGCCTTTAAAAGTGTCTGCTGTAAACAAGCATGTAGACTCTCTGTTATCAGTATGGTACCATATACTTCATTGATTATTTATTTCTAAGTTAAGCTTAATATTTAATGATCATATGTATGTATTGTAAGAGGATACAATCATAATCTGGTATCGATCTATGTGAGGCATGTCTCTGTAGTTTGAACTTAATTCTTTAGAATGATAATTTGTTTTGTTAATAATCTGAAAGGCTGCATCTGTATTACCAGTATATTTGGAAGCTTGATGCATCAATTTGCACTATAAGAGTCCATTGCTAACTATTATGGTGAATGTTTAATCTTTAATAGTAATTATTAGTCTAAAAATGGTTCAGTTTTGTTCAGTATTTACAAAGTTATGATAATTGAATTTCATTGATCAATGATGATCTATGAACAAGAAGCTGCCATCTTTTACTTTTATTGGAAGCAAAGAAACCTAATTGACCTAGTTGAAATCTGATAGAATCCAACCTACATGTAGCTTTGTTATTTTGTTTTCTTATAACTGAATGTTAAATAATCAATCTGAGTACTGAACATATTAAGCGTGGATTGAGCAGTTAGAAATTTGATATTTTAGTAAAAATACAGATGACCCATCAAGCTATTAATCATTCATTGTTTGTAATAATTTGTTGGTCATAAATATGTCTGTTTTACAGTATATTACAGCAAAGGCTACCCTATGGTCATTGGGAAAGCATTGATTGAATGAATGGCATATTAATAATATAGGGTGTTTTGTTGCCTGGGGCTAGATTTTGATCTAGATATGTAGCCTCAGATATCATTATTAATTAAATAGGCTAGACAAAATAAGTTGTTATCCTTGACTTGAATAGATTTGATATTATTACTGTAGAAGACTTTTTGTTTTCCCAATGTTAAAATTACCTTGCAAGCAGTGATCTCTATCATATAAAATTTTTTTTGAAGAGGCCATTTATTACACAATATCTAACGCATTGTTTGAAGGATTTTGAATCATTTGCATTCTAGTGTAAAAGTTGAATCTCTTAAAGGCGTGTTAGTCCAAAAGTGATTCAATTCCATTCGTGATTCCTTAGGCATACATGTACATGATGAATTAAAAATTTGCTGGGTACATGTATGGCATCCTCTTTCGACAAATAATATGATATGGTTAAAAAAAGCCACTGCCAACTAAACTCTTTGTGAAAAACAGATTGAATCCAAGCTGAGAGATTATCTATATTATGTACTGTTGATATTTTGGTTTTGTTTTCCTAATTAAATGCTATTTATTTCAAATAATCACTTCAAATGATTATATTTTACATGTATTTTGGATTAAACCATTAATGATTAGATTTTGTCCCCCCCCCCCCCCCAAAGAAAAATACAAACAACATTCAGTCGCTTATAATGAAACTTTTTAATTTTTGTAAACTTTTGATAGGTTTGAAATTTATCGATATTTTGGTCATTTATTACGATTAGAGATGGTAGTAACTCTGCAGCAAATTTTTATCCAGCCTAGAATTGTTTTCCATTTGGAAACATAGCTTGATGTTTAAAACTTGCCCAATAGCATTCAAAATTTGAGAAGCTGCCATACATACTGCCAACCTGACAGAGCTCCAACAAGTTAAATTTTGTCAGAAAAATTTTTTGTAAATTTTTGTAAACTTTTGATAGGTTTGAAATTTATCGATATTTTGGTCATTTATTACGATTAGAGATGGTAGTAACTCTGCAGCAAATTTTTATCCAGCCTAGAATTGTTTTCCATTTGGAAACATAGCTTGATGTTTAAAACTTGCCCAATAGCATTCAAAATTTGAGAAGCTGCCATACATACATGTACTGCCAACCTGACAGAGCTCCAACAAGTTAAATTTTGTCAGAAAAATGTAATTTTCCTTGAATGTCAGGGGATTTATGATTTCCTTTCAAAAAACAATGTGACCTTGAATGAAAGTGTGAAATGAATTTGCCTATTTTAGATCAAGCTAGAATTTCGATGTAAAGCAAAATTCATATTTCTGGAGTAAAAAAATTTGGCTAAAGAATTGTAGCATATTAAAAAAAAGCTAATGACAAAAAAGTGCCCAGGAAAAAGCAGAATATACCGAAATTTCAGGAGACATCGATTGATCTTTTTGATATACCGTTAATACTGATTCACAAGGTGCTGTGTGTGTGTGTGTGTTAAAACCAAAGTTGCTCTGATAACATATGGTACAGTTATTCCTTTCAACATTAAATTTTCCGATATATCTATATTGATGAAATGGTTGACGATATCAATATGTAAAATGGGCATCGATTACCAGCCTTAGTAGCCCTTAGTCTGTTTGACGAGCCATAGATGTGGAAATGGTTTGCAGGTAATACTGATAGCGTAGATCTTCACATCTGGTCACAAATAACCCAGCAGAGAGGTCCAAATGAGTTCCTTCAACTTGTTTCTGTCGTGTGATGAAGAATAGAATGATTTTGTGTTGCAGATCGTTTATACCACTAAGGGTTCGACCCTCCTTTCCAATTCACATCTTCAAAATTGAACTTTATTAGAGTTACAAACAAGGTTTACTTCATAAAGCAATTTCCTTGTTCTGTTTTGGATAATATAATACAATAACTGATACTGCACTATTGGACTAACCTACAGATTTTTGAGTGAAAATTGGCAAAAATACTTTTTATCAGTTGAAAATCTGAAATTAGAAATTTAGAATCAGTCTAATGTTCATTGATTTTCTAACTTATTGAATGTGAATAAATGTTGTGCATTGGAAAAATGTGCAAACATTTCATGACAGCAAGATTTGCTTCCATGTGTTATTGCTTTTACGGGAAGTGTGGGAAAAACGGATCTTCTTCCACCCTAGCTTGAACTGTTAAATCAACAAAATGGCTAGAAGTGGACTAATGTTGATACAAGGGTCAACAATGTGACTTTTAACATACTGAGCTAGGTCAGTATCTATCACACAGTACTTCCTTATGCTTAAATACATGTATTTGTCTTATCATCAAAGAGTTTTAGTCTTCAACAACAAATGATCCAGAAACCTATGTAAATCACTGCATTGAATGTCCGTTCATCAAAGTACCTGGTAAAAAGGGCTATGTACAAAATGTACCAGTACAGTTGTGACCTGTATGTATCAGTTCATACTTATATGACACGTATATTACTAATATTATTAGTACCTTCGTGCACAGTTTATAGAAACTGAATATCACCTTGTAGTGTGCTTGTCATCACCACGACGCGCTGGTCTGTTACATGTATTTCATTATACCTTTATTCTATGTGCATTAATTTATTGAAAATCAACAAGGAAAAATCTTTCCCCCCCACATGAAGTTTTTGTGTATGAATAGACTCAAGAATATTTGTCATGGTCTTAATTAAGCTGTTCCCTTTGTAGAAGTTTTCCTTATTGAAATTTTTATAAAAACGCATACCAGGTACTCTAAAAATGAGAAAATGTATTTGACTAAGTATGGTGTAATTCCCCGAGGTTTATTAAAGATACATTATGGGAGATTAAATAACGAGTTGGCAGTTCTCACTACAATAGTTAAAAACTAACTAATGCTGAAAATTTCAGTCAAATTGATCCACTATGAACTTAGAACTACATGTACATGTTGTAAGCGAATGAAAGTTCCGCTTAGCCTCGGTCATCATTACTAAAGTTGGTAAGACAAAACCAGTAGTCTCGGTTATCCATTTTTATTTTTAAATCACGAAGGAAAATATTTCACCAAATCAAACTACAATGCAACAAAAATCTAATGCTAGCCTCGACATCGAGAGTTGATTATGGTCTGAATATGTTAATTACAGTCTAATTAATAGTTTTTATAACATTTCAGGCCCGAAGAAAGACCTACAATAGGCAGATTTTGCTCTTGCATAATGCACGTTTAATACGTTAAGAATTTCAATGAAAAATCCTGGAGTTATTGCTCTTGCAGGCTGCAAAAGTCTTACACATTTTGGGAGAAACTCAAAAACAGTATTTAAATGTTTTACTGGAAGACGTATATATTCAGAAGTTTTTCACTGTATATTCAGAAGATTATTCTCATGCCATAAAGATGCGTCATATATTTAATTTTTTAAGAATTTTGATGAGTTTTTATGGAGTTATCATCCTCTTTTCCAGAATTCTGTTTTTATTTTTTGTGTACAACAAACAAGCCATTTTTATACACCGACATTGAAATGTGGGCGTCTATTTTCTTGGCCCCTGTCCGGCATCCACAATTTTTGTTGACGCTCTTATGGTTAATATTCAATTGACTTTAAATTTACATCCACTGTTAAAGGTCATGGGACGAATAAATCTGACGTTTTTTAATAATTTCCCATAATTACTGCCATAGTTATGCCCCTTGATCACTAAGAAATCTTGTGGACGCTCTGGAAGCTAGAGTTAATATCCAATTAACTTCAAATTTATAGACATTGTTTAAGGTTATAAGACGTAGCAGCCACTAGAAGCCTATTGATTTTCAACGATTGCCAATAATTGCTGCCAGAGTTTTGACCCATGAAATATCTTGTAGACGCTTCAGACGCTTAAGTTAATATCCGATTGACATTGAATTTATACATACAGTGTTTAAGGTTGTGGGGCAAAGGAGCCTATTGTCAAAGATTTCCAATAATCACTGCCAGAGTTAATATCCTATTCCTACTGACTTTAAATTTATACAATGTTGAAGGTCATGAAATAGAGTCTGATGTTAATAATAATATCCGATTAACTTTATATTAAATACAATGTTCAAGGTCATGAGACGAAGAACCTTATCATTAATTCAAAATGATTATGAATATTGCTATTAAATGTATGCTAAATGTTAGAATAGGGCAAAACTAGAAGCCAAATGGGTTGTTAATTGTAATCAGATTTTGAAATAAATGTTTGATCATTTAACCATAAAACCTCAATCAATAGATTTTGACTTTTGAAAAGTTGTCCTTAATGTACCGTAATTTTATTATTTTTCAGTATTATGTGCCAAGAATTTAGCCAAAAAAGATTTTTTTCGTAAGTTTTTTAGAATTATTGTTTGATGGTGTTATGAATTATAGTCAATACTCATAGATAACATACAAATCCTGTATTGAAGTGCTGATATTCATTTAAATGATACAGTATCTGTATTATAATAGGAAAAAAATATTACAGATTTCCAAACTAAGCAGTGTTTGATGGTGACTTTTAATCCGTTATTTCTTACTCTGTCATGGTTTCCAACTATATATAAGCACTGTTAAGTGGGGATTTATAATCCTTTATTTCTGATCATGTCAAGGATCGGGGAATTTATTTTGGCATTTGAAACCAATATCCTGCATTGCGATGCACGTATATATATATGTACATGTATTTGGAAAGTTAAAACCTTTTTTGGGCCAGGAACTGGGCCCAAACACCACTTATCTTGTTGTTCTTCTTGGGGCGATGCTCATCAAAAAAAGCCTAAGGCTCGATCAATGCAAGTATAGCGGTCCCTATGAAACTTGGCATGCTTGTTCCTTGGTCAATTGTGCATCGATTCAAGAAGGCAGCAGTAACATCAAGCTTGGTTCTTGGTCAATGCTTAGTTTTTTTGAGACCATGCGAAGCATCTGGAGACCTGTTTAAAAGATTCCGACAAACATTAGGGAATTCAAAATCTACTTTTCCTTGCATTTTATTCAGAAATCTTTACAATGGAAATAAAACATACATAATTGTGTGTCATTTTCTGATTGCCACAACATTTCGTGACCTATAGTAGTGAGTATAATGTTAGTTATTTTAGAGACTGTGACCAAGTTGATGGTATTCCCACTGCACTCGAATTCAATAAATTCCTCACATTTTGTCTAATATTTCCATAATATTTATTATGTCTTTTAGGTTTACCTGATCCATTTGCTAAAATAAGTGTAGATGGCTCAGGGCAATGTCACTCAACAGAAACCTGTAGAAATACTCTTGATCCTAAATGGAATCAGCATTATGACTTGTAAGTATAATTTATAATGACTTGGACAATGATGTACATGTATTTCATCAAAATTGTATTGCTAACACAAATATCTGCTTTCAAATACTACTTTATGCACCCTCATTCAAATACTAATAGTTTTTATACACCTGACTTCAAATACCAGTAGTTTTTATGCACCTGCAATCAAGTACAGGTTTGACTTAAAAATACATTATGAGAGATTTGACAAAGAGCTGGCAGTTCTCACTATAATAATTGAAAACTGGATAATGTAAAAGGAATTTGCTGAAAATTTCAGTCAAATTGATCCACTCAGAACCGAAAATTTATCGATTAATTTTTCGTCTAGCCCCATCATTACTAAAGTCGGTACAATAAGAAACATAGATAGTCTTGATTATCCATTACATGAAATAATCATGAATGAACATAAAGCAGCGGATCAGTAAATATCACAGGCTAGTGATCACACCGAGAGTTGATTATGGTGTGGATAAGTTAATTAATGTCTAATTAATGATTTACCGGTAGATAACATTTAAGTCTAAAGAAAGACCTGCGACAGGCAGATTTAGCTCTTGCATAATGTATGTTGAAGTAGGGCGTTATACAAAGAGTCTGTAAGGACAGAGATCAACAATTTAACTAAATATTTCAGAAACAAAATGAGTAATATGAAGTGACCTGTGCATACACATGCTTAGCATGTATTTATTTTTGAAGGTTATACTGATTACAGCTTATTATTTGATTATTAGTACATTATAATTCATGTTGCCTACATGTTAATCATGTCAGAGATCATTTTTAATAGGTCAATAATGGTATTTGTTTATTTTTGGAGGTGGGAGGGTTGGGGTGTTTTACTTTGGAAAATTAAGGATCTCAATCAGTTGCTAGAAATACTTGATTTGTATCACGTCATCTGTGTTATCTTCTGGTATTGTGAAAATTGATGTGTATTGTGGATTTTTGTGGGGTAAAGGATCATATTGGTTCTCAATAATATGATAATTAAATGCTGAGTTAGATCTCTTGTTAATGTAAAAAAAAAAATCTTTTGTCCACATTTTAGACAAAACTTCTGATAATTACTCAAAAGTCAGTTATCACCTTTAAATTGGATGAATCAAAGGAAGTCTGTACATGTATTTCAATAATATCTGATAAATACCTCCAGAGTTATTGCCTTTGTAGCTGCACCAGCAATACTTAATGGTGAGATGAGATTCTGCTTGACTGCTTTCACTATGGAATTAAAGGGAAATAACTTGTAGATTATGACACGACTTAAGTTAAGGATCTTGAATATTTCTTAGCTCTGTATAGCTAAGACTGAAATAAATACAAACAATAAATATAGTATAAAATGAATATATTTCTGTATTTATATATTTCTAATAATTGTAATAACCTGTAATTTAACAAAATTTGAATTGTAATTTAGATAAGACGGTGCTGCACTTCTTGCTTGACAATAGAATTGCAGACAATCCAAAATGTCAAAGTTACCGTCATTATGATGGAAGAATAGATAAGGAGCTGTCAGTTCTCATTATAATAATTAAAAAATAGATATTGTAAAGGGAATATCCTGAAAATTTCAGTCAATTATTTCAATATGGGCGGAGAAAACTTCATTATAGCCTTGTTTGTCATTGTTGTCAATATTACGATAATAAACAAAGTCTCAATTATCCATTTTTACGGTTAATCATCAACAGCCTTTAAACTGCAGATCTGATTAAACATACATTATGGGAGAGCAAAAACTGACTTTTGTCGGTCTTCCTTTGAGCCTCAGATGTCATAGAAATTATGAATTAGATCTTTATTTAAACAACAAGCCCAAAATGAACACTGTAGACCCACGGATGGCTTGGATTGGCCTCG
Source organism: Patella ulyssiponensis (assembly GCA_963678685.1). Taxonomy (NCBI): domain Eukaryota; kingdom Metazoa; phylum Mollusca; class Gastropoda; family Patellidae; genus Patella; species Patella ulyssiponensis. Next base: position 26,140,643 of record OY783226.1, on the reverse strand, counting down.
GATTAAAACAGGATTTCGTCGACTGATTTAATCACTATGACGTCGTGGGTGGGGTTTCTCCGTGACGTTGACGTCATCATACTTCCGGAAATTATTCATAAAAGACAGTGATGACCGAGGCTATACACAAGCTTCACTAGATACCGTTTAAACATTACTTGATGATCGAGACTATGTAGGTGGAGTTAACGCCTGTCAATCAACAATCGGCCATAGTGGGAAAAGGGTGTCGATGATTTTAACTACCATTTCTAGTAAAAAATTATAGTGGTAACCACTTTGTTCAGGATAAAGTTATTTGACTGAAATTTTCAATATATTCTTGTTTCAACATCTATTTTTGAACTTTTATAGCAAGAATGGCTAACTCCTTGTCAAAATCTCCCATAATGTATCTTTAATTTGTCCTTACTACACTAGGATGTGGAAGAGTTGTTATATAACCTGCGTTCTGGATGGCGAGTTTTTCGTCTTGAGGTGCACGGAACTAGTGGTAACCCACTAGAATTATAAACGCTGATTCGTTAATCAAATGTCTGACATCATAGGGTTAAAGGTCAATCGTGTGACCTCTGACACTACCTTCCACTGCAACCAGTCAGATCTTCGTGTACAACATAAACTTTAAATTTAACATAACATAATACAACACAACATGACCCAACACAGTTCTATAGATAACAGTCCCTAGAAGAGGCCATCAACAGTATAAAAAAATAAAATGAAATAGAGAGTCCTGTTTTACAGAATTAATTTCATGTAGGCGCGCGAATTCCTTGTGGGAAGCATGGCTAAACTCTAAACACAATGTGTTCTTAGCAAAAAAAATTCCTAGAGAAACAAAGTGAATTTCTAGTAAAACACGGTCACAATTTTTATCCGATTTTAATGAAACTTGGAAGTATGTTTATTTCGATATTCGCAATCTAGAGATCACAATTTTTATCTAATTTTAAAAGTATATCACCCTAATGATGATTGAGTTTGAATTTCATGAGAATCGGACCGAAACTGTCAGACAAAATGGCCACTCCTTGTATGCAAATAGTTGAAATAGTGTTAAAGTACATGTATGTAGTACCAAGGTTGGTGACAGTCTAAAAGTCACAATTTTTATCAGATTTTGATGAAACTTAATATATACATTTATGTCCCAAAGATCTTGGTTTCTGTTTCTGTTCACCCTTATCCTGGATTACATGGCTCCTGGTTGTACGAAGAATCCTGTTTCTACCTTGTGGATCCTCTAGAGGTTGCAATATTTATATGATTTTAAAAACAGTTTACCGGTAAATATATCACCAATACACCATAATGATGGTTCAGTTTGAATTTTGTAAAGATAGGAACAAAACTGCCCAACAAAATGGCTGCTCCTTCTTTGCAAACATGTAGTGTAAAAGTATGTTATACTAATGTAGACCCTGTAGAGATCACAATATTTATCCGATTTTGATGAAACCTAAAATATATCTTTATATGCGAAGATTGGTTCCTTTCTATATTCACCCATTTCAGACCGTAACTTTTGGATAATGGCCCCTGATTTTTACCTTTATCTTTGTCTATCTCTTGAAAAATTTATAGACTAAATGTCTTTTTATACACATAATGATGAATTATGTAACGAGTTGGCATAAGCTAGGTGTAGGTCAACAAGACATCTGATAACCTGGCCACCAAAACTTGGTTGCTAAACAGACAATACAAAGCAAAAGGTCAACAATAATAATCAGAGTTTGTATAAATCTGTAGGCTGTAATTATTACAAAGCTGCCATTAGTACATGTACTACCTTGTTGCCCAATTACATTGTCTTGCAGGTACAGGTACATGTACATGTATGTAATATAACTATGTATACTGTAGAATTGACCTGCAATAAAATGAGATTACATACATTTTTATTGTCAGTATTCAATTACTTAGGATCACAATTGTTTCTTGTAAACGGTAACTGTTTTACTAGAAATGACTCAATTAACTGGAATGTCTTTCAAAACTTCAACCATTAGACTTTTAGCATGTATAATATGACAATCAACAATAATAATGATTCAGATTCAATGTATGTATAATATTCTTAGTCTTCTGTTACTCAGAACTATATTGTCTACAATATACCATCAGTGTTCGATCCCTGCATTGACCTAGAAAGTAATAGAAAGTTCATCCAGAATTTCTGGCACGGTTCCCCCTTGTCAGTGATGCAGGACAGAGGACCTGACAAGGACAGTTGTTTAGTTTTTTGGGGGTGTTAAAAAAAGAGGTCCTATGTGCACATCAAAGATCCCCTATCAGTTGGAATTTGATAAAAGAGTAGGTCACAATGCCGCTGTTCAGGCAAAATTTCCCTCATATTTCATACATGTACCACACTGTATGGCATACGTCCGTCTTCATTAGCTCATTTCGGACATTAAACCTCACTGCATTGCATAATAACGAATAGAGGATCTAAGAACATGAAACTTAAACCAAGAATTTAGAATGGTGTGCTTGTCTATACATGTACATGTACATGTACGTTCAAATTTGAACAGTACAAATACTATTAATTGAAAAAGATTAGATTTAGAATGCAGATATAAAGCTTATAAGGTATCGTCAGTTGAGTAACCAAAACATTTTCTTCCTGGTTGTATTGAATCACTTGACAGTTTTCTGTGTTGTCAAAAATACAAAATTGTGATACTTTCAATATTATGTATCTTTGTGATTTTTGGTTTGAAAAATTGTACCAGTGCGGTACATGGATTTTGCAGGAGCAAAGTTATTAGATTACATGTTTGTAGTGTTGCAATAAAAACTATTTTTGTTAAGTAGAGTTATTTCCCTTGGCATAATCTTTCAAATAGCCAGAGTTTAGCATACTATTTTTATCCACAAGCCATATGTATGAAGATGTACCTTTCATTTCTGCTTCATCTGACCGGTAGACACTGTTCATTATTCCTTCAAAACTGACAAGATGATATCCATAGAAACTTTCTTAGCGAACACTGGGATCTCGAAAACTTCAAACTATTGTATATTGTTTTCGGGTGTTCATAAGTGATATTCATAATCTTTAAAATACAGATGTGACGTCATCTTTTGATATTGGAATAATATTATTTGAAATGTATGCCGGTATAATATCCTCAAATATTGATATTAACGCTCTTTAAAAGTAAAATATTAATGATCTTCTAAACATTTATATTCTTCAGCAGTAAAAAAATGATTATCAATACATGTACAATATTGTTCATTAGTAATATAAACAATCATCAATACATAAATACATGTATAATATTGTACCAGAATAATATAAACAATCACCAGTATGTGTATAATATTCTTCATTAACAATAATAATCAACAATACATTTATAATATTCTTAATAGAAATGATATTAACAATACATTTATAATATTCTTCAATTCATGTATATTCTCTAGTAGTAATGTAGTGATAACAGTCTATAGTACATACATATAACATGTACATTTGTACATGTATACCGTAAATGTTAATACATGTATATATATGATCATTCATAATATTTTTCAATACTAAAGTATTCTTCAATACATGGGGAGAATTTAAAGATGGTTTCTTACTGTAAAGATATATCACTGTATGTTCATGTGTGTATTCTAGAAATGTAAATGTCAGTGTTCTTTACATCTCTTGTAAATATATTACATCAATATGTTCATAAGGTGACTTTTCTACCTCAGTTGTGGAGGCCAGCTTTGATTTGATTGATGTCAGCACGCCTCTGCTTATATGGTGTTAAGGATTCCACACCTCCTGTGGTTTATATTGGCTAATATTATTGAGGGCATTAGACTAAATGATGAATGTTTGCAAGCTACCCCTAGATCCTGAACTTTTATGTAAATATTTATGGACTTTGACAGTTTGCAGATATGTACAGAATAAATCTTGTTTATTAACTTAATAAATATTAGTTGGTAGATGACCTAATCCAAACTTATATAGTAAACAATTTTCTATTAATCATCCTATATGAAAATATATTTTTTTTAATATAATGTAAGATATATGATTTCTATATGCCCCACGTCGAAATATGGCCATATGTTGTTGTCAGCTCTGCCTGTTGAACCATTGGTCAGTTGTCTACAATTTCTTGTGAACTCTCTACAGATGACATTTATTATCCAACATGGGGTTAACATTAGTGAAACAAAGAAGCCTGTTGAATTTTATCAAATTCTGTAAATTACTTCTCGAGTTATAACCCTTTTTTCACTTGTGAATGCTCTAATGACAAGAGTTATCTTCCAGTCTTTATTAATTTTATATGCATTATTAGTTAACTTAATAAAGTTTACAAAAAAACTATTTTCAAAAAACTTTGAATACGATCAATATGAAGGAAAAAAAACAAGAAAGACTTTGTTTAGTGCAGTAAATAGAATCGAAACGATATTCTTCCTATTCCAATTTTTTTTTGTTGAATACTGGCACACTGTGTTTGAAATGAAAGCTGAGCTTTTGAAGATCAATTTCAAGTTTCTTTTTAGATTGAAGGAAGCTTTGTTTTAAGCCCTTCTACATATTTTTTTTTTTTTTAGCACTGAGCGTGCAGATACTGTATAATAATCATTCTCTAAATGAAAATAATATGGAGACTATACTAGAAATACAGGTCATTGGGGTTTTTTTTATCTTTCAGATATATAGGATTTAAAGACTCAATAACTATCAGTGTATGGAATCATAAAAAAATCTATAAAAAACAAGGTGCTGGATTTTTAGGATGTGTTCGGATAATGTCCAATGCTATTCAACAGTTGAAAGATACTGGATGTAAGTATTATATATTTATTAAATACATTGGAATGATGAGTTGAATAAACTGCATGTAAATCTTGTGTTATTAAGTACATTGATTTTACATAGAAAGATTGAATATATCATGTGGTCTCCATTCACCATGTTGTTATCTACATATTATGTAGCTGTAAGATATTTATAGAACAATTTTTTCAGAGTAGGTATAGTTTTCAGAGTTTCTCCAATATTTGTGCAATTATTTTTCTATCACATTATGATACTAACCCAAAATTACATTATTACCATTCTAGATACATTTTAACAGTTTCTCATATATTGCAATAAGTCAAAGTAATGTGAGAAAACAAATTAATACAAAAAGTGCATTTATTTAGTTCACACCTTATATAGGTAATGTTTATTATCAGCTGACAGTGAGCTAAGAAAAAAGTACTTTACAATTGTAAATTAATTGAGAGAGTGAAAACAGTCTGATAGATATTAACCAAGGGCATTAATATTCTGATTTGATATTAAAATACAAGTTAAGTGAAATATTACATACTAGTGTAATGATTTATATAATAGATGTAGAGTTATGTAAGTACTGATTAACTAGAAGAACTACTAGTCTTGTTTTATTACAACACCTGTTTTCTGTTAATGTCATTAGATAAGATAATAGCAGGTATATTTGATATATAAACCTGTGTTTTCTACCACTAGAAATATATTTACCTGGTTTTATCTTACTATCATGTTAACCTACTTTCCCTCTAGAACCATTACTATTTACTTTTTACAGGAAAAAAAACTTTGATATCTCAATTTACTGTCTACGATCTTAATGATTCATTAGTGGCAATAGTTAGCATTTTAGAGAACTTCTCTGGTGGGTAAAAAAAAATTAGATTTGAATATCACAGTTATATCAGGGATTTTCAAAATAATTATTTTATTTCAATAAATAAACCTAGCCCAAGCCATCACTGAGATAAGCTTACACTAAAAAAGTATGATTATTAACTTTCATTTAACATAGACTAGCTAGTGAAATATACATTATGTGGTCAGTGCTTGAATTTTCAATATTTAATGTTTGGGTCATCTAAACTTGATTACACCACTTACATGTACATGCATATAATGTTGGGATACACAACACCTGCCTTTTTGTGAAACCTGCCTAATATCAAATCACCTAGTTATGTTTTAATATTTAGGATAAGATTGGATGTGTAAATTTCTCTTCATTCACTTGTTGAACAATCTATCATCAATGATTTTATCTTAATGTATGTGTTTATTTGTAATAAATGTTAGAAATCTGTGAGTTTGTAAATACTAAATTAAAACATTTAGGAAATATAACATTTGTATGATATAATGAAGAAGTTTAATTATTTGTTAATATATTGATTGTAACTGTGAATATATGCTTTGTCTATAGACTAAAGGTTGATAAATATCAGTAGGTTGTAACATGATATACTCGTTCTAAATCTAGCTCTCTCCCTCTCTCTCTCTATCTCTACTCCTAGACAGCCACACGCCACAAACATACTACTATTTACACTTAATTCATGGCATGGGATGGAACGTTCTTCATGATTCTTCACCTAGTTCGGGCAAAATGGCCATCATCAGTTTACGTAGACGTCGTTTAAGTGCCCCTTGTATATGTGTTTCAGTTCAACGACTGGATTTACAACGACAGAATTCGGATGATAGTGATGCAATTCGTGGACAGATTGTGATAAGTCTGATATCCCGGGATCGAGGTGGTGCCGGACCATCAGTTACTGATAGTACTGTAATTACTCCTACAATACCGTGTGATCCTAATGAACTACCTGAAGGGTATGTAATATTTTCACTATTATATAAACTTATCTTATTAAAGTCACAACATGCCAGAATAATGGTTATATATGTACATGTATATAGAGAAAGCGTTTAAACTTATTATACACTTTGTAAAAATTACTCTCTTAAAAATCATCTTGGTCAAAAAATTAGTTACATCTATTAATTGTGACTTAGAATATTAGGGCCATTTAAAGTTTACATTATTTTGTATTGCGTACATACCAACATGTGTGTGTGTCTTGGACACATAAACTAATAATGGTTCTTTGTGTTTTTCATACAAGCCAGCCAAATTCTCACCGAGGTGTTTCTTATACTTACATGTTCATATGCTTATTTACTGGTACATGTATATGATAATACAGTTTAAACTTGTACAGTCTGTAAACAATCTGGCATGTTGTGACTTTAATACAGATTATGGAACAATTATGGAATCATGTTTTTGTGTTGCCTCAAAATAAGGTGTTTAGATACAATGTCATCATCTTATCTTTTATCATTTACACCAGATGAATGAGGATGGGTATAATCTTTCCTGAAATTCAGTATATTTTATATATTTTAGATATAATAATGTCGAATATAAATGTTATGATATTGATATACATAGTATGATGAAATGAGTTTTAAAAAAGAATTTTGAGAAAATCTGGAGAAAATAGACAGTACAAACAACATACATGTAGACCAAAAAATATTCTTACTACTAAGCTATCAAAATAAATGTCAATGAATCCCACTCACAAGTTTGAAAATCATTCTGTTTGAACTTTTATCCTGTAATACTTTCAATGTGTTTAGAAATGAAACTGTAAGTTGTGAGACTTACTGTCAGCAAGTTCTTAGTGTCAATTTGGTTCTATAAAGAGACAATGGAATGATTCCACTTAGTTTCAAATAAATTAAATGAGAATATTCAAATTTCTTCCTTCTCTAACAACTAATCTTATAAAATTACTATCATGTTTATCATGTTTATATTAAGATTTAAACACCTGGAAATTTTCTATTTAATAGCATTTCCTTGTACATTTAAAACTGTATTACATTTGTCTAACATTTCACAAATATAGTTTGTATAGTTTAAGCTATCGATCTCAAGACCTAATTATTTTGTATTTTGATATAATCTTTGATAGATTTTGAGTTTCAAAATTAGTTTTATGTATGTCTTTGTATGGCCGAACATTATACAGTTTGTGGATTATGAAAAGAGTCTATTTGTTTATAGATATCATTTTCAATTAACAAACATTCAATATAAGTATAAACCAATGGTAAATGGCAGAATTTAGTTGGTATCTTGATGGCAAAATTTATCTCTAGTACAATCTTACATTAAAGTCTCATTGTGAAAGGTAAAACTCTAATAGGAATATCAATCCAAAAGTGGTTCAGTTCTGTTCAGTATTTACAAACATATGTTGAATTGAAATTTCATTTATCTATGCTGCTCACTTATGCAATAAGCCTACCACCATCCTGTTGTTGAAGAATATTTATTGATAGGTTTATTTAGATTTGATTGAATCCAAGCTAGTAAATTATCTAGCATTGGTATTTTAATTCTGTTTTCTTAATTAATTGTTAAATAATCATTTGGAGTACGTAATGGTGTGGATTAAGACATGAAAAATTCAATATTTTAGCAAAAAATGAAAATGACGCATCATTACTTTATTTTAAAATAAAATGAGAATGAAGTATTAATAATAGACAGTCTTCAACTATGCCTCAGTACAATATGCCTAAGTTTAATACTACTACCAAATGTTCATAAAAAGTAAATATTATGTATTTCTGTTTTTTAGTAGGACTTTGTGCCAGTTTTTTTTTTTTTTTAGATATTTGTGCTAGTTTTGAAACTGTTGTAGAATATATAAATATAGCTTTGGTTTGTGGTTACACAGTTGCCTACATTATATGTCATACAAACCAAATTGGTTGCAGGCCAAACTTGAGGTAAACTTCAGGTATGAAACAAAGCTCAAGATGCACAATGATTTTAAAGCACGTGAAAAAGCTTGAGTTGTATGTTTTAATGTCTTTGATCATCATTTCATGGATTGTGGATATCAAACTACTACAATACCTACATGTAAGAAAGATTGTTCAATTCATCAAGTATTTACAATTTAAAGATATATTATTAACTTGATTTTTTGTCAATATTCGACATCCTCTACGGACAATATTGATTGTGTATGGTCAATAGATTATCTATATTCATTTATACTTTGATGTTTTATAAATTAAATGTTAAATAATCAATTTGAGTAAATTTTAGCCAGGATTAATCTATGAGATATTAAATATTGTCTGAAAAATAGAGCTCACCAGTTTTAATTAATGATTTTTTTACGACCGGTCATACAGTTTATCCCAAATTGAAAATATTACATGCAAAATTGCTATCTTTCCCTTGAATTTGCAGTTTTGTTTATTTTACCTTAAGTAACCACTCCATGTAAATTGCAGTAATCAATCATTTTGAAGGAATGATTTTTCTATTCTTCCGTGTTTGTACCTGTAGGGTGTTTTGATTACCTAAAGGTTTACTTGTCCTTATTTAGAGTTAATAGTAATTAAGAATTGTTTGTAATTTGTCCAAGGTACATTTTTAAAACTACACCTGTTAGTAACTAAAGTAACTTGTCAACAAATACACCTAGTTTAGTTCAACAAACATTTAAAGGTCAAAGTTTATACTTTAAATGATGCGTTGTTTTAAATACCAACAGACTCTGTTTACTCTTCTTCAATTATAAATGTTTAAACTGAATATAAAATGGCCATGGCCTATTCTGTTTTGATTACCGGTATGTTGCTATAGCAATCATATTATAATTCTCTTGTTTTCTGAAATCGTCTTGTCTGTCAGTTTCATTATTAAAAATGTCTTTTATGTGAATGTCTTGACCAAGTTCGATAATGATCATTGACTGCTGAGGTTCAGCAGTTTGATTTGTTCCGATTTTGCTATAAGATAAGTAATTTGATTGGTAGAGATTTTGGAACACAATAACTACTCTTCTACTAATTGAGGTGATATGTTCAAACTTGTTGTAGATATAGTAATTTTATTGGTTGAAACTTGGGAACACAATAACTTCGATTTTAGTTTGGCGAAATAAAGAGTGACAAAACTTGGTGCTTATTTTCACTACATCAATAGCTTGACAAAGATTGATCATGGGTAGTTTATGCTCAGTTTGAGTAAAGATGAGTAATTTGTTTGCTCGGTGTTTTATAAAAGATGAATACATGAGTAATTAATAAGTTTTATTTATTATTTTGAGATTGAGTTAGGAGACAGCACTCGGCAATACTGTGTTGATCTTTCTTGAAGGATTAAACAATAAACTTAAATTTTTAGTGATTGACTGTTTTGACTGTACTGTTCAATCGAATTGGTTTGTATGTCAATCTATTACTGATATAAACATTTATTATGATTCATTACTTATCATACACATAAGTCAGTCAGTGCTTAAATTCTCCCAAAATTACGCATTATATTAAATATACATTTTTACCATCAAGAATTAATATCATTTGATTTATTTTCTTGTGTAAAAGTTAATAATACCTCTTTGAATTTGATGTTATTTATGAAATTTCTCAGGGTTAAAGGTTCAGTTTGTAATCTTGTGTGAGGAAAACATAATAATAATAAGCTCTGTGACGCTTATGTTATGTTTAGATATTGGATCTCGATTTAGATGAATTTTATTTGCCAAGCATCTTATAGGCGAAAATTAAACCTTGAATTTAGATGTTCTATTTCATATCACTTTGCTTTGTGCATACGATTTAAAATTAACTTATGGTTATATGAATCTAAATCTTGCACAATAGGCACCTTTGTCTAATGAACAAAAGGAATTATTCTCCATATCATGATATAAGTCTCCATTTTAACCAAATACCTCAACAACTATTACAAATTAAGGAATATGGACGAATGAGATTATTGAATGTGGAAGGCATAAAAGTAGAATTTTGTTCTTGGTTTTATTATAAAATTAAATGTTATTCAAATGAATATGCCCAATATTCCATTTTTTGGTATTAAGGTAGACATAACTAACATTATTGTTTGTATCATAGGGTATTTTTTCATTGAAAGAGTTAAATACGAGTATTAGTTTTAAATGTAAATAACATGGATTTTAAATTAACTTTGATTTGAACTTTGAAGTAGGATATTTATATTCTCATAATTTTATGTAACTGAAGTTACTTTCATAACTGCAGTATATAATATAGTAATTTTTATTGGTTAGTTTGATCTGTTGTTACTAGGACTTAAGCCCAGAATTTATTCCAGCAGTGTTTAAGATGATATCAGAACAAAATTAAAAGCAATTCCAAGTTAAATTTACATTTTGGTTTTGGGTAATAGAGAATTAAGTATTGAAAGCTTCACTTCAACAAGAAGGTGATATTGTCAGTAGAAGATAAAAACATTTTATTCTTTTGCCTAGTCACAAAAATAGACATAAGTTATTTTACATACAAAATGTTAAATCAATCAGTTATGGATTTTGACACAGTGTAGTTTTCTTATGTAGTTTTGTTTTTTAAGCTAAGAAATAAGGAAGAGAGAGCTAAGAAAAAATTACAAATTATCAGCTTGATAGATGTGTACAGTATTTGATAATTAATAAAGTGATGAGAGATTATTACGTAATTATTTAGAAAATACGTAATAAGTACAATGTAGACTTAGTATAAGATGTTGTCGACTGCTGTTTATAGTAGACTTGATTATTGAATAAAAAGGTGAAAGAGTAAAGGAGTTTGGCAATAAGCCATGTTGAACTGTTAGAAGGTAGAAAACATATTTATAAGATTATAGAGAAATTGATGTAATACATATGTCAGTAAACTCACCTCAATCTTTTATAAATAAGATGCTTTGTACAAGTTTATTATTTATAATTATCAGAAGGAAGGTGCTCTTACTAAAATTCCCCCAAACAATATAAAGATTTAGAAATATATACAACAAATATTCTTATAACAATCAGCAATTTGTTGTTGTGCCTTTAGGAAACAATATAGTAGTATCTCTCATGTCTAATATGTATATTATATCATTCTGATTGAAACACATACTGGTATTCTATTTCGTTTCTTTTTTTATAGTTCAAAATTTTGTTTTGCTTGTTGTCACAACACTAGGATGTGAGGGATTGGCCAATCAAATGGTCTGTTAGGTCGAGATCCTAGCATGCGTGCATGGGCTTTTCAGCACATCCAAATGACTATACATTGTCCCTTAATCCCTGACGAGTGGGAACCATGCTGTAAAATCCAGATGAACTTTCTGAGCCAACACCTGGATCTAACACAGGACCTCTAGGTTAGAGAGCCAATGTCTTATTCACTGAGCCACTGTGGCTCCCCTGGTAGATGACGAGCTCAACAGCACACATGTTCAACCACAACTAATTAAAAGCATCAGACATATTGATTATTTTGATTCATCTAGAACTAAGAAGCGGACATAGTAATCCCATTTGTTAAGCCTGCAGACCTATCTTTTTATTTTTTATACTTAATTTTCAAAGTTTGGATGATCAGATAATATCTAGTATAAGATAATCTATTGATTAAAAGTTAATAAATCCGATAATTAAGTATAATGATAATAACATCAGTGATTAACCCAAACCCGAACTAAAAGTGAGTAAGAAGACAGCAGAGAGATTACTCACAAAATTAATGACAAAAAGATGAAAACAATTATTAGCTTTGTGCACTTTCAGTGATTAGTATGGAGCATGTCTAAATAAAGGATGAATCATACCTTTTTATGCATGATTTCTTTAAATAATTGTCAATGTAACCATACAGACAGACAAAGACAGGAATTTCCTCAGATGCTCATCTTTATATGTTGTATAATTGAGTATGGTTGTGTATGTAGAATGTATTATAATTATTATACAGGTTAAACATGTTGATGTATGTTTTAGGTGGGAAGAGAGACATGCAGCCAATGTTTTATATTTGTATTTGTTGTGTTTTAGGTGGGAAGAGAGACATACAGCTAATGGGAGAGTACATTATGTTAATCATATAACTAGAAGTACACAATGGGAACGACCTACAAGGTAATAATTTATCATTCTATTTTATACATGCAGTAATTATTATGGCAGTAAATTAAATAAAATTCTGATGCTTCCATAAAGCTGGTTTAAAAATGCTTTTGGTTGACGGTTGTTAAGTTAGGTTGAATTTGTTTTCTGAACACAGGGGTGGGGCAAAAAATTTGCTTAAAAAGTCAGTTCGTTACATGTTTTCGAATAGGCTTCTTTCCTAAGATTGCTTATTTTGGCCGTCTGAATGGGCCAGCTTAAAATTACTGGCTTCAGCTAGCTTAGACTTAAACATATTTCATTACTTTTTGGTGAAAATTTGGGGTTTCATGTAGAATATGTGGGTTGGAAAATAACAATGATCAACTATAATGATGTCATTGGTGGTGTTTGAAGCCCTGCAGGGTTATTTTTTTACACAAGGGAAATTCATGCTTGTACCATGTTAATTTGGTTTTTTTCAGACCTGCTAGTGAATCAGTACGTCCTGTTAGTGTTGTTAGTCCAGTAACTAGAGAAAGTCAAATACTTCCTTCTCCACCACCTCCTTCCTCCTCCCCCTCCTCCTCGGATAATAATACAACCAGTACTACATCTATACCACCACCTGATCCTAGTAATAATAATAATAATAACACACAAGGCAGCACTGTACATTTCATACGTAGAAGATCAGCACGACATCGTAATTATTTAAGTCGAGCTCAACTGCATAATGAAGCTACTTTACCAGATGGTTATGGTAAGAATTTTTTGTATTTACATATTATAACCATGCTCCAATATTTGGAGACTTTACATTGTAAAATGTTCATAAGCATATAAGAATACTACCAGTAATTAAATGAAAGAGTTACAATAACCAAAGAAATATTTAATATCAATATTGCCAAATTCTCTGCATACATTTAGGACAAATAACACTGAAGTCTGACTTTACTTATTTAATTACTATTATTGATAGAATATCATCCGAATTCTGGGCAATGATCTGCAACAGATAGGCCAATTATGCATTTAAATGTCAGAAAGAAGAAATTAACATTGTTTATTAAAATTGTTAGATATCTATGTGCATATAATGTAAACTATTGAGATATTAAATGTGTTGATTTTATATAATATCAATTATTTATTTCAGAACAAAGAACAACACAACAAGGTCAAATATATTTCTTACATACTCAGACTGGCGTCAGTACATGGCATGATCCAAGAATACCCAGGTAATTTACATTTTATTTTCCCAAATACAGGAAATAGTAAGAAGGTATGAATCCCAGAGTGTTTACAATCATAGTTCCTATTTGTTGATGGTGATGTATACAAGGTTGATATGGATAGTATGCTGAAGATTAGCCCAAAATCTTTGCTGACACAGTAAAATTCTCCCACTTTTATTACAAACAAAAAGGTGGAAACATATGTTGGTCTCAAAACTTCTGAAGTATAGGTTGACATGACTTAAAACCCCATTTCATTCTAGTTAATCTTTTAGTTATTCAAACATTATTTATGTGAGAAAATGTTTTTCGAGCCAACGTTTGTCTGTTGTTTTTATATAATTGATGAGATGATCTAAAATAGATAGGATAGACGGATGCCAGTTAAACATTATCATGTCTAAAACATTATATTAAAAAATGTTGTCAGTTTCCATGGTAGAGATATACTGACCTACTTCAACAAATAGAACATTGTTTACATGAAACAACTGGCCTTGAAAACCGATTTCTCTATGTAATATAGTCTAGAGTATAATATAGCATCTGTTTAGACCTGTCTTTAAACCATCTGACTCACTTTAACATCTGTTTAATCATCAACTATATTCTCCATCTTACCTATTCTCTATACCAGATGTAGGTTTTACCCGGCGATAAGACATTATGTGAAACTTGTGTATTTTATTACAAGAAACAAACAGTTCTTTATGAAACTCGTTTACCTGCCTTACCTTATCTTTACTATTTTTATTCCAACAAGAAGGAACCATGCTGAAGAATCCTGAGGAACTTTCTCGTTCAATACCAGAATTAAACCTAGGACCTCCTGATTAGTGAGCCAGTCTCTTTTTCGCTAAGGCATCTCCCTTTCTATTGAGTATGGTTTACATTTTGAACAGTATTTATTTCCAAGATATTGTAAAATTTAAAGTCTCTGTTAATAGGATAGAACAGCCGAATAGACTTATACTCATTTACTTTGTTAATTGAATATGACTCCAGAAATATTATATAAACAAGAAATCATTATAATGTTATTTACTCATGTTGAGTTTCAATTCCTTGTTTCTTACCAACAAAAAAGCATCTTGATGAAGCTGGTGTATTCTAACAGTGTACAGATTTTGGCCATTTTTAATAATGAAATTTGATTTGTAATGCTGGGAAATCAGATACTGGGACCCATTAGATACATCTCAGCACAAATACAAATAATAAATGTTTTTATATTTAGTATTACATGTACTGCGTCTTATCGACTTGAATATCTACTTGCTAAAGTTTATGCAATGTAAAGTAATATCAAATACCAGTGTCAATTTTACTTCCCATACCAGCCATTCCAATCTGGATGCTATTATTTATAGTGTTACTGGGTTTTTATACACTCGAAAATATACTTGCAACATAAAGTAATACCAAATTCCAGTAGTCAATTTCTCCATTCAAACGACTCTAACTTTCATAAAAATAGTTATAAGATGATTAAAGTGTTGTTTCATTAAGCCAAGTGTCTGTTTAATCTGAGGAAATAAATTGGCAAAAAAAATTGGTTCTCAAAAAAACTATATTAACATCAATAAATATAACATTAACTAGATACATACATCATTCTGATAATTAAACATAGATATAAATTATTCTTTAATATCAGAATATAAACTAAATATATATATCTTTTAATACAGCTTTTGTATTGCAAATGATAACGTCTTCTATTGAATGCATAAACCTGTATTTATGAATCATTGAATACACCAGCTTAACACTGTGTTCATATTGATTTTGCCCCAAATCAGAATTCGTTTTCACACTAGCAGGTAGGGTTTACATTTGTGTAGCAGAAGAAACAGATTTGTTTATGGATGAGATTTTTCTTCAACCTTCATATTACAACATTTAATGCCATTTAGCACCATAGGAATCCTTTCCTAATTACAATCTCGAGTAGGAACATCTGTCTAAAAATGGTTCAGTTCCTTTTAGTAGTATTTATAAACTTTAATGGTAGCAGAGAAACCTGATGGATTATTTTAAATATGATTGAATCAGAAGATTATTCACAAGTCAATTGGTGTTATAGCTTAGTTTAAATATAGTCTGATAAAACACCAGAACTTATATCAAGGTTGTACGGTGTATATTCAGTATTAAAA
This sequence comes from Patella ulyssiponensis, assembly GCA_963678685.1. NCBI lineage: Eukaryota > Metazoa > Mollusca > Gastropoda > Patellidae > Patella > Patella ulyssiponensis. Next base: position 26,124,487 of record OY783226.1, on the reverse strand, counting down.
CAGTAAATTAAGATAATATAAACATAGTTTATACTAAGTTTATATTGAACTGTATATATATATAGATGTAAAGTATATAACTGTTTATATTAACTTCATCTAATCTAAACTATACTATTTATCTTGTTAAATCAATAAAAACTACAGAAACATACAAATATCTCCTAATAGTCTTAACAAAGTTAAAATTAATTGTGGGTCTGTACATTATGTACATTCATTTATTATATTGGTCCTATCAAACACATTTTACCTGAAAGCTGTTTATTTTCTGCTATACATTGGTAATTAAAATTGCTTTAATCTTGTACACTGTTGTAATCATGAAGATACTATATGATGCTATACAGTAGTAATTCTAAAGTTGACAAGTGATACTTACAGATAGTACTGTACATCAGTAATCATAACATCAGCTATTATAGTGATGATGATATAAACTATGATTATAGTGATGATTGTAGCCACTATGCTTTGTACGATGCTTTGTAAATGTACATTAAAGTTAGTTTCCATCTAATGTCCTAAGATACATGTACAATAAATGGATACCGATTAAATACATGTATATACATGTATATTTTGAATATATTTACAGAGATATTTCGAACCTACAGTTAAGAGAGGATGATTTAGGACCTCTTCCACAGGGCTGGGAACCACGAGTAACTGGTACAGGACGTGTTTATTATGTTGATCATCATTCTAGAACAACCCAGTTTACAGATCCCAGACTCTCCATTAATATTCGCCTTATCCAAGAAAAATTGTAAGTTGTCTAACCAAACTTTTCTAACTCATCTCTGAAAATTATCCCACGTTTGGCTAGGGATAGCAGAAAATGTTGATACTTGGAAGCAGTATAGATTGCCAGCCCTACGGTTGGCTGCCATGAATTATATCTTTATTTTGTAACCAACGTTATGTAATGTTTTTATTGCTTATCTGTATTTTGACATTTTGGACTGTGAAAGAAAAACAAATTTTCAAGAATTTATAGTTAAAAAATGTTTTCACTTAAATAAGTTTACGAGACAGGTTTAAAAAGTTGTTATACTCTTTATAGGTTTTATTTATGTCTATACATATTATTTTGACAGAATAATTTTAAAATTAAAAACATGTGCCATTGCTAATGATGCTTAATAGATATATTAGTGTCTATATATTTTTTATTGTTAAATTGTTTACAGAAAAAATAAAGAAAATGAACCCTTGCCTAAATATAAACGAGATCTTGTTCAAAAAATCAAATTGTTACGAAGTGAATTACAAGCATTAGCACCACCTGCTGGCCATTGTAGATTAGAAGTGACTAGAGAAGAAATCTTTGAGGTAATCATATATTCAACTAATCTATTTAACACATTCATTATAACACTACTTTATGGATTTACTATTTGTTAGTTTATTATAATTATATGCTACATTTCAATTCTGATACAGTAATCTTTATCATGCATCAGGTATCTTTATTTAGGTTATTTATTCAGCTGATTTTACTCAAAGTTTTATGATTGACAAAATAGTATATTTAGAAATGATGCTCTCATTGAGTCAACTGGCGTGGTTTTGATTTCCAGGTTCTACGTGACAATGAGTAGGGTTTTCTCCGCATCCTCTGCTTTCCTCCCACAACTAAAGACCGCTAAGCACAATTGTTTTATTGAAATATAAATTGTTTTAGTGTCGAGTGGATGTTAAACTCAATTTCTCTCCCGTGTGAAGAATGAAAAATGTTTGAGACCTACATTTATTGCTAGGTACTCACCTTGTGAAACAATTACAATAACAGATTTAAATTTACATCATCATGCTTTTAATTATATATGATTTATTTAAAACAACAGTAACAATTAATCATTTCAAATGTTTAATTTTTGTTACAGGATTCATATCGTATAGTGATGAAAATAAAAGCCAAAGATTTAAGAAAACGTTTAATGGTGAAGTTTCGAGGAGAAGAAGGTTTGGATTATGGTGGTGTAGCCAGAGAATGGTTTTATCTTTTATCACATGAAATGTTGAATCCTTACTATGGTCTGTTTCAATATTCTAGAGATGATAATTATACTCTTCAAATTAACCCAGACTCTGGCATCAATCCTGTAAGTTTTATGTTATCATATAAAAAACATGTATATTATATACTATTCATATAGTCTTACATGAAATATGTAATAGATTTAAATCATGTATCTTAATCATACACACAAATGATTTTGTTTAAAAGATCCAAAAAGTGAAGTTTTAAAGAAAAATTCTCTTGAGCCGGGCAGTCATTATCCTTATCCTCAGAGTGCAATACGATACCTTATTATTAACAAAATTAGAATCCGAGCTAGATCCCCTCTGAAAGAAAAGGGGGTTGGATGGCCGAATGGTTAGCACGTGTGTGCTGTATCAAAAAGCCTGTCATTGAGTCAACTGTCGTGGTTTCGAATCCCTGGTTGTTCGGACAAGGAGTAGGGCCGCCGGTCCAGCCTCGTGGGTTTTCTCCGTGTCTTCTGGTTTCCTCCCACTGCTAAAGACCCCTACCCCCAAGCGAATTATTAAAATAAAATTAAACCATATGTTAATCTCGAAATGACCTAGTTAGTGTTGAGTGGACGTTAAACCCTATTTCTCTCTCTCTCCTCTGAAAGAATTCCTCAGCAGATATTTTGATTTTGCTTTCATTTGTTGTTTTTCAGGACCATTTATCATATTTACATTTTGTTGGTCGTGTGATAGGTATGGCTATATTTCATGGTCATTATTTAGATGGTGGTTTTACTATGCCCTTCTATAAACAGTTATTATCTAAACCTGTTACAATAGATGATCTAGAGAGTGTTGATCCTCATTTACATAGAAGTTTAAACTGGATTCTGTAAGTCTATATTTATATGTTTTCATCTATATATAGAAAAGTATAACTTATCATTATGCTTTGGTTTAGACTTAATCTGTTAGACCATCTGTTAGCAAACAAATGTTTCTCCACAGAAATATAGTTATTTCATTTTCCCTGTGTTACAGGTGTTAGTAATGTCTTAAACTTGTGTATGATTGATAAACTATATTTAAATAACTGGAATCTATATCAAAATGATTTTTTTGATATCTTTAATATCAGGCTGTTATAAAGCTGATAGCAAATATTTATTTATTTGTAATGGGAATATATAATATATTTCAGGGAGAACGATATTGAAGATGTTTTAGATCATACTTTTTCGGTAGAACATAGTTCTTTTGGTCAAGTACAAGAATATGAGCTGAAACCTGGTGGTAAAAATTTGCCTTTAACTGAAGAAAATAAAAAAGAATATGTAAAGTAAGTATTGATGTTATAGTAGACTTTAGTCGACCGTATGGGAGAGGGATATTAAAAAGTTGTTATAATACTATATGCTTGTGGTATTAATGATCATCCTATGGTCTTAATCATGTGAAAGTAGTCAACCCAATGGTGGTTTGTGCAGTAGCTATTTTTAAAGGTCTTTATATGAATAACTTGAAAAGATCCAGGCCAAACCATATTTCAAATCAATCAGAGGGTAGTTGTATCAATTTCTAGTGAATTGTAAAATTTATTTGAGCTAGTATGGATCAGTACTTACTGAATATATCTCCATTTACTAAACTCAATAATCATACAATTCCTAATACATAAACAGAATATAGCAGCTTATATTGGTATAGTTTTTATAACTATTTACTTTGACTAAATCACACACCAAGAGTACATTAAACTATCTGTACTGTAAAGCAGATAGAAATAAAGATCAATGAAATTACTCTACAAGTCTTGTAAACTCATCAAGTATTTAACAATATACATGTTATCTGTAATATATTTATCTCAGGTTAAATATATCTACGGTGTTATTTTAGCTTTCTTATCATTGTCTATCAGTCTATTTCTGTTTACCTTCATTATTTAATCATACATCTTATAGTATTTAGTATGTGTCTAGTCTTTACTTATGTTGTTGGCAAGGACATACTAGTACCAACTTTTCATGTGTATTATATATTGTCTTATCCTTGTCTAAACTACTGTCATGTGATATTAGTAGTTACATATTGTTCATTCACAATTTTCTACCTTTATAAAACAAGAAAACCGAATAACTATCTTGATTGCCTCTGTCTGGAACAGGTCAATTTAAGCTAGCTCTTTCTTTTTTCAACCATTTTTTTTTTTGATGGTAATCCCCAGAAATTGAATACATCATACTCTGAATTAAGTTTGATGGGGATTATCTTATTGATTATAATGTCATGTATTTACAGATTATATGTACAATGGAGATTTTTACAAGGTATTGATGCCCAGTTTTCAGCATTACAGAAAGGATTTAATGAAATCATTCCACAACATTTATTAATGCCTTTTGATGAAAGAGAATTAGAGGTAAAAACAACTAGTTTTCATTATATAAATAATTATAAGAAATGTCTGTTTATTTAATTTGACAATATGAATTTACATTTGTGCAAATGTTTGGACAAAATAAGTTATGGTTAAAGAAAAAGTTTTGTTAAATTTAGGAAAAATTCATACTGAATGTTTGAGAGATTAAATTTCTAAAACTTCCATTTATACCTACTAGAATTTGAAGATGACTACAGGATGATCTTCTAATGGGCAAAATAAAGATACCATTTTTAATACAGAATAATTCATTTGTGTATAAATCTATGATATGAAGGAATTAATTATATATATTACAGTTAATGATAGGTGGTTTAGGTAAAATAGATATTAATGATTGGAAGAAACATACAAGACTTAAGCATTGTACAGGAGATAGTAATATTACTAAATGGTTTTGGCGAGCTGTAGAAAGTTACAGTGATGAAATGAGAGCACGACTTCTACAGTTTGTTACTGGTAGTTCACGAGTCCCATTACAAGGTTTTAAAGCTTTACAAGGTAATTATCATCTTGTCCATTTTAAATATCACCTTGACTATTTTAAAGCAATATATGTGTTTAACGCATGTATTGTAAACAGTGTTAGATGAAATATGTTTATAGTTCCTATATAATTATTAAACTATAATTATTATTTATAAGGTTCAACCGGAGCAGCTGGTCCACGGCTATTTACCATACATCAAGTTGATATTAATACAGCTAACCTTCCTAAAGCACATACCTGGTAAGTATTATTCTGGGTGTTCAAATCAAGATCTTTGACCGCTATACTTTTGCTTGTGGGTTTAGAATGCTAATGATAAATTGACCTAGTTGTCTTACGTGTTCCTTCATCCCAAGATCCTCTATTTAAAAATGATACCGTTACAACCCTTTTAAGATATTAATTAAAGGGTCGCTTGTCAAAATGACAGCTTGTGATCATATATTTGGCCTGTCAATGACCAAGTCGACCTGTTACAACAAGAACTTTACTTTCAGTTTATTATTTACAATATTGTATAAAAGTATTACTATTACAACAGCTCAATCACTCAGCAAATCAACTAAAAGACCCATAAATTCATTTGTATCCTTTATTCTGTTTTAAATTTGAAATGTGTGTTAAAGTGTTGAAGTTGAACGTGACAGATAATTGCCTTACTGACGTATGCATGGGCATAATTTACAAGTAGCCAGTCACAACCCATGTGATGTGAGTTGGGTGGAGATTATGAGTGTAGTCATACAGAAACATTTTCATCAAATTCCTGTTTAACACCGAATGTTCATGCTTATAATATTACAGAAGCTTCTATATTTTCATACTTTCTTTGATCTAAGATCCACTGCAGACCATTTTGTAATAGCTAGATTAATGTATTTTTGTTTTTTTTTCAGTTTTAATAGAATTGACATCCCTCCATACGAAAGTTATGAGAAGTTTTATAGTAAACTAACGTGTGCTGTTGAAGAAACGTGTGGTTTTGCTGTGGAGTGAGGAAGGGAGATAACTCTTTCTACTTGATTCAACTTCTGAAAACAACAGGAATCTCTGCAAACAATTTGTGAGAAACAAATTGCTAACATTATAATGTTAGTTAGGATTCCTAAAGGTTATTTTGACTACTGTTGCAAGATTTGAAATTGTTGACTGTAAATGGATAGTCTAATTGAACTCTGTGAGAGTGACAGATGGTAATCTGTGTAGAACTGGGAACTTTTCGTACATAATTTGTACAATTTACCATCCATTATATTTTTTGTATAGATATTTAATATTTGTATATGATAAAAAGCCTGTTTTACCTACTGATATATAATATGTAAATAGATTGTAATACTTGTCATTGTTTTTATCATATATATCACTTTGTCATATATTTACATACTCCAACACCTTTATTATTGTAAGACAAACCTTATGTCTGTCTCCAGGTCACTTTTCATTATTTTAATATTATTAAATATCTAATAAAATTCATTATGAATTTATTATTTATAAAACATGATTTTTTAAACATATTCACAATAACATAATAAATTGTAAATGAATTTTTTTTTCAATTAATTCAAAATGATGAATTGTAAATTAATTTTCTTATTATTTTTTTGTGAAAATGGATATTTAATATTCAAATTGGGTATTTTAGAGTCCTCGATGTAGTAAATAAATATTTTTTGTTTGTGTATGTGTAACAGTATAAATGGCATCATCAGATTGAATTGTATGGAAGAGGAATACTTGTGTTAATCATTTGGTTTTACAATTAAACTAACAATATATTGCATTTGTATGTACTATAAGGAATTTAGCAGTTTGTTTTTAGTCTGGGGTTAGGTATTTTAAACCTGTAACTTGTTGTTGATTGATACTGACAGTATAAATGAATGTCTTTTAAATACAGATAATGAGTTTGTTTTATTTTATCCCTATGTTTGCTATACATATTTTTTTTTTAAATAGGAATTAAATGATAAATATGGAATGAAAATTGTACTGTTTGGTGTATGTTTATTTTTGTCATAATACTATCTAGTATTTAGTAAATTGATCTCAGGTTATATAAAGCCATGATCATATTATCAAAAAACAGTCCCCTATTAACATGATGGCAGCCATTTTATTTTAATATTATGGGGCCACAGCTTCAATTTTTCTTGTAGGAAGTGACCCCAAGTCAACCAAACTTATAGAATGTTTGAAAAAAGAAAATTTACAAATTATATAAACCCCAAACGAACTTCAGCACTTGGTGGTTAATACTAGCACAGATATATAAATATTGGTTTAGGTTTTAAACCTAGCAGCCATTTAGAAGGGGTTTTATTTTCTAATATTTTAAATTAAAGACTGCATTAAAATACAATTAAACTAGAGTTATTGAAGCTATGATGTTTAATCTTAAAATATCCTAGCTTCAATAAATCAAGTTTAAACATAAGTTAATTGTTTACAATGTTATGGTTATATATTTATAGTGCTAAATGTCAGTTCTTGATCATCTACAATACTTTACAAACATTCTCATTCTATCATCAAAACATGTTTTTTTACAATAAATTGAGCCCATTTTTTTGGCTTGTACCAATTATACAGGCAACTTCCATCCACATTTTTATCAATTTATCTTCCTGTATTTTTGTTGTTTCTTTCAGTTTTGGTACATGTACTGTAATTTGTTTTTATTTATAAAAAAAAATAATCATAATTTTATCCAATATTTCTCATATCTATATTCTCAATGCAAGTCCATGTTGTATGCAAAACTGAAACCTGAACTGTGTGCAATATATTGTATTCTATTACACTTAGGTTTTTAGTGGAGGTTTTTTTAATGCCAATCTATAAATGATGATAAAAGGTTGTTAGAGAATTTCTACCAATATTTGTGATATGATTACAATTAGTGCCTTTTATCATTTTCTCCTTTAAATGTAGAAACACTGCATCTTATCTCTGTATTGATATTATAACTCTCTAAAACAGCCTGAATATAAAATAGATTTCACCAGAATAACGTGTATTGATATCATACATAAGCGACCCTATTAGTCTATATACAACTCAAAATTTAACTATCATGTGGATATATTTTATATAGGTATTTTAATTGGCGAACTATATTTATATCTGTGTATTTACAAAATTTCTACTCTTAACCATTATTAGAATCATCTGTATAAAATCTAGTTAGTAGATATTCTTATTGAAATAAAATTCAGCTGTTTTTATAGGCCTCTATTTATACTAGATATATAATCTGTACAGTTATGTGAATAAATTCATCATTTAGTAAGGTATATTATACAGAAAGCGGGTCTTATTATTATAAGTTAATCTTTGTGCTCTTTCTTAGCTTTAAGCATTCATTGTCCTATTTTTTTATAAATATATATATATGTGTGTATTTATTTTCTAAATGATTGCCTCTTCAATTCTTGTATATTTCTCTCATCAAAAAATAAACAATTGTCAATGAAACATAATGATGTTCAGCTGTTATTTATCAAATGGTGCAATATAAGACATGTGTAAAACAGTCTTGGAAGCTTCCCAAAGAAAGGGCTGAGACATACAGCAGCCTTACATTATATGTAAGTCAGCATATTTGAATATCAGGCAGTCTTCCCTAATGCCTAGTCATTCATAAAACAATCCCTGCCCTTCATAAAATAATGTCTGTCATCCATAAAGCATCGACCCCCTCCAAAAACAACCACCTCCTCCATAAGACAAAATGAAATGGGGTTTAACGTCGTACTGTACTGCTCCGAACTGGGCATACACCATACAATGTGCTATGAGGGAATTTTTTTCCTGGATAGTGTCACTACGACCTATTCTTCTATCAAATTCCAACTCTCAACAGATCTTTATCGTGTACACAGAACCTCAGTTTTCCGTCCCGTCCAAATAACTAGACAGCTGTCTTTGTCAGGTCCTCCATCCTGCATCACTGACAAGTGGGAACCACACCACAAAATCTGGATGAACTATGTCTGCCAATGCAGGGATCGACCACCCGGCTAGCGAGCCAGCGTCTTATCCACAAAACACCTCCTTACTTCACAACAGCCATCAGCTTTTACAACATACCCGTTTTTCATCTCAAAAAAACAAGAAACACCCAACACATGGGCGTAGCCCAACCTTTGAAAACTAGACACGCTGAGGCATGTAACAGGGAATTTAGTAAACAAACGTGTCTGAAATTTCCGCCAAACAGAAACCAAGGGGTTGTGAGCAAAACATGTCTTTTTTGCAAAGGGAATTTAATATGATACGGATACCGAATATTCAGATATTTTACACCAATTCAAGAAGCAAAAGTTTGATAACTGGTGCTTGATGTAAGGCACTGGGGCACAAGGCATCCGGGAGCCTGAGAAAATCTTTGAACTGCGGAATACCTTAGATGAGTTTTAGTATACAAGTAGGGGTGGATTGGGGCCAGGAACTGGCTCGAGTTCCCGTGTCGGAGCGGCCCCTTTTACTGACCGCGGAGCCCGGACAGGAAATCCTAGGGCTCTTCCCCTGGAAAATTTTGAAAAATGAACCCCAAGTATGCGATTTGATGGCATATCTGATTATAATCTCTGTCAAATAATACTCATAAATCGATTGATTTAGGCCAAAACCCGACCTGCAAGTAATTTACAACCATCAACCTGTGAAATTATCATATCGTCATATTATTATATAATTAACGTACGGTATTATCATTGTATCGTCAAGAGTCAAGAGCATTTAACAGGTTAAAAAATGGGACTAGTAGAGAAAATTTTGACCATTTGATTAACCAGTTGGGAATATTGAATAAGTAGGATATATTATCATCAATGCCGGACTGGTGGGCCCAAGGCCCAGCTGTCAAGTCATTGACTAAGGCCCACACAAGTACGCGCCAAAGGCGCTTGAGCGTCTGGGGGAAACTTTTGAAAATTGACAACCGCAAACCAATTTTCCAAGCAGTTTAGACCAATAATTAAGCTTCCTATCTTTTCTTTCTCCTGCCCTGTGTCCTGTTCTGTCCTTCCTTCTTTCTTTTCTTTCCTCCCTCCCCCTCTCCTTTCTTTCTCTTTCCTTTTCTCTTCCCCCCCCCTCCGCCGGAAAATTTTGGAAGTTGACAACCGCAAACCAATTTTCAAAGCATTTCAGACCAATAATTAAGCTTCCTATCTTTTCTTTCTCCTGTCCTGTGTCCTTTCCTCTCCTTCCTTCTTTCTTTTCTTTCCTCCCTCCCCCTCTCCTTTCGTTCTCTTTTCTTTTTTTCTTTTTTGGCTTAGGCCCACTTTTCTTTAATGAGCGTAGGCCCACCTGTCACGGACAGGTGGACAGGTGGGACCAGTCTGGCACTGATTATCATTGAGAAATGTCCCACTTTTGTTGCCGGGGGCGATAGTTGATTCCTCCTGTGATAGAATTGTTTAACACCAGCCTCAGAAAATTGTCTCGCACTCATATTCAGCCAGCAGACCAGCTATCATCAAATTTTGCTGAGGCCTTAAAATTTAACAAATTTTTTGGAGTTACAAACCATTGGCAGACGTTTCTGGCGTATCCCCACAAACACGGTGCAGATGACTTAATAATTAGTAAATTTACGGGCGACAGTGTCGGATGAAATTCGGAATCCCCTTGCAGGATTCCGAATTCCAGCCCAAACCCAGCACACCTGGCCCAGAAAGTCTATTATAACAGCCCATTTCAGACTTTAGCTACGAGAACGCAACTAAAAACGTTGAGATATACTGATGTGCTTATTTTTAGCTACGATTTGATGCCTTTAGTTTAAACATAGAAATATATAATTATTATATATATATTTCTATGGTTCCGCGTGGCAAACTCTATTTTTGTATTAATGCATGCATCATCTTAAAAATAAGTTAATGTTATAGTATTAGTACTTAGTACACATACACAGCCCAATCTATTGAAACAACATTCATTCATCAGCAAATATTGACAATAAAGTAAATCAAGCGTTATTTTTTATCAAAATTGATTCGGACATTCATAATCACGGCGTATTACCCCTGCGAAACTTTGATCAGGCTAGTACTTCGATTGGCTATTGCACACGAGGCCCGCCTTTATGTGTAAACGATGTAAATTTAAAATGTCGGAAAAAGCAATCTACTATCGCTTCAATTTAAAAAGAGGGGATTTGTACCCATGGCAGGTAGGATTTTCTGTGTAATTGTAGTGTGATGTGGCAGAAATGTTTTAAATAACAATAATCAGTCGTTGTTTTGATGAAAAATATTGTCAATTTTGCTCAACTTTTGCGAGTGTGATTGGTAGGCTACGTGGAACGAGTGATTGCTTCTGTACTTTTTTTTTGCAAAGCAGTGCAGTAATTTACTGTATTATATAAAATGCACGTCACCGACAAGCCGGGTTTACATCCAAAGATGGAACAGTAGGCCTAGACACAACTAGACTTAGCTAAGTTTGTTCTGAAAGTCAAACAAATTAACATACTCCGCGCTGCGTTTCGTTTGATTACAGGTAATCTCACTACACACTGCTATTATGAGTGGATATTGTTGTGTTAAATTTTGATTGGTCAGTAGTCCGACTACCAACCAATCACTACCTACCATACAAAAGCTTTACATTTAAAACGAGTGCCAGTATTGGACCAAATATGTTTACATAACGTTACGTCATGGCCCACGCTTTTATTATGCCTAATTAACCCGTGCATAGGAGAATACTGCAGTAAAACTAATTGTGTGACAAACGAGGCTATCAAGTCGAATGAAATGTAAACAATACTGTTTGGAAACGAACATACTTTCACCGTTTTTAATACCTTAAATCAGTGTCCAAAGTTTTAGGGAAGACTCGGATTAAACGAAGGACTGTCATGTTGCTGTACTTAAGTGATAGCTCTCATTGAACGGGGAGAATAGACACACTCCCGCAAAAGTTCAAGAAACAGACGCTATTCCAGCAATGGCCAGAGAGAGATTTCTCGGGCCATTGCTTCAGGAATATGACAAATTAAGAACTTTCGGAAAGTAACACATGACACAAATATATGGAATACAAGTTACTTAAAGAATTTATTTCAGCGACGTTTCGACGAGGGCTCTCCCGTCTTTATCAAGCAAAAATGACAACCATACTACTACTACTACTACCTGGTGTTTTAACGTCCGCTTCCACAGAAGTGATATCGCAGACAAGACATAGGAGAGCCGAGGCTTCTTCCTGTTTTTAGAATATGATTTTGCAATCTTTCCATTTGCGGCCTCGAGCCATGGAGTAGGTTTAGTGAGAAGTTCTTCCCTTTATTTAATAAAAATAAAACACATTGTTTGGTAGTTGATCTGTAGAGACAGCATTTATGCAGACATATATGCGTCTCGTCTCTGGATTGGTAGAAGTCATCTGGGGTTTAGTGTTTAGGTGCCAGGCCCGTCTTATCGTGGCCTCCCCTTACTCCACTTATCCCACTTTGCAGGTTTGGTGTCTTTGTAGTGGATTAGTGTTTAGATGCCGAGCCCGTCTAACCGTGACCCTCCCTTACTCCACTAGCCCGCTACTTTGGTGTATATCCCCTATGTAGTTTAGTGTTTAGATGCCGAGCTCGTCTTATCGTAGCCCCCTCTTACTTCACTATTCTACTTAATCCAACGGTGTTCATTAAATCGTGAATTAGTTCGAAGATTTGCAGCTTCAGATCCGGTCTTGGAAAGAGTAGGTTCTTAGTGTTGAACGGTATGTTGTTGGTCTCCATCATCTCCACTAGTTCCGTTCTCTCTTCCTTGAATACCTCGCAGTCTACCAGGACATGGTTGGTGGTACATTCTTCTCCGCACTCACAGACGATGACTTGGTGTTTGTAGTCTCGCAGCCGCTCTTTCACCCTTAGTTTCGATATAAGTTTGCATATATCTCTTCTCGGGTGATTGATAGCTGTCTTCGTGTAGATCTTGTCATCCAGCCGGAATCTGTATGTGTCAAGTTCAACGAGCTTTAATTCCCAGCGTGAATTGACCTGTCTTTTTACCATACTGTAGATTTCCGTGGTGCTGTATTCTATGGTGCGGAGTGGTGCTGTGTCCCCGAGACCTTCATTTGCGAGTCGATCTGCTTCCTCGTTTCCTCTAATGTTCACATGTGATGGAATCCACACGAGCTCTAATTTGCTTCCCTTCTCTAGGACCCTCTGGTACAGCTGCCTGATTTCCAAAATGACTTCTGGTCTTGATTCCGAGTTGTCATTTTGGATTGAAATCAGACTGCTCAGAGAGTCGCTTGGGATGACGAACTTACTAGTTTTTTGATAAGAGATCCATGATATAGCATCACGGATGGCCACAATCTCTGCAGTGTACACCGAACAGTTATTGGGCAGTTTCCTGCTTATTCCCTGTTCCCCGTTTGGCGGGTATATACCAAACGAGCTGGTGCCCCTTTCAGGATTGCGTGAGCCATCCGTATAAACATGTTCCCAGTCATCCGACGGCCAGTTGTCTTCCAGGTGTTCCAGAGAGAGAGCCCGTGCTGCAGTGGGGTTGTTTTTCTTGTCGGTTTTCTGTAGCAGATCTAGATTGACCGGTGGTATTGGGAGTGTCCAAGGAGCGATCAATGGTGGGTCGTGTTCGTTTATCACGAGCTCCTCCAGTCGTAGTTCCTTGACTGTTTCCCTGATACCCTGGCCGAAGCTTTTCTTTCTAGGATCTCTTACATATCTTGTCTTCTTTAGGCTGACAAAGGCCGGAGATCTCTCGCCCAATTGCGAGATCTTAGCCCAATACCTTGTTGCTAGTTCTTTTCTTCCTAGGGATAGGGGCAACTCTCCGGCTTCCTGTATTAATGCCTCTCTCCTGGTCCCAAGCCCTACGCCAGTCGCAATACACAGAGCTTTGTATTGGATGGTGTGAAGCTTACTTAAGAGTGTTGGCGCGCAGTTCATGAAGACCAAAGATCCGTAGTCTAATACAGAGCGTATTAGAGCACGATACACCATTATAAGTGTAACTCTATTGGCTCCCCAGGTGCTACCCGTTATTTTTCTCATTAAGTTTAGGACTTTGGAGCATCTATCTACAGTCCAGTCGATGTGCGGTTTCCAGGTCAGCCTTCGATCAAAGATTACGCCAAGGAACTTGGTTTGGTCTTTAAACTCGATGGTTTTCCCGTTCATACACAGAGTCATTCTGCTTATCCCTCTATCCCTGCACACAAGCATGCCGACTGTTTTCTTCTCTGAGACCTTAAATCCCCATTCGTTTGCCCATGTCATGAATTTGTCTAAGGCCTTTTGCATATTCTTTTGAAGTTCACAGAACCTCGTCCCTTTCCTCCATATTGTGCTGTCGTCAGCAAATTTTGCTAGCTCAGTTCTGGCGTCGAGATATGAAGATTTCTGTAAGTCGTTGATCATGATATTGAAGAGCGTGGGACTGATGACAGACCCCTGAGGCGTGCCATTTTCTAATGTTTGTTCGGCACTCAGGAATCTGTCAACATTCACCTGCATCCTTCTATCGCTCAGAAAGCTTTTGATCCACCGAAACATTGTGCCCGTTATTCCGATACGTCCCAGCTTGAAAAGCAGCCCGTCCAACCGAACTAAATCGAAAGCCTTGGTTAAATCTACAAACACGGCACATAGCAGGTGCCCCGAGAGGAGTGCCTGAGACATGACTTGCTGTAGTCGCACCAAGTGGTCCATTGTTGATCGTCCCTTCCTGAACCCGCTTTGATTTTCGTCGATCAGTCGGTTACTCTCCAGGTAGAACTGAAGTCGGATGTTAACCATTGTCTCCAAGGTTTTGCACAGTGTGGATGTCAAGCTTACTGGTCGATAGGACTCTGCCTTTGTTCTCTCTTTCCCCGGTTTCGGAAGAGGGATGACGTTGGCTTTCCGACATCCTTTAGGTACCTCCCCTGTCAACCAAGATGTGTTGAAGAAGTTCAGTAGTATCTTTTTGGCATTTCTGGGCAGATGTTTGAGCATTGGGTACTTTACTTTGTCCTCACCAGCCGCACTATCCTTCTTGAGGGAAAGAGCCTTATTTAACTCTTCCTCGGAGAAGGGCAGATTGATTGGTTCAGCCTCTACATTAGATTCAATTACTAATGAAGGGTGCTGTGAGTAAAAGATTTCCTTCCTCTTCATGAATTCTGGTGGTTGGTTTTCATCTTTACTTGCATCTGAAAATGTCTTAGCAAGTAAATCTGTCTTTTCATTGCCGTTGGTAACGTACTTGTCTCCATTTTCAAGGTTTGGTATGTTGAACGATCTGCGTTTTCCGTGCATGGCGTTCAGTTTCTTCCAGACGACACCTGTTTGCGTGTTTTGGTTCAACGCATTACAGAATGTCCTCCAGTGCCCACTTTGTGCCTTCTGGATGGTGTCTCTTGCAGCGTATTTCAACTTCAAGTAATTTTGGTGGTTGACTTCATTGTAGTGGCGTTTTTGTAGACGAAGTGCCTTCTTTCTTTCGTAAACTGCCTCTTGACATTCTGAAGACCACCAGGGTTTTGTATTCCTTGGTTTTCTGCCAGAAGTCTTTGGAATGGAGTTGTCTGCTGCACCTATAATTGCATTCGTGATATTGGCGGAGTACACGTCGATGTCGGTGTCGATGATATCTTCTTCCTTCCAATCGAGGCAGCCTACACGGAAGTTAGCCCAATCAGCTTCTTTCATTTTCCAATTGGGTCTTCCGTTGTAGACTTCTCTGTTGGTTTCAGCTTGGATGTTAAATTCTATCACTTGGAATGAATAGGCCAGGATCACGATTGAGTTCCGGTTGGTGCCTTTTGATGTTGTGTTTACAATTATCTAATGTGTTTAAAATATTAGTGTTTTAGGGAAGGTTTATGTATATTCACTCTTCAAACTTTTTTCTTATGATATCATTTAATCATTATGCTTCACTAATTAACAGGGCTTCCCTAAACATATTATGTCTTCGGTGTTAGCATAGTCACCCCCAATTTAGCAGTCCTCATTATTATGTTTTCTTAGTCATAGTTCACTTATATCCACCCTTATGGCTTCCTAACCCTTTGATGGTGGTTTCAAATGATTATCTCTCATTGTATATAAATGTTTTCCTTTGTTTCATATGTTGTATATATATCTTCATTTGTGCTATGGTTGTCATTTTTGCTTGATAAAGACGGGATAACCCTCGTCGAAACGTCGCTGAAATAAATTCTTTAAGTAACTTGTATTCCATATATTTGTGTCATGTGTTATCATCACCCAGTTACTAAATGCCACTAAAACAACTGTCGGAAAGTAATTTAAGTTTCGACCCCTTGTACAATCTTTGTATTTCAAAGAACGACATTATGTGTGGCCAAAGATGTTTTCATGTCCAGTTGAGGAATTGAGCAATAGCTTCTAGCTGCGACTCTCTTCATGAAAAATCGGTGATGTGTCCAAAAGTGGTAGTAGTTTATTGTCATTTAATTAGTGTTGAATCCCCCCCCCCCACCGAATGAATCAAATGGGGCATAAAACTTGTTCCAATACTATTAATAGTACCATTATAGTATTGATATAGAATTTGAAACGCAAGTTTGTTTTCATTTTGAACGATAAAAATGCGCTATGTTTTTATCTAAAGGTGTTGATCCGGTCCTACTTCTAGAACTTTAAGTATACGATGCGTTAGTTTCAGAAGACCGATTCAATTAATCTCACAGGATTAAAGATTTATTAAAGTTTAATTTACACCAAAACAATAACACATTTCAATTATAAACATGCCATCTGAGGATTCACATGATTTATCCCGACCAATTTAAAATAAACAGAATGTTCCGCAATACTTATTATTTATAAACTGTTATTATGGTTATTCATGTAAGCGTACGTTAATTGCGTTAATTTAGTTCTGGTGGAACGTTATTATGGTGTTGACAATCAATGTTTATCAAGCATGGCATCAATTACATTAAATTACATTTTAAATGAGGGCTGCGCCCAACTTAGTTATTTTACTTATCAGTTGTTAAAGAGTTCTGTTAATGATGACAGCTTCGGCGTGTCTCTTACAAGTTCTACTTATGGTATTTGTTTCACACGCTATCACTAGTGGTCATGTATGTCCATACCACTCAAGAAAAGTTTATAATTATGGCGTTTTCGGTCCACCATACATCAAGATGACGGTTAAGAATGAACGCCAATGTTATAATCTGTGTCTTTATTCAGTTTCGTGTAAAGGTTATAATTATTATTTTTCTGACACCCAGCCATCCTGTCAATTGGTAAACGTGAATTCTACATTGAATTTCCATGGTGAACATTCAATACGTTACAGTGAAATCATTGGATGCCAAGTAAGTTTATACACGTTTCTATTCGTGTTGTTAGTTTAAGGTATGTGGACAACAATCCGCGACACAATTTAAACCAAGCTTTCAATCCTAAAATCAAGAGTTTTGTTTTATAATGGAACTTATTTTATTGCATTGAAGTTCATGTTTTCTCAACCTATTTACTCTGGTTTTCGAACTCGGGACGTGACCTATCCGAAATTGAATTTTATTGTGTAGATTAGATAATTTATTCCATTAGAATTTATGTGTTTATTTTCCATTACGTGTCAGACTTTAAACTTATTTTAGTAAACGAATCGGCTTACGTTTCTTATGAAACCAAAAATAAAAGTAACACATCAAATCAAGCCAATTAAATACTTTATTTAGTTCCTTTATGAAAACCAACAACGAGTCCCTTTTTTAATTATTAAATAAATTATTTAGGAAACAGCTACTGGTATATCATCTACTAACATGGGAGCTTGTATGTTTGAACCCTGTCCTGCTGGTACTATGTGTATACCCGTGAATAGTATGAATAACTTTATATGCTTACAAACCGAAACCATGACAACAGGTAATATTTATATAACAATAAACTTCGAAACAAATCTCATTTCCAACACCAATTCACATATATATCGAAATATATCTTTATTTATTCCAACATGAATATATAATACTCTGTATATTGATTACAAAAATATGTTAAAAATCCTGGTTCTTAAATTAGTTGATTCATTAACAGGAATAGACGAGTCTTTAATCGAACTTAATGAAAACGGTACAAAGAACAACACAGCAAATCGATTAACAGATACCCCAACAAGCAACGATAGGACTGAAGAACAAAGCATGGTAGCAAGTGAGGAAGAGGATTCAGCTTGTTCAGATACATTTTGTGTCTGGACAATATCTGGTAGAGAAAATAGAGTAATCGAATTCCGCTTTACACTTTTGCATGATTCGGATAAAGCTGATTGCAATACATCTAGCGTACAAATATCAGATGGTAATACAACAAACCTGTGAGTATAGATACCTTCTAATTATTTAAGGTACAACACGTGAGTATTTCACCTAACATATATATATATATATACAAATATATAAGATATCAGTACCCGAGTATATTATTTAACGTGTTACTTTCCTTTTAGTTAATATTTGGTAATATATACTTTTATTATTTTATTTCTGAATCTATTTAAAACAGATATTGTGATGGTTGGCGTCCTCCAACACTATACATATATGAAGACATGGAGATTAATGTAACGATTAGATTAGCATCTACTTCTTGGTATGGTATTTCAGCTAAAGCCACTTATTATAGAATGGGTACATTTTTACTTTCTATCACAATAAATACAACAGTAGCAGCTCAGTTTTGAAACTATTTCTTTGAAATATCTTTAAGGTCCATTTAGATATATTACCCAAAGCCGCTATAAGTATCGGTCGAAACTTATCAATCAATTCTAACGTAAAATCAAATTCGATTTTTGTTTCTACTAACTTCACACAACCATTGTTGATTGAATTAGAATCGCCATTAAACCATTTAAGGATAATTTGTTTCTGTCCATGAACATCGAGATCAATATGATATCTGATCTAGTTGTTTTTGTTTATGTGGTGTTACTGAGCGTTCTTAAATGTACGCTATATTTGTGTATTTTGGTACTGTGTTCAGATGAATGTGGTGGGGATTTAAGTGATGGCGATACGATCAGCTATGTGTACCGTAATTTACCAACTTCTAGAAGTATATGCAAATGGAAGATAAATGTTGATGAAGGATATAGTATTGTTATTAGATTTACTCAATTTAATCTGGGTTACAACTTATCTGATTGTCATACTGATTTTATACAAGTCATACAACACAATAACACTGACAAAAGGTAATTTGTTCAATTAATTAACAAAGATGTTTCTCGTAGTGAAATCTGCTCAGTCTCCAATGTTATTTCCTTATTAAACAACCATTCGTAGGAGATTGAGTTACAGGGAAACAAGATCTTGGGGAATTTGGTTGTAACGTCATCTGTTTATGTGCAGGGCCTTATCTAGTGGGGATGCAGGGGGTACATTGCACCCCTAGAAAAATATAGCGCCCCGCGAAATGGCGCCCCCTCAAAAACTTTTGATCGCACAGTGATGCTGCAAAAAAAAAATCGTCCATATAAAATACAAAATCGACTTTTAGATATCACCAGAGTGGTCGAAATAGAAGTTTCTAGCAGCGTTAGTTTTCAAATTTTTCTGAGAGTGGACCCCAGACGTGGGTGCCACCCCAATAGGCGAAATGCCCCTCCTATCATTCCTTTCTAGGTAAGCGCCTGTCCCACCACAAAACATAGATAAGAAGGTTCGTTTTGGTCACCCTATCCACATTTGATACGGCCTTATATTATCGGTTTTTGGGGGCACCGCCACCATATGATATTATTAGAGATTTTCGCTCTGGTCGCCCTATCCATATGGTCTTATTGGTGTTTCGGACTAGTTATAGTTTAGAGGACCAGACGTGTCTTATTCTGGTGTGATTTACATCGCAATGAGAAACAGCGCCACCGAAATTTACACATGGGACTGCGGCTTCAAGTGCGTGAAAAACGGGTTTGCGGCAGCCAATTTTTCAAAATTTTCAGGGGGGACGGTGTCAGGCCCGGATTCATGATTTTGTCGAGGGGTGGGGGGAGCATACACATCGACCCTAAACAGAAACTAATCCCATTGCTGGCTGCAGGTGGTGGTCTGACCAGTGATACTGATGACCAGTCTAACTGGGGCTGAGTGGGGGGGGTATTATACTGGCGCGCCCTGCCGCCACTCTGCTGCACCCCCCACTTTTAAAATCCTACATATGGCCTTGTTTATGTGTAAGGACGTCCCCCTATCCTACTCATCGATTTATTAAGGCGATGATCATCAAAAAAGTTCAATGTTCTGCCAATTTGAGTATCATTGACATTAAACTTAGTATGTTTGTTATTTAAACATGGAGATTAGCTGGTGGTTGACCGAAAAGGTTCATAGGGATTGTCCGTCGTGGTCCCCCCTTGTCAGTGATACAGGACATTGGCCTTAGCGGAAGCAAAATGTATGGTGAAAATGAAAATCGAGGTCCCAGGTACACATTGGTGTGCACGTAAAAGATCCCTTGACAGGTGGAATTTGATATAAGAGTAGGCCGTAGTGCCGAAATCCGGATCAAATATCCCTCATAGCACACTCTATGGTATATACCCGTCTTCATTAGCCCATTCGGTGAAGTTGGACGTTAAACCCCATTTCATTTCAGTTATTTAAACAATGTCGGAGAGATTAATTTCAAGTATTGTTTCCATATATTAAAATGATGTTATAATATGCATTCACCCCGATCTAATTTCCCCCCTCTCTAAAGCCGACATAGATACTATCGCCTTTTTGGCATTAAAATAAGCAAGAAGGGTTACATTTATTGTATAAGTTTTAATTTGATGTTATTATAATTGTGTTGTAGATACTGTGGATCTGGACCTGGGATTCTGGTATTTGATGACAGTATCAACATTACCTTACAAATACAAACTAAACGTTACCAA
Organism: Patella ulyssiponensis; assembly: GCA_963678685.1. NCBI lineage: Eukaryota > Metazoa > Mollusca > Gastropoda > Patellidae > Patella > Patella ulyssiponensis. Next base: position 26,103,675 of record OY783226.1, on the reverse strand, counting down.
TATGTATCTGGTACTATTTGGTTTTCTATTACCGGTGAGTACAAAAAATAGTTAATGTATATAAAAGTTTTGCTTCTGGAACACATTACCGTTTTTGTGGTTGATGAGAAGTTTCCTCTTTGGAGAACCTGTTGAATGCTGTCATCCAGTAAAAATTCAAACAGTAATAGACCAATTCTAATTGCCATTCATGGGCCACAATTACAGTCTCTACCCCTAGTGGCGTTGTCATAAATGGCTCAGGGGGTACTTGGGTTTGAGATTTTGACATCACTTATTATAACCTCAGGGAATTTGAGACCAACAGACATAGATGTCAATTCTGGATATTGGAGTACCGTCTTGCCATGTCGTTTAAACCGTATATCAACTGTCCCTCCCGCCCCCTGCAAAAAGTTGTTTCATTTGCCCCCCTCCCCCACTCCTGAAAAAATTGTCGACCATAAAAACGACCCTGCAGTGGTGCAGAATGGATGACCGAACAGGGAAGAGCCTATAGTAACTCCAGTGGAACGTAAACCCTATTCCCTATGTACATGTAGGCATGCACAAAAGAAAATCCTTGGAATTTATGACACAGAAAAGTAAAACGTTAAACCCCATTTTTTAATGTATGATAAATAAAGCAACGATAGCTTACATGAAACAAAGGAAATGTCTACCCAGAGGAGAAGATGGAACTTGTCTTCTACGCACTGCCCATTTTATAACTAGGCATAGGATAAAGTCTTTCCGTTTTGATATTTGTGGGACAATTTCTGGGGACAGATTAGATTTATGTGATGGACGTGATACCCGTCAGTCGCACCTCATTTATTCAAATCCTTGTTGTTCTCGTAAAATCTCTTATCAGTTGCTTTCAAAAAGTCACGCTATAACAACCGTTCAAACAACTAAGCTGTCGGTGGGCGTATGTTTCTTTGGGAACCTGTTTCTTTTTTAAATTATCACTTTAAATATTCCAAGCTGTGAGTGTTTAATCTAAACTTTTAACTTTTAACCCTTTCTGGCCCGACGGGACTCTCATGCCCCATCATATAGTGAATACAATGTTGCAATGCATATGTGGATTATGGTTGGGTTGAAGTAGTGCAGTCTTAGGGCAAAAAAAAATGTAGAGTGGCAATTCAATGTCAAACACAAAATCACGTTGATGTTTTTGTAAGAAAAATCTTTGTGCATGTTTGAATGCACAGAGAAAGTTTAAAGTAAGTAAAATGATTGTGAATTTTTTTCATGAAACTCTATCCATAGCAAAACCATTTCATAAAGTTTATATAAAAAACCGGTAATATTTGCAATTACTGTCATATTTTTTTTCGGTGGGACGTATCAGTCCCGTCAGGCCTATTCTACATCCTGGGACTCTGAAGTACCAATGCTTTTTTTCCAAATTTATATGACTTTTCCTTTGCAAATTGATTAATATGTCTGAATTTATCCCTTATATAGATGCCAAAGAGATTTTAAATAACAACTGGTCTGTAAAATGATATAGGTTTTCAGAAAATCGTGGTCGATGTGAGGTTTATTCTAAGAAAAACGCCGAATCTCGCCCTTAAAGTAAATCTGGTACATGTAATGTATTCTAATGCTGTAATTAATCAAGAAATTGTATTGCAGATTTGGATGGCGCAGTTGGAAATAAGCTATACATTTGTATTTCAAGTTAAAATTGTTTACGCCTTTAGTTGATTGAATTTAACTATGGATTTGTGCTTTAAATAGTTGAGAGAATATAGTTTTCTTTGTTTGAATTGTCTGTTTAGTGTTGCTGATTAAAGTTATGGTGAAAATATCGATTTTAAGAATAATTAAAACTTTTTTTGTCTTTTTTGTATTGAAAATAATTTACTCCTTTGCCGCCTGTCGGGACGTTCAAGTCCCACCCCCACCCACGTCAGGAAAATTTGTAAAACTTAAAAATAATTTTTTGGATACTCTAACCAAACCCAAATCATCTATAAAATACCATAAAACAAGAAATGATTTCAAAACTTAACCACTTGGGCCCGAAAGGGTTAAATATTTAAATTTACGCTCAGACAAATTTAGCAATAATTATAGATTTTATGAAACCCATCCTCAATATGTTTATGATATTTGTTAATCGATTTCAGATTGTTCTGGTCCACAGAATCTTATAGCGGACAGTGGTGTGATTACAAGTCCGAATTTTACTCAAGCAGAGAGAAAAGAAACTAACTGTTCAATAACATTACAATCTAATAATTTATCAAAATTAGTTATTTTCGTCTGGTATCTTCAGTTAGATGTTCAAAACATCAGTAGTTGTACATCTGATTATGTTAACATCACTGACGACAATGGACAACCAATCTCATTGTAAGTAGACTAAATAAAAACCCACATAGATTTTATAGTCGATCTTGGGTACAATTTATTATGATTACCCATCTGTATTCAATTTGTATTTGTCCATTTGTTTAGGATTAATGTTGCTCTGAAACGAAAATCGAAATGAACATACCTTCCATTAGGAAACTGAACGGTAACCCCATGAAGGTGACTAAAAGGTTAACAAAGAAATCCTTCACTAAAGTCTCTTTATAGCTTCATTATTTACATCATTATTATATTTTTCTGTCTAAAGTTTATGTGGAAGATCAAGCAGGGTTCCCGTGACAATTTATACACCAAATAGTATCAAACTTAAACTAGATATTGTACAGAGTAAACTAACAATGGAGAGCTATGGTTTTATATTAGCATTTACAATAAATGACGATGTACGCCTAAGTGGTACGTACGTATTTCACAAACTTGTATTTTGCCGTTATATTTAACCTGACAATATTAAAACAACTTTCAATGTTCACATTACGGTGTTGATGAAATAGGTGCGTAAAATTTTGTGAACTTAATGGCATATATCTAAAATCAATCATTCAGTATTATCATACACAGAAGGGATGTAATTAAACTTTGTAGTAATGCTAGATATTATAAAGAACGGATGGATTCCGCTATACAGATTCTGTTTGTGAATCGGTCAAACTTTATGTGGCTGTATATTCATGTTATTCATTTTGATCTGACCGACGTTCACAATCTCACATAATTTAATACATGTTTAAAAACAGCATTTATCTCTTTCCCCCAAGTAATTTATTTTCTTCCTATTTTGATTCAGATTGTACATTCAGCATGTTCGGTATTTCTGGTATCATCACAAGCCCCAACTATCCCAGTCCATATAGGAATTGGTTGTCTTGTGATTGGACTATTGTAGTTGCTGATGGTTATCGTATAGAGTTTATGTTTGAGCAATTCTCTGTAGAACACTCTATTAATTGTAAAAGGGGCGAAGTTCGAATTATAGACCCATATGATGACAGCATGGCCAGGTAAATAGTCCACTAACCTCTGAGAACACTTTTCTGTATCGGGTTCAGTCAAAATGTAAGATCCAAAAAGTGTTCATGGTTCTTCGTTTGCGCGATCAAACAATTCAATCCGATTTTATCAGTGTGGACGTACAGCGAGGAGATAATTTCGTTATTGTTTTCTTATGACAAAATAAAAGAAAATAGCATCCACAAAATAAAGGTGAAAGAAATGATGGACGCAGGTGATGACAGTGCATTTCCAATGCAGTGTCCGTATATATTACATAAAACATAATCTCGAGGCTGTACAAGCTCGATTTTCTCTTACACTTCTGCGTTTTGACGCCCGGGACGCAGACCTGGTCTTTTGATTGTGGTATGGAAAATAAAAGATCTAATTACCCTGACCATAGGTGAAAATTCCGTGCTTTGAAAATCTGAAATCCGTTGTTCGAACAATTGATGTGTCAAATTTGGGACATTTTTTTTAGAACCCGAAGGGTCCTACCACAAACGAATATGTGTTTCGTCCATAAAATCTTAAATGGGCCTATTGGTGTAACAGGCGGAACCAGGGGGGGGGGGGGTCCAAAGCCCATCCTGTTCCGCTACATAAAAAATTTGTAAAACAACACTTTATGAAAAAAGTGAAACGGTTGTGTGCTTTATAATTTATCATCAGATGGTGCACGGAATGGGATTGGCATTCAAAGCCCGAAATAAGATAATGATATAGACTAATTCCATTCTTTTTCCTTTCTAAATTCTAGCTATTGTGGTTCATACAGCAATTTAAGATACACATTCAAATCAAATATAGCAAAGATGTTTTTTCTGACAAATAGAAGAGTAAGACATGATGGATTCAAACTACATGTACTATGGGAAGAAGTACGATCAACTAATTGATGACCAACAACTCATGCCAATGTTGTGGTTGTGTGCATGAGACTTAGTTACAGTACTATAACATTTCCTGTTTGGTCTTTCTCATTTTCTTTCTATAACACATAGTCTGTTAATATAAGTCATTGTAATTGCATTTCCAAATTATTTATATTTTTCTTTGATTTTTTTTTACTTATTATTGTAGTAGGCGTATTATATATATTCATAATTTTTGATATTGTAAAAGGGGTAACGTTTTGAACTCGGTGATTAATGTTGGTTCATAAATGTTCGGGCCAGTGTGTGATCTTGTAGTTTTGTTTTCAGGGGTAACGTTAAATTAGTATAAATGCTTTGGGTGGGGGATTGTATATGGTATTGATCTGGAAATTGTATCGTCTGGGTTATTTTAGTGGTGGGAATGCTTTAGTCTTTATATGGGTTTAGTTCTTAATATTGCGGATATAGTAACGGTAAGTCGTTGGTGTCTTTCAGTTCTAAAAGGTTTGTATCAGGTGATTCTTTGTCTTGGTGGGTTATTCGTAAGTGTTGCTGAGATAAAACTAAATTACATGCATGCATCTTTATCACATGATACAGACTTCCAGTTCCATCGGCTCTTTTTCACCAACGGTTAATTAAACTAATTATTTTATAAATAGTTAATTTAATTATTTGATAGGTGGCTTTGAAAGCGAAGTATAGGAATAGTCTCATGTGCGTAAATATGTAAAACTTGAAGGTAATTCAAGTCGTGTATAAATATTGGTTGTGTGCACACACATAATGGCAACCATTGTATGTATTTATAGGCCTAGTCTATGTTAGATAATACTATAATTAGTAATGTCATCAGAATTTTATGGTAGCCTATATGATATAGAGTAATCAGCTTCTAATTACGTATTTTATTCAATCGTTAACTTGTTTGTGGATTATATAAACTTATTTAAAAAACCTTCCTCTTGTGTTAAATCAAGAAGTCTATTGCCCCTGCAGTACGTGGGTTTTACTTTACCACACTATTACAGGTAGGTCTGCAACATAAAACTAATCTAAATATGCTCAAAATCTACCTTTGGTCAACCAGATGCGCTGTTATTTCTGCAAACATTCTATTTAGTTGGTCCACAGCCAGCCCAAAAGTGTTGGGGGGGGGGGGGTGAAGGTTGGTGACCTCGTACCTCGAATGGAAAGGGTGTCTTTGGCGCCCATTTTTTCCCTCAATGGGCAAAGTGCGTCGAATTTGTCTTTGGGCTGCCTCCTTGCCCCTCCTCCCGCTAGCTACAGGTCTGAAGCGTGGCCAATAGATAAATACACTCAATTTAATAGCACCCACTTTTGCAGAAAAAACCGGGACAGAACCATCTTCAATAGAAGGCTTGATCTCGCCTTAACTGCGTAGGGCAGATTAAAATGAGGAACCCAAACAGACGACGCTATTAAATTTGATTTACACTATAGCATCCCCTTCAAGCTTGATGCAGTTCCATCAAAAAAGATAGATATGGGGTACAGTGTTATTATAGTTTAAATAATATTTTATTCAATTAACTTAACTGGATTGAATACCGGTAACTATTTCTTTAATTTTTTTAAAAATAAAAACAGAGAGATTAATATGTTTAAATATGGGTACAGCCATATCACCTTTATTAGTTTATTTACAATATGGTATGTCTGTAATGTGTAGATTAGATGTAATACTGTCTGAATACTTTACATATATATATTTACACAGTTTAAAGTGACAAGATAGGCCACCACATACAGACAAATATCATATATACATCATAATTTACATACATTTACATATATTATACTTTCTACACACATTATACACTTGTTTACATGATAATAATAATAAAAATAGTAAGATCATATCATTCATAACATGCTTTTTATTTCAACAACCCTAAATACATATTACCCATCCTAGTATTGTTAAACATATTATAGATTCTAAACTCAAAATAAATTATCCATCATATTTAGTTTCACTCATTATACTAAGGATTTTAATTATGAAATGAATCTAACTATCCATGCTTGAAAGATGTTGGAGTTCTACACAAAAGAACAATGTGATCTGACTTTGTATGTTTAAATTGCAATTGGCATGTTCAAATTTGATTTTATGCCAGGTATTGCCATGCAAAATTTTGCAAGAGATGAACAGAAAACATGCTAAAGGGCAATTTGTCCTACAACCAGGAGTCCTGATTCAGAAAGTTTGGCTCCGACACGCTTCATTAAAATCAGATACAAATTGCGACTTCAAGAGGGTCCACAACATTGGTATTACATAGTTTGTCACTATGTGTACTTACATTAGGGAGCGATCATTTTGTCGGCAGGTTTCGCTCCGGTTTTCACCAAATTAGAACTGAACTGTCATAGTGGTATAACGGTGATATATTTAAACATCTTGTTTTTTTAAAATCAGATAAACATTGTGATCTCTAGAGGTTTCCACAAGGTAAAAGTGCAACTTTTTTTAATAATATTTGTATGTGGACCGGCAATTTTGCCTGGCAGTTTCGCTCCGATTTTCACGTAATTCGAACGCAACCCTCATTATACCATAGGCAGACGAGCGTATTTTTTCGCTCGATCGCGCTTAAAATCGCTCGAAAACACACACCCCCACACACAAGAATTGATGATTCTTTTGGTTAGACAGGCCTTGCCTGTTTGGTCTGACGTCACGATTCCAGAGTTTTAGAAGCAAATAAATGACACCTACCACGGCAATCTTATGTTTCCGTGATTAGTCATTTTGTACAAGCCACACGGCCATTCGTAAATAAAATCGCCGCGATCAGGAGAAAAGATACACTTGTCTTCCCAAAGGTGTAACGTTTTTTTAAAAACTGATAACTATTTTGCTATCTAGAGGGTCCACAGACTAAAAAAACATGATTTTTTGTACAATCAGGGGCCATAATTCATGAAATTATGTAATCCGTTAAGTGCAAATATCGAAAGGAACCGAGATCTTTGGGTCATGGACATACATTTTAAGTTTCGTCAAACTCGGATAAAAATTGTGACCTGTCGAAAGTCCACAAACAAAACGTAAACGGACAGGGGCGACGACGATATACGTCCATGTGAAATGTGGGCGTATAAAAATTAAATAAGAGGGGATTCTACAGAATTTTCAAGTCTTCATACAGGACATGCTGCCAAATATCAGTAGCACTATATAAGATTCCATTTTCATTAGCCCAGTTAGTGTAAAAAAGTAGAATGTTAAATCTCATTTCATTTAATTTCTATACAGGACTGCATGGATATTTTGAAAAGAGTTAATTCTGAATAAGCTTACATAATACTAGGAGATAAAAAGATATTTAATTTCTTGATCAAAGTGCTATAGTTCCATTATCTACACACCATATGCTTCTGTATTGAACTTATAATAAATTAAATTGTGTCGTGATAACTAATATTCAACATACAATTATAATAAATTAACTCGAGATTGTATTAAATGATATTTTTGGATTAAAATATGATCCATTCAACAATGCATTGACACATTTATCACATGCAGGCATTTTGACTAAAATAATCAGATATTAAAATATATAATAAACATCAAAGTTTAGAATGTGAGAAAAATAAATCTCACATGTTGGTCATCCATTGTAGCAAATGTATCAGCATTGTCATAATTCGAGTAAGATAACTTCCCACACACAAACAACCCTTTGGCACAATTCCTATCTGAATGGCTTCTAAAAATGATATCAACTCACAAAGATGAGCCTGATTGGAGATAGCGAAGGTTTAATTTAGTCTTGATAGAGCTTATCCACTGAACAATAGATATTGACATGTATCAGTCTTTATGTTGATGTGGTCATTTAGGCCAGTGGACTTGTAACAGTCCTATTTCACTACTGGATCAGCGGCCCATTCACGAAGCTTACCTAAAGTTCAATTTATTAATAAATTTTTCTGAAATGGGACCCCATTTGCCATTAATGATTTGGCTATTAATTAGTTCACAGAGAATTATTGAACTTATTGCATATTAAGATGTTTTAATTATTAATCTGGTTTATGAGTAAATCGTTACTATAAATAACCTGTAAAGTATATATTTAACAAAACCATATATAGTGATCTATCAATGAAACATACACCCCCAGCAGTCAATTAATCTGTGCTGATGAATTGTCAGCTTTATTAATAATTATCAAAAAAACATCCTTAGATTTCTTTGTCTCATGGACATGAGCAAAGGGTATGAATTCCAAATTAATGATAGATAGCTTTAGTCACTGGACACTTTACAAAAATTACCCAAATTCATTGGTTTTTTTCCCTCTGATAAAATGCATGTCAATTGGATAACTTCAGCATCTAGATTGATCACAATTGAAAATCAGCAGGCTTTGTCATCTCTTTTCACATGCAATATATATAACTTTTCAATATGGTTGTATCAAAATCAGCTATAACTTTAATTCTTATAACTTATACAAGCCCAATATTTTTTAAAATGATGCAAGTATATAGGGAGGCATATTTCTAAGTACTATATATGTCAATACAACTACATATAGTGCATGGATATCATATACTATATAATATACCATATTATAAATTCCATTATTTACTATACAATATGTGCTCTCCTCTCTATCATAACAATAAACATAGCATTATAATACCATTCTAAGAACAACATTTTCTTAAAATTCTGCTAGTAAATCTCAATAAAGTTGTGTAATTCCCTTAAGTGGAGCAGAACAGTAGGGTGTTAAACTCTTGTTTCATTTCATTTCCTATAATAATTACTGATTTTTTTTTATAAATAATGGATTTTCCAGGTCTTGAAATGTAATTATTGAGAAGATTACTAGCAGAAAAACTTAGAAATGTAACTGTTGTCATGGCTTTGGAAATTTAATTGGAATTATTACTTTCCCTTTATAACCGTCGATGGCCTCGTCATTTACAACTACACACAATCATTCAGCACTTGTTCCTTATACAAAACATAATAAAAATTGAAAACAACTTATTAGACAGATATAACAAAAATTAGTAGATTTTACAGTATATGATTGTTACTTCTCTTGTAATATATATGGTTGTGTGAAATCTGTGTAAATACACAAGAAGTATAATGGAAACCTAGAAAAAAAGAATCACAGATAAAGCAAACATATAATAATAATAATAACAATAATTATATAAGTTTTACATCACATTGTACAAAAACATATGTACACAATCTATAATATTCCTACTTTATATAACTGGAGAAATTCTTCACAACCAGAATTACTTTGCTACCTTACCAACTGTATAAGCATGTAAAGGCAGACAATCATGATATGAAAACTCCTACTGTTCAATCACATTTATACACCTTTAAACAACCGAAAGCTATATTCCAGTATCATGGCATTTGTAAAAGGTAAAATCTAAAAACAATCAGTGATGGCACCAGGATTTTCCTGAGGGAAAGCAGGGCAAGGCTCCTCAAAAGTTATCTAAGAAATTTGCATTTTGGAGTATGTCTTGGATAAGGAACACAATTAACAAAATTAATTGCATCTTGGAATCGATCAGGAAATGAAATTTTTTAGGAGAGGCATAGGCAAACCTCCTGTCGCCTTCCCTGTTCCTAGCCAAGGTTGAAGGGGAAGTTAGTTTTGGAACAGATATTCATACATACTTGGACATAAAACAATTTATGTTGCGATATATTATTCATATCATTACTTTATGTATAAAACTGTATAATAATGATATTATATATTGATTAATAGTAAAATAAGATAAGATATCTAAACTATAAATAATATGGCTCTATTGATACATGTGGGTAATATCCAATTACACATTAAAGATTTCAGTAGTTTAATCCACAATACATGTAGACATTTACCTTTGCAGTAATGAGCATTTAAAGTAGAAATACTTATGTAATTATTTATAAATAGTCATTAAACATTCATACAGACAATTAAAAGGCACATAAGACAAGGAAAAATAGAACAGAATTTAAACAATAATATATTATACCAACAATAAAAACATTAACTAGATTCCACCAGCACTATTAATAATATTTACTATAGAGTATACACGCTAGATAACCTAAAGTCATAATTACTTTTACAATCTTAACATGCTCACTGTTACAAATATGTTTTTCAATCTGAATTAGCTCTTGTTGACACTTGTATTAGCTCTTGTTGACACTTGTATAATCTCCATAATTTTCTACCACAAAATAAATAATCACCCTTCGGATCATTTACGAAATAAATAAAAAATAAAAAAAAGTTACCTTAGAGTTAGAGCCTTACAACATTTAAATCAATTATCAGATTATCAATGACAAAATATTGACAATTGATTTAAAAAATGTGTTTAAAGCAGATGTTGACTTATACTATTTATAATGAAAAAATACCAGCTATATCATTAATATTATTATTATATATCGACTAGGTAAGACATGTTATTAATATTATTGCATATTATACTTAAGTCAATTATTGTCTGAATATTGACTAGAATTAAAAGAAAAAAATGAGCAAGGATATTCAAAATATTGATTTGTAGACTTCTGTCTAGTCTTTATTTTTTGGAACTTTTTAAAACTTTCTTCACAAATTTTAACAATTTGATGGCATTGTATTAGGAATGATTTCTTATCAATTCTTCTTAAGATTCTCAGTTCACACACTATTATTTGTAAATATGTTCAACAATAATTTCCTTTACAAGTACAAGCCATAAATTAAAACATGGGTACAAAAGTTATAATATTGCCATTGCATTTCTTTGTCATCATCTTAAAATGACAATTTTCATTATTGTACAATTATGAAAAGCAGTTAACAAGGAATTGTTTCTTTTTCCACAACCTGCAAGCAAAAGCAGGGATAGTTTAAAATGTATTAAATGGATAAACACTTTTAACTTATGGCACTTACCATGCATGTACAATAGCCAGTTGATACATCATCAATGTCTCTAGTCTGTATAACACTACTGAGATTGTATATAACACGTTGACGTGATGACTGTAAAACAAGTTGGGGCACCATCATTAGCTAATGATCAGCTAGGTAAATAATGTCATCATTTCATTAGTCAGTATTCTTATTGAAAAAAAAACAACAGGCGTAGTATTGAAGATAAATGCAGCAGATTAATTGCCTGTCTCTTTACAGTCTATATACCACATACCATGTGTCAATTAATCTAGTAAACATCACCTTGTAAATCAAATAACATCAACAATATTATCACTAGGAGGAATATGGGCGTAAATGTTCCAGTTGGATTTCTAGGGCTATTCTCTGTTCCATTACTTCCTGCAATTCTTGATTAAGTTCACTGTTTAGACGAGTTAAGGTTGAGTTACGCTCTTTGTGAGTTCGTATGGCCATTTGTACTTCTCTCTTATCTCGACTTATTGTTCTAAACAAAGAAGGTTCAGATTCATTAGATTCATTATAACAGAATAATATAACAAATTTGACCATACTTGAACACCTACAGTAACGTATCAATTGTTAAAAAATCTAAAATAGCATACATACTGAGGCTTTGTATTCATTGATTCATGAAGTGTTGCAGTGGCATTCGATAAACCAAAAGGCATGTAGTTCAAAATCAATCAATAATCAATCACTTCACAGATGACTGGTTACTAATAAAATACTCAGTACTAAGATATTAGATTATATATTGATAATTATGTAACAAAAATTGCAATTAAATTATTATTAGTCATTTTTTTCTTTCATTTAGGTATTTATAAACATAAGGATTACACAGTACCTGACAGCTGTTTTCATTATAGGTTGTTTATCACTTGGCTCATTTTCTTCACCACCTCCAGAATCCAACAAATTTGGGGATTTTATCTATTCGAGAAGAAAAAAAGAATTTTTCAGGAAATCGATTCACACAGAATTTCTACCAACTGTCAAGGCTTCATTGTGTACATGGGGTGGACCTCAGTTTTTATTCCAGACTGAAGGATGAGTAACATTTGCCTTGCAAGCACTGCACGCATCACCCAAACAAGTGATAATCAGGTCGGAAAAACCATGAAGGTATTTCTTAGACCACGTCTGGATAGAATATGGCGACATTTTAGTTGGGAGTGCAATACCCTACCATGTGACTGCTGTGACCAGAAAAGTATAATGAAAACACTCTCTTAAAAAATTTACATGTCCAACCGTTTTCTTTTTAATAACACACATATGAATATTGAATCAATTATATTAAATGTAATACATGGTACTGGTGCTATAAAGCATTATACTTACTCTAAGATCTGAAGAAAGTTGTAGATTACTAGTAGCACTGCTCATAGCTGGATCTGTTAAAAATATTCAACAAATAATCAGTGGCATATTGTTTAATTTGATGTGCCTATGTGTGCAATGGAATGGAGAAAATTCTGCAAGTTGACTTCATCGTATGAAAAGTGCTTTTCCTCCTCTCTTGAAGAGAGAAATAACTTAAAATTTACAAATGCCAACATGGTTATATATTTATCGATAAAACATAATTTTAAAAATAAGCCAACTGGGCTATTAAGTAACCTATTCTCTGAAGTACAATATTTAACATACCTCCACCTCCAAACTGATTTCCAACCTAAAACATAAAAATAGAAAATGCATTGTGATACAATACAAATATACCTATGAATTGTAAAATTAGCTACAATTAAACTGATATGTCTTTATTTGTTATTGAATATAGCATAAATATTAGGAGCTTTCTCCAGGAATGAAATCATAACACATAGTTACTAAAGGTACAAGTAGTATTCACTTTATTGCACGATAATCAGTCAGGGAAAATACTAGTAGCAAATATCTAATGTGTACTTTCTTTAATAAGATTATTTTTATGTTTGAGAGTTTTCTTGTTAAAAGAATTCCTGCAACTGAGAGTTAACTAGCTATAGATATCTTAAAACAATTTTATAAAGGCAATTAAAGACAGAAACGAACACAATAAACAAATACAAGCATCATGCAGTCAATGTTAGGGTAAATCAATAAAATGTAATGTGGGATGATTCTAGATTTTAATAAAGAAGGCATATTTCCAATATGACCATGTGCATCTTGTTCTGTATATGATAACCCAACCATCTCTGCATGTCGATGACCAAATTTTGTTTGTGAATTGTTACTGTATACACTGTCTTCAGTGTAAATACCTGCTGAGCACTTAATAGGGGAAAACATTTTCTATTATTCTGAAGCACACAGGGACAAATAACAAGAGTGTATACGGTACCAAAACCTAACATAACCTGCCTTAGGAAGCAAAATACTATTCAGTCTAAATTAGACAATGTACTGTGCTTGTCTTTCTGCATTAGATGTATCTAGCAAAATATTTTAGGGTTCAATTCTTGACCAATGATTAGCAGATCATTACGTACAGAAAAGGGGGTGTGTATTGTAGCCATATTGTAGGTTGAGATGCTTTTGATCAGATAAAATAATGAAATCTGATTAAACATGTTTACACAATCTATTTATCTAAACATTGATGTAATCTGATAACTATAAACAAAATATTAACCCTTTTAATAACCTTCCAATGTTTCTAATAAACACCACTCCCAATCAACAAAAGGTTCTTTTTAAACAGAAAGTGTAACCAATCCAGATGCTCAAATGAATCTGTGTATGTTATTACCAAAACTTTAATGTTTTTCAATAATATTTTCAAGGCAAAAATTTACTGATTTTGCATCTTTCATATGATTCAAGATAACCTAACCACGTCAAGTCATCATAAATTATTTTTTATTTCAAATTTAATCCAATTTGCCACTTGTTAGGCCATATTACAGATTTATACATGTTGGAGGTAACAATACCTCACTTGAGCATTTTGCAAACATGAGCTTTAATGCAAAATACTAAAAAAAGCTTAAATCCCAATTCCCAAATTCCTCACCACTTTTGAATAGTCTAGTGACAAACAACGACGATGCCTCTCAAGGGGGCCTATTATAAACTTGGGTTTTATATGAGAGTGTCTAGTCTGAAATGATATATAGTGTATTCAATGGTTATATAAGCATTACCTGGTACTATAAGAATAGCTTAAAACAAAGTAAAACAGTTGTGAATTCAGAATTTACTTCCCATCATTTTTAACTCTTTTGTTGTATGTAATCAGCTCTGGCTAAATGAGGCACATAAAAAAAATCCATTTAACCGATTTTTTGATCCATGTTTCTAATTTAGCCACAGTCGTTCACATACACTTTCAGAAACTCAGACAGACATTGAAGTTAATAATTCTGAAAACATAACATATGTAGCAAATTGTATCTGGTCTCTAAGATTTTAGTAAACAGTACTGTTTAAAAATACATGTATCTATTGGAATAGAAATCAGGTCATACAATTTCATTATTATGGTAAACTTGTGTATGTATGATGTTTGTCTCTAGATAAATCCTAATATTAAACTGCTGAACTTTTCAACAAATTAAATATTTTTATAAGTCATTGATAAATGCTTTTTATAAACTAATATAAACATATTATTACAGTAAAAAGTTTGGTAGCAAAATTCTACTTTCTCAACGTTTGGCCATATGTAAATACGGACTTAACAATTTCAACAAGGGCATCAAATTATTTTTTATAAAATCTATAGAAAGATGAATGGTAATGGTAATATGAACTGATTTCTATGATATTATTAAATAAGTAATATTAACTACAAGAAGTTAGTTCTACCATACATGTAACAAGAAATAGAGAATTTGAAAGGAGCTATAAGCACCTCTTTGGGTGAAAGGTTGACAGAATCAGTAAATGATACTGATTTTTCAGTAGCTTCTATTGCACCAAAGCCCACAGGTTCATTTACTTTACGTATTGGAGGCTGGAAGAAATAAAATGGTATAAACATGCAAAAATGCAAACAATATTCATGAATGATATGAATGTATGAAGAATTTATTGACCTTAGTTTAAACTATAATTCTCACAGAATATGAAGTAGAATTCAAACACAAAATCTGATTGATAAAAAAAACAACCCACATACCAAATTTTCATTAAAACCTAATACAGAATTCAATGCATTTACAAGCCATGTGATAAGATCAATTAAACTCCATAAAAAAAATGAGAAATATATAACTTAGAATTTGAATCAACTTTGTTGAATTTGAACAAATCTAACATCTTGTGCATTGTCAAGTTTCATTAAAATCTAATGGAAAAATTAAGTGTAAGGTAACACTAAAAACAAAAATATAATAATGTAATGATGATGAACATGATTATGCAATATATTCAAAGCCAATTCAAATGAAAACTAAAAATGAATAATGTTATATATGAAAACAATGCAGCACATCATTTCATCATGCATATATTAAAGAAGATATACTTACATCTTTCGGTGATACTCTAGGTGGTACAGCAGGCGGTGGTAATAAACCCATTAATGCACCTACAACATATATATACACTTGCATTAAACCAAGTATGATACATTATAGGGTCTATGATTAAACACATATATCACACCAATATAAATATAGACTATATGAATGTCATTTATTGTACCATCAGCATATAAGTCAAAGTGGAAAACATGACATATTCAATCATTTATAGGCCGAAAAATATGGTAGGCTAGCAATATTACTATTTCTACAATACAGG
Source organism: Patella ulyssiponensis (assembly GCA_963678685.1). Classification (NCBI taxonomy): domain Eukaryota; kingdom Metazoa; phylum Mollusca; class Gastropoda; family Patellidae; genus Patella; species Patella ulyssiponensis. The sequence continues at coordinate 26,087,726 of OY783226.1, read as the reverse complement.
TAGTTGATTCTTGTATGTTTAAATCAATGATCAATATAAGTTACACCTAAAATCAAATTGTTTGCACACAACTGTCAATTTTTAGAGATGTTACTTAATAAAATTAAATAACTTTATATAATACTGTCTTTATTCATATTCTATTTTAACCAGATTATTGGTGAACTTACCACCCTCTGTTCTACTCTTCAGATCAACTGACAGACTTCGCCCATGAGATTGTGGAGGTCGCGGTGGTGGTGCTGGCGGTTCTTGACTATAAGCTACTGTATCATTACCAGGGGGTAATAACACTGTGGGACGTTCTGGACCAGATGTCTCATGTTGACTAGAGAATGGGGGTGGTTGAATGTGACCTCGTCCTACCATTGGGACTGTAAAAAGAGAAAACAAATGTAGATCATTGATACATATATTATAATACCTAAATTATTACAACCTACTACCGGACATAATAATACATATTTTAAACATGCAATACACAACATTTATCTTATTTTAACCAATCGTAGAAATACCCAAAAAATAAAGACAACTACAACTGGCAACTAGTTCATGTTTTAAATCAGTTATATGTGCAAATACAGAAAACAGTATATTCATAGTAGAATCGGTTACCAAGTAATCTTAACCCTATTTCTTTGTTCAACTTTAATTATATAACATAATCATGGAAATGTGATGACACAAACAGTGAAATGATCTGTTGAATAAATTTAGGTTCAAGTTCTTTGCAAATAGATTAAAGAAAGGTTCCATCATTACTTTATTTAAACATACGTAAAGAAAAATTTCTCTGCCTAGCTGTTCAAGAAACTTTCAGGAATACACTTTACGATGCCTAGATCTGCCCTTTCAGATATGACTGACATATTTTCCAAAGATAAACAAAATTATCAATAGCCATTTCCATGTTTTATTCAATCCCTATAGCCCGTTAATGGTGCATCTCCATACACAATTCATAGTGAAAATCTTCATAAAGTAGCACCCAAGCGCCAACTTCCAGGCTAGATTGCCATGCAATAATACATCAATTTGTCTTTTAAATGTGCCACAATACCACGATTACAGAACAACGCAAATAAGTGCAGTTTTGTACCTTCAATATAATCATCAGACCCAAATTTGATCAAGTATGTCATCCTAAACACAGTGTTTAATTTCAGATGAGTAACTTTAGTTTCTAGAGCATCCACAAGTATTTACTATATAAAGTCAGATTTTAATGCAGGTGTATAAAAACCTAAAGATATTGAATGACTGCAACACAACAAGAGGGGCATTTGGGCAATACAAATACATAAAAATATAAATCTTTGAGGAAAATTAAATATATCAGAGTAAGGAGAAATAATGTGTCAATAGTTTCTTTTTTTCACAACTTTTTAATATTAGCATTAATTATATTGAAGAGGTTAATTTAACTATTTATTCTTATCATATTGGCTTGTTATTTTGATTTGAAATGTGTCTAAAACTAATTAATACAGACAATATAATAAGAGTATTATTTTAACTATGGTATAATGATGATCATCTTTATACCTTGATTTGGTTTCTTTGGCACAGGGCGTGGACGTGGATGTAAGGGTGTATTGTACTTTGAGCCAGGGCCATCGACCTGACTCGAGTCAGCAGCACTTGACTCAGTATTTGACCTCTGCTTGGTCGGGGTCATTAAGTCATTTTGAGCAATGGTATCACAATCATGCAAGCCTGGATCTGAAAACACGTAAACCAAAAAACACAAAATAAAACTTACGAACTACACAACATCAAAGCAGGCAATATAATTTAAAAGTATAAAAAAGTGAAAGTGTGTACAAAATAACATTTACATGGACTAATTCAGTGTTGTTAAAATAATTTACACTTAAACAGGCAATATTAAGAGTCAAATAGTTCATCATTAGAATAACAGTTCTAGCTTACTTCTGTTACTAACATAAATCGAAAATGTGATATCAACTACATTTTGTATAAATACAAACAATTAGAAAGAATTTGTTCACAAGTATACAAAATAACATTTGTAATAAAAATAAGGAATATCAATTCAAAAGCTATAAACAGAAGATAGTAAACTGAAATAATAGCTTTTAAAAGGAATTATCAACATATTCATATTAGTTTGTGTCAAAAAATGGGAGCCACACCCTCCCCGCTTCCTGTTATCAAAGGAGCACATGTATGAAATTATATTTATACATATTTAGGGTTTTTATGTTATTTTTTGAAAAAAAAAACACCTCTGTAGTGTTATTCATTTATAACACACTGGTATATTGTATGTCAGTGCTTAACAGTGAATCAGTTGAGGGTGAGGTTATTCTTCATACGAGACACAAAATTAACACACATTTTTGTGGTAAAAGTGATAATGCCTCTTTAAATAAAAAAAATAACAGAACATGCTTAAAAAGCAGATAAAATGACTATTTAAATGTGATAAACTATAACACATACTTATTAAAGTGATATGTACATATTATACCAATTTCATAACAAGATGGACCGAAATTAATATTACTGAATATCAATAAAGCCACCATAAATGATGTTGGTTTTTATGAAACAAAATGGTTTCAAGTAATAATCATACAAAATTACATCCTCAACACATGGAAGAAGGTGTTAATTAAACCCCATGAATGATAAAAGTAATACATCAAATAATTTGAATCAGATCAGTAAGATTTGTGTATATATCACTTTTATATAGTCATATCATATGCTCTTTAAAGTAAATTATAACTAATAAGAAAATAGATATATTTAACAGCTGCTATTTTAAAATACAATAGTTTAAAGCAAACAATTAAAACAGTGACTCATCTGATTTGACGTCAAGGGAATGACTAATAATTCCCACCAACTATAGTGTCAATTTCTTGTGTTTTCTGTTAGTTTACTATTAACTAAATTGAATCTCCCATGCTTATTGTTAGAACAAACTACTCTAGGAGGTGTATTGTTTTTTCCATATTCGTCTTGTGTTTAAATGTAGATTTTTCTCGCATAAATATCATGTAGATTTCTTGTATATGAATATAAATTCTGTTAGTGTAAATAACTACAACCAGAGCATATGAAACCCAAGGAATACAACTAGAGCAGATCAAATGTCAACTAATGTATGCAAACGAATAGTGTAGATCAAATGTCAAGATATGATTTGTGTATAAATGATATGACTTAGTGTAATAACTACAAGAAGAGTAGATCAAATGTCGAGCACATGACTTGTGTTTAAAGGATATGAATTAGTGTAATAAATACAACTAGGGTAGGTCAAGTATCAAGTACATGACTTGTGTGTGAATGATATTAATTAGTGTAATAACTACAACTAGAGTGGGGGGGGGATGGCCTAGTGGTCTAGAGTGCCGTGCTTCGACCTCTGGCTGGCCGGTCACCTCTGGCTTGCGGCTGTGGTGTGAGCGTATGTGGCATGGAGATAGGAGCGCCTTCTCAACCTCGTGGGTTTCCTCCGGGCACTCCGGTTTCCTCCCATTGCTAGAGACCCCTACGCGCAAGCGAATTATCGAAATAAAATTGAAATCATATGTTAGTCCCAAAATGACCTAGTTTGTGTCGAGTGGACATTAAACCCTATTTCTCTCTCTCACAACTAGAGTGGATCAAACATCAAGTATATGACGTGTGTATAAATGGTATGAATTAGTGTAATAACTACAACTAGAGCAGATCAAATGTCAAGTATATGGCTTGTGTATAAATGATATAAGTGTAATAACTACAAGAGCAGATCAAATGTCAAGTATATGACTTGTGTGTAAATGATATTAGTGTTTAATATTAATTAGAACTAAGAGTAGAGGTAAATAAGCTTATAGTAGAAGATTTGAGAAATAGTATTAGTTTACATATTATTCTACACAAATGTTCATATAGAATTCATTATTTACCACCGTCACTGTTCATCAGTTTTGACTGTTCAGCTTAAAATTAACAACATAATTGTCTTTAAATTTCAAATAAAACTAAAACTAATCTAAATCAATAGCTGTCCTAATACATAAATTTCAAAAAAATAACCGAATATGACCTAGCTTTATTACAGATAAATCATACATACTTTTTGTAGAATTATTGTTCATGTTTAAATAGACATTTCTTAAATTCTGTTGGGTTATAATTTATCTTGATCATGAGAAAGGTGCAAGGATTAACACATGTTATATCCCTTTAATATTTACTACTAGATAATCAACATGTTATGAGGCTAATTTGCAGGAAAATAACTATACAATATATACGAGGATGGAATTGTACAATGTGACATCATTTATTTTATTCTCTACTGGGTTTGTGTTTCATAAGTAAGTTTAATATTGACTTTCTACTTTAATGCCTTAAATGGTCACAGCTTTTCCGATGTCATTAATTTTTTATAGTTCATCAATGGTAAATCACATACATGCACATATAGTGTTATTAGCTGTTATACTTGTCCAAACATAACATAGAAATCTTTAAGTTATTGTCTCAGTAAGAAACAGATAGATATTGATGAAAGAATCATTTATTATATTATGTTACAATGGTTGCTCTAAAATGTTTGCAAGTATATACGTTTTATCCCACTGAACAAAAAACCCCATCAGACTTGCATACATCTGATATTTTACTCTACAGTTTTGCTGAAATCAGGTGTTCAAACCTTTACAAACTTTGTGCAATGAGGCTTAGACCAAAAATTTTTATATTAAGTCAGCTGTTTGCACTTTTTATATATCATTGCAAAATGTTGACAAAAGTGATTATGTGACCTTTTTATTTTTACCAATTATAAATATGTGCATTTATTCACCAGGTATTTGATAAAAGACATTCAGTGATTATACCTGATAATGCACGACCTCTATCATAACCTTCAGGTGGTAATGGTTGACCATCTGGTGACATTCTTACAGCAACAGGATGTACAATCTTAGAATCCTGCAACAAAAACTCAAAGATTCTAGTTTTCAACAATTTTAATGGTCAAGTGCTCTGTCTTAAAAAGATTCTTATTCACAGTTTTATTTTACTTATTATATTAGCAAGACAGAGCATTTGTTTGTAAATAATGTTCATGATTTCTTGGGCCAGCACCGGTATGTAACTATGCAGCTACAAGAAATGAAATGGGGTTTAACATCCAACTGTTCTGCTCAGAACTGGGCTAATGAAGACGGCCATACTGTGCTCTATGAGTGAAAATTTGGGGCCTGACAGTGGCACTGCGGCCTACTCTTATATCGAATTCCAACTGTCAAGGGATCTTTTATGTGCACGCCAATGTGTAGACTCGACCTTGGTTTCTCATACCATCCGAACAACTAGATAGCTGTCGATGTCAGGCCCTCCGTCCTGCATTACTGACAAGGGGGAACCATGCCAGAAAATCTGGATGAACTTTCTCGGCCAATGCAGGGACCAAACACCTGACCTCCATGCTAGCGAGGCAGCATCTTACCCACTTAGCCACTGTGACCCATGCAGCTACAAACATTTTATTCATCACAGATTTTGCAAGAGATGGAAAGAGAACAAGCTAACAATAAAACGCAATTTTTCGTACAATCATGGGCCATAATCCAAGAAGTTATAGTTTGAAATGCACGAAAGGGTCCAAGATCTATGGGATATAAAGATATATTTTAAATTTCATCAAAATCTGAAAAAAATTGTGACTTCTAGGGGGTCCACAACCTTCGTATTATACTTTTGCACAATTAGAGATCGAAGATAATCATATAGAAATTGTGACTTTTGAAGCGTCAACAAGCAAAAATCACGATATTTTAGTACAAAACTACAATCAGGGGCCATAATCAAGGAAGTTACAGTCCATTAGGCGCGAATCTTTGCGATATAAACACATGTTTTAGGCTTCATCAATTGGGTAAAAATTGTGACCTGCTTATGGTCCACAAGCTTAATATTACATTACTATTTGCATACATGGAGCAGCCATTTTAACTGGCAGTTTACGTCCGATTTTCACGAAATACAACTAAACCATCATCTTGGTGTAACGGTGATATATGAAAAAATTTGTTTAAATCAGATAAAAATTGTGACCTCTAGATGGATCATCCACTAAAAACGCAATTTTGCGTTGAATAAGGGGGGCATAATCCTGGAAATTATGTGAGTTTTCGTACAATTTGCCAGAGTTATGATCAGATACATTGTACATACCAAGATCTTTGGGAGAAAAACCTATATTTTAAGTTTCGCCAATTCATAATCAGATAAATATTGTGACCTGAGGAGTGTCCACAAATAAGTTGTGAACGCATAAAGCATAAAAACATACATAAAATAAGATCAAAAGTTATGAATGACATTAAAATACTTACTGGATCGCCAGCAATAGGTTTAGCAAATTCAAAATTAGCAGGTTTTAATGCAGGGGAGGGAACGCCACTTGATTCTGGTGAGTCAACAGGAAAATTTGATGACCATTGCTGAAACAGTATGTATATTTAACAAATGTTAAAAACAAAATATTCCCATATCTTCACCTATGTTTAAAATTGGGGATGGAAGGCAAAAACATCACAGAATACCGGAATAAAAGTAAAAAAATATATAACTCTCTAACTTCTGCAATTAAATTGACAGCAAAAAGTTTTGTAATAAAACATCTCGTATTTTCAATCTTTTTGTTAAATGAATAAAATTAGCTTCTTGAGCATGCACTTGTTGTAAGCTTACCTTTTACCAGTCAATCAGTTCAGGAGCTATATAATCAGTACAGACGGTAATTTTGAGAGAGAGAGAAATGGGGTTTAACGTCCACTCGACACAAACTAGGTCATTTCGGGAATAACATATGGTTTAATTTTATTTCAATAATTCGATTACGTGTAGGGGTCTCTTACAGTGGGAGGAAACCGGAGGACCTGGAGAAAACCCACGTGGTTAGACAAGGGATCCTTGTCACATACAACCAGGGATTCAAAATCACGGCAGTTGAATCAATGACAGGCTTTATGATACAGCACGCACATGCTAACCATTTAGCCATCCAACCCCCCATTTTGAAACAGCATCAATGGTCCACAAGCAACATGGATAAGCCATAAACTCTCCATATTTCAAACTCCTTGAATCAATGAAAACAAAATTATGATTTAATCATGTATAAAAAAACTCTGCTAACCTGATCAGGTGGAGGAGTAACCCGTTTTAATGTACTACCTTGTGGTAGGTCCGCAGCAAATGGTTCATCTGTCAATAAAAAATATCCAAATTCAAACATTGGATACAACATGGAAGTAAATTTTTTAAGAAATGGTTTAATACCTACCACAATAAATCTCTAAATTTAACTTCAATACTGATATAATTTTTTTAAATAGGTTATCGACTGCTGAACATATTAAATCAATTATTATCCTATAACAGAAAGAATCAACCTTACACAATCACTAGTTAGTTACGGTACAGAAGATTTATAAAAAAAAAATCATCATTTCATAATCAATATTTGACATACCGTTAGTTAATGTAGCATATGGCATGAGAGAAAGAGGAAGGCGTTCCGGAAGATCAATATCATTTCTACGTAAAACAACAAGATGCATGGCAATAATAAATTCTTCCAAAGATAATGCCCCATCACAGTTTAAGTCAGATAATTGCCTGGAAAGATAAAACCAATTAAACAAATGATAAAAAGAGGATTACGCTAAGCCAGGAATTTATAATAAAACGGATTATAAATGGAAATGTAAGCTGGGGTCACCGTGGCTAAGTGTTTAAGACGCTAGCTCGCTAGCCTGGAGGTCAAGTGTTCGATCCCTGCATTGGCCGAGACAGTTCACCCAGATTTCTGGCGTGGTTCCCCCTTATCAGTGATGCAGGACGGAGGGCCTGACAAGGACAGCTGTGTAGTCATCCAGATGGGGCTAAAAACCGAGATTGTGTGTAGACATTGGCGTGCACATAAAAGATAGTTGACAGTTGGAATTCGATTTAATATAAACTCTATATATAATTTACAAGCCGATCAAATTACAATTTTAGCCTCCTTGACATCATGAATTCTGTTTTTTTGTCTTTCCACCAACAGCATTTCCGTCTTCATTAGCCCAGTTTGGAGCAGAACAGTAGGACATTAAACTCCATTTCATTTCCAACAGCATTTTGGTGAAATTTTGGAATTTAAATCTTTCTGCTCGAGAAATGCAGTTTTTTTTTACAACCACATTTTGTCACAGAAAAACAACTCACCAAATCTTGGATAATTCAGACACAGGTAACTTGGATTTTTCAAAAAATTCTTTAGCAACTGGCCCTGTTTGAAAGACAAGAGTTTAAATTTTAATAATATTCAAAATTCTTAAATCAAAACAGAAGGCTTGACATTTATTGCAAATATATTAAGCATAGCAAAAAAAAAACATGGCTGAAATTCAGAGATCTCCATTTTTTTTGGTTTGTCTACAAAGATTTAATCAAAGATACAGGATACAAAAGTTAAAACCTCTTTCATTTGTGTAAAACAGTGTTATTTTGAATTAATATGATTCACCTTGTACTTGCTTCAAAAGATTAAGTCAAAATCCCACTATTTACCGGTTTTAGATGCAACATTTTAGAAGAAGACAGATTGTGATCGCAACAAAACAAATCAACACATAAAATTCAATCAAATTGAGAAAAGCTATAGCTAGTTCAAAGGTGCATAGTGTTTAACAGAACACAATTTCTATGGAAAACAATCACTGGTTTTATTCTAAAAGCACAACGTTTCGACAAGTATCCTCTTATCGTTATCAAGCACAATAAGAGGATACTTGTCGAAACAATGTGCTTTTAGAATAAAAGCAGTGATTGTTTCCGATAAAAATTGTGTTCTGTTAATATGTTCCCCATCACTAAATGCCACTTAAAGATTATGCATAGTGTTTATTGATGCAATCTGACAAAGAAGACAAAAACTGACACTGTGTGCTGTCAATGTTCCAATAACAGCTAGTCGAAACATGGCAATCATATGTTTTCATCTTTATTCCAAAAAATCTGTTCACTTGACCAACTATGTTTAAAGTTGGTTTGATTATCCAGGTATAATCAGCATAACTTTAATTGTATCGTCAATCATATTTGAAAGATAATATAATATCTTCAAGCCAAATTTACAGGGTTTGGAGTATTATTTTTAGGCCTGACATCAAGAGTAAAATACCTTAAAGTCACGAAATTTGGCAATGCACACATAAAAATAAATTATAAACATCTACATACCTGATATCATTCCTGATAGATCTGGTTCCATTGTTTTAAACTGTTTAATATAATAATCACGTTGTTCATCAGTTACACAAAATACATCATCTACACTATCAGCTTCGGAACTAATAGATGATGAATCAAAATTAGGCGGTTCCAGAGTATCAGTCTCCCATTTCTTGACACCACTACCAATAAGCACTTAAACAAAAAAATGATAAACAGTATCTCATGAGTTGTAGTACCTTATTCAGTATCTATTACAGTGGTATGGATATAGTAATTTTTAATATTTAAAACCAACAAGTCATAAATAAACTTGAGTAAGAAGTCTTTATTGATCCACTAATAAAAAAAATAAAAGTATGATTGAAAAACAAATCTATAAACTTACTATGATTTTCATCATCATCTTCAAACACTGCCCACCCACCATTTTCATTTGTTTCATTATTATAGATACCACCTTCTAACGCTACAGGATTAACATGGCCACCATCTAGACTAGTTTGTGTCATAATTAAATTTTCAGCTGGTATAGATGTAGTAAAGTTAGCTGGTTTGGTTTGTTGTTTAATTAATTGTCTCCTGGCATTAGATGGAGAAACTGGTGGAGATTGTTGTGGAGAAAAGGGAGGTGATTTTGTTTCTCTTGGTGACGTTTCCTCTCTGTTCAATGCCTATAAATAAAATAGAAATATCTCATTATATGAAACAGGATTATTTTTAAGGCTCTATTTCTATAGATATGAAAAATGTTAGGTGGGAGAGCCGAGGAGAGTTTTATATACAGTTATTAATAATAAAATAAAATAAAAACACTGTTTTGAAATTTAAATGAAATAAAATAGAGTGCCCACTGATTTTTGGTAAAGGACATTAAGTATATTTAATATTTTACAATGTAAACAAGGGTCATAACTCTATGAGCAATTAACATCAACATTAATCTTCAAGTCACATAAAACAAAACCGGTCATAAATGTCTATAGAGTGTTAACATGATTTTATGAAATGAAAAAGGTGCATAACTAATGAAGTAATTAACGGAAATTGATAAAAATCAGAAATCATTGAAATTTAACACGCTTCTCCGTTTAACCAAAGCCAAAAACATAAATATAACATTTATAAATTTACAAAAAGTCAGATGATAAATTGTGTATGGTGGACTGAATGATGGATGGGGAAGAAATAATAAAGATATTACCTGGTTATTGTATTGTTGAGGTGAATCTGGAATGATACCTCTATATTGACCAGATAAACTACGCATATGTGACTTTTTAGGTGGAGGAGGAAGTTGACCAGCACCAGCTGATTGACCAGGTTTTATATTACTACAATTAAATATTAAATAGCATTCAATTACAAACAATAAATCACTTTTATTTCCATGATGAACAATCAGCAAGCTTGTATATTTAGGGGATTATACAGTTAAATGCACAAATTACTTGGATCATCAACTGAATGCATTTGATCTTTACCAGATTCTCACTATGGTAGTGCTGGGTATTGCCATTGCAGTCACGACACAAAACGTATTACGATTCAGGTGCTATGATACTATTGGTGTCACTATTCAAAACCAGGTCAATATTTACAAAGGAAACAACAACATTGATGTAGATCAAAATAAGGACCCAAATAATTGAAGAGTGTTTGTGTAGCCATTAATAACGTGTCATGTGGATAATTAAGAGTGACTATATATTCAGCGTCTCGCGATTCAACATGTGAATCATTAGTAAGGTGAATCGTGATACATCAATTCAACGATATATCGTGCCAGCACTATAAGGAATGACAGCAAAAGATTAGCTAACAATTATTTCTTAATTGGCAAGTAACAATTAACTGTTTGTAATTAAAATAGGTGACTTTATTTTTGCAACAGCACACTATCGCAGTAAAGAGCCTAATTTCAACTTTATCCTAAATCCTTTTACAAGCTACATTGTTTTCCAAAACAGATATTTCAAGTTGAGTGAAAAGTTAGGTTTAAATAATTTGAATGAGAAGGAATAATGATTATTTAAAAGCTAATAATAATTATCAACTATACTTACATCTCATTATCAGTCTCTATACATTGAGGAGTCAATTTCTTTTCACCAGCTGAAGAGAAAACAGTTACGTTAAGTATTTAATTAAAACTGAATCATACTAATGTTAATTATATAATAATGAATTTTCAGATTTTGTTAAAAAAGGAAATAAATTACGCTGAACTACCAATCATTATTCCAAGTATTCACTTCAATTGGCTACAGGTTGGCTATTTAAGTCCATCAAGCAACATGAGATGTTACTCTATGGGTCTGTTTTTTTCTTTCTCAGGCAAATCTTTGTCACTGCTGCATCCATCGTGACCAAGCTATGATCTGGTTGTGCACCTGTCATTTTGGTTGGTCCATAAATAGATTGTTTTGCTTTTTGGTTTAGCTTCTAGCTCTAACACAGTACTCCAACTTTTGTCATGACTTTGACCTATCTCGACAAAGCCAGGTGTCAAATAATGCAAAATGTATCTCCTTGAAGGAATTATTAGTGAGCAGAAATTCGGCTGTGTATCTCTATTATCACTCGTCACTTCAGTCAGTTATATAGAGGGATAACTTGTGTTTTCTTTTTGCGTTCGAACTCTTGATTCATGAAACCTTTATTGCGCATCTATCGTAGCAATGATCTCCGTGTAAAAATTATATTTGGAAAGTATTTAACCAGTTCTATCACATATGTGACCCGACACGGCATACTGAGTCACTATGAGGAAATTTTGAAAATTGACTATTATTTTCACATTCTCCAACTCATTACCTTCAATTTGATGTATAGTTTGTTTGAATTGGTCAAAAATTGACTGAGCTGTGTCCATTTGAAGCCGCCCAACTCACAAATGTAAGTTTTGAGAAAAAGCAAGTTAAAGATTTGGTATGTTCCAAAACAAAATCCCATAGCAACCAGGCAATTTATTTGCTGTTTTGTCGTTGAATACATATTTCCATGGGTTTTCAGGGGTACTGAAGACAAAAATCGTAGTACAAATTTGATCCGACGATTTCTGTCGTTTAATATATTTTTTTTATTTATGATTTTATGGGTGCTGAAGACGAAAATTGTAGTAAATGCACAATTTTCGTAACGAAACATCCACAACACACGCGTCATATTCACATACATTAGTAGTCTGTTATATTATAACTTTGTGAGATTAACTTAAATCTCATCAATTAATTAACACCTTAGTGCCAGCTAGTGGTGAGGAGATTAAGATTGTTGATTGTGAAATTAACTTAATCTCATCGATTAATTAGCACCTTAGTGCCAGCTAGTGGTCAGGAGATTAAGATTGTTAATTGGATAATCACCAAAGAAGCCGCCACAGCTGTACGTGTGTTCATTTAACACGTGAATTAAATTAAGATTCTGCCTGTACGATAGGTTTATTATTATTTTCAGGTACCGTAACGTTATCAAAATATGAGCCGCTATAGAAATGTCGATTTCATAGTCTGGAAATACTTACGTTCACTTTCGTGCAATTTGGCTTTGATGTTATTCAACAATTGCAGACCCGATAATCGTCGCATTTCGGCTCGTTGATCGTTCGACACATGGTGATAGAAGAATTTTAAACAATAATATCCAAGCAAGATGCATTCCTTTCTTTGCATGTCGTATTATCGCATGAAGAAGCGACAGTAAACGGAATTCAGCTATCAATAAAATTCTCTTCAAAAAGAAAATTATTGGCCACTTTGTTTATTTTCATTTAAGACCTATAATTTTTTTTTTAAAATCAATCACCGCCAGGATTAATTATTCGGAGTAAATAATGAGTCGTTGACGGCTTTATCATTGACTCGTGACAGTTGATTAGTATTACTCAATACACCCACTTGTCGATTAATTTACATAATCTGCCACGTGGTTTTGATTCAACACTCAACGGCAATCTATATACGATCAGAATTACTTTTTTCGGCCACTTATCAGCGTGAATCGCATGTATGTACCCCAAAACATTATTGCCAAAACCAAATATTTATCGTCCGCTCGAGCCAGCCACCTAACCACAATGCTTTGCACGCAGTGTCTGGGCCAATCAGCAAACGAGTTGTGTAGACAGCATAGCAACAAGTCGAGTATGTTTAAATTTTTTAGGGGGTTTAAAACTCGATTGTATCTGTTCAAAATCAATTCGTCCACAGTATTGTGATCATATTTGTAAACTACAGATTCTCCGCTTTACAACGATGCCAATTATTATGCAAGAGGAATGACCGGTCGTCCCACTGCGAGCGAAGAAAAAGAACAAATTTCGTCGAGAATTTTAAGAAATAGGACAGATTTAAGAATACGGTACTCTTACAAAACGTTCAAATAAAGGTGTTCTAAAGTCTTTTATTGCTATTTTGATCTTTTGTGTCGATAGATACTATATTAATAGACTCACTTTTGTGAAAATCTCAATTTGGATCAAAATCAATATTTTCACTTATTTTGCCTCTAGCTCAAAATTAGATTTTGCGTATTCCGACTCAGTTTGATATACGGAGTCACATATGTGATAATGACTGACATCAATATTGTCCTTTAATTAGGCTTTCAGACTTTCGTCTGAAAGCCTATTGTGATTACTAAAATTATTATTTTTTTTATTAGGCTTTCAGACTTTCGTCTGAAAGCCTATTGTGATTACTAAAATTATTATTTTTTTTATTATTATTATTATTATTTACCGCGGGAGCCTATTTCTCTATGATCGAAAAGAGATACCGATTTGCGGTTCATCTTACTATCGGGAAACCAGGTGGTGGCTACTCAATAAAGCAATTTTCGAACTTCTGCGCAGACCGGAAGTGACCGAACTTTGTACGTTGTCAAAAAATTGAAAATTGGCTATAGTTTCATCAATTCTTTTCCCATTTTCAAACAAATCACATTTTTGGAATCCCTGAATCTTTTCTGAGACAATGGCTATCTCACATTTTTCAATTTCGAACATTCGTCTATGACTTTTATCGTTCGAAAATTGAAAACATGTTGTTTACGAGACAATTTTTGTTACTTTTCAAAATTTTCAAATTTGACCTACATTTTTGGATACCTGAAGTCCATCCGATTCTAGAAATATAAGTTTCATTCAGAGTTATCGCCCTTTATTTTTCGATTTTTTTCGAATTTTCTTACCATTTTGTGAGCTGTGGTTTCGTTTTACGGTCGAATTGATGTTTCTGAAAGTTAAGGAACATGAAGTTATAGTCCAATACCAACTGATAAAGCAATTTCGACAAGGATCCTTAAACCGGAAGTGGTCGAAATAGTGTGCAATATTTTGAAAAAAATGCAAAAAATGGATGTTTTGGTGGAAAACGTGATTTCTTCGTCCGATATCAACAGATTAAACAAATTAAGGTACCGCTGGATGCCAAGAGGAATGGACTATCGTATGATACCCAAATCACACGGATACTATGAAACGGCAGTAAAATATGGCACGCTGAAAATCAAGTATTTTTTGATTTGGAGCGTTTTTGGACGCCTGTATCTCGATAACTACCCCAGCGATTTTTATGAAACGTTCTCTATCGAGAGTCCTTTCGGTAGTCTTGTGTACAAAACATTCCATTAAGACTTTGAAATATCTGGAATAGGTCAAATAACGGACTGAAAATCGAAAAAGGTCGAAAAATCGTGAATTTTTAGAAAATGCTCTATTATTTTTTTATTTTAAGAGATTTTCTAAAAAAGTTTATATTTTCAGATAGCTGACCTTATTACGATTCTAACGATGTATAATATGTATGTAATTATTAAAATTTAATTTTCGATATTTTAAAATTTTTGCATTTTTGGCACTTTTGAACATAGGATTTCTCAGGGGCATTTTATCTGATCAGATAATGTAATATATCATTACAGAGCCCTGTGGCTATTTTAGTGCCCAATCCGGCTATTAAAACGATTCCGACAATAATAATCATACCGGAAGTATTCAAAAAATGAAAAAAAAAGAGTAAAAACATTGTCGCACTTGCGAAAAACTTGATTTCTCCCTTAGGTAATAGCGGACCAAAAGAACTAAAGTGTCGCTGGATAGCCCTATTAATGGACCATCATATGGTATCTAAATAATACGATTTCGATGGTAAGAAAATAAATTATTCTATGCCAAAAATCTAGTATTTTCCAATTTTTTAACATTTTGAGACGCCCTTTTCTCGAAATCGACGCCTACGATTTTTCTTAAACTTTTCTTACTCAAAGTCCTATCGGTTGTCTATATAGGGAATCCAAAATGAAAAGCATTGAAATAATATAAGTGGTCGAAAAATGGCCTCAAACTTTGAAAAAAATTGAAAAATCGTTAAATTTTTGTAAACGCTCTTTAATTTATCTTTTTTTTCCAAAACTACCCAATGGATGTTTCTGACACTTCTGGTACAAAAAGTTAAGTATCCAAATAACTTCGTAAAGCTATCACGACAATGATCGTAAAACCGGAAGTAGTCGAAAAAATGTCCGATATTTTGAAAACAAATTTTTTTTTTACGAAAACCTTTTTTATTTATGAATATTTTTTGATGGTATTTTACACAGGGTTAAAATATCATCCTACTTGAGCAGAAATGAGAAAAAAAATTGTCTCGGTAATTTGCGTTAGCCGCCATCGGCTAATTTAGTTTTTCGTACCCAGAAAAATTATTTATTGTTCGATTTGTATAAAACAAAGTTCATATGCTCCGTGGTCCCAATTGTATTTTTTTTTGTTACGGTGAAATTTTTCTGACGGCAACGGAAGTGACGTAATATTAACAAAAACTACAATTTTGACAGTTAGGTACCACTTTTTGAAAGCAAATATTATTTTTTTTCAAAACTGATATAACTAAAAGGATGCACCCTGCAAAGGTGCACAAAATCCTTAGCTCAGATTTTTTAATTTCAATTTCATTTTTGGGCAATTTCGAATAAAATGTAAGATAAAGTGTAAAATTCAGTTATTTAAAATTCATTCAGCGTCTTCATATTTTGAAACATTTATTTGTAATTTTCATGAACTCGTAGCAATAATCCAGATGAAGAAAATGTATGCGAAAATAAGTTTGTAATATGAGCAGTTGCCGAGAAATATGCAATTTTGCATGCATCACTTTTCACGTTATTTTGCCTATAAAAGAGTGAATTATTATTCGATTTGCAATATTTTTTTTCCATTTGATGCATAATGCCAATTTGGACTAGGTCAAGCCAATTTTACATTTTCACTGTGACCGGAAATGACGTCATTTGGGCAAAAACTGTATTTTTAACCTAAAAAACAAATATTTTATTCAAATGAGTCTGCCTTATAATATTTTTAAAATTATGATATTTGATTCCCATCAACGAATAGAATGAAGCCATACAACCATACAGATACCACAAAATCGTTTCTAACTTGTACGGTTACAGAGAAATAGGCGATCTTCTATAAGTCACTTTTCAAGGTTTTTGGTCTATAAAAATGTCAATTATTATTCGATTTTTATAATTTTTTTACCATTTGATGCCTTATGCCATTTATGACTTCTATGAACCAAGTTAACATTTTCAATATCACCGGAAGTAATGTAATTTTTGCAAAAAACATATTTTTAGCCTTCAAAACAAACATTTATTTGAAGGGATTTATATTTATTATTCGTTCAACTTTATAACGTCTGACTCTAATGGGCAGTAAGATTAAATCAATACCATCATATTGATATCAAGAAAAGGCTTCTAGCATGTTCCCGTGTCGAATAATAGCCAATTTTCCCAGGGTCACTTTTAAGTTTTTTACCTTCTTAATTTCAGTTTATGGGTTATAGGTTAATTATTTATTGCCCGATATGTATAAAACAAAGTTTGTATTTTGTATGTTGCGAATTTTCGACTTATTTTTCACCTATAAAAATTTCTTTCGGCACCGGAAGTGACGTAATTTTGCCATGATTTACAATTTTGACCGGTCTTTTCGCCAGCAAATATTACTTTTACATATGATAGAGGGTGTCACTGAAGCAAAACAACTAATGTATAGTTTGGTAGCTCAATGGATCGGCTATGGTATAATTAACTTCCTGTATGATTTCTGAAAGCCGGTTCAGTGCTGCTTGCAGGTCTAGTTAGGCTTTCAGACTTTCGTCTGAAAGCCTATTGTGATTACTAAAATTATTATTTTTTTTTTTATTATTATTATTATTTACCGCGGGAGCCTATTTCTCTATGATCGAAAAGAGATACCGATTTGCGGTTCATCTTACTATCGGGAAACCAGGTGGTGGCTACTCAATAAAGCAATTTTCAAACTTCTGCGCAGACCGGAAGTGACCGAACTTTGTACGTTGTCAAAAAATTGAAAATTGGCTATAGTTTCATCAATTCTTTTCCCATTTTCAAACAAATCACATTTTTGGAATCCCTGAATCTTTTCTGAGACAATGGCTATCTCACATTTTTCAATTTCGAACATTCGTCTATGACTTTTATCATTCGAAAATTGAAAACATGTTGTTTACGAGACAATTTTTGTTATTTTTCAAAATTTTCAAATTTGACCTACATTTTTGGATACCTGAAGTCCATCCGATTCTAGAAATATAAGTTTCATTCAGAGTTATCGCCCTTTATTTTTCGATTTTTTTCGAATTTTCTTCCCATTTTGTGAGCTGTGGTTTCGTTTTACGGTCGAATTGATGTTTCTGAAAGTTATGGAACATGAAGTTATAGTCCAATACCAACTGATAAAGCAATTTCGACAAGGATCCTTAAACCGGAAGTGGTCGAAATAGTGTGCAATATTTTGAAAAAAATGCAAAAAATGGATGTTTTGGTGGAAAACGTGATTTCTCCGTCCGATATCAACAGATTAAACAAATTAAGGTACCGCTGGATGCCAAGAGGAATGGACTATCTTATGATAACCGAATCACACGGATACTATGAAACGGCAGTAAAATATGGCACGCTGAAAATCAAGTATTTTTTGATTTGGAGCGTTTTTGGACGCCTGTATCTCGATAACTACCCCAGCGATTTTTATGAAACGTTCTCTATCGAGAGTCCTTTCGGTAGTCTTGTGTACGAAACATTCCATTAAGACTTTGAAATATCTGGAATAGGTCAAATAACGGACTGAAAATCGAAAAAAGTCGAAAAATCGTGAAAATTTGGAAAATGCTCTATTATTTTTTTATTTTCAGAGATTTTCTAAAAAAGTTTATATTTTCAGATAGATGACCTTATTACGATTCTAACGATGTATAATACGTATGTAGTTATTGAAATTTAATTTTCGATATTTCAATTTTTTTGCATTTTTGGCACTTTTGAACATACGATTTCTCAGGGGCATTTTATCTGATCAGAAAATGTTATATATCATTACAGAGCCCTGTGGCCATTTTAGTGCCCAAACCGGCTATTAAAACTATTCCGACAATAATAACCATACCGGAAGTATTCAAAAAATGAAAAAAAAGAGTAAAAACATTGTCGCTCTTGCGAAAAACTTGATTTCTCCCTTAGGTAATAGCGGACGAAAAGAACTAAAGTGTCGTTGGATAGCCCTATTAATGGACCATCATATGGTATCTAAATAATGTGATTTCAATGGTAAGGAAATAAATTATTGTATGCCAAAAATCTAGTATTTTCCGATTTTTTAACATTCTGAGACGCCCTTTTCTCGAAAACGACGCCTACAATTTTTCTTAAACTTTTCTGACTTAAAGTCCTATCGGTCTTCTATATAGTGAATCCAAAATGAGAAGCATTGAAATAATATAAGTGGTCCAAAAATGGCCTCAAACTTTGAAAAAAATTGAAAAATCGTTAAATTTTTGGAAACGCTCTTTAATTTATCTTTTTTTCCAAAACTACTCAATGGATGTTTCTGACACTTCTGGTACAGAAAGTTAAGTATCCAAAGAACTTCGTAAAGCTATCACAACAACGATCGTAAAACCGGAAGTAGTCGAAAAAATGTCCGATATTTTGAAAAAAATTATTTGTTTTACGAAAACCTTTTTTATTTATGAATATTTTTTGATGATATTTTACACAGGGTTAAAATATCATCGTACTTGAGCCGAAATGAGAAAAAAAATTGTCTCGATAATTTGCGTTAGCCGCCATCGGCTAATTTAGTTTTTCGTATCCAGAAAAATTATTTATTGTTCGATTTGTATAAAACAAAGTTCATATGCTCCGTGGTCCCAATTGTAATTTTTTGGGTTACGGTGAAATTTTTCTGTCGGCAACGGAAGTGACGTAATATTAACAAAAACTACAATTTTGACAGTTCGGTACCACTTTTTAAAAGCAAATATTATTTTTTTTCAAAACTGATATAACTAAAAGGATGCACCCTGCAAAGGTGCACAAAATCCTTAGCTCATATTTTTAAATTTCAATTTCATTTTCGGGCAATTTCGAATAAAATGTAAAATAAAGTGTAAAATTCAGTTATTTAAAATTCATCCAGCGTCTTCATATTTTGAAATATTTATTTGTAATTTTCATAAACTGGTAGCAATAATCCAGACGAAGAGAATGTATGCGAAAATTAGTTTGTAATATGAGCAGTTGCCGAGAAATGTGCAATTTTGCATGCATCACTTTTCACGTTATTTTGCCTATAAAAGAGAGAATTATTATTCGATTTGCAATATTTTTTTCCATTTGATGCCTAATGCCAATTTGGACTTGGTTAAGCCAATTTTACATTTTCACTGTGACGGGAAATGACGTCATTTGGGCAAAAACTGTATTTTTAACCTAAAAAACAAATATTTTATTCAAATGAGTCTGCCTTATAATATTTTTAAAATTATGATATTTGATTCCCATCAACGAATAGAATGAAGCCATACGACCATACAGATACCAGAAAATGGTTTCTAACTTGTACGGTTACAGAGAAATAGGCGATCTTCTATAAGTCACTTTTCAAGGTTTTTGGTCTATAAAAGTGTCAATTATTATTCGATTTTTATAATTTTTTTACCATTTGTTGCCTTATGCCATTTATGACTTCTATGAACCAAGTTAACATTTTCAATATCACCGGAAGTAATGTAATTTTTGCAAAAAACGTATTTTTAGCCTTCAAAACAAACATTTTTTTGAAGGGATTTATATTTATTATTCGTTTAACTTTATAACGTCTGACTCTAATGGGCAGTAAGATTGAATCAATACCATCATATTGATATCAAGAAAAGGCTTCTAGCATGTTCCCTTGTCGAATAATAACCAATTTTCCCAGGGTCACTTTTAAGTTTTTTACCTTCTTAATTTCAGCTTATGGGTTATAGGTTAATTATTTATTGCCCGATATGTATAAAACAAAGTTTGCATTTTGTATGTTGCGAATTTTCGACTTATTTTTCACCTATAAAAATTCCTTTCGGCACCGGAAGTGACGTAATTTTGCCATAATTTACAATTTTGACCGGTCTTTTCGCCAGCAAATATTACTTTTACATATGATAGAGGGTGTCACTGAAGCAAAACAACTAAAGTATAGTTTGGTAGCTCAATGGATCGGCTATGGTATAATAAACTTCCTGTATGATTCCTGAAAGCCGGTTCAGTGCTGCTTGCAGGTCTAGTTATTATTATTATTATTTACCGCGGGAGCCTATTTCTCTATGATCGAAAAGAGATACCGATTTGCGGTTCATCTTACTATCGGAAAACCAGGTGGTGGCTACTCAATAAAGCAATTTTCAAACTTCTGCGCAGACCGGAAGTGACCGAACTTTGTACGTTGTCAAAAAATTGAAAATTGGCTATAGTTTCATCAATTCTTTTCCCATTTTCAAACAAATCACATTTTTGGAATCCCTGAATCTTTTCTGAGACAATGGCTATCTCACATTTTTCAATTTCGAACATTCGTCTATGACTTTTATCGTTCGAAAATTGAAAACATGTTGTTTACGAAACAATTTTTGTTATTTTTCAAAATTTTGAAATTTGACCTACATTTTTGGATACCTGAAGTCCATCCGATTCTAGAAATATAAATTTCATTCAGAGTTATCGCCCTTTATTTTTCGATTTTTTTCGAATTTTCTTCCCATTTTGTGAGCTGTGGTTTCGTTTTACGGTCGAATTGATGTTTCTGAAAGTTATGGAACATGAAGTTATAGTCCAATACCAACTGATAAAGCAATTTCGACAAGGATCCTTAAACCGGAAGTGGTCGAAATAGTGTGCAATATTTTGAAAAAAATGCAAAAAATGGATGTTTTGGTGGAAAACGTGATTTCTCCGTCCGATATCAACGGATTAAACAAATTAAGGTACCGCTGGATGCCAAGAGGAATGGACTATCGTATGATACCCAAATCACACGGATACTATGAAACGGCAGTAAAATATGGAACGCTGAAAATCAAGTATTTTTTGATTTGGAGCGTTTTTGGACGCCTGTATCTCGATAACTACCCCAGCGATTTTTATGAAACGTTCTCTATCGAGAGTCCTTTCGGTAGTCTTGTGTACGAAACATTCCATTAAGACTTTGAAATATCTGGAATAGGTCAAATAACGGACAGAAAATCGAAAAAAGTCGAAAAATCGTGAAATTTTGGAAAATGCTCTGTTATTTTTTTATTTTAAGAGATTTTCTAAAAAAGTTTATATTTTCAGATAGCTGACCTTATTACGATTCTAACGATGTATAATGCGTATGTAGTTATTGAAATTTAATTTTCGATATTTTAAATTTTTTGCATTTTTGGCACTTTTGAACATAGGATTTCTCAGGGGCATTTTATCTGATCAGAAAATGTAATATATCATTACAGAGCCCTGTGGCCATTTTAGTGCCCAAACCGGCTATTAAAACTATTCCGACAATAATAACCATAACGGAAGTATTCAAAAAATGAAAAAAAATAGTAAAAACATTGTCGCTCTTGCGAAAAACTTGATTTCTCCCTTAGGTAATAGCGGACCAAAAGAACTAAAGTGTCGTTGGATAGCCCTATTAATGGACCATCATATGGTATCTAAATAATGTGATTTCAATGGTAAGGAAATAAATTATTGTATGCCAAAAATCTAGTATTTTCCGATTTTTTAACATTCTGAGACGCCCTTTTCTCGAAAACGACGCCTACGATTTTTCTTAAACTTTTCTGACTCAAAGTCCTATCGGTTGTCTATATAGTGAATCCAAAATGAAAAGCATTGAAATAATATAAGTGGTCCAAAAATGGCCTCAAACTTTGAAAAAAAATGAAAAATCGTTAAATTTTTGGAAACGCTCTTTAATTTATCTTTTTTTCCAAAACTACTCAATGGATGTTTCTGACACTTCTGGTACAGAAAGTTAAGTATCCAAAGAACTTCGTAAAGCTATCACAACAACGATCGTAAAACCGGAAGTAGTCGAAAAAATGTCCGATATTTTGAAAAAAATTATTTGTTTTACGAAAACCTTTTTTATTTATGAATATTTTTTGATGATATTTTACACAGGGTTAAAATATCATCGTACTTGAGCAGAAATGAGAAAAAAAATTGTCTCGGTAATTTCCGTTAGCCGCCATCGGCTAATTTAGTTTTTCGTATCCAGAAAAATTATTTATTGTTCGATTTGTATAAAACAAAGTTCATATGCTCCGTGGTCCCAATTGTAATTTTTTGGGTTACGGTGAAATTTTTCTGTCGGCAACGGAAGTGACGTAATATTAACAAAAACTACAATTTTGACAGTTCGGTACCACTTTTTGAAAGCAAATATTATTTTTTTTCAAAACTGATATAACTAAAAGGATGCACCCTGCAAAGGTGCACAAAATCCTTAGCTCATATTTTTTAATTTCAATTTCATTTTCGGGCAATTTCGAATAAAATGTAAAATAAAGTGCAAAATTCAGTTATTTACAATTCATCCAGCGTCTTCATGTTTTGAAATATTTATTTGTAATTTTCATAAACTCGTAGCAATAATCCAGACGAAGAGAATGTATGCGAAAATTAGTTTGTAATATGAGCAGTTGCCGAGAAATGTGCAATTTTGCATGCATCACTTTTCACGTTATTTTGCCTATAAAAGAGAGAATTATTATTCGATTTGCAATATTTTTTTCCATTTGATGCCTAATGCCAATTTGGACTTGGTTAAGTCAATTTTACATTTTCACTGTGACCGGAAATGACGTCATTTGGGCAAAAACTGTATTTTTAACCTAAAAAATAAATATTTTATTCAAATGAGTCTGCCTTATAATATTTTAAAAATTATGATATTTGGATCCCATCAACGAATAGAATGAAGCCATACAACCATACAGATACCACAAAATGGTTTCTAACTTGTACGGTTACAGAGAAATAGGCGATCTTCTATAAGTCACTTTTCAAGGTTTTTGGTCTATAAAAGTGTCAATTATTATTCGATTTTTATAATTTTTTTTACCATTTGTTGCCTTATGCAATTTATGACTTCTATGAACCAAGTTAACATTTTCAATATCACCGGAAGTAATGTAATTTTTGCAAAAAACGTATTTTTAGCCTTCAAAACAAACATTTTTTTGAAGGGATTTATATTTATTATTCGTTTAACTTTATAACGTCTGACTCTAATGGGCATTAAGATTGAATCAATACCATCATATTGATATCAAGAAAAGGCTTCTAGCATGTTCCCTTGTCGAATAATAACCAATTTTCCCAGGGTCACTTTTAAGTTTTTTACCTTCTTAATTTCAGCTTATGGGTTATAGGTTAATTATTTATTGCCCGACATGTATAAAACAAAGTTTGTATTTTGTATGTTGTGAATTTTCGACTTATTTTTCACCTATAAAAATTCCTTTCGGCACCGGAAGTGACGTAATTTTGCCATAATTTACCATTTTGACCGGTCTTTTCGCTAGCAAATATTACTTTTACATATGATAGAGGGTGTCACTGAAGCAAAACAACTAAAGTATAGTTTGGTAGCTCAATGGGTCGGCTATGGTATAATAAACTTCCTGTATGATTCCTGAAAGCCGGTTCAGTGCTGCTTGCAGGTCTAGTTAAAATTGATATTATATATGGAAAAACAAACTTACTTACCTTGATCATTTGGTTTAAGATTAAATTTTGGTAAATTTAAATCAGTACCTACAAAAGAGAACAAGACTAAAATACATACAAGCAATTAGGATTATCCAGTTATCTTACAGTACAAATTAGTCACAAAAAATATATGCTCACATGTTTGGTAATCACTTCATGGACATCAGTTAGTTAAATAAAATTAACAATTACTATAGTGTACTTTTACGAGAAACAACAAGGCTCAAAAAAATCCAGGAAAGTATTCATAGTGCATAGAAACACCCAATCCTTTTAGAAAAATACTGATTTCCCTAGAAAATGCCAATAAGGTGCACACAGGACAAAAATGTAAGGGATCACCTCCAAAGCTGGTCCATTTGATGTCTGCTTGAATGACGTAGAGAGCGCTTGGTTTTGTTCATTGGATGACTAGCAGTTGTAAGAACAGTAAGAGAATTAAACCATATAGCAAACTTTGCCATTAATTCAGAAAAAAAAGTTGGCAGAGAATAATCCAAAAATTTACTTGGGCTTTGATATCTATGGGCAGTCAATAATGACAAATTGTACAAGCTGAAAATAGACACTCCTCTCTAACAAATCATGTGACAAACAGGACTGTCTAAAATATAATTTTACAGCTTGGTCAAAATTAAAATATTTCTTTTTATAAACAAATATATTGATGTGCCATAGGCCTTTCTAATGATACCATGTCATGTATGTTGCAGAGTACATGCGATATAATCTCTTGCACACAAGTTTATGGGCCAGTATTTTCATCTTAACTATCAAGAGTTTTACTGTTTGGGTTCACAGATTTTGTGACATAGCTAAATCATTCCATCTGTTTCGACAAAGGTCTACTCACAGTTGACTTTATTATAAGGTTCAATACAAGATTACATGTATACCTGTATTAAGACTTTCTATTTTCAGTGGAAAACCTGCCTGAACAGCAGCTATTAACTTTAATGCAATGTAAAACTGACTCCTTCCAAAGTGTCCTAAACGTTTGGCTCCACACAGTTCAGATATCTGAAAAAGAAATAACTGTTTAAAGAATTTTTTTAATTTTGTTATCAAATCCTTAATCAATAATTATCAAACACTGGCATGTAACTTCACATACATTATGTAAGAGCTAAATCTGCTTATTGCATGTCTGTCTTTGGTCTGAAATTTTATATAAATCATTAATTAGACATTTATTTACAAGGCAAGCCCATAATCAACTCTCAAAGACTGATAATTTTACTCAGAATAAGGTAATTTGTCTGAAATTCATAGCAAGAACGGCCAGCTCTTTATCTAAATCTTACATACTGAATGTTTAATTGAGAGGACTAAAACTATATATGGTAATCTTATCGTTGATACAGTTTGTGGATTTAACATGTAAATCAAACACATTAAAACATAAAGAAACTGCCTATTTACCCTGTCAATAGTTTCATCTCAAAATTCTGAACAATTCAAAGATAGGAGTTGAAAAAAGTTTACGCGATTATTTATATATTACTCAAGATAACATATATTTCCACTTTTTAAGCAAATATAAAACAGGCATGTACAGATTATTATCCATTATTATACATCGTCAGTTTTGAAAACTCTGTCTTTGAATTGAAAACTTATCTCACAGCTTCAGCAGAAAATTGTATGGGAATAGCTTCTAGGAAAAAATACATCAAGAACCTTTAAAGGGAATTAACCAATAATTTTTATCTACTAATATACAGGTGGAACTGATCCTTTATATAAAAGTGAACCTTGAAGAATTATACAGTTAGAACACTTTGACATCAACACAGATTTGGTCATTCAGCCATCAAGGCTAACAGATAATGGGGTTTAACATCCTAATGTAGCCTCTGATAGATGCTGACACATATTTCCCACATATTCAGACATACAAATCTTTTTTTTTTCAATGCAATTAAACCAATCTTACAGATGTTCACTTTTTCTGAAAGATCTGTCAGTGCCAATAAAATTTCAAACAGGTAAAATCAGTGTGAATACTAAAATAGTTTTTTGGGACTTATGCACATACTTAAAGGAGCTAAATTGCTAATATTTGGCACATAGAAATTTACCCAAATGGGTCGTAACGCATAAAATAATCTTATATGAATGTATATAAACTGATTTACATTCATTTATTTCCGTCTTTACTCTAATTTCAAATCCATTATGAAGTCTCAATAGCATTCTAGCGTCTGGTTATTCCAATCTACACTATTATGTATGCTAGACCATCCCAAACCCCCATGTAGGGCGCGCAATTATGCAATAGTAATTAGGATGCTGGGCTAATGGCATGTACAAAGCGAAAGTGTTACCGGGAATCCCGTCAGAGTGAGAAAACAATGACAGACCGATGAAACAAATTGTGGCCATAAGAGGAAATCGAATAGTATTGTGGCAAGAGCTGTTTCGATCATATGTTCCCGAAGCAACGGCCGCAGTTTTACAACTTCTTTCCGTTGCCAGAATTGTCTGAAATTTCCGTAGTTTTAGGTACGTAATTTCCCTTTACTGCAGACACATGAACAATACCGTTGTCCAATCAGAGGTCGTGATACAAACACATATCCAAATATAAACATAGCGATCTCCACCAAAAAATTAATTGATAGGTTTACAGCCGTTGAAAGGTTTTTTAGTTGAAAAACTCACGGAAAAGCAATCAAAACTGTTTTAGAGACTAGAGAAATATTTATCTGCACGAAAACTGGCAGCGGCAAGTCTCTTTGTTTTGGAAATTTCCAGCAACCTTGACATTGAAGAACCTTGAACTTTACAACTCGATTATCACAGGTAGATATTTAAGTTGGAAAGCGTGAGACTTGGTATTCTCGATGATATTTTCTATCGAGGAATCTGAGAGGTCCAGAGCTGGGTCCTAGACCAATCGAAATTTGTAACGAAAAATGTAGATTGTAGAGTGTTCGGTGAAGGCCTTGATAAGATGTACAGAGTTAAAGCGAGATCAAGCCTTCTATTGAACATGTATAGATAGATAACATGAAAAAGTTCTCAGGCTAGCCCGCGACCCCACGTAAAATGTTCGCGACCCAACGGTCGCTACTTTAAGTTCAACATCTGTGTAGCTATCAGTATAAGAGGCTGCAAAAAGAGTCAAACGATTTGGGAAATCATATCCTTGACCAATAAGCAACTGACTGTGTGCAGACTATAGGCATAACCCAAATAAATCTGTATCTAATTTAATATTCATGTAGGGCTAGACTACAGTTGGAGTTTGAAATAATATATATTGATCAGGTTGTGGGTGTTCAAGAGAATCTGAAATGAAAATAATGTTATCTGTAGCTTTTTTTTTTTGAGGTTGGAATTAGAAGAATGGATCAGGTGAGGTTTTACTGACTATCGTCAGCAAGGTTAGGGTTTGATTTATGTTTTTGGAGCTACATTGTATAATTCAACAAACAGACAAACGTTTCTGAACTTCCGAACCTGGCACCATATTCACATGATAACATCCATCCATCGGGAATTAGGCTTGGTTCTTTAATTTGTACAGTTTGTGAACCAGATCTGGTTCTACATCCATTTCAATTAATAAATTACATTTGACATTTCATTCACATTTCATTCCATTTAAATTTGAGACCAGATAATGATAAAAAATAATGCACTACATATATTATTGTTGTATTAGTTGTCAATATACCTGGATGAGTGCATCTTGCCCAAGACCTGACCCTCGAAATAGTTCAGATGCCTTTAAACCGGTAATCTTTCCTGTGCCATCTGAGTCACACGCCTGAAATAATTCTCCGTAACATTGCAGCTCAGAATCACTAAGTTTTAAGCCTTCCATATTTGTTTCGGTTGAAGATTACTTGAACCTAAAATACCTTGTTTTGAAAATAATCATGTATATAAAGATGTCAACAACTAAATGTCTGGCAGAGTCGCAAATTTATAAATGAAACAAGTTGAATAATAAGTAACCTATCGCACAAGCCTCCATCTTTAATCGATTTCTCGGTCAATGTCAGACACGATGCACCACTTACTATTAATTATGAATATTTTTATATAATAGTTAAATTCAAGGAAAAATAAAAAATATAGTGGTGAAATTGTCTACATAATTATCCAAATCCTACAGACCCTTATTTTAAAATCTGTATTCTTACTTGAAATTTTGAGCCTTCATGAAAACATGCATCATGTTTTGACCTAATTCTTTTTCGAAGGGGTTCTATTTTATCATTATTTATAGATTTGGTTTGGTTTTAAAAAATTCGTATACACTACTATCCCCCCCCCCTCTTTTTTTCTAAAAACAACAAATAAAATCATTATTTTTGCGCTGAATGCTTTTAAACTCGGTCGATCCAGTCGAACACGCAAAATCACACACCCTGGATAACCGGGTCTATACAAGACTGATTTGTAGTTCAGTTGATTCCCCAAAGAAACTTTAAAGTAGGGTTTTGAAGGTCCGGAAAAGCTATATAGCGCCTGATGAGTTAATACTTCTCACACTGATTAGCTGTGAATATTAGCTAGGCCGCTAAAATCACTGATAAGGGTGACATCGATACGACTTAATGAGTCCCAAATATTAAATTTTTTCCTCCGACAAATAAAATTCCAAAATATTTGTTTGGAGTATTTGTAGGTAAAATTAAGAGGGGAGATTTAGCATAATTCATGTCGTGGGACATCTGTTTTAATTCTAGTGGATGAATACACGTATTTAAAAATACAAATATTCAACCGCTAGAATATTTATGTTGCCATAAGATGAGCCAGAATCACATACAAACTGATCCCGCAGTGAATATTCGCTTGGCCGCTACAATCACTGATAAGCATGACATCGACGAGGCTTAATGAGTTCGGCATATTAACTTTTTTACTCCGACAAATTAAATTCTCAAACATTTTTTTTGAGGTAAAAGAAAAATAAATAAAGACGTTTGAAGTATTTGTAGTTAAAAAATATTTCCTATTTGGTGTAAATGGGTATTAAAATGAGTAAAATGCATCATTTTGCCCGAAGCAGTTAGGTGTTAAGTAAACATTGCACGAGCCGTTGAGCCAATGACTGACGCCGCGTGCAGTCAACGCACGTGTTGTAGACAGTCATCTGTTACAGAGATAATTCGTAAGTAATTCTCTGTGAAACAGATTGGATCACATATAGAGATATTTGTTAATTCGTATGTGTCGTTCATATTCTGGAGCCTAGTCATTCGGTGGTACGATAAACATATTGGGGTGGACTTGAAAGAACCCTTCATGGTAGAGAATTATAAAGCCACAGTGCCGCTGGAAAACTTCTCCTCGCGGCACACTGTATTGCGCATAAGCGTCTTTATTATCCCGGTTGGCACAGAAAAGTAGGATGTAAAACCCCATTTATTTTTATATTCTTGTTTGGTTTACAGGTAGATGGAATAACAACCCCAATGCCTGCCTTCCGGCGGTTAATTTCCGATGTAGAAGCTAATGCTTGAGGTGGAACTGGTGTGCGTGTTGTCGCCTTCTTACTGACATCAATAAATACAAAAATATGATTAAGTCCAAAGTCGCCAAGACGGTATACAAGCCAAAATGCAAGTCGCTAATAGCGACCTCGACCTCGTTATTTCTTAATTTCCTATTTTCGATTTGCATTTTGTCTTGTATACCGTGCTGTCGCTTTCTTACTGACATCAATAAATACAAAAATATGACTAAGCCGAAAGTCGCCAAGACGGTATACAAGCCAAAATGCAAGTCGAAAATAAGAAATTAGGAAATAACGAGGGGCGCTATTAGCGACCTCGTTTTTTTCTTAATTTCCTATTTTCGACGTGCATTTTGCTTGTATACCGTGCTGTCGCCTTACATTTTGACGTAACTTCGTGTTTTGAAGGGGCGAAAAGTAGAAATTATGAATGGTAGTTATAGGCTTCCATATTTTTTTGAGGTAAAAGAAAAATAAATAAAGACGTTTGAAGTATTTGTAGTTAAAAAATATTTCCTATTTAGTGTAAATGGGTATTATAAAATGAGTAAAATGCATCATTTTGCCCGAAGCAGTTAGGTGTTATGTAAACATTGCACGAGCCGTTGAGCCAATGACTGACACCACGTGCAGTCAACGCACGTGTTGTGGACAGTCATCTGTTACAGAGATAATTCGTAAGTAATTCTCTGTGAAACAGATTCTCAAGTTCTAGTAAAATATCATTTCAAATCCTGTTAAAGCTGTTTCTGTTCTGTGAAATGATTCATATAGGCCCTAAACAGTTATCGTCTAGATGAGCCATAATCCGAGAAGGAACACATTTCTCCAATATTTTAGAAAAAAGATTATATAGACTAAAACGATCATGATAAGATGCATGGTTTCTGTAAATATTTCTAGATGAGCCATAATCCGAGAAGGAACACATTTCTCCAATATTTTAGAAAAAAGATTATAGACTAAAACGATCATGATAGGATGCATGGTTTCTGTATAATATTTCTAACATTACAACTATCAACTGACAAATAAATAGTTTTAAAAAAATGTTAGGCCTAAGAACACTTCCTTTATAAACAAACACGCACACTTTCACCTCATTCGAAAAATTATTATCAAGAGACTTTAATGAACATTAAAGCTTCTGATATGATTAATCTATTATAGTCGCTTTAATCTTGCGGAAACTTTTGGTCTAATAATCTGCCCTCCGCGCTTAGTGACGTGATTATCCAGACAAGAGTGACTCGACCGGAGAAACAAAATTTGGTGCGAGACTATAATTTTATTTGGCGCGAGATATCCCATGTTGTGTTTCATTGTATAAAGAGTCGGTTATCAGCCGTTTTAATATTTTGTGTATTATACATTCATGATGACGGAGAAAGAAGAAGGAGGTAATATTCAAAAGCGAGTTTATGTCGTAGTGAACAAAAAAGTTATTTCGTAGCCTTGGCATATATCTAATTCAGTAATGAGTAAGGATCAATAAATTCCGGCTTCCGCCCCACTCACTCGATGAACGAAGAGTGAAGACCAAGAAACAGGAAGGATCTCAAGTCATTTTAAAGGGACAATCCGACTTTTGTTTTGCAACTTGTTTTTTGACACTTGATTTCAAATCAGATTCATAAACGGACAGGACGATTTAACCAATAATATGAAACAGGCCTTGCCTGAGTAGAGCGAAGCTGGTGTGATTGTTGTCAAATATAAAACCTTCATAATAAAGTTTCCCCAGTTGAAAAAAAAACAAAAAAGTGTGAGAATTTTCATTGACGTCAAAAATATGTGACGTCATTCATTCGACGCGTCATAGAAATATTTCTTAGAGACGCGAAATCTCGCTTGGGAGAGATTTGGTAAGTTGACATGCGCTGACATGCACATTGTCAGACATGCGCATTGCCAATTTTGCCCAGTGTATCCGGTTCCGGTCTGAATTTTTTTTTAATCAACAGTCTGTGGGTGACATTTTGCTTACGCTCCTGTGTTACCAGAAAAGAGCTTTGCTCAAACACTGCACTTCGCGCGATACTTTAGAGCTTCGCTCTATATTACCAATCAATTATTATATCAATTTGATCACATCAAAAAATCCTGTGGACACTCTAGAGGCCAAAGTTAATATCTGATTGACTTTAAATTTATACACAGTGTTTACAGTCATGAGACAAAGAGGTATATTCATTTTCAGCAATTTCCAATAATTACTGCCAGAGTTATGGCCCTTGACCACGTTAAAAAATCCTGTGGACGCTCTCGAGGCCAAAGTTAATATCCGATTGACTTTAAATTTACACACAATGTTTAAGGTCATGAGACGAAGAAGCCTATTAATTTTCAGCGATTTCAAATAATTACTTCCAGAGTTATCTCCCTTGACCACTTCAAAAATCCTTGTGACACTATAGAGGCCAAACTTATCATCCGATTGACTTCAGATTGATACACAGAGTTTAAGGTGTTGAAATGAATAAGTATTTTGATTTTCAATGAATTTTGATAACTGAACAGCAAAATCCATGATATTAAATGTTTCGTATACTAATTGTTAGCGTGGGGCAAAACTTTATAAAAAGCAAACAAATGTAATGATTTTCTGATACAGTAGAATCCGTATGAGCAGCCACTCCTATTCAGCGACATCTCCTTGTAAGCGGTCACAATAAATTCCCCCCGTAAAAATTCTATTGTTTCATCTCTTTATTCAACGGTCACTCCTCTAACGCGGCCAGCGGTCACTATTTTGCTAATAAATTTAACAAAACATCGCCCATTCAACGGCCATTGTTGAATGATACCATCTTGTCGTTCTTCGTAACACCCCCGCTAATCCCGTGAGTAGTAATCAATTAACTGGACTCCCACTGATCAGGTAAAAAGAAATGTGAAAATAACAATTAACCCGGGATTATCTGTTAATTAATCTTTTGTTTTATTAAACGACTAACCTGATCATTGTTTTCACACCTAACGGAACATTATTTGATACTCATTGAATAAACTGAAAGTACCGACTAAAAGCCGCTATGTTGTTAAATAGACGTTTTTAGCGCCACCTATAATATTACAGAGTTACACCCCCTGTAAATCGGTAGCAAAATCAGCGATGTTTTTTGGTTCATGTGCTTATTTGATAAAATAAAATTAATTCGATTTTCTTCACAAAAATGGATAAATATTATCGAATGCATCACAATGATAGACAGTAGTATTTAAGGTTGGTACAAAATGACAAGTTTACAAAAGTTATGTCCGAGATTCAGCGACGGACAAATTTACCGATGCAAGTGAAGTATTGGTGTTTGCTTTCAATGCATTCAAGCGTAATATTAATTGATGTCAGCACAAAAAAACCTGAGATTTTACAAAAATGGATAAATATTATCGAATGCATCACAATTATAAATAGTAGTATTGAAGGTTGGGACAAAATGACAAGTTTACGGAAGTCATGTCCGAGATTCAGCGACGGCCAAATTTACCGATGCAAGTGCACCCAAGCGTAATACTAATTGATATCAGCACAAAAAAACCCCACGAAATTCTATTAAGAGGCCACTCCCGTTAAGCGGCCAATTGTAAAAATTCCCATGGGTGACTGCTTAATGCAGATTCTACTGTAATTACATAATAAGTTGTTACTCTTAATCAGATTTTAGTGTATTACAAATGTTTCATTAGTGAAAAAAGTAAAAATATGCGACAACCCTTGTTGACTGCCCGGACGATTTAGCTGCTGTGGGCGTATGTTTCGTTGCCTGGCAACCTATCTTTGTGAAATAATGAGCTAATATGATAAAAAAAAAATTAAGACAAAAGTTGCCTACATTGAATAAAAATACATTACATTAGTTTGTGGGAAATTATTTATTGAAAGGATCCTTTGCAAAATTTTTAATTGACCTAATAGGCCTTATTCACATTGCATTCATGTTACTGTAATGAATTGACTTGTGAGGCCTGCCCACAGCAATTAATTCATAATGATGGATAAATTATATTCAAAATGTATGGTAAATGAGATGGCCAATATCTTATCCTTGCCATCATCGCTTTTTGTCACAGCCCGATATACATATAGGTCCAGAAAAGTTGGAAGTTGAACCCCATTTCAATCGATCAATCTCTTTGTAATAGTTTGTGTGCCATGTTGGCTCAGGGTGTAAGGTGCTCACTTGCTAATCAGATTTGGCATAAACGCTGCTGTCCGGGCAAAATTTCCCCCATCATCATATTCATCCTCCAATCCTACCAATCATCATACTACCTGTACATGGATATACGATAAGTTGTGTGATGATTTGTGCATGGCAAAGTATGTGACAGGTACCTTATGTTCACACTACATACCAAAACAACATTTGAACATTACAAATAACAGAAAACTGACACACCAGTACAATTATTTCAATAAAAATGTGTTAATTTGTGATTTGGGGATCTGGTTGGTACAAACATTTTTAGGACTAAGTTGTGTAGACCACTTTGACTAAATCCAAATTGACTTTTGTGTGTCTTTGTTTTCAGCAGTTATATCTGAAGGTTATGATGATGCAGTGGAGGAAAGAGTTATTAATGAAGAATATAAAATATGGAAGAAAAATACACCTTTTCTGTATGATTTGGTTATGACCCATGCATTAGAATGGCCTAGTTTAACAGCCCAGTGGTTACCAGATGTTTCAAGGTTTGATTTATTATATTATATTTAATCAAGTAACTTATTAAAAAAAAAAACCCATTAAGGAACCGTTCCTCTAGGTTGGTAAACAGCATGTTTGATTTGACTGTACAGCTAGTTACATATCTGGCATCATGTTCAAATTAGAATTTAATCAAGATTTGAGACAAGTCTGTCAAACTGCCTCTAACCGTGTTAGAACATTAAATTACGATTTGTTTCACTAACCAGAAGATGTGGTGTTTGATGTCGGGTTGGTGGTGAAAGGTCCTCATTGTTTTTCAAGCATGGTCTGTTGTGCTGGGACAGAGTGTGGCAAGGAACAGTGTCTTGTCGTACTGGTTTTGTTTAAATGAACCTGTGACAGTTGGGATTCAAAATAAGGGGCCATAGCACCACTGTCCTGGCAAAATTCCCCCAAAGCACACATACTGTATACCTGTCTTCATTAGCCCTTTTGATAGTAAAAGTAGAGCAGTAAACTCCATTTTATTTCCAAGAAATAGTTAGCTATTTTCGCCATATTATTTTCATTTGTATGCTAATTATTCTTTCAGACCTAGTGACAAAGACTACTCTCTGCACCGACTTATATTAGGCACACACACGTAAGTTACATTTCATTATTCGCTTTATTTATGATGGCTTTATACCAATATAAATAGAGGAAATTTGTCGTTCTTAAGTGAATAACATATTTTATTTCATCGAGAAGCAAGAAAACTTATATTTTCACGATTGCGTAGCATGAGTGAAGATATAAACGTTTTCTTGCTTAGAGATGAAATAAAATGTGTTATTCACGACAAAACGACAAATGTTCTATTTATTTTATGATTTTACAATCATTTTAGGTAAAACATCTAGCCAGTGGAATAACACTTTTATTTCACTGATAAAACGCGGTGTTCCACTACTGATCATAAAATAAATAGGATTATTATCAAAAGTGGGATCTGGCATGTAGATCGTATGGTCTGTTATAAAGGGTAGTATGGTCTGTCTAATCTCAGGGTGTGTGTTTGGATACTCTGAATATACACATTTGGCCCATTTAATGTTCACACTAATATTCAAATATTTTTTTCAAGGTTATTAGAAAATAATCATTCAACTCAAATAAAAGATTTTCCATCGATAGATTTTTGGCTTATAGAAACCTGAAAATGTACTAAAACTTTCTAAACATTGAATATTTTAATTGAATGGAATAGTTGAGTAGCATTTCATTAACCAATTAGAATATTTGAATAGTCAAATCGTTTGATGTGTCCTCTGGACCCCTGCGCACAAGGGAACTATCAAAATACTAATATGCCATGTTAGTCACAAAATATCCAGGTTAGCGTCAAGTTAATATTCTATCTCTTGTGCATATATATATCAACCTCGATGGAGTGTTTGTCAGTATCACACTTACAACCTACAGTTACCCATAGACCAATGATTGTTTGCCTTTGATTGAAATATACCAGCAAATAATCCTTGGTATGTCCAACCCTTCTGGTAACACATGATTTTCATTTACACTTGTATCAATTACTATAAATTTTCAAATTTACAGATCAGATGAACAAAACCATCTCCTGATAGCCAGTGTCCAGTTACCCAATGATAATGTTCAGTTTGATGCATCACATTATGACAGTGAAAAAGGAGGTAATGGTTATTTTAAATCTTGAGACAGACCTGTTGGTTAATGTTGTTATCATTAGTGAATGTTAACAATGGAGAAGTGGATGATGTGATTATTGGACATGTTGCTTAAATACATTGATGCAGAGTGTTTACTATAATATCTCTATATAATCAGAGTATAGTTTCCACCATTTATATGTACATTAAGTTTGTATAGTCATTTTCCTATTAACATGTGAAGAGTACAGGGGAAGAACAACCTAAGTCACATTTTTGCCTTTTCGCATAAAAGGCAAAACAAACTTATGGACGAGAATGCTTGACGCGAACAGAACGAGTGGGTTTAATTACAACTTCAAAACTATGCTTAATACGAATCATTATACCAGTACAACAACTGACTTCAACTTTTCAGCCAAATTAAGGTCAAATAAAGGATAAGTATTTGTCCGGGAGGAGGGGGCATTTCAGAAGGGCCTTGATTCGATATGACTCCGATCGTTTTTACCAGAAATTGATTGTTCCACCGAAAGCTTATACAATTTACTACCAGATGGCGCCATTAACTGGGATTCATCGAAAAAGTGACTTAGATCGTTTTTCCCTTGTACTCTTCATGTGTTAGGCCAAAAAAAAAAAGAGTTCTGTTTCCTGTAACGGATGGAAAATAGGGTAGGGTCGGTAGGTAGGGGTTTTTTTTTTTTTTTTTTTCTTTTTTATAATATTAAACCATTGAATAACCCGAGCGGTATTCAATGGTCATTGAGTTCTATCTATCCTACCACCGGGGGTTCAGGTCAAAGTTTCAAATGACAGAAACAATTTTTTTAAAAATATTTTTTGAAAACATACATAAAAGTCTACTCAATTTTTTTATTTCATCAAAATATTCCAATTAGATCCAAATTCATGGAATTTTAAAATCTGAGATCGACGTCAAAAATGTAATCAAAACTAAAACTGTCCGTATGCCGTATGTCGTATAATATTCTGTGCGAAAATCTTCAATTTTATGTTGGGTTGAGTCGGCGCCGTGAACATAAAGTACGAATAGATTTGTGGTATTCATGGATAATTGTTTAAAATGTATCAGAGACTCGATTACGATTTAAATATTATCTTTGGTGGCAAAAGAACTTTTAATCGTTCAATGATGATAAAAACAATAGCATAGGGAGGCCATTTTGTTCATGGGAAATAACTCGCGCTGAAAACTTATTTCCGTTGCACGAAATCGGTCCGTAATAAATTTATTTGTCTTCTTTTAAATACCAATTGAACAGATCCTATCCACCTGTTTGAAATATAGGTTCACTTGTTTTTGTCCATTTGCGAGCCGTTAATAATTAGAACAAAATTTGTGAGCTTCATAGCTTTTCGGAATGTGCATTATCTATACGAAACCTGTAGTCTCGTTTTGCACGTCAGTTAGCAATCTTGCGTCAAAAGTATGGCAGATCTTAATAAACGTTCGCTGTACCCGCTTATTGTATTCCGATCGGTAAATGCCGATTCAAAGAACGATGACATTAATATTCATTTATAGCAACAAATAATATATATATTTTCACGAATCCGGTAGGTTTAGAGTATTCTGAACGGTCGCTTGGTGAACAAAATTTTTTTTTATTTCTCTTGACACTAAAAAAAATTTTGAGTCGGCAGGTTTTGTAATGGGTCGGTCGGGTTACCGGAAACATAACATTTTTTTTTTTTGGCCTTATTGTCAATATTTTTGTGAAATGTTGTAAATGAATTTAAAATTGCGTTGAAAAACAAATGGTGGAGTGATTTTTTTGTATGCCCACATGACAAACTATAAAGAATCTATTCTATATAGGCCTATGGTAAATTTATGTTGTGTGTTTTAGAATTTGGAGGTTTTGGATCTGTCAGTGGAAAAATTGAAATAGAAATCAAAATCAATCATGAAGGAGAAGTGAACAGAGCCAGATCAATGCCACAGAATCCATTTATTCTAGCAACAAAAACACCATCATGTGATGTATTATTGTTTGATTACTCAAAACATCCTTCAAAACCAGGTGAGCTTTGGTATAATAACATTTAACATTTGTTTCTAAATAAATTCTTGTCTCTGTGACTGAAATATTAAGTCTACTAAATGTGACGAACTGTCATCCTAACATATAAACTAAATCTATAGTATTGGCTTGTTGATTAATGGAAGATGTATGTAATGTTGATGGCTGACAACTGTCTCATCATATTTGAATTATAGCACCACC
The DNA here is from genome assembly GCA_963678685.1 of Patella ulyssiponensis. Taxonomy (NCBI): domain Eukaryota; kingdom Metazoa; phylum Mollusca; class Gastropoda; family Patellidae; genus Patella; species Patella ulyssiponensis. Next base: position 26,049,298 of record OY783226.1, on the reverse strand, counting down.
ATTTACAAACTTATAATTACTTATAGTACAAACTGAAAAATGTAACCATTTTATTTTATTAGATCCAAGTGGAGAATGTCATCCTGAATTACGTCTTAAAGGTCATCAAAAGGAAGGGTAGGTATATATATTAATAACTTGCAATGATATAGCTGTATTGTAGTTTACTAAAGATATTTGAAGAATGACCAATATGTTTATTTTTTAGGTATGGTTTATCGTGGAACCCAAATTTAAATGGACATTTACTCAGTGCTTCAGATGATCATGTATGTATGACCATAAAACTATGTAATGTTAATAAGACGTGGGATAATAATTATACTATAAGGATACAGTACAAATAGTTATGAACTGTGATTATAAAGTAATAATTCTATTTCGGCCTCGTTAAGTTCTGTCTTGTGTAGTCGTCATGATCATCATGATTAGAATAAATGTGGCAAACAGACCTAGCAATACATTTATTATCCTATGTCCAATGATGTAGAGAGCAAAGCCTTATACGCACATTGTTTTGTTCTAGTAGTTTTGCTGTCTGGTTATTACAAATTTCTTGGTATCCATGTGTATCCATGGAAGTATGGTTGTGAAACCTTGCATACTCATTCCCATATTCCTGAAGCAATGGCCCGAGAAATCTCTCTCTGACCATTGCTGGATTGACTTCTGATTCTTGAACTTTTGCGGGAGTGTGTCTATTCTCCCCGTTCAATGAAAGCTATCACTTAAGTACAGCAACATGACAGTCCTTCGTTTAATCTAAGTCTTCCCTAAAACTTTGGACAGTGATTTAAGGTATTAAAAAAGGTATAAGTATGTTCGTTTCCAAACAGTATTGTTTACATTTCATTCGACTTGATAGCCTCGTTTGTCACACAATTAGTTTTACTGCAGTATTCTCCTATGCACGGGTTAATTGGGCATAATAAAAGCGTGAGCCATGACGTAACGTTATGTAAACATATTTGGTCCAATACAGGCACTCGTTTTAAATGTAAAGCGTTTGTATGGTAGGTAGTGATAGGTTGGTAGTCGGACTACTGACTAATCAAAATTTAACACAACAATATCCACTCAGAGTAGCAGTGTGTAGTGAGATTACCTATAATCAAACGAAACGCTGCGCGGAGTATGACTCATTCCTAAAGATGATCCCTGTTGATTTTCTTCCATGTGACTTACTTTGGCCCCGGTCTTTCCATATCAGTTTAAAGCTGTTGTAATTTCTAGAAAAAACTTGAATTTGAATATGCATAATATATATTGTATTTATTTTATTTTCTAGACGATATGTTTATGGGATATTAATGCTGCACCTAAAGACAATAGAACAGTTGATGCTTTAACGATCTTTACAGGCCATACATCAGTAGTTGAGGTAATCATTATGTAAATCATTCATCCAGCTGCAAGAACTAAATTTAATTAGTCATTCGTCAATGGAAGTAAAATATGACATGTGAAAGCCGCCATTGCTGTGCACAGTCAGTTTAGTGCTGGATGTGTTTATCTGTCTGAATTACGATATTTTACAAGTCTGGTATATGTTGGTCTGTTGCTGATTTTGTGCTATATATTTTTGGGATGTTGGCATGTTTTATTGTGGTTTAAACAGTTTGTTCTGTAGGAATTATTTGTGATAAATACAGCTATACATCACAAATATGTGACTGGTGCCAGCAACATCAGTCACTTCACCAATATTCAGTTCTATTCATTTCCTGAAAGCCATAACTGTAAGTTCTGAAAATGCAAGAAAAATTGATGTTTGGACAACTATCCCTTTTAAAAATCAATTTTGAGGCATTTAGAGTTTGAATGATTAATAATAATTTACACCGCTGTATACAGATGACGGAATGTGACTTCTGACAGATTTTTCTGGCACTATTCACATTAGTGAGATGCAGAAGCAAATTGAATTGCAACAATTTCTGCTTCATAAAAGTTCATAAGGATTAGTGAAACATCAGACCTCAGGCATTCATTCCATTTCTAGTATAATTATTATCAAGTTGACTTTTGCATTAATGATTCTGTATCTTGTTTCTATTTAGGATGTGGCGTGGCATTTGTTACATGAAAGTTTGTTTGGTTCAGTAGCAGATGATCAGAAATTAATGATGTAAGCTAATATACAAATCTCCCACCCCCACCATTTGATGAAAGCAAGGCCCTATTAAGAAAGGCCTTTTTGCCTGCCATTCTGTAACTTTTTGCGGCACAAATAACACGGCTTCTGACACAGCTGGTCAAACTTGGTGTCATTCTAGGGCTAAATAATTTTACAAAAAATCGTTAGAGTGATATTGTAGAAAAAAAAATACAATATATTGTTTACATGACGATAATGAATAAAATGACGTGAAATCTGTAAATAACTTTATTCTGATTAACATGGCCTTTATTATAATCAAAATATATCCATAACCAACTTGAACAATTACGTTTTCTAACAATTTGTGGAGTTCAGGCTCCTCCCTAAAGGAGATTTGGTTGGATGGCCGAATGGTTGCTATTGAGTCAACATGGCAAGGAGTAGGGTCGCCTGTCCAATCGTGTGGGTTTTCTCCAGGTACTCCAGTTTCCTCCCACTGCTAAGTATCCTTACACGCAAACGAATTATTAAAATAAAAGTAAACCATGTTAGTCCCGAAATGACCTAGTTTGTTAGATCTATACACTGTTTAATATGTTGATTTTTAAGAGTATTTTATATTTGTATATTTAGATGGGATACAAGATCTAATAATACAAGTAAACCAAGTCATACAGTCGATGCTCATACAGCAGAAGTAAACTGTTTATCATTTAATCCTTATAGTGAGTTTATACTGGCTACTGGTTCTGCCGACAAGGTAATCAATCATTCTGTTGTCTTATAATACTTACATAAATATACCAAAAATAAAACAGATTAACATTCATATAGATTCTACTAAATACTGACACAATAGAAGTTAACATTATTTACACTGTAGAATTATTATGAATTTATTAATGAAGAAATATGTTGCGTTTTGTTTTTAAATTGAATAAAGAATGTATTGTTCTATTAGTTTATGTTTTTTTGGTTTTTTAGACAGTGGCTCTATGGGATTTGAGAAATTTAAAGTTAAAACTGCACTCATTTGAATCTCATAAAGATGAAATATTTCAGGTAAACATTGTTTTATCAGTTTTAAAGTAGCAAAGTCTCTAATTCAATATAACTCAAAGTCTTACACGTTGAAAACACAAATTATTTGTCATTTCAAATCAACATTGATGTTGTGATCTTACCAGGAAAAAGTAGGCATTCTGATATCCAATATTGGAAACGAATTGTTTATCTTAGTGCGTTTCAGTGTCATTTGTAACAAGTGACCAGAAAGAACGAGGCTAGACATATTCCACAATTCATGTCAAATGAATGTTATCTGAAGAGCATGCAGTAGAAAATGCCATTCGGTTGAGACTTATGCCCAGAGATCGCAGTGGATCAATTTTGGATTGCATAAAATTATGCAGACACTCCAAAATTTTGCGTTTTTACCTTCTACATCAAAAGAAACAGTTAAAGTCGTTTTGTGAACAATCCTATTTTAAGCGTCCTTATTTCATTGATAGGCCTGCTGTATTTAGTTTAATGACGGCACAGTCATTTAAATCTTTCACTTCGACAGGAAGTAAAAAGAAAACTTTCGCTATGAAACCCTACAACTGTTGTCTCTACCAAATGTAACTTGATTTTTTGTAAAGCCTAACCTATTGACTAATATTTTAATATTTGAATTATATTATCTAGGTACAATGGTCTCCCCATAATGAAACTATTTTAGCATCTAGTGGTACTGATAGAAGATTACATGTATGGGATCTTAGGTTAGTACAATATCTATAAACTACTTATTTTATTGTAACCTTCGACCATAGTTGTCCCTTGTCATTGTTAAAAGTAGATATTTGAAATTATAATGTTGAAGATATACATGTATGATGAACATTGGTAACATCTTTTATATTATAATATTGTTGAAAATTATGATAATCGTCAATAACATCTTTTATATTATAGTAAAATTGGTGAAGAACAATCAGCTGAAGATGCAGAAGATGGTCCTCCAGAACTATTGGTAAACATATACTGTTTAAAAAATATGTCGACCCCCCGACATAATCTTTTTGATCAAACATTTAAGATACTTCAGACCATAGGCAATTGTATGTCTACACAAGAATTTTCCCATCACTTTTAAGGATATACTCTTTAATTACGCTTTATTCACATGTTAGATATATTGTCAAATTCTTTAAGATTTCTAGCAACATTGTCAGTCATTTACATAAAAATGTGCAAAATGTTGTGATAATTAGGCTATGATAAAATGCTTGTAAAAAAAACAATATTTTAATTTCTGTAATCATACTTTAATTAGTGCTGATATTTTATTTTCTACAGTTTATCCATGGTGGACATACTGCTAAAATATCTGATTTCTCCTGGAATCCAAATGAACCATGGGTAATATGTTCTGTATCAGAAGATAATATCATGCAAGTGTGGCAGATGGTAAGTTTTGATGAAGTAAATTCTTTTTATATTGTCTGCCATATTAAACAATCCAGTGTAATATATTCATGTTTAATTAGACAAGTATTATATAATGTTGAGAATAGTCAATAAGTGAGTGCTGCCTCACAAAACTGGAGGTGCAGGATTCAATCCTATTGTTGGCCGAGAAGGTTCCTATGTGGTTTTCCGGTGAGAGCGGTGCAGGACAGAGCTTGGCCGGCAAGGAATAGTGACTAGTCATTTGGATGGAATGAAAAACCAAATTACTGTGTACCTTTTCGCGTGCATGTAAAAAATGTTGAAAGTCAGAATTAAAAATAAGAGTAGGACGTATTGACGTTATCTACGTAAGAATTTCCCTCATGGCACAATTCTTCGCATAATATGCTTGTCTTCATCAGCCCCAACGCAACAGAAAAGTAGGACATCAAACCAAATTTCATTTCATCTCATGTATAAGCAATAAAGAAAATTTAATTGTAAAAAATATTTTTTTCCTCTTACAGGCTGAAAATATATATAACGATGAAGAACCAGATACACAAGCTTGTGAACTTGAGGCTTCAGCATCTTAAATAATGTGCTATAATTCATCATCATCATCTTCATCATCATTTTATCTTATTAAATCGTATTTAAGCTTATTTGTTAAATACTGAGAGTTCTGAGAAAGACTTTGTTTCCTGGAAAACATCTAAATTGTACGTTGGACATTTGTGTTTCATTAACATCTGAAGCACCAGAATCTTTGTTAGTAATTCTGGCAAGTAATCGACCGCTAATAGAAAAGTCTGTACAAGAACTTTTAAACTGAAAAAATTATATTGTTTTTCAAGACTTACTGGCTGTTTTCTTTGTGTATATCCTTTTTATTATCTACTATCTATCTTAAATTGTATCTACAATCTATATAATACTTGCTTTATTCGTGCTTAGCTCTACCATTTGTTTAAAATAAATATTTCTTGTGTCATTGTGAGACTCCCTCTTTATGTCTATTTGTACTGTCCCGTGACAACTGTAGGGTACTACTAACAACACAGGAAGGTGTTTATAACCAAATCAGACAAACCATATACAAGTTAATATAGCAAACAGTAAGAATTTATTCATACTAGCGTTGAGTAATTAAATGTATGGGGCTCTATAAGAAAATTGTTTGTCCCTTGTGGGGGTGGATTGCGTAATGGTCAGCTGTGTGCGCTCTATCATAAGGTCTTTCATTGATTCAACTAAATTGTACATGACAAGGAGTTCGCCTGCGCTACCTTGTTTTTTCCTTGTCCTCTGGTTTACTCCAACTGATAAAGATCCCTATGTGCACAGGCCTATAAATAACAGTTTTACAAGTACCTGACAAAATGTCAGGCACTAATGAAATAGTACCTGACATTTTCAACTTAGTGCCAGACATGCATTAATAATATCATTAAAAAAGATAAATCAGTGTCAGACAAAATGACAGGCACCAGAGGCTTTGTGCCTGACAATGTCTGAATCTGTGTCTGACATTGTCAATGACAGGTGCCTTATTTCCAGGCTTGTATGTGCAAGTGAATTACTGAAATAAAATGTAACCATAAGTTAGTCCTGAAATGACCTAGTTTGTGTGGAGGTTTAACCCAATTTCTTTCTTTCTCTCTTTATCAAAGTCTTAATAATGCATGGTTAAGGCCAGGTATTTGATTCAAATTTGGAAGGATATGAAGCCGATTTTCAGGTCAAGTTCACTTTTTTATGCGATTCCATTATTTACTTCATTACCTTCAAATCAATAAAAAATTATGTTTTTCCCGTAATTATGTGAAATATTATAATTTGCTATTTAAAGCATTGCAAAAGACTAAATTTATGTTTAAAGAAATAACAGAAAATAGCCAGATTTATCTATGCCTGATACTTTCTTAATGCAAATTTAATATCTATGGATGATACTTTCTTTATGCAAGAATATAACACGAAAGACTTATAAAGAGAAGAAACTTGAGATTTCAAAATAGGCAGCTCTCCTTATTCTAGTCGCATGATTATCCTTAATTTGCATGATTAATGCAAGTGAACGATGATTTCCAAATATGTCCTCTCCGAACGTTTACTTATAGCTCTTGGAATGTCTACAGATGCATAGAAATGGCGGATAATTGTCTTGGGGGGACCCTTCCCCCCCTCAACCCCCTCGCAGCGGCGTGCCCCGTCTCCACAGTAAGTGCCCTCATTTTGCGGCGCCCCCCCCCCCCCTTTTCAAAATTCCTAGATCCGCCCCTTGTTTTACATAAACTAAAACAAGCCACACAGACAGCTAAACTAAACATCAATATTCAATCCCAGTTGAAATCAATGTAACATTTTAATGTATTATTCATTGGTCACAGGCAGCTGCCCCCCTAACTTTCGGGCAAGCTGACTTTTCGGGCAGACAGGTAAAGTGATAAAAAAAATTATTTCATCTACTTCGCAAAATAAAGTGCCCGAAATCTAATAAAACACTTATTTTACGGACTGGAATAGCAGTAAGACGCGTTTGCGGCCGTCAAATATTTCAAAATTTTCTTGGGAGATCTATACAATGTTAGCTCCGCTGTCTGTAATCCTGAAATTTTTTCGGGCATTTCTAGTTTTGCTTCCCTGACTGTCCTTGAGCCCTAATAAATCACTAATTTTACATTTCTTTTAATTGAGTACCACGAATTTGTACTGAGTTGACTATGGATTAAAACATTTTGTCTGGAGCCACTCTGCTTGGTGCGACATTTTTCGGACATCGATTAGTATTTGTGAATGCAGCTGATTGGATGGTTGGAATTCGGACTGGGATTTCGGTTACAAAACCATTGGATACTTTTGGAGTTTCTTACACGTTCTAGAATAGCAGAAAACGCATTTGCGGTGCTTAAATTTCCATTTTTATACGCCCACATTTTCATGTGGACGTATTATGTCGTCGCCCCTGTCCGTCCGTCCGTCCGTCCGGACGTCCGGACGTCCGTCCGTCCACAATTTGTTTGTGGACTCTCTACAGGTCACAATTCTTATCTGATTTTGACGAAACTTGAAATATAGGTTTATCCCCATAAGATCTCGGTTCCTTTCGATATTGGCATGTATCGGATCGGAACTTCATGGATTATGGCCCCTGATTGTACGAAATATCATGTTTTTAGCTTGTGGACCCTATAGAGGTCACAATTTTGAACCGATTGTGATGAATCTTGACATGCATGTTTATAACCCCAAAATCTTGGTTCCTTTCGATATTTGCGGCCATCGGATCGCAACTTCCTGAATTATGGCCCCTGATTGTCCGAAAAATCGCCCTTTTTAGCTTGTGGTCCCTCTGGAGGTCAAAATTATTATCCGATTTAAAAAACCGTTCGATTATATCACCGTTACATGGTAATGAAGGTTGAGTTCAAATTTCGTGAAAATCGGACCAAAATTACCATACAAAATGGCCGCCGTTTGTACGCGAATAGTGTGAAAATATGTTATATCAAGGTTGTGGACCCTATAGAGGTCACAATTTTGAACCGATTTTGATGAAACTTGACATGTATGTTTATAACCCAAAGATCTTGGTTCCTTTCGATATTTGCACCCATCGGATCGTAACTTCCTGAATTATGGCCCCTCATTGTCCGAAAAATTGCCCTTTTTAGCTTGTGGTCCCTCTGGAGGTCAAAATTATTATCCGATTTAAAAAACCGTTTGATTATATCACCGTTACATGGTAATGAAGGCTCTGTTCGAATTTCGTGAAAATCAAACCAAAATTGACGGACAAAATGGCCGCCGTTTGTACGCGAATAGTGAGAAAATATGTTATATCAAGGTTGTGGACCCTATAGAGGTCACAATTTTGAACCGATTTTGATGAAACTTGACATGCATGTTTATAACCCGAAGATCTTGGTTCCTTTCGATATTTGCGCTCATTGATTCGTAACTTCCTGAATTATGGCCCCTGATTGTACGAAAAATCACACTTTTTAGCTTGTGGTCCCACTGGAGGTCAAAATTATTATCCGATTTAAAAAAACGTTTGATTGTATCACCGTTACATGGTAATAAAGATTGAGGTAAAATTTTGTGAAAATCGGACCAAAATTGACAGACAAAATGGCCGCCGTTTGTACGCAATTAGTGTGAAAATACGTTATATAAAGGTTGTGGACCCTATACAGGTCACAATTTTGAACCGATTTAGATGAAACTTGACACGCATGTTTATAACCCATAGATCTTGGTTCCTTTCGATATTTGTGCATATCGGATTGTAACTTCCTGAATTATGGCCCCTGATTGTACGAAAAATGACCTTTTTTTTAGCTTTTGGCCCTTCTGGGGTCAGAATTATTATCCCATTTACCCACTTAGCAACATGATCCCCAGTCGAATTTGAAGCCTACTGAAATGAACCTTTATAACCCAAAGATCTTAATTCATTTCGATATTTGCACATAGGAAAAATCACTTTCGGTATTGCTTGTTCTCTATCCATCTCTCGAAAATGTGGGCGTATCCTGCCTGGCAGTGCCAGCCTATCTTTTATTTCCCGGGAGGGTGAGGCCCCTATACCCCGCGACGATTGATTGATTGTTTGGAATTCGGGTCAGCAGGTAGGCTGTATTGGACCAAATTGAAGTTGCTGTATTCACAGGCTGGAATAGCAGGAAGACGCGTTTGCGGCAGTTAAATTTATTAAAATTTTCCTGTCTTCGTGCACTGTAAACGATTGATCGAAATTCGAGTCAGCCACTTTAATTAAGCTATATTAGACTCCTTTGAAGTTGCTTTGTTCCACGGTTGAAATAGCAGGAAAACGTGTTTGCAGCCGTCGAATATTCCAAAATTTTCTTGAGGGGGAGGGGTCGTCTGTAAACCCGAAATATTTTCGGGCAATTTGGGTTCTGCCCCCCTAACTGTCGTCGAGCCCGTACGCCTATGTCATTGGTGATCAAAAATCCGATGGCAAATGCGAATTTTCCCACGTTAAAATTCAAAAACGGCGACAACATTGAAATAATAACTTTAAAGTACAGGTACGTTCTTTCCTGTATCGGAGCTTGTACTACAACCCGGATATTCATCTGTCCGAGAAAAATATATCATCTTCACATGAATTTTCACAGATATCGTCCATAGATACGGAAACAGAAGAATCTGAAGTACATGTAACTGTAGGCGTAGGGCTTGCCGCGCTGTACGTCTCATTCTTGCTCTTCTTGAAAATATCGTATATCTTCCAGCCTAATGGATTTTGTTTTACATTCTGGGACGTCTCCACGACCCAATAATTTAAAGAATATTTTCTTTAGAAATTTATAAGTGTTCATACAGAGTCGGGCCCGTAGGCTGGAACTAAGGTGGGCGGATTCGTTTGAGAAACAAAAGGACCGACAGGGCGGATCCAGGGGAGGGGGGGGGGGGGTCAAACCCCACCCTGCTCAGCCAAATAAACAAAAAATGAATGCCCTTGCATCAATGAAATTAAATCACAATATGATCCTACATCATTATAAAATGATTTTCCTCTTTTAAAAGCTCAATTTGTATGTATGCCTATGTTATTTAGAGACGATGACAGTTTTCCTTAACAGGAACCTTGCAAACCCCCTCCTGCAAAAATTCCTGGATCCGCCCCTGACCAACAATATAACCGAACGCCGCTGGGGTGAGCTGCTAGAAGGGGGTGGGGGGAGGCTTTTACAATTTTTATACGCCCACATAGAAATGTGGACGTATATTGCCGTCGCCCCCGTCCGTCCGTCCGTCGGTCCGTCCGTCCGTCCGTCCATCGTCCACAATATCTTGTGAACGCACTAGAGGCCAGGGTTAATATCCGATTGACTTTAAATTTATACACAGTGTTTAAGGTCATGAGACGAAGAAGCCTATTGATTTTCAGCAATATCCGATAATTACTGCCAGAGTTATGACCCTTGATCACTTTGAAAAATCTTGTGAACACTCTAGAGGCTAAAGTTAATATCCGATTGACCTTAAATTTATACACAGTGTTTAAGGTCATGAGACGAAGAAGCCTATTGATTTTCAGCAATATCCGATAATTACTGCCAGAGTTATGACCCTTGATCACTTTGAAAAATCTTGTGAACGTTCTAGAGGCTAAAGTTAATATCCGATTGACCTTAAATTTATACACAGTGTTTAAGGTCATGAGACGAAGAAGCCTATTAATTTTCAGCGATATCCGATAATTACTGCCAGAGTTATGACCCTTGATCACTTTGAAAAATCTTGTGAACGCTCTAGAGGCTAAAGTTAATATTGGATTGACTTTAAATTTATACACAGTGTTCAAGGTCATAATACGAAGAAGCCTATTGATTTTCAGCAATATCCGATATTTACTGCCAGAGTTATGACTCTTGATCACTTTGAAAAATCTTGTGAATGGTCGAGAGGCTAAAGTTAATATCCGATTGACTTTAAATTTATACACAGTGTTTAAGGTCATAAGACAAAGAAGCCTATTGATTTTCACGGATTTCCGATAATTAGTGCCAGAGTTATGGCCCTTGATCACTTCAAAAAATCTTGTGGATGCTCTAGAGGACAATGATGATGTCCGATTGACTTCAAATTTATACACAGTGTTTACGGTCATGAGACGAAGAAGCCTATTGATTTTCAGCGATTTCTGATAATTAGTGCCAGAGTTGTGTCCCTTGATCACTTCAAAAATTCTTGGTGATGCTCTAGAGGCCAAAGTTAATATCTGATTGACTTTAAATTTATACACAGTGTATAAGGTCATGAGACGAAGATGCCTATTGATTTTCAGCAATCTCTGATAATTATTGCCAGAGTTATGGCCCTTGATCACATCAAAAAATCCTGTGGACACTCTAGAGGCCAAAGTTAATATCTGATTGACTTTGAATTTACACACACTGTTTAAGGTCATGAGACAAAGAAGCCTACTGATTTTCAGCAATTTCAAATAATTACTTCCAGAGTTATCTCCCTTGATCACTTCAAAAAACCTTGTGACGCTATAGATGCCAAACTTATCATCCGATTGACTTCAGATTGATACAGAGAGTTTAAGGTGTTGAAACGAACAAGTATTTTGATTTTCAATGAATTTTGATAACTGAACAGCTAAATCCATGATGTTAAATGTTTCCTATACTAATTGTTAGCGTGGGGCAAAACTTTATAAAAAGCAAACAAATTCTAATGATTTTCAGATAATTACAAAATGAGTTGTTACTCTTAATCAGATTTTAGTGTATAACAAATGTTTCATTCCCCAAAAAAGTAAAAATATGCGACAACCCTTGTTGACTGCCCGGACGATTTAGCTGCTGTGGGCGTATGTTTCGTTGCCTGGCAACCTATCTTTTGAATTTTTGTTATAAAATGGTGTCTAAATATGCATTCTCGGAGATTTTGAGGAGGTTTTACCAATAACAAAATAAGGAAATTTACCAAAAATGAAAATTATCTGATGCCTCCCTCCCCCCCCCCAATCCCCGTCCCTATTCCTCATTGGGTGTCAACTGGCATAAAACTGCTTTCCGGCGCCATAAAATAATGATCGGTGTAGCCCTTATGCAACGATCTATGTTAAAACGGCAATTTCATATTTTTTAGTTATATTTTTAAAATATATTAAAATAAAGCCTTAAAATAGATGGTATCTACAAACAGGCCTACCTTGTTAAAGAATAATCCTATTAATAGTATTAATCCTATAATTCACTGTTGCCAGTTGAGAAATTGGCAAAAATATCATTTTCAACTTCAAATTCAAATTCAAACGTTTGAAGATCACCATAGCATGGAGGGGAATGGGAAACAAGGGAGGTAATTGTGTTATTATTTTCTGTGTCAATGATTTTAACGCCTATGAAATATTGCCCATGATCGTATAATAGTGAGTTGACAACCTTTTGAGCAAAAGACATAGAAATAAATATGTTTTGACTCTTAGAAAATATGAAATTATCACTTTGAGGTTCATTTCAATTTAAGGCACTTTCAATGTTTTATGTTCGAGTTGTTCTTCTCCACTTTTGACCCGTAGAACTAGAAGATTGAATAGGTCTGTTTATGGCAGCTATAATAGTGAAGGGATTTCACATAACATCATCCGTTTTCTTTGAAAGTTACACTGATGTGCTTATTTGGGAAACTATTTTTTTCTTTAACAAACCTGTGATTTATAACCGAAATGAATCATGAAGATTTTCAAGACATTTGATAAAATCAATACGATAAAAGTTGTTAATGGAAGACATCAGCTGTTTCCTTTTAATGAAAGTTACACTATCTTGTTATGAGTTACTCGGGTCATTCCTGATAGTTACTCTCTAGAAGTGGAAACACGTTTAGCAGGAATTTAATAACAAAGATCATAAAGACTCCAAGACTTTGCTGAGTCGACTGTCAAAACCACACTCATGACAACCTGGCTACATCTTAATTCTCTGTTACCTGTCACACTTATTGTCCTACTCCGAACGACCTCAAAGTGGAATAAGTAGAAGCAGTCCGAACTTTGGACATCCTCGAGTCGATGGCCCGGACCGGGTCATGTAAGATCATAGTAAAATTTTTATGTTATTGACGTTTTCGTTTCACGGAAGTACTAGACTATATACCATCATATAGTATAGGCCATTGCTTTTGGGAAATTCTCGTATTTAATTGTGTGTGAATTGGCAGTTATATCCTAGATGTTCTTACAATTACAATTTCATTCAGAGAGATTTGCAAAGCCGTCGCTGAGAATAAGATTAGAAGTTCTAACTTTTAAGGTAGTTTTTTTAGTTTATACTTAAATTTAAATTTACTAGTGTCTTTCACTTTCAAGGAATTTAAAATCTCAGATAAAGTCAATGCTTTGAATTCGATAATATTAGATGAAACAATAGTTGTTTCAATAATGTGCAATTAGACATTAATTACATTTATTGGCGCTATTAATTGCACTGTAGTACACCTCTACCAGTTCCCGTGGTCGTAGAGACATGAAATGACCTCACACCAAATTTCAGCCAAATCGGTCAATAACTTTTCATTTTACCAACCATTAGCTTCTCCCAGGAGATATATTTATCCGTCCACCGCCATTTGCATTTGTTGACTATTTAGACATTTAGACTCGAATAACAAGATGCTCAGACGGACTCTGCAGTTTATAATAATAATAATAATAATTTTGGTAGTAATATTTTATTTTTTTAACTAAGCCACCATATTCTGTAAACGACTATTTGGCGTTGACCATTTGAATTGGCGTTTACGTGTGAATAACGTTGTGACCTTGATGGCGACCCTGACTTGAAATTTTTCATCAATCTCGGGGTGTTTTCGTTTTTGCTTGCCGTTGCCCTATTTCTTGCTGTATTTTCAAATTCAATGTTCGAGGTGAAAGCGGAGACGATGCCCTTCAAAAAAGATTGTTGGGTCAAAGTCGTGGGTCAAGGTCATGTTACAGGAAACTGAACTCAAACTTTTCAAAGTCAATCTTTGGACACTTGACATTCAGGTACGACCTTCACCCCATACAATATTTTAAAGGCCACAATCTTGACTTGGACCACTAACCTTGACACTGCTCGGTCAGAAAACGGCCAAACGCAGAGGGCCCGTGTTCAAAAGGAGGTCTATGGGCCTGGTCAATATGAAATTAGGCCTATTCAGACTATTCCTGAGAATCTGTTCAAATCGGGATAGTCCCTTTAATTAAACTTTTATATTGTTTGAATTTATAGCAGCAATCTCGAGTGTGAAAGAAGATGTATAATACCTGACACTGGTGTAGTCCAAGTTACCCCAACAACATGTTTAATAATTTGTTTATTGTGAAAAGGTTTGTAGTTTATTCTTATTCATAAAGCCTGGACAAAAGACACCAATCACAGACTTTGTCCAATAAAAAATATCACACAACATGGAAACCTGGACACACCTTACAAAGTCTGTGACTGGTGCCTTATGTCCAGGCTTATGATACTTTGTGTAGTATAAACTTTATGATTAATTACAATCAAGTATGATCATTAGAATTATTTGCATTCAAATAAGATCTTTAAAATTAATGACATTCAAGTATATATATAATCTTTATAATTATCTATGGCTATGGTACGGTAAGGTACATTTAAAGGGCCAATCTTGATAATATTTTGGAGAAAAAAATTGCTTAATTTTGTGTTAAAATCCTGTTCCTTGGGGTCGAGGTATTAACTCAATATATGTGATACATTTTCGAACCACTTAAATCTGTGAGTCTTCATCTGGAAATGGAGACCGGTGTCCTAAGCTGTATTATGTGGTGTCTGGATAAAACCTGACTTTTATTTTAGAAAAATAATGCGTAGGTGAAATTTACCTTTCGTTATCAAATACAGCACATGGGCCATTCACTGTATAGACTTGTAAAGGAACAGGAATCGATTATCAGGTCACCTAACGAAAAAATTGACCCAAAATCGTGAAAGGGTTACGTGTCCAGATAAGCTGTTTTAGCTGAAATTTTAAGACAGGATAAATACACCATTCCTCTATATTTACGCTTAAATTTCATACGTACCAAGACTTCCATTTTTGAGGGCATGAGAGGGCATTAGATAAAATTAGATAAAGAGCGGACGGTTCTCAGTATAATAGTTGAAATATAGATATTGAAACAGAATATGCTGAAAATTTCAGTCAAATTGCTTCACTCTGAAGCGAGATATTAGCAATTCAATTTTAGGGATAACTGCAATATGTAAATTTAGCTCTTGCATAATGCATGTTTAAGTACCGGTATCGTATATAGAGGAATTTTTGGAAAATGGAAGACACCAATTAAGAAGAAGTGTGGGTCCACGATAGTAAACTAGGGGTGTCACAATGGGAACAAAATTTGGGGTCGGGTTGTTTCTGAGGCAAAATTTGTCACTGAAGACGATTCTGAGATTATTTCACTTCTGTGACGTCATTTTCGGTTGGGGTTTGCCTGATTTCCAAAATGGCCGCCAAAATTTGACGAAAAATGAATTTTCAGATGAGATGGGTGATTATCACACGAGGTATGGCTTGTAATATATCATGTATTAGGTTTTTGTAGTAATTAAACTGAGAAATAATCTCTAAAACTAGTTTCCCTAAATCCAAGATGGCGGAAATTCAAAATGGCGGCCAAAATTTACCGAAAATGGCTGATTTGTCGGATAAAAGTCATTTCATTGTTTGATATGGTTTTGAATATGTTATTTTAAGGGTTTTCAATGTCATTAAACTTAAAATCAATGTAAACAAAAGAGTTTCCCCAAATCCAAGATGGCGGAAATGCAAAATGGCGGCCAAAAATTACCAAAATGTCAGTTAAAAGTCATTTCACTGCTTGATATAGTTTATAATATGCCATATTAAAGGGTTTTCAGTGTCACTGAACTTAAAATTAATCCAAATATAAAGAGTTTCCAAAATCCAAGATGGCGGTAATTCAAAATGGCGTCCAGAATTTCCCCAAAATGGACAATTTTTCGGATAATTGACATGTTTAAGTTTGATATGGCTTGTGATATGCGATTTAAAGGGTTTTCTGTGTCAATGAACTTAAATACAACCTCAAAAGAAAAGTTTCCAAAATCCAAGATGGTTGAAAATCCAAAATGGTGACCAGAATTTCCCTAAAATTAACGATTTTTCAGACAATCATATTTTTTTCGTTTTTGTATGGCCTGTAATAATGTCCTTTGTTAGGTTTTCAAAGTCAATGAACTGTAAAATAACCTCAAAAATGAATTTTGAAAATGAATATTACCTCAAAAATGAATTTTGAACATGAATATTACTTCAAAAATGAATTTTGAAAATAAATATTACATGGTGAAAAAACAAAATATCGACCAGAATTTCCCTAAAATGAACGATTTTTCAGATAATCGTCATTTTTTTCGATTTTGTATGGTTTGTAATAATGTCCTTTCTATGGTTTTATTTGTCAATGAACTTTAAAATAACCTCAAAAATGAATTTTGAAAATGATTGTTGCCTTAAAAAATAAATTTTGAAAATGATTGCCTTAAAAAAGAATTTTGAAAATGAATATTGCATCAAAAATGAATTTTGATGTTCGTAGATGATTGCTTGATTATAAAACAGGACAATCGTGAATTTTCCTCTTGGATTGGCTTGTTATGGCAAAGAGTGGCAGTTATTTTGATGGTAACTAGAATTGTTATCCTGGATCTCACATAAGCAAGATTTAATATTCCAGTGAAGCATATATCAAGTTGTTAAGAATTCACCAATTGTTTATTCATAAATGGTTGGAAACAGTGGTTTAGTGAGTAAGACTCGCAAAGAACGAGGTCCTGGGTTCGATCCCTATATTTGTTGAGAAAGTACCTCAGGATTTTCCAGTGTGGTTTCTCACTGCAGCATGGGGGCTTCTCAAGAAACCGTGTTTATATGTATGTACACATTGACGTGAGCATAAAAGATCCCTAGACAGTTGGAATTCGAAATAAGAGTACACTAGAGTACCACTGTCTGTGCCAATTTTCTTTATAGGACAATGCTTGACGACTAGCAATATTCATTAACTTTGTTAGGACAGAGTAGTAGGACATTAAATCCCATTGCATCATTTCTTGTTCAGAAGACTTACCTCTAGAAACAGTTTGTGGTGAGATGTGCAAAAAGAATCATCGAAGACTCTGTGTCCGGCAACTTTTGTGGTATAGACTAAATATGGTATCCACAGATCATTTTTGTCTGTAATGTATTGCACACCAAGTTCTAAGTTTAAAAATAATCATCACGATTTCCTCTTTTCTAATGTGTTATTATTCTTGCATGAATAACTTGTTATGAAATACGTCACTGACGAAAATGGTATGTGTTTACCACATCTCATCTTCAATAGAAGGCTTGATCTCGCCTTAACTACGTAAATCTTGTAAAACTCACTGACGTTGCTTAAGGAACATGACCACATCTAGACTATACCACAAGTTACTGGACACAGAGGGTCGGATTAACCAGGTATTTTCTCCAAAGAATGTGTCAACTCCTAACATTATCATTAGCATCATATGTTTTTATGCATAAAAACAATTAAACTACATTTATTGTGTCTTAAGGTTAAATTCTTTGAAATTTTAATTAGCTTGCTGGTTTAAAAGTTCTGCACATGGTTAATTGACTAACGGGTAGATTCCATAGTCAGGTCAATTTCAGTTGCCTAAAAAACTATTACACCTTTCAATTATAAACCAATCGAGGATATCTTAAAAATTATCATTTTAAGGAAATTCTGGCCGCCATTTTGAATTTCCGCCATCTTGGATTTTGGAAACTCTTTTTTTTAGATTGATGTTAAGTTCAATGACATTGAAAACCCTCAAAATAACATATTACAAACCATATCAAACAGTGAAATGACTTTTAGCTGACAAATAGGCCATTTTAGATAAATTTTGGTCGCCATTTTGAATTTCTACCATCTTGGATTTTGGAAACTTTTTTTCTTTAGATTAATTTTAAGTTCAGTGACACTGAAAACCCTTGAAATTAAATATAACAAACCAAATCAAACAGTGAAATGACCTTAATCTTACAAATCGGCCATTTTAGGTAAATTTTTGGCCGCCATTTTGAATTTCCGCCATCTTGGATTGTGGAAAACTAGTTTTAAAGATTATTTTCCATTTCAATTACAAAAACCCCCACATATTTGATATATTACAAGCCATACCTTGCGTGATAATCACCCATCCTATCTGGAAATTCATTTTTCGTCAAAATTTGGCGGCCATTTTGGAAATGAGACAAACCCCAACCGAAAATGACGTCATAGATAATTTTTTTTTCAATATTCGTGTTCAGCTCGCAATTTCGCCTCTGGAAATTGCTGGTCTGAAATGATTTGCAAAAAAAATGTCTTATTGTGACACCCCTAAGTAAACTACCAATACTCTACAGTTGCCCATCCAAGAAAATAACTGAACAATATAATACTAATTTAGGATAATGTGGTTTTATTGTTGTTATTATTACGTAATAAAGAACAATATTGCACAACACTTTGTAATTTTAATTTTTACGGAAAATGAATCATTTATATTATAATTATAATGAAAGTCTTTAAATATGAATTCTAATGGAACGTCATTAAATACGAGGAGTTAACAAGAAACAGATTGTATTATGTCTTTTAGTCAATTATTTAAAGTTAAAGGAAGAGTGAATACATGTAAGTAACAGAGTTAGATTTCGTATTATTGAATATCATGATTATCATGAATGATTCCATGGGAAATATTTCAAATAATTAAACAATGTTTTTTATGATATGCTTTGATGGCTCAGTGAGTAAGGACTTTGGCTCGCTAACCTGGAGATTCCGTGTTCAATCCCTGTGTTGGCAGAGAAAGTTCATCAGGATTTTCCAACATGATTCCCCCTTGTTAGTGGTGTAGGATGGAGGGCCTGGCAAGGGACGATTTATAGCCATTTGGATGGGATGAAAAACAAAGGTCCTGTGTACACATTGGAGTACATGTAAATTAACCCTTGACAGTTGTAATTTGAAAGAAGAGTAGGCCATAGTGCACGATGTCCGGACAAAATTAACCACATAGCTCACTGCCCATCTTCATTAACCCAGTAGGAGCAGAGCAGTAGGAAGTTAAACCCCATTTCATTTCCTACAAACTTCACATAGTATTACCTAACAATGTCAGACTTGTACCATGGTGTTATCAGGTATAATTCCTCTGGTACCTTTTATTGATAGATTTTATTCATGTCCAAGTTTAAAATGTCAGGTTTAACTTTAATTGCGCATTGTCATATTTTAGAATTAGATAGAAATAAAAGATAAAAGTACGATTTCTAGGTTTTACGATTACATTGAGCTGTAAAACATGAAATTAATGTGCTTAATGAATAAATGTGATAATTACAAATTGCCAGACAAGTGTATTAGCTGTTCACCTATATAGAGTTTTGAACAAGAAGTACTGGTATTAAGGGTTATGTTATATATTTACCTGAGTTAGTATTTCGGAATCTTATATTAACCCTGGTTAGAATTTAGGCATATAAAGTCTTTATAAGACCTTTATTTTTGTATTTAATAAATTGAAAGCACACACCTACACACCTCTCTAAATCTGCCAAATGCATGAATATTTCATTCAACCATCATATTTTATGCTGTTGTAGATTTTTTCATGTATCTATATCACATTTTGCTTCTATTGTACAATGTGTTTCATCATTGTGAGATAGCATTCTCCAAGGAAACTTATAAAAGTACCTTAATAGATTTATTGGTAAGACATGTATCTTTAAAAGTAAAATTACAGCACACACCAGGTTTTAATTGACAGAATATAAAGACAGTTTTCTTTACATTGCATCATGAATTAACAGGCTAACTTTATAAAGGTGTCTGTGATGATATTAAAAACCCAAGTGTATAATTTACTATTATCTTTACTTTGACTGCTACCCAATAATCAAGATTTAAAGAAAACAATTGGCATTGACAGATTAAAGGTGAACAAACAGGGTATAAAGCAGGGGAAACAATAATTACCTGTCTTTTTACAAGTTTACAAGTGGAGTTTTATTACACACATAGTATTAGATTACACAAATCACTTTCTTTGTGTTTAAAGTTTTGACCAAGGGGCAGGTTTCACTTGTTGCTTATCTCAACTTTGTTCAAGTGTAACTATGTGTAGCAAGACTAGAGATTGAAAGGTAAGCCACATTCTGCACATTTTAACCATTTTCAAAAAGGCCTCAACTTGCTTATCATTGATGGTAACATTTCAAAACAATGTCTTAAACAAGTTGCACTTACTGAAGTCTGGGTGTTTTACTATATTCACATTTGGAAGAGTTCAAATAGTAAACCTCAAACCAGTACTAAGCAGAATTTACTGGGGTTGACTCTCCAGAGATCAAACAAAACCACATTCATTTACATGTGTAGTATGGGCCAGCATCAGACTTTGTCATTTAGGAATCAGTTTTCGGTGTGAATGGTTTATTTTAATGTAAGGTGAGTAAGAGACATCTTTATTTATATCAATAATTGATATTCTTTGATCTCAGTGAAGAATTATAAATTATGGTCTTTAGATAATTTCAAATGTTTGTTAATTTGGAAGCAGTTCTGCTGATCAGAGTTTTTCAGAATTTAAAAAAAAAAATTTGTTTATAGTGCATTGGTTAAGATGTTTACATGACAATGTGTTACATGTCTGACTTTATTTAATGCTTATCCTTATATACAGGCTTTGATCTTTGTCTACAACACTCCTTATTTCTTCCTTACACATGATCACTTAACAAGATTTAAATAAAGCTCTTACAAATATCACTGATAAAATGTGTTAAAAATTATAATTAGGGATTATGACATTGTATATAATTAGATTAGCACATCTTAACACTAAAAACTGGAGAAAGTTTTAAACTTGAAGGATAGTTGTTTGATTTAAAGTCATAAGTATTTTAATTCTAGTGGTATTTGATATTAGAATTGATGAATGACAACATCTTCTAGTTGGTTGTATATAATAATAAGGGATATATTATCATTAACTTCAGAACTAAACAATGCTAAGTGGTGAGTCAATCTACGTCATTTATTTCAACTACGTAAAGGAAATCAAACAATTTGATGACTTGTTGATCTCTGGAATATTTCGAAAATCTAAACTAGATCGAGATTCTTTACACTTGTTGAACTAAACATATATTCTTATAACACATCATATTATATTTTTTCCAGGGCGTTGTGTCTTTTTTTTTTCAAAAAGATTTGAATAACAATTATGTACACACTATAAGGGGTAGCTAAAAATACAGAATTACATGCAGTTTAGGTATATATCATAATAGAATGAGCTCTTGAAGACGTTTAAATGATATTCAGTATTATGTGACCTGAACAAAATAAAACAAATGTAGAATAAGGTCTTCTGTTTTAATATAGCTCTTATAGGAAGTAATGTAGTATAATAAAGTTTGTAGAAAACGGAAAGCAATATTTAGACATGTTCAGTGAATTGAAATGTGTTGTGTATAGTATCAAGGTTAACGTGGTGGTGAAAGTATTATTTTTTTTTAATTATGCTATCATGAACGTCGTGGTTTAGTGAAGATAATGATTTATTATATCGTAATCAGGTAAAATTTTATCATACCAAAATATCTAGATTTAGGATATTTCTAGATCTAGACTTGGAATATACATGGAGGGAAATGAAATGAAATGGGGTTTAACGTCCTACTGTTCTGTTCCGAACAGGGCTCATGAAGACGGGCATACATCATACAATGTGTCATGAGGGAAATTTTGCACAGAAAATGGCACTAAAACCTACTCTTATATCGAATTACAACTATTAAGGGATCTTTTACATGCACGCCAATGTGTACAAGGGATCTCGTTTTTTTGTCCCATCCAAACAACTAGACAGTTGTCCTTTTCAGGCTCTCCGTCCTGCATATACATGGAGGGAGTATAAGAGGCAGCTTTTAGGCCTTCTGTCTACCTCTTTACCATCACCAAATTAACAAACCTTAAAGGCATTTTTTGAAAAATAATTGAACATTGAATCATGTGATACCATTCATTAATATAAATCATCTGTTAATTTTGAGATAATAATTTATATTTACCTTTCTAATGTTTTATTCCATAGATACCAAATAATATCATTTTTTGATGACAAACATTTTGTTCAAAGTTGTTTAAAAATATACCATTTTATTTAGAGACCAAAATAAGAGGCGAAATCTTGATGAGTTATCAATTAATAGCTTTTACTTCCTTTAATTTGCCTCCATTATCTATTTAGGGAGCCATTGTGGCTCTGTGAGTAAGACGTTGGCTCACTAACCTGGAGGTCCTGTGTTTTATCCCTGTGTTGGCCGATAAAATTAATTAGTTTCTCCTTGTGAGTGGTGTAGGACAGAGCGTCTGACCAGGGACAGTGTATAGTAATTTGGATGGGACAAAAAACCAAGGTCCTGTGTACACATTTGCGTGCACATAAAAGATCCCTTGACAAAATTCGATATAAGAATAGGCCGTAGTGCCGCTGTCAGGCCACTGTATGGTGTATATCCTTCTTCATTAGTCCAGTCAGAGAAGAACAGTAGGACATTAAAGCACATTTCATTTCATTTTTTCATTTTTTTTTTATGTACTTGGGCACTCCATCCATTTTTATTTTTAATAATAATAATAATAATCATCTTATATAGCGCTGGAATTCCAACCAAAAGGCTGCTCATTGGCGCAAATTACAATGTCGTTAAAGTCATTAACAGAATGACTGTCGGAATAGTTCTGTTTTTAAGTTCCTTTTAAATGAATGTATATTGTCACTGGTTTTTACACTTTGTGGCAAAGAGTTCCAAACAATGGGAGCAGCAGAGGAGAAAGCATGATCAGCACGATTTGACTTTGTTAAAGGTACCATTAGTAAATTCTTATCACGTGATCTTAAATTGCGAGACGGGCAGTTATTGATAAGAAGTTCTTTCAGATAACCTGGAGCAAAATTACAGTGGAGACAGTTGTAAGTTAAAACAGATATTTTAAAAACAACTCTTTGTTTAACTGGAAGCCATTGTAAATCCTTGAGGACCGGGGTTATATGTTGACTTTGTTTCGTTCTGGTTATGATTCTCGCTGCTTTATTTTGGATAAGTTGGAGTGGATTTAGCACCGAGACATGGATTTGGTAAAGGAGGGAATTACAATGGTCAAGTTTTGATAGAATTGTATCAAAGGCAGCACTTAAATCTAATAATACCAATGCTGTTGATGCCTTGTTTTCAATATTTTTGATGATGTCATTATAAACACGAACAAGTGCTGTTTCTGTACTGTGCCCTGATCTATATGCACTTTGAAACTTTTCATTGAGATCGTTTGAATTAAAATGCGATTTGAGTTGATATGCAGCGACTTTTTCAAAAACTTTAGATAGGAAAGAGAGATTTGAGACTGGTCTGTAGTTCTTTAATAAGTTTACATCAAGGTTATATTTCTTCAGAAGAGGACGAACAAATGCTACTTTTAAGGGTGCTGGCACATATCCTTGTTGAAGAGAACTATTAATGAGATGATGTATAACAGGCAGAAGTTCATCAATGCAACGTTTGAGTAGCCACGATGGGATCAGATCAAGTTCACATGATTTAGGAGAGCTTGCCATTATTATTTCTTTTAGTTTGGTTTGGAAAACTTCTGAAAATGTAAGAAAACTGAGATCGCCATTAAACTCAGATTCTTCAATAGGCTCAGGAAATGGCTGGTTACTAAGTTCAGATCTTATTTTAGTTATTTTATCAGAGAAAAATGTTTGAAATTGTTCAAAGACATCATCGGGATTACCTTCAAGGAGAATACTACCATTAGGACGTTTTAGAATATTATTAGCAAGTTTGTAGAGTGGTCCTGAATTTTTAAAGTTTTGTGCAAATTCTTGTGAAATAAATTCACGTTTAGCTTTAGACTATTAGAGATAAGGTTGTTTGATATAAAGTTGGTTCAAACAGTATTTATTTCAATGCTTTTGTACAATTCAGTAGCATTAATTGATTAAGAATAAGATACAGAAAAACATCTAGTGAGATAATATTAATTTACCTATTCAAAAGCAGTCACTCCCCTTCATTGGCTGTTACAAAAATTTGATTTTGACCAGACACTCCAATAAAATGACTTCTTCAATCATTTTTATGTAAAATGTTATTTCCCATTATGGAATTCCAGGTTATGCCACTGGGTATCTACAATAACTGTTAAAACGACAACAAACTATTATGACATTTTAGGAATATGATAATACATATATATTATGTAATAAAAGAAATAAAATAAAACCAAATAAGAACATTTCAAGCCATTAGACAAAATTCAAAGTCCTTAAGAAATCGGTATCAGCAAAATATTGTAATCAGTAAATGGACTGTTCACTGTGTACAAAATACATGATGAACTGTCACAGTATTAAGTGCCCAGAGTAAGCTTACCCTGCCTCATGATATGGAAAATGTAATTAAATGTAAATATGTATAAATAAATAAACAAATAAATAAATGAATAAATAAAACTAATCATTTGATATAATATTGTAATTAATTAAAGATACATTATGGGAGATTTTGACAAGGAGTTAGTCATTCTTGCTATAAAAGTTCAAAAATAGATGTTGAAACAAGAATATATTGAAAATTTCAGTCAAATAATTTTATCCTGAACAAAGTTGTTACCACTATAATTTTTTACTAGAAATGGTGGTTAAAATCATCCACACCCTTTTCCCACTATGGCCGATTGTTGATTGACAGGCGTTAACTCCACCTACATAGTCTCGATCATCAAGTAATGTTTAAACGGTATCTAGTGAAGCTTGTGTATAGCCTCGGTCATCACTGTCTTTTATGAATAATTTCCGGAAGTATGATGACGTCAACGTCACGGAGAAACCCCACCCACGACGCCATAGTGATTAAATCAGTCGACGAAATCCTGTTTTAATCCGAGCCCAATCCAAGTCATCCGTGGGTCTACAGTGTTCATTTTGGGCTTGTTGTTTAAATAAAGATCTAATTTATAATTTCTATGACATCTGAGGCTCAAAGGAAGACCGACAAAAGTCAGTTTTTGCTCTCCCATAATGTATGTTTAATATAATCTCTGCCAAAAACATGATATTTTATGAAGTAAAACCTTTAAATTTGTAAATTGACTATTCATGTACCGTAGTTTAAACTATTCAGTATTCATGTTGAAGTTAGAAAGTAATTTAATGTTGTTATACAGCAGAAATAAATTGGATGTAAATGAGGTGTATTATATGAATACAAAACGTTGAGGTGACACTCCTGTAAAGGGAAGGATTATAGTAAATATGCAAGTGGAACTTCGGCAGTCTAAAATCTCTTTTATTGTTACATAGTTTGCAGTTGTTTTGGATATCAATAAGAATATAGTTTGTTAATAAGCATAAGTTCAGTTTGTCAAGATAAATGGCCTGTCAGGAAACAAGTGTCTGGTTGTTCAGATTGTACAAAAAAACGATGTTGTAAAGCAAAAAGGTATCATAAATCAACGAAAGAAGTCAAAAACATTTTGAACAAAATGGACATCATAATCATATATGCAGATCATAATATACTTTAATTGGTTAAAAATACTTTATGCAAGAGCTAAAGCTGCCAATTGCAGGTCTTCTTTAGATCTGAGATGTTATCTAAATTATTAATTAGACATTAGTTAAATGTTAACTTATCCAGACCATTATCAACTATCGATGTCATTGTTAGCCTGCGATATTTACTGGATTACAATCTGATCTGCTGCTCAATGCTCATTGATGATTAAATAAAAAATGGATAATTAAATTGGGACTAAGTTTTTTTTATCATACCGACTTTAGTGATGATTGATCAATTTGACTGATATTTTCAGCAAATTCCCTTTACAATATCTAGTTTGTAACTATTATAGTGAGGACTGACAGCTCTTTATCCAATCTCCAATAATATATTTTTAAATATTTAAAAAACAAACTAAAATCAATTATGAGATGTAAGGGATTTGCTTATTTAACAAATTTGTCTGTGTATTGAAACATAAGCTAACTGTACACCCTCTGTTCTTTGTTATTGGTATGTATGAATATAAGAAGGCATATTGCCAAGATAATATAAACAGATCTCAATATATCCATTATAAAGTTGATACCTACCAATACATGTTTTTATTGTTATGGAATAATTGTAAAGTATGTACTGTTAGACAAATAATATATCATAAAATCAATGTGAGGTGAAGGGATTGACATCCAGGTATTTAACTTAGTCTATCCCATACCCTACCCATGTATTAAATGGGAGGCTTCTTGTATTTTAATACATATTAAACTTTGTTTGAAACATTGCATGGAGGTACTACCACTTTAAATAGTGTGATGTGCAGAAATATTTACATCCAAATAGGATGTAGAGTAAATGTGTAATTGCTTATTGGTAGTCATGATGTATAGACATGGTTTTTTTTAGTTGATATGCAAATATTTATTTATGTACAGAACACATCACCTAACACATTCAATGTTACTCATGGTTTGTAAAGAGACTTCATTATGTTAAATACCTTCCATCTGAAGTCTACAGGGTTTTTCAAGTCTACTAACATCTTTTAGTGTACCCGGTATATCATAAATGACACAGTTTTAAACTGAAATATTGTCTACAGTTATTTTGCTGAGAGAACTGCAACTTTCCTCAAATCATTGATGACAAGAACTTCCTATTTGGCACGGTTACTATGACATTATTGATTACAGTAACATCCTGTTGTTAAAGTTAACAATTTCATGATACAACAATACATTTATTATTGCTGTTAATTGATTTGAAGATGTTCACAGGTATTAATAATTACTCTAGATCTATATTCATTCATATGTATAGCCTGCCTGGTTCCCAACTATAGGCTAATTATATTGACTTTTTAGACATACTGCCCTTCAAAATGTGTGTATTGGTGGGGGTTTATTTACACAACATTAAAAGATATTCCACAAAGATAAATTCTTGTACTCAATGGATGCTTTTGAAAAATATTATTTTATCTATTACATCTTGTGACAGAATTAAAGATTTCAGTTATGGCTTAGATTTTAATGATAGTGGATTTTAAATTTTCACAAACATAATATGTTGAATTAAATTTGTTGTATAATTCTGTAACAGTACATAGCTTGATGATTGACAGTTGCGGGATTAAATGGTCTATTTCATTTATTTATATCTAGCTTATAAATTATGTTGTTAATTAAAGAAATTACCCTTCATATTGTGATGTAACTTAGTTTTTTGTGGTCCTCTGAAACTTTTAGAATAATTTTTTGACTCAGTAATAATGGTAACATTTGAAAACATATAATTTTAATACATACTTACGATATTAAAAAATGGTTAATAAAATGAAACCGATGTAACGACTAACACACATATTTTGTTTTATAGAAAGTCGATCCTTCACTGAACAAATTTATAACTAGCTGAGAAAATTTGAATCAAGATCATTGTACAATTATGTATTATTTTGTTTAATAACTTCTCATCAAAATTCAGTAGGGTGGGGTTTGTCCAGATTTCATATGAATAATTATTAATCAACTTGAAACTTAAAATGTGAAGACATAGCTCAAATGGCCATTCTCGACCTTGTCAGTAACTGCATGATAGAGATATATATAGCTACACATATTAAATAAATTATTTACAAATACATAATTTTAACATTTTTGCCATTACAGCAGCCAGATATTTCATACACGTTAACCGGCAGAGGAGAAAGAGAAAGAAGAAAATGACAACGACAGAAAAAGGTGGAGGTGTTTTTGATGGTGGCAAGACTAATGGAGCCATCGATATTGATGAGACTCAATATCATGAAATCTATGAAAATGAAATTGAATATGAAATCAAAGAATCTCTGGAACCTGAAGTAAAAAAATGTGCCAAATGTAGATCTTGTTGTTTTCAATGTTGTAGGCCTATTATGGCCGATGAAAATCCATTGCCAGAAAAAGCGTCCTGTATAAGTAGGTTTGCTTTTGCATTAATGTGTCCACCTCATGGTCGTTTGGGAGCAGTGATGGTATGTGTATTATTATTTGGTTTGTGGTATGGTGTCATGTTTTTTTTAACTAAAGAAGATATGTTACCCGGAGGAAATATTTTCTCATTAGTTGTATTGTTCATGGCTTGTTGGAGTGGTGGATATATTTTTAATTTAATACGTCTCCCAGCATTGTTAGGTATGTTTTCTTTATTTTTTGATTTAAGTCAATCTATCTAATTGTTCACTGCCTGTCTATAAAGTTTGTAATACACAATGTCTTTGACACAAAAATTCATGAGAGCTCAGACAATGCTGATCTGCAATAATGATTATCATTTGTACAGTTTTACTGTACAAACACACTTTCATGCAACCAAGATAATTATTGATGCCATATTCAAATGGCGTCATACAACATAAAGCTTATTGGAATATAGTAACATACGAATAATGTTGGAATCTAAACATAACTGATATGTGTTTAAGTAGAATTGAAAGTTTTGTCTTTGCTATTTTTATTAAATACCAGTACCCACATTTCATGGTAATTCCAAGAGTAATTCCACATGGATTATCATGGCAGATACAAACATCTCTTTGTGACATAATTCATTGAGTTGTAAATTAAAGATAAGAGAATTTTATATTTTTATTTTTAAGGTATGTTGATTGTTGGTTGTTTATTAGGAAATGTTCCACATATAAATGTTGCAAACGACATCCAAATGACTTGGTCTGTAGGTGCCAGGTAATTTATACTGCTGTATATAACATTTTACAATACACACATTTTTTTTATCATTCACAACACTCCCCTATGATCTAGGTGTGTGTGTTATTGATTCATTAGCCGATTCAGGATTGCATATAGCTGCTAGTTTGACAGCTCATGATAAAAACTACAACATATGCATAAATAAGCTTTTTGAAATAGTCACTATCTTTAATATTTTCCGATAAGACTTTTCGAAGTATACAATAGGTGATATATTGCCATCACCCCTATCTGTTATCATTCCATTTACCAGAAATGATATGCATTGTATAGATAAATGAGACAAACGTTTCTGACAATAGTTTCTAGATCTGTTTGAAATTTGTGTACATTATTCAGATTACTGCTTCTAGATTTAGTGCTCTTGTATAATTTTATCCTACCTAATTTAAATTTAGGTGCACCGTTCAGTATTGTAAATGGTACTGTTTGAATATTTATTTATTTTTTTGTACTTTGTAGGCAAATAGCATTAGCTGTGATATTGATACGGGCAGGTCTTGGTCTAGATCCTAAAGCATTAAAGAGGTTATCATTTGTAGTAATACGTCTAGCGTTTTCACCATGTTTAATGGAAACTATTACAGATGGAATAGTATCACACTTCCTACTGGGATTACCCTGGGAGTTTGGTTTTATGTTAGGGTAAGATATCAATTTTTTTTTATTATTTTATTTTTATGAACGAATTTAGTGTTAAATCTAAAAAAATATGCTGCCATCACATGCTCTGTCTAAAATTGTTTGTGTATTAAAAGTGAAGTCAGAGATTTCACTGGTTAACAGTTGCTACTCTTGGATTTCCTTATACAAATGTAACGATATAACCATTTCAATATGTTTCACACCTAGTTTGTATGAAAATGCAAGGTCAACTTCAAAAAGTGAAATGTGTTGTGGTGCTGATCAGAGATAAATTTGAACTTGATAATCAAGTCTAAATCTATGAAAAAAAAACAATGTGGAGACATTTGGAATGAAAAATGAATAATAGTTTGATATAATAATATGTTGATATTTTGTAGGTTTGTATTAGCAGCTGTTTCTCCTGCTGTAGTAGTTCCCTCCCTTTTCTTATTATCGGATAAAGGTTATGGAGTAGATAAAGGTGTACCAACATTAGTTATAGCAGCAGCAAGTATAGATGATGTTTTGGCCATTACAGGTTTTGGTGTTTTATTGGGTATAGCTTTCTCGAAAGGTATATATTTTAAACTCTTATATTACTGAAATATTTATCATTCTCATTTTAACCCCGCTTCCTTCTTTCAAAATACACCTGCTTCACCACAGATAACCAAACACACAAATGTGAGATATATCGGCGACACTACCGAACAGCTGATTTTTAATCACTATAATAATTATACATTAAATAAATACCATCATATATACAACCAATATTATTAAAATATATAATTAAACAATAAACAAAACAAAACCTGTCTTGACTGCCTCGCAGTGTCGTCTGAAGTGACTCAAACGTGTCAATGCACGCACATTGACAACGCGTTACCAATGACCTACTTTTAAGAAAGTACGGAAACACTTTTCCGCCACAATGAGAAAATGATTTTCCTCTCATTCCTTCGTCAACCGAGAAAAATATCATTTACTAAAATAGTCCCCTTTTTTTTCAAAAAAAACCCTCTACATTTTATTCAAAATGCTCTCTATGATAACAAAGAGTTGAGTTTGTGGATATTTATTGTGTACATATTGTGGTTTACGCTGTTTGTTGATGTGATCTGGGCATATTTTTTATGGTTGTATATCAAACGATGTGTAATATGATGTTTGAAATCAGTAAGCCTTTTACATGAATTGTGTAGAAACTATCCATGGTGATAAGTGTTACTGACATATTAAAGATTTGCTCCTCATATTTTGAGACTGTTCCATTAATTTTTATACGCCCACATTGAAATGTGGTCATATATTGCCGTCGCCCCTGTCCGTCCGTCCGCCCGTCCGGCGCCCACAATAGCTTGTGGACGCTCTAGAGGCTAAAGTTAATATCCGATTGACTTTAAATATATACACAGTGTTTAAGGGCATGAGACGAAGAAGCCTATTGTTTTTCAGCGATTCCCGATAATAACTACCAGAGTTATGGCCCTTGATCACTTCAAAAAATCTTGTGGACGCTCTAGAGGCCAAAGTTAATATTCAATTGACCTTAGATTTACACATTACTGCCAGAGTTAAGGTCTTGAGACGAACAAGTATATTGATTTTCAATGAATTTTGTTAACTAAAAAGCTAAATCCATGATTTTAGATGTTTCGTATACTAATTCTAATGATTTTCTGATGTGTTGTTAATCTTAATCAGATTTTAGAGTATTATAAATATTTCATTACCGAAAAAAGTAAGAATATGCACAACTCTTGTTGACTGCCCGGACGATTTAGCTGCTGTGGGCGTATGTTTTGTTGCCTGGCAACCTATTTTTATGTAGTATATGGACTTTTGAACTGTTTATAATCTTAACATTAATAAATTTCTAAAGTCATATGTTAAGAAGTTTTCTAGGATTTTCTAGAAACGTTTTGTATAGATATGTTATTGATATGTTCCTTGTATGAATGTTCAATTATTTTGAATACTTTTTATGAAGGCAAGTGATAGGGTTTGGATTCTGGGCTTGTAGGTGGAAACGTTCATGTGCCTAACAATGTTGGTTTCTCTTCTCTGGTATTGTATTAAAGATGAACTTGTTTTGTGTTAACTGGACATTAAACTCTGTTTCTTACTTTGTCTCTTTGTGTACTATTTCTTAAGTCTCTAACTTAACTTTGTAAATTTGTCAACTATTTGTACTCTTGTAGAATTTAACAAACATTGTGAGACTAATTCATTAAATTCTCTGTTATTGATGAAATGTTTTATTACTCAGCCAGTAATTTATCCAGATATAAAAGGTGCTTTAATTGTTATGTCATCATGGCCTTGAGTTAGTGATGGATTATGTGGAAACTTTTTAAGTGGTTATGTAAATATTACAGATTTGAATTTTGTCAATATTTGATGTAAATCAAACAGCTTTTAGCTGGATTTGGGGTGCCTTAAAAATGATCAATTATTATTATAAATGAATAAATTATTATTAAATATAGACGTAAAGGGTACTTAGAATATGAAATCAAGGAGTCTTTGATCGATTATTTCGAACATTTTACAGTTGTTATGATCATAAGAATTAGATTAACTAGTTTTAGACAGTTTCATAGATTTTTCCACTTGGTTATTGAAATTGTGTGCTTTGTTTTGAGAATGTTGCATTAATTTTTGGCAAGGGTTTCAGACTTTCAATGTCACTCTTCCATCTTAGATCAACAAGTGTAACTTAGTCACCATTGTTAGGCGGAGTTATCAATTGATTTTGTAAAACCTGGTGACATTGTTAACGTCAACATACGGAAGAACACTATCAAATTTCAACATGTTTGGATAGCAAATTTCAAACATGTTTTACATAATAAATTTCAAATGCGTTTTGCAAAGTTATTTCTCCATTCACATTTTGACTTATAACTTGCTCTGTGGGATTTTAAGGCTGACTTGACTTTGCTGCTGGGGAGTATTTTAAGGAAGCTGTCTATCCAAAGTTTAATAATTAGGGGAATGTAAAGTTATTTTAGATATTAATATAATATATTACAGGTGATTTAGTATGGACATTGTTTAAAGGTCCATTAGAGGCATTAGTAGGAATAGTGTATGGTATATTTGGCGGTTTGATATTATGGTACCTTCCACAAAAATCTAGTGTAAGTAACAGTTATGTAAAATGAATAATTTCCAAGAACTACATTTTTCCACACACATACTTACGTTTGGAAATTGTTCTGATTAAAACAAATCCTTAAATCACAAAGTCATATACATGCTTGTATAGAATATGACTGTTTGCACAGATTCGTGGTGAGATTATTTTCTTGAAATATGTCCATCAATGAATATTGCCTAATTTATAGCATCTATTTTAGACTTTGGTTTGAAAGTTGGACTGGCTCCAATTGAATAGACTATTAATATTCAATTCCACAATCCCCAATATTAAGACCCCTGTCTTGAATTGTTATACACTACAACAGAACATAATATTTTGTTACATATATGTACAGAATTAAAATAACCATTTGTCTTTTAACAGAAACATCTTGGACTTTTTCGATGTGCATGTTTATTGGCCGGTGGTTTGTTTGCTTTATTTGGATCTCGACATGTTAATTGGTCTGGTGCTGGTCCTTTAGGCTGTTTGACCCTCCCTTTTGTTGCAGCTTTTAAATGGCGTCAGGAAACAGCTTCAAAAGAAACTAGTGTAAGTTTACATACAAATATAGATTGTTACATTAAACAAATCTGTTTTAGAAATGTTTTCCAATGATCATATTGTTATTCTTTATGTTATATTTATTTTATGACACTACTTTCTATCAATGTCCTGCCACTTCATCATATTTTAACCCAAAAACCTGACAGAATCACTTGTATATTACTGATCTATAATTCACGACACAAGACGTCTTGAAAACCAATCAATCAGTGATGTTAAATTCATACAACATTGAGACGAAACAAAGAAGTAATTGATGTACAGTGACATACATAGCAGGACTTCCACTTCAAATAACCTTTTCATTCAAAATAAATAGAGCTGTGATAATTTTTGAAAAAATTGACTTACCTTTTCTCTTGGATTGGATGCCCCCACCCCATATACTACTGATGATGTATGTATGTTGTAAATCATTGTTGTATTCTATTGATAGAATCAGATAGAAGCAGCTGTAGGAGTATTATGGATGATATTTCAACCATTGTTATTTGGTTTAATTGGTGCACAGGTTAAAATATTAGAGATTGATGTTAATACTATAGGTAATGATACCAGTTATTATAAATTTTTCACTATATTTATACTAGGAGTTTAGTATAACTGCAGTAGTATAACTCTGAAACCAGAGTTATTTAGATTGTTTCAATGGAATTGGGTAGAATTGTTGTTGTTAGTGAAATTTAATGCTCTCATTTTTCTGATAACCTCTTTTAGCTTAATTAAAGATTCTATTTCTTTCAGATAAAAAATAGACTGATATTATTTAAACCCGAAAAAACAACTATAACAGCTGATTTAAATACTAGTCACTGATTAATTTACATTGACTTTAGGAACTAGTGATGGTTTGTGGAGCCATTGTTATAATGTTTTTTAAGTTAGATCATGTTACCTCTATATATCCAAGAAGAGGATATATAATTTATAAAATAAACTCAAATCCTATTGTAAGATTAATTGAATTTATGCCATCTTTGTCTGTACAAATGAATTTTTGTACGCCCACATTTCACGCTAGAGGCTAAAGTTTTTAATGTTTTTATTTCAACTTTGGTATGGAGCATTGGGGTCGGGAGAGGACTGCCCCTATCATTCTTCAGTGCAGAGTTACCCCCCTTTATTTTGGTAGATTAATCTGTATTCAGTGAGTACTAGTATAGCAGATCTATATGTCATTTCGTTTTTATACGCCCACATTTTCATGTGGATGTATATTGTCGTCGCCCCTGCCCGTCCGGACGTGCATCCGTTCGTCCACAATTTGTTTGTGGACTCTCTACAGGTCACAATTCTTATCAGATTTTGACGAAACTTGAAATATAGGTTTATCCACATAAGATCTCGGCTGCTTTCGACATGTATCTTTATAACCCAAAGATCTTGGTTCCTTTCGATATTTGCGCCCATCGGATCGTCACTTCCCAAATTATGGCCCCTGATTGTCTGAGAAAATCGCCCTTTTTAGCTTGTGATCCCTCTGGAGGTCAAAATTATTATCCGATTTAAAAAAACGTATCATTATATCACCATTACATGGTAATGAAGGTCAAATTAGAATTTCGTGAAAATCGGACCAAAATTGACAGACAAAATGGCCGCCGTTTGTACGCGAATAGTGTGAAAATATGTTATATCAAGGTTGTGGACTCTCTACAGGTCACAATTCTTATCCGATTTTGACGGAACTTGAAATATAGGTTTATCCCCATAAGATCTCGGCTGCTTTCGATATTGGAATTATAGGATCGAAACATCCTGGAATATGGCCCCTGATTGTACGAAAAATCATGTTTTTAGCTTGTGGACCCTATAGAGGTCACAATTTTGAACCGATTTTGATGAAACTTGACATGTATGTT
Source organism: Patella ulyssiponensis (assembly GCA_963678685.1). NCBI lineage: Eukaryota > Metazoa > Mollusca > Gastropoda > Patellidae > Patella > Patella ulyssiponensis. The sequence continues at coordinate 26,014,114 of OY783226.1, read as the reverse complement.
GATAATCCAAAGATCTTGGTTCCTCTGGATATTTGCGCCTATCGGATGGTAACTTCCTGAATTATGGCCCCTGATTTTCCGAAAAATCACCCTTTTTAGCTTGTGGTCCCTCTGGACGTCAAAATTATTATCCGATTTAAAAAAACGTTTGATTATATCACCGTTACATGGTAATTTAGCATGAGGCAGAACTTAATAAAAACCAAATTCTAATGATTTTCTGATAACTTAATATATGCGACAACTCTTGTTGACTGCCCGGACGATTTAGCTGCTGTGTGGGCGTATGTTTCGTTGCCTGGCAACCTATTTTTTAGTTTAATTATTGCATGTAGAATTTACAGCCTGCTGTTTGATATAATTCCAGGTCTAGGTTTTGGAACATTATGTATAGGACTTGGAATAAGAATGATAACGTCCTTTCTAGCTGTATTTGGTACAGATCTAACAATAAAAGAGAGATTTTTTATTCCATTTGCTTGGCTACCTAAAGCAACTGTTCAGGTAATTTATTTATGTTTATAAGTTATATCGGGTGTTTGATGGCAGAATGGTTAGTGTGTATCAGCAGGGGTGGTTTCGATTCCCCAGTTATAAGTGACAAGGAGTAGGGTCGCCTGTCCAACCTCGTCCGGTTTCCTCCCACTGAAATAACATTGAACCATATGTTAGTCCCGAAATGACCTAGTGGACGTTAAACCCCATTTCTATCTCTCTCTATAAGTTATACGATGCTACACAGATATGTATTTACTGGACCATGTGTATAAGTATATATTGCTGATGTAATTGTAAAAATGTCTGACTGTCAAAATTTCAAGAAAGGGCCTTGGTACCATGTCATAGTTTGCTTTTATTACCAATATAAAAGAAGGTGATTTATAATTTGTAAAATAAACTCAACTACTATTGTAGAATTGATTCAATTCCTACTATCTTTGTACAAAAAATAATTTATTAGTACATTTTCATCAATATTGGTGTATATATAAATTAATGTATAAGATGTATTTCTTTAGCTTACATGAAAGAATTTAGATGTGTGTAGTTGACGTATTAAAGAAACAAATATTTTGTCATTCATTTTTCTGCTCTATTTTCAAGTACTGTTTTACGGAAGTTTTCACCGAATGTGTATCATATCCTTCTAGATCTACAATGCAGACATCCATCTTTGTAATTGTCATTCATATTATGTGTAATGGATTGTTTTTGGTAGCATGACATATATTTGTTATATGATGTGTGTTTTAGGCTGCTATTGGTGGTGTGGCACTAGATATGGCAACAAATGTTGATAATAAAGAATGGATGGGCTATGGAAAAGAGGTAAAAAAAAAACTTAATTTGTAAACATGATAAAATATTAATATGCCATTTATACCACAAGATGTTACTGAGTTGTAAAAGATTTTTGAATTCCAAGGCCTCAGTTGAATATAGAACAATAAAAGTATTAAAAGTTTTTTTTACACTGCAAATTTAAGAATACTGTCAATGCTTCACATGATGTATGGGGTAATGGAATGTAATCATTACATTTTTTAAGTAATGTCCATGTAATAAGTACCGGTAATGGAAAATTTCAAAAGTAAAGAGTAATGGAAATGTAGTTAATTACATTACAAAAATCATGTTATGGTCGTTTACATTTCAGTTACTTTTTAATTACCGTATTTTTCGGTGTATTAGGCGCACTTTTTTTACCAAATATTTTATTTTCTAGAAGGGGTGCGCCTAATACACAACGTTAAGCAAATCCAGGTTTTTCCCGTGTCTACACCGAAGTCGGGAGTTCAAGAAATAATTGCCCTACAATCAACAAATGTCGGCCCGGTGACGCTACCTCAAAAGTTTATGATATATTACCACTCAAACTAAAGACAGTATTGTTCCCTTTGTGTCCATTTATATTTGTCATAAATGTTTTAGATATTTTAAAATGCGTCCACGTCATCAATAATCTTTTAGATACGGTTAAAATATGTCAATAATTATCGCCCGTATTTCTGTTATTTCATGCACAAAAAAAGATGTCGTCCTTTTATGCTAATCCGTGTACGGTATATTGTTAGTCATAACCGGCAATGCAAACACCATCGGCCGATAGACATTCTACTTTAACGATGTTTCAAAAAATAGCATTCGTATCGTTAATATTTCTTGCTATTTCCACATCATATATTTCTGCTATTCCGTGCAGATTGGCCATTACCAACAGTCCACATATGTCCCCGTTCAAGGTCGATAGTGCTATCAGTCAAGTTGACGTATAGGGCGGGGTACGCATTCATACAAGCATTTTCATTGGTTCAATATAAGTCATCGGTAGTAAGGGTGGGATTACAGTTAAACTGACATGTCATGTGTTGAAGCTGTTCAGTCTAACCTGTCGTCGAAACGGCAGATCTGCTCGACGTATATCATTGACATAGTAAACCAATTCTTTCTCTATTTGTGGATAACGTGCCACGCTCTATCTATGCGCTTCCTTACTTGGTTACTAAGTTACAAATTCATAGCCGTCTTACGTTCGACTTGCCAAAATTAAATTCAAAACCCGCGACACTGTTACCGTATTCTTTAACCGTTCGTCTCGTAGCCATTCTAAATAAATAATTTTTAGAAATTTTATGGAATGTTCGTTGGTATTTTCTATACATAGCTGCAAATTTTACATCAAGCCGTTTCAAGTTACCGATAGTTTCATGCAACATGGATTCACTGATTGATACATTGTTATAAATTACCGGTATCGTTAATTATCTACCGGTGAGTTGTCACGGTATGCTTTACGAAGTTGTTTATAGTTCACAAAATCATTGTTTCTTTGATTGGTATTAAAATAATATTGTATTATGTTACTGATAGATCTAAATGGCTACAATTTGGGTATTGTCATGCCGCGTGTAGTGGGCGGGGCAATGGACACCGTTTCATTGTCCGTTGTTTGGATAGTTTAAATGGACTGGAAGTATAGTGTCTCTTTTACCGGTAGTCAGAATTTAAGTCGTGAGTAGCTGATCATAATTATTTCTACAGTTATTATTTCATTTGTTTATCATCAATACCTCGTGAATTTAACAGAAAGTAATGGACGGCCATGTTTGTTGTTATCGGGACTTTAACGACAATTTGACTACCGTACGAGCGCCAGAATTACCTTTTAAGATATAAAACAATTCAATAGAAAGTTAATGTTATAATAAATATAAAGTCTTATGCAATGCAGAAACTATAAATATCGTTTCTTGTTTCATAAAGAAATATATGTAAAGCTTGATACGGCTAAATATCGGTAATTATTACCGTACATGTATAACTGTAAGCAGTAAGTTTGGCCCAGTTATTGGAGATCCAAGTGTATTTGAATCACGTATGGTATTGCACGTGTTTCGCAAGACGCCGGAGAAGGGTGCGCCTAAAGCATGCACTTTTATTTTTTCCTGAAATACCTATGCCAAACTCGCCCTGCGCCTTATCTACGCATGCGCCTTATACACCGAAAAATACGGTACATTTTATGGCACATGTAAATATTTCCATATGACATCAAATTTTATAGCACCAAAGAAGTAAATTAAGTGTATCTGACACAAATCCAATTTATTATAACTTTTTTTTTAAAAAAAAAAAGATTTATATCAGTTTTAAGAAATTATGACATGTAACCTAAAAAGTGGATCTTTGAAAAGAAGTATATTTTAATCAAAGATTAGTGTTAATTTACAGTCAATCAATCAATAAATCAATCAGTTAGATCAAAAGACAATAGTCTTACTATGTGTTAATCTTAATTTCAAGGTGACAAGTGACAAACCAAACAGTGGTTTTCAAGTATCTCATCATTTTATGGTTACTCAATATAAAACAATCATATATTTCGTTTTTAGAGTCATGCTGAATAATTTACCAGTTATACAAAATATTATAGACAAACTATTTGTACTAATTAAGAATCTTATAAAATTACTTAAGGAGCTAAATCGCTAATTTTCTGGACCCAGAAATAGACACAAATGGGCCAAAACGTATATGATAATGCAATATGAATGTATATAAATTGATTTACATTCAATCATTTATGTTCGACGAAGTACATGAGTTTTTGTCACCACTGCCCGTCACTTGGAAATTTGCCTTGATGTTATAATTTATGGAAAAAACAATTCATACACAAATATCAATTACAGTGAATCAAGGATTATTTTCAGTTTGGTTTTGTAGGCTCTTCGTGGCAGAAAATAATGTTGTTTTTTTAATTTCTATGTGAAAAAAAAAATATTTATAAAGTAATGGGTAATGGTAATTAATTACTTTGTTAAAAATGAGAAAGTAATTGTAATGATTACATTTAAAAAGTAATTTGTTAAGAAAATCTGTTAAAAACTGTAGTCTCTATTATGTTAACATTGTTTTTGGAAAAGGAAATGGAAGATCACAGAACAATGACTATCGCTATGTTTCATCCTCTCTTTAAAAACTCTAGACTCTATTGCATCTCAGTTTAGATAGAGTTTGCCCGCCCACGAATTCTGATTCTGAATAAAAAACTGTGGCCTGTTGTGTTGATAAAAGTTTTCAGAAAACAGCCTCTATCGTGTTAACATGGTTTTCAGAAAAGAGGGGGTAAAACCAGAACACAAGGTTGCGGAACACTAAAATATCAAATACCCTTTGACTGATAACACTGAAATGTGTAAGGGTGGGTGTTCACAGTGGTTGATGGATAAGATGCTGGCTCACTAGCATGGAGGTCGGGTGTTTGATCCCTGCATTGGCAGAGAAAGTTCATCCAGATTTTCTGGTTTAATTCCCCCTTGTCAGTGATGCAGGACGGAAGGCCTGACAAGCTGTGTCTAGTCGTTCAGATGGGAGGAAAAAACAAGGTCCTGTGTACACATTGGCGTGCATGTAAAAGATCCCTTGAAAGTTGGAATTCGATATAAGAGTAGGCCATAGTGACGCTGTTTGGGCGTATGCCCGTCTTCATTAGCCCAGTTCGGAGCAGAACAGTAGGATGTTAAACCCCATTTCATTTGAAACATTTATATTTAGTGTAAACTTCTATGTATTTGGGGGGTTGGATGGCTGAATGGATAGCACGTGTGTGCTGTATCATAAAGTCTGTCATTGAGTCAACTGAGGTTTCTTGTACACATTGGAGTGCATGTGAAACGTAAGTGAAAGATCCCTTGATAGTTGGAATTCGATAAAAGTAGGTTGTAGTGCAGGGATCTTTTCGTGCAAAATTTCCCTCATAACACATTGTATGTTGTATGCCGTCTTTATTAGCCCTGTTCGGAGCAACACAGTAGGATCTTAAACCACATTTCATCTCTGAAATGTGTGCTTATAAACATGCATTGCCTTAAAACAAATTTTGATTTAATATTTTCAGATATTGACTATAGCTGTATTATCTATTTTATTAACTGCTCCATTAGGATCATTTATGATTGCTATACTTGGTCCAGTTTTATTAAATAGAAGTAAACCAGGTGATGAATTACAAGTTGAAACTCAACCAGAAATAGAAAAAGAAGACAGTAGTCATATTAATGATGCTTTATCTATTGATGATGAGAATAAAGTTAATCCTAATCCTAATACAGATGAAACAACAAGAATGTAATTTGAAAAGAGTTTATGGAGGACAGATTCTTTGTGTGCTATTGGTGCATAATATGACTTGGCAATCCTGTTGTAAATGTCTTTGGTCATCTTAAAACTTGCCAAAATATTTTCCTGTTAAAAGTCTGTATTGATCAATGAAACGTTGATAATGAAATGTTTTCTTTAGCTCCTGATTCATTTCTATAATTCTCTATTTATGTTCACTTGTATTCATCTGACAAATGACCTTAGAAAATTTAGTACATTTAAATGAAATCTAATTCACATGAGATAACGTTGTCCGGTCTCTTCATGTTCGATTAGACAATTAGATTATATGCCAAACTTTCTTAGTTTTCAATTTATAAATTTTTTATTAGTTTTCACTATCGGATAGTTTAATGTACACCTATGAAAAATAACTTAATAGGTGAGTTAATTGGGTTAGTCTAAGGTTATGTTGAATAATTAAAGATACATTCAGTTCTCACTATAATAGTTAAAAACTAGATAATGTAAAGGGAATTTGCTGAAAATTTCAGTCAAATCGATCCACTATGACCCTAGAATTTAGCAACTGAATTTTTTAGGTCTAGCCTTGATCATCATTACTAAAGTCGGTACGATAAAAAGCATAGTCTCAATTATCCATTTCAAGATTAATCATGAATGAAAGTTGAGCATCAATTCGGATCCTGTCCAGTAATTGTCGGAGGCAAGCATTGACATCGGAAGTTGATTATGGTCTGGACATACGTTAATTAATATCTAATTATTGATTTAGATAACATTTCAGTCTAAAGAAAGAGTTGCTATAGGCAGATTTAGTTCTTGCATAATGTATGTTAAAGCTTTCATATTTCATAAGAAAGCTTATTGTTTTTGTTCAAGTTATTATTTTTTCTTTTTTGTTCTTTTCCCATAACTCTTATATCTCAGAATCTATCCATAGGATCTTTCTGAAACTTGGACCTATGAAAGAATATATTTTCAAAATGTTTTACGAATCCAAAGTCACAGAATTTTACGAACCACAAAATTAATAATGCATAGTCGTAACTTTGTGGGGGGGGGGGGGGGTTACCTATTTTACTAATTCTTTTTTCTTTAAGTACCTTGACAAAATTCATTTTCACCTGCAATTTTCAAATTTCGAAAATTCATTGCTGTAATTTTGTCCTAGAAGTTGAGACAAATTTGACAATTTCTTTAATATTAGCACGTTTTGGAATGCAAGTAGATCTGACTGATTCAACTTTGTGCATGCACAAAATATATAGTTTGTCGATCGAACTTGAAGTGCTGCAAACTTGAAGGGGTGGGGGTGGGCATGATTGGTTAGTACGTGCCCGCTGTATCATAACGTCTGTCATTGAGTCAACTGGTGTAGTTTGGATTCCCAGGTTGTACGTGGAATATCCGCCTGGCACTTCTAGTTTTATTTACTTTTCATGGTGACAGTTATAATTCTTCTTTAAAAACACAATGAAAATACCTGTATGAAATTCATGTGGCAGTGACCGTGAATAATAAATCAATTTGCAACATTTGATCAACCTATCATGTCTCAATATCATGTATGAATAGCATGGGTGTGTATGAAACATTGTACAATATATTTGGGTTATTAAACAGTGTACACTGTTATAGGCCTACAAGGCTACATGGTCCAGTGATTTGATAAAGATATTCTTTATTTTTTGGAGAAAAGTTGAAGTGAAAGAGGGAAAAATTTCTCAGGGTTCATATTAAATAGTAACAATGACGTTGTTTTGAGCAAAAAACAATTTAGAAAACATTCCTTAATTTTTAATGGTAACAAATAATTGATAGCATGAACTGGACTTTATAGTTAATCTGTTTATAGTTAAGTACTAGACCCATAAAGATATATATATTATATTGGAGGCTTGTATTGTTATTATGTTAGTTGGTATTATTCATTTTATGAGCAAAAAATCAAATATTAATTTGACTAGATTTTTTCGATTTAGATCAAAATTTAAATTGTGAGATTCATTTGATTTTGACTTTTAAAAATCAAAGATGCTTATTTTAGCTGCTTTGAAACTTACAACTCAGTTATGGTAATACTCTGTTTATACAGGCATTTTTTCTTTTTCATTGAAGTTTTTCACATAATAATAATATGTTTTTGTCCCCCGCCTTTCGAAGAAAGTTGGGGGACTATTAAAATGGGTTCGTCCGTCTGTCTGTCTGTCTGTCTGTCTGTCCGTCTGTCCGTCACACTTTTTGGGACACAATAACTCTCTTCCTAATTGAGCTAGAATGTTCAAACTTGGTGTATGTGTTTATTAGGTCAATGCCTTAATGGAGTTCGAAGATGAGCATTTTCTGCTTAGGGTAAGCAGAGATAAGCAATTTGATTGGTTGATGCTTTGGGAATGATAACTTTAGTTCTAATTAAGTGAGAGTGATGAAACTTGGTGTATAGTTTCATTACAGTAATACCTTGACTAAGTTCGATAATGAACATTTTCTGCTCAGGGTAAGCAGAGCAATTTGATTGGTCGAGACTTTGGAACACAATAACTCTCCTTCTAATTGAGTTAGAATGTTCAATTTTTGTGTATATGCTTATTAGGTCAATGCCTTGATGGAGGACGAAGATGAGCATTTTCCGCTTAGGGTAAGCAGAGATAAGCAATTTGATTGGTTGATGCTTTGGGACACGATAACTTTAGTTCTAATTAAGTGAGAGTGATGAAACTTGGTGTATAGTTTCATTACAGTAATACCTTGACTAAGTTCGATAATGAGCATTTTCTGCTCAGGGTAAGCAGAGCGATACGCAATTTGATTGGTCGAGACTTTGGAACACAATAACTCTCCTTCTAATTGAGCTAAAATGTTCAAACTTGGTGTATATGCTTATTAGGTCAATGCCTTGATGGAGTTCGAAGATGAGCATTTTCGGCTTAGGGTAAGCAGAGATAAGCAATTTGATTGGTTGATGCTTTGGGACACGATAACTTTAGTTCTAATTAAGTGAGAGTGATGAAACTTGGTGTATAGTTTCATCACAGTAATACCTTGACTAAGTTCAATAATGAGCATTTTCTGCTCAGGGTAAGCAGAGCGATACGCAATTTGATTGGTCGAGACTTTGGAACACAATAACTCTTCTTCTAATTGAGTTAAAATGTTCAAACTTGGTTTATATGCTTATAAGGTCAATGCCTTGATGGAGTTCGAAAATGAGCATTTTCCACTTAGGGTAAGCAGAGATAAGCAATTTGATTGGTTGAAGCTTTGGGACACGATAACTTTAGTTCTAATTAAGTGAGAGTGATGAAACTTGGTGTATAGTTTCATTACAGTAATACCTTGACTAAGTTCGATAATGAGCATTTTCTGCTCAAGGTAAGCAGAGTGATACGCAATTTGATTGCTCGAGAGTAGTCGAGACTTTGGAACACAATAACTCTCCTTCTAATTGAGTTAAAATGTTCAAACTTGGTGTATATGCTTATTAGGTCAATGCCTTGATGGAGTTCGAAGATGAGGATTTTCTGCTTAGGGTAAGCAGAGATAAGCAATTTGATTGGTTGATACTTTGGGACAAGATAACTTAGGTTCATCTTGATTGATGATTTTTATGCCAATACAATGACTGCATTCTCATTTAGTAATGGATTCGACAGTAACAGTGTATAGAAACGATTGACTTGGACACGAGGGCCCTTTCCCTTCGCCAGAGGGGCCCTTTTGTCTGCCTTTATTTTTCTCGTCGGTTTTAGCATTTTTCTTTATAAAACACTTTTGGATGACACTTCGTGTTCAGTTTGATTGCTCGATACATTGAAAAAAATAAATGTGCGATTAATTAATATGTGTCTTCTATTTATTTTGGGATTTCGGCGGGGGGACATCAGCCTCACTGTTGGCTTGTTCTTTTTGTTTTATTCCATTTTTATTATGCTCACATTTCATCCTGTCCCTTGGTCCCTCAACAAGAGCCTTGAGTATTTGACGGATTCTTTTTAAATTTTCTCATGAGAAGACAAACCCTATAAATAATCAACATTCTTCAACTTTCCGTTCCAGAGTTATCCGCCGTTTCGAGAAACCTTGTGTAAGCAATAGAGGCTATAAGTTTTAACCGATTACTTTCAAATTCGGTGGAATGTATTTGGTTCTTGGTTAAATTTCCCCCATAGCACACTGCATGGCATATGCCTGGTTAAAAATTAGAAAAGTAGCATATTAAAACACATTTCATTCATTTAATACAGCTGTTGTTGATGTGGTATTCACTATATAATTATTAAAGTAGTTAAACCATGTCAAACCAAAGTACAAAAAGCAGTGGATAACAGTTGGTGTATAGTTTCTTAATGACAAAAAATGTCTACATTCGGTTGTGCATATGAAAACTATTTTAATAATTGATAGAAATATTTAATTATAGTATATTTCATCAGTCCCAAACAAATATTGATGTAACCTACTGTATTTCATTAGTCCCATGCAAATGTAAGCTGTTGACTTTAATTATCAAAGTCTTCCTGAGGATATGAAAGTAAATATGAATTTGCATTAAACATTTTTACAGACCAGCTATTCTTTATTGTGTGTTTTCCAATTGCCCTAACTTGCTTGATTGATGATGTGAAATATTACTGACTTGAAACCAAATTCAGGGGGTTGGGATGTCCTAGTGGTCTAGAGTGCCGCGCTTCGACCTCTAGCTGGCCGGTCACCTCTGGCTTATTTCGATCCCTGGTGTGAGCGTATGTGGCATGGAGATAGGGGCGCCTTCTCAACGTCGTGGGTTTCCTCCGGTTTCCTCCCACTCCTAAAGACCCCTACGCACAAGCGAATTATTGAAATAAAATTAAACCATAATCTTAGTCCCAAAATGACCTAGTTTGTTGAGTGGACGTTAAACCAAATTTCTCTCTCTCTCTCTCTGAAACCAAATTACCAGATCTCCATTAACATTTGCTTATGAACAGTTTTCATTTTTTCTCTGTCATTTAATTAATGGGCCCAGTATCTTTATTTTAAACACATTTTAATGTCCTTATTTGGCCTTATAGAGAGCCACACTGGCCTGCTGACCTGGATGTCTTGGTGCGATGAGAAAATTTATCAGGATTTTTTGGTGTGGTTTCCTCTTGTTGGTAGTGCAGAACGAAGGACGTGGAAAGGAGCGGTGTCTTTTCCTTCATATGTTACCGAAAATGGAGGTCACATATACTCATTGGCATGCACATTAAAGAACTCTTGACAGATGGAAATAAGAGTGGGCTGTATGGCAAAATGTCCCTTCTTGCACAAATGCGTGGATAGAATATGCTTGTCTTTATAGGTGGGGATGAAGCTGCAAAGTAAAACATTTAGTTAAAGCCCACTTCTTTTTATATTTTGCCTTTAAAGAACCACGAATGAATTCTCTAAACTACTAGGTGCACCACCCAAAAAACATACCTACCAAGGAGTAAGTAAAGCATATTCCTCAACCAGTTATGCAAGCAGCAAATCTACAAAATATGGTTGAAATCCAGAGAGTGGTTTGGAAACAGCCAAAGTATATATGGATAAAAAATGGGAATTCGTCTAAAATCCCATCTCCATGAGCACCACCAAAGCAACCTACCTACCAAATAAGGATGAAATCAATGAGGTAAAGCAGTTTTGTCTTGGTTACAATCAGTTGAATGGTCATCCAATACAAGGACAACCCTCTAGTCGTGCGCGTGTAAAAGATCCCTTGGCAGTTGGAATTTGATATAAGAGTAAGTCGTAGCAATCTTGTCAGGCCAAAATTTCCCAAAATAGCACACTTCCTGGCGTATGCCCGTCTTCATTAGACCAGTCGGAGCATAACAGGATCTTAAACCCCCATTTCATTTTATTTCTATGTCAAAATTAACAAATGGCAATTCGGGTTGTTGGCTGAAAATTGACATGCAAAAACTGTTCTAGCCAATGTATGTATAGAAGTACAGTAAATTTACTTATGGTCAGAAAATTCCCCACAGAACACACTGCAGTAATTTGGCCAACAACAGTCTTGCTTTGCCAGTCACTCTCAAAATACTTTTGTATTGAAAACCCTACCGATTTTTGGAACTTCTGTGGCTCAGGGAGTCAAGCATAGGCTCAGTTATCAGGAGATCCGATCCCCTGTGTTGGTCGAGAGAAAGTTCCCCAGAATTTTCTTGGGAGGTTTCCCCTGTTAGTGGGTGCAAGGACAGTGTCTATCTGGGATGAACAAGCCAACAGTGAGGCTGATGTCCCCCGCCGAAATCCCAAAATAAATAGATGACACATATTAATTAATCGCACATTTATTTTTTTCAAACGTATCAAGCAATCAAACTGTACACAAAGTGTCATCCAAAAGTGTTTTATAAAGAAAAATGCTAAAACCGATGAGAAAAATGAAGATGTACCCTAGTTAGGGGGACCCTAAAGGCAGATAAAAGGGCCCCCACGCTTGACAAAAGGGCCCCTCTGGCCAAGGGAAAGGGCCCTCGTGTCTGAGTCAATCGTTTCTTTACACTGTTACTGTCGAATCCATTACTGAATGAAAATGCAGTCATTGTATTGGCATAAAAATCATCAATCAAGATGAACCTAAGTTATCTTGTCCCAAAGTATCAACCAATCAAATTGCTTATCTCTGCCTACCCTAAGCAGAAAATGCTCATCTTCGAACTCCATCAAGGCATTGACCTAATAAGCATACACACCAATTTTGAACATTTTAACTCAATTAGAAAGAGAGTTATTGTGTTCCAAAGTCTCGGTAAATCAAATTGCTTATCGCTCTGCTTACCCTGAGCAGAAAATGCTCATTATCGAACTTAGTTAAGGTATTACTGTAATGAAACTATACAACAAGTTTCATCACTCTCACTTAATTAGAACTAAAGTTATCGTGTCCCAAAGCATCAACCAATCAAATTGCTTATCTCTGCTTACCCTAAGCGGAAAATGCTCATCTTCGAACTCCATTAAGGCATTGACCTAATAAACACATACACCAAGTTTGAACATTCTAGCTCAATTAGGAAGAGAGTTATTGTGTCCCAAAAAGTGTGACGGACAGACGGACAGACAGACAGACGGACGAACCCATTTTAATAGTCCCCCAACTTTCTTCGAAAGGCGGGGGACAAAAACTGAGGTCTGGTGTACTTTTCTGCGTGGTAGTAACATACATGATGTCTTCTTAGTTTGATCAGTTATAAAATACATAACAGATAAAAATTAAAACAAAACGTTTTTTTGATAAAAGAATAAATATTTATGCTTTATTTTAATAAACCACCAGAATAAATACAACACTGATATACAAATTTGATCTTTAAAGTGGTCAATAAAACCAAAATATTAGTGACATGTTAACCATAACTTTATTTACTTCAAAAATAAAAAATCCTTTGCAAAAAAAAAATGTTACCAGTATATCAACTGATATTATAAACCCCAATGTTAATCACATAAATGCAATCATAGATATAAATATGCTTCAAGGCACAACAAGCTAGGTTATTTATCATTTACATATCTACAAAAATATGTACTAAATGTATCTAAAACATACAGTGGGCCAGAATATAATACTAAAGTGGCATATAGCAATTGAGCAACACAAAACAAATATGAACAAGCCAACAGTGAGGCTGATGTCCCCCGCCGAAATCCCAAAATAAATAGATGACACATATTAATTAATCGCACATTTATTTTTTTTCAAACGTATCGAGCAATCAAACTGTACATGAAGTGTCATCCAAATTTGTTTTATAAAGAAAAATGCTAAAACCGACGCGAAAAATGAAAATGTACCCTAGTTAGGGGGACCTTAAAGGCAGACAAAAGGGCCCCCACGCTTGACAAAAGGGCCCCTCTGGCCAAGGGAAAGGGCCCTCGTGTCCGAGTCAATCGTTTCTATACACTGTTACTGTCGAATCCATTACTGAATGAGAATGCAGTCATTGTATTGGCATAAAAATCATCAATCAAGATGAACCTAAGTTATCTCGTCCCAAAGTATCAACCAATCAAATTGCTTATCTCTGCCTACCCTAAACAGAAAATGCTCATCTTCGAACTCCATCAAGGCATTGACCTAATAAGCATACACACCAATTTTGAACATTTTAACTTAATTAGAAGGAGAGTTATTGTGTTCCAAAAAGTGTGACGGACAGACGGACAGACAGACAGACGAAACCATTTTAATAGTTCCCCAACTTTCTTCGAAAGGCGGGGGACAAAAATAATCACTAGTTTATATACATATAGTACAAGGTTTCTACAAGTATTCTCTTTTTATTATCAAGCTTGATGTTTCGATAAGTAATCTATTTATATTTTCAAGCTCCATATGTAAAAGATAGGTTGCCAACGAAACCTACGCCCACAGCAGCTAAATCATCTAGGCAGTCAACAAGGGTTGTCGCATATTTTTACTTTTTTTGGTAATGAAACATTTGTAATACACTAAAAACTGATTAAGAGTAACAACTCATTATGTAATTATCAGAAAATCATTAGAATTTAATTGCTTTTTATAAAGTTTTACCCACGCTAACAATTAGTATATACATGAAACATTTATTATCATGGATTTAGCTGTTCAGTTATCAAAATTCATTGAAAATCAAAATACTTGTTCGTTTCAACACCTTAAACTCTGTGTATCAATCTGAAGTCAATCGGATGATAAGTTTGGCCTCTATAGCGTCACAAGATTTTTTGAAGTTATCAAGGGAGATAACTCTGGCAGTAATTATTTGAAATCTCTGAAAATCAATAAGCTTCTTCGTCTCATGACCTTAAACATTGTGTGTAAATTTAAAGTCGATCGGATATTAACTTTGGCCTCTAGAGCTTCCACAGGATTTTTTGAATTGATCAAGGGCCATAACTCTGGCAGTAATTATTGAAAATCACTGAAAATCAATAGACGTCTTCGTCTCATGACTCATGACCTTGCCTTAGACACTGTGTATAAATTTCAAGTCAATCGGATATTAACTTTGGCCTCTAGAGCGTCCATAAGATTTTTTGAAGTGATCAAGGGCCATAACTCTGGCAGTAATTATCGGAAATCGCTGAATATCAATAGGCTTCTTCGTCTCATGACCTTAAACACTGTGTATAAATTTAAAGTCAATCGGATATTAACTTTGGCCTCTAGAGCGTCCACAGGATTTTTTGAAGTGATCAAGGGCCATAACTCTGGCACTAATAATCGGAAATCGCTGAAAATCAATAGGATTCTTCGTCTATTGACCTTAAACACTGTGTATAAATTTAAAGTCAATCGGATATCAACTTTAGCCTCTAGAGCGTCCACAAGCAATTGTGGACGCCGGACGGACCGACGACAATATACGACCACATTTCAATGTGGGCGTATAAAAACAGTGATTGTTTTCTATAAGTTGTGTTTTCCTCATTTGGTTCTAATTTTCCATCTTGACCCTACATGTAGCTGGCTGACATTCCAAAATTAATGACAAAAAAGTTCATATATGCAACTATAAGAATATTAATATTTATTTTTTGGTTTAGTATTGTTAATTCTATACAAAAAACTTTATATTACTTTGGTCTCTAAATGGTCGATTCGATTTAAATAATTTAGCGCTAATATGCTTTTTGATAAGATTATTCTTGACTGTGTACAAACTAAGTAAGTCATAATTACCTTTTAATTTGACATACTGTGCCGGTATATGTAACGACTGTTTAAAAATATTTCACTAAGAATGGATTGACAAGTCCAACAACGGGAATGATAGAAGAATTATCATTATTATGTTTGTCTAAGAAATGAAATGGGGTTCAATGCCCTACTGTTTTGCTCCGACTGGGCTGGGGGATTGTATGACCGAATGTTTATGCTGTATCATACATTAAGTCTGTCATTGAGTCAACTGGGGTGGTTTTAATCCAACTGGGCTAGTGAAGACCGGCATACGCCATACAGTGTGCTATGAGGGAAATTTTGTCCAGACCTCAGCACTACAGGCTTACTCTTATATTCCAACTGCCAAGGGATCTTTTATGTGCATGCCAATGTGTACACAGAACCTTGGTTTTCGGTCCCATCTGAATGACTTGACATCTGTCCTTGTCTGGCCCTGCGTCCTGCACCACTGACCAGGAGAAACCACGCCAGAAAATGTTTGTCTAAGACACAAAGAGAGGGCAGAGTGAAATTAATGTAAACTTTAAATGGCAATACAACTTTAATACTGTTTGACCTTGTGTATAATCTTCAACTCTATATTTAACTTTTATTCTGGCTTATTGAATTTTTAAAGGCAAAACTTATTTTCATTCCTTATCTAGCATTACAATAATATTCACAATGCAGGCCAAAAGTATAAATATTTTTGAATTTAAATAACAAATTAAGACAGTGACGTCTTCAGAGTAATTGTCAATCATTGATATGGGTCATTGTACTGTCATTGTTACACTCATAGCCAACATGTTAATTCAGGTTAAACATAGCTGAACCTATTTAAATACTAGATGATAATGACTACCGGTACATTTCTCCTTTAAAAGGCAGTGATACGACACTATAATCAATTACAGTCAAGCTATCAATATGATATTTCCATACTCTGACAATTTAAGGTAAATCATGCCTCAAATTTCACTTGCACAAGGAAATATCATCTAGGTAATAATGAAATATTGACAATCACTGGAGGACTTCTCAGTACCATTAATTAATACTGTTTGTATTGCAACTAACACACTGGAAGTTGTATCAAAAATAAATAAGTATTTATAGAAAGGCAATTCACTTTAATTTGGAAAATCTATTTAATCTACTGGAATTTATTGAGGGTCAATCTTCTTGTGTATTGCGTGTAAAAATAAGATTATCAGCTCCTGTCAAAAGGTATAAAACATAGATGAGAATATTACATTTGACATGGTATATTAGAACTGCAAATCAGTGAATATCTGCTACACTGTGTCTAGCAGCAGTGAATAATCATGCAAAGAATCAAGCAGTAGATTAGAAGATGATGGTACAACCATCTAAATGATTTTGACAACTTCGATTTCATACTATAGATACATGGTTATCTAACTTCAATCTATAATATCAATTAATATTTGATATGTTTGATATGATCATTTTCAACATCTGCAATTTTGAAAATACTATTTCCTAATATCAAAATCTCAGGAAATATGTAAAATATAAAGAAATCCCAGTGAATCTGAAATTTTAATCAAATGAAATGGAATCTCATATTTTACAAGCATCAAGATTCTGATTTCTGATGATCAACTGTTAAGAAGGTACCAATACTTTTTTGTACTGGATTTCCATTCACAACATGTCCATTAGCTAATTCTTTAAAGTCTTCAGCAGAGGATATACTCATCACTTTTTTCATATCATAGGATTTATTTTTGCAATTTTCTCTATATTTAGAAAAAATGTATAAAATTCCGCCTGAGAGATTCACACTAATACCAGTGTATGTAGCAAGGTTATGACTGACCCCACCAAACGTGAATAATCCTAACAGTGTCTGGGCTAAGGCTTTTAATCCACCAACAACACTGGTAGTGAGTGCAGATGTGAGACTAGCACACATAAACAAGGAATAATTTAATAAGCAGCCCATACTTATAGCCAAGGAGAACATGATAATAAATTGTATACTGTAAAAATATTTATACTGCCACATATCAATAATTTCACGATTTATACAGGAATATAAGAGAAGTAACGGTAATGTGTTGTAACTATTCAGTTGTAATGTTTGTGCAGTTGTCATGTCTTTTTCAGAAAACTTTTGAACCAGTATGAGATACACTGCTTGAGTAAAGTTACTTAGGCCTCCACATAAATATGCTACTGGATTAAAACCAAGATCTCCATAACCTACAAAGAAACAAGATATGAAAGCTTGATTAATCACTAATAAAAAACAGGTATGCTTACCAGTAGAGTTTTAAAGGGTGGCTTTTGTGTTGACAAGGTCAAAGCTAAAGTGCTTTGAAAAATTCAGTGACAGTGGCAACAATTCCATGTAAAATTGAATTTGAATAGGGTTCCTCTGTGACTTGATGAACTGTCCCAGCAAATTTTAAAAAACCCATAATTAAACCAACCATTTGGTGTATGTTATAAAAATGAGAGAGGCTTCAGTTTTATTTCATTTCTTCAAAATGAATTGATATTGGATAGAGTATTTTATACATACCTGCTATTATGCATCCAACACTAAGACATACAACTGATATTATGGTCATCTTTGATGGAAACTTCTTCTTTAAAATATAAACAGACAGAACTAGAGTTGATATAGGAACACAGCGCTTCAGAACACCATACATTGCTATGTTCATATGAGACAGAGCACTCAATGCCAACACAGCATTAATCCCATAGAATACAGCTGGCCATAGAAAGGCTCGACCACGTTTAAGAGTAAATGCAGGGAGATCTATCAAATCAAAAAATCGTAAAGTCTCCAGTAGAACAATTGTAAAGATCATTTGGGCCACCATCACTATGACAGGAAAATCAAAGCCATGGGTGCTCATCAAGCCTTTATTTACAAAGGCTGTTGCAACAGAAACAACTCCATAAAAGGTTGCTGCACCAACAGATTTTATTGTTGAAGAAACAAATCGTTCTGTGTCATATGTCACTTGTATAATTACTTCTGGTTTGGACGACATTCTTATATAATTTATCTCTAAATAATTTTTTTGTAAATATGTTGTTCTGTGAACATCTGGATAAGGCTAAATGTTGAAATCAACAACCACCATTAACTAAAATGAAAAATAAAAGTAGGTCTTCATGTTCAAATGTCAATAATAGCTCATAATAATTAGGCCAACAAACGGGTTATTTCAGCTAACCTATAATAGAAACATTATTGATAACAGTAGGCTCTAATTAGGCAAGTGAATGAGATCCATACAATTACGTGATTGGGAATGGTAGGCTAATATTTTTATATTAAGCCTAAAAATGAAAAATTGAGATCCATAGAAATTGATAGTCTACAAATAATTAAATGGTTGGGAGTGGGAGGCTAAATATTAACATTACCGGTACCGGTGTCACAGTTTCTGTTGGTCGCTGGTGTGTGTTGGTTCCTGGGCACTTGCGCATGTCCGAGACGGATGTTTGTGTTAGCAACACGGACAACACAGCTTTATCCACTTCCGCCATTGTGAGATGGTTCCTCATAACTCAAATAACTGATCACTTCAGGAAAAAGTGTTATGTTCTTAGTTAGAGTTTTGTCATTAATAAACATACTTGTTATCGTGATTAGCTGGTTTTTTTAGTGATCAGTAGTTACACGATCAACGGATTTAAGTTAATTGGCTTGAGATTAATTGTTCTATCGTTCGTGATTTGTTGCCGTTGTTTTTAGTGATTAGTCGTTACACGCGTACAATCAGTGGAACTGGAAACCATACACATTGATGATTGGCTTGAAATTGTCAATTAATTCACCTCCAAAGGCAGATTAAGGCCTTTGATATTCTTGTGGCTTCATTTGCCTATGTGTTTTATTTGTCAAATACAAATACTTTATCATGCAAACCATGGGATCTACTATACTAGTTACTATAAATATCGGATATTTATCGGCTTTGGCCTCTATCCGAAAACCGGTAACATTCGTTTTTATAGTAACTAGGGATCTACATCTGAAACTAAATCTGAAAATACCACTATTTCTTGAACATGAATCACCCAAATTCTGCGTTTATACAAGGGGCAATTATTTTTTCTGTTTCTGCATGTGGACGGGAATTTTTCAATTTTTATAAGATCGTTAATTTGTATTTCTCCTTTTTAATGAAATAAACAAACAATAGAAACTCAACATCCTCGGCTACTGTCAGTAGTAATACTATATATTGGTAGATAATAGTAGAAACCGATCTGACCTTAAGAAAATCGTAGGGGTAATCCTATCATGGGGAGTCAACACACACTGTGTCTATAACAGTGTAAGATGACTCCTACAACTGCGCATGCGCCAGGAACCAACACACACCAGCGACCAACTGAAACTGTGACACCGGTACTCTACCTGTATTAGTAAGCCTAACCGAAATCTTGAATGAATAAAACTCGCTGAAATACAAATATCCCCACTAAACACTGGTAAAAGTTTATAATATGCCTCACTCGCTCGAAAAAAAAATAGGTTAATTGTTGTAAGGGGAGTGGTGATTGTTTCGTCACAACCTAAGCCACGACCTAAGTCACCTATTCACCCAACCCATCATCATCATCATCGGTAGGCTAAGCCACAAACTTACAAAGGTGATACCTGAAAACGTAGCCACACTGACAATATTGTTGACATGACATGAAATGAGTCTAAAATGAACAGATCTAAATTTTGAAACAGAAAATTACATCAACAACCTTTTTAATTTTAAACCATACTCATCTCGAGTCGATAGAAAAATTAGCCACCAAACATTCTCGCCAAGTTAATGACGTTACACGGTTAGTCAAAGAACGGTAACTCCCAAGTTTTTGGAAGCGGACCACCAACGCTCCCCCAACAATACAATGCTGGAGCTATCATAGCAGTCTGTTTCACAGAGAATTACTTACGAATTATCACTGTAACAGATGACTGTCTACAACACGTGCGTTGACTGCACGTGGGGTCAGTCATTGGCTCAACGGTTCGTGCAATGTTTACATAACACCTAACTGTTTCGGGCAAAATGATGCATTTTACTCATTTTAATACCCATTTACACTAAATAGGAAATATTTTTTAACTACAAATACTTCAAACGTCTTTATTTATTTTTCTTTTACCTCAAAAAAATGTTTGAGATTTTAATTTGTCGGAGTAAAAAAGTTAATATGCCGAACTCGAGTTAAAGCCCCAATTACACTCTTGTTGTGTAATTGAATAATATGTCCCAATCTTTATTCTGGTCATAATCGTAACACACCTAATTTAAAAAATTGAAAAAATTCAACTACATGATTTGAAAAGGTTAACGTAAACCTTTTCAAATGTGACTTTGCATCATTTGGCTTCAGTAACCAATCAGCAAAATATTTGACCAATTAGTAGTCCAAACCTAGTTACTTTTGCAACTGTCCTTTAGCGAACGATATTTGCTGACAGTTGTTATCCGGCCTCCTATAGCTGCAGTATGAAAATACCGTTCTTCCTCACCTCTGTTCTAAGGCTATTTTGTCTTCCTCACCTCTGTTCTAAGGCTATTTTGGAATCCTTACCTACTATTTTCCACATTGATTCTGCTTTATTCGCCAATTAAGGAATCATTTCACGCCACAGCTGACACATATTTATAAAGATTCAACACTATTTTCAAGTAGAATTCTGCGATTAAAAACATAGGCCCTACACCAAATATATTTAAACTGAAGAGCGATAACGAGACCCGGACATGCGCAAATCGCATGTTTATTTCATCGCTAAATTCTTCTTGAAATTAATCGAGTTGAATTATTATAAATTTGTGTCAAATATAGTGAGAAAGGATTCCTTTTGGTGGAAAATAAAGAATTGTTGTGAAAAATAGACGGCAAAGGTTCTAAAACAGCCTGAGAATAGGGGTGGGGAATAGTGGTATTTTACCACTATACTGCAGCTATAGAAGGCCGGATAGCAACCGTTCGCTAAAGTTGCAAAAGTAACTAGTTCAAACCCAAAGCTATAAAAACTATCTTATCTCCAAGCATTTGCCAGACAGCCACTATAGATTCCAGAGGGAGAAGTTGTAGCAATTTCTATCAGCATGTCTGAGTGGAATGGGATTGAGAGAATGCCTTTATTGTAATATGCTTTTAAACATAAAATGTAAAAACGAACTGCTGCATTGTTATTCCTGGCAAGACAAAAGCCTGAACTACCGAGAGAGTACCGTTAGTAAGAAGAAAATACACAACGTGAAACGGAAGCCAAAGGATATTTCCAGGATATGTAGTAAGAAGAGAGAGCATGGATCATACGTAAGATGTGGCGACCGGATTTGATGGCCCGGTTTCCACGTCTGACAAAAGACCCATGATGCTACATGGTGTACCGGTAATGTATTTCTCATGCCCCGTTGCACTGACAGCGTAACCACACTTGAAAATCCCGGGGAAACTTTCTCGAACCCGGACTTCCCGAATTTTAACCAGCGGCTGCCAGGCAATATACGCCCACATTTTCGAGAGATGGATAGAGAACAAGCTAAAAAGAAAGTGATTTTCCTACCATCTAAGGCCATAATTCATGAAGTTAAATTCGATATGCGAAAATATCAAATGGAACCAAGATCTTTGGGTTATAAACATACTTTCAAGTTTGATCAAAATCAGATTAAAACTGTGACCTCTACAGGATCCGCAACCTTGATATGACATATTTTTACAATATTCGACTAGAAGCGGCGACCATTTTGCTTGTCATTTTTGGTTTGATTTTCAGGAAATTCGAACTCAACATTCATTATGGTGTAACGGTGATATATTCAAACGTTTTTTTTAAATCTGTTAATAATTGTGACCTCCAGAAGGACCACAAGCTAAAAAAGGCGATTTTCCGTACAATCAGGGGCCATAATTCGGGAAATGGCGAAAGGAACCAATCTTTGGGTTAAAAACATGCATTTCAAGTTTCGTCAAACTCAAATTAAAATAATGACCTCTACAGGGTCCACAAGCGACGGCCAATTTGTCCCGCAATTTTGGTCCGATTTTCACGAAATTCGATTTCAACCTTCATTACGGATAATAATTGTGACCTCTAGAGGAACCACAAGCTAAAAGATAGGCTGGCACTGCCAGGCAGGATACGCCCACATTTTCTAGCGATGGATAGAGAACAAGCAATACCGAAAGTGATTTTTCCTACATCATTAAGTTAGAATTTGGTGCAAATATCGAAATGAATTAAGATCTTTGGGTTATAAAGGTGCATTTCAGTAGGCTTCAAAAAAATTTGACTGGAGATCATGTTGCTAAGTGGATAAGATGCTGGCTCGATAGCCTTGAGGTTGGGTGTTTGATCCCTGCATTGGGTGACAAAGTTCATCTAGATTTTCTGGCATGGTTTCCCCTTGTTAGTGATGAAGGATGGATGGCCTGACAAGAACAGCTTTCAATTTTGGTTCGATTTTCACGAAATTCGACCTCAACCTTCATTACGATGTAACGGTGATATAATCAAACGTTTTTTTTAAATGGGATAATAATCCTGACAGCAGAGGGACCACAAGCTAAAAAAAAGGTAATTTTTCGTACAATCAGGGGCCATAATTCAGGAAGTTACAATCCGATATTGCACAAATATCGAAAGGAACTAAGATTGTTAAGTTGTAAACGTGTGTTTCAAGTTTCATCAAAATTGAATGAAGATTGTGACCTATACAGGGTTCACAACCTTGATATACCATATTTTTACACTCTTCACGTACAAGCGGCGGCCATTTTTTCAGTCAATTTTGGTACGATTTTCACGAAATTCGACCTCAACCTTCATTACGATGTAACGGGGATATAATCAAACGGTTTTTTAAATGGGATAATAATTCTGACCTCCAGAGGGACCATAAGCTAAAAAAGGTCATTTTTCGGACAATCAGGGGCCATAATTCAGGAAGTTACGATCCAATGGGTGCAAATATCGAAAGGAACCAAGATCTTTGGGTTATAAACATGCATGTCAAGTTTCATCAAAATCGGTTCAAAATTGTGACCTCTATAGGGTCCACAACCTTGATATAACATATTTTCATACTAATCGCGTACAAACGGCGGCCATTTTGTCTGTCAATTATGGTCCAATTTTCACAAAATTTGAACTCAATCTTCATTACCATGTAACGGTGATATAATCAAACGTTTTTTTTTAAATCGGATAATAATTTTGACCTTCAGTGGGACCACAAGCTAAAAAGGGTGATTTTTCGGACAATCGGGGGCCATAATTCAGGAAGTTACGATCCGATGGCCGCAAATATAGAAAGGAACCAAGATCTTTGGCTTATAAACATACATGTTAAGTTTCATGACAATCGGTTCAAAATTGTGACCTCTATAGGGTCCACAACCTTGAAATAACATATTTTCACACTATTTGCGTATAATTGGCGGCCATTTTGTATGTCAATTTTGGTCCGATTTTCACGAAATTCAAACTCAGCCTTCATTACCATGTAACGGTGATATAATCAAACGGTTTTTTAAATCGGATAATACTTTTTACCTCTAGAGGGACCACAAGCTAAAAAGGGCGATTTTTCGGACAATCAGGGGCCATAATTAAGGAAGTTAAGATCCGATGGGCGCAAATATCGAAAGGAACCAAGATCTTGGGGTTATAAACATACATGTCAAGTTTCACCACAATCGGTTCAAAATTGTGACCTCTAAAGGGTCCACAAGCTAAAAACATGATATTTCGTACAATCGGGGGCCATACTCCATGAAGTTTCCATCCGATACATGCCAATATCGAAAGCAGCCGAGATCTTATGGGGATAAACCTATATTTCAAGTTTCGTCAAAATCGGATAAGAATTGTGACCTGTAGAGAGTCCACAAACAAATTGCGGACGGACGGACAGGGGCGACGACATAATACGTCCACATGAAAATGTGAGCGTATGAAAAGGAGATTTTTCGGACAACTAGGGGCCATAATTCCGGAAGTTACCATCCAATGGGCACAAATATATCGAAAGGAACCAAGATCTTTGGGTTATAAACATACATGTCTAGTTTCATCAAAATGGGTTCCAAATTGTGACCTCTATAGGGTCCACAAGCTAAAAACTTGATTTTTCGTACAATCAGGGGCCATAATCCAAGAAGTTTCGACCCGATACATGCAAATATCGAAAGCAGCCCAGATCTTATGGGGATAAACCTATATTTCAAGTTTGTCAAAATCGGATAAGAATTGTGACCTGTAGAGAGTCCACAAACAAATCAGACGAACAGGGGCGACGGCATAATACGTCCACATGAAAATGTGGGCGTATAAAAACAACTTTAGGTGTAAGTTTCAAAGACACATCACAATTACCGAAATGTACAGGCTAATTCATCAGTAATAGTTCATGATAAACAGAAATCAGATTTTATTATGTTAAAATTTCAAATATTTTCAACACAATGAAGGAAGGAATCATTATTAAAGTTACATTATGGGATATAAGATAAAGAGATGGCTGTTCTCACTATAATAGTTAAAAACTAAATAGTGTAAAGGTAATGTGTTGAAAATTTCAGTCAAATTGGTCCAGTATTAGCCGAGAAAAAAGCATTTGAAATATTCACATAGCCTCGCTCACCATTACTCAAATCATTATTATATACAGCATAGTCTTGATTATCCACTTGATTGATTTAATTATCAACGGCCATTAAGCGGCATATAGGAATTCAATCCGCAAACATCGAAGGCTAGCCTTAACTTTAAGAGTTTATTATGGTCTGGATATGTTAATTAATGTCTAATTGATTATTTAGATAACATCTCAGGCCTAAAGAAAGACCTGTAATAAGCAGATTTTGCTCTTGCATAATGCTATTTTAAAAAGATAAACGGAATACTGGGTGTTAACTTTCCGTACGATCCTAAAAATGTCACCATTTTCTAATTCTGAGGTACCGTTGTCCGTTGCGTTTGGACTACTTGGGGACATTGTTCTTTAGCAAGTGATTCTGAAGAAGAAATATTTACCGTGAGTCTTGGTCACGTATGGATCCTACAGACTGAAACACACAACAAAAGTCAACTTGTGGTTTCTGATAAAAATTATTTATTCAAATCCAATTTGTATTGGATTATTTAATCATGTACATGTACATAACATATTGTTTTCAGTTGATCTACCGATTACATGGCCAGTTGTTAATAATTACTTGAAAATACAATAAATTACATACATATCTTTTATTAAGAGATAATAGGTTATGTTTTATTGATGTTTGGATTTAAATGCCTGCTGATCACATTTCTTCAACATGCTCTCTTAAATTTGATTTACTGACCACATTTCTTTATGAACTATTGCATGTAAGTTACTACCATAGAAGTTTGCACAGAAGTGTTCAAAAAAAAAAAAAAAAATTAATGTTAAACATCATTATTATTATTAAAGATAGGTTGCCAGTCAATGAAACATACGCCCACAGCAGCTAAATCGTCCGGGGAGTCAACAAGAGTTGTCGCATATTCTTACTTTTTTCTTTTCAGTAATGAAACATTTATAATACACTGAAATCTGAATAAGATTAACAATTCAAAAAGTAGTTATCAGAAAATCATTAAAATTAGAACTTGTTGGGTTTTCATAAAGTTCTTCCCCATGCTAACTTTGAGTATACTGAAAATTTAATATCATGGATTTAGCTGTTCAGTTATCAAAATTCATTGAAACAATATACTTGTTCGTCTCAAGACCTTAAACTCTGTGTATCAATCTGAAATCAATTGGATATTAACTTGAGCCTCTAGAGCATACACAAGATTTTTCAAAGTGATCAAGGGAGATAACTCTAGAAGTAATTATCGGAAATCAATGAAAATCAATAGGCTTCTTTGTTTCATGACCTTAAACACTGTGTATAAATTTAAAATCAAATACTAACTTTGGCCTCTAGAGCGTCCACAAGATTTTATAAAGTGATCAAGGGCCATAACTCTGGCAGTAATTATAGGTTTCTTCGTCTCATGACATTAAACTCTGTGTATAAATTTAAAGTCAATCGGATATTAATTTTGGCCTCCAGAGCATCTACAAGATTTTTTGAAAGTGATCAAGGGCCATAACTCTGGCAGTAATTATCGGAAATCACTGAAAATCAATAGGCTTCTTCGTCTCATGACCTTAAACACTGTGTATAAAGTGGATATTAACTTTAGCCTGTAGAGAGTCCACAAGCAATTGTTGACACCGGACGGGGCGACAACAACATACGACCATATTTCAATGTAGGCGTATAAAAATTGACAATTGGGTCCGGTAACCATGGCTAATACAAGTGTATTTTGATTTATTTATATTTAAAGGGAAAAAAATACCTTTCTTGTACTCTTTGATAAGGTAGGTTTTCAGACAATGAAAGACAGGCCCACTAGCAACTTAGCAGTAATGTTTTCAAATGAATTTCTTTGCAACCCAAGCAAGATTTTGATGACAAGGGCAAAAGTTACCTCATGGGGTTGGTCCATAATGTAACTAGACAATCCCAAAATGTTTACCAGCAAAATAAAAGATAATATGCCCACAGCAGCTATGTCACGCGGGCAGTCAACCAGGATTGTCACATATTTTTTCTTTTTTCAGTAATGAAAACATTTACAACACACTAAAATCAATTTATCAGAAATCCTTAAAATTTGTTTGGGCTATTAGTTCTGCCCTATACAATATACATAATACTGTAGAAGTAATTTTCAGAATCAAATAGAGTGTACTCAAGGTTTTTCAAAATGATCAAGGGATCTCTGGCAGTAATTGGAAATCCTTGAAAATCAATAGGATTCTTCATCTCATGACCGTAAACCCTGAGTATAAATTTAAAGTCAGTCTGATATTAACTTTAGCCACACTGACAAACAACAATATATGACTAGATTTCAATGTGGGCGTATAAAAAGACTGACTCTGAGAACGATTACAAGGTTTTAATTCAGGGACAATGCTGATTACTGGTCATGGGAAGTTTGAAGTGAAATGAGGTTAAATGTCCTTCCTTTTGGACAATAGTTTCAACCAATCTAACTGCTTCTTACCCTGCAACAGAAATAGCTCATTATTGAACATAATCTTGGCATTAATATAATGAAACTATGTGCCAAGTTTGTCACACTCACTCAAGTTATGTTATACATTCACCTGATAAATACCTATACCATGGACCATATCCATACAATCCATGCCTACACAAAATTTCAACATAATCAAACTGATGGACCAACAGACCAGAGTGGTAACTATAAGGACGTTTTTTAATTTTGGGAGAAAGTCAGGGAAAAAAAGGCAATATTTGACAATACTGTATTGAAGTTTCAAGCATAAACTACAAAACACATTATTTAACTAACATAGAACTGATTCACAAAACAGTTTAGAAATAATAAAAATTAAAATAACGGTAGATAAAACATAAATGATGATAGGATGCCAGATCATATGTAAACACACCTACAGAGAGAGAGAGAAATGGGGTTTAACATCCACTCGACACAAACCAGGTCATTTTGGGACTAACATATGGTTTCATTTTATTTCAATAATTCCCTTGCGCGTAGGGGTCTTTAGCAGTGGGAGGAAACCAGAGTGCCCGGAGGAAACCCACGAGGTTGAGAAGGCGCCCCTATCTCCATGCCACATATGCTCACACCAGGGCTCGAAACCACAGCCACAAGCCAGAGGTGACCGGCCAGCTAGAGGTCGAAGCGCGGCACTCTAGACCACTAGGCCATCCCAACCCCCCAAACACACCTACAACTCATCAGGTTGTCCATATATAGTCATACTGTTCATATTTCAAGGCATGGAGCAACTAAAATCCACCTTAAACCCCAGCAAGAATCTGGCTTGTAAAGTGATTTATGATCATTTTTTGTAAAGACAAATCAACATAGTTTTAAGTCACAAGATTTTCTTTTTTAAAAAAAAATGCATGGATGGAGAAACGAACTGGGGTGATGACAAACTATGTACCGGGTAGGTGTATAAAAGACAATTCGACTGCCTAATGATCTTTTACTTTCATTGTATACAGAGGTGAAACTGTATTAAATATTACTACATCAAAATGGCTGGATATAAGGCATTCTACACATCATAAAATTACCATTTTCACCAACTATCACATCCTAGTTATTATATTGTAGATTGTGTTCTTTTTTAGTCTATGTTAACGTTTGTCTCTAGATTGTATACAGAGTATTCACATCAAGTATATTTATTTCCACTTGCTCATAGAAAACACACAGCTTTACCATCACACTATTTTAATACAGACAATAACACAACTACATTCATCTCACTGAACGATATAGTTTATATGACAGGAAGCTAAAGCCAGTTAAAACAGCAATCCCAAGTCCAATTTGTATATAAAGTTTGTTTTCATCTGTAAATATGTTCCGTAGATGTCTGAAAAAAAAATATTAAAAATATGTAAACAAAAAAAAGAGAAGAAAACAACTACATAGTAAGTTTACTGGTAGAATTTTATTAACAATTATTATTCAGGCTATAAACTAATATTCGGTTACTCATTACGTGTTCTGTGCACCTGTGATAGAGAGATAAAAAGTCAATACATTGCTGTATAAATTTTCAAGAATAACTACTATCAGTAGTATCATTATGAGATTGCTGAACAATCCCACGAAATTGAAGATATAAATTGAACAGTGGAGTTGATAAATCCAGTTTCAAATATTGGCATATAAAATAACTATCAGGATTTCAGGGTTTTCTCATCATACCACCATACAACAACTCCTGGTACATTGGCACAGTTTAACCCAAACATAAGTTTATAAATTGCGCATTCTAAAACATTCACAGCAAGATTAAAACAACAATATATTAGTTCAGCATTGGTGTACAGCAGAAGCACGGTGGGGCAAGACTTTTAGAATAGGGGCAAGATTTTTTAATGACACCCCATTGGGTTTTAGTAGCTGCTGCAGGCAGTGCCAAACCAAACAAAAGTAGGTTTGCAGGTCCCGAATAAACAGGTTGGGGGACGGGTATAAACCTACTTTCTCAGCTAATTCCATGTGTTGGGGGGCTCATTTACGTGTATACCAACTTATATATATTCCCCCCCCCCCCCCGACTGAATGACTTGACTGTCCCAAGTTAGATTCTCTGTTCTACACAACTGACAAGGAGTAACCAGGCCTCTCAAACTTAAATTAAGAATTTACTCAAAACTGTTCACTTTATTTTAACTAAAATAAACCCTTTTATAAAAATTTGTTGTTTTAATGTATAAGAGAAACTATGTGGCAACTTTTGTTTTTCTAGATCAAAGATATTTCTCATAAGCAGTGATTGAAAGTTGAGTAATTTCTTTACTTAACTTTGTGAACATGGGGCCAGGGCAGAAATTCCTGAGGAACTTTATCTGGTCAACACTAGGATCAAACACATTTTGCCCTAAAAACTGCTTAAATTTTAACTTCCTTTGACAACCCCTTTTGGAGGCATTAAAATCAATGAGCACTGGAATTATGTTTGTGATTTTGAGTTGCTATGCTATCAATAGAAGCATCTTCTTAGGAAAGGGTCCTGAAGACTCAGAAATTCTATTGGGTTTATTTATCAGCCGAAAAGGTGTCGAATGCATGAAATATGAATTATTAATGGAAAATATAATTTGAGCAATTTCAACAGCATGATGCACAAAATATTGCAATATTTTCTCTGGGTTCCTGTTGATAATTAATAAATTAATAAATCTATTATTATTGGTATACAGCAATACAGCAATGACCCATGCACCACAAGTCATCTATTTAGTTATATTACACAAAAAACAGTAAGGGTAAGAAAAAAGGAATTATGAAAAAATGTTGTGATGGTTAATAAGACAGAACATACACAAAATATCACAAATACAGATAATTACAACTATTATTACTAGATTACTACATATACTGGCTCACATAGAAATACACATCCAACATCTTGTTAAAATACTACACAATACTGACAAAGTAAGAAAATAGCATTATTTAATTACATGTTGATATAGCCAATGTTACCAATGTTAGAGAAATTTAGTACCAGGCCCTTAACCAGGATTCCAAACAAAAACATCACACTATAGATATTAAATTAAAACAAGGATCATGCAGGTGATTACTATATGAAACAAGAGAATTATGAACCTTAATTGATCCTCTAACCACAGAGGACGTTGATGAACCAGTAACATATGAACCAATCGTTTCAAATTGCTGAAATTAGGAAGAGAAAAATCTTATTATCACAAACAACATAGGTTTAATTAAACTTAGACTATACTTTCATTTCTTTTTAATGTCATTCACATTTAGACTACAGTAAAGGGCTAACAACATCTTCAACAAGTCTGCATTCAACTGACCTGACCCCGAATTTAGCCAATTGAGGAAAAGTTAAATGAAATGAAATGTGGTTTAATGTCCTACTTTCTGCAACAATTGTGTTTTTGAAGATGGTTAACGAGTAGAGGCTTTAATAACATTTAAATTAGATTGACAGACAACTGTGCATTTTTATATATTTTCTAAAAACTTCTGAGGCACCTACAAATATAAATGTGAGATCACCTTTCACAAAGCAACTGTTAACAAGACACATCAATATCAATTACTACATATGATTTAAAATAAACTGTACATTGTCTCAAATATACTATTACAGATCATTTTCCTTGAAAACCAAACTTGATGGAAATTACCTTAGGACAAAAAAATACAAATAATTCTTCAAATATGATCACTACGCAAGGTAAGGTCCTTAACATTGCTATTATCTGTGTCATTATTGTACTATATAAATGTTGACAACTGACCTATAATCCATTTAGCTGTATTCACAAATAAGAATTCTAGAGAGTGCGCAGGTATGTTATTTCACGAGTGTTAATTGGACAACCTTTTTCGAATATAGTAATTTCCAGAAGTGGGAACTTGACTCAGAGTGAGAGGATATAACCCTAACTTGCCTTATTTGCCATGAATTACTGACACATTTGATAAATTGCTTGGACTTTGTCAAGACTTGTGACTTGACTCGGTACATAAGTCTGTGACTTGGGATTGACTAAGACTCCAGATGTGGCAACTTGGGACAGGTCTAAGACTCAAACAAAATTAATGCTTGCAATAAGTATATTTATTTGAAAAAGGATCAATGGTAAAATATTGAATCTCTACGTGAGAAAGGTCAGAGTGTAACACTGTTATTTCAGATGTTTATAAAAAATACATGTAGTTGAAGTAAGTTGAAGTGAAACAAATAAACCTGGAATTATCATCCCATTAAATACCGATGAACCAGCCAGTACCTATACTAATATGATATTATTGTAGAAAGTGTGTTTTAATATGAAACAGTTTAACTGTGTAAAAATAATTGATACAATATATACTACTGTAATACAAGAAATAAATACATCATGAAATTAATGTGACCTGAAGGGAGTCATCATAATTATGTATTGAAATTAATTTCAGTCCTCATAGTCTACTCATTTCTAAAATAAGTTACTACTTGTAGGATACTTTTTACGTGATAATGACTTAATTTGCGTGTCATCTAATTAATGACTGATAATTATTGTATTGTTTTAAGGTGTGTTATGTTTGACAATATCACAGATTTATGAGTAATGAACTATTCCAACTTAATTTTGGACACAGTATATATATATCTAATTAAGGAAAGGGACAACAAGGTGCATTTACTGCATTAATATAATTCTTATATTTATTTCTTGTTTTACAGTATATTGTATATGGTGTATATACTTACGGGTAAGCAGCCATTGTAGCCAATTTAACATAGACATCATTATTAACTTTATCTATGCAAGTAAATAGTTGAGGAGGTGGAAGTTTGTAGTGATTACAAAACTGAGCTGGGGTCATCTCATAATCCTGTCGTATCTCAGGATGTTCAGCTTTACACGCTACAATTAATGTAGGTATTTTACTGTCTATAAATAGTTTCTGAAAATATAAATTTGATAAAATTGCACTTTCGGATACAAATAAAAACATCTGTTTATGTCCTTTCTAAATACTAATTTTCCAAATACAAGCCATAGGATAAATGGAATTCTTTTAACTGAACCTTTGCATTCATGAGCAACTTGTTGAAGTTGGTGATTTACTGACAAGCCTTTGTACAAGTCAAAGCTCTTTATATATCTGTATTTATTATATAGCTGTTGTGTTTTGTAGATATCCTTACCAAATACATTTTAGCACAGAATTCAAAACTTCTAGGGTTTGTAACATCATATAATAAACAAGCAACATCACAATCTAATTCTGTTGGTGTTAACATATCACTCATACCAACATCAACTTCATGTAACTACAAAATATCATTCAACAGCATGTTTATATTTTAGTTGGTTGTCTGAAAATAACTTTACAACATATATATATTATTTCAACAAGAAAGTTGCATAAAATCCAATTTAACATTTCTGGTGTTGTAGCTGTTTAGTCAAATCAAGTAAAACAATTATTTATTTTTTAAAAAAACTGCAAAAGACAATAAAAGCACTAATACCCCTTTAAGAAGGAGGGAAATGGGGTTTAACGTCACTTGACACAAACTAGGTCATTTCCGGAATAATATATGGTTAAATTATACTTCAATAATTCTCTTGTGCGTAGGGGTCTTTAGTAGGGGGAGGAAACCAGAGAACCCGGAGGAAACCCACGAGGTTGGACAGGCGACCATACTCCTTGCCACGTACAACAAGGGAATCGAAACCACATGCTGACCATTCGGCCATCCAACCCCCCCAATACCCCTTTAAATCTATTACAACAAGGGAATCGAAACCACATGCTAACCATTCAGCCATCCAACCCCCCAATACCCCTTTAAATCTATTATCATCAAATTTACCATTAAATGTTTTTCCTGGCCATATACTTGAACAGTGTTGATTGTGAAGCTAGATAAATGTTCACGATTTAATGTGGCTACATAGCGTAAATTTCTATGTAGTAAACCTTGCAAGAATGCAGTCTGAAAAACATAAACAACAATAATATATTTTCAATGGAAAAGAATAACAGGTTTTAATAAAACACATTTCATGGATATAAAACCCATTTAGCATAATGAAAATATTGAGTTATTATTATAAAAGTTTGAAAGAAAAAACATGTTAACCATGCTGTTTACATCAAGTGCAAAGCAGTCCAGCGGTTACCCATGTTCCTTAAACAACGTCCGCGAGTTTTACAACATCTAACTGTTGCTTCAATACTTAGCAATTCCCAAACTTTTGCGCCCGTTGTGTTGACACTTGACTAATTAACATTGTCCACAGTGGCACAAACACACTGTAAACAAACAAGTATACATCCGTTGAAAGTTGTTTTTTTTAAATTGAGAAACTCACGGAAAACCAGTAACCTTGACATTGATCAATCTTTGAACTTTGCAACTCGATTGTCACATGTAAACATTTTAGCTAAAAGCGTGAGTCTTGGTATTCATGACGACCGATGAATCTGATAGGTTCTCAAGCTGGGCTTGTTATCCAATCGAACTTAGTGGCGAATTATTCAGGGTATTACGTGAAGGGCTTGATAAGATGTACGTAGTTAAGGCGAGATCAAGCCTTCTATTGAAAATGGTGGTTACCGTAAGTCTGATGTCCCCCCACCTTAATCCCAACGTAAATAGATGGTCTCAATAATTACTTATTTATTTACCCATTTGTAAAGCTTCAAGCAATCAAATTTCTTATCGAACTTAGTCATGATATTTGAAGCTATAAAAGGGTAATATAATTCAACAATTAGATTTAGAAGTTACACAAGCTCCACATCAAAGAATATTGAGACAATAATTGGGTAATGTATAACCAACACGATTTCCATATTGTATCATTATAAAATCTGACCTTTCCAACACTTTTTCCACCTAATACATGACATCGAAATACATTACGAGTTGTCTGTCGCTTTTCTAGATCTATCTTTTTATCCCTTGTTACTGAAATAAACAAAGTTATTATTATTATTATTATTATTATCTCTAGTTAAAAACATACTTGATTCCTTATATACTAGTACGACAAATAAATATCTATAAAACGATTGCACAGATTAATAAAGCAATGTAAATTTGATTTGGAACCATACCTAAGACTGAGCCAGTGAATTAGTATTAAATAGTTCATTTAAATGTATATTTACCATGTATAGCTGTAAGTTGCGTCTCATGATCATAATGATAACCTAAATAAGCTAAATATTCTAATGTTCTCGGTAAATCTAACAAAGTTGTTAACCTGTAATTAGAACAAAATTAAAGCAAGTGTTCAATAAATGTTAAAACAGTAAAATCATTAGACACGTAGAATACACCAATAAGTTTATTAAAGCACAAAACTGAAATAAAGAAATCAAAGCTTTTGTGTATAAATTATTACAGTAATTACACAGTACATTAATGTTAAGACAAACAAAAACAGAAGAAACTTACGTCCATTGTGCTAAATATCCTTTTAAAGATATCCAGCCTTGAGGATTTGTACATACTGTATTATTAACATCAGGACCCCATGGCATGATAGGACATGTACTAAAGAGATTCTTTAATTCTGGTGGAGAGAGACATCCATCATAATCCTACATAAAACATACCATATATAAATATCATAATCCTACATTAACTAATCATATCTATCTATCTATTCCTAATAATCATAAAAAGCCTGAACAGGTTCAATATAGTTGGATACAAGAATCTTTCCCAGCATTATGAATAAAATCAAGAATTTCTTGTAACAGGTTTATGAGGAAAACTTAATTTTCTTCTTTCTTATGGTGTTTGTAAATACATCAGTAATTGAATCTGGACAAGTGTTGGTGGAGTTGAGGGTCACAGATGTAATAAATATGTTGGTGCATAAACAACCTAACACAAAGATTGGGGATTCGGTCATTCATTTGGGATCTCCATTAATTAATTAGTTGTTGAATAACATTGCATGTTTTTGTTAACACCTTTTGAACCCATGATAAACAAAACAAAGGTATTACTTTCGGTACTCATACTCTCCCTTTAATCTTTATTTGTCCAAATATCAAGATAAAACTTGAATCATATAAATAAACCACTAAACAATGGCATTAAACTGACATAAAAATAGAAGAATATAGAAGAAGCTTGTCTCTCAATATCCTCATACAACATAGTGTATGTGCTATTATTAAAATCTTAAGTACTTACTTCATCATATTTTTGAAATAAAGTTGTTAAAAATTCCAAACCGTTGTGACTTATTTCTGTTGTACTACCAGTTCCTATCTGTACTCTAAAACATGAATACAAGCTATATATAGTAACAGGTACACAGAAAACATTAGAAACATTGTATACTAAGATCCAGATAATTGTTGAATTGAAATTATGTTTTACTACACATATTTACAACGGACTTACTTAGGTGCTATAAAATCTTTAGTTAAAGCTAAATGTTCATCATAACCAAACTTTCTTAGAACTGTCCATGTTGTTTCATGTCGACCTTTCTGTATAAATAATGTGTGAAGAAACAAGAATCCTAAAAAACAAAGAGATGAAGATAGAAGTGCATAGATTAGATGCTGAACATAGAATCGTAACATAAGTCCTAACATGACAGACTAGCTTGCAGTGTACCCAAATTTTTCACATTAATCATTGATAAATCCATCATACTCTGGAAAGTTACATTATGAAACAATATGCATGAAAAAATGATCTTTGATAACACTAACATACATTTTAGTCCACAATGCAATGATTTTTTGTATTTGTATGATTAATTAAAACAATACATTATACATAACATTTTACCTTTTAAAGAGATTCCATCATTTATAATTCCTTCTGAGGTATGTTTATGAACTATAGCTTTTACATCCTCTAATGCTTGATGGTGCAAGGGAGCATTGAAACATTTTTGCTGAAATGTTGAATTTTTTAAAATATTTATAAAGGATACAAATAAAGAATCGTGTAACAAACGTATTACATGATGAATATATTCTCATAAGCTGCTTACCCATCAGTATCAAGGTACAATTACAACCTTCAGTATCAGCTTTTAGAATTTATTAAGAGATTTCTACTCGCATTGCTTGATTCAACAGTTTCTACTTGTGTTACTATTTATATAATAGGGCATTAACAGTTCAGTTCAAAGAGTTCCAACTTTCTGATTGGACAGCAAAATTATTAATCAACAGAAACAAATTTAAACAAAAAATTGCAAACAAATCAGAAGTGAATAATGTTTTGACCAAAATGTTTAGTAATAAAAGTACGTTTGAGCTTATTTAATCTTTATTCTGGCGTTTGTATCCAATCCATGGAACATTTATTAAAACGTAG
Organism: Patella ulyssiponensis; assembly: GCA_963678685.1. NCBI lineage: Eukaryota > Metazoa > Mollusca > Gastropoda > Patellidae > Patella > Patella ulyssiponensis. The sequence continues at coordinate 25,977,352 of OY783226.1, read as the reverse complement.
GAATAATTGATTTTATTATTATCTGGACCACTGTCCATTAGTTATAGTAACTCACCTGAAAAGCATTAACTTCTTCATCATTCAATACATTATCGTTGTCTTTATCACAAATCTAAAATAAATTACATATCTCTCTTACAAATATTATCAATAAAGAAGGCGAATAAACACTTTCTGTCTGAAACGTGTTACATATGGGAAGAAGCATAAATTGATGAAATTTTTTTCAATTGATCATATGTTTGTAAATATTGAAGAGAATTGAACTATTGTTAGACTGATATTCCTATATTATTAGAGATTCAACTTTCACAATATTGTAGCAGTTATAGATTGAGAAAAGAACTTACTTTAAATATTCTGGTTAACGCCCTCCGACATTGCGGTGTCAGCTTTAAAAACAGAAATAAATAATCTTCTATAAATCATCATCAACTTAGACAAAACATCATTATTTAGCGTAATATCTACTGATTCATTGTATTAATATAATGTTATAGGGATTTATTAACTAACAAAGCAAGTACTGTTGTAGTGTTGGGGGTAAATTGATATAATTTAGGGGAGGATGCGTGACACAAGGTTTACATAAATCCTGATAGGGGGAGCAATGGCCTGCCAATCATTCACTTATAATATCAATGCAAATATCTCAATATTTGGTATTAATGTTTGTATAAATCAACATTATCTCTACATTGAAGAAGTTTACAACAACGCATTAAAAAGAAAATGAAAACAGAACAATTATGTCTATACCTCCTTTTCTTCAGCATTATAAACAGGTGCAGTAGGATGTAAAACAGCTTTCTGGGCATAATAAAACACTTCACTAATATTCTTTAATGTACGTGCTGAACACTGATAGATATAACAAATTCAATAATTTAAACAATTTACAACAACACTAGTACAATATCAAATGCATAAAAAGTTAATGTAAAAAAAGGTTGTATTCTAATAATTACAATAATTAGAATTATATGCCAGTATCATGAATAAACATAGTTTGCTTCAAGATACAAGATTTGTGAAGCTAACTTGATCTAAACAAATTTATGTATGAAATAATGAATGTCATTTTCATCAAAACAACAATATATCATATTTTAAATGCTATTCTTCATATAATGACACATTCATCATACCCATTTTAAGCTGTATTCCGCTCTCCAAAGACTTTAATGGCAAGCAAAACGATGAAGTATTAACCAAAGAGGTGACGTCTGTGAGCATTATTTTGAGATAAGTATCAGAACACATGGGTGTGGTATTACAACAACTCTAAGATTTTATGGTAATGGAAACATATTTAACATTATTTTATTCTTACAATTTAAGATGTTATTTATATACTTACCTCTACACAGGTTTCTACTTCTGCATAGTCATTCATTATAGGTAAAATACTCTGAAAATATAACATACCTGTTACAAACAAACACACCAACATCTCTAACAATTTTAATAAAGTAATTAATAGGTGGTTGCTAAAATTGCTGAGATTAAGTATATAAAGAATACTTTTAACCAAGCCCCATTAATAATATATAGAATACACAAATTTAATTTGTTGTGACAGATACATTTTAGTGAAAAAAAAACATTATTTTAGCACCTTGAATTTTTTTCCAATGATTTCCAATTAGCTTAATAATGATCTGTAACTTTGGGATAAGATAGGTTACATTTTAACATTTTATTTGTATCCATCAACAGCAAGAGGATTTTAATGAATTAATAAAGAAATGAGATAATGTATTACCTCTAATGTAGGGTAATCTGTTTGATCTACTTTATTTCCTACTAATATAACAGGTGTATGATGATCATCTCCTAATGTTCTTCTAATATATGGTAACCAATGTGTTGTCAACTACAATATAAACACATACATACAAGTTTGTACACTAAATATAAAAGGTGGAAATGAAATGGGTTTTAAGGTCCTACTGTTCTGCTCCGACTAGGATAATGAAGATGGGCATGTGCCATACAGTGTGCTATGGGGGAAATTTTGCCTGTACAGCGGCACTAGAGCCTACTCTTATAACAAATTCCACCTGTCAAGGGATCTTTTACAATATTTTACATGCACGCCAATGTGTACACAGGACCTCGGTTTTCTGTCCCATCCAATGTCTAGACAGTTGTTGTTGTCAGGCCCTCCATCCTCTATCACTGACAAGAAGGAACCAACCTGGATGAATTTTCTCGGCCAATGCATGAATCCAGCACACAACCTTCAGGTTAACGAGCTAGCGACTTAGCCACCATGACCCCCTGCCACGACAGGAAGAATAATATTTTGGAAATTAAAGTGTGGTCATATCTCTAGTCATAGCGGCTGACATTTTGTATGTATTTTGTGGATTTATCTCTGCAGGTATGAAATATCACTTAATAATTTCAACATTATGTCTAACTTAAGACCACTCTACCTTAATTAAGTGGTAAATATATTCTGTACCTACCCTTTGTATAGAATCTTCATCCACAACTGAATACACAACACACAGCACACTGGCCTATTAATATAATAAAAATAAAGATGGTGGGCTGTCAGTGAAAATGTAAACGGAAAGAAAAAAGCACTCAAAAATTAAGAGATTAGAAATTTAAAAATTCTATATGGGTTCCTTCTGATTCACAATGATTTATCTCACCAAGTTTCAAAAAATATTTTTACGAACTCTGTTTAACGGATGCGCAACATTTCATAATTTAGAACGTAAACTGTTGGATAACTCTGTAATTTACAATTTTAAAAAATCAATAGACCAATATCACCTACATCCAGAACTTTATCTTTCATCATTTTCATAAATATTAAAAGCCAGAATATAATCAAAAATATAAATCATTCCAACTGTAGAAAGTAAACTAGGATGACCAGATAAGCAATGGCAACAATACACATCCACATGGGGGCATAGAAAATTATACATGTAGATATACTATTCAAAAAAAGTAGGGGATATTTGATTTTTAAGTGTTATTAAAGTCGCCTAATGAAACTGACGAAGAAACAAATGACAAAATGAAATGAAGTTCACATTCATCGATTTATTCCAAATGATAGTTAGACTAAGTAAGGCACAGACTGACCATTATAAGGGTAAACTGATACCCGGGGTCAAACAGCAAAGTTACCACAGCATCACAACAAAGTCAGTAACGGGTAAATCCTCCTCTGTTTGCCAAACAAGCATTGATCCGACATGGCATACTCCTAATGAGACGTCTAAGGTCATTTTGGTCCAGATTGTCCCATTCCTGTTGCAACGCAGCAGCAAGTTCTTGGATATTGGCAGGACGTTGTTGACGTTGACGTAACCTCTGTCCAAGCATGTCCCAGACATGCTCGATGGGGGAGAGGTCGAGACTCAGTGCTGGCCAAGGTAATGTGGTGATGTTCTGTTGTTGGAGGTAACCTGTAACGATCCTGGCCCTGTGACATTTTGCGTTGTCATCCTGGAAGATGAAACGGCGGCCATGACGTCGTGCTAACGGCACAACATGGACTGCCAAGATGTTGTCCCGGTAGTACTGGCCTGTAACACGCCCTGCAACAACATGTAAAGCCGTTCTTCCAGCAACAGTGATGCCTCCCCACACCATAACAGAACCACCCCCAAATCGATCATGTCTGATTACGTTAACGTCTTGGAAGCGCTCGTTTCGACGACGCCACACCCTCCTACGTCTGTCCAAAAAATCAACAGTGAATCTTGACTCATCTGAAAACATCACATTGCTCCAGCGTCGATTATCCCAGTGTTGACGATCCCTACACCAACGACGTCTTGCCTGAATGTGATGATCTCTCAAACAAGGGATCACGCGAGGACGTCGGGCGCGAAGGTGACCCCTATGCAGTCGATTCCGAATCGTTTGGCCACTCACTCTCACACCAGTGTCTGTTTGAAGACGAGCGCTGATCTGATTTGCTGTGATGACACGATTTCTCAAGGCCAAGGTACGGATAAATCAATCCTGGGCTTGAGTTGTCGCCCTTGGTCGACCTGAGCGTGGTCTGTCCTGTACAGATTGTGTATCACGGTATCTGGACCATAGCCTGCTTATGACAGACTGAGAAACATTCATCGTCCGCACCACAACCGCCTGTGTTGTGCCGATCTGTAGCATGCCAAGGGCACGTAACCTTTCATTTTGGGTAAGCCAACGCATATCAAAATTTGTTTTCTGGTCACTAAAACAATTAAACTGATGTTTCCACCCTGGAATTCAATGCCACATTGACTGTAACATTCAAAGTCAGAGTTGTGCAAATCTTGGGTTGGACCCCCATGATGATCCCAAGCATCACCTGCATTCCATGCGGTAGCTATTGGTGCGTTTGGGCGTCACATGTAACTGGAAATGTTTCTTCTGTTAGGTTCTATAGTGACTTTTTTCGTGGTCATTTGCATATTTTAGTATTATGCCCCCAAAATCAAATATCCCCTACTTATTTTGAATAGTATATATGGTTTATAAAATCAGTAATTATCAGCAACTTCCTTTCAATATCTTTTTTTTCAACTCTTATATAATTGAACCCAAATTTTCTTTATTCTTAGAAATAAACAAACTAATGAACATAAAGTTGAAAGTTTTCATAAATGCCTCACCTTTGCCATTTCTTCTTCCAAAACATTATCATCTTGATCGTGAGCTGAAAATAATAATAATATCATAAATATTCAACATTGTCATGTTAAGATTAAAGTTAATTAAAAGTTGTTTTGTAAATCAAAAAGAATATCTATCCTGTAGCATCTCTTTGTCATCAATCCATGGAATTTCAAAATTAAATTACACAATAAAAAAAAAATCATGGTCCATGATAGAACTAATTTCATTAGTGTATAAATTGTGTACAACTCATAAACTGAATTAAGAAGTTCATGCAAAGTGTGCAAATATGCCAACACATCTGCAATTAATCTGACATGTTTGCCAAACTGAACTTAATATTCTCATGACATTAAATCATGTTGATAAGCTAGAATATCAACCTTATTTCAATAATAAGAAACTAAATAAACTCTTCTGATGTATGAATTTATATTACTCTTTAATATTATGTGGTAAAATTAAATTTTGTGGAAGAATAAATAATAGATGAGGTGATCTTATCAAATAGTAAGCTTGCTCTGCAGTGGTTTTAGTTTATTGTTTGAGTTTACATGTATCATATTTGTGTGAAATGAAACTAAAAACCGGCGTGCAATTACCTGAATAATCAACTATATGTGTTGGAACTTTTTCAGGAGTGACATCTGCAGGTATAGTGATTTCTTCCGCTTTAGAGGGAACCTAAAAAATACAAACAGTGCAATGAAATAGAACAATATACTTTAAACTGAAAATTACTGTAGAGAAGACATTGATTTTCACTGTTAAAGAATTCACAAGTTTCTACAAAGTGAGCAAGGGTCATACTCATAACTCTAGAAATTTTTGAACTTCGATAGGATTCATCGTTTCAATAACTAAACAATGCTTATCTTATACATGTACATTTTAAAAAGATCAGACGATAATATTTGTTGATTAATTGTCGTATACTGTGACCAGACCTGTATATGTCCAAGTCAGTAGTTGTATTTTGTTTCACGACAATCAGTACTTTCGCAGTCACCCTGGTTCTATTTTTTTTTTAATTCTTTCATTTTAAACTTTCTCCTAGAATAGAATCATGTACTATAATTGAACCAAAAGTGTTAATGTGCCGCAACTACTTAATGTAATGCATGGACCATGGTCAAATTATATAATCAAATTCTAGTGTTTAGAACATTTGTACACAGTAATAACAGAAACGGTAAGAAAGGGCTTTAAAAACTTACATCTTCTGCAAATTCTTCACTTACAAGAGACAGGATCAATGATGTTTTCCCAACACCAACTGAATAATAAAATTGATGTACATGTAATTTATAAATATTAAATAACTGCATAGTGACGAACGAAAATCAGTAAGTCTAGTCTACTATATATTACCATGCACAACATGTCACCTGTAGCTAACGAAGTGTTACAGTGGACTTTGTAAAAGATAACCTTTTTAATTTAATAAGATAAAAATTAGTAGAAAGACTCAACTAGTCAACTGTTGCTCACAAAGCAAATTGTTCTGTGTGTTCATGTGAAATTTCGTCTGTGGTGCGTGAACAACATTTTTGGATAACTGATAAGGAATAAATGCTAATTTTTAACACAGCACTGCAGACTCCATTACAGAAACATGTACATTATGCAATTGCAACATTAGATAGATAATGTAAAGGGAATTTGTTGAAAATTTCAGTCAAATTGATCCACACTGTAACAAGATTTTAGCAATGAAATTTTCGGCCGTGCCTCGATCATCATTAAGTCGGTACGATAAAAAACATAGTCTCGATTGTCCATTTCATGATCAAATCATGAATGAAAGTTGGGCAGCAAATGATGTTTAATATCAACTTGATGCAAACAACGTCATTTCTGGACTTCAATTTTATTTCAATAATTCTCTTGCACGTAGGGGTCAATAGCAGTGGAAGGAAACCGGAGAAAACCTACAAGTACAAAGTTGGACTGGAGACCCTACTCCTAGTCCACGTTCAACATGTCATCAACCGGAATTGAAAACACTCAACAGGGCTTATGACACAATGTGCTAAACCCCCCATCCTGGACCCATTCATTTGACTTGATCTGATTTTCCATGTGCATATATACGGTTTGTGATTTCTGTATATTAATATGGTATCGTGTCTGTAGACTTGTTTTGTGTACCGGTAATTGTTTGCGTGTGTTTGCACACCCCCTGCACTAGTTCAGCTCTGAACGTCGGTCTCATTACACTCACACTAAATGTTCAGGGACTGTTTCATTGAATCAATGTCGAAAAAAATTGGAGAACAGTCAAATTTACTGGACAACTTTTCACTGCTAATTGATGGGGTGTCAATCTGTGTGAAAGCCTGTACAATGTAAAGCCTGTACATTTGTTTTCGTCTTGTTCGACCGACATTCCTGAATGTGGACTTGACCTACAGTTAGAGTGTCATGGCGGTGAAAATGTAACCTGATAGGAGGGGACGTATTTTTAACAGCGTGTTGTGTCGCTCATATTGACTCTAGCGAAGTAAGCAAGGTCTTATTTTCTCACTAAGATGTTCGTTTACATTGTACATGCGTCCACACGGATTGACACCCCATCCTTTAGCAGTGAAAAGTTGCCCAGTTAAATTGACTGGGGCTCCAATTATTTTCGACACTGACAGAATGGGACGACAGTCTCTGAAGTTCAGGGTGAGTGTAATAAGACCGACGTTCAGAGCTGAACTACCCCTGCACTAACTACTAACTATTCATTCAGAAATCTTACCATCTCCAACAAGCAGAATTCGGACGTCTCTTTTTGTTGTCATCTTTACGAAATGTGTGTTGCTTCAAAATTTGAGGGCTAGGCCTTGTTATATTTATATAATGAGTAAACTAAACGTAAAATTGTATAATAGTGTATATCAAAGGCAGATTAGATTAAGTCAGAGGAGACTGCATAATTTTGAAACGATTCTTGTTTCGTTTGAAAGCCAAACTAAATACACAGACTATATCGGCGATATCACTGGACAATTATTAGAATTGAGATCTATCTGCTTATGTCTGTATGAACCGTTTTCTTTTTTGACCTTGTGAATCCCGGTGAGAACATTCAAAAATTCGCGTTCAAGAAGGAATCTCCATTTGAATTATTCTTCCAGGTAAAAGGGTGGCCGCTCCACATACACAAAACTGTGTGTAAATGGTCTATTGTGATATGTCTAGTTTATTGTGGATGTTACACAGCTAATATTGTCTATATATTTATCAACCACATCGAAGAATTGTCTCACGGCACAATAGTCTCCATTTTAGCAGGGCTCTGACTAAACCGAACGAGATATAAATTGGTAAAAACAGGTCATATGGCTGCTTCATATTACAGACTACAGTTCAAAATTATATAAAACGATAAACGAAACGATAAATACTTCTTAAATAAAAAAAATAAATTATAGATTATGCTTCGATGGTATGATAACCCTGAATAGAATTAGAATAGTAAGTAATAATCGTTATAGCTGTCAGCAGTAACCATGCCCAATTTTTAATAGCAATCAATATCGTTTCGCTAAATAAATAATAAGCAAATACAGGTTTTGAATTTTGACCTTAATCTCCCTTTTTATTTCTCGTTCGTTTTGGAAGTAATATTTCCGGCGGCTGTGCGCATGTGAATCTATTACATCATAAAACGGAAATGGCAATATCTATTAAGAGTTAAAATTCGTCTGCTTGAGTTGCCCAATGTCAGTTCCTGGAGCGGTTTACAGTGTCCATGTCAATTCAAATAACTGCTACTTGAATGGTGAGATAGACACCAAAGCCTGATTTAAATATATCGTAAAAAGCCTACTGCCTACGTTGCAAACATTGCTTGTTTTGGCTTCTCTGAATCTCAGTTCTGCCCTTAGTCGGCTTAGTTTTTCGATAGGCCTACTCCTACTCCTGTCCTAATGCCCACATTTTCATTGGGGATACTCGATTCACAGTCCATTCCCTGGAACGTCCCGAATCGACAGAATTACAATCGAGTGACGCGGAATTCAGTCCTGTCACAGTTCTGCCAGTCCCGATAGCTGAGGTGGAGTAGTAGAATCGTGACGTATTCCCAGTAAAAAATATGTTTCAGCTGCCATGATTGGTTGAAATATTTTTTATACAGTCGGCACATGCGTTGTCCTCCGAAATTCTCCTTTTCACTCGATTGATGCCAGTTTTGGAATTTAATTCCGGAACTGTGAATCGAGCATCCCCATTGTACACGTGTAGTAATAATTGGGACGTATTGCGCTGCAAGCCCGTGTCCGACCGTGTAACATTTTGTTTGTCATTGTGGCCACGCTACAGGTCACATACTAAAAAACTTGAATCCAGACTTGTACGAAAAATCACGTTTTTATGCGCCCACATGTGACATTGACTATCGAGCAACTCTGCACACAGAGATCCATCTACTTCCATGACCATACTCCTCGCAGTGTTCCGTTTGATTAGAACTAATCCCACTACTCACAGCTGTAAAAAAAAGAGAAAATTCTTGTTCTAAATTATTATTGCTCAACAGTCCCATTAACAACCAATGGCTTACTGCCTAACCAAATGGTTTAATTTGAAAGTGAAACAAAGTTCCAAATTGGACCAAATATGTTTACATAACGTTACGTCATGACTCACAATTTTATTATGCCCAATTAACCAGTGCATAGCAGAATATTGTAGGAAAACTAATTGTGTGACAAATGAGGCTATCAACAATGTAAACGTATGAAGACGAACAATAATTTCACCGTTTTTAATACCTTAAATCACTATCCAAAGTTTTAGGGGAGACCCCATAGTAAACGAAGGTCTGTCATGTTCCTGTACATGGGATAGATTTGATTGAATGGGGAGAATACACACACTCCCTCAAAAACCGAACACAAATTGGCCGCCTATTCGGCTAGCCAGCTATTCGACCGATCCAGCTGGCCACCTGTTCGTTGGCCACCTATTCAGAATTAAGACAACAGTCGCCCAAACTCATCTATTTTTACCAACCAATAAAATCCAACGTTACGTCTATCAAATGAAAGTAGAATAATATATTATTTTTTATCCATTCCTTTAGCTCAGAATAGAGGTGTAATTTCGCATTATCGTACAAAATTCTAGACATTCAACTAAATATATTCCGAAAGGTAATTAAATAGGCTTTCCAGATATTATTAGTAAAAGTTGGCACAATCATATTAAAGGGGTGCGCTCTCATCCTAAACGTCGACAATTTTTCAATATTTTAAACTCAAAGAACGGTAATATTCCGAGTCAAAATTCGCACCATCGTACAAAATTCTTAGCAACCAGCTATATATATTCTGAAAGGTAATTGATTACGCTTTCCAAATATTATTAGTAAAAGTTGGCACAATCATATTAAAGGGGCGCCCTCTCAACCTGAATATAGCCAATTTTTCAATATTCTATATGTAAAGATAGACCGGTATTTCATTCGAAGTCCAAATTCGGACCATCGTACAAAATTCTGAGCAACCAGCTATATATATTCTGAAAGGTAATTGAATAAGCTTTCCAAATATTATTAGTAAAAGTTGGCACAATCATATTAAAGGGGCGCGCTCTCAACGTGAACATAGCCAATGTTTCAACATTTAAAGTGAAAGAACGGTAATATTCCGAGTCGAAATGCGGACCATCGTACAAAATTCTGAGCATCCATCTATATATATTCTGAAAGGTAATTGGATAAGCTTTCCAAATATTATTAGTAAAAGTTGGCACAATCATATTAAAGGGGCGCCCTCTCAACCTACAAATAGCCAATTTTTTAATATTTTAAAGTGAAAGAACGGCAATATTCCGAGTCGAATTCGGACTATCGTACAAAATTCTAAGCATCCAGCTATATATATTCTGAAAGGTAATTGCATAAGCTTTCCAAATATTATTAGTAAAAGTTGGCACAATCATATTAAAGGGGCGCGCTCTCAACCTATAAATAGCCATTTTTTCAATATTTTAAACTGAAATAATGGTAATATTCTGAGTCAAAATTCGGACCATCGTACAAAATTCTGAGCAACCAGCTATATATATTCTGAAAGGTAATTGAATAAGCTTTCCAAATATTATTAGTAAAAGTTGGCACAATCATATTAAAGGGGCGCGCTCTCAACCTACAAATAGCCATTTTTTCAATATTTTAAACTGAAAGAATGGTAATATTCTGAGTCAAAATTCGGACCATCGTATAAAATTCTGAGCATCCAGCTATATATATTCTGAAAGGTAATTGCATAAGCTTTCTAAATATTATTAGTAAAAGTTGGCACAATCATATTAAAGGGGCGCGCTCTCAACCTAAAAATAGCCAATTTTTCAATATTTTAAACTGAAAGAATGGTAATATTCCCAGTCGAAATGCGGACCATCGTACAAAATTCTGAGCATCCATCTATATATATTCTGAAAGGTACTTGGATAAGCATTCCAAATATTATTAGTAAAAGTTGGCACAATCATATTAAAGGGGCGCCCTCTCAACCTACAAATAGCCAATTTTTTAATATTTTAAAGTGAAAGAACGGCAATATTCCGAGTCGAATTCGGACTATCGTACAAAATTCTAAGCATCCAGCTATATATATTCTGAAAGGTAATTGCATAAGCTTTCCAAATATTATTAGTAAAAGTTGGCACAATCATATTAAAGGGGCGCGCTATCAACCTGAACATAGCCAATTTTTTAATATTTTAAAGTGAAAGAACGGCAATATTCCGAGTCCAAATTCGGACTATCGTACAAAATTCTCAGCATCCAGCTATATATATTCTGAAAGGTTATTGGATAAGCTTTCCAAATATTATTAGTAAAAGTTGGCACAATCATATTAAAGGGGCGCCCTCTCAACCTGAACATAGCCAATTTTTCAATATTCTGAATGTAAAGACAGACCAGTATTTTTTTCGAAGTCCAAATTCGAACTATCGTACAAAATTCTAAGCATCCAGCTATATATATTCTGAAAGGTAATTGCATAAGCTTTCCAAATATTATTAGTAAAAGTTGGCACAATCATATTAAAGGGGCGCGCTCTCAACCTATAAATAGCCATTTTTTCAATATTTTAAACTGAAATAATGGTAATATTCTGAGTCAAAATTCGGACCATCGTACAAAATTCTGAGCAACCAGCTATATATATTCTGAAAGGTAATTGAATAAGCTTTCCAAATATTATTAGTAAAAGTTGGCACAATCATATTAAAGGGGCGCGCTCTCAACCTACAAATAGCCATTTTTTCAATATTTTAAACTGAAAGAATGGTAATATTCTGAGTCAAAATTCGGACCATCGTATAAAATTCTGAGCATCCAGCTATATATATTCTGAAAGGTAATTGCATAAGCTTTCTAAATATTATTAGTAAAAGTTGGCACAATCATATTAAAGGGGCGCGCTCTCAACCTAAAAATAGCCAATTTTTCAATATTTTAAACTGAAAGAATGGTAATATTCCCAGTCGAAATGCGGACCATCGTACAAAATTCTGAGCATCCATCTATATATATTCTGAAAGGTACTTGGATAAGCTTTCCAAATATTATTAGTAAAAGTTGGCACAATCATATTAAAGGGGCGCCCTCTCAACCTACAAATAGCCAATTTTTTAATATTTTAAAGTGAAAGAACGGCAATATTCCGAGTCGAATTCGGACTATCGTACAAAATTCTAAGCATCCAGCTATATATATTCTGAAAGGTAATTGCATAAGCTTTCCAAATATTATTAGTAAAAGTTGGCACAATCATATTAAAGGGGCGCGCTATCAACCTGAACATAGCCAATTTTTTAATATTTTAAAGTGAAAGAACGGCAATATTCCGAGTCCAAATTCGGACTATCGTACAAAATTCTCAGCATCCAGCTATATATATTCTGAAAGGTTATTGGATCAGCTTTCCAAATATTATTAGTAAAAGTTGGCACAATCATATTAAAGGGGCGCCCTCTCAACCTGAACATAGCCAATTTTTCAATATTCTGAATGTAAAGACAGACCAGTATTTTTTTCGAAGTCCAAATTCGAACTATCGTACAAAATTCTAAGCATCCAGCTATATATATTCTGAAAGGTAATTGCATAAGCTTTCTAAATATTATTAGTAAAAGTTGGCACAATCATATTAAAGGGGCGCGCTCTCAACCTAAAAATAGCCAATTTTTCAATATTTTAAACTGAAAGAATGGTAATATTCCCAGTCGAAATGCGGACCATCGTACAAAATTCTGAGCATCCATCTATATATATTCTGAAAGGTACTTGGATAAGCTTTCCAAATATTATTAGTAAAAGTTGGCACAATCATATTAAAGGGGCGCCCTCTCAACCTACAAATAGCCAATTTTTTAATATTTTAAAGTGAAAGAACGGCAATATTCCGAGTCGAATTCGGACTATCGTACAAAATTCTAAGCATCCAGCTATATATATTCTGAAAGGTAATTGCATAAGCTTTCCAAATATTATTAGTAAAAGTTGGCACAATCATATTAAAGGGGCGCGCTATCAACCTGAACATAGCCAATTTTTTAATATTTTAAAGTGAAAGAACGGCAATATTCCGAGTCCAAATTCGGACTATCGTACAAAATTCTCAGCATCCAGCTATATATATTCTGAAAGGTTATTGGATCAGCTTTCCAAATATTATTAGTAAAAGTTGGCACAATCATATTAAAGGGGCGCCCTCTCAACCTGAACATAGCCAATTTTTCAATATTCTGAATGTAAAGACAGACCAGTATTTTTTTCGAAGTCCAAATTCGAACTATCGTACAAAATTCTAAGCATCCAGCTATATATATTCTGAAAGGTAATTGCATAAGCTTTCCAAATATTATTAGTAAAAGTTGGCACAATCATATTAAAGGGGCGCGCTCTCAACCTGAACATAGCCAATGTTTAAACATTTAAAATGAAAGAACGGTAATATTCCGAGTCGAAATTCGGACCATCGTACAAAATTCTGAGCATCCATCTATATATATTCTGAAAGGTAATTGGATAAGCTTTCCAAATATTATTAGTAAAAGTTGGCACAATCATATTAAAGGGGCGCCCTCTCAACCTACAAATAGCCATTTTTTTAATATTTTAAAGTGAAAGAACGGCAATATTCCGAGTCGAATTCGGACTATCGTACAAAATTCTAAGCATCCAGCTATATATATTCTGAAAGGTATTTGCATAAACTTTCCAAATATTATTAGTAAGAGTTGGCACAATCATATTAAAGGGGCGCGCTCTCAACCTACAAATCGCCATTTTTTCAATATTTTAAACTGAAAGAATGGTAATATTCCGAGTCGAAATTCGGACCATCGTACAAAATTCTGAGCAACCAGCTATATATATTCTGAAAGGTAATTGGATAAGCTTTCCAAATATTATTAGTAAAAGTTGGCACAATCATATTAAAGGGGCGCCCTCTCAACCTGAACATAGCCAATTTTTCAATATTCTGAATGTAAAGACAGACCAGTATTTTTTTCGAAGTCCAAATTCGAACTATCGTACAAAATTCTAAGCATCCAGCTATATATATTCTGAACGGTAATTGCATAAGCTTTCCAAATATTATTAGTAAAAGTTGGCACATTCATATTAAAGGGGCGCGCTCTCAACCTGAACATAGCCAATGTTTCAACATTTAAAATGAAAGAACGGTAATATTCCGAGTCGAAATTCGGACCATCGTACAAAATTCTGAGCATCCATCTATATATATTCTGAAAGGTACTTGGATAAGCTTTCCAAATATTATTAGTAAAAGTTGGCACAATCATATTAAAGGGGCGCCCTCTCAACCTACAAATAGCCAATTTTTTAATATTTTAAAGTGAAAGAACGGCAATATTCCTAGTCGAATTCGGACTATCGTACAAAATTTTAAGCATCCAGCTATATATATTCAGAAAGGTATTTGCATAAACTTTCCAAATATTATTAGTAAAAGTTGGCACAATCATATTAAAGGGGCGCGCTCTAAACCTACAAATCGCCATTTTTTCAATATTTTAAACTGAAAGAATGGTAATATTCCGAGTCGAAATTCGGACCATCGTACAAAATTCTGAGCAACCAGCTATATATATTCTGAAGGGTAATTGGATAAGCTTTCCAAATATTATTAGTAAAAGTTGGCACAATCATATTAAAGGGGCGCGCTCTCAACGTGAACATAGCCAATGTTTCAACATTTAAAGTGAAAGAACGGTAATATTCCGAGTCGAAATGCGGACCATCGTACAAAATTCTGAGCATCCATCTATATATATTCTGAAAGGTAATTGGATAAGCTTTCCAAATATTATTAGTAAAAGTTGGCACAATCATATTAAAGGGGCGCCCTCTCAACCTACAAATAGCCAATTTTTTAATATTTTAAAGTGAAAGAACGGCAATATTCCGAGTCGAATTCGGACTATCGTACAAAATTCTAAGCATCCAGCTATATATATTCTGAAAGGTAATTGCATAAGCTTTCCAAATATTATTAGTAAAAGTTGGCACAATCATATTAAAGGGGCGCGCTCTCAACCTATAAATAGCCATTTTTTCAATATTTTAAACTGAAATAATGGTAATATTCTGAGTCAAAATTCGGACCATCGTACAAAATTCTGAGCAACCAGCTATATATATTCTGAAAGGTAATTGAATAAGCTTTCCAAATATTATTAGTAAAAGTTGGCACAATCATATTAAAGGGGCGCGCTCTCAACCTACAAATAGCCATTTTTTCAATATTTTAAACTGAAAGAATGGTAATATTCTGAGTCAAAATTCGGACCATCGTATAAAATTCTGAGCATCCAGCTATATATATTCTGAAAGGTAATTGCATAAGCTTTCTAAATATTATTAGTAAAAGTTGGCACAATCATATTAAAGGGGCGCGCTCTCAACCTAAAAATAGCCAATTTTTCAATATTTTAAACTGAAAGAATGGTAATATTCCCAGTCGAAATGCGGACCATCGTACAAAATTCTGAGCATCCATCTATATATATTCTGAAAGGTACTTGGATAAGCTTTCCAAATATTATTAGTAAAAGTTGGCACAATCATATTAAAGGGGCGCCCTCTCAACCTACAAATAGCCAATTTTTTAATAATATTTTAAAGTGAAAGAACGGCAATATTCCGAGTCGAATTCGGACTATCGTACAAAATTCTAAGCATCCAGCTATATATATTCTGAAAGGTAATTGCATAAGCTTTCCAAATATTATTAGTAAAAGTTGGCACAATCATATTAAAGGGGCGCGCTATCAACCTGAACATAGCCAATTTTTTAATATTTTAAAGTGAAAGAACGGCAATATTCCGAGTCCAAATTCGGACTATCGTACAAAATTCTCAGCATCCAGCTATATATATTCTGAAAGGTTATTGGATAAGCTTTCCAAATATTATTAGTAAAAGTTGGCACAATCATATTAAAGGGGCGCCCTCTCAACCTGAACATAGCCAATTTTTCAATATTCTGAATGTAAAGACAGACCAGTATTTTTTTCGAAGTCCAAATTCGAACTATCGTACAAAATTCTAAGCATCCAGCTATATATATTCTGAAAGGTAATTGCATAAGCTTTCCAAATATTATTAGTAAAAGTTGGCACAATCATATTAAAGGGGCGCGCTCTCAACCTGAACATAGCCAATGTTTAAACATTTAAAATGAAAGAACGGTAATATTCCGAGTCGAAATTCGGACCATCGTACAAAATTCTGAGCATCCATCTATATATATTCTGAAAGGTAATTGGATAAGCTTTCCAAATATTATTAGTAAAAGTTGGCACAATCATATTAAAGGGGCGCCCTCTCAACCTACAAATAGCCATTTTTTTAATATTTTAAAGTGAAAGAACGGCAATATTCCGAGTCGAATTCGGACTATCGTACAAAATTCTAAGCATCCAGCTATATATATTCTGAAAGGTATTTGCATAAACTTTCCAAATATTATTAGTAAGAGTTGGCACAATCATATTAAAGGGGCGCGCTCTCAACCTACAAATCGCCATTTTTTCAATATTTTAAACTGAAAGAATGGTAATATTCCGAGTCGAAATTCGGACCGTCGTACAAAATTCTGAGCAACCAGCTATATATATTCTGAAAGGTAATTGGATAAGCTTTCCAAATATTATTAGTAAAAGTTGGCACAATCATATTAAAGGGGCGCCCTCTCAACCTGAACATAGCCAATTTTTCAATATTCTGAATGTAAAGACAGACCAGTATTTTTTTCGAAGTCCAAATTCGAACTATCGTACAAAATTCTAAGCATCCAGCTATATATATTCTGAACGGTAATTGCATAAGCTTTCCAAATATTATTAGTAAAAGTTGGCACATTCATATTAAAGGGGCGCGCTCTCAACCTGAACATAGCCAATGTTTCAACATTTAAAATGAAAGAACGGTAATATTCCGAGTCGAAATTCGGACCATCGTACAAAATTCTGAGCATCCAGCTATATATATTCAGAAAGGTATTTGCATAAACTTTCCAAATATTATTAGTAAAAGTTGGCACAATCATATTAAAGGGGCGCGCTCTAAACCTACAAATCGCCATTTTTTCAATATTTTAAACTGAAAGAATGGTAATATTCCGAGTCGAAATTCGGACCATCGTACAAAATTCTGAGCAACCAGCTATATATATTCTGAAAGGTAATTGAATAAGCTTTCCAAATATTATTAGTAAAAGTTGGCACAATCATATTAAAGGGGCGCGCTCTCAACCTACAAATAGCCAATGTTTCAACATTTAAAGTGAAAGAACGGTAATATTCCGAGTCGAAATGCGGACCATCGTACAAAATTCTGAGCATCCATCTATATATATTCTGAAAGGTAATTGGATAAGCTTTCCAAATATTATTAGTAAAAGTTGGCACAATCATATTAAAGGGGCGCCCTCTCAACCTACAAATAGCCAACTTTTTAATATTTTAAAGTGAAAGAACGGCAATATTCCGAGTCGAATTCGGACTATCGTACAAAATTCTAAGCATCCAGCTATATATATTCTGAAAGGTAATTGCATAAGCTTTCCAAATATTATTAGTAAAAGTTGGCACAATCATATTAAAGGGGCGCCCTCTCAACCTGAACATAGCCAATTTTTTAATATTTTAAAGTGAAAGAACGGCAATATTCCGAGTCCAAATTCGGACTATCGTACAAAATTCTCAGCATCCAGCTATATATATTCTGAATGGTAATTGGATAAGCTTTCCAAATATTATTAGTAAAAGTTGGCACAATCATATTAAAGGGGCGCCCTCTCAACCTGAACATAGCCAATTTTTCAATATTCTGAATGTAAAGACAGACCAGTATTTTTTTCGAAGTCCAAATTCGAACTATCGTACAAAATTCTAAGCATCCAGCTATATATATTCTGAAAAGTAATTGCATAAGCTTTCCAAATATTATTAGTAAAAGTTGGCACAATCATATTAAAGGGGCGCGCTCTCAACCTACAAATAGCCAATGTTTCAACATTTAAAATGAAAGAACGGTAATATTCCGAGTCGAAATTCGGACCATCGTACAAAATTCTGAGCATCCATCTATATATATTCTGAAAGGTAATTGGATAAGCTTTCCAAATATTATTAGTAAAAGTTGGCACAATCATATTAAAGGGGCGCCCTCTCAACCTACAAATAGCCAATTTTTTAATATTTTAAAGTGAAAGAACGGCAATATTCCGAGTCGAAATGCGGACCATCGTACAAAATTCTGAGCATCCATCTATATATATTCTGAAAGGTAATTGGATAAGCTTTCCAAATATTATTAGTAAAAGTTGGCACAATCATATTAAAGGGGCGCCCTCTCAACCTACAAATAGCCAATTTTTTAATATTTTAAAGTGAAAGAACGGCAATATTCCGAGTCGAATTCGGACTATCGTACAAAATTCTAAGCATCCAGCTATATATATTCTGAAAGGTAATTGCATAAGCTTTCCAAATATTATTAGTAAAAGTTGGCACAATCATATTAAAGGGGCGCCCTCTCAACCTGAACATAGCCAATTTTTTAATATTTTAAAGTGAAAGAACGGCAATATTCCGAGTCCAAATTCGGACTATCGTACAAAATTCTCAGCATCCAGCTATATATATTCTGAATGGTAATTGGATAAGCTTTCCAAATATTATTAGTAAAAGTTGGCACAATCATATTAAAGGGGACCCCTCTCAACCTGAACATAGCCAATTTTTCAATATTCTGAATGTAAAGACAGACCAGTATTTTTTTCGAAGTCCAAATTCGAACTATCGTACAAAATTCTAAGCATCCAGCTATATATATTCTGAAAAGTAATTGCATAAGCTTTCCAAATATTATTAGTAAAAGTTGGCACAATCATATTAAAGGGGCGCGCTCTCAACCTACAAATAGCCAATGTTTCAACATTTAAAATGAAAGAACGGTAATATTCCGAGTCGAAATTCGGACCATCGTACAAAATTCTGAGCATCCATCTATATATATTCTGAAAGGTAATTGGATAAGCTTTCCAAATATTATTAGTAAAAGTTGGCACAATCATATTAAAGGGGCGCCCTCTCAACCTACAAATAGCCAATTTTTTAATATTTTAAAGTGAAAGAACGGCAATATTCCGAGTCGAATTCGGACTATCGTACAAAATTCTAAGCATCCAGCTATATATATTCTGAAAGGTATTTGCATAAACTTTCCAAATATTATTAGTAAAAGTTGGCACAATCATATTAAAGGGGCACGCTCTCAACCTACAAATCGCCATCTATATATATTCTGAAAGGTAATTGGATAAGCTTTCCAAATATTATTAGTAAAAGTTGGCACAATCATATTAAAGGGGCGCCCTCTCAACCTACAAATAGCCAATTTTTTAATATTTTAAAGTGAAAGAACGGCAATATTCCGAGTCGAATTCGGACTATCGTACAAAATTCTAAGCATCCAGCTATATATATTCTGAAAGGTATTTGCATAAACTTTCCAAATATTATTAGTAAAAGTTGGCACAATCATATTAAAGGGGCACGCTCTCAACCTACAAATCGCCATTTTTTCAATATTTTAAACTGAAAGAATGGTAATATTCCGAGTCGAAATTCGGACCATCGTACAAAATTCTGAGCAACCAGCTATATATATTCTGAAAGGTAATTGAATAAGCTTTCCAAATATTATAAGTAAAAGTTGGCACAATCATATTAAAGGGGCGCCCTCTCAACCTACAAATAGCCATTTTTTTAATATTTTAAAGTGAAAGAACGGCAATATTCCGAGTCGAATTCGGACTATCGTACAAAATTCTAAGCATCCAGCTATATATATTCTGAAAGGTAATTGCATAAGCTTTCCAAATATTATTAGTAAAAGTTGGCACAATCATATTAAAGGGGCGCCCTCTCAACCTACAAATAGCCAATTTTTTTAATATTTTAAAGTCAAAGAACGGCAATATTCCGAGTCGAATTCGGACTATCGTACAAAATTCTAAGCATCCAGCTATATATATTCAGAAAGGTATTTGCATAAACTTTCCAAATATTATTAGTAAAAGTTGGCACAATCATATTAAAGGGGCGCGCTCTCAACCTACAAATCGCCATTTTTTCAATATTTTAAACTGAAAGAATGGTAATATTCCGAGTCGAAATTCGGACCATCGTACAAAATTCTGAGCAACCAGCTATATATATTCTGAAAGGTAATTGGATAAGCTTTCCAAATATTATTAGTAAAAGTTGGCACAATCATATTAAAGGGGCGCCCTCTCAACCTGAACATAGCCAATTTTTCAATATTCTGAATGTAAAGACAGACCAGTATTTTTTTCGAAGTCCAAATTCGAACTATCGTACAAAATTCTAAGCATCCAGCTATATATATTCTGAAAAGTAATTGCATAAGCTTTCCAAATATTATTAGTAAAAGTTGGCACAATCATATTAAAGGGGCGCGCTCTCAACCTACAAATAGCCAATGTTTCAACATTTAAAATGAAAGAACGGTAATATTCCGAGTCGAAATTCGGACCATCGTACTTAATTCTGAGCATCCATCTATATATATTCTGAAAGGTAATTGGATAAGCTTTCCAAATATTATTAGTAAAAGTTGGCACAATCATATTAAAGGGGCGCCCTCTCAACCTACAAATAGCCAATTTTTTAATATTTTAAAGTGAAAGAACGGCAATATTCCGAGTCGAAATGCGGACCATCGTACAAAATTCTGAGCATCCATCTATATATATTCTGAAAGGTAATTGGATAAGCTTTCCAAATATTATTAGTAAAAGTTGGCACAATCATATTAAAGGGGCGCCCTCTCAACCTGAACATAGCCAATTTTTCAATATTCTGAATGTAAAGACAGACCAGTATTTTTTTCGAAGTCCAAATTCGAACTATCGTACAAAATTCTAAGCATCCAGCTATATATATTCTGAAAGGTAATTGCATAAGCTTTCCAAATATTATTAGTAAAAGTTGGCACAATCATATTAAAGGGGCGCGCTCTCAACCTGAACATAGCCAATGTTTCAACATTTAAAATGAAAGAACGGTAATATTCCGAGTCGAAATTCGGACCATCGTACAAAATTCTGAGCATCCAGCTATATATATTCTGAAAGGTAATTGGATAAGCTTTCTAAATATTATTAGTAAAAGTTGGCACAATCATATTAAAGGGGCGCCCTCTCAACCTACAAATAGCCAATTTTTTAATATTTTAAAGTGAAAGAACGGCAATATTCCGAGTGGAATTCGGACTATCGTACAAAATTCTAAGCATCCAGCTATATATATTCTGAAAGGTATTTCATAAACTTTCCAAATATTATTAGTAAAAGTTGGCACAATCATATTAAAGGGGCGCGCTCTCAACCTACAAATCGCCATTTTTTCAATATTTTAAACTGAAAGAATGGTAATATTCCGAGTCGAAATTCGGACCATCGTACAGAATTCTGAGCAACCAGCTATATATATTCTGAAAGGTAATTGGATAAGCTTTCCAAATATTATTAGTAAAAGTTGGAACAATCATATTAAAGGGGCGCCCTCTCAACCTGAACATAGCCAATTTTTCAATATTCTGAATGTAAAGACAGACCAGTATTTTTTTCGAAGTCCAAATTCGAACTATCGTACAAAATTCTAAGCATCCAGCTATATATATTCTGAAAGGTAATTGTACAAGCTTTCCAAATATTATTAGTAAAAGTTGGCACAATCATATTAAAGGGGCGCGCTCTCAACCTGAACATAGCCAATGTTTCAACATTTAAAGTGAAAGAACGGTAATATTCCGAGTCGAAATGCGGACCATCGTACACAATTCTGAGCATCCATCGATATATATTCTGAAAGGTAATTGGATAAGCTTTCCAAATATTATTAGTAAAAGTTGGCACAATCATATTAAAGGGGGGCGCTCTCAACCTGAACATAGCCAATGTTTCAACATTTAAAATGAAAGAACGGTAATATTGCCGTTCTTTCACTTTAAAATATTAAAAAATTGGCTATGTTCAGGTTGATAGCGCGCCCCTTTAATATGATTGTGCCAACTTTTACTAATAATATTTGGAAAGCTTATGCAATTACCTTTCAGAATATATATAGCTGGATGCTTAGAATTTTGTACGATAGTCCGAATTCGACTCGGAATATTGCCGTTCTTTCACTTTAAAATATTAAAAAATTGGCTATTTGTAGGTTGAGAGGGCGCCCCTTTAATATGATTGTGCCAACTTTTACTAATAATATTTGGAAAGCTTATCCAAGTACCTTTCAGAATATATATAGATGGATGCTCAGAATTTTGTACGATGGTCCGCATTTCGACTGGGAATATTACCATTCTTTCAGTTTAAAATATTGAAAAATTGGCTATTTTTAGGTTGAGAGCGCGCCCCTTTAATATGATTGTGCCAACTTTTACTTATAATATTTGGAAAGCTTATTCAATTACCTTTCAGAATATATATAGCTGGTTGCTCAGAATTTTGTACGATGGTCCGAATTTCGACTCGGAATATTACCATTCTTTCAGTTTAAAATATTGAAAAAATGGCGATTTGTAGGTTGAGAGCGCGCCCCTTTAATATGATTGTGCCAACTCTTACTAATAATATTTGGAAAGTTTATGCAAATACCTTTCAGAATATATATAGCTGGATGCTTAGAATTTTGTACGATAGTCCGAATTCGACTCGGAATATTGCCGTTCTTTCACTTTAAAATATTAAAAAAATGGCTATTTGTAGGTTGAGAGGGCGCCCCTTTAATATGATTGTGCCAACTTTTACTAATAATATTTGGAAAGTTTATCCAATTACCTTTCAGAATATATATAGATGGATGCTCAGAATTTTGTACGATGGTCCGAATTTCGACTCGGAATATTACCGTTCTTTCATTTTAAATGTTGAAACATTGGCTATGTTCAGGTTGAGAGCGCGCCCCTTTAATATGATTGTGCCAACTTTTACTAATAATATTTGGAAAGCTTATGCAATTACCTTTCAGAATATATATAGCTGGATGCTTAGAATTTTGTACGATAGTTCGAATTTGGACTTCGAAAAAAATACTGGTCTGTCTTTACATTCAGAATATTGAAAAATTGGCTATGTTCAGGTTGAGAGGGCGCCCCTTTAATATGATTGTGCCAACTTTTACTAATAATATTTGGAAAGCTTATCCAATTACCTTTCAGAATATATATAGCTGGTTGCTCAGAATTTTGTACGATGGTCCGAATTTCGACTAGGAATATTACCATTCTTTCAGTTTAAAATATTGAAAAAATGGCGATTTGTAGGTTGAGAGCGCGCCCCTTTAATATGATTGTGCCAACTCTTACTAATAATATTTGGAAAGTTTATGCAAATACCTTTCAGAATATATATAGCTGGATGCTTAGAATTTTGTACGATAGTCCGAATTCGACTCGGAATATTGCCGTTCTTTCACTTTAAAATATTAAAAAAATGGCTATTTGTAGGTTGAGAGGGCGCCCCTTTAATATGATTGTGCCAACTTTTACTAATAATATTTGGAAAGCTTATCCAATTACCTTTCAGAATATATATAGATGGTTGCTCAGAATTTTGTACGATGGTCCGAATTTCGACTCGGAATATTACCATTCTTTCACTTTAAATGTTGAAACATTGGCTATGTTCAGGTTGAGAGTGCGCCCCTTTAATATAATTGTACCAACTTTTACTAATAATATTTGGAAAGCTTATGCAATTATCTTTCAGAATATATATAGCTGGATGCTTAGAATTTTGTACGATAGTTCGAATTTGGACTTCGAAAAAAATACTGGTCTGTCTTTACATTCAGAATATTGAAAAATTGGCTATGTTGAGGTTGAGAGGGCGCCCCTTTAATATGATTGTGCCAACTTTTACTAATAATATTTGGAAAGCTTATCCAATTGCCTTTCAGAATATATATAGCTGGATGCTCAGAATTTTGTACGATGGTCCGAATTTGGACTTCTAATAAAATACCGGTCTATATTTACATATATAATATTGAAAAATTGGCTATGTTCAGGTTGAGAGCGCGCACCTTTAATATGATTGTGCCAACTTTTACTAATAATATTTGGAAAGCTTATTGAAGTACCTTTCAGAATATATATAGCTGGTTGCTTAGAATTTTGTACGATGGTCCGAATTTCGACTCGGAATATTACCATTCTTTCAGTTTAAAATATTGAAAAATTGGCTATTTGTAGGTTGAGAGCGCACCCCTTTAATATGATTGTGCCAACTCTTACTAATAATATTTGGAAAGCTTATCCAATTACCTTTCAGAATATATATAGCTGGATGCTCAGAATTTTGTACGATAGTCCGAATTCGACTCGGAATATTGCCGTTCTTTCACTTTAAAATATTAAAAAAATGGCTATTTGTAGGTTGAGAGGGCGCCCCTTTAATATGATTGTGCCAACTTTTACTAATAATATTTGGAAAGCTTATCCAATTACCTTTCAGAATATATATAGATGGATGCTCAGAATTTTGTACGATGGTCCGAATTTCGACTCGGAATATTACCGTTCTTTCAGTTTAAAATATTGAAAAAATGGCTATGTTCAGGTTGAGAGCGCGCCCCTTTAATATGATTGTGCCAACTTTTACTAATAATATTTGGAAAGCTTATGCAATTACCTTTCAGAATATATATAGCTGGATGCTTAGAATTTTGTACGATAGTTCGAATTTGGACTTCGAAAAAAATACTGGTCTGTCTTTACATTCAGAATATTGAAAAATTGGCTATGTTCAGGTTGAGAGCGCGTCCCTTTAATATGATTGTGCCAACTTTTACTAATAATATTTGGAACGCTTATCCAATTACCTTTCAGAATATATATAGCTGGATGCTCAGAATTTTGTACGATGGTCCGAATTTGGACTCGGAATATTGCCGTTCTTTCACTTTAAAATATTAAAAAATTGGCTATGTTCAGGTTGATAGCGCGCCCCTTTAATATGATTGTGCCAACTTTTACTAATAATATTTGGAAAGCTTATGCAATTACCTTTCAGAATATATATAGCTGGATGCTTAGAATTTTGTACGATAGTCCGAATTCGACTCGGAATATTGCCGTTCTTTCACTTTAAAATATTAAAAAATTGGCTATTTGTAGGTTGAGAGGGCACCCCTTTAATATGATTGTGCCAACTTTTACTAATAATATTTGGAAAGCTTATCCAAGTACCTTTCAGAATATATATAGATGGATGCTCAGAATTTTGTACGATGGTCCGCATTTCGACTGGGAATATTACCATTCTTTCAGTTTAAAATATTGAAAAATTGGCTATTTGTAGGTTGAGAGGGCGCCCCTTTAATATAACTGTGCCAACTTTTACTAATAATATTTGGAAAGCTTATCCAATTACCTTTCAGAATATATATAGATGGATGCTCAGAATTTTGTACGATGGTCCGAATTTCGACTCGGAATATTGCCGTTCTTTCACTTTAAAATATTAAAAAATTGGCTATTTGTAGGTTGAGAGGGCGCCCCTTTAATATGATTGTGCCAACTTTTACTAATAATATTTGGAAAGCTTATGCAATTACCTTTCAGAATATATATAGCTGGATGCTTAGAATTTTGTACGATAGTCCGAATTCGACTCGGAATATTGCCGTTCTTTCACTTTAAAATATTAAAAAATTGGCTATTTGTAGGTTGAGAGGGCGCGCCTTTAATATGATTGTGCCAACTTTTACTAATAATATTTGGAAAGCTTATCCAATTACCTTTCAGAATATATATAGATGGATGCGCAGAATTTTGTACGATGGTCCGCATTTCGACTCGGAATATTACCGTTCTTTCACTTTAAATGTTGAAACATTGGCTATGTTCAGGTTGAGAGCGCGCCCCTTTAATATGATTGTGCCAACTTTTACTAATAATATTTGGAAAGCTTATTCAATTACCTTTCAGAATATATATAGCTGGTTGCTCAGAATTTTGTACGATGGTCCGAATTTTGACTCGGAATATTACCATTCTTTCAGTTTAAAATATTGAAAAAATGGCGATTTGTAGGTTGAGAGCGCGCCCCTTTAATATGATTGTGCCAACTTTTACTAATAATATTTGGAAAGTTTATGCAAATACCTTTCCTTTCAGAATATATATAGCTGGATGCTTAGAATTTTGTACGATAGTCCGAATTCGACTCGGAATATTGCCGTTCTTTCACTTTAAAATATTAAAAAAATTGGCTATTTGTAGGTTGAGAGCGCGCCCCTTTAATATGATTGTGCCAACTTTTACTAATAATATTTGGAAAGCTTATCCAATTACCTCTCAGAATATATATAGATGGATGCTCAGAATTTTGTACGATGGTCCGAATTTCGACTCGGAATATTACCGTTCTTTCATTTTAAATGTTGAAACATTGGCTATGTTCAGGTTGAGAGCGCGCCCCTTTAATATGATTGTGCCAACTTTTACTAATAATATTTGGAAAGCTTATGCAATTACCTTTCAGAATATATATAGCTGGATGATTAGAATTTTGTACGATAGTTCGAATTTGGACTTCGAAAAAAATACTGGTCTGTCTTTACATTCAGAATATTGAAAAATTGGCTATGTTCAGGTTGAGAGGGCGCCCCTTTAATATGATTGTGCCAACTTTTACTAATAATATTTGGAAAGCTTATCCAATTACCTTTCAGAATATATATAGCTGGTTGCTCAGAATTTTGTACGATGGTCCGAATTTCGACTCGGAATATTACCATTCTTTCAGTTTAAAATATTGAAAAAATGGCGATTTGTAGGTTGAGAGCGCGCCCCTTTAATATGATTGTGCCAACTTTTACTAATAATATTTGGAAAGTTTATGCAAATACCTTTCAGAATATATATAGCTGGATGCTTAGAATTTTGTACGATAGTCCGAATTCGACTCGGAATATTGCCGTTCTTTCACTTTAAAATATTAAAAAATTGGCTATTTGTAGGTTGAGAGGGCGCCCCTTTAATATGATTGTGCCAACTTTTACTAATAATATTTGGGAAAGCTTATGCAATTACCTTTCAGAATATATATAGCTGGATGCTTAGAATTTTGTACGATAGTCCGAATTCGACTCGGAATATTGCCGTTCTTTCACTTTAAAATATTAAAAAAATGGCTATTTGTAGGTTGAGAGGGCGCCCCTTTAATATGATTGTGCCAACTTTTACTAATATTATTTGGAAAGCTTATCCAATTACCTTTCAGAATATATATAGATGGATGCTCAGAATTTTGTACGATGGTCCGAATTCGACTCGGAATATTGCCGTTCTTTCACTTTAAAATATTAAAAAAATGGCTATTTGTAGGTTGAGAGGGCGCCCCTTTAATATGATTGTGCCAACTTTTACTAATATTATTTGGAAAGCTTATCCAATTACCTTTCAGAATATATATAGATGGATGCTCAGAATTTTGTACATGGTCCGAATTTCGACTCGGAATATTACCGTTCTTTCATTTTAAATGTTGAAACATTGGCTATGTTCAGGTTGAGAGGGGCGCCCCTTTAATATGATTGTGCCAACTTTTACTAATAATATTTGGAAAGCTTATGCAATTCCTTTCAGAATATATATAGCTGGATGCTTAGAATTTTGTACGATAGTTCGAATTTGGACTTGGAAAAAAATACTGGTCTGTCTTTACATTGAGAATATTGAAAAATTGGCTATGTTCAGGTTGAGAGGGCGCCCCTTTAATATGATTGTGCCAACTTTTACTAATAATATTTGGAAAGCTTATCCAATTACCTTTCAGAATATATATAGCTGGATGCTGAGAATTTTGTACGATAGTCCGAATTTGGACTCGGAATATTGCCGTTCTTTCACTTTAAAATATTAAAAAATTGGCTATGTTCAGGTTGATAGCGCGCCCCTTTAATATGATTGTGCCAACTTTTACTAATAATATTTGGAAAGCTTATGCAATTACCTTTCAGAATATATATAGCTGGATGCTTAGAATTTTGTACGATAGTCCGAATTCGACTCGGAATATTGCCGTTCTTTCACTTTAAAATATTAAAAAATTGGCTATTTGTAGGTTGAGAGGGCGCCCCTTTAATATGATTGTGCCAACTTTTACTAATAATATTTGGAAAGCTTATCCAAGTACCTTTCAGAATATATATAGATGGATGCTCAGAATTTTGTACGATGGTCCGCATTTCGACTGGGAATATTACCATTCTTTCAGTTTAAAATATTGAAAAATTGGCTATTTTTAGGTTGAGAGCGCGCCCCTTTAATATGATTGTGCCAACTTTTACTTATAATATTTGGAACGCTTATTCAATTACCTTTCAGAATATATATAGCTGGTTGCTCAGAATTTTGTACGATGGTCCGAATTTCGACTCGGAATATTACCATTCTTTCAGTTTAAAATATTGAAAAAATGGCGATTTGTAGGTTGAGAGCGCGCCCCTTTAATATGATTGTGCCAACTTTTACTAATAATATTTGGAAAGTTTATGCAAATACCTTTCAGAATATATATAGCTGGATGCTTAGAATTTTGTACGATAGTCCGAATTCGACTCGGAATATTGCCGTTCTTTCACTTTAAAATATTAAAAAATTGGCTATTTGTAGGTTGAGAGGGCGCCCCTTTAATATGATTGTGCCAACTTTTACTAATAATATTTGGAAAGCTTATCCAATTACCTTTCAGAATATATATAGATGGATGCTCAGAATTTTGTACGATGGTCCGAATTTCGACTCGGAATATTACCGTTCTTTCATTTTAAATGTTGAAACATTGGCTATTTGTAGGTTGAGAGCGCGCCCCTTTAATATGATTGTGCCAACTTTTACTAATAATATTTGGAAAGCTTATGCAATTACTTTTCAGAATATATATAGCTGGATGCTTAGAATTTTGTACGATAGTTCGAATTTGGACTTCGAAAAAAATACTGGTCTGTCTTTACATTCAGAATATTGAAAAATTGGCTATGTTCAGGTTGAGAGGGCTCCCCTTTAATATGATTGTGCCAACTTTTACTAATAATATTTGGAAAGCTTATCCAATTACCATTCAGAATATATATAGCTGGATGCTGAGAATTTTGTACGATAGTCCGAATTTGGACTCGGAATATTGCCGTTCTTTCACTTTAAAATATTAAAAAATTGGCTATGTTCAGGTTGAGAGGGCGCCCCTTTAATATGATTGTGCCAACTTTTACTAATAATATTTGGAAAGCTTATGCAATTACCTTTCAGAATATATATAGCTGGATGCTTAGAATTTTGTACGATAGTCCGAATTCGACTAGGAATATTGCCGTTCTTTCACTTTAAAATATTAAAAAATTGGCTATTTGTAGGTTGAGAGGGCGCCCCTTTAATATGATTGTGCCAACTTTTACTAATAATATTTGGAAAGCTTATCCAATTACCTTTCAGAATATATATAGCTGGTTGCTCAGAATTTTGTACGATGGTCCGAATTTCGACTCGGAATATTACCATTCTTTCAGTTTAAAATATTGAAAAAATGGCGATTTGTAGGTTGAGAGCGCGCCCCTTTAATATGATTGTGCCAACTCTTACTAATAATATTTGGAAAGTTTATGCAAATACCTTTCAGAATATATATAGCTGGATGCTTAGAATTTTGTACGATAGTCCGAATTCGACTCGGAATATTGCCGTTCTTTCACTTTAAAATATTAAAAAAATGGCTATTTGTAGGTTGAGAGGGCGCCCCTTTAATATGATTGTGCCAACTTTTACTAATAATATTTGGAAAGCTTATCCAATTACCTTTCAGAATATATATAGATGGATGCTCAGAATTTTGTACGATGGTCCGAATTTCGACTCGGAATATTACCGTTCTTTCATTTTAAATGTTTAAACATTGGCTATGTTCAGGTTGAGAGCGCGCCCCTTTAATATGATTGTGCCAACTTTTACTAATAATATTTGGAAAGCTTATGCAATTACCTTTCAGAATATATATAGCTGGATGCTTAGAATTTTGTACGATAGTTCGAATTTGGACTTCGAAAAAAATACTGGTCTGTCTTTACATTCAGAATATTGAAAAATTGGCTATGTTCAGGTTGAGAGGGCGCCCCTTTAATATGATTGTGCCAACTTTTACTAATAATATTTGGAAAGCTTATCCAATAACCTTTCAGAATATATATAGCTGGATGCTGAGAATTTTGTACGATAGTCCGAATTTGGACTCGGAATATTGCCGTTCTTTCACTTTAAAATATTAAAAAATTGGCTATGTTCAGGTTGATAGCGCGCCCCTTTAATATGATTGTGCCAACTTTTACTAATAATATTTGGAAAGCTTATGCAATTACCTTTCAGAATATATATAGCTGGATGCTTAGAATTTTGTACGATAGTCCGAATTCGACTCGGAATATTGCCGTTCTTTCACTTTAAAATATTAAAAAATTG
This sequence comes from Patella ulyssiponensis, assembly GCA_963678685.1. Lineage (NCBI taxonomy): Eukaryota > Metazoa > Mollusca > Gastropoda > Patellidae > Patella > Patella ulyssiponensis. The sequence continues at coordinate 25,946,622 of OY783226.1, read as the reverse complement.
GCTATTTGTAGGTTGAGAGGGCGCCCCTTTAATATGATTGTGCCAACTTTTACTAATAATATTTGGAAAGCTTATCCAAGTACCTTTCAGAATATATATAGATGGATGCTCAGAATTTTGTACGATGGTCCGCATTTCGACTGGGAATATTACCATTCTTTCAGTTTAAAATATTGAAAAATTGGCTATTTTTAGGTTGAGAGCGCGCCCCTTTAATATGATTGTGCCAACTTTTACTAATAATATTTAGAAAGCTTATGCAATTACCTTTCAGAATATATATAGCTGGATGCTCAGAATTTTATACGATGGTCCGAATTTTGACTCAGAATATTACCATTCTTTCAGTTTAAAATATTGAAAAAATGGCTATTTGTAGGTTGAGAGCGCGCCCCTTTAATATGATTGTGCCAACTTTTACTAATAATATTTGGAAAGCTTATTCAATTACCTTTCAGAATATATATAGCTGGTTGCTCAGAATTTTGTACGATGGTCCGAATTTTGACTCAGAATATTACCATTATTTCAGTTTAAAATTTTGAAAAAATGGCTATTTATAGGTTGAGAGCGCGCCCCTTTAATATGATTGTGCCAACTTTTACTAATAATATTTGGAAAGCTTATGCAATTACCTTTCAGAATATATATAGCTGGATGCTTAGAATTTTGTACGATAGTCCGAATTCGACTCGGAATATTGCCGTTCTTTCACTTTAAAATATTAAAAAATTGGCTATTTGTAGGTTGAGAGGGCGCCCCTTTAATATGATTGTGCCAACTTTTACTAATAATATTTGGAAAGCTTATCCAATTACCTTTCAGAATATATATAGATGGATGCTCAGAATTTTGTACGATGGTCCGCATTTCGACTCGGAATATTACCGTTCTTTCACTTTAAATGTTGAAACATTGGCTATGTTCACGTTGAGAGCGCGCCCCTTTAATATGATTGTGCCAACTTTTACTAATAATATTTGGAAAGCTTATTCAATTACCTTTCAGAATATATATAGCTGGTTGCTCAGAATTTTGTACGATGGTCCGAATTTGGACTTCGAATGAAATACCGGTCTATCTTTACATATAGAATATTGAAAAATTGGCTATATTCAGGTTGAGAGGGCGCCCCTTTAATATGATTGTACTAATAATATTTGGAAAGCGTAATCAATTACCTTTCAGAATATATATAGCTGGTTGCTAAGAATTTTGTACGATGGTGCGAATTTTGACTCGGAATATTACCGTTCTTTGAGTTTAAAATATTGAAAAATTGTCGACGTTTAGGATGAGAGCGCACCCCTTTAATATGATTGTGCCAACTTTTACTAATAATATCTGGAAAGCCTATTTAATTACCTTTCGGAATATATTTAGTTGAATGTCTAGAATTTTGTACGATAATGCGAAATTACACCTCTATTCTGAGCTAAAGGAATGGATAAAAAATAATATATTATTCTACTTTCATTTGATAGACGTAACGTTGGATTTTATTGGTTGGTAAAAATAGATGAGTTTGGGCGACTGTTGTCTTAATTCTGAATAGGTGGCCAACGAAAAGGTGGCCAGCTGGATCGGTCGAATAGCTGGCTAGCCGAATAGGTGGCCAATTTGTGTTCGGTCCCTCAAAAGCTCATGTATCAGAAATCAGAAGCCAATCCAGCACTGGGCAGAGAGGGATTTCTCGGACCATTGCTTCAGGAATATGATCTACTTCATACTTTGAGAATATAAATCTCTGTCCTGAATGGACCCATATCCAAGTAATTAGTATATTGTTTTCTACTGCGCTCCTACTCCATTTCACATCTGGCACACACACAATCAATCTCATTAAATGGAAGCAAAATACTGTTAAAAAATGGTATATCAAGGTTGTGGACCCTGTAGAAGTCACATTTTTTATTCGATTTTGATGAAACTTGAAATTCATGGTTATAACCCAAAGATCTTGGTTCCTTTCGATATTTGCGCATATCGGAACGTAACTTCCTGAATTATGGCCCCTGATTATACGCAAAATCGCCTTATTTTAGCTTGTGGTCCCTCTGGTGGTCACAATTATTATCCAATTTAATAAAACGGTTGATTATATTACCGTTACACCGTAAGGATGGTTGAGTTCGAATTTCGGGAAAATCGGACCAAAATTGCCATACAAAATGGCCGCCGTTTGTACGCGAATACTGTTAAAAAATTGTATATCATGGTTGTGGACACTGTAGAAGTCACAATTTTAATTCGATTTTGATGAAACTTGAAATGCATGGTTATAACCCAAAGATCTTGGTTCCTTTCGATATTTGCGCATATCGGATCGTAACTTCCTGAATTATGGCCCCTGATTGTCCGAAAAATCGCCTACGGTCCCTCTGGAGGTCACAATTATTATCCGATTTGAAAAAACGTTTGACTCTATCACCGTTACACCCTACGGAAGGTTGAGTTTGAATTTCGAGAAAATTGGACCATAATTGCCAGAAAAAATGGCCGCCGTTTGTAAAAATATGGTATGTCAAAGTTGTGGACCCTGTAGAGGTGACAATTTTAATTCGATTTTGATGAAACCTGAAAAGCTTGTTTATAACCTAAAGATCTTTATTCTTTTCGATATTTGCGCATATCAAATTGTAACTTAATGAATTATGGCCTTTGATTGTAGGAAAAATCACTTTCGGTATTGCTTGTTCTCTGTCTATCTCTCGAACAATTATTATCTGATTTAAAAAAAAACTCTGATTATATTACTGTTGCACCGTAAGGAAGGTTGAGTTCGAATTTCGTGAAAATCGTACCAAAATTGCCAGACGAAATGGTCACCGTTTGTACGCGAACAGTGTAAAAATATGGTATATCATGGTTGTGGACTCTCTACAGGTCACAATTCTTATCCGATTTTGACGAAAAGTAACATTTCTAGGTTGTGTACCGTCAAACCATAATCATTGTCGGCTTCGAATTTCATGAATATCAGACTGGAACTGACCAACAAAATGGCTGCTCCCAATACAGTATGAAATACAGGACTTAATGATGTAGGAAAAATCACTTTCGGTATTGCTTGTTCTCTATCCATCTCTCAAAAATGTGGGCGTATCCTGCCTGGCAGTGCCAGCCTATCTTTTAGCTTGTGAACAGTGTAGAGGTCACAATTTTGAACCGATTTGGATGAAACTTGTAATGCATGTTTATAACCCAAAGATCTTGGTTCCTTTCGTTATTTGCGCCAATCGGATCGTAACTTCCTTAATTATGGCCCCTGATTCTCCGAAAAATCGCCCATTTTAGCTTGTGGTCCCTCTGGAGGTCAAAATTGTTATCTGATTTAAAAAAACGTTTGATTATATCACCGTCCCATGGTTATGAAGGTTGAGTTCGAATTTCGTGAAAATCGGACCAAAATTGACGGACAAAATGGCCGCCGTTTGTACGCGAATAGTGTGAAAATATGTTATATCAAGGTTGTGGACCTTATAGAGGTCACAATTTTGAACCGATTTTGATGAAACTTGACACGTATGTTTATAACCCAAAGATCTTGGTTCCTTTCGATATTTGCGCGCATCAGATCGTAACTTCCTGAATTATGGCCCCTGATTGTCCGAAAAATCGCCCTTTTTAGCTTGTGGTCCCTCTGGAGGTCAAAATTGTTATCCGATTTAAAAAAACGTTTGATTATATCACCGTTCCAGGGTTATGAAGGTTGAGTTGGAATTTCCTGAAAATCGGACCAAAATTGAAAGACAAAATGGCCGCCGTTTGTACACGAATGGTGTGAAAATATGTTATATCAAGGTTGTGGACCTTATAGATGTTGTGGACCTTATAGAGGTCACAATTTTGAACCGATTTTGATGAAACTTGACATGTATGTTTATAACTCAAAGATCTTGGTTCCTTTCGATATTTGCGCCCATCGGATCGTAACTTCCTGAATTATGGCCCCTGATTGTCCGAAAAATCGCCCTTTTTAGCTTGTGGTCCCTCTGGAGGTCAAAATTGTTATCCGATTTAAAAAACCGTTTGATTATATCACCATTCCATGGTTATGAAGGTTGAGTTCGAATTTCGTGAAAATCGGACCAAAATTGACTGCCGTTTGTACGCGAATGGTGTGAAAATATGTTATATCAAGGTTGTGGACCTTATAGAGGTCACAATTTTAAACCGATTTTGATTAAAATTGACATGTATGTTTATAACCCAAAGATCTTGGTTCCTTTCGATATTTGCGCCCATCGGATCGTAACTTCCTGAATTATGGCCCCTGATTGTCCAAAAAATCGCCCTTTTTAGCTTGTGGTTCCTCTGGAGGTCAAAATTGTTATCCGATTTAAAAAAAACGTTTGATTATATCACCGTTCCATGGTTATGAAGGTTGAGTTTGAAGTTCGTGAAAATCGGACCAAAATTGACGGACAAAATGGCCGCGGTTTGTACGCGAATGGTGTGAAAATATGTTATATCAAGGTTGTGGACCTTATAGAGGTCACAATTTTGAACCGATTTTGATGAAACATGACATGCATGTTTATAACCCAAAGATCTTGGTTCCTTTCGATATTTGCGCCCATCGAATCATAACTTCCTGAATTATGTCCCCTGATTGTCCGAAAAATCGCTTTTGTTAGCTTGTGGTCCCTCTGGAGGTCAAAATTATTATCCGATTTAAAAAACCGTTTGATTATATCACGGTTTCATGGTAATGAAGAGAGAATTTTAATTTTGTGAAAATCGGACCAGAGTTGACGGATAAAATGGCCGCCGTCTGTACGCGAATTGTGTAAGAATATGTTATATCAAGGTTGTGGACCCTATAGAGGTCACAATTTTGAACTGATTTTGATGAAACTTGAAATACATGTTTATAACCTAATGATCTTGGTTCCATTGCATATTTGCCCATATCGGATCGTAACTTCCTGAATCATGGCCCCTGATTGTACGAAAAATCACCCTTTTTAGCTTGTGGTCCCTCTGGAGGTCACAATTATTATCTGATTTAAAAAAACGTTTGATTATATCACAGTTACACCGTAGTTATGGGTGATTTTCTGATGATTACTTAAAATGCAACATCTCTTGTTGACTGCCCGGACGATTTGGCTGCTGTGTGGGCGTATGTTTCGTTGCCTGGCAACCTATTTTTATTCAATTTAGGTGAAACTTGAAATTTATGTCTATAATTCAAAGATCTTGGTTCCTTTCAATATCTGCGCATATCAGGTTCTAACTTCCAGGATCATCGCCCCTAATGGGTGAAAAATATATTATTTTTTTACACTATGATCACAATTTTTATTCTGAATCATAAAATATCCCAAAGATACCTGTTTCTTTCAATTTTTGAGCATCGGACCCCAATTTTCATGTGGAGGTATATTGCTGTTGCCCCTGTCCATCTGTCCACAATTTGTTACGCAAAATCACGTTTTTGGTTTGTGGACACTCTAGAGGTCACAATTTTTATTTGATTTTTATGAAGCTTGAAAAGTATGTTTACAACCCAAAGATCTTGGTTCCTTTCCATATATACACACATCAGACCATATCTTCCTGGAATGGCCCCAAATTGAACGAAAAACCAAGGTAGAGTCCACAATTTTTATCCAGTTTAAAAAAACCTAAACATTTAAATATATCACCATTACACCATAATCAAGTTTGAGTAAGAATTTTGTATGTAAATAGTGCAGAAAGTATGGTATATCATCCATATAAATATGGGGGGGGGGGCCTAAAAATATTTGAGGAGCTTTAATCATTAAAATCTATTTATTAATTAGAATTATATGAAATTACATGGACCAGCTCCTTTCAGGTTCTCGTGTTTGTAGTTTCTATTGATGTTGATGGGAGCTTTTGTTGATTTCATATGTACCATTAAAAATTTTATTGGACAAGAGGGTTGATGCATACTATGTTAAGACCTTTTGGGGGGGATGACATTGTCCCTGACAAAATATTGAATAGTGTGCACTAGTATCAATACTGATTCAATGCTTTGTTATAGTCTTTGCCAATTGTCATTGTAGATAAGGTGCAAGTCTGAACAAGACTGAATAGAGCTGAGACATAAACATATAGTAAACACAATATACCTGTGTGATTTATCTTAAGATATTGAATACAGTATTATATACTCAACAAAGAGTGTTGTTCACATAAAAGGCACTTGTTAAGTGAGATATTATCTTAAATAATGGTTTTATTTGAATAAACCTGTACCTCTGTTTGGTATGTATAAGTTCACGTGGCTAATATAATGATAAGACATGTCTATAAATGACATACAGAGCAAAATAGTATTTTGATATTTTAAAACTGGAATATGCAACTAGATAATAAGTTGATAACTTTTAAATTCTTCACATAGATATTTGTAAGTATACACGTATGATATTGATAAAAATAAAAATCATTGAGTAGATTGATCGGGAGCATAGTAAACATTATATAATGATTAATATTTTAAGAAAACAGTCATTTTGAAGAATTGAAGTATTTTTGGTAATCCTTTATAAGTCTTGATAACTATATTGATTATCACTATCCATTGAAAATTATATCTAAATTATAAACTTAGTTGTGAAATTTTCAAAACAGTGGTTGAATAATAGTGATTTCAGGAAAATGTGATTTAACATTTGCCGCCATAGCTACCTCGCAACTATAGTATAAGCTGCTATTGATTTTGGCCCTACTAATTATATTATATATTAATCTGTAGGTAATATGAGATGGCTGTTTATGATTAAATGATTTAATAGTGCTTTAATGATTTTATTACTTACAATGTCTGACCTATGTGTCTTGTCCCTTAGTTGGTCTCTGGATTAATTGTTTCTTTGTTTTATGTGTTGTGCGATTCTCTTGCATTTGCTATAAAGGATTGATGGATAAGAATTACATTGCTATTTCTTTAATTTTGAGCTGAACAAAAAGCACAGCAAACCAGATTAGTCACATGCAGTTTAAAATGTCAAAAATTTTAAATGATTTATTGTAAACAGTTGGTTTTTATCAATAAAGTACATCCAATATAAAAGAATCTTTACAAGGAATAGACTGGATTCATCTATAGTATTAGTTAGACATGTAAAGATGGCGGTATAGAAATTGAAATGAATAGAAACCAATGTAAAGTTAAAGTGTGAATGTCCCAAATTTTTGTTCATTGGTAAACGAGTGTTGGGTTGTGGAATGGTTAATGTGTGTCTGTTGGATCAGAAGGTCTGTCATTGAGTCAAGTGGCATGGTTTCGATTCCCTGCTTGTATGTGACAAAGAGTGGGGTCTCCATCAATGTACATCAAGATCTGCCCGGTTGTAGTGTTAGGTTGCGTCAGGGGTCATATGAGCGGCTTTCGACTGTATGATGTCAGATATTTTATTAACCAATCATGCAGCATTGATGTTATTAGTGGATTACCAACAGTTCTGTGCAAAACACGCCTATAGCGCTTATCATAACAGACCGTTTCATTGGCTAATCCCTCGTATCATTAAGACAAGTCAATGATAACAACTCTTCCAGATCCTAGTGTAGTGAAGACAAGTAAAACGAAATTTTAAACTATAAAAACAAACCGAAAAAGAATCTTTGTTTTAATCAGATTGGGTCTTTAAGCAAATAATTGAAATGAAATTGAACCATATGTTAGTCCCAAAATGACCCAGTTGATGATGAGCATTTTCTGGTTAGACTAAGCATTTTCTGCTTAGACTAAGCATTTTCTGCTTAGGCTAAGCAGAGATAAGTAATTTGATTGGCCAATCCTTTGGAACACAATGCATGTGCTTCTAATTGAGGGAGAGTGGACTAGAAATCTTTTTTTAAAATAAAAGTACTATTGATGAGTTCAATCCCTAAACTGACTCTGTATGTAACTTTTATTCTGGTATGTTGGGGCTTTCAGTAATGATTTAGTTATGGTTTTTTTCCCATTCATTACAAAAATATTTACAGATTCAAGAAAATTTTGGCCTCCAATCTATAACAAGTTAGGATTATTAATGCATTCTGGCACATGGTCAGTATTGCATTACTGTTAACTGAAAGTAACAATTATAGGTATTAAATCTGGAGCATTATTATTTTCTTTGTTAATCTGTAGTCAATAAGTCATAAGGTCAACTAACTGATAATCCACTGATATTCTAATCGCATGCCAAATAGTCATATTTAACAATGGATTATTGATGGGCAGTAGTAATGGCCTGTCTTAATATTTATACAAGCCATTAATATTGGCAAGCTACCTATATAGTTTGTGATCAGATTAGTGACATTACTGTTGTTTTATTATTCAGCACCTGACTCTTCTAGGCAGTGTCATAGTTTATCCCAGTCAGTATATGGTCATTACCACCAAAGGGTATAGTTTGTTTGAGAAGAATTAATTATTCTGTAAAATTGCAAATAAGTATTGTAAGTATAGTATCAATTATGCATGAAATATTATAAATAGAAATACTTCAATGCATTTAAATATATGTAAATTTAATTGTAAGGATTTCCTTCATTTAATATTTTTTTTAGTTTTATCTTTTACATGCAACCTACTGGTATAAGTAGAATTCAATAATGCGATAAAATAATATTGGATTTAAAAATTATATCATGGTTCTTTCTATGAACTGATTTATTGTCATGTCCATAGATCTAATTTAAACTGCATGTGAATTGAACAATGGCTATTTCAAACTTTCATTATATGTTAAGAGTATTATAAATACATTAGACTTACAGCCATTCTCAGATAATTGACCTGCTCAAAATACTTTTAGCATTAAATGAATAATAAAACCTATTCTTGATTTCATTATGGTTATTTCTGTGTGCAATCCTTGGTCTTTTATTATACCTGATGTTAATTATTGCATGCTATTAAATTGATTTACCTGATATCAATAGACATGTTTAAAAAAGGATTTTCTTGAAGCCATTTTGTTGGAAATTGATATTGATTGATCAGTATAAAATATTGACAAGGTTTGTCACATTCCTTAGTTTGAATAGAAAATCGGATTTTGTTGGTGACATAATCTTTCAGGAGATCTCCCCCAGGTTGATTATATTCTTTAGAAAACTGGTTTGACAAGTTTCTTGTGTCGTAATTTATAGATAAGAGAAAACATTTATAAGATTCAACGAAGGACGAAGGTAGAGACAGAGTCTGGCAAGATAGAAGACAGTTGTATAAAATGGCTAGAAGACAATTAGAACAAGCTTTAGCAGCTGGACAATCAATAAGTGAAGGTTTGTAGAATTTTATTTTATATTTTATGTTTCAATAGTTTTGTTATTGTCTCAATTATACTAGCAATTTTTAAAAATACATTATGGGAGATTAGATAAAGAGCAATTCTCACTATACTAGTTAAAAACTAGACAATGTAATGGGAATTTGCTGAAAATTTCAGTCAAATTGATCCTCTCTATGAACTAAGATTTTAGTGATTGAATATTGGGGCTAGCCTCGATCATCATTACTAAGTTGGTATGATAAAAAACATAGTCTTGATTATTCATTTTTTGATTTAATTATGAATGGAAGTCAAACAGCAAATTGGAACGTAATCCAATAAACATCGCAGGCTAGCATTGACATTACAGTCTGGATAAGTTAATTAATGCCTAATTAATAATTTAGTCTTCAGACCTAATGAAACACCTGTAATAGGCAGATTTAAATCTTGCATAATGTATGTTTAATATAATATTGTATAAGAGGTTTGGATGGCTGAATGGTTGCCTGTGCGCATCTTATCATAAGTTCTGTCATTGAGTCAACTGTTAATCAGCTGGTGTGGTTTCGATCCCCCGATTGTATGTGACAATGAGGAGGGTTGCTCGTCCAACCTCGTGGGTTTTCTCTGAGTCCGCCGAGTACTCTGCCACTGCTAAAGACCCCTATGTGCAAGCAAATTATTCAAATGGAGTTGAACCATATGTTAGTCCCGAAACGAACAAGTTTGTGTTGAGTGGATGTCAAATAAAATGGGGTTTAACACCCTTCTGTTCTGCTCCTAATCTGGGCTAATGAAGAATACAGTGTGCTATGAGGGAAATTTTGACTGGGCAGCGGCGCTACAGCCTATTGAATTTCAACTGCCAAGGGATCTTTTACGTACACACCAGTGTGTACACAGGATCTTGTTTTTTTTGTACGATCCGAATGATTAGACAGCTGTCCTTGTCAGACTCTCTGTCCTGCATCACTGTCAAGGGGAGTGCCAACTGAAGAAGCCAGATGTTTATTAGAACATTAAGAATATTTTTTGTTTGATTATTAACAGGTAATGAATATCCCAGTACGTTTAGTAAAGTAGAATTACTAAAAGAAGTAAGTTTAGATAGTTACAGTGGTGGTACATATTGTCTACAGTATAATTATAATGGGCAATATCTAGCTGTTGGTACTGGTAATGGTGGAATACTTGTAAGTCATATATTATTTTTTACAAGTACAGTATTATTTTACAACTGCCACCATTCAAATTTTGACCTCGGGTGCCTCCAAAAGTGCAGTGCAGAGTGTTAAGTTATTTTTGTTCATTTTGAAACTATGATTTTTCAGCAGATGAATAAAAACCTATTATCAAAATTTGGCATCAATAATAGACTCCACAACTTTTGCCCTCACAAATCCCAATGGTTTTAAGCTTTAACCACAAATTTCTAAATAGAAGTGGTCTTTTTTTTCAGCTATTATCACCGAAAACTGGTCAATTGTTAAAAGAATTACGGAAGTCTCGACATGGTGGTTTACCTGTCATGACTCTACGTTATCATCCTAAAGATCCAACTATATTACTGGCTGGTACTGCTGATGGTATAGTCTATGCTTGTAATATAGAGGATGGAACATGTAAAGAAATAATATCTGGTAAGAATATTCAATCATATCTCCAGCTCTATCATTAATCTATATCAGCGGTTCTCAATCTTTTTTTGCCAACAGCACACCTTGGAACACATGAAAAAATAGCGACACACCTTAGAACATGTGAAAAAAAGTGGCATGTCTGGCTAAATATGTATGAAAAATATTTGAATTTTGCAAAAAAAAAACCATTGTAAGTCAGACAGCATACAGCCGTGGACAGAGACTAGCATAGACACAGAATGACTCAAACTAATAAGGGAAAACACAACTGTGAACTTACCAGTAGATATCAGTGAATACTCAATTTGGATCACATGGTTTTTCACATTTTCTTAGTGTGTCGTTCAAAATTTCGCTGTATATTATGTTTGTTGGGAAATTATTTACACTTCAGGTTGAGAATAGTTGAAACTAATGAATATAATTGTAATCTCAGCTGCAGCTGCATGAGTTTCCTTTAACAGCTGTGTACAAAACTGATACAGATTTGCAATAATATAAGATAAAGGGGTGATTCCCTTAATGAATAGAGAAGATGATAATGTTGAATTTAGCAATTTATTTATGATATTTGTTTATTTCAGAAAAGGGGAATGAAATCAACTGTTTAGATTTTTGTTTAGATGGTTTTAACTTCTGTACGGCTGGTAAAGATTTATCTGTTAGATATTATGACACAAAAACACTTGAGGTAATAATTATATTATATAGTTGAGGAAATATCTCATTCGATAAAAAAAAAACTGTTTAACTTTTAACTTTCCGTGCTAGGTTGTTTTGGTTTTGAAGAACAATTGGTTTCAATTTACTTTTAATGGGTTTATTTGATTCTTGTCTTTTTTAGTTAATAAGAACCTATGATGGTTGTAATAATGCAAAACCATCCAATGAAATGTCTTGTATGGGATGTTCACAAAGAGTGTTTGCTTTAAAATATCACCCAGAATACAACAATATATTTATTACTGGTGGTTGGGAAAATCATCTAAAGGTATAATCTATTTTTATAAATTTACAAAAATAAAAGAGATAGAGTTGAAATGCAGTAGTTTGTTTATCAACTTTACTGGTCTGTAGACAGTTTATACCTTGGTTTTTCATACCATCTGAATTACTAGGTTCTATTCCTTGCCACCTGCATTGAAAATCCAGAGGAAATTTCTAAGACTTAACCCCGAGATTGGTACCTCCATGTTAGTGAGTCAACACCTTATTCGATGAACCTGAAGCAGCTGTTTAAAAACATTGTCTCCATACCGTTAATCAATTTTAGAAGTAGATGTTCAAGTGTTAATCAGATTGATTATTTAATCAGAAATTTCTTTCATTTGTTTTTATTTCACGTTGTTTACGTGTTACTGATATTACCTGTTACAAATAATGTGTCAAGGGAGATAACTGTGGTACATGATTTATGTAACTATTGTAGATATGGGATTCTAGATCAGTTGATGGTGTGAAAAGAACTATCTGGGGTCCACATATCTGTGGAGATAGTTTAGATATGAAGGTAAAGTTATTTAATATACTACCATTCAACCACATTCTCATGACTTATATTCTACAAAAGAAAAATTGAACACAATTAGGGGAAAAAATGAAGCTTTTGTTAATGTTTTGACCAATTTCTTTTAAATTACATCTAGATTACTTATCTAATTACATTTCTTGATGGATGAATGAGAGAATACAAAACATCGTAGAATGTGTTTGTGTACTGTGACATGTTTCATCAGTTTACATAAATAACAAAATAAGGATAGGAGTTTGACTTCTTGAGTTTTAATAAACAATTCGACAAACGTGTTAGTGATTTATCATGTAGATGATTTATTCCCAGAAGATTTCTAATAAAAACTGTGATGTAATGTATGTATTTCAGGGATTAAAGATATTAACAGGATCATGGACATCAAATCATGCTCTACAAATATGGAATTATACAGATGGTAAATTAGAAAAGAATATAGAATATCCTGATGCACCAGATGGTGCCTTTCTGTACTGTGCTCAGTTCTGTGATAATGATGTTGTATTAGCAGGCGGTAGTGGAACCAATAGTGCTCAAGCAATTAATATCACAAATGGCACTGTAAGTTTTTCACATTTAGATATGCCTTCTTGTCCGTCCACATTTTCTTGCATTCACTGTATCGGTTTTTAATCAAAGTTTCACGGATTGTGAGTATAACTTATAAGGATAAAAAAAAATTTTTTCAATAGATTGATTTTGAACATAGTTTCAATAGTCATGGCTCCTGATTGCTTTTAGATCAAAATAGGTTACTGTTCTGAAACATAATCTCTGTGTAGACAAGACAGTTCTCAAATAATTTTCTCAAATTTTCAGAAATGGTTAAAGATGCATTATGTAAGAGCTAAATATGCCTATTGCCAATTGCAGGTCTTTATTTTCGCTTCAAATGTTATGTAGACATGTATTCATATAAAAAGCCAATAATCAACTCTCTAGACTATCGAATGACTGAGATTCAAATGGATTAGACCAACTGCAAGATTTAAAAATTTAACAACTAAATGGATAATCAAGACAATGGATAATAAATAATTTTATGCTCCAAAACTTCAAAAAGTCATAACTTCGCTCAGAATAAAGTAAATTGAATGAAATTTTCAATATATTCAATTTTCATTATTTACATAATGCATCTTTATCACCTTTGAGCATTTTACAGAGTTATTTCCCCTGACATGCCATGCTCGTACCCTCTGTACAGATTTTCAGCAAATTTTTAGAAGTAGCTATCGATTTTGAGTATTTCCCCAAAAGTAATTGCATTTTTATTGTCACTGAAATATGATCGTTGATAACTTATACTGAAATACTCAAACTAATCATACCGACTCCAGAGAGGGCAGTAAAGTTCTCATCTGATATTCACAGGTTAAGATAGTCTCTATGAGCGATTTCTTTTTTTCCCGCTTCTCTTAGACTAAATTGAAATTAAACAGTCACACATCAAGTATTTACAGAATTATTGCCCTTGTCACCAAGACCTAATAATCCCTCAACAGATCAGAATTTTAGAGATTGAGTTTTTCAAGTTACTGGAATTGTTTAACTAGTCATAAGGATGGAGTCTGATAAAACTTTTTCATTATTTTCAGTCTCTGTCATCAAAATCTAATAAACTCTGGTTCATACAGATTGATTGTATGGATAAACCCTATTTATCAGCAATGAAGATAAACTCTTTGACATCAAATATATGGTTCTATTTATCAATGATTTGCAGTGGTTTCACTGTGTTTTTGCTCTCTCCTTTTTGCTGAGATTGTTCAATATTAGTGATTCAGAACCCAAAGTTAGTTGTTGGTATTTCTTTGAAATACAACAGAGCTTGATATAGTCGTTTACAACTACAAAAAAAAATTCCAAGAGAGTTTTGCACATTGTTAACCAGATTTGTTCCAGAAAATTTTATTGGACAGCTTATCTCTTGATATGTTAATTGACCCCAACTTTTCAAAGAAAGCAATGGACTGTTTGGGATACCATAACTCTACTTCTAATTGAGGTAAAATGTTCAAACTGGTTGTAGATGTTCATTACACAAATGTCTTGACTTAGTTTAGCGATGAGCATTTTCTGCTTAGGCAAAGAAGAAGAGAGAAGTATTAAAGCAAGTGAATCGATTTCAAGACAATAGCTCTGATTTTAATTGATCAAGGGAGATACAGCTGGGCATAACTGGAATTACATCAATACCTTGATTTAGTTCAATAATGAGCATTGTTTGATGCTTTACAATGTGCAAGTAATTAATGAGGGTCATCTATTATTATATTACAGAGTTTAGGTAGTATTAAAATGGAGAAACCTGTACAAGCATTAGATAGTGCTCTTGGTGGAAGACTGTTTGCTGTAGGCGGTGCTGAAAACATACTAAAACTAGCAGCATTAACATAATCTGGTATATTTTGTGATACTTATCTATATCAAGCATTACCAATTCTAAGCATTCCAAGTTTACATTAATGAGTGTTATTAAACTGTTTGTATGTACTGATGTATTGTTTGACTTTGTGTTGGCACATTTGAAAACTAGAGAAAACCTCTCTGATTTAGATAGAATAAAGTTGAGTTGGGTTGATCTAAATACGGTGAGCTCCATGGAGACCATACTATTTTGCGAGAGGTCTGTTTAAGTTTTGCTTTTTGCTTAAATTGCCTACATTGGATTTATCTGTAATGCATCTCACACATACCATAGGATATTTACAAATTTTGATCTTTTTGAAAATTTTGATGATGCTATGTTCAGTCCCATTTCTGAAAAACCAATAATATCTTATATGTTTTTATTATTAAAGGAGCTAACATTTGTTTTTGGTTCATCTATTTGGTTTAATTTTTGTTTTGAAAGATTAAGGAGTTTAATTACTAATTGTCTTTTCGTCTTTGTATTAAACTGTTGTCCTTTGAATACAATAGTTATCTATCAATATTAATTACTATCTCTTTCTGCAGGCTTGAAAAGAATTAACACATTAAGTTTACCTCTGTCACACTTTTACCTATCAAATAGAATGAAATATGGAGATAGGGCTTAAGTGGTTATATTTATAAAAAAAACATAAGACATGTCCGTATCCAAAGATAAACCATATTGAATGAAATATCAGTATTATTAGTGAGAAAAATTTCTGTGTTATTGATAAGAGATTGTTTTACAATGCTCAATTATAAGTAAAACTATACAAAGATTATTTTTATGTAATTTATACATGAATAAGTTCCGTCCATTGTTATTATTATATTCTTGTTATTGAAAACATTTATTTTGTATTTTTGCGATATTAACTATTGCTGATTTTTATTATTATAGTCTTGCTGAATTGTAATTGATAATAAATATTGTTGCATTTATATTTTTAGTTGTTACTGTGTTTTTATGCTTAGCTGGTAGCACATGTTGTCTATACAAAAATACATTTTCAGCAACCGAATTTAAAGTAATTTATTCATGAAAGGTGAGGTGGTAATGTAACATAAATTGTTTTGGGGAATAGATTTCATGCTATATTTGTTGAAAGCTCCTTATCATTGATAGGTGTTATGTCATCAATTCATGCATTAGATGGTATAATTTATTGACTTTAATTTCTTAAATTAAGTTGTTGATATGTATGGGTTAAAGCCCAGCTAATCCAAAGCGGGGTCCTGGGCCTGACTAGAATCGCGGGCCCCTGACGCCCTGAAAAGATTATATCATACACTTTTTAATGGCACGCATGCGTAACTCCAAAATTCACGGTCAGTATTACAAGAAAAATTACATGTCAGTTACGAATGGCATACAATGTGCAGAAATGACATATAACGGCAGGGAACTGTTATATTACAAGTGAAATCGCCGCTAGAAGCCTAGACCGATCATCATCAGACAGATAGCCCAGTCTCAGCCCTCGTGCTGCTAGATCTATTACCGTGAGGAATTTGAATTCTTTCTCCTTTTGCCATGAACCGCCGGGCCAGGGCCTGGGCCCCTCAGGCCAATGCCTAAACTGGGCCCTGGTATGGGTATTAGCCATATATACACTTAATTGAACAGGAACAGTTCATTGGAAGACCAATCTGTTTCTGTTACTATTATCTGATCTACAACATTGAAAATGACCTAATTAATAAGAAAATGTAATATGTTTTGGAAAATATGTTTTTCCGAGAATTTATTTTCCATTTTGTTGTTCAGGAGTAACTGACCATGGTGTTTCTGCCGTTTCCAAATGATTTCTGCCGTTTCCATATGATCTATTGAGGATTCTTCAACAAAGCCAGTCCAACTTATTTTATAGATGGGAATGTTGTAGAATATGTAGAAACTTGACCATTTATTGTATTCTGTCTATATGAGAGACAAGTGGACGACAATCTACAATCTACACGTAAAATCAACATGTCACCTATAAATATTTGCATTGTATAAAGGTTGAGTTTGGAAAACAGGCTTTGTTAGTTCTTAGTGTTATTTCTGTGGTTTTGTTTTATTGTAGTCAGTACAATATGGCCAACAAATCAACAAACATTAAGCCAATTTGGTGAAGGTATGCTTTAAAATAGCTTTGGTGAAGCTGGCACAGGTGAAGTCAAAATAAAATCCCTGACCCGATCTGTAGTCCTATGTTTATTAACATTCATTACAGAATTGCAATGCCAATAAATCAGGTAAGCAGGAGTGCTGTTTTAAAGCCCCAATAACATTCTTGTTGTAACTAAATAATATGTCCCAATCTTCATTCTGGTCAACAAATTGTATTATTTTACAATATTCCAATTAATTGATGATATAAATTTCATCTTAACACACCTAATTTAAAAAATTGAAAAAATTCAACTAATTGATTTGAAAAGTCTAACGTAAACCTTTTCAAATGTGACTTTGATTTAAAATATTTTCGAACTCTCTGGACAAGTAAAATAGGTCGTAATGCATAATTTACACAACAGGTAGGACACTTTAACATCTAGTACTTGGAATAAGGCTATTATTTATTTTCTGGGGCTGCCAAGCCAGCAAGAGTGTTATTGTCCCTTTAAATTTCTTGAGTTATGTCTTGTTTATTTCCCGCCTAACCCCCAAAGGTTTTCCGGAAATCCATGAACCACAGGAGGCCTTAAGATTTTTCTGGGTTTTTTTTCTTTGATAATCAACCAACCACATAACCCATTTTTGGCATTCAATATAACTGAAAAAAAAAACGAATCAAATCTTTCAGCCGACAATCCGGGGTTATAGAATTCAACCAAGACTTTGAGATACATTATGGGAGATTATGGTCAACGTGAATCATATGTTTGACATTGTCATAAGCCTTTATACATCATCATCGGCTTTGCTCCATTGTGTTTAAAACATTTTCATAATCTTCGTATGAGGTTTGGGTTAAGGATAATTGCAATAGCCCAGAGCTCTTCAACTAAATCCCACGTGTTGCAGGCCTTCTAAAATTATGTTTTATTCCATAACAATTATATAGCACAAATCCTGGTATGCAGCAGTAAATGCAATATAAGATTCCCAGGAATACCGGACTAATGTTGGGGGTTTTCTTTAATTTTAAAAGACATTACCGTGTATGTGGGGTGGCTTCGGCTCTGAACGTAGGTCTCATTATGGCCCCGCCAGTGCTGCAACCCTGTGGCAACCAGAAAATGCACGAGGTCGCCGGCAAACGTGATCTTGGTAGGCCTAATCATTTTCGGTTCCCCGGTTGAACGTGACTTTATTTTTTCCCCGGACCTCCCACCACTAAACATCCCTAGCGCAAGGGAACTATAGAAATTAAATATGAACCATATGTTAGCCCCGAAATGACCTAGTTTTTGTTGAGTGGCGACCATGAGACCACAACATGATACCTAGCGTTTCCACCACGCTTTTACCACACTTATGGTGATCTTGACCAATTTCCGTCGCCATTATATAGCAGCACGTCATCCCGATCTGACGGTGGTATTTCACTGCAGGGCGAGTGTAATAAGACCTACTTTCAGAGCTGAACTACGAACTTAATCAGTACTACATTGTAGTTATTTAAAGGGTTAATTATAATTAGGGCGCTACACACAGACGTTAAAGATACATACCCATATATCTGTCCTACTAAAGGTGGCTGACTGGGCTTCACCTAAAAATAAGTTGGTACCATAAACCAATAAGTCATTTATTATGTTGTATGTGTTTGTGTCAGATGGAATTTTAATCTGTCCCTGCAAAATGCCCACACCTGCATTGCATACGTAACCACAGAAAAAAAATTACCATATGTTCGAGTATTACCGAAACATTTTTTTTTGGGGGGGGGGGCGAGACATGAAATCCCATTCCATTTTCTGTCCAACTTGCAACTTGCTAGAATCGACAGATGAGAATGTTGTACTTGGTGATGAAAGTCTGCTTCCACCGAAGGTGATATGGCAGACAAGTTGTTTTGTTTTCATTTTAATGATCTACGCGTAGGGGTCTTAGCTGTGGGAGGAAACCGGAGTAGGCTACCCGCAGTAAACCCACGACGTTCAGAAGGTGCTCCTTCTCTCCAAGCCACATATATAGGCTATAAGCTCACACCAAGGATCGAAACCACAATCGCAAGCCAGAAGTGACCGGCCAGTTAGAGGTGACACCGGGCCACATCCGCAGCCCATCCAAAAAATTCCGTAGCCCCCCCCCCCCCCTAAACTTTATGAGCTGGCTACGGGCCCGCGTGACACTCTAGGCCACTATACAGATGAGAACAACTGGGCGGCTTAAATAGTACCAAACTGATCCCGCAGTGAATATTCGCTTGGCCGCTACAATCACTGATAAGCATGACATCGACGAGGCTTAATAAGTACGGCATATTAACTTTTTTACTCCGACAAATTAAATTCTGAAACATTTTTTTGAGGTAAAAGAAAAATAAATAAAGACGTTTGAAGTATTTGAAGTTAAAAAATATTTCCTATTTAGTGTAAATGGGTATTAAAATGAGTAAAATGCATCATTTTGCCCGAAGCAGTTAGGTGTTAAGTAAACATTGCACGAGCCGTTGAGCCAATGACTGGCGGCGTCTGCATTCAACGCACGTGTTGTGGACACCTATCTGTTACAGAGTTAATTCGTAAGTAATTCTCTGTGAAACAGATTGAAATAGTACGTTAACCACTTTGTCTTTTAAAAATATAAGTATAAATTTTATAACTATGTGTATTAAAAGTTCGTTTATAAGTATAAATTTTACAACTACATGTGTTAAAACAAAGGCATAAATATATACAAAAGTCAGTGCACAGTTAGTTATTAAAAAATATTACATCAGGCACAAAAGACTATACTGAAATTTTATTACAGTTTGAAGCATATGGTAAAGTTTTACTGAAAAAAATACAATTAAAATGGTAATCTGCATTTAACAATATCAACAAAGGTCTACAAATAAAATTATATATCATATTTACACAACAATTAAAGTTATTCTTTAAAATATATATAATATCACAAAATATAGTTTTGAGTTGCAGTTTGTGTCAAGACGTCATTATTACGTTCAACAACATTTGTTGTAAAAAATCGCTATAATAATAAACTAAGCACGTGAATCAAAATATTTATAAACTAGGGCTCGAAATCGGGATTATGTTGGGGTTAGACCACCTTAGCAAAAGGCATTATAGTATATACCAAATGGTTGGTTTTATGTATTAAGATAGCCGGAAGTAAGCAAATAGTCCTATATAAACCTTTATATCTCTATGTATATTTTGTTCGGTATATTAGTATATTCGTTTAACGTTATAATACCTAGTAAATCCTTCATAGAATTGAACACAACATCAAACTGTGGCAAGTTATTGCTTAAGCGATGTACAAATAGCTACGAGAAATTATATCTATATTCTTATTTATAAATAATAGTGAAAGCAATAAGATACCAATTCTATAACAAAATGGCCAAACACTTCAAACATACACAAAGACCAACAAAAACAGTCAAAGAAAAGCTTTTTACATTTGAACTCGCGGATATAAAATTGTCGTCAGCACGACCAACGATACCCCAGTGCCATTTGGAATCTGGTGGTTCAAAGTACCAAGGTCGTTTTTCTGGAACTTTTCCGACAACGATTTCGTCGTAACCAATGGCAACATCGGCACATCCATAAAATTGTTCCTGTGCACCGCAACCTATACCACCTTGACCATTATTACAGGTACCCCAACTGTTGCCTGAATTATATTTCCACTGAAACACACACGCTGAACATTTTACATCTTTAGGTAAACGTAGCTTGACTTCTACTTTTCCGGCTTTGTCTGGAGCCTGGAATTTGGTGTTGCCCGTTTTTGTTACTATCAGGGTGTGGCCATCTAAACATTCCTGGCTGACCTTTTGAAATGGTTTATCATTGGGACAGAGCTTGAATTCGAAGTAGCCTTTGTGAGTTGCTGTCAACTGCACAACAGCGGTTATATCCTGCCCAACTTTATATTTACGAACAATAATTCCATTGGCATACTTTCCTCCAGGTTCATTGTCACGTGGTCCTTGCCATGGGTCGCCACAAATACCACACTTGCCACCATTTTGTTCCCATTGCACCTGAAATGATAGACGAGTTCATGTAATAATTGTGTAATGAAAAACCACTCGATAAACATCACCGAGCACTGACAAAGAGACAAAATGTTAATAGATCTATGTGTATACAAATTTAGACATAATTCACGGTATGTTTCAGATTAAACAAAGCATGTATATATAATAAAACATTTCTAAAATATCTTTCTATATTCAGCAGAAATGGTGATCAAAAAGGACTGAATATTTTGCTAATATTATGGCAAAACCGCCAAGCAGATCACAATGGATATCCATATCCAAGCGTGTACTAAAGAGGAAACAGATTCGTGGCCAAGAATCTATTTTAAATCCTAAGTCGTCTAGATGGTCGAGCAGTCCCAACTTAGAGTGCACGGTGATACTTATAGTTAGTCGGACATCCCATCAAATTCCCATCTAAGTGAAAATTTATAGTCATGCCCATGTTCCTTAAGCAACGTTCGCGAGTTATACAACATCTCTCCGTTGCTTGAATACTCAGCAATTCCCCGAACTTTGCGCTACTTGTTTTTACAAGTGACTAATTAGTATTGTCCAATCAGAGTTCGTGGCACCAAACACACTATAAACAAACAGGGTTTTTTAAATTGAGAAACTCGTGGGAAAACAGCAACTGTGACATTGATCGATCTTTGAACTTTGCAACTCGATTGTCACATGTAGGCATTTTAGCTATAAAGCACGAGACTTGGTATTCACGACGACCGATGAATCTGATAGGTTCCCAAGCTGGGCTTGTGACAATCGAACAAGTGAGACCTACAGTTAAACTCGACTTTTATCATTGCTAACCACGCGTGACAGAATTTGAATATATTAAATGCCAGTGAACTGGACACAACATAAACATCCAAAATTAAGCCCCTTTTCTGGAGCTAGTATTAAGGGTGAATACAATTAGTGCTGTAACGAGTGTGCAGATAATATAATATACATGAACAACAAGAGACAAAATGGACGACACGAACATCTGACATAACCGATATAAGACGAAAAAACAGACAAACATAAAACTAGACAAAACGCACATAAAACAAACGGACAAACTGTAGACAAATAAACATAGGTTGTACATATATATTTATGTTGGTCATTTCCGTAGGTCTGGTCTGTTTGTACGGGTGTATGGCAAGGAGGTGCAACTGTTCCTTGGGGCTTGATATTGAGTGTAATATATATATATATATATATGTCACGTGATAACACCTTAAGTAATATTATACAGGTAAACATTATCCATGTTGAGAAAATTGTCAAGTTATAGGAGTTGAGTATTTTTCAAGCAATTGAAGAGCAGTAGACGGAAACATCACTATTATGGGAAAAGTCTCCCCTCCATCGTTTCTTAACAAGTTTAATTTCTTTGCCCGACATTTCGAACGTATGTTACTCATATCCCTAAACAAGTCAATTATAAAACTCGTGTTACGATAACTTGATATTATGATGATGATGGACACCACGAACCTAAATTATTGACATGGGTCTGTAATTTATAGCAAACACACGTGATATAATCTCTCAATCTCTACGTCAAAATATGTAATATACAATGGAAAACAAAATTTTAAAAAAAGACTTCTTGAGAATTTTCTTTGTTGTTTTTAAAAAATATTTATTGAGCTGACGTTTTAGGAGTTTTAGACCCAAGATTAAAGAAACTCAAAGACATAACAGAAAAGTTACAAATTTAAAATAACCATATTGGACCGTACCAACATTGTGGTGTTTTCTTTAAGAATATTTGGCCGACGCGACTGTTTCATTGTTTTAAATTCCAAGTGTCAATATTAACTGTATGCGAAGACAACAAATTCGCGCGTTTTTAAATGAAAGTTGATTTATGAACTAGATCAGATATCAACCAGGCTGCATTCTATAATATAACAGACTTCAGCCATAAACTCTCCATCCCCATGATCATATTATTCTCACCTAAAGTCTGATAATCGAATAAAAGATGCACCAAAGGCTACAGTTGTATTAAACAATGTGACAGGTCTGCCTGGGGTTATTCAGGATCTAATTGTTAACGTTTAGCTAATATTTACATAGTGGTGCAATACAAATTTCACACAAATAACACCCTGTCTGTACAGTGTCTTATTTATGTGTAAATTGCTGCAGATGTATATACTTTCATGCGTCTATGCAAATCAGACATAGCTGGAAAATTTACACGTTATCAAGGGTCTGCACTGTGCTTCTATTCATTGTTAAATACAAACAAGAATATTTTATTCACTCACATTACGTTCTATTTTAGTTGTGACGATGTAAATTCGGGTGCATGGATGGGGCAAAACACTCTGATTTTCAGACATTGACAATGTTGTTGCAGGATGTATTATTTTATAAAGTAAACTTCGTTCCTAACATTTTTTTTCTACATATTAATGTGCCGAGCTCGGCTATATAGAGAAACGTGTCCTAGAAAATGTTCTATTGCATCTCCAGTATCCAGTGCACATTTTTGATTTTTACTATATATCGAATTTCAAATGAATTGAGCACGCTATGAGAATCGACAGACAAGAAAGACTAAATTTATTTCAATATTTATATTTTCGGAATTTAGCTTTAGTCAACTAGTTAAAACTCAGGTTAAATACAGTGTGTGTAGTTCATATTGCCAATCACGTTCTATTTACTTTTGTTTTCTTACGGACAGTTCGTTAGTTACCGGAATTAACCGTTCATTAATACAACTTGACGGGGTTGTTCTGACGTAGTAATACTTGATATATAAAATCATCGATCAGTTGTCATGATGAAATGACAGTGACTACAACATGACCTAGAGCCAAATACGCGTACTCAACTCTAACACTACACCTTCTAAAAATAAATATGGAGCCCATTCATGCTATATTGGCGTATAAATTAAGGTAAATGAACTGGCAATATTTCAATATTTGTTCAAGGTGAAGGTAAAACAGCGTCACTTGTTAAAATATTGATAACTGATGGAAAATCAATTTAGGTTATTTGCACTATTCTATATCTACAACAGTTGCCATGCCTTATGATCTTGAAGGAAGATATAAAAACGTGTGTAAAACGATGACACGACCCCCAGGCCATGAATAAAACTAGCGTATAAAATTTATAAATATGAAATAAATAGCATTTAGCCTAACCGTAAATATAACCCACTTGATGATGGTGTGTTCTGTCCTAATCAATTTCAAATAGGTCGGGACAGAAGAAGCATTGTATAAATCCTTTGGTACTCAACCTTTTTTTTTTGCCAACGGCACACCTTGGAAAACATGAAAAAATAGCGGCACACCTGGCTAAATATATAGGGAAAATATATGAATTTTGCAAAATAAAACATGGTAAGTCACACACGGCATACAGCCATAGACACAGACTAGTCATAGACACACAGGATGACTCAAACTAAATAAAGAAAACTCCAGCTATGAGCTTACCAGTATGAACAAGTGAATACTCAATTTGGATCATGTGGGTTTTCGCATTTTCTTTGTGTGCCGTTCCAAATTTCGCTGCATGCTTAGGAAGATTTTGCGGCGCATCTGCGTACCGAGGCCCACTGGTTCAGAACCACCGTAGGCCTATTATTGACAATATGACTGCTTGACAACAACGAATGCTCTTTCAAATGACAATGCCCCTGTCCAATTTCAATTGCTTAATGTGAGACACGTCTAAAAATTATTATTTATTGCTAAGGACCACTACGCGCAAGCGAATTATTGAAATAAAATTGACACCATATGTTAGTCGCAAAATGACCAAGTTTGTGTCGAGTGGACGTTAAACCCCATTTGTCTCCCTCTCTGCTGGATTGGCTTCTGATACTTGAGCTTATGAGGGAGCGTGTGTATTCTTCCCGTTCAATCAAATCTATCCCATATATAAGAACATGACAGCCCTTCGTTTACTATAATATGGGGTCTTCCCTAAAATTTTGGACAGTTTAAAAACGGTGAAAGTATTGTTCGTCTTCATACAGTATTGTTTACATTGTATTATTGTTGATAGCCTCGTTTGTCACACAATTAGTTTTCCTGCAATATTCTGCTATGCACTGGTTAATTAGGCATAATAAAATCGTGAGCCATGACGTAACGTTGTGTAAACATATTATTTTTACTCCGTGAACATATTTTGGTCCAATTCGGAACTTTGTTTCAAATTTAACGATTTGGTTAGGCAGTAAACAATTAGTTGTTAATGGGAATATTTATGGCGGGGGAAAGCGGCAAAAACCTAATGCTATGTAGAAATGTCTAATTCAAAACACACATGTAACATAATGCCATACCAAATACCTAAAACGCCGAATGCAAAAAACAAAATACAAGAAACCTCTAATACAAAATACCTCATACGTCTATTGCAAAAGACAAAATACAAGAAACCTCTAATACAAAATACATATAACCTCTTATGCACAATTGATTTTACAATCTGAAACATCTATCATAAGCATTAGATGACATATCTCTCATGCATTACTTACGTTTCTCCACTGAATTATCTTTATTTAGGTCAATGTCAAGGTCACCGAACACAACTTGGCGACCTATTCGGCTAGCGAGCTATTCGACCGATCCAGCTGGCAACCTGTTCGTTGGCAACCTATTAAGACAACAGTCGCCCAAACTCATCTATTTTTAACAACCAATAAAATCCAACGTTACGTCTATCAAATGAAAGTAAAACAATATATTATTTTTATCAATTCCTTTAGCTCAGAATAGAGATGTAATTTCGCATTATCGTACAAAATTCTAGACATCCAACTAAATATATTCCGAAAGGTAATTAAATAGGCTTTCTAAGTATTATCAGTAAAAATTGGCACATTCATATTAAAGGGGTGCACTCTCTTCCTAAACATGACCAATTTTTTTAAAAATTTTAAAGGGAAAAACTGTTAATATCCCGTGTCAAAATTCGGACCATCGTAAAAAATTCTCATGATCCAATTAAATATATTCTAAAAGGTAATTGAATAAGCTTTCCAAATATTATTAGTAAAAGTTGGCACAATCATATTAAAGGGGTGCGCTCTCAACCTGAACATAGCCAATTTTTCAATATTTTAAATTGAAAGAACGGTAATATTTCGAGTCGAAATTCGGACCATCGTACAAAATTCTTAGCAACCAGCTATATATATTCTGAAAGGTTATTGAATAAGCTTTCTAAATATTATTAGTAAAAGTTGGCACAGTCATATGAAAGGGGCGCGCTCTCAACCTGAACATAGCCCATTTTTCAATATTTTAAAATGAAAGCACGGCAATATTCCGAGTCGAAATTCGGACCATCGTACAAAATTCTGAGCATCCAGCTATATATTTTCTGAATGGTAATTCAATAAGCTTTCTAAATATTATTAGTAAAAGTAGGCACAATCATATTAAAGGGGCGCGCTCTCAACCTGAACATAGCCAATTTTTCAATATTCTATATGTAAAGATAGACCGGAATTTTTTTCGAAGTCCGAATTTGGACCATCGTACAAAATTCTGACCATCCAGCTATATATATTCTGAAAGGTAATTGGATAAGCTTTCCAAATATTAATAGTAAAAGTTGGCAGAATCATATTAAAGGGGCGCGCTCTCAACCTGAACATGGCCAATTTTTCAATATTTTAAAGTGAAACAACGGTAATATTCCGAGTCGAAATTCGGACCATCGTACAAAATTCTGAGCATCCAGCTATATATATTCTGAAAGGTAATTGAATATGACTGTGCCAACTTTTACTAATAATATTTAGAAAGCTTATTCAATTACCTTTCAGAATATATATAGCTGGTTGCTAAGAATTTTGTACGATGGTCCGAATTTCGACTCGAAATATTACCGTTCTTTCACTTTAAAATATTGAAAAATTGGCTATGTTCAGGTTGAGAGCGCACCCCTTTAATATGATTGTGCCAACTTTTACTAATAATATTTGGAAAGCTTATTCAATTACCTTTTAGAATATATTTAGTTGGATCATCAGAATTTTGCTCGATGGTCCGAATTTTGACACGGGATATTAACAGTTTTTCTCTTTAAAATTTTTAAAAAATTGGTCATGTTTAGGAAGAGAGTGCACCCCTTTAATATAAATGTGCCAATTTTTACTGATAATACTTAGAAAGCCTATTTAATTACCTTTCGGAATATATTTTGTTGGATGTCTAGACTTTTGTACGATAATGCGAAATTACATCTCTATTCTGAGATAAAGGAATTGATAAAAATAATATATTATTCTACTTTCATTTGATAGACGTAACGTTGGATTTTATTGGTTGTTAAAAATAGATGAGTTTGGGCGACTGTCGTCTTAATTCTGAATAGGTTGTCAACGAACAGGTTGCCAGCTGGATCGGTCGAATAGCTCGCTAGCCGAATAGGTCGCCAAGTTGTGTTCGGTGACCTTGACATTGACCTAAATAAAGATGATTCAGTGGAGAAACGTAAGTAATGCATGAGAGATATGTCATCTAATGCTTATGGTAGATGTTTCAGATTGTAAAATCAATTGTGCATAAGAGGTTTCTTGTATTTTGTATTAGAGGTTTCTTGTATTTTGTCTTTTGCAATAGACGTATGAGGTATTTTGTATTAGAGGTTTCTTGTATTTTGTTTTTTGCATTAGACGTTTTGGGTATTTGGTATGGCATTATGTTACATGTGTGTTTTGAATTAGACATTTCTACATAGCATTAGGTTTTTGCCGCTTTCCCCCGCCATAAATATTGACCAATAATAATTTAAAACAGCAGTGAGTAGTGGGATTAGTTCTAATCAAACGTATGTGGGGAAACAGGCACATAGGCCCCATACACCACCCAACTAAACGACCCATTCCACAAACAAAACTTGGAACCATTTCAATATAGTTTGTTCCACAGAATTAAACAAAGCTATGCTATCATACACGACTTTTATTTCTATAACAAATATTAGTAGTATTACAAACACTGTTATTGAGACTTAGTCGGTTTATCACTTCAGTTTCTTATCGATGGATTTTCAATATAAATTTCATCGAGAGGATTACGACAGAGAGGTCGCCATTAATAATTCCATATCCATGAAATGGTTTAAGGGAGGGAGAGGGGGTGGTATTCGTCATGTGGTAGTCATTAGTTCTTTAGAAAAATTTCTATACTCCAAAATCCAGAGCGTTTGTAAAGATAGTGCAGTGACGTGTCGACAATAGACTAAATGTAATTGTAATGTGGAGGTTTAAAAATGTTTTCACATCATGCAGTACAATATAACAACTTCCTGTAGGCGTTAAGATAAAAATGTACAATGATTTGTTTAGGCTCAGACGACATTAACATCTACACGTATTGACCATGTTAAACAAGTATATATACATGTATATAGTTAACAACCTTGTCTATAATATAACTTTAACTGCCATGTACTACATTAATATTATAATATATACACATGCGTTGATTAATATGTCTAGCCATAAGTGTACGAACTCGATGAATGTCAGGGGGGCAGAACCTGGAATGCCGGGAAAAAAATCGGTTACGGAAAGCGTTCCTGGTGGTTCGAGAGGCGGAGGAGCGGGGCTTACAGTGTAGGGACCCCCCCCCCCGAAAAAAAGGAAAAAAATTGGAAAATTTGACGGCCGTAAACGCGTTTTCCTGGCGCGAATCGTGACACAGGCCAGAACCTAGTATTAAGATCGTTCAATTAACTTCTTCTATTTCTATGTAACACCTCACTGATTTTCAAGAATGAAATAAATAGTCAGACCTTTATGCTCATAAACGCCATCACACATGTAAAAATAAAATATATTTGAGTAACTTCCTTGTTGAATATATATAAGTATGCCAATAACAATATAATGATATAAAGACGACGGTATATGAAATCGTATACATATCTTATGCATAACATCAATGATAAATATATGGTTGGTGTAACTCATTACTTATACATGTACATTATAGATCATGACGTGATTTTTACATTTTTTAATAACTGGAAGCCATTTATGAA
The DNA here is from genome assembly GCA_963678685.1 of Patella ulyssiponensis. Taxonomy (NCBI): domain Eukaryota; kingdom Metazoa; phylum Mollusca; class Gastropoda; family Patellidae; genus Patella; species Patella ulyssiponensis. The sequence goes on along the minus strand of OY783226.1, from coordinate 25,917,581 downwards.
GGGTGTTTTACCGGTGTCCTCTTACCAAGATATATCTAGAGATATCAGCCTAATCAGTCGTTTACAGTCCACTGGGATGGCACCGTCGGGAAAAAATTTAACGGCCACATACGCCTTTTTTCTGCTATTCCAACGTGAATACTAAGATCAACGTCGTCCAATATAGTCTACCTTAGGTGACTTACCTGAATCCCAAAGAACCAATCAATCCCCCCTCCCCCCGAAACAATTTGGAAAATTTAATCACCGCAAAGCATTTTTCTGCTATTATATCCCGTGAATTAAGCAATCAAAGTTCCCAATCGGTTTGCGACCGAAATCCCACTCTATGTCGACCTGAACTTCAACTGATGCAGCTGCATTCACAAATAATAATTAATGTCCGAAAATGTGGCACAAGGAAGAGTGGCCCCAGACAAAATGTTTTAATCCATAGTCAATTCAGCGGTATTCAATTAAAGACAAGTAAAATAGGTGTTTTATTAGATTTCGGGCACTTTTTTTGCCAACCAGATGAAATAATAATTTTTGTTTTCACTTTACGCCTCTGTCCGGATTGGCCGAATATGGGGGGGAAACCCCCGCTCCCGACTCACTCGTACGCCTATGCGTCTTACCACTTTTATATAATTGTACTTCTTAGACGAACACAGAATAGTGAATCTTTACATTTTGATTAAATATTTACTTAACGAATACGAATATAGTACTTCATTTGGAAAATACGAATCTTTTGTGAACAAAATATATCTATGTTTTGTTGTATAAAAGCAAAGCAAACAAAAAAATGAATGAATTTGAATGTTATTTTGTTTGAAGATGCCTAGAGGTCACTAAAACTGCTAGATCAAACAAAGGGGTCCACCCCTAAACAATTGAAAAAAAGGGATATTTGATGGTTTACCCCCCAAAAAAACAAGCTGCATATTCTTAACGTCTACTCGACACAAACTAGGTAATTTCGGGGCATATGGTTTAATTTTATTTCAATAATTCGCTTGCGCGTAGGGGTCTTTATCAGTGGGAGGAAACCGGAGTACCCGGAGAAAAACCCACGAGGTTGGACGGGCGACCTTCCTCTTTGCCACGTACAACCGGGGATTCTAAACCACGCCAGTTGGCTCAATGGTAGGCCGTATGATACAGCGCGCGCACGCTAACCATCCGCCCCCCCCCCCCCTTCCCCGGTTATATAGGGACTACCCAGTGATTTTAACTTGTCCCTTATGCCACAACTTGAGACAGGGTTCTGCATTGCTTCAACGTAATACAGCAAATTTTGTATCTGAACTAATATTTTTGTGGGTCAATATTCCATTTGATGATATGCTCAGTTGTCTTCAGTGGTCCCTTGTACCACTTTCGGGTATCCACTAACCCAAATCCCCCCCATAACTGACTTTATTCTATGCAGAGCAAATTGGTAAATAATTTCTCGCACATCTATTATTGTCTTGCTTCACCCATCTTATGGGGGTAGGGGTATCCCCCCAAATGATAAAGTAATCCAGAGTATTCATAAATTATGTTTGGCTCGAGGCGGCAGCTTCAAATGAAATATTGACCCCCAAAACATAGAGAGAGAGAGAGAGAAATGGGGTTTAACGTCCACTCGACACAACTAGGTCATTTCGGGACTAACATATGGTTTAATTTTATTTCAATAATTCGCTTGCGCGTAGGGGTCTTTAGCAGTGGGAGGAAACCGGAGTGCCCGGAGGAAACCCACGAGGTTGAGAAGGCGCCCCTATCTCCATGCCACATACGCTCACACCAGGGCTCGAAACCACAGCCGCAAGCCAGAGGTGACCGGCCAGCTAGAGGTCGAAGCGCGGCACTCTAGACCACTAGGCCATCCCAACCCCCCCCCCCAAAAAAACATAAGTTTCATTACTAAAGTTGTTATATTACGAGGAAGCAGTATAGAGTTAAACCTATTTCGCTATTCGTAAATTTGGGTTCTCTGTCTCCAAGGTTGTGTGGTAGGGTACCCCTACAAAATGACATAATGGACCAGTTGACACCTCTGTGTATACTATATCTTCGTATGAAAGAGCGACCCCAAAACGGCAAAAGCATTAATATATATATGTTCATATATTATACATATTTATAATTATACTTAAATCAACCGTTTAGGATTTAGGATTTTCTTGTATATTTATTTGACGAATTTCGGCCATCTTGGATTTTTGACCAATGTTTATCGCTTTAAATGACCAATTAACATCATGAATGGATATATCTTTTAATGAAAGAATGACAATTTATATGTTCATAATCATTTAAAGCGCCTAAAACTAACAATTAAGGATTTTGTTGTACTTTGATTTGGTGAACTCGGATGTTACAAAGTACACGTAAATAAGCGCAAAAATGCATAAAACGTTTTCTTGCAATTTGTTTGGGGTAAAATCATAAATTGACTGGTCTATAGTCTTCCTGTTTGGAGATCGAAGTAATTACGTCTTTTTCCAATATCAAGGTATTACCAAATATTTTATCGAAAAGACGGGTGTGTTCCCGTAAAATAACAATAAATGTCTGTGCATAATTATAAATTTAGACACTTCCTTCATTTATTCAAAAAACTTTAGATATTTAATACAGCGTAATAGAGTGGACAGGGAAAAATCAATGACTTCCTTCTTTTTCCAAAGAGTGCAATTTGTTACATATTACATTTAAACAGTTTGCGTCTTGGTTATTTTCGACACTTCAGTCAAAGAGATATAAGAAAAGAAAGAACCTCGAGCGGGTCCAACCAAATAAATTCATTCTAGCTCTTTTAAGTTTGATATAATACAAATATACTTTTTACGTTTTTACGTTGATTGTGCCTTTTCCGATTTTATAACACTTTATAACGCAATGACAAATCAGTTGTAAGTTGATTGACGAAATCTTTGGGACTTTTTCAGAGAGCAATCAAGTGGACTATAGTCTGTTAAACATAAAGATTGTTTCCGTTTCATATGTTCGCACAATATTGTCCGTAGCGCAGTTTTGATTTCTTGGCGATGTAGAGATAGAAAAGAAAGAAACTCGACCTTACCCAGCCAAATTCATTCCTTGAATCTTGATATACATGACAAATATACTTCTAAAGAACATGCCGATTGTAACGTCTGAGATTTCATAACATTTTATATAATATAATACATTGACAAATCATTAAGAAGTTAATTGCATATATAGGTGTACAAACAGGTCACTAAAAAGCAAATTAACAATTTATAAAAGCAAAATATGAGAAACGAAATGTTTTTATCAAAGTGATTTCAGCGAAATGTTTTTATCAAAGTGATTTCAGATCGCATAAGCCATTGATACAGTTTATTCGTCCTCTATTGTGTTAACCGTGACAGAACGATGTAGGAATTTATCACTAAACCTGTTGAATCGTTATAATATACACGCTAAAACTGTCTTACCTGTACTCCGCCACAGAAGAGCTGATTATCATCATAATTATGTGGATTATTAAACCCTTCTCGCCACATGCTAGATCTTGATGGTGGATCTAATAATCTTCCATGGCCAAATACACCATTCATCATCATATACGTCATTGTAATATAGCAGACGACCATTTCTAGTTGACAGAACGCCATATTTACTTTTGAAAATAGTTCATAAATTAAAAATAATTCGTCATCTGAAGTAATATCAACCTGGTTAACGTCTCTTGAATAGCTATAATTTATAACCACACGAGTAGAATAAAAACATTACTTCCTGGGTTTGAAAACAAAATTAATTCGCGATATAACTCACTCCACAGTGGCGTATTCACAATCACAATGTATTTGAATGGAATGTCAACATCGACAACACAGAAGTTAAATGAATGCGTCAACCGTACAAAATTTCTAAATTCGTCACCACCGATTACACGCGTGGGCTTACAGGTAAATAAACTGACTATATACTGAGCTACAGGTCTGAGTCAGTCGGTTAAACAGCTCGTCAACGACTGGCCGTATGACTGATGACAAACAGCTATTAGCGGTCTGCAGCCAAGTATTTGATTTGCTGGTTCGTTTAAACAGGTAGACAACTTCATCCGTTTAAAATAGCTCTGTTTAAGAATGTCTGTATAATATTTATGTCCGCCATCGAATTATAAAAGATAGAAAATTAAAGGAACTATCCCGATTTGAACAGTGTCTCAAAAATAAAAGTCTGAGTATACATACGTATGAAATTTAAGCGCCAAATTGCAGTGGAATGAGAGTAGGTCAAAGTGCCGCTGCCCGGGCAAAATTTTCCCCATAGCACAACAGTAGGACTAAATGGATTTCACAAGATTCATTAAAGCAAAAACTCATTTTACGTCTACCGCCAGCATAATTACACATTCAGTAAAAACAACGATGGTGAAATATTTTATCTATAAACGATTTTTAATTACATCTATAAGTATATAATTGATTAACAAGACATAAGTTGGTCAATATCACACAATAGCTTAAAATATGTTGGTATATATAATATTAAATGTGGTTTGCTCGAACCCACCCCCACCCGTTTTTAATTCAAAAATTTCGAAATGATTTTGGTCCCATTCCACACGTAAATTTCGAAATTATTTTGTTCTCATTCAATTAATCATAAACTGGTATGTTCCCATGTTTAGGGAAAGGGCATAATTTCACATTTGGACTTGTAGCATGACGGATCGACAGGCATAGTACATGTACCCCTCCCCACCACACATACGCACATACATCATGTGGGTATGTCGAAATTTCAAAAATAAATTTGACCCCATGTAAAATCCAAGATAAGGGAAATAGGCAATTTACAAGTTTGGTCTGTGATACAAAATCCGGGCCTATACAATTATCTAATTATTGTTTTACATGGCGTATAAAAAAACCTAAATCATGTACAGTAATGAATGTGTCCAATACAATATATATTTTGGGAAGGTTGATTTAATTGAGTTAATTACATATCAATGTGTAATATATGAAAACAGAAAATAGGTAAAACATAAAGAAATACCCCAAAACAAGTTCTTGTATATCAAAATGTCACTTTAAAACACTGTGTTAAAATTAACACGTGAGAAGAGAGGGCGGTCACTTCTCCCTTCGTCATAATAAATACAAGTTAAAACAGGGGGTCCAGCAATCTGTTTCACAGAGAATTACATACGAATTATCTCTGTAACAGATGACTGTCCACAACACGTTCGTTGACTGCAAGCAGCGTAAGTCATTGGCTCAACGGATCGTGCAATGTTTACTTAACACCTAACTGCTTCGGGCTAAATGATGCATTTTACTCATTTTAATACCCATTTACACTAAATAGGAAATATCTTTATTTATTTTTCTTTTACCTCAAAAAAATGTTTGAGAATTTAATTTGTCGGAGTAAAAAAGTTAATATGCCGAACTCATTAAGCCTCGTCGATGTCATGCTTATCAGTCAGTGATTGTAGCGGCCAAGCGAATATTCATTGCGGGATCAGTTTGGGGGTCCAGCTGATTAATGTGTTGTCATCACTGCATATAGAAAAGAATCGTGGGGAAAAGAATCGGTTTGCTTTATGTGTTAAAGCGAGGTTCTTGATGTAGAAACCACATGTGTGGACCAGTGGGACCATTTAAGGTTAGAAATCACAGTCCGCTGTCCATGAAAGTTTTACTTTGAGGATGACACTTCACAGATAAAAATTACTAGAAAGGGAAAGCAGGACTATCAGCAACACAGAACAGTTTAAACATTTATGGCATTAAAAGTAAATATAGATTTATAGTCACTGTCAATATTAATAAATGGTTGGATTATGTTACGTATTTCACTGTAAAAGCATGTGCGGGGTGTCTGTATTTTAAGTTGTTTAATGGTCTCGAGCGTAAGACATTGCGTAATAATTATATTACTTATTGTCTCGCTCTCGACCATTAAACAAACAATACATAATCAGGGCAGTTACGTTCAGACATGCGCGATTATCGACAGGAACCAAGATCTTTGTGATATAAACATAAATTTAAAGTTTGTTCATCAAAATCGGAATTAAATTGAGGCCTCTAGGGTTCCACAACCTTGATATTTTGGTCGAATTTTCACTGAATTCAAACTCAACCTTCATTATGGTGTTACGGGGATGCAATCAAACATTTTTTTTAAAATCGAATAATAATTGTGACCTCCAGAGGGACCACAAGCTAAAAAGGGCGATTTTTCTTATAGAGACCATAATTCAGGAACTTATGATCCTGTATGCGCAAGTGGCGACAGGAACCATGATCTTTGGGTGATAAACATGCATTTTAAGTTTCATCAAAATCGGTTCAAAGTGTGACCTTTATAGGTCCACAAGCTAAAAACGTGATTTTTCGGGCAATCAGGGGCCATGATCCATATCTCAAGTTTCGTCAAAATCGGATAAGAATTCTGACCTGTAGAGAGTCCACAAACAATTGTAGACGGACGGACGTCCACGGACAGGGGCGACGGCATAATACGTCCACATGAAAATGTGGGCGTATAAAAAAAACATATCGCTTTACAAAATCATGCATATAATATAAATAAATAATTAACAGTTGACGTTTGTTCTAAAATTGGTGACAAAAATACCATTTTGGCAATAGCAAGATTATTACAAGCAGTTGTCCACATTTCGCAAGTCATGGGCCTTAAACCATTATGCGACAATATCAAAATGAACCGAGATCTTTGGCATATAAACATATTTTAAGTTCCATCAAAATCGAATAAATTTTGTTCAGTGGTCTTTTCCACAGAATTCAGAGACGCCTAGTTTGCACCCTGACACCACCACCAAGAAAACGAATCCGAAAGCCAAATCGTCCAAACAGACAACCATACTGCCTTGTCTTGATTGCATCCACCAACCTGGGTTCCGAAAAACAATCGTAAGTGATGGAAAGCAATTAATGCATACATTGTGCAATGACAAACAAGAATTTAACTTAATCCCCACTGAACTAAATGGAACTGGACTGTTCAGCAGCTCTTTTTTGCGGAATAGCGAGCACCCACCCTGCTACTGCGCTAAAAAAAATAATCGGAAAAACTGTACTTCCGTGCCAACAGATTTTCCACTCACATTTACACAGAAATGATTTGGTGGACTTGTAGTGAGGATATCGGTTTAAACTACATGATGAAAAAACTGCAAATGTTACGGTCTAGAGAAGAAAGAGAGAGAGAGAGAGAGAGAGAGGGGGAGAGAGAGAGAGAGAGTTTAATGTCCACTCAACACAGTTTAATGTCCACTCGACACAAACTAGGTCATTTCGGGACTAACATATGGTATTAATTGTATTTCAATAATTCGCTTACCTATAGCAGTGGGGTGGGGGGAAACCGGAGGACCAGAAGAAAACCCACGAAGTTGGACAGACGACCCAACTCCTTGTCGTCACGTACAACCGAAGATTCGTAACCACACCAGTTGACTCAATGACAGGCTTTATGATACAGCACACGCGTGCTAACCATTCAGCCATCCAACCCCCCACGTTCTAGAGAAATGAAGCAACGACTGTTTATAGTTTTAATTGATCTTCTGTTCAGTATCAGAAGCCCATAGTCTAACATGGACTGCCAACTACCAGTTAGGTAACTGGGTGGCCAAGAACATGTCAAAGATAACCAACCTCGGCGAGGACCAATGAATGGGGTGCACATAAACCCCAATGGAAGCGAGACAGAAGTCTCTAGTTTATATCATAGATGTAAATCAGCCACAATCCTATTAACAATGTTATAAACCTTGAGTTCTGGGCCCTCTTTCTTGAAATCTTAACTATAGATAAAATCCAAATTTTAGTAGATACTTCAATTTTGACTGGCTCAGCACTAAATGCAATCTAAAATTATCCAATCAAATTACTAAAATTTGGATTTTATCTTAAGTTAAGATTTCAAGAAACAGGGGCCGCGCTTCGACCTCTAGCTGGCCGGTCACCTCTGGCTTGCGGCTGTGGTTTCGATCCCTGGTGTGAGCGTATGTGGCATGGAGATCAGGGGCGTGGTGAGAATGAGTTCATGAGTAGCCATACTCATGCGCCAAAAAGTTTTTGCGCCAAAATCACAATCAAATTACTCAAAAAATGAAAAACATTTGTAAGTGGAAAAATTGTTTCATCTGACCCAATTAAAAAAATTTTGAAAGAGTCAAGTTGGAAAATTTAATCATATTTTATTACCGTATTTCTTGTCTCGGATTGCTGGAGATTGCGTTTCTGGGCTTCTAATTTTCGAAATTTTCCAGGGGTAGGGCCCCCCGGACCCCCCGCCGCGGGCTCGCGCCTTCGGCGCTCGCGGTGGCCGGCTTTGCCGGCCACGGCTCCGCGGTCAGTAAAAGGGTTTTTGTGCCAAAATATTTTTTGTTACTCATAATTTCTTCTCAATAATTGCCCTCACCACGCCCCTGATGGAGATATGGGCGCCTTCTCAACCTCGTGGGTTTCCTCCGGGCACTCCGGTTTCCTCCCACTGCTCAAGACCCCTACGCGCAAGCGAATTATTGAAATAAAATCGAAACCATATGTTAGTTCCAAAAGGACCTAGTTTGTGTCGAGTGGACGTTAAACCCCATTTCCCCCTCTCTCTCTCAAGAAACAGGGCCCTGGTCTTTAGTTATTGACCACAGTTCCTAAAGAACAGAAATTCGAAGTCTTCTAAGAAGTAATGGCAAGTCTGCAGCCTACAACCACAAACAATTCTAATCTCCAGATAATAACATATAGAACATGTCACGCAAGAATCAACAGAATACAAGAAATTCAGAATCATTGTTTATGTTGTGTATGTGAATTAGAGAAAAAACTGTTTATGTACGAGGACTAGCTGTCTCATTTCGTCCATGTGAAACCTACAAGAATTCTGTTCTCCAAACAAAAACACAAAGAACCTGTCTCGACCTACAAGAATTCAAATCTTCAGAATATAACGGAACCCGTTCCGCTAGTAGCTAGAAGACATCAATGTTGTATGTGTGGACTAGAGAAGATAATTTGTTCCCGTTAATGAACTCAAAATGCTAGTTAAAGTTTTCAAAACCGTACATGGATCGGGCTCGGTTCCATTTTCACGAAGTTCGAACTAAACCGTCAGTATGGTGTAACGGTGATATATTCCAACGTTTCTTTTTAAATCGGATAAAAAATGAAACCCCTAAAGGGACAAGCTGAAAATACGAGTTTCCGAAGAATAAGGGGCCATAATCCAAACGAGCCAATATCGGAAGGAACTGAGATCTTTCGGAGATAAACCTATATTAGCCAAAACCTGATAAAATACACTGGACGTGCTGACGGACAGGGAAGTATAAAACATGTGGACGCATAAAAATTGTAACCACTGGAGTGTCCACAAGCTAAAACATGACCTTCCACACAATCAGGGGCCATAAACCATAATGTGACAGTCTGATAAGAAAGAATTCGATAAATCATCTTTAGGAAAGGTGAAATCCACAATAATAGAAGCGGTACTGTTGTCGAAGACCAGGCAATAGGCATCCTACAGATTTCAGTGCGAAAAACTAATTCAGATTTTCGGCAAAGGGGCATAACTCTGGAACGAACAGTTGCAGAAGCTGTAACTCGATAGGGTTCGTCCTCTCATGGCCAGGAGGCATAGTTGAAGGGCTTGTCCTCCCATGACAATACTTCAAACCAAATATGACAGGGAACGGCAGAAATGCGAGCGCATAAAAATCTGTTAAAAACGGAGGTCTATCACGTTAACAAGGTTTTCAGAGCAGGTGGGGGGGGGGGGGGTGTAACTGAAAAAAAATTGTAGCCTCTATCCCATTAACAAGGTGTTCGGCAAAGGTCACTATCTATAGAACACCTCGTGAAACTCAGTCCAAAAGTTGTTCCAATTCCGTTCAATATTTACAAAGATATGACAATTAATGGTCGCCATTTTATTTGCCTTCACCAAATTGATTGTCATGTTTTAAATCCTATTGAATCAATTGTGTTTTCTTAATCAAATTTTAAATAATCAGTCTGAGTACATATTAGAATAGGTTAGGCTGTGAGAAATTACTTTAAGGTTGGAAAGCGCTGAAAAAGGATAGCGTTTTTCTTCTCGTGGCCCAAATGTTCCATTCCAATTTTGAAGAAAATCAGATAAAAAGTCGAGCCATTAACGTATTGGTTAAGAATTTTTGTCAAAGGGGAGCACTGAAAACCAATGTGATTCACCCTCTCATGGCCCCAATGCATCATACCAAATTTGAAAAAGTTCCATTAAAAATGTAGTCTGTATTCTGTTCACAGACTGACCGACGGATCAACCAACATGGATGACGACATATGCCACACCAAAATGTGAGCTTATCAAAAATGAAAAAGTTAAGACAATTCTAAAATGGAGAATTTGCATAGTTTTGCTATGCTCACACCTTTTAAGCATTGGCTTCTTCAGAAATGACGAAAACCCAAGGTTCAGTGTACGTAAAAGGACCCTCGACAGCTGGAATTCGATAGGCGAGTATACCTTAGTGCAGCTATCCCGGCAAAATTTCACTATTAGCACACTGCATGGCATATGTTTATCTTCATTTCTTACGGAAACCCTAAAAGTTTTGAATTCAATCTAATTTACAGTCAAATCCCGTCGAATCGAAAATAGTGCAAGTTTCTTGAACCATAAACAGATCATTAAAATATAAGAACATCTACATACCTTATTTAGGTATCATCAGCACAATCGTCAAGCAATCAGAACTTCATCTGTTCTATGTTGTAGAGAGGTTAAAATACAGATATATTAACCACAAAGTTTATTGAAAACTATTTAATAGAACCCTTGAAATTATACAATTTTGATATAAATAACATTGATAATTAAACATAAAATCAATGCATTTTATCATTAAAATAATATATTACATATTAATTAAACTTCTACATACTTTTTTAATTTATATAATATACTAAATGTATAATGAATTTACAGTAAAAGGGGGGGGGGAACTACCTCCTGTTAACCAGTATTAAATATACAGGTATAATCTAATTAACTATAATAATAAAAGAATTCTTACCCAAAGGGTTTTTAATGAACTAGCCAGAGACTTTCGGACAAGGTGAAGTACCTTATCTGCCTGTAATAAAATAGGGTAATGTATGAAAGGTATATTTAAAGTGAAATATTATTTTAAGAGTCATTCCACGAGAAAACCATGCAGAAGGAGGGGTCGGCAGATCGAGTTAATCTCGGGGGGATTTTATCGACTACTCTGGACTACTTCACAGCCAGAACAGCCGATCTCAAAATTTAATCGTTATTGATATATAGCCTCAGATTGATTTTTGGACATTTTTGACCTTTTTCACGTCATTTTTGTTCAATTTTCAGCCACCTATTCTGGCGAGTCTAGGGTTTGGATGAAAATAGTGGCGGTTGGTGATGTCAGCGGGGGTCTTCCTGTGCCCCCATGTACAGACCTTAAGGTCACATCTATTCTCTGGGAGTAATGGTCAGCAAAATTGTAACATATGGCGAATAAAATATAAAATATACACCTTCGAAGATTAGCCCCAATTTCTATGATGCAGGGGTAAGTCAAAATATCGAACTGGTTTTATGCACAGCTCGAACCCCTCTATTGATATAAGAAATAAAATCTCTGTCACCTCGTTTCATTCAATGCGAAATCATGAGTCAAAGTTGGTGAATTTTCCATATTATAATTCTCCGATTCTTTATGAAATGACCAACTACTTTCATACAGGGTAAGCCAGCTTTCTCCAATCCTTCGCCAAATAATTCGCCCATGCTCGCTGGTAGCAGCAGTAAACCGACTCGAGCAAAACTGTCTCTTTGATGAAGCTTGGTATCCAATCCAAGATGGCCGCGCCCGGGACCGCAGAAAATTGAAGGATTTCTTTATTTTTGGCCATTGAATGTGGCACATATCCCACATATGAGAACTAAAATGACTTCATACAATTGAAAGAGTGTACTAAAAACATTAAGGTCGACTCTTTAGCACATTAAATAGCAATAAGATTTGTGAGAACCGAATGGGAACTGATTTCTTGACGACGTGGAAATTTTGATCTTATTGTGCTGTCAGTCGCTACCGCCTGGATCTCAAATGCAAAAGGACGTAAACATTCCTCGCATGGTAACACACCTAAGGGGAGTCCATACAAAGACTGTGCTGTGTACTAAGAGTGTACTAATATAAGAACATCACATTAAGGTCCACCCTTTAGCACATTACATAGCATTAAGTGATGTGAGAACCGAATGGGAGCTGATTGCTTGACGAAGTGTATTTTTCTTATCTTGATTCGTCGATTCTAGATGGAAAGGTGACGTGCTGCCCATCGCTACCGCCCCGGTCTCAAACGGAATATTCCATAAGGATGTAAACATCCAGTGCATGATACTACACGTAAGGGGAATCCATACAAATACCTTGATGTGTCACTTAGAATCTGTTTATTCCTATTGCATGGGGTAAGTGAAATCAAATACTTTTCAAAAATAATGAGGGAAAAAATTGTGTCTTTGAAATATCGATAAAAAATCTACTATGTGTGCTCGAAAACTATTGACTGAGTTAAGCGATGGACCTCAAGCTGGCTGCATCGAGTCTGATATAGCTGTAATACCTTTACTGGAGGCTAGCTATGAGGTTTTTTAAAACTTTGACAGCATTAAAAATATTCTTGTTAATTTTAGAATTTTTTTCTTCTGTTCTATGTATATGCTGGAAATGTTACAATGTCCATAATGAAGAAATGGACCGTAAAAAGAGCCAGGTTAGTTCTTCAAATAAATAATGTGGTAATGGGGGTAGGGTCAAAAATTCAACTTCATCATGTGATTATTTCCAGAGCCCAAAATGGATCTTGACAGGGCTTTTAAAACTAAATTATTTCACGTGGTTTGATATTACTGTAGGAACTTTTGACACCCACCCCACTACTACATCATCTGCAGCTACTGGTAGTGCCTCTTACACCCATTATCAATCTACTGCTACTACATCATCTGCTGCTATGGGTAGTAGAATTGACATACCGCCTCCACTTCCTGTAACAGCTACTAGTACTAGATGTCATCAGTAACTTCAAACCTCATAAAATAATTTTCTAAACTTGTTCCATATAATTAATTTACTAAATTTATTTTCTAAGTATTTGCATTGATCAAAATTTGAAATATTTTCTTTAGAAATCAAATGTCCAACTGTTCAACCGGCCTGGTCCCTGTTACCAGCGAGTCCATCATTCGGAGACTAGATACTAGAACATTTACAATGGCAAATATACGTTGCGGTTGATACTAAGAATATTTTGAGAGGTGGCCCCTGATAGAAATATAGTCGGTGGGGAGTCAAAAGGTCGTATCTGTATTTTTGCGAAAGTGTCCAGGGGAGCCTAAAGAAGCACAGAACAAGCATAAGAATCAAAATGTTTTATAAACTCGTCACGTCAAAATGTTGTATGTAAAATGTTGTATTTCTGAAGCTTTTCTCAAATATTTATTTACAAAATGTATGTGTAGCCATTTAAACAGTACGTAACTTATCTGCACATATCAAGCTCAACATCTAGTGCAGAAATAAAGAGTGAAAGCTTGTTATTTGCAATTTTATATAGCAAAGACGTATCTCCGGAAAATATTCACCTTTACCTGCTTCAATTTCATAGATTTCACAAAGAAAAGCCTCAACAATAATTTCAATAATACGTATTTAATCATGAAACACTATATTTCGTTTGATTGTAATATTTAGGTAAGATACAAAGTTGATTTTTTTCAAGAAAATACAACATTTTCGCTCTTAATAATTTTTTGGGGAACACCCCATATACGACATTTTGAAACAATATCTATAAACCCTCCTTTTATTGGCTTAGAAATAGCACAACCAGATGAAAAGATGCGCAAGAACATTCTCATTCTGACAAAACAAAAACGTGAATTTTGTAAAATATGCCAGATACAACCTTTTGACTATTCTTCATTATACACATTTAGTTTTACAAGGTCTGGCAAAATCCATTTTGGGCTCTGAAAATGATCATATGATGAAGTTGAATTTTGGACCCCATGCCATATTATTTATTTGAAGAACTAGCCTTTTTTTTCACGGCCCATTTCCTCATTATGGACTGCATAACATTTCCGGCATGTACCTAGAATAGAAGAAAAAAATTCTAAAACTAACAAGATTTTTTTAATGCTGCCAGGTTTAAAAAAAACCAACACCTTCAGTAAAGGTATTACAAATACATGTATATCAGACTCAAGACAGCACGTTTGGGGACTTCTGAAGCCCATGGCTTTACCCAGTAAACTCGAGGTTCACCGCACAACTCTTTTCGGCTAATGGTGTGTGTACCGCACAACTCTTTTCGGCTAAAGCAGTTGTGGTCAAGCACACATAGAAGGTTTTTATTGCTATTTCAAAGACACAATTTATTCCTTCCTTTGTTTCAATAGTATTTTATTTCACTTAACCTATCCAGTAGGAATTAGCTGATTCTAATTGACACATCGCGGTTTTTCTATGCATTTCCCTTAGGTGTGGTACCATGCAGAGGATGTTTACGTCCTTTAGGAATATTTCGTTTGAAATCCAGGCGAAAGCAATAGGCAGCACATTAAGATGAAAATTTCCACTTCGTCAAGAAATCAGTTCCCATTCGGTTCTCACATCACTTATTGCTATGTAATGTGCTAAAGAGTGGACCTTAATGTTTTTAGTACACTCATTCAATTGTATGAAGTAATTCTAGTTCTCATGTGTGGGATGTGTGCCACATTCAATGGCCAAAAATGAAGAAAAACCTCAATTTTCTGCGGTCCCGGGCGCGGCCATCTTGGATTGGATACCAAGCTTCATCAAAGAGACCAGTTTTGCTCGAGTCGGTTTACTGCTGCTACCAGCGAGCATGGGCGAATGATTTGGCAAAGAATTGGAGAAAGCTGGCTTACCCTGTATGAAGTTGTTGGCCATTTCATAGAGAATCAGAGATTTACAATATGGAAAATTCACCAACTATGACTTATGATTTCACATTGAATGAAACGAGGTGACAGAGATTTTATTTCTTATATCGATAGAGCGGGTCAAGCTGTGCATAAAACCATTTCGATATTTTGACCTACCCCCGCATCATAGAAAATAGGGCTAATCACCGAAGGTGTATATTTTCTACTTTATTCGCCATATGTTACAGTTTTGCTGACCATTACTCTCAGAGAATAGATGTTACCTTAAGGTCTGTACATGGGGGCACGGGAAGACCCCCACTAAGATCACCAAACGCGACCATTTTCATCCAAACCCTAGACTCACCAGAATAAGTGGCTGAAAATTCACCAAAAATGACCTGAAAAAGGGCAAAATTGGCCAAAAATAAGCCCGAGGCTGTATCTCAGTAACGGTTAAATTTTGAGATCGGTTCTTCTGGCTGTGAAGTAGTCTTGAGGAGTCCATAAAATCCCCCCCCCCCCAAGATGAACTCGATCTGCCGACCCCCCACCTTCCCGATTCTGCATGATTTTGCATGGTTTTTCACATGGAATGACACTTAAATACTTGCATTACGTATATAATGTAAAGTATTAACTTCACGTTAAAGGAACCAATTGACACAAACGGGTCGCAACGCATGTATTAATGTAATATGAATGTATATAAACTGATTGCACTCAATCGTTTCCTTTTTTAGTCTAATTTCAAATCAGTTATGTTCGGCAAAACACGCCAGAAGTCTCAATCAAATGGCAATCTTTTGTGTCTGGTTATTCATGTTTTCGCCCATAGTGTTTTTTTATTGCGCAAGCTCTCAAGATAAGAATATGACGTCACCGTTTGATATGAAACACAATGCGGTACACGATTCGTGTAGTCCTACCAGTGGTAGTCGTAATTTTTTTTTTTATTTTGACTTAAAATTTTAGATATCAGAAGCCATTTTTTCCCGGTAAGAACACAACATCAGTGTTGATTGAACAAATAATCCGTGTCTTCAATGTCGAAGACTTTAGATGATACCGAGCAAGAGACTTGGCTTCTTTAAATTTTAAATTTCTTAGAAACCAACATTGCCGCAAATTAAAACTAAAACCATTTAAATAATGTAATACACTCTTCCAAAAAAGAAACGTATAATGACATTTCGTCGTCGGTATACACTCGCTCTACTCTTCCCTCGTTGCAACAGGAACCGCGACACCCAACTGAACCAATCTGTTCTCCGGTGTTGCTGTGACCATACCCTCGGGTCCGAACCCAATGAAGTCGGATTTGACGGTATCGGCGAATTTTAAAATAGCAGCTCTAACGGGACGTCGGGCTCGTAATCTGGTTTCAGGCAGGCGTTTACGGACTGTATGGTCTGAGATTCTACGCCGTCGAGGACTTGCTGCTGCAATAGAGATCACTGTTTAGAAACGTTTCCGCAAATTACGTAACCGGAAGTGACGATCAAGGACAGGTAGGGTCACTTTTGTTTGCATGTGGTTTGGCGGTTACGTGTTGAACTTCGATGTCGTACCTATCCCAAAGGCGAGAAATGATACTCGGGGAAACATTCAGCAACCTGGCTACATCTCTCTGGGATTCACCTGCTTGTAACCGACCAATAGCGTTGTTGCGATGGTCTTCGTTCAGATGTGTCATCACTTGGTCCGTTGAGTGTTTACATGTGCAACTGATTTGGAAACAGCTCGCAAAGTTGTTAAACTCCTGTGTCTTGGTGTAATCAAGCGAAAACAAATTTCGGAAAATGTATGACCAGTCACAATTTGTGACCCTACCTTTAAACCAATAATGAATTTCCTTTATCCTTACATAATGGCATTAAAACAATTAAGACTTATGGAAACAACGGCTTTGTTCAAATAAAAAATGATGAAAAATGGGCGTGCGTTTCTTTTTTTGAAGAATATATAGGGGTTAATTTTATTTCAATAATTCGTTTGCGCGTAGGGGTCTTTAGCAGTGGTAGGAAACCGGAGGACCCAGAGAAAACCCACGAGATTGGAGCGTGACTTAGTTTCGAACAACCAGTAAAGTTGTTGAAATTATTGCACACGTCCTGTCAAAACTTCCAAGGCTAATACCTTCGCTCGCAATAGAGTAATCTGAGTGAAATTTTCAGATTATTCATTTTACATTATTTATTTTCGAACTATTATAGCAAGAATGGCCAGCTCTTTATCTAAATCTTAGATAATGTACCTTTACATAGATATTGATTAACTTATCCATGCCATAATCAACTCTCAATGTCATGACTAGCCGGCGATATTTATTGGATTAGGGTCCGATTTGCTGCTCAACTTTCATTCATGATTTAATCATAAAATGGATAATCGAGGCTATGTTTTTAAACTACGATTTTAGTAATGATGATCGAGGCTAGGCCGAAAAAATTCAATCGCTAAATTCTCAGGTGTAGGCAAATGAAAACGTTTGAACCGGCGCCTTGTATAGGCGAACCCGGGTATAAAAGGGCCCGTCACGGGAAAATGGCGATAAATTATACAGTCTCTGGTACCATCAAGAGCTCGATCTAATTTTGAACTATTTCTTCTTCCTATCGCGTAATGAGGTAGACAACCCCTTCCTTGGGGGTCGGGCTGACGGGCAATCAACCAAGTCACAAACCGGCTAGTTTTGGAATACAGTACTTATAGTCAGACGGAAGTACTAAATTTCCCCTTAGTCCGATCTTGGCGGAAATGAAAAACGGCGGGCGTCAGTTAATCAATCCGCTCTGCCCACGCTCAAAATTCCGTTCAAGATTTCCTCCGCGAATTTGACATGGCAGATACACCGCGAATTTTAAGAAGTCGGACTTTAGGCCTACAGTCAGCACATCCATAGCTGATTAAAAATGGGTTTTTTTATCGTGCAATTGCATCACAGTCATAGTAGTCGAATATCAGATAATACGGCATGCAAAAAAAGATTGTTAATTTAACACGGTTAGATACGCAGATTTTACTGGCTTATATTGAAATATAACAAATTGGCCGGCTTTTAAATAAGAAAATAAATAGAATTATGACTGTACCGATACATTACTTCATTGATATGTTCGATATTTTTAAGACTTACTTTGATCGACTATTTCAAAATATACATACATGGTCTTACCGTGGGCGAAAGTTTTGTACACTAAAATAGCCGTTCCCGTTCTGACAAATAAGTTACAAATGCATTGTAAATCGGTAAATCACACCTGAAGTTGAATATCTTCGGATTTAAATCACAAATGAATTAAATGCCGCCAACTCCTGTTTTTAAGCACACGTTGCCAGATGTCATCGTCAACGTTGCTGAACACATGTACATTAACATTGCTGAACACATGTACATTAACACGTATCATTCGGATAAAACCGTGATGATCGACCCTGTGACAATATGAACAGAATTACTCTGACTATTTTGAATCATCGTGTACCATAATTTACCGCGAATTTGATATTTCCACCGACTATAATCCGTCTCGATTTTCATATTTTCGCGGGCGATAATCCAGCACAAATTTATATTTTCGCGGACTTTTTTTCTCTCAGAACGTTTCTAATCCCGCGGAGTGTATACGGGGAAAACACCGTGATTTTTGAGCGGATAAAATGCCGAGAAGGACTAATTTCTTACTAATACTGTAAATTAGGATTTCCAACTTAAAATATTTTTGTTCTCCTTTCCCGCTAGAATATATGGAGCTAAAAAATGCGCCCCCTCTGCATCCGCGCCTGCCTCAGTGTATTGTCGGCGAATTATTGGGGGGGGGGGCTTTGCCTAGTGGTCTAGAGTGCCGCGTTTCGACCTCTAGGTGGCCGGTCACCTCTGACTTGCGGCACTCCGGTTTCCTTCCACAGCTAAAGACCCCTACGCGCAAACGATTTATTGAAATAAAATTAACACCATATGTTAGTCCCGAAATGACCTAGTTTGTGTCGAGTGGCATTAAACCCCATTTCTCTCTCTCTCTCTCTTTCTCTCTCTAGAATAGGTTTTTAACATTTGCTTAATCCATTTAACCCCATTTCTCAATCTGTTTCACAGAGAATTACTTACGAATTATCTCTGTCACAGATGACTGTTTTGACAAGTGCATTGACTTCACGCGGCGTCAGTCATTGGCTCATGGCTCGTGCATTGTTTACATAACACGTAACTGCTTCGGACAAAATGATGCCTTTTACTCATTTTAATATCCATTTACACTAAATAGGAAATATTTTTTAACTACAGATAACTTCAAACGTCTTTATTTATTTTTCTTATCCTTCAAAAAAATGTTTTGTCGGAGGAAAAAAGTTAATACCGGGGACTCATTAAAGTTCCAATTTCATATTTTCTAAGAAAGTCAAAGCATAATTATTTCTATGTCTTTTGCTCAAAAGGTTGCCAACTCACTATTATACAATCATGGGCAAAATTTTTGGGGCATTAGAAAGGGTGACACAGGGTGATTGAGGAAATAGGTACTCAATTACCTCCCTTGTTTTCCCATTCCTCTCCATGGACGGCCATCTTCAAACGTTTGAATTTGAAGTTGAAAATGATATTTTTGCCAATTTCTCAACTGGCAATAGTGAATTATAGGATTATTCATTAACAAGGTAGGACTGTTTATAGGTTCAATCTATTTTAGGGCTTTGTTTTAAAACATTTTAAAAATATAACTTAAAAAAATGCTATTGGAACTTTAAAGCGGAAATTTCATATTTTCTAAGAAAGTCAAAACATAATTATTTCTATGTCTTTTGCTCAAAAGGTTGTCAACTCACTATTATACGATCATGGGCAAAATTTTTGGGGCATTAAAATGTGTGACACAGGTTGATTGAGGAAATAGTTACTCAATTACCTCCCTTGTTTTCCCATTCCTCTCCATGGACGGCCATCTTCAAACGTTTGAATTTGAAGTTGAAAATGATATTTTTGCCAATTTCTCAGCTGGCAATAGTGAATTATAGGATTAATAGGATTATTCTTTGACAAGGTAGGACTGTTTATAGGTTCAATCTATTTTAGGGCTTTATTTTAAAACATTTTAAAAATATAACTTAAAAAAATGCTATTGCAACTTTAAGTCGCGTCGATGTCATCCTTATCAGTGATTGTAGCGGCATAGCGAATATTCACTGTGCTGATCAGAGTGCCCATTTCTCTCTCTCTCTTTAAAAAATGTTTGTCCGAGGCCGCTCGTCAGGGTCCTGGTAAGGTTTAAATGTATGAAAAATGGTTGTAAACATCTTTACTAGTACGTTACTTCCAGTTTGCTAGCCTATCTTATCGTTAACGTCAATAATCCTGATTACCTGTTGCCTTCTGTCTTGATAATCAACATTACATGGGAGATAACTCTAGTTTTACTAGGTGATAGACCACCAGTGATAGATTGACTTAAATTGTCAAGCAAGGACTTGCTTCAATTGTGGAGAACGAGCACATTTGGCGGACTAGTATACTACATTGTTGTTTCTCTGAATCTGATGGAAGAGTAGAAACCCCTTTTTGTTTAAAAGTGTTATTATTTGATGTGCATTGTGACGACCGGTAGGGCACACAATGACCGCAACGCAACATCTAACTCACTGCTCCTGGTACTTCTAAAATCAAGAATATTCACCAAAACTCTACACTTCACTCCCATAATGAACTTAATATGCTGAAATTTACACGTTAAGCGATTTATTGACTCGTATATACATACATGTACAATGCGCTTCACTATAAATTCCTAATTTTAAAGTCTTTTGGATATGCCGAAAATTGTATGACACTGTTTAAGTCCCATGGAGTGTGTAGTGAAATAAATACTGGGGACACCAGAAGTATGAATTGTTTGCATGTAGGGCGGCAGTGTTATAAATAATGTTCGGTATCCTCAAAGTTATGAACTAAAAAATGTCAAAAATTTGACAGTACATGGAAATGATATCCATAAAAATAGAATTCTGACCATTTAGAATTGAAAAACTTGATGTTTTCACAGATTTTGATAATTCGTAACGTTGTAGGTTGCCACGATAAAAAATACCCTTTAAAATTACGAATATTGCCTTTTCCCTTTATGTTCTACTTTTGATTTTCTACTTTTTACTCTAGATCGCGGTGTGAAATCGATGGCGACAGCCGCCATAAAAGAGGGTAAATAGAAGTAGGACTACGAATAAGTTGCTATCATAATTCTAACTAAATAGCGGCTATTTAAAGTAGCTAAGTCTCTAACTCAATATCGTCCAAAGTCGTCCGCATTCAAAACACAAATTATTTGTCAATTTAAATCACCACTGATGTTGTCATTTTACCGGGAAAAGATGGGCTTTTGATATCCAATATCTAAAACAAAATAAACATTTTTACCATTGGTACACGAATCGTGTACCATAATGAGTTTCAGCCCCAGTTCTAGCAAAAGACTCGAGGAACGAGGCTAGAAAAATTGCACCAAATCAAACGGCGTATGCAGACTGGAATAACACTCGAAATAGCCACTCGATTGACACTTCTGGCGTATTTCGCCGAACATAACTAATTTGGAATTAGAGTACAAACGAAAACTATTGAATGTAAATCAGTTTCTATACATTCACATTACATTATTATATGCGTTTCGACCCATTTGTGGCAATTTCTAGGTCTCAAATATTAGCGATTTAGCTCCTTTAAAGTTTACTTTGGTTTGCAATTTCGTACACGATAACTTATTCTTCACACATGTAGCACCATGGGCCTTTTTGCCTGACGTGGAGAGCGGGTGCTGGCCGGTCCGGTCGCCACATCCTACGTATGACCCATGCATCTTGTTTTTGCTACATATTACCGTTAGCCTTGTGATCGTCTAGGATTTATCTCTGATCGTCTTTTCTTCTCCTTCACGTTGTGTGTTTCTTCTTACTGGTTTCTTAAGACGTTTGTCTTCTTCAGTTATAACAATGCAACAGTTCGTTTTTACCTTTTATGTAGCATAGGTATACATACAAGCATATTACAATTACAGTCAATGCTAACTAACTCTTCTCAACCTAGACACCTCGCGGTGTCTAGGACTCTTAGATGGTAACCCTCTGGAATCTAATCGAAGTCTGATTCAAAGACATACTATAGTTCCTTTATAGCCGCAAGGGTATCACGCACAGTCGTGCATGTTCATGACCATGAACCTGTACAATCGACGTAATGATTGGTTAAATTAAGCCAAATGATGCAATAGGAATATCTCGAATCACATGTATTTTGTTGAAAGATAGAACTAGTTTGTTATGGCTATACAACTCTTTTTTATGTAACCATGTCAATCATTGACTAAGTTGGTTTTAGTACACACCATATATGTGAACCAAAGATATTAATTAATGAAATAATATGCCATCTTATTTCTCGAGCAAAAATTCTTCTAAAAGTATTACACACACTTGATGTAGTCTAGTCTACATTCGAAAAGTATATAAACGTAGGGATGGACTGAAATAAACAAAGCGAATTTTGACTGAAATTAAATTTGCGAGTGCACATCGACTCTCCTTAAAGAAAATTATCTAACTGACCACACGATTAACGATGTGAAAGTCTTAGTTAATTTCATTGTTGACCAAAACACTATGTGATTCTTTTATTTGATTTTTTTTTTATAAAAAGGCAGACAGACAGTGATGAATTTTCGTGACTTTGTAGTTCGAAGTTAAATGAAACAAATTCGAGTTATTTGCGTTCTATTGACGTGAGAAGTCAACCGTTTAACGAGAAAGAGACTATAATGGGGAGTCGCTTTAATGAAGCGCGTATTCTTCTGTCACAAGAAATCTAATTCAACAGTTACTACATAAGCTTAAAAATTGCTTTTTTTCCGACTTGAAAGCAAAGGTATTTAAGAGAATAACATCAATGCATTAAGGTTCAAAAAGCGACAAAATCTTGAAAGACAAATTTTAATTGCATTCTGGAAAATCACAAGAAGAATTGTCGTGAAAAAGGACAATAATTACGCCTTTATACTTTCATTCTTTATAGGATGCGCACAGAAGTAATTATATTTATTGTGAAATAATTAGGAAATGATCGCAACTGGTATATAGCGTGGCGTGGGTGTATGTTTGTGCTATAATTACCATAATTGGCATCTCTAAAACATGAAAATATTCCAATCAATGAAATACCGACAGATAGAGGCCCGGAAATCAAAACAATTGTCAACGCAGATGTAGAGAAAACATAATGTTTTTTGGAAAACAGATTTGATAAAATTATATTGCATTGTATTTACATCAAAGGAAATTATAATAATATGAATGGGTATTTTTGTTTATACTTTCTGTTTTTTGTTTAAATCTATCTGTAGAAGGGGTTTCTAACAGATTCCGTGTAAACCACATGTTAATTCTTTTAAACGAAGTCTTCTTATGGATTCTTTTTTGACACAATGAGAGATGTGGGCTTCATCGTCCACTCGGTCATTAAATCAAGTTGTCATTAAATCAACCTGTGTCCATAGGTCTTTATAAGAATGAGAGTATATCTGGGGATCACCAAGCCCCTTTCGCCCCCACCCCCAACAGTGCCAGAGTGCAAGAAATATCGTTTGGCGTGGTCTAAATTTCAATATGAATTTGGGTTATCCTCTGACCAACAAACAGGGCGCTGTGAGCCCCTGGCGCTCACGATCCTTGAAGGGTAATGCCTCTGTCCCCGGGCTTGCTTACTGGCCCAATACGTCTATTAAACCACTGTTTTTAAATGATTTGTCGTTTGCAGAATAAACAAGCATTTTCCCATTGGTATGGCCGAGAAAATTAATGGAGATTTTACGGTGTGGTTCTCCCTTGTCAGTGGTGCAGGGCAGATGGCCTGACAAGTCGTTCGGGTGGAAAGAGAAACAAGGGTCCCGTACACACATTCGCGTGCACGCAAAAGAACCGTTGACAGTTGGAATTCGAGGGTAGGCTGTTGCGCCGCTGTCCGGGTAAAGTTTTCCTCATACGAGATGGCTTATGCCCGTCTTCATTAGCCCAGTCGGTGCGGAAAAGTAGGACGTAAAACCTCCATTTTATTTATTTTATAATTATCGCAATGTGTTGCTGTGAGCTGTACTTGCTTATCTCGAGGAAAGAATAACAATACTGTAGGCATTGGGGGTTGTGCGCGTGGGTGGGTGGGTGTTATTATTTCTTACAAATTGCGGTAGGATCAAACTATAGGACTTTATTTTATAAATGAAATAATTATCGTAATAGTAAAAACCATAAAGTTCCCATATGAGCAGATAGTCTATTGCTGTAATTACTACCTGATGATCTATGCTAATTCATTGACATAGCCCGTGGATATATAAAGCGGTGTTCAATGGGTTTAAAACGTCTTTAATGTATCGGTATCCAAAGATGGAAAACTATGACATAACAATAGATTATAAGAGTAAGTACCCACTTGATGAGATTAATAAAACAATAGAATGGCATAATCCTATGACAAATAACAGATGTAACAAGTTTCATGATTATATTATAGAACAGGTTAATTATCAAACATGAAGTAAATACAAATGTTACCAGTATATCTCTTTATATAATTGTTCAAGACCATAAATAAAACCCCTCAAATTTTTGTATTGTTATCTGTTCTCTTTGAAACATTGTTGGGGCCATTATGGTTGACTTAACCATTATTGGCCAAACAAGGGTATTTTAGCTGCATGAGGGTCAAGTTAGGTCAATTAAACACAATGATCTTAAAAGTGTTGTTAGACCATACTGTACTGTAGAAAAATGGAAATGGAAGTGTGGTCTAATATTAAAGATACATTATGAGAGATTAGTTAAAGAGTTGGCAGGTGCTATTATTATAGTTAAAACTAGATAATGTAATAGCACCGCTGAAAATTTCAGTCAAATGGATCCACTATAAATTTCCGCCTAGCATCGATCATCACTATACTAAGGTCGGTACGATAAAAAGCGTGGTCTCGATTATCGATTTCATGATTAAATCATGACGGAAAGTTATGCAGCAAATCGGGTCATAATCCACTAAAGAACGCGGGCTAGCGATGCCATCGAGAGTTGATTATGGTCTGGATAAGTTAATTAATGTCTAATTAATAATTTAGATAACTTTTCAGGCCTAAAGAAAGACCTGTAATAGGCAGATTTAGCTCTTGCATAATGTATGTTTAATAATTAAACTGCAAATGAAAGAGTCAGAATTAAACTCTGAGAATCAAGAGTTGGCTACTAGAAATAGAGACCTGATATGCCTTCTATACAGTTATGCCGGTTAATGTCTAAATGCAATGGATACAGATTTATGCTACGGGTCGATTTGACTATATACAGAATTATTGATGTTAAACTTTTGTCCATGAGAATGTAAAGATTGAATAAATCAAAATACAATCTTAAGAGACGACAACTTTAATTAACTGACATCCGCAGAGAATTGATTACCTGATAAATTGAGACTAATATATATATTTGTGTTATTTTTTTGTTTGTTTTAAAAATTAGAAATAACAGACGGGTCCTTTAAGAATTTGTTATATGAGATGATCATGATCACCATCTTTGAAGCCCAGATTTTCAAGTAATCAACAAAAATATTTCTGTTCGGAAAATACATGATCTGCATTAACATTGTAAACGATAGTACGAACATACTTAAAATCAAAATAAAGATGTAATTCAATAATTACTGTTTTGAAATTGTGCTTAGTAGCTGAAATATTTGGATAGTAGGTGCTGTTTAGGAAATCAAATCCCATTCTGTTTGACTCATGGGACGGGAATTGTGAAAAATATAAAAGTGTCGATTTGAATATCATAATTACAACAATTCATTTGTGTGAAACATTTCTAAATTAATATTTGTATTTATCAGATTTTAGAATTTTTAAACCAAAATTTTTTGCACGGAATAGTCTTAAAGGGGATGGGGCGACATGATACCCGCCTTCTAAAAGAGAATCCATATTTAATCAACAGAATGTGATTGCCCAACCGTTACGTTAGAATATTGAAAAGCTGCATACAAGAAAGGATAATTTGTTTTTTTGTGTGGAAACTATTTCGGTTAATACAGAAGGGTTACTTCTAATTGTATTAATGTATGTTAATGTTACCTTTAGCTATATAGTGAAAAAATCGACGTCGGTTTTTTAACACGACGTCGCACAATTATAACATATTGTAGCGAATCCGGCGAAGATTTTCTATGATGCGTGGATAGGTCAAAATATCGAAATGGTTTTATGCACAGCTCGATGCCCTCCATCGATATAAGACATAAAATCTCTGTCACTTTTCTTCAATTAATGCGAAGTCAAAGTTGGTGAATTTCCCTTGTTATAAATCTCTATGAAATAGCCAACTACTTTCATTCTGGGTAAGCTTCGTGAATAATTTCAATGAAATGAAGTGAAGTTTAACGAACGTCTTACTTTTCTAATCGTAGCTATAGGCTAATGAAGACGGGGTGTGATCGCTCTTTATAGGGTTAAACATTTTACATAATATATACTGCCACTCATTAAATCTCTCTTTATTTTCACACAATTTTAAACACATAAAAGAATTGAAACCTCGTGTTCAGTTCCGGAGAAATAAAATGCGCCCAATTATCACTGCTGATATTTTACGTGATAGGTGGCCTTCTCATCCAAACTATATGCAATGATATTTGTTTAGTTTATAAAATCATTGTGTGAAAAGACAGTTGAATTTGGCGCAGTTCTGAAAGTTTTGTGAATTTGTTGTTCCCTTTTAAAAGTTGAAAAATCGAAACAAGATTTTTCCATAGTACTGCAGTCAAGTTAAGACAGGAATGGATGCTGATAGTGCAAGATAAGAGTTTGTATCTGACGCCGTCAATGAGAAGTATTGACAGCTGCTTTTGAAGGTACGGTAAAAATCTCATTACTGTACCTCATCAACCTAACTATTGTACTCTTAAATTTACCCTCGTCGCCTAACGGCAGATGGTATTACATAAATGTAGGCGTATTCAATACACAAAGACTTACTTTAGCTCATAACTAATAACCAGTAACCTCACTGAGCGTATCGTTATTTTTATACACACCTTTTCATTTCTAACGGTTTGACTACCACCGTATAGTGTGCATGCCGGAGCACACTATTCCACACATATTCCATCGGGATATGCAATATCACCTAGAGTGCCAAGAGGACGTTACCCCCCCCCCCCCCCTACACACACACACTCACCCTCTGTCTGCCTGCCTGTCTCCCCCTCTCTGCTGTCCCTCTCTCCTCAAATTAAAAAAAAAAATAGATCTGAAACAGCTCCTCCCCCCGAAAGAAGTAAAGTAGGTATAGGGGGTAAGGTGCACATTGCACAAACGACAACAACGCCCTCAATTTTAAAGGCGCTAAATCTCTAATTCAATATTATCCACAATATTCGGAATTACATTCAATATTGATTGTGTCATCTTACCGAGAAAATATGGGATCCTCATATCCAATATCTGAG
This sequence comes from Patella ulyssiponensis, assembly GCA_963678685.1. NCBI lineage: Eukaryota > Metazoa > Mollusca > Gastropoda > Patellidae > Patella > Patella ulyssiponensis. Next base: position 25,890,088 of record OY783226.1, on the reverse strand, counting down.
ACACTATGAACATATTAAAATAAGTATACGACGTCGTGTACTCTGTTGACATAATGATTTCGAGCTTCAATTGGAAAGAGCGCAAAAGACACAGTGGGAGTAATTAACAATGGCTGATTTACAAACAAAATAATCATTTTAAAAATTTAAGAAAAAACCCCAGACACCGAACATAATTGATAAGAAAATAAGATCAAATTTCTTATAAATGTAACGTAAATCCCTTTTTATAAACCCATGTTACATTAATAGGTGCTTCTAGATCCATTTTCGTCTGTATTATGGTTCCAAAGAATGGAGCTATACGCCCTTTAATTTTTATAACGTTTGAATGTGTATGATGAATATGACGACTTCTTAGGGAAAAAATGCAATGTACTTTTCCTGTTTAAGAATTATAGCTCATTATCGTAACGGTGTGCGTCCTTGACCATCAATCCTAAAAATATCCATAAAAGGGCTAATGAAAGCATTGTATATTTTGCTTGAAATTGACAAAGACCGTCAAAAAAGATCGTGTATTTGTTGATTAATCTAACACCTTAATAATCACCTTGTTTTCATTACATAATTACATCTTATGCACGTGCACGAAAACATTTTATGTACTAATAATTTCCTGACCTTTTGTTTTCTCGGAACAATATTCGACGAAACCTGAAAAATCGATTAAACACCGTACTCGCGTTACGGTTATAAACGTAATGATCACTTTGTTTTCCAACCGCCAGAACCAAGATTTAAATTGCGGCGTTTAACGTGGTAAGTTTGGCGCCAAATATAGAGCTTTGCGCAAAAGATTAAGTCGTGAATAATGATAATATTTATTCAAACGACACCACAAAATTTAATTGAAAATGACTAGGAACATCTGCAAGCTGTCGGAATAAAAACAGTTTCATGATAGACCTCTTTGCAATATCAACCACAGAATTGAAATTTGTGAAGATTTTTTCTTTAGGGAACCAATTTTAGATTGAATTAAACATTTAGAGAAAAGCTAATTAAAGCACTTTGGGTTTCTTTCTTAACACTACAGCGGGGTTTTTCCTGTGCGAATAGAAATATATTCTGTTCTGAAAACCACACAAGTAGGAAAGAAAAATCCGGGGAAAGGCAAAAAACCAACAGCAACATCAAAACTTTTAAAAATTTGCCAACTTCCCGTACTTAATGCCACATCATTGAAAAATAAAAGTTGATAATGGGAACACGTGTGATTTAGTTAATTTAATTTGCTGGGATACTTTAAATTAACCTTTCCTCGCTTAATTCATTCAAACTTTTTGCACACTCTATTCTTCGTTTGGTTTTTAAAATAATTTCAATAAAAGTCTAAAAAGTGAGTTTTTCAAGTGTATCACTCACACCTAGCGGTTTCGCGTTTGCAACAACGGGATTTCAACTTGTAACGTTACAAATTATTAATAATTGTCTTTCAAATATTGTTTAAACTAATATCGGTGTTAATAAAAGAGAGTCATGCGGAAGGTTGCAATCGATAGAAAGATAAAGCGGTAAACAATCTTCATTAATAATGGCAGGTATGGTAAAGACGTTAACCGTTTTATAGAACGAAACCATACAAGAGCTATACTCTTGACAAGTTATGTGTACAATAGGGTAGACCACTTAACCAAACCAAAATCAGATCTAAAAACTACGTCATTTCCACCTGCTAGCAGACATAGTGTCAGATGCCTATATCTAGGAATAGCTCAATTAAAATTATACAATTCGATTGCAAACAGAAAACGTCGTCCTCACACTTGAAAAGTGGGATAATCATTCAGAACCAGTGAGGCAATCGGTTCCAACTCTCCGCTATATTTATCTGTATTTTATTGCAATAATTTATTACCTATGTCGGGCACATTGGCATCGGGCACATTGGCAACGCGCATAGGCTTTTACGTAAAATTTCATTCATAATTTTTCTCACTGACATTATTACAACAGTACATTTAAATATAGTTATAGTACAGGGACGCGATATGTCCAGACACAATGTAGTTCTTTTTTGGTAAATTTTAATATTTAAAAAAAGAAAAATGCTTTACTAGATATTATAATTGAAAAAGGAAATGAAATATCACCCACCGAACATGCAATTGGAGAAATCGTGAATACACGAAACTAGGAGACCGGAAGTAGTTTGATTGTCAGAACCCCCACATTGATCAAACTAATTAATTGTTTGTCTTCTATTAAAGCGGAGTGCTTTGTGATGTTCTTGACTTGGCCTCAAAGATTTCTGCCACCACCATTGATATTAATCCATCCTATACGTGCCTCTATTTCCGTCAGTCGATTGAAACAAAGCAATCAATGTTTTTGCGTTCTATAATAAGGCGTAAAGAAACAACAGTTAAAGTTGCGAAATCAATTATAAAGAACGGTAAATCCCCCGTAGACAACCTGCTGCAGGTGGCGAAGGGAAACATTTAATCGACGAATTAATAATATATAGTTATCTAAGCCAACTGATTACCTTGTACAACTTAATCATCAACAATCCTGAATTAATGTAAAAGTCTTCAAATTTTAAAAAAAGACATTAAGAGGCTGGGATAACGCGAAGGGAGAGAAGGAAAAAAAATGTAGATTCAAATCGGGTGAGCATAATTTTGAAAGGTGGTAATAAATGTTGGAGTTGTCGATGCATCAATTGTGAGGGTTTATCACTTAGATAAATTATTACCAGAATATTGTTAGAACTATATTGTTTACTTTTTAAATTAACTCAACAAATCATGTTACCCTTTTCTCTTTAAGTCAGCAAGTATTGGCGCTTCGGTAAATCGATAAGCGGCTTTGTAGAATTCGAATGTCTCGCAGGTAAACTTGTTTTATTAACGTGTTTTATTGGCCTTTTAGGCTTTTGTTCCTTTCGTTTTTCGTGTAGAAGACAATGCGATGATTATTATTATCAATGTAACTCAATAAAAACACCGGAATCGATTTTTTAGGGTGGTGCCAAAAAGATGGTAAAGTTAACAGGCGTCACAAGACTCTTGGTTTAATGACAATACTGCACGTGCAGTGACAATGGCTAGTAATTATGTACCGAAGAACAACGAGAAAAAAAATATTGGCGGAAATACATCAAGGAGATATACATCGGGAATACAAGTGCTAAAAAATTGATTTAATCGTCGACAAATGCTACTCCGACGTCTAAAGTGATGTCTATCTGAAATATTATACAATCTTTTAATAAAACTGTTACATTGCCTTAATTTATTCATATCCCTTATAATAACGGTAACAAAACAACCCATCGTTAAATTTCCACACAATCTTTTAACATATTACTTTGAGGTAGAGAAAAGAGAAATGTTATTTTATATTAAATAATACACCTATTCTTGTTAAGTTGGTTTTTCGTTAATTAAAAAAAAAAAAAACTTTTTTTCTGCTTGTTTTTTTTACCCGATGAATTATAGAATATACACGTTGAATGCATCTTTCATAAATCAGGAGAATTCAAAATAAAATAAAAAGAAATAGTATAATTTGAGTTGATCGAAAATTCTTCTTCGTTCCCCAGTTTGAACATGCGTCTAACATAAATTTTATTACTTTTCATATCATAATTGACCCTATTAAGTTCCTTTGAACAGCTCAAAATCAAATATATACTTACTACTGATAATTTATGTGAAATGAACCAAATTAGAAAAAAAAATGATTATGTGACAAATTGGTTTTGTCACATTTTTTGCATATTAATAAAAAAAAAATAGTACTATGGAAACATATGTATGTACTTATTGAACTTACGAGATGTGCACTAACATTTCTTAACCGTTTAAAATACAGATTTATATTCCCTGGTGTAGGACTTCAGTTGGTAGACTGCAGGGTTCCGTTATTAGACCAAGCTTTATTATAATTCGTATAAATGGTATGAACTTGTCTTACAAGAAAAGGTCAAGCTGGACGTTTACCTTCTATGGTATAAATAACTATTAATTGAAAAAGTATTATATATTAAAACTGACACAGTTTATAATGATATGCTATGTATGTTAGTTTCTGTTTCTAAGTCGCTGACTCACTAACCAAGAGGTCCTGTGTTCAGTCCCGGGATAGCCCGAAAAAGTTCCTTGGGAATTTCCAACTTGGTTTCCCCTTATTAGTTGTGGAAGAACAACGTCTAGTCTTGCGCTGTTCCTGTAAAAATGTCTTTCGCATTTAGAATTCGATGAAGATTAGGCGGAAACGCCACTGTCCTTGCAAAATTATTATCACCAACACAATGCATGGAGGACGCCGCCTTCATACCCCGGTTGGTGATTAAACCCCAGTTCATTTCATTTAAGAGGGTTGGGTGACCGAATGGTTAGTACGTGCGCGCTGTATGATAAGGTCTGTCACTGGGTCATTTGGGTGGACACGATTCCAATGTTGTGCGTGACAAAGGAGTACGGTCACCTGTCCAACCTCATGGGTTTTCTCCAGGTCATGTGTTAGTTCCGAAGTGACCTAGTTTGTGTCAAATGGACGTTAAACCCCATTTCTCTCTCTCTCTCATTTCATTTATTTTTCTGTCCGAGAAAGTGTAACAAAATATATAGTTATATTTGTCAACGTAATATCAATACATTGAATACAACTGACTAAACATTATTGGGGATTTGTGGAACAGATCGGCGTTGGCATAGAAAGTCCTAAAGAAATGTGGAAGGCTGATACCTAATAATTTGTGAATATACTGAAAACGTTGATCTGATCTATTTCAAAACACCAGACCAGGGTCTCAATCTTGATTGTGTTGTGGCTGTTTTTGCATGATTAGCCCTGTATTAATCTTAATTTTGTTAAAAATAGTAGTGAACTGCAAAACAAAGTTGCAGAAGAAATGTTCAAATATCAAATTAAGGTACACACATTTAAATGTACAACTCCAAGATCAAAATTTTTCTTCTTGATAATTTTCTCCTTTTTTTTATTACTTATTTTTTCTTAAAAAGAAGCCAATGGGCGGCATCGAGTTGAAGGAAAACTTTGTTATCACTTCATTAAATAATATATGAGGAGTCAATATATCGGGACATGTGACATTCGCATAGTGTCAGTTTTCGACACACCGTCTTTTCTATTCATTATGTTATGCTTGGTAGCCCATGCACACACAGCACAATTATCCTAATTTCCGTCGACACGAATCTTACTGATTCTTTTCCTTAAAAATAAGTGCACACAATGATTACGGTGTTAAGAAATTTTTCTCATAGAGCGTGTTTACATTCAATAGAGTTACCTTCTTAAACTCAATTATAATGTAGTAAATGATAATTGCATATGTTTTCTCCTATAGTATTATTCGGACTGCAATGTCTGTAAAATTAAAGCCACGCTTACCATATTCAATAGTTTTAAGTCTTAGTAAGTCTTTGTATATGTTTTTTAAGTAGCAGAACAGATTAATAATTTAAAGTAGGGATAATACTGTTGTATTGTTCGATGTCGTGAGAATATTTCCAAACAATGCTAACATCTGATGGCCATGGGAAATATTCGTCTTTTCGGGCATTGCTTAAAGATACAATACGTTCGGTAGTGTAAAAAAACAAAGTCCTGTGTTATCATCTATGTTGTTAAGAATGAAATGCACCCCAATCAAATTTCATATACTAAATTATTTACAGGTAAAATTAGATTTTAAATGAAAATTTATCCATGAAATAAACACAGTTTTTAAATGTAACATATGTCAAGCGCGTGACGCTGTCTTAATATCCAATGTATAATTAATGGTATTCTCCACGCAGAACGTCATGTATAATAGTCACAGATATCATATCTTTTGCTATACATTTAACATCTATTTTCAGAGTTGGAAAAGTTTTATATTAATTAATATAATTATCATCGGAAACAATCTAATTCAAATCAAGATCCTCCATGTTCATACGTTAGGGGTGTATAATCGTAAACAGTAGAAGTGGACGAGATCGATGATAATCGCGGTAATCAACTCGACTGTCATGTTAATTATGATTTCAATAATGGCAATGGTGAAAACTGATATAATTAGCGCCAACTTTGCTATATAAGTCCAATAAACATATATGCAACGCCAACATGGCGAGAAACATAAAATGCAGTTTAAAATTAGCATATCTTATGTGAAGGACATATTTTGTTGAAGCTTTCATCGGTTCATTAACGGCTGAAGAAATAGAGACCCAATGTTCGTAAATGGTCTTTCTTGATTTGTAAAAGATATGGGTGTGTTGAATTATTGAATTCCTTTGATCTCAAAGTAAAGAAACGACATTATGAAATGAAATCGAAAAGTTTTAAAAGCATTAAGGGACGGGTGTCAGACAGTGGTCAGTCTCCGAAAACAAGACAATGTAAATTTGATGTGTAAGTGGTTCATGATTGACTCGTCAAATCCATCGGTTTCATTAGATCTGTGAAGCGTACTGTAAATCAACAAATGATCTTTATATTAGTATGGCGAGGTGACTAGCTAAGATAGGACAATATAATACCATATTTACTTCTTGTCATTTTGGGGGTTGCATTAATTTCTTTAGGAAGATTGTCAAGTTAACATGCAATTGAAGCCATTGTGGAGATGAAGATAAGCGTAATGATGTAGAATACGTTCAAACTTTCAAGTAAAATTATTAACGGGGAAATTTTTCAAAAGAATCAATCTCTTACATTAGGCTACTTCCATTGGGTGTAAAGAAGGTGTTTTGCTGTTTTTTTTTAAAAAAAAAAGTACCCCCCCCCCCCCCAAAAAAAAAACCCCAACAAGAAACTCATACAAATCAAATGAACTGTGAAAAATGCCCCCATTCCCTGTCGTCCCCCCCCCCACACAAAAACCAACAAGAAACTCATACAAATCAAATGAACTGTGAAAAATGCCCCCATTCCCTGTCCCCAATTTATGTACTTAACGAAACGCGTATAAAGTTTCAATATTTCAATTGGCCAAAGAGTTAGAGTATAATTTTGCAATAAACCAATTGTTTTTCTGACTTAATCGCTGTTCTGTTTTTCCTACCTCCTGCATAATTATTGTCATGAATGAGATATAATCAAATATCATACATGTATTTGCTTTATTTAATAGTTGATGTTGAAATAAATACAGATATCCAAAATTCCGCTCGAATGGTCGAAAGGAACACCACAGTGATTTAAGAGATTTATTGAGAGTTTTATCTTATCAATTGTACGTGTGATTATGTTGCACGTAATTCTCAAGGGTTTTCTATCTAGAGCTTCTTCGAAGGCGGTCTTTAACATCTACTAACGAGTAAGACAATATAAGACATATTTTTTGGTCTTTCCAACGATTGAACACGGTATGAAATGTACGTTCTAATAATGATGATAACAATTGATGGGGATGGGGATTAGTACCGTAGTTATAGGGATCTCGACCTTATACCCCTTTCCTTCTTCTGAGGGCGGTCATTTTTTATTTATCAGGCACGCCCGATCAAAATAATTCTGTTTCCGGGATATTTAAAAATTATGGTTACTTGATGTTGATTTAAGTAATTTTTGGCTCGAAACTAGTTTTTATAAAGCTCACAAACATGTCCGTCTATGAAGAATTGCATTCTACGAGTATAAGGTGAAAAACGCCGGAAGCAATGGAGTTAATTGTGTACTGCTGTCTGTAGTTCCTAAACAAATATTTAGCAATAACAGGTTTTGTTAATATATTAATTTTGTCAATAATTCTTTTTTATTATTCTATAAGAAAAAAAAATATGAGTATTTGCCAACCAGTTCAAAAGTAGAAGGGGTTACTTTGATGTTAAACCATTTCTCTTTATGAACAATTACTGGCAAATACTGGTCTATTATACTAACAATAATATTTGTCTACAAAGTGTTTGGGGGTTTAACAAGTTTACTCTCTCGCATGTTACCTATCCTCAGGCCAGCAAATAAAGTTAACTTATTATTCAGCATTTGGAATACAAAAAAATGAAAGTACCGCAGACGAGCCGACGGGGTCAGAAAACACGAAGTTAACCACAACAAACACCACCTATACAATTTACGTTTAGTTTTAACGACAGCTGCAGGTTACCGTATTTCTCAAAAATCTCCTCAACTCATAAAATTCCCTCACAAGAACAAAAATAGGTATTAGATAATTACAGGTAGACTAATGTAGAAGTATATTAAAGTTAAAATTCTTATAGCCCTCAGCATCATTTGATAGAATTAAAGAGCATTGAACATATTATTGACATTAATGCATCTAAAAATTGTATCTTTGGTTATTTATGTTGTTGGGTATTAATTAAAACCATCAAATATAGTTGATTTAATGTGCCTTATATATTCTAGCGGGACAGACTGAACTGCGTCTAATTGAAAACAATAAGATATCAAGTGCAATATTTTTCTAATGTAGCACTTAATTTGTAAATGAGCGAATTCCAGTAGCGCAACACAGTTAGAATATGTTGTTGTCATGTTTCTTTTAAAAATGACATCAATCTCCTGCTATGTTAGTATATTAATAAAACGTTTTGTCAGGTTTATTATATATATTTTCAACACGCTCGTCCATATAAAGACCATAAATACTCATCAAATCCCCTATTTGTAACACATCCGTGAAATCAATTGTCAGTCACGCGAACACAACGTTATTGACAGTTTAATTGTGTATAGACAAGGTAGTCGCAAGGGGCAGTTCTTGTCCCTGCCACTGTTCTGTCTATACGATAATGACTTTTCTAAAAATAAAACATAACCAAACATTATAAGCTGTTACTATCTTATTGTTCATTTTATTCATGTTATTTCTAGTCGAACATTTAATTGCATATTTTCAGAAGTTCAGCGGAATATTCTGCATATTATATATTTTTAAAAATCTAGAAGAAGTTTATATATGATAATCTTTTTAAACAGTCTGGTATCAAGTTGTAGGTATTAACTTTTATAAATTACAGACTCTTCTATTACAAATGGGTATTAGCTTTTATAAATTACAGACTCTTACTATAACAAATGGGCATGTACCCGACTGTTAAAGATTTTCTGATGCGATTGTTTGATATTTAGACGCTACCATTATGTTATCTAATGATATAATATCAAAACAAACTTTTCTTCTTCAATTGAAAGTAGCGTTGCTGAGATTTTTGTAACATCTGTCCGAAAGCGTTAGTTACAAGATGCAGCTGAAGGCACGCATTTCATCACATGCTAGGCTTTTATTCTTGTTAAATATTATATATATGAATATAACATTGGCCTTTGTTACCGTTAAAAAGTTTTAAAAAAGATCATATCGTTTCATCTTCTCATTGTGATTAAGGAATGTTCAAGTTAAAAGACGAAGTACGCGTCCTTTTTATTCTTCATGAAAAAAACTGTGATCTCTGCCAGGATGCAGTTTAACCTTTAATCATTTTAAAAAAAAAAATAAAATGATAAAACTAAACCAATGATTTCGAGATATAGCCAAAATGGTAAGATAATAATATACTATTAAGCTGTGTATAATTTCCGATAAACGGGGGAATTACCATAAATTCCGGCACCTTTAATTATAATGGTACTTATTTAAAACCAGGGCTTAGTGTCAAGAGACCAGAAAGTAGTGATATGTGATATCAGAGAAGCCTGAAAGTACAGAAGTGACGATTATAAAGGATGAATATCGTCACATCATCACAATTAATATGATGCAGCTGATACGAAAGCTTCACGGCGGCTTTTGTTTTATGTAATTGTTCTTCTGGTCCTGCTTAGCATATGTCCAGATCTAGTTGGGCGGGGTATCTTTTATTTATGTTCTCCGCTTTTATCTGGAGCGTGAAAAGCGGCTCGTGTAAAAAATGCATTCAAGCGTTTACTGACTGCTGATTGGACAAAAGTGAAAAAAGTTTCACACGGGTATTGAGATGTGGTACATGTCAATTTGTAGAGATATTTTTAAAGGGATTTTCATGACGCGTGCCTCTTTCCCAGTTATTTTAGCAGGGGTTGTGCTTGACTCGTGCCAGAAGTCTTTTGCCTATACCCGGCGCGTGACTTATTTTTGCGACACGTGGACATATTACCCCAAAGAATATGGATGGGAATATAAGAGTGAAAGAACTTGCAGCCAATTCATTTGTGAGTGATTCTGAATACTCTTCTAGAAACTTTTTAAATTTTGGACCGGTGTCTTTGGAACTGAATGTGGAAGAACAATCAAAAGCAAATTACACGGATTCGTCCGATGCTGAGTTAACACCCAATACCCCGCTTACGTCTGCAAATTCGGTTCAACATTTTATATTTCCTGATTTGCAGACTGTAGATATCAACAGGTTCTCGGAAAAACCGACGTCAATATCCAAATGCAAGAGAAATCTGAAATCTGAAAAAGTGACAGGAAAAGGTAGAAGCAGAGGAAACCCTCAAGAAATACAGAAAAGGCGACGACTGGCGGCTAATGCCAGGGAAAGGAAAAGGATGGAAAGCCTTAACGTGGCTTTTGACAAATTACGTGCTGTTGTTCCCTCTATTGGAAAAGATAGACAATTATCAAAGTATGATACTTTACAAATGGCACAGACTTACATAGCAGCTTTAAAGGATTTATTATAACATGAAAGATACTATGGATACTGTATATTTAGTGCACGCTGTTTCATTAAAATTACAATTTCAGAACGTGTGCTTTAAATGCACTTAGACGTTAGTTACCGTGTTTAATTTATGAACTACTCCGACAACCGCAATTAAAAACTGATATTATTGATGAAAAGCAATATGATTATAAATTTAAATGTCATTATCTATTGTTGTTTAAAGGGTCAGTATTTACAAAACCTATGAAATCGCCACCCATTTCTCTTACATACAATATCGTCATCTATCATCTATTTATATTAAATCGGATAATTGTTTATTTAATTTTTGTTGATATTATTATATTCTTATTGTTGAATTAAATATATATATTTTTGATAAATTAATTAACCGAGTTATTGGTTTATTTTCGCCGAATGAAATAGATCGAAATCGTGCCATTGTAATACTTTGTTACTGCAATAGAAGGAAATAGTTCCCATCGTAATACCTTTTTACTGCAATAGAACGAAATAGTGCCTTTGTAATACTTTTACTGAAATTGAACGAAGTTTTATTTTTGAAATCTCCTTTACGTTATTTCAAACCGTCAAACGGGTTCATTTACATGAAAGCTGCAATGTCTATAGGACTGCCGTTTTTCGTTCCATCTGAACAATTATCTTGTCAGCCCTTTGCGGAGACTGGACTTGGAAAATTCCAATGGTTCGTCATGTTGCAACTTGGTATATATTAGGTACATGGATTTCTAAAGCCAATCCTGGGGATTTTTTGTTTAAGCTTTGTTTGATGCTTTACAGAACGATAAATGTGCAATTTATCAATATGTACCATCTTCTGTTTTGGGGATTTCCGGGGTTGTGGCCAAACCATAGATCTCGATAAAGGGAGACAGGGATCTTAATAAAGTGCTCGGAAATTTGGAGGGAAGGGTCTGACATGAATAATTTGATAACGATGGTCCCTGTCGACTTTCAAGATTTTCACAAGATTGCTTCCAGGGAGTTGCCTCAGATTTTTTATTATAAAATTGTTGGTACTTATCACAACTTTATTATTTATCAGGCTCCCAATCACTAAACAGGCCGGAATCACGGGACCCGTGACAAGCGCGATTGGTAAAACTGTTGAAGGGCGCATGTAATATTGTCTGACAAGATGTTTTTACGAATGTCAATCCATGTGTACTTCCTGAAACCTGACAATTTGTTTGTGTGTGTGTGTGTGTGTGTGTGTGTATTGGGGTGGTAGGGAAATGTTATTTGCTCATATATGCCCCGGTTTCCATTTTGAACTTTAAAGAGACATTATCACTTTCACCAAAAATTAATTATAAATAATATCATACAAGACTCACCTAATAATTATCAAAAATCAGAGCATTGGTTTGTGCAGACTTGAAAATTGAAACTGAACCCGCACCATATAACTGAGCAGCTCTTTGGTGGATATTTTTTAAATCTTGGTTAGATTTTTTCAGGTTGTCAGGAAATTTAAAATATCACGGGCGCCGTTCTACCAGATATAATGAGCGTCGGTTGTGTTGGGGGTTGTCTATATAACATCATCGGGTACACGATTGCGTCACGCCTGTTACATCAATCCGACCAACAATCTGCATCGAAATGTATTCTCAGCCACCTTAGTGAGTTATTTTACATAAAAAGTTTAGAGTTTTGCTGTATGTGTGTTATGATGTGTAACCAAGGACAGGTGTTACAATAAACACAATTTTACTTAACAATAACTACACACCTTCATGATTACACACATTATATAAAATAATTATGTTAACTGTTCCATAAACAGGTGAGATAGTGCTTTTTTATCATCATCTTTTGAATTCCGACCAAAGATTAAAGCACAAAGCAGGTAATATATATTATATACATGTATAAAATATATAGTATATATAACAAAATATATATATAAGAAGTTTAAAATGCGTCCAGTTTATTTTTACTCCTGTATTCTGATAGACATCAAATAATAATCTAGCTGACTGCCTGTATAATGAGATTCTTCACATGTAATAATACATACTATATTCTAAAAAAATGTCTTTATGCACATAATTTATGCAACCGTTTTCTAGACGGCTTTACAACAGCCCAAAGCCTTATAAGGCTCTGCAACAGCCCAACTGTTGAGTATTGGTATACATTTCTGACTTGCTTTTGTATCTCTTTATAATAATGATAACAATTCTCAATTCATTTAGTGCAAATATATATAGTCTATGATAGTTTCTATTGCGCTTAAATTTACGTATTGAATAAATAAAACAACAAAAATATGCTACATGTATTTAAAAACTGTAAATAGGAAATATTTGGATTATTTTATTTATTTTTTTTTTTGAAGCCACTCGGAGGTTCATAAAGCATCTTCCAAAAGCCTTTTAATTATATTAGTATTGAATCCCTATAAAACGAAAACTACGAAGTTGTAAAGTAGTTTTTGGTATGAAAACGTCGGTATAAAACATTCCATTATACTTCTAAAAATCTTCAAAGTTATCAATAAATCTCCGTAAAACTTAGGAGTGAAAAGGGTCAACTCCTCACCGAGAATCGACGGTTGTTAGTTTGACTGACCATCTATAGTATATAGGCGTGAGGCCATCCGTGGCTTTATTAACTGACCAATAGGTGGTCACACATTTAGAGAGAGCATTAAATTTGAAGATGGACAAATTAATGGGGAGATTATGACTGCACCGAGAATACCTGCGATCAGGAGTATTCATGCTTGCCAAATAAACGCTATTTGATGGCTTTCACTCAGTTTGATTTGATTGTTATTGAATTGACTTGTTGTCAAGTATAATCAGGTTGAAAACGCTCTATACAAATTTAACCCCAACATACTCACATGACATTCGTTTTGTTTCTATTGTTTACACATGAAACAAGCATATTAAGGGTGTTTTTGAGGGAATATATACATGTCCCCTTACCGGTACCGGCAAATTTTACAATTCATGAAACTATAATTGAGGCTGATAGTGCAAGAAAAGAAAATAGCTGTGTTTACTACGTTGGCCTATTGGTGCCGTTCGTTAATTTATACCCTTTTGAAGAATTTTATCCCGTATGAGAATGAGTCACTCTGCAATACAATGTGTGAAAACTATGTCTATGGTAAATCAAGAAACCAAATGTTCTCCGCGGTGTAAACCGTTACACCCTATAATAGCAGCTGTGTTCGAATTTCGTATCGGACCGATACTACCCGACATAATGTTCGCTCCCAGCAAGGAAACCTGGTATACAAGTATGTAAAATTGTGGAAGCTCTGGATGTCACAATTTTTATTTGATTTTAAAATATATGGTTATATTCCAAAGACCTCGATATTGGACCGTAACTCCCGGTATTATTACCCCTGATTGTACGAAAATTCGCGTTTTTAGTTAGTGGACCCTCCTAAGGTCACAGTTTTATCCGATTTTAAAAATTGTTCCCATGTATCACCGATATGTTTATTTATTTGCCATTGTTTTCATTGCGAAACACTCGCGCATTGTATTGCAGAGTGAATATTTCTTGGCATTTATAGCTTAATTACCGAATAAGGTTCTTAAAAATAATACCAAAATTTCAGTGTTGGCATTTGTCTAGAGAACATCACGCTCGATCTAAATGCGTAGGAAGAAATCCTGTAAAATTGTTTTTCAATGAACTGGTCTGCAACTCTGCCAATATGTTTTCGACTTAAACATACATTATGGGAGAGCAAAAACTGACTTTTGTCGGTCTTCCTTTGGGCCTCAGAAGTCATAGAAATTATAAATTAGATCTTTATTTAAATAACAAGCCCAAAATTGACTCTGTAGACCTACGGATGGCTTGGATTGGGCTCGGATTAAAACAGGATTTCGTCGACTGATTTAATCACTATGGCGTCGTGGGAGGGGCTTCTCCGTGACGTTGACGTCATCATACTTCCGGACTGTTTTCTATTCGTCTGCTTAGGGAGTCGCTTAGGCCTACCTGAAGTACAAAGGAGTACACGCAGGCAACGCAAGAAGTCGGCTATTTATTATAATTTATTTACAATACTGCCTCGTTGATTTGGCCCATTCCTTTCAAACTTTAATATCCTATCGCAGACTTTCTCTTCTTATCTATATATTAAAAGTCTTAATTCTAATTTATAGTAAAAAATAAATGTATACGAATTGAATTGCAGTCCTGTCTCAAACCGAATACGCTATCGGTACTAGTCAGTGTAAACATTACTTGATAATCGAGACTATATAGGTGGAGTTAACGCCTGTCAATCAACAATCGGCCATAATGGGAAAACGGTGTCGATGAAATTTAACTACTATTTCTAGTAAAAAATTATAGTGGTAACAACTTTGTTCAGGATAAAGTAATTTGACTGAAATTTTCAATATATTCTTGTTTGAGCATCTATTTTTGAACTGTTATAGCAAGAATGGCTAACTCCTTGTAAAAATCTCCCATAATGTATCTTTAAGGCAGTGGTTCTCAACCTTTTTTGCCGACGGCACACATTGGGGCACATGAAAAAATAGCGACACACCTGGCTAAATATATAGGAAAATTATTTGAATTTTGCAAAATAAAAACATAGCAAGTCATAGACGTCATACAATCGTAGACACATACTAGTCATAGACACATCGACTGACTCAAACTAAATAAAAAAACCCACAGCTATAAACTTATCAGTAGACACCATTATAGGATCATGTTTTTCAGAAATTTTCTTAGTGAATCGTTCAAAATGTAGCAGCACACTTGGGAAGCTTTTGCGGCACACCTGTGTGTCGCGGCACACTGGTTGAGAACAACTGACTTCAGGGGGTGACGCTCCTTCCTTTTCCACAGTAAAGAAGTGGGCAGCGGAATTTAAACGTGGTAGAGAGAGCCTTGACCAGCGTCCTGGAAGATTACCAACAGCAACCATTCAAGAAATACTATCCCGGTGCATACCATGGTGATGACTGATCGAGGATTGACAACTCGACATATTATTGCCAGCAGAGGCTGATTACCCTATAGGCAGTGTAGGCAGCTGCCTAGGGCCCGTATGATTTTGGACGACCTTTTTAAATTTGACTGTGTGAAAGTGAATTACAGAATATATTTCTCTTCTTAATTAAGCAATAATAAATTAAGTTTGTTTTAGGCCATGATTTATGATGGTCAGTATCATTTATTAGTTTAACACAACCAAAAATCAATTTACACTATTTTACTGCAATTAACGGCTAACTGGTGTTTATTATGTTAATCAAGTTTAATAATAGTAAAAGATGCTGTAAGCTCGCGGGAAAGTGTGTAAGAAAATGGCGAGTAAACAGGGGACGGGTTTCGAGCTGGTATCTTTAATTCAATTCATTACTACTTGGACTTGTAGCATTAAGACTTGTTGCGACCCATGCTGAATCAAATATACATTAAAGATACATTACACTGTTAGAAACAATCTGGTAAATTTACATGAAAATTACTGGCAGCAAAAGTTGCCAGTAAATTTACTGTAAATAAACATTCACTTGTAATATTACAGAGTTTCTGTAATTTGACCTTTTGTGTAACATTACCTGAAAACAGTAAATGGAAAATAACCATGAGTTTGTTTTTTAACTTGGACTGTAAATTCACCGCAACACTGTAAATAAACGGTTACAGTAAGTTTGTTCCAAATGTAAATTTACCTAAAAGCAGTAATTGAAAAATTACAGACAAATGTTAAAAAACAACACAATGACCGTAACTTCCGCCCCCCCCCTTCTTTTAAGGTAACCAACAATTCCCCGTAAGAGAAATAAACTGAATAAGGGGAATTTGAAACCCCGATTGTGTTGTGTGACAAAGCATAAGCCTAATCTTGTTTGGCCGATTTTTCTCGCAAACGAACACAGGTTGAAACCGCCGCTCGTCGATGATAGTTGGCGGTTCCAGGCAGACAGTCCAACTAACACTGGCCAATCGGTTTAATTAAGCGTCTTCAAGTGACCTTGACTATGACATAATTTTAACCGATGGCCGGAAAATAAAAATATTTTCAATACGTTTATGAACATACTTACAATCTGATTAATGTACGATGAATAATAATACACGTTATAGGTCGTATAAATAAAGGAAATTAGATATACATAACATGCAGTATACAAAATTTCACAAAATGTGATTGTCCATATTATGGTTAATAAATTAGAATGAATACTTTTAGAAGATAGTTATTAGGAATGGTTCGTTGCTATGGAATACTAAAATAAGGTAAGAGACAGTAAATTTACCTTACCGATAAGTAAATTTACCAAATAATGTGAAAAAACGTAAATCTGCAAAATTACCTTCTGGTTTTGCTATTTTGTGTGCAATATTGAAATACTTAATATGTATTTATACCGGGTTTTAATGTGCCTTTGATTTCACCAAAGTTCTTTGTAAAAAGAGACTGAAACTTGGTAAATATACATCATTTTTGTAAATATTCCAAATATTTTATGGCCAAAAAAAATATTTTAATTGCTGTAATTTTATTTATGTTTTTAACCTGAAAGTTTAAAAAATAATGTGAGTAGACGTACAATCTGTAAAATTGCATGCTGGGAGACAACAAATTTACCGAATACGACAACTACCAATATTTTAAAAATACATTATGCTAAATTTGCCTATGGCAGGTCTTTCTTTAGACCTGATATTTTATATAAACTATGACTTAGGCATTTATTAACACGAAAAGACCATACTCAACTCTTGATGCCATCTTAGGTGTCCGATTTTCATTGGTGATTAAATTCACAAAAGGATAATCGTGACGACGTTTTTATCGTACCGACTGTTGTAATACTGATCGAGGCTAGGCCTAACATTCAACCGCTGATATCTCGGTTCAGAGTGAAGCAAATTGACAGAGATTTTCAGCATATGCCCTTTACATTATCTAGTTTTTATCGTTTAGGTTATATTTCTAACCTAAAAGTAAATTTACAAAATGATGCGAATAAACTTAAGATCTGTAAAATTACATGCTTGCTTATTCATTTCCGTTCTGTTTGTAAATATTACATATGTTAGAATGTATTTTTACTGTGTCTATTGTAAAAAAGACATGAAACTCTGTAAACATACATGAAAATCCGTAAACATACACGAAACTCCGTAAAAATACGTCAGACTTATTAAAACTACTACATTGTGGCGAATACACCGACAATTAAGGTATAAAAACTACTTGTACTTCTGTAATTTTACAAAAATTTCTAACAGTGTATGGAAGATTAGATAAAGAGCTAAAATTCTCACTATAAGCTAACACTAGATAATGTAAAGGGAATGTGCTGAAAATTTCAGTTAAATTGCTACACTGTAAACCGATATTTTAGCATTTGAAATTTAGGCCTAGCCTCGATCATCATTACTTATGTCGGTACTTCAATCAGATTAAAAAGGAGAAAGGTAAAATAGGCCTAGTCTGTTCATTAATCCTTTTCTGAGAACAAAATATTGTTTATAAAACAAAAAGAAAAAGAAAGGAAGACTATTCAAAAGATTTTCCCTACCACTTACACATGTATCTGGCTTGTTTATATTGTATGTATATAGAGGTTGTCAATCTCTAAAATTTGCTGTTTGCTGTGATGCAAACACTCAAACCTTACTGCTAATCATTTCCCAAAAATGTAACATAAAATAAACCGACAATGAAATATAAATGTTTTCTTGTGATTTAACCCATTAGCACATAGTACATGTAAATATAGACTATCCAAGTTGCTTGAAGAACATCAGAGAAAAGTACATCCCTGAACAGATCGAAATTTCATTTTATCCAGCAATTGCCTGTTGCTGTGCTCCTCTGAGCATCAAAAGGTTACCACTGGAAGAAGGACATGGCAGTGTTTGACTAAGTTGTACTGCTTGACATTATTTCATAGTATATCCTCGTTTTTATTACAGTGGTCTTACTGTTCCGAGAAGGGCCCAGCTGGTCGAGCTGCCTAGGGCCCATCAGAACCTTGATCTGCCTCTGATTGCCAGTGTTGTGGGCATCTCCCATGAGAAGGTTGTCGCGTCGTTCGGATGGGACGGGGTACAAGAAAGACCCTTTTTTATGTTTCAAAACATGGCGGGATGGTTCACTGGAATACAGGACTATCAAAAATTTAATTTTTATTAAGGCAAATTTCGAACGTAAAGTCAGGAGTTGTTTTATGTGTTATATTCGTTAGAGTGCTTTAAGTCTCGTTTGAACACGTTTTATTCCGACATGTTATTTAGGCCCCCGTCAGGCCGGGATGGCGCCCTTACGGCGCTGCTGCGACCGTATACGTCGACCTGAAAATGCAAGCGTTAACACAAGGCGAGAAAATGTCCCAATAGTTTCAAACATAAAAAAGGTCGCGTTCTAACAGCATTGTAGGTCAGATCGCAGAACCTTGGCGTTTATTTTGAACATGCTCAAAACAAACGCCTTGACTCGGCGATCATTGGCGACTGTAATGTTCAAAACGGTCCACCATAGTTTTTACTGGATGAAAGAGTCTTCTTTTATTTGTATAGGAATCTTACAATTACCCCTAAGTACCACAAGGATAGCCAGTCAGCAAATTCGGTCGATGGTTGGGTTAAAATTTGGGAATAGTTTGTTTGACGTAAATAAAAAACGCACTAACTCAAATTTCCTGAAATAGTTTTTTGTCTATTTTGTTTATTTTCCCCGAAGTTCAAATCTGACAATTGAAATCAAAACTTTAATGAGATTTTTCTTCAATAGCAATCCCCTAAACAACCTGTTGCCCACTCTTAGCGAGTAAGGTCATCAAATTCAGGTTAAAGGTCAACGACTGATGTCATCGACTGAAAACATAAACATAAACAATGGCCGTGCTAGAAACAGCTAGTGTTGTTGTCTGTGTCCCATGCTTCATGATACAGCGAGCACCTGCAAACCATTCGGCCATCCACATCACCCCCATTACTGAAGGAGTCAAGCGCTCGGTAGGGAAAGGGAAGGGGTGCGCGGGGAAGGTCTTATCATTCTAAACATCAGTCAGATAGCTCAGTCGTATAACTCAGTCGTATAGTTCAGTCGTATACTTCAGTCGAATAATCCAGTCGAATAAACCAGTCGTATAATCCAGTCGTATAAACCAGTCGAATAAACAAGTCACTCAATATAAGCAGCGGTGGCAGATTATATTTTATCAATTCATGCTCGTAGCCATAGCTTTAGGAGCCGGAGGCATGGGGTAGAGGCCGGGGGCCAGGGGCCTTCCCAACTAGTTTCAAGTTCGATTTTACGGGCAAAAGTAGTTTGGCAAGTAAGGTATTCAGACCATAGCTAAGCTATAGCTGAAAGAGAGAGAAAGAGAGAGAGGAATGGGGTTTAACGTCCACTCGACACAAAGTATGTCATTTCGGGACTAACATATGGTTTTTAATTTTATTTCAATAATTCGTTTGCACGTAGGGGTCTTAAGCAGTTGGAGGAAACAGGAGGACCCGGAGAAAATCCACGAAGTTGGTCAGGTGACCCTTCTCCTTGTCACGTACAACCAGGGATTCGAAACCACGCCAGTTGACTCAATGACAGGCTTCATGGTACAGCAAGCACATGGAAACCGTTCGGCCATCACCTCCCAACCCCACCCATAAATGAAGGAGTCAGAAGCTCAATAGGGAAGGGGGAGGGGGGGAGGAGAGGTTTTCATTAGTCTTAACATCAGTCAAATAGTTCAGTCGTATAATTTAGTCGTATAGTTCAGTCGTATAGTTTAGTCGTATAACTCGGTCGTATAGTTCAGTCGTATACTTCAGTCGAATAATCCAGTCGAATAAACCAGTCGTATAATCCAGTCGTTTAAACCAGTCGTATAATCCAGTCGTATAAACCAGTCGAATAATCCAGTCGTATAAACCAGTCGTATAAACCAGTCGAATAAACAAGTCGCTCAATATAAGCAACGGTGGCAGTGAACTAAGATAATATTTTATCAATTCATGCTCGTAGCCATAGCTGAAGGAGCCGGGGGCACGGGGTAGAGTTCGGGGGCCAGGGGCCTTCCCAACTAGTTTCAAGTTCGATTTTACGGGCAAAAGTAGTTTGGCAAGTAAGGTATTCAGTAGTGCTGGGTATTGCGACTGCAGTCACGATACGATACGTATTGCGATTCATGTACCACGATACGATACGTATCGCGATTCATAACTAGGTCATAGATTTATCAATAAAACAACAAATTAAATATGTGATTGTGTTTTTAATGAAGTCACTAAAACCAGGAAATAAATAAACTTGATTAGGCCTACTATTTGGTAGTAACTCTAATCCTAGCAGACGAACTTAGACAAGAAGACAGTCGCCACTATGGACACCATGGTGTCTTGTCAAGTGAGTGATGAGATTGGTTGTATTACCACAATATTTTAGAATAGTTTTGCATATTCTACAAACAACTTTCGTTGTGTCACCCTTCAAAAACCCAAAATGTTCCCAAACTTTAGATTTATATTTTGCTGGAGGATTTGTTATTGCGACTGTGTTTACCGCCATTTTGGTTTTTACAAGAGCTACTATCTATTATATTTACGTTCTAAATTTATAAAATTCGAGAGTAAAATGCTGTTTTATGTATTCATATATATATGTTTTATTAACTAAGCCTTATAACAAACTTTAAAATTCGGAAACAAAACGAAAAGATGTTAAAATGTTGTTAATCTTAACCTACGAAACTAACGGCAATTACGGTCGTGCGCTATTTATAGTAACACACATGTCAAGACTACTGGACATCGTTTGCGAAGTGTCATTGTTTCAAATAAAGTTTAGGGTTGAGGATATAATTTAAAGTTTTTAAAGTTCATAATATAGTTGATAAAAAGCAAAAAAGAATCGTGAAAAATCGATTCGGCATCCCGCGATTCAATACAGGTATCGTGAGACGGTGAATCGCGATACATCGATTCACCGATTTATCGTGCCAGCACTAGTATTCAGACCATAGCTAAGTTATTAGCTGAAAGAGACAGAGAGAGAGAGAGAGAGAGGGGGGGAGGGGTTTAACGTCCACTCGACACAAAGTATATAATTTCGGGACTAACATCTGGTTTTTAATTTTATTTCAATAATTTGCTTGCGCGTAGGGGTCTTAAGCAGTTGGAGGAAACATGAGGACCCGGAGAAAATCCATGAAGTTGGTCAGGCGACCCTTTTCCTTGTCACGTACAACCAGGTATTCGAAACCACGCCAGTTGACTCAATGACAGGCTTCATGGTACAGCAAGCACATGGAAACCGTTCGGCCATCACCTCCCCCCCCCACCCATAAATGAAGGAGTCAGAAGCTCGGTAGGGAAGGGGGGGGGAGGTTTCCATTAGTCTTAACATCAGTCAAATAGTTCAGTCGTATAATTCAGTCGTATAGTTCAGTCGTATAACTCAGTCGTATAGTTCAGTCGTATAATTCAGTCGTATACTTCAGTCGAATAATCCAGTCGAATAAACCAGTCCTATAATCCAGTCGTATAAACCAGTCGTATAATCCAGTCGAATAATCCAGTCGTATAAACCAGTCGAATAAACAAGTCTCTCAATATAAGCAACGGTGGCAGTGAACTAAATAATATTTTATCAATTCATGCTCGTGGCCATAGCTGAAGGAGCCGGGGGCACGGGGTAGAGTTCGAGGGCCAGGGGCCTTCCCAACTAGTTTCAAGTTCGATTTTACGGGCAAAAGTAGTTTGGCAAGTAAGGTATTCAGACCATAGCTAAGCTATAGCTGAAAGAGAGAGAGAAAGAGAGAGAGAGGAATGGGGTTTAACGTCCACTCGACACAAAGTATGTAATTTCGTGACTAACATATGATTTCTAATTTTATTTCAATAATTCGCTTGCGCGTGGGTGTCTGAAGCAGTTGGAGGAAACAGGAGGACCCGGAGAAAATCCACGAAGTTGGTCAGGCCACCTTTCTCCTTGTCACGTACAACCAGGGATTCGAAACCACGCCATTTGACTCAATGACAGGCTTCATGATACAGCAAGCACATGGAAACCGTTCGACCATCACCTCCCACCCCCACCCATAAATGAAGGAGTCAGAAGCTCGGCAGGGAAGGGGGAGAGGGTGGTGGAGGTTTTCATTAGTCTTAACATCAGTCAAATAGTTCAGTCGTATAATTCAGTCGTATAGTTCAGTCGTATAACTCAGTCGTATAGTTCAGTCGTATAATTCAGTCGTATACTTCAGTCGAATAATCCAGTCGAATAAACCAGTCGTATAATCCAGTCGTATAAACCAGTCGTATAATCCAGTCGTATAAACCAGTCGAATAATCTAGTCGTATAAACAAGTCGCTCAATATAAGTAACGGTGGCAGTGAACTAAGATAACATTTTATCAATTCATGCTCGTAGCCATAGCTGAAGGAACTGGGGGCACGGGGTAGAGTTCGGGGGAGAGGGGCCTTCCAACTAGTTTCAAGTTCGATTTTACGGGCAAAAGTAGTTTGGCAAGTAAGGTATTCAGACCATAGCTAAGCTATAGCTGAAAGAGAGAGAGAGAGAGAGAGAGAGAAAGAGAGGGGGGAATGGGGTTTAACGTCCACTCGACACAAAGTATGTAATTTCGGGACTAACATATGGTTTTTATTTTATTTCAATAATTCGCTTGCGCGTGGGGGTCTTAAGCAGTTGGAGGAAACAGGAAGACCCGGAGAAAATTCACGAAGTTGGTCAGGCGACCCTTCTCCTTGTCACGTACATCCAGGGATTCGAAACCACGCCAGTTGACTCAATGACAGGCTTCATGATACAGCAAGCACATGGAAACCGTTCGACCATCACCTCCAACCCCCACCCATAAATGAAGGAGTCAGAAGCTCGGTAGGGAAGGGGGAGGGGGTGTTGGAGGTTTTCATTAGTCTTAACATCAGTCAAATAGTTCAGTCGTATAATTCAGTCGTATAGTTCAGTCGTATAACTCAGTCGTATAGTTCAGTCGTATAATTCAGTCGTATACTTCAGTCGAATAATCCAGTCGAATAAACCAGTCGTATAATCCAGTCGTATAAACCAGTCGTATAATCCAGTCGAATAATCCAGTCGTATAAACCAGTCGAATAAACAAGTCTCTCTATATAAGCAACGGTGGCAGTGAACTAAATAATATTTTATCAATTCATGCTCGTAGCCATAGCTGAAGGAGCCGGGGGCACGGGGTAGAGTTCGAGGGCCAGGGGCCTTCCCAACTAGTTTCAAGTTCGATTTTACGGGCAAAAGTAGTTTGGCAAGTAAGGTATTCAGACCATAGCTAAGCTATAGCTGAAAGAGAGAGAAAGAGAGAGAGAGAGAGAGGAATGGGGTTTAACGTCCACTCGACACAAAGTATGTCATTTCGGGACTAACATATGGTTTTTAATTTTATTTCAATAATTCGTTTGCACGTAGGGGTCTTTAGCAGTTGGAGGAAACAGGAGGACCCTGAGAAAATCCACGAAGTTGGTCAGGCCACCCTTCTCCTTGTCACGTACAACCAGGGATTCGAAACCACGCCAGTTGACTCAATGACAGGCTTCATTGTACAGCAAGCACATGGAAACCGTTCGGCCATCACCTCCCACCCCCACCCATAAATGAAGGAGTCAAAAGCTCGGTAGGGAAGTGGGAGGGGGTGTTGGAGGTTTTCATTAGTCTTAACATCAGTCAAATAGTTCAGTCGGATAATTCAGTCGTATAGTTCAGTCGTATAACTCAGTCGTATACTTCAGTCGTATAGTTCAGTCGTATACTTCAGTCGAATAATCCAGTCGTATAAACCAGTCGTATAATCCAGTCGTATAAACCAGTCGTATAATCCAGTCGTATAAACCAGTCGAATAATCCAGTCGTATAAACCAGTCGAATAAACAAGTCGCTCAATACAAGCAGCGGTGGCAGTGAACTAAGATAATATTTTATCAATTCATGCTCGTAGCCATAGCTGAAGGAGCCGGGGGCATGGGGTAGAGGCCGGGGGCCAGGGGCCTTCCCAACTAGTTTCAAGTTCGATTTTACGGGCAAAAGTAGTTTGGCAAGTAAGGTATTCAGACCATAGCAAAGCTATAACTGAAGGTGAGAGAAGGAGAGAGAGACAGAGAGAGAGAGAGAGGGAGGGGGAAATTGGTTTCAATAATTCGCTTGCGCGTAGGGGTCTTTAGCAGTTTGAGGACACCAGAGGACCCGGAGAAAATCCACGAAGTTGGTCAGGCGACCCTTCTCCTTGTCACGTACAACCAGGGATTCGAAACCACGCCAGTTGACTCAATGACAGGCTTCATGGTACAGCAAGCACATGGAAACCGTTCGGCCATCACCTCCCACCCCCACTCATAAATGAAGGAGCCAAAAGCTCGGTAGGGACGGTGGAGGGGGTGGGGAGGTTTTCATTAGTCTTAACATCAGTCAAATAGTTCAGTCGTATAATTCAGTCGTATAGTTCAGTCGTATAACTCAGTCGTATAGTTCAGTCGTATAATTCAGTCGTATACTTCAGTCGAATAATCCAGTCGAATAAACCAGTCGTATAATCCAGTCGTATATACCAGTCGTATAATCCAGTCGTATAAACCAGTCGAATAATCCAGTCGTATAAACCAGTCGAATAAACAAGTCTCTCAATATAAGCAACGGTGGCAGTGAACTAAGATAATATTTTATCAATTCATGCTCGTAGCCATAGCAGAAGGAGCCGGGGCACGGGGTAGAGTTCGGGGCCAGGGGCCTTCCTAACTAGTTTCAAGTTCGATTTTACGGGCAAAAGTAGTTTGGCAAGTAAGGTATTCAGACCATAGCTAAGCTATAGCTGAAAGAGACAGAGAGAGAGAGAGAGAGAGAGAGAGGTTTTCATTAGTCTTAACATCAGTTAAATAGTTCAGCCGTATAATTCAGTCGTATAGTTCAGTCCTATAGTTCAGTCGTATAACTCAGTCGTATACTTCAGTCGTATACTTCAGTCGTATAGTTCAGTAGTATAATTCAGTCGTTAGACTAATGAAAGCCGCACCCAACCTCTCCCCCTTCCCTACCGAGCTTCTGACTCCTTCATTTATGATCGGGGGTGGGAGTTGATGGCCGAACGGTTTCCATGTGCTTGCTGTATCATGAAGCCCGCCATTGAGTCAACTGGCGTGGTTTCGAATCCCTAGTTGTACGTGACAAGGAGAAGGGTCGCCTGGCCAACTTCGTGGATTTTCTCCGGGTCCTCCTTTTTACTCCAACTGCTTAAGACCCCTACGCGCAAATGAATTATTGAAATAAAATCAAAAACCATATGTTAGTCCCGAAATGACATACTTTGTGTCGAGTGGACGTTAAACCCCATTCCTCTCTCTCTCTCTCTCTCTCTCTCTCTCGCTCTCTCTATCTGTCTCTTTCGGCTATAGCTTAGCTATGGTCTGAATACCTTACTTGCTAAAAAAAACTACTTTTGCCCGTAAAATCGAACTTGAAACTAGTTGGGAAGGCCCCTGGCCCCCGGCCTCTAACCCATGCCCCCGGCTCCATCAGCTATGGCTACGAGCATGAATTGATAAAATATTATCTTAGTTCACTACCACCGCTGCTTATATTGAGCGACTTGTTTATTCGACTGGTTTATACGACTGGATTATTCGACTGGTTTATACGACTGGATTATACGACTGGTTTATACGACTGGATTATACGACTGGTTTATTCGACTGGATTATTCGACTGAAGTATACGACTGAATTATACGACTGAACTATACGACTGAACTATACGACTGAGTTACACGACTGAACTATACGACTGAACTATACGACTGATTTATACGACTGAACTATTTGACTGATGTTAAGACTATTGAAAACCTCTCCCACCCCCTCCCCCTTCCCTACCGACTATCTGACCCCTTCATTCATGGGTGGGAGTGGGTGTTGATGGCCGAACGGATTCCATGTGCTTGCTGTATCACGAAGCCTGTCATTGAGTCAACTGGCGTGGTTTCGAATACCTGGTTGTACGTGACAAGAAGAAGGGTCGCCTGACCAACTTCGTGGATTTTCTCCGGGTCCTCCTGTTTCCTCCAACTGCTTAAGACCCCTACGCGCAAGCGAATTATTGAAATAAAATTAAAAATCAGATGTTAGTCCCGAAATTATATACTTTGTGTCGAGTGGACGTTAAACCCTTCCCCCCTCTCTCTCTCTCTCTCTATCTCTCTATCTGTCTCTTTCAGCTAATAGCTTAGCTATGGTCTGAATACCTTACTTGCCACACTACTTTTGCCCGTAAAATCGAACTTGAAACTAGTTGGGAAGGCCCCTGGCCCCCGAACTCTACCCCGTGCCCCCGACTCCTTCAGCTATGGCTACGAGCATGAATTGGTAAAATATTATCTTAGTTCACTGCCACCGTTGCTTATATTGAGCGACTTGTTTATTCGACTGGTTTATACGACTTGATTATTCGACTGGTTTATACGACTGGATTATACGACTGGTTTATACGACTGGATTATACGACTGGTTTATTCGACTGGATTATTCGACTGAAGTATACGACTGAATTCTACGACTGAACTATACGACTGAGTTATACGACTGAACTATACGACTGAACTATACGACTGAATTATACGACTGAACTATTTGACTGATGTTAAGACTAATGAAAACCTCCCCCACCCCCTCCCCCTTCCCTACCGAGCTTCTGACTCCTTCATTTATGGGTAGGGGTGGGAGGTGATGGTCGAACGGTTTCCATGTGCTTGCTGT
Source organism: Patella ulyssiponensis (assembly GCA_963678685.1). NCBI lineage: Eukaryota > Metazoa > Mollusca > Gastropoda > Patellidae > Patella > Patella ulyssiponensis. Next base: position 25,862,732 of record OY783226.1, on the reverse strand, counting down.
ATCATGAAGCCTGTCATTGAGTCAAATGGCGTGGTTTCAAATCCCTGGTTGTACGTGACAAGGAGAAGGGTGGCTTGACCAACTTCGTGGATTTTCTCCGGGTCCTCCTGTTTCCTCCAACTGCTTAAGACACCCACGCGCAAGCGAATTATTGAAATAAAATTAGAAATCATATGATAGTCCCGAAATTACATACTTCGTGTCGAGTGGACGTTAAACCCCATTCCTCTCTCTCTCTCTCTCTCTCTCTCTCTCTCTCTTTCAGCTATAGCTTAGCTATGGTCTGAATACCTTACTTGCCAAACTACTTTTGCCCGTAAAATCGAACTTGAAACTAGTTGGGAAGGCCCCTGGCCCTCGAACTCTACCCCGTGCCCCCGGCTCCTTCAGCTATGGCTACGAGCATGAATTGATAAAATATTATTTAGTTCACTGCCACCGTTGCTTATATTGAGAGACTTAATTGTTTATTCGACTGGTTTATACGACTGGATTATTCGACTGGATTATACGACTGGTTTATACGACTGGATTATACGACTGGTTTATTCGACTGGATTATTCGACTGAAGTATACGACTGAATTATACGACTGAACTATACGACTGAGTTATACGACTGAACTATACGACTGAATTATACGACTGAACTATTTGACTGATGTTAAGACTAATGAAAACCTCCAACACCACCTCCCCTTCCCTACCGAGCTTCTGACGCCTTCATTTATGGGTGGGGGTGGGAGGTGATGGTCGAACGGTTTCCATGTGCTTGCTGTATCATGAAGCCTGTCATTGAGTCAACTGGCGTGGTTTCGAATCCCTGGTTGTACGTGACAAGGAGAAGGGTCGCCTGACCAACTTCGTGGATTTTCTCCGGGTCCTCCTGTTTCCTCCAACTGCTTAAGACCCCCACGCGCAAGCGAATTATTGAAATAAAATAAAAACCATATGTTAGTCCCGAAATTATATACTTTGTGTCGAGTGGACGTTAAACCCCATTCCCACCTCTCTCTCTCTCTCTCTCTCTCTCTCTCTCTCTCTCTCTCTCTCTCCCTCCCTCTCTCTCTCTCTCTCTTTCAGCTATAGCTTAGCTATGGTCTGAATACCTTACTTGCCAAACTACTTTTGCCCGTAAAATCGAACTTGAAACTAGTTGGGAAGGCCCCTGGCCCCCCAACTCTACCCCGTGCCCCCGGCTCCTTCAGCTATGGCTACGAGCATGAATTGATAAAATATTATCTTAGTTCACTGCCACCGTTACTTATATTGAGCGACTTGTTTATACGACTGGATTATTCGACTGGTTTATACGACTGGTTTATACGACTGGATTATACGACTGGTTTATACGACTGGATTATACGACTGGTTTATTCGACTGGATTATTCGACTGAAGTATGCGACTGAATTATACGACTGAACTATACGACTGAGTTATACGACTGAACTATACGACTGAACTATACGACTGAATTATACGACTGAACTATTTGACTGATGTTAAGACTAATGAAAACCTCCCCCAACCCCTCCCCCTTCCCTACTGAGCATCTGACTCCTTCATTTATGGGTGGGGGTGGGAGGTGATGGCCGAACGGTTCCATGTGCTTGCTGTATCATGAAGCCTGCCATTGAGTCAACTGGCGTGGTTTCGAATCCCTGGTTGTACGTGACAAGGAGAAGGGTCGCCTGACCATCTTCGTGGATTTTCTCCGGGTCCTCCTGTTTCCTCCAACTGCTTAAGACCCCTACGCCCAAGCGAATTATTGAAATAAAATTAAAAACCATATGTTAGTCCCGAAATGACATGAGTCGATTGGACGTTAAACCCCATTCTCTCTCTTTCTCTCTCTCTCTCTCTCTCTCTCTCTCTCTCTCTCTCTCTCTCTCTCTCTCTCTCTCTCTCTCTTTCAGCTATAGCTTAGCTATGGTCTGAATACTTTACTTGCCAATCTACTTTTGCCCGTAAAATCGAACTTGAAACTAGTTAGGAAGCCCCCCCCCCCATGCCCCCGGCTCCTTTAGCTATAGCAACGAGCATGAATTGATAAAATATTATCTTAGTTCAATGCCACCGCTGCTTATATTGAGCGACTTGTTTATTCGACTGGTTTATACGACTGGATTATTCGACTGGTTTATACGACTGGATTATACGACTGGTTTATACGACTGGATTATACGACTGGTTTATTCGACTGGATTATTCGACTGAAGTATACGACTGAACTCTACGACTGAACCATACGACTGAATTATACGACTGAACTATTTGACTGATGTTAAGACTGATGAAAACCTCCTCCAACCCCTCCCCCTTCCCTACCGAGCATCTGACTCCTTCATTTATGGGTGGGGATGGGAGTTGATGGCCGAACGATTTCCATGTGCTTGCTGTATCATGAAGCCTGTCATTGAGTCAACTGGCGTGGTTTCGAATCCCTGGTTGTACGTGACAAGGAGAAGGGTCGCCTGACCAAATTCGTGAATTTTCTCCGGGTCCTCCTGTTTCCTCCAACTGCTTAAGACCCCTACGCGCAAGCGAATTATTGAAATAAAATTAAAAACCATATGTTAGTCCCGAAATGACATGAGTCGAGTGGACGTTAAACCCCATTCTTTCTCTCTCTCTCTCTCTCTCTCTCTCTCTCTCTCTCTCTCTCTCTCTCTTCAGCTATAGCTTAGCTATGGTCTGAATACCTTACTTGCCAAACTACTTTTGCCCGTAAAATCGAACTTGAAACTAGTTGGGAAGGCCCCTGGCCTCCGAACGCTACTCCGTGCCCCCGGCTCCTTCAGCTATGGCTACGAGCATGAATTGGTAAAATTTTATCTTATTTCACTGCCACCGTTGCTTATATTGAGCGACTTGTTTATTCGACTGGTTTATACGACTGGATTATTCGACTGGTTTATACGACTGGATTATACAACTGGTTTATACGACTGGATTATACGACTGGTTTATTCGACTGGATTATTCGACTGAAGTATACGACTGAACTATACGACTGAGTTACACGACTGAACTATACGACTGAACTATTTGACTGATGTTAAGACTGATGAAAACCTCCTCCACCCCCTCCCCCTTCCCTACCAAGCATCTGACTCCTTCATTTATGGGTGGGGCAGGGAGTTGATGACCGAACGGTTTCCATGTGCTTGCTGGTATCATGAAGCCTGTCATTGAGTCAACTAGCGTGGTTTCGAATCCCTGGTTGTACGTGACAAGGAGAAGGGTCGCCTGAACAACTTCGTGGATTTTCTCCGGGTCCTCCTGTTTCCTCCAACTGCTAAAGACCATTACGCGCAAGAGAATTATTGAACTAAAATTAAAAACCATATGTTAGTCCCGAAATGACATACTTTGTGTCGAGTGGACGTTAAACCCCATTCCTCTCTCTCTCTTTCAGTTAGAGCTTAGCTATGGTCTGAATAGCTTACTTACCCAACTATTTTCGCCCGTAAAATCGAACTTGAAACTAGTTGGGAAGGCCCCTGGCCCCGGGCCTCTACCCCATGCTCCCGGCTCCTTCAGCTATAGCTACGAGCATGAATTGATAAAATATTATCTTAGTTCAATGCCATCGCTGCTTATATTGCGCGACTTGTTTATTCGACTGGTTTATACGACTGGATTATTCGACTGGTTTATACGACTGGATTATTCGACTGAAGACTAAAATAGACAAAAACAATAACAAAAGATATTGGTATTAGTGCGTTTTTCTTTTAACTTTTACTGATTACATACTATTCCAAAATTTTAATAAGCCATCGACCGGTTTATACGACTGGCTATTCGATTTGGACTTAGGGTCGACTCCAATCTTATGCAACTGGTGTGATTGTGTCTACTTCCGATTATTATAGTATAGAAAAAGCGTGCTTGGAAACACAGTGAAAATGGCGTGAATGTGAATGTCAATACGTGTGAAGCCGTCTTCTCGAACGGCGGTCGTGATATCGGTTTTTTACCGAGACACTGTATTTAATTTAGTGTAATGTGTTAGTGAACTCTTTATTTACCTATCGTGAATAGTGAACTTTGTGGAATATTGTGAACTTTATGTGAAATTAGACTCAATTGCCGAGTCAGCTGTGACTAACTTTCAAGTGATATCGTGATCTGTCAAAATGTGAAGTGTGAATGTAACTTTTTATCTTTTATCCTATTTAACTCTTATTATTAACATTTCTGATTTATCATTAAACCGTTTATTCGTTTAATCAACATAGAACTCTGTTGTTTTGTTCAAGTGACCTGTTGCTATTCAGTATCATATGATGCTGACCTTTGACCCCTGAAGTGATCCGTTGACTATATACAGTGTCTGGCGTACAAACGGTATCGTCATAAACGCCGGGAAAGAAACGTGTTACGACGGCCCTCACAGCGACCATGGAGAACTCAGTGCGATATCTTGGGGTTCCGACCCGCAATGACCACGTTCATGACGATCTTGACCCTTCGCCGTAGCAGCGCAGTAAGGACGCCAACCCGGTCTGACTGGGGTATAAGTGAGGCAGAGAACTCCCAATGAGCAAAAACCAATTGTTCAGTTTATGGACTTGAAACATATTATTACACCTCTCATTAAGTTGGATTAATAAACTGAAATTTAATTCACAGATAGAATAATTCACATATAATCACCATTTGAGTAAATATTGTTCAATAAATCGACTAGGTTTCTTTTAGAGGGGGGGTTGGGATGGCCTAGTGGTCTAGAGTGCCGCGCTTCGACCTCTAGCTGGCCGGTCACCTCTGGCTTGCGGCTGTGGTTTCGAGCCCTGGTGTGAGCGTATGTGGCATGGAGATAGGGGCGCCTTCTCAACCTCGTGGGTTTCCTCCGGGCACTCCGGTTTCCTCCCACGGCTAAAGACCCCTACGCGCAAGCGAATTATTGAAATAAAATTGAAACCGTATGTTAGTCCCCAAATGACCTGGTTGTGTTGAGTGGACGTTAAACCCCATTTCTCTCTCTCTCTCTCTTCTTTTAGAGTTCTGGGGCCGGTCCGTCTTCCATTAGCCCAGGTTAGGTGCAAAAGAATAGGATGTTAAACGCCATTTCAATTCATTTCTCTGGGGCCGGTTGTTCAAAGCTCCGTTCACTTCTAACGACTCGTTAATATGGAGTTAATGGATCGTTATCTTTAACGGAGAGAAAGTCTGTCGTTATAGGAGCCCCGCTGACTTTAACATGTCAATAGCATGCTGTTACTTTTAACATAGGTGTTGGGCTCCGTTATCTGTTTAACGATGGCATTAGTCGGATGTCAGTTGAAGTATACCTTTAGCAAAATGTCATAGATTGTTGTGTATTCCTCTGTACCATAATTTAGAGGGTTGGGTGATGGGGGGGGGGGGTCTATTCCATTTTCTACAAAATTTGGGATACCTGCAGGAAATAGTGACCCCAAATATTCTGCAGTTTCTGTAGTGCAAATCCCACATTAATTCGTACAGATTTATGCGATCTGGGTGTTGTAATTCACCAATATGATAGTTGATAAAAATTTTCTAGCATAACCGTGACTTTAGCCCCAGTGTCAATCTGTCATAAAAGTTCATGGTTGCCTGTTTGTTTGGGATATTGTTTTTATTTACTGTTGCATGTGAGCTTTTACAAATACTTGAAAAATGACCAATTTTAGTACCTTTTTCACAACGATGTCATGCAGCCGGATAATAGCGTTTATCAATGCCATGGGGGACGTTGCAGTAAATGCAGTTTTCACTTTTGTGTGGTTTTAGTAAAATATGTTTCCTTTTGTGAATTTGGAAATTTCGTTTTGGCTTATCGCGTGCCACATTATTATAATGCTGTGTCTTGCTGTTCATTTTATGAGACTTCACATTGAAGTTTTAGACTCTGTATTCTGTAATATAACACTGTGACATTAATTGGTATTGCGGGGCAATACCAAGTCTAAAGATACATTAAGTATTTTGAACTGCTGACATATGTAGTTTGCACCGTGAACATTGGAATAATACTGGCAACGTTATCCTTCCATACATAGCAATATAATAGGGTTACGTAGATATAGAGAATCGCCTACGAGTCTTATTTCATATCAAAAAAGACGAGTTGGAGATGTTATTTATCACCCAACCCTTTGGTATAGATTTCACTTTTACTGAACCTGATTACATTACAGCGTAATGATACATCATTTTTTGACAGCAGTTTACCTATTGTCCTATATATTGAACCAGTATTTCCTTCAAGGTCAATTAAATAAAAATGGTTTCTTTTTAACAAAAAGGGCGTTACTTATTATTTAAAATAAGTGGTTTCTTTAAAATAAAAGAAAGTAGTTCCTTTTAGATTGATCAATCAAATTCATGTAAAGCGATATCTCCTAGGTAGATTATGTAATTTATCACACACGCGATATCTGCTGTCAAATGTGTTATTGGGTGATAAAGTATTATATATATAACTCTATGGCATAGGCGTACGGACTCGGTGACATTTAGGGAGCAGAATCCGAAATGCCCGAAAAGAATTCGGGTTATAGTCGCCAGGGCTAGTCTTCTGGAAGATCTGGGGAGTGGGGGGGGGTGTACCGTGTAGGGTCCACTCAAGAACTTTTTGGAATTTGGCGGCTGCAAACGCGTTTTCCTGCTATTCCTACCTCGGAATACAGCAACTTCAGAGTGGTCTTTTATATATATAGATGGCTGAATCGAATTCCAAAACCAATCAATCGTTTACAGTCCACGGAGACGGGACCGACGGGAGAAAATTTTGAAAATTTAACTGCTGCTAACGCTTTTCCTGCTATTTCATTCTGTGAATACAGCAATTTCAAAGCGGTCCGATATAACCTTCCTTTGGTGGCTGATCTGAATCCCCAACAACCAATAAATTGTCACCGGGTATGGGGACCTGAGAAAATTTTGAAAACGTAACTACCGAAAATACGTTTTTCTGCTTCTCTAACCCATGGGTTAAGCAACTCCAAAAGTTCTCTAAAAAAATTGTAATCGAAATCCCACTCTATACCGACCTATATTCCAGACATCATTGATGGCAGACCAAGGCGTAGCTTATCGGCCACCCGACCTTCTCCCCAAGAGTCGGCTTCTACGACATGCTAGGAATAGGGCGATGGACGCATTCTACTTTCTAACTCTGTACTACGGGGCCCTGTTTCACGAAATTTTAACTTAAGATAAAATCCAATTTTAGTAGATACTTCAATTTTGATTGGCTAAGCACTAAAATCAATCTAATATTATCCAATCAAATTACTAAAATTGGGATCTTATCTTAGTTAAAATTTCGTGAAATAGGCCCCTGACCTGTAAAATAATGCACTGTTAAAAAATTTATATTTATTTTACATTGTTTCTTGGAGTATCTCATAACGTCCAGGATTTTAAAGGATGTTACGAGGTACTCCAAGAAACAATGTAAAATAAGTATCATCTTTTTACAGTGCATTATTTTACACGTGCTGGGTTCTAAAGGGTGGGGTGGGGTGGAATGTCCTAGTGGTCTAGAGTGCCGCGCTTCGACCTCTAGCTGGCCGGTCACCTCTAGCTTGCGGCTGTGGTTTCGATCCCTAAATCATGTCAATCTACGTGATATCGCCGATAATCTGCTTATGTTCTGGGAGTACCCCTGAGTGATCGGATAGGCTGCTCTTGCACCTTGTCACTAAGATAGCAGAGAATGGGACTCGAACCCTCGACATCATTGATGGCAAACCAAGGCGTAGCTTATCGGCCACCCGAACCTCTCCCCAAGAGTCGGCTTCTATGGACGCATTCTACTATCTAACTCTGTACTATTGACCTGTAAAATAATGCACTGTAAAAAATTTATATTTATTCTACATTGTTTCATGGAGTACCTCGTAAGGTCCAGGATTCTAAAGGGTGTTACGAGGCAATCCCAGAAACAATGCAAAATAAGTATAATTTTTTTTACAGTGCATTATTTTACACGTCCTGGGTTCTAAAGGGTGGTCTAGAGTGCCGCGCTTCGACCTCTAGCTGGCCGGTCACCTCTGGCTTGCGGCTGTGGTTTTGATCCCTGGTGTGAGCGTATGTGGCATGGAGGCAGATAGGGGCGCTTTCTCAACCTCGTGGGTTTCCTCTGGGCACTCCGGTTTCCTCCCACTGCTAAAGACCCCTACGCGCAAGCGAATTATCGAAATAAAATTAAAACCATATGTTAGTCCCGAAATGACCTAGTGTGTGTCCAGTGGACGTTAAACCTCATTTTTCTCTCTCTCTCTAAAGGGAGGGTGGCGAGGAGGGGGCAGACTTGTCCTAGGGAGCAGATGTTCCAGAGGAAAATTGTCGGGGGGAGGGGGTAAAACTCTGGGGGTAGATGGCCTGGGGGGGGGGGGTAAATGTCCCAGGGGCAGATGTCTGGTGAGTAAAAGTTCGGGGGGCGATGTCCTAGGAGTTAAGATGTCTTCAGCAGGAAATGTCCTGGGAGTAAAAGTCCTAAAAAGGAGGGGGGCAGATATCCATGTGGCGGGGGGGGGGGGGGAATGTCGTGTATTATGTCACTAAAGACTATTTTTAGAACTCGGACGTTTGATTTGTACTATAAAAAGGTTTTCTATAGGGCTCAATACTGTTAAAATGAATGAATGAATGAATGAATGAATAAATGGTGTTTTATGGTAGGCCCCTACGTCGACACCATAATGCGCGGGGAGTAATTTCGCTGCAGGCGGGGAAACCTGCGTGATCGAATAGGCTACTCCCGGACCTTGTCATTGAGGTCTATAACCGTGCCGTCCGTTGACTAAAGCATTGCATGACATACTATATCATTAGATCAAAACGCCTTTTTATAATATAACAGTAACTTGAAAATTCAAGTTAGTTAACTTGAAAATTCAAGTTAGTTAACTTGAAAATTCAAGTTAATATCTTGAAAATTCAAGTTAGTATCTTGAAAATTCAAGTTACTAACTTGAAAATTCAAGTTAGTAGCTTGAAAATTCAAGTTAGTTACTTGAAAATTCAAGTTAATATCTTGAAAATTCAAGTTAGTATCTTGAAAATTCAAGTTACTAACTTGAAAAATTGAAAATAGAATAAAAAAAAAAATATGTGGCCCTACTACGCTTCCGTATTTTAATACCCATTTACACTAAATAGGAAATACTTTTTAACTACAGATACTTCAAACGTCTTTATTTATTTTCTTATACTTCAAAAAAATGTTATAGAATTTATTTTGTCGGAGGAAAAAAGTTAATACCGGACTCATGTCGCGTCGATGTCATCCTTGTCAGTGATTGTAGCGGCCAAGCGAATGTTCACTGCTGATCAGTCAAACTGATCCCGCAGTGAATATTCGCTTGGCCGCTACAATCACTGATAAGCATGACATCTACGAGGCTTAATGAGTACGGCATATTAACTTTTTTACTCCGACAAATTAAATTCTCAGACATTTTTTTGAGGTAAAAGAAAAATAAATAAAGACGTTTGAAGTATTTGTAGTTAAAAAATATTTCCTATTTAGTGTAAATGGGTATTAAAACGAGTAAAATGCATCATTTTGCCCGAAGCAGTTAGGTGTTAAGTAAACAATTCACGAGCCGTTGAGCCAATGACTGGCGGCGTGTGCAGTCAACGCACGTGTTATGGACATTCATCTGTTACAGAGATATTTCGTAAGTAATTCTCTGTGAAACAGATTGCTGATCAGTGTGACATTTTTTATCACTCAGTCAACAGAAGAGCTCCAAATGCATGAGCCTGTCATAAAATGACTATGTGTTAAGGCGAGCTCAATTTTCATCAAGGTCGCTGAAATGTAAATAATGTGTTAGGACACCTGATTGTTGGTGGGATTGTTGGTTAGGATTGGGGCAAGCTTTAAGGCCATATCCAGGGTTAGGGTTGGGATTAGCGCTAGCCCCGTTTACATCTCGTGACCTTTGACCAAACTTGAAGCTGGCCTTATCAAATAGATTCTAGCCACTCGACCATAGAGACGTCGTTGTGCTCGACCATCTTCGATCTAGTGTGGGTTCTCCACCAACATTACAACACAAGACGTATTCTATTATTATTTACTTTTAAAAAATCTAGGCCTCGCCGTGACCTGCCTTATTTTTGTGATTTTTTCTGTTGTTGTTATGCTAGTTACAATTATTAACCACAGGGTCACTTCGGTATTTCGTTTCGTTTAATTCTCAATTATGCACAGATTATTCTTCGCACCACAAAAATAACAATTACACCAAGATTTGGTATTAGTAAACATTCAGGTGTACCCATACATCTGCTCTATTTTGTTGAGTATTTCTGTTTTTCTGAGATGAAAGGTGGTGTATATGTAACCTGATGTAAGTTTATGCCAAAAAGTTTTACTTGCTGAAAGATGTGTAGGATGACAAACAAAAAATCCATTGAGGACCATTGTATTTGTTTCTCATTTAGCTAACCTCCCACCCTAGACATGGAGTCATGGACAGGTAATGGCTAAATTGATGGATTGGACATTGGTCACTCATTGGATGAAGTATTGGATTGTTGCCACAAAAAAAATATTTTCATAGACTACGGTATGCCAAATAAAATGCATTGAAATTTATTTGAACTTGAAGATTTTCTGTGTCAAATGTCATTTCGTCTATGCAAACGGCTGGACTATCGTGATAATAATGGGGCTACTAATTGCGCTCTTATCAAGTATGTCAACTGGAGTACGCAGTTATGGCATGTATCTTGAAACCAGTACGGCAGTAGGCCTACTGGACATATTGGTGAATCATCGTATCTTATTTGTCTTTTGTTTGGATTTGCAGTAGATCGGCAGTCATTGTTTTTTGTATTTCAGAGGAGAGCCAAAAAAAGCTCCCCTCAATCAACAAATTGAAAAAGATGGCTCTCCTAAAAGGTTCTCCCAGTTTCGATAAGAGGAATTTTTTAGAAATTAAGGAGAGTGATTTAGAAATTAAGGAGAGTGATCTGATATTAAGGAGAGTGATTGGTAGATAAATGTTAATAATTCCCCAATGACTTTGTAAAGGAGAGTAACTTTCAATTTTACGGGGAGGGGAAAAAAACTCCCTTCAGTCGACATTCAGGTGAGCTGTAGGCACTCGCGAGCGATCACTCGCCTTAAAAAACAATGACTGGATCGGTGAAGAACATTGGCTTGCTAACCAGGAGGTCACGTGTTGCCGTGTTCAATACATGTTCACATGTTGACCGATTTTCACACGTGGTTGCACGGCCCTTGTCTGTGTCAACAACACAGTGATTGTAATAGTCATTTAGACATGAGGTCCTGAACATAATAGTTGTTCAGATATGAAAAACCAGGGTCTTATATTCACATATATTCTTGTGCATGTAAATGAAGAAGCCTTGACAGTTGGAATTCCATGTAAGAGTAGACTGTAGTACATCTACATCCAGGCACAATTTCTCTTATAGCTCACTGTATGGCATATGCCTGTCTTCATTAGTCGCATGACTGCATCAGAGCAGAACAGAACAGAAGAATGGTAAACCCCACTTCATTGCATTTGAGTTCTTGTTTTTTTACAAATGCAAGAAATCTAATAACAAAATAAATTAAACATTAGTTGCATAATGACCTACTTGTTTAAATTTGTTGATGTTATTAACATTAATCCAAATACTTACCTTGTAATAATGGTCTACAATAGAAGATGTTAACACTGTGAAATAATAATACTTTCTTCTTTCAGCTTTGAAGTAAACACATGTTCCATCTGAATTGAAGATAGTTTAGTTGTATCAAAAGTTATTGGTTTATAAAAGGATAAGTCATGGTTGTCTTAAAAGTTCTAACACTCAACTGTTGGTTAGTGTTTCTTATTTTATATGAACACATTTAATTGTTGGAGAGTTTATTATGTCGTCTCCCATGTCCTAACAACAATTGGCTTGTCAATGCAATAGAGGCTACAGTTTGTAACTGAAGCATTAGGATCATGATAGTTCCTTTAGAAACTGTCTTTGAGCGGACAATGTCCACTGACAGTTCCTATAGACTGCATTATGAAAATAACGCTCTTCCCCACCTCTGTTCTAAGGCTATTATTTTGGATTCCTTACCTACTATTTTTCATCTGATTCTACTTCATTCGCCACAGCTGATTCAAAACTATTTTCAAGTAGAATCGGGCTATTATTTTAAAAACATACACAAAATACGTTTGAACTGAGTAGCCATTGCAAGATTCGAATATCTGCAAACCGCATGTTTATTTCATTGCTAAATTCTACTTTAAAATGGTGTTGAGTTATTAAAAAGATGTGTCCAATATAGTTAGAAATGATTCCATTGGGCGGTAAAAAAGAATCATGGTGGAAAATAGACGGTTAGAGTTCTAAAACAGCCTGAGAACAGAGGTCGGGATGAGCGGTATTTTACCGTATTTTCAAATTGCAGCTATATAAAACAGGATAGGAACTGTCAGTGGACAAATTCCGCTCAAAGACAGTTCCAAAAGGAACTAGGGTCATGAGAGAAAGACCCTAATCAAATTTCAGTGCTGTGTGACCTGAGTTATCAACGTTTTCTGAAAACCTTGTAATGTGATACAGGCTACAGATTTTTACATATTTTTTTCAAAGTATTAAATTTGGTCAACATCAAATATTTCTTCTGGGATAAACTGCTTTGAGGCATAAGTGTATTCCATTATGGCTCTCTTATAGCATTACAAATGGAAGAATATTTTCTTTGACATGTATGTACATGTATATTAATCTGTATGGCCAGTAGCTTTGACTTCTGTAATTCTGAGCTACATAACCATTCCTTTCAGTTTGTAAAATTTGCGTGTATGAAGAAGTGCTGTACCCCACCAGCAAAACCAAGGGAAATTACTGACTGATTAGTCCTTACCAAAAAATACATTTATCAAAAACCAATTACAGCCAACAGAATATGTTACAAGAAGATATAACCTAACATAAAACTAAACTGCCAAATTACATTAAAATAGCATTATGCAAGAGCAAAATCTGCTTATTACAGGTCTTTCTTTAGGCCTGAGATGTTATCTAAATAATCAATTAGACATTAATTAACATATCCAGACCATAATAAACTGTTAAAGTCAAGGCTAGCCTTCGATGTTGGCGGATTGAATTCCTATATGCCGCTTAATGGCCGTTGATAATTAAATCAATCAAGTGGATAATCGAGACTATGCTGTTTATATTAATGATTTGAGTAATGATGACCGAGGCTATGTGAATATTTCAAACATTTTTTTCTCGGCTAATAGTGGACCAATTTGACTGAAATTTTCAGCAAATTACCTTTACACTATCAAGTTTTTAACTATTATAGTGAGAACTGCCATCTCTTTATCTTATCTCCCATAATGTAACTTTAATAATAAATTTATATTTTCAACCAATAACAGTCAACTTTTCCTCAGTAGTTTCTATCAAAGTTGTTTGATCAGATCAGATAATGTGGATTTGTCTATTTGAATATTTGTCAAATTAATGGAAAGCAAGATTAAGGCAGAAAATAAAACTTGGTATATATATTTTATGTTTATTTTAGGGGAATTGAAGTGCCCATTGTATGTAAATATCGACACCAGCGTATGCTAGCTATTGGAGATTTATTGAGTAATGGAGAATATGACATATTGTTTTTACAAGAGGTAAAAAAACATTATTGATGTACCAGTACTTAAATTAAATATTAGATAAGATCATAATGTTTGACTTTGTAACTTAAGCTAATGCATATGTTTATGCAGTTATGACTTTCCTAAGGATGTTGCCTGTAAAATCACATCACGTACAGTCAAGTATTAACTGGTACAGGTATAAGACAATAGTTGATGTGTGTTTTATTATTTATATTTTCAGGTTTGGAGTAATTCAGATTATAAACTACTGTGTGATAAATTAGGCAGGTCATTGCCCTATTCTCATTATTTTCATAGGTAAGTATATCTACATCTACATGTATATCCCATCATAGATAAATCTTTTCTGTACAGGTTCGTTATTGTGAGAGAGATAGATATGGGGTTTTACATGTTACACCCAGTAAACATAAACTACTGTTTGAGTCCTGGTAAATAATAAACGGATTTCTTTGATTATGAACAAACTAGTTAATTTTGGTTATTATAAACTTACCCGTGTGTTTGAAATGAACTCCCGTTAAATAAAATCCATTGCACCACTAAAAATCCCAACGAATAAAAACGGTTCTCTCTTGAAAAATTTGAATATTTACTTGTTATTTCGACAGAGTGGATAATAACATTGCTTTCGTCACATATTGGACGAATCCAACACACTGAAGCGAGGTTGTTTAAATTTGATGCATATTTTGGCAACCACGTGCTATACTCAAAGCAAAGCGCCAACATTACGATCGTTTGAGTTTGGGCGACGAAATTATCAATTGAAGGCAATTACATAGGAGCTTTATATTGAAACCATTGATCGCCAGTCTATCAAATTTTATTCACAATGAAAGAATCACTGATTGCACGGATACTCGTAAAAATAAAGTCATATAATAAAACATAAATTTTAATATCCTATCTTCTTTATGTTATAAACAGTTTAACACGGATCACGAAGCACACCTCCGAAGTGTCTGAGGACTCTGAGTGTATTATTAATTTGATCTCATTCTTTCGATCAAATAATAACTGCTTCAGTGACATTTTTAAGGGTGTTGCAGCAGCGTTCAAAGTGCCTAATGGCATTGGGTGACGTATACAATGCCGATAAGTCCGTAACACCCTATAAGAAGCGGAACATTAATTGTAAATGGCCTGCATATATGTTAAATAATAATATTATCATACCATATTATAAAGATGGGTAATATTTAAGGCCCGTGAAAAGAATGTAGTTATTTTTGTTCCTCATGCGTGTTAAAAAGAAAATTATCCCATCCGAGCCGCTAATCAAATAATTAAGTCGGTAACAAATTTTAAAAAATACAGTTTGTTATGTGTGCGAACGCTCAAACTCAATGCCGAGTCGAGACGTGCTTAACTTAAACCAAAGAATTGACGTAAAAATGCCACATTTCCTATGCTGTCACCCCTAATACAAAGTGATATCTCCCGAGGTGTGACGTAACCAGCTGCCATATTGATATTTTTCTTAACCGAAAGTTTGTGGGATTTCAATTTTTCAAGAGAGAACTGTTTTTATACGTTGGGACATTTAGTGGTGCAATGGATTTTATTTAACGGGAGTTCATTTTAAACACGCAGGTAAGTTTATAATAACCAAAGTTAACTAGTTGTTCATAATCGAAGAAATCCGTTTATTATTTACCAGAACTCAAACAGTAGGTCATAATTTGCCTATGCATAGTGGTTTTTAATTGTGGGAGGACAATGAGGCTGGAAAGGCGACGCTATTGGCCCAATACTTGTCACATACAAGTTTGAGATCGAGAGATGGCACTTGATCTAAAGAGTGGGGCCAGTCAACAACCCAATATACCTTATGGTCATTTCTTCAGAATAGTAATTATCTGACATTCACAACAACATGTTCAAACCTGAGTATGGAAGTTACAACAAACAAATAAAAGACATTAGTATGAAGAAAATTTAAAACAACATTATATGTATTTTTGTTCCCAATAAACATAATGTGATATGCTGAAATGTTTGTTTTTCAGTGGTGCTATAGGAAGTGGATTGTGTGTTTTTTCAAAATTTTCAATTGTTGAAACTTTATTCCATCGTTTTCAAATCAATGGATTCCCTCATAAAATCCAGCATGGTGATTGGTTTGGTGGTAAAGGTGTTGGGTTATGTAAAATACAAGTAGAAGATTTTGATATTAATCTATATATTTCTCATGTAAGTTATCATGCTGTTATAACTACCATCAAAATATACTGTATAAACTTATAATGTTCATAATGACCAGCTTAATTAGAAGAAGCAAGTGTGTGTCCAGTCTTAGTTCACTTAAAAACTCCCTTGATAATTGGAACTTACAGAAGAGTATAGGAAATGCAAATTAAACACATGACCATAAAATAAAAGAATTATCTTGTCATTAAATTCTGAAACAACAACAGAGTTTTAAAACTTGTCTATTGGGAATGTTTAAATTTTGTGATCCCTTACATCACTCCCTGACTCCCCCCCCCCCCCAAATGTTTCTCTACTGCTGATAGCTAGGGATAAAACAGCAAAACAAGTTGAAAATGGGTTAAAACAGCAAAAATGAAATTTTCTGATTAGCCCCAACACAGTCATATTCCTTGCAAATTTGTACCAGTAAGTGAAACCTTTAACAGTGTAATTAGTTAGTACATTTATACAAAAACTATATATATAAATTATCTTATTTTTATTTAGTTACATGCTGAATATAGCCGTAGAAATGATGTATATTTGTCTCATCGGATTTCACAATCGTTTGAATTAAGTCAGTTTATAAAGCACACCTCTCAAAACTGTCATGTGACCATTTTTGGTGGAGATTTGAATCTACAAACAGATGATTTAGGTTATAAGATTATAACCTCTACAGCATTGTTAGCAGATGCTTGGATAACAAAGGTAAAACTATTAAACAATATACTTATATCTCTATTTAATATATGAGTAAAGTTCTTTACAGGATCTGGGAATGGCTCTCGAATGACAGACATGGTCAGTGTTATTGATTGCTTTGAAATAAGAACTCAACAAATATTTTATTTTTTGGCACACGTTAGGTCATTTTGAATAGAAACAGTCAACATTAACCAGTATAAACTGTTATAAATACTTGTGATATGTCTATTTTGACATATTAATTTTATACTTATCAATTGCACAAATGGATGTCACATGTAATTCCTATTGTCAGTATAACAGTAGCAGGATGATTATTATCCATGTTTTATGTTAAAACGTTCAATAGCTAATAACTGTATGTATGGATTACATTTATTATGTTGAATTGTAGAAATCTACAAAAACCGAAAAAGGCTTTACATGTGATAGAAAAGAGAATTACTTTACATCAGCAACTGAATATCCTGATGGTCAAAGAATAGATTATCTATTATATAGATATAATAACGGTAAGTATATTATACTTAACACCAGATTAAAAAGATCTATATTTACACTGGGGTTAGAGGGCTTTAGCAATACATAGATCCCATTCAATAATGGTTACTTTGAAATATAGTTGTGAAATTACAGTATATACCTAAAGAATATTTTTGTCCCCCGCCTTTCGAAGAAAGTTGGGGGACTATTAAAATGGGTTCGTCCGTCTGTCTGTCTGTCTGTCTGTCTGTCTGTCCGTCTGTCCGTCACACTTTTTGGGACACAATAACTCTCTTCCTAATTGAGCTAGAATGTTCAAACTTGGTGTATGTGTTTATTAGGTCAATGCCTTGATGGAGATCGAAGATGAGCATTTTCCGCTTAGGGTAAGCAGAGATAAGCAATTTGATTGGTTGATGCTTTGGGACACGATAACTTTAGTTCTAATTAAGTGAGATTGATGAAACTTGGTGTATAGTTTCATTACAGTAATACCTTGACTAAGTTCGATAATGAGCATTTTCTGCTCAGGGTAAGCAGAGCGATACGCAATTTGATTGGTCGAGACTTTGGAACACAATAACTCTCCTTCTTATTGAGTTAAAATGTTCAAACTTGGTGTATATGCTTATTAGGTCAATGCCTTGATGGAGTTCGAAGATGAGCATTTTCCGCTTAGGGTAAGCAGAGATAAGCAATTTGATTGGTTGATGCTTTAGGACACGATAACTTTAGTTCTAATTAAGTGAGAGTGATGAAACTTGGTGTATAGTTTCATTACAGTAATACCTTGACTAAGTTCGATAATGAGCATTTTCTGCTCAGGGTAAGCAGAACGATACGCAATTTGGTCGAGACTTTGGAACACAATAACTCTCCTTCTTATTGAGTTAAAATGTTTAAACTTGGTGTATATGCTTATTAGGTCAATGCCTTGATGTAGTTCGAAGATGAGCATTTTCCGCTTAGGGTAAGCAGAGATAAGCAATTTGATTGGTTGATGCTTTGACACACGATAACTTTAGTTTTAATTAAGTGAGAGTGATGAAACTTGGTGTATAGTTTCATTACAGTAATACCTTGACTAAGATCGATAATGAGCATTTTCTGCTCAGGGTAAGCAGAGCGATAAGCAATTTGATTTGCCGAGACTTTGGAACACAATATCTCTCCTTCGAATTGCATTAAAATGTTCAAAATTGACGTGTATGCTTATTAGGTCAATGCCTTGATGGAGTTCGAAGATGAGCATTTTCTGTTTAGGGTAGGCAGAGATAAGCAATTTGATTGGTTGATACTTTGGGACAAGATAACTTAGGTTCATCTTGATTGATGATTTTTATGCCAATACAATGACTGCATTCTCATTCAGTAATGGATTCGACAGTAACAGTGGAAAGAAACAATTGACTCGGACACGAGGGCCCTTTCCCTTGGCCAGAGGGGCCCTTTTGTCAAGCGTGGGGGCCCTTTTGTCTGCCTTTAGAGTCCCCCTAACTAGGGTACATTTTCATTTTTCTCGTCGGTTTTAGCATTTTTCTTTATAAAACACTTTTGGATGACACTTCGTGTACAGTTTGATTGCTCGATACTTTTGAAAAAAATAAATGCGCGATTAATTAAAATGTGTCATCTATTTATTTTGGGATTTCGGCGGGGGACATCAGCCTCACTGTTGGCTTGTTAAAATTTGAAATAGATGGGTCATTAATCAGATCTAAGTGGTAGCTATGGCACTTGTGTATATAAGTTATTTATTATTTTACAAAGGTTATATATCTTGTTATGTTTTGAAGTATAAATTGTAAGTTTTAAATTATAAATTGTATGTTTTAAATTATAAATTGTATGTTTTAAATTATAGATCTTGTTTATTTCTAAATCTTATTTTTGTCTAGATCATTACAAGGCATGTAATGTTCGATGTTCTAAATCATGTTATGTTCTTATTCTTAATATTTTCTATACAGACCATAAGGTTTGTTATTTTCTGGATTATAAATTGTGTTATTTTCTAGATTATAAATATTGTGATAGTTTAGGTTATAAATCATGTTATATTTTAGGTTATAATGTAAGTGTAGAAGAATGTAATGTATTATATCACCAAGTACCAGGACAGTGTTATCCTATATCTGATCATGAACCAGTTGTTGCCAACTTTACAATAGACAAATCACCTGATTCAAAAGGTACAGTAGAGTCTAGTGATTAAAGGGCTAGTTTGATACTGCCCTATAGTTTTGACAGGATGAATTGCTCGTACAATCATGTGTTTAAATTTATTCCATATATCAATTTTAGTTGTACTGACTTTGGGAGTTAATTGGTTGTACTGACTTTGACTTAGGGTACATCAATCTGATTCACACTGATACAAAATGTAAATGATTGAATCCCTATTTGCATTGTTTTAAAGATACATGTATGTAAACATACCACTCAGTTATGAAATATGTAATAATTTTCCTGAAAAACAAAACAAATAGTGGTACTAGTGTCTAGATTTAACCTCAATACAAACTATAGCATATCTCTTACAATATATAGTACCAAAGTTTAACTTGAATGTAAAGTCCTAGGGTCTATGCCCTCAATCATTATTTCAATTATAATAATTTACAATCTCAACACTATAATGTACTATTACTAATAGAGAAAAGGTCATTGGATACTGTTACCTAATGATATTATTTCTCCATTTATTTGTTTAATAAGATTAAAAGTAAATTTTGGAGGAGGTCAAATGTCTAACCCAAGGAGAGAAAGTACTCTTGAAAAAAAAATCATTAAATACTAATACTATGATATAACAAAGAATAGAATTTACATGATTATAATTTCAGGGTTTGCTGAATCCATAACACAAGTTGGTAGAAATCAGCACTTACAAGATGCACTGGAAAAACTAGACACAGGAATGAAAGAGATAAGAAATGATAGAATGTTTTTTTCTATTTTATGTGTGATAATGATTGTATTAGTATTTATTATACCAAGTTGTGAGTACTATAGTATTTTAACAATATTATTATCACTTACAGAAGTAGTGTTGGTACTTGGAGCAGGATTTTCTGTCATCTATGGTTTAGTCATTAAACTATCAGAAGAAAATTCCTTGTACAGCACAAAGTGTGACATATTAAATCTTCTAGGAAAACCTATCAAACATTAATATGTTGTACATTGGCCTGTAATAATTGTTGTCAGCATGTATTATTCAAATCTATCAATTTTCTCTAAGTGTTAAAGATACATTATGGAAGATCAGATAAAGAGCTGGCAGCCCAATTGCTCCACTCTCAACCAAGATATTAGCGATTGATTTTTTTCGGCATAGTCTTGGTAAGCATTACTATAGTCGGTTTGATAAAAAACATAGTTTCAATATTCCAATTTTTTTTTATCATCATCAAATCCAGTGACAATCCGACACATGCGATGGTATCCAGAGTTGATTAAGGTCTTTTCATGGTAATAAATGTCAAATTAATGGTTTATGTAACATTTCAGGCCTAAAGATAGACCTGCAATAGGCAGATTTTTAGCTCTTGCATAATGTATGTTTAAATATAAAAATGAATTATTAATTAGACATGAATTAACATATCAAGACCATAATCAACTCTCGTTGCGATATTTAGTAGATTGGAATACGTTTTAAGTTGGATGATTTATCGTAAAAATGTATAGTATTTATAGGCACTTTGATTTGTAATAATATAACTGTATGTAATGAAAGAACTTACCTTTTTTTTAACATTCCAAGATTGAAATATTTTACATGTATTTTGTGCAATGATATAGTTAAATTGTACAAAATTTTTCACCTACCATTCACTAAAAATCGCTAAATATAATGAGTAGGCTTACTTTATTATTATCACAGGAATGCAATACACCACTTCAAATCATCCAATGTTTAATGTTTGGTACATGTTAGCCAGCCCTGCACTAGAATAATAAAATGTTGGGGAAATAACCTTATTTCGTGTTCTACCTTTTGTGAGTCATTAGATGCCGACCAATTCATTGAAATTGATAGTGCCATTATATATTACTTAAAATGTCGGCGTATTGTTAGTATTTGTGCTATGTGTTTTCTGTGTTTCTGTTTGTTTATACATGGTGCAGTTTTCCTGCCCCTACTATTAAACATACATTATGGGAGAGCAAAAACTGACTTTTGTCGGTCTTCCTTTGGGCCTCAGAAGTCATAGAAATTATCAATTAGATCTTTATTTAAATAACAAGCCCAAAATTAACTCTGTAGACCTACGGATGGCTTGGATTGGGCTCGGATTAAAACAGGATTTCGTCGACCGATTTAATCACTATGGCGTCGTGGGAGGGGCTTCTCCGTGACGTTGACGTCATCATACTTCCGGACTGTTTTCTATTCGTCTGCTTAGGGAGTCGCTTAGGCCTACCTGAAGTACAAAAGAGTACACGCAGGCAACGCAAGAAGTCGGCTATTTATTATAATTTATTTACAATACTGCCTCGTTGATTTGGCCCATTCCTTTCAAACTTTAATATCCTATCGCAGACTTTCTCTTCTTATCTATATATTAAAAGTCTTAATTCTAATTTATAGTAAAAAATAAATGTATACGAATTGAATTGCAGTCCTGTCTCAAACCGAATACGCTATCGGTACTAGTCAGTGTAAACATTACTTGATAATCGAGACTATATAGGTGGAGTTAACGCCTGTCAATCAACAATCGGCCATAATGGGAAAACGGTGTCGATGAAATTTAACTACTATTTCTAGTAAAAAATTATAGTGGTAACAACTTTGTTCAGGATAAAGTAATTTGACT
The DNA here is from genome assembly GCA_963678685.1 of Patella ulyssiponensis. Taxonomy (NCBI): domain Eukaryota; kingdom Metazoa; phylum Mollusca; class Gastropoda; family Patellidae; genus Patella; species Patella ulyssiponensis. The sequence continues at coordinate 25,840,872 of OY783226.1, read as the reverse complement.
GAAATTTTCAATATATTCTTGTTTGAGCATCTATTTTTGAACTGTTATAGCAAGAATGGCTAACTCCTTGTAAAAATCTCCCATAATGTATCTTTAAGTTATGACCGTTTAAGATTTACACTATTTTCTACTTTATTCACTCCACCATCTTTGTGTCTTAGACAAATAAAGAAATAATAATTTTGCTACCTTTCTTTTACAAGCCAGTCCATTCTTCATAATGTTTCTTTTTAATACTCAGATGTGCTTCGTTACATAATAACAGTTTTTACAATGAAGAACTAATTTTTGTATTTTTGAGATTTTAAATTTTTTAAATACAAACCTCTGAGTTGCAATCCCAGTTGGGGTTGCCAAGCAGCTTTCGTTGAGTCATGGCGGACTACACTACAATTTTTAAAAAAAGTGTTTTCATGAAAAGCATATAAATCTGTGATCTATACATCTTTTCCTACATTGCCAATCGTCTTTCCTCAATTTTTATAAAGGTGTAAAAATACATGTAATAAGTTGTCACATATGTAAAACAATAATAACTATAAATAATACTGATGTTTTATATTAAACGGTTACTCTGTTCTTGAGGGGTCGCGATCAGATGTTTTCTGTAATAGAGTTGCAACCAACAATAGGTTGGGAACCACTGCTATATTTAATATTATCTGGTTTTCAATACAACTGTCTGTTTCTACAAAGGTACAATTGCCCCTTGCATTACAAATAATGTGAAGCACATTACATACTTCTGCTTATAGATGTTAGATTTGGTTATTTTAAAAGATAAGCATACATGGTACTACTAGAAAATATTTGTCAAAAATGAAATAGTAGATTTCATTGAAGTTTATGTCTTTAATGAAAATTTGACATCAATTTGAGAATTGAGATATAATTAATTAAATGATAAAGAGCTTGGTTTATCACCAATCAAAAAAAAAAATACATCAGATAATCCCCAATTCAAAACTTGGTTTTGACCCAAATTTTTGAATTGTGCCTAATAAATACAATAATTGATATCAGGATTTAAATGAAGATCTCATTCCATTTCTAAAAGCATGTATAGCATTTAGATTATCATCTTTTGTTTTATATTAGGGACACAATTAATTTTCATTTTTATAGGAATATTTATCAGGACCACAATTTTAATTTTTATAAAAATCTTTATATATACACCACATGTGCATAATTTGTCCTTTATCTAGCTGATAAAAGGAAGTATTTTTTTGTCCGTGTATTCCATAATAAAAACTTGTATATTTATTCAGTCATTCATGTGAAATGTTTGCTTTAATCTGTCCCATTTACATTGTGAAATAATATATATTCTTGATATTCTCAATGAGTTTCATTACTAACACAATACATTAATTATTTGCAGGGTTGTTGCCCTTTGATTCAAGTGAACTAAATGAGTGTTAAAGATTTTGTGTTTCTACTTTTAGTTTATATCAACTGCATTTATGTTGTAATTATGACTTTAATTAAGATGATGTTGTAATTTTGATATATGTGTTAACTGCTATTATATGACACATTTTAATGTGGTTGTATGTTGTTGTCCCTGTCCCTGTCTCATTCAATAATAACTTTTATGTATTTGTTCACTTGCCGGTCTTATCTGTAAATATGGTCCCAAATGTAGGAATACTTTGTATTGTGGTAAAGAATGTACCTGTAGATTTTTAGCGCTTTCTAAACAGTGGTTCAGTGTTTTGAACCCCCGACTAATACATTGTTGATAAACCTACCGGTACATGTAAATTACTCATGAGTAATTAGTACCATGGACCTTATAAGGTCCATGTTAGTACTAGACTGAACTTTTAAGTTCATTTCTGTTGATTTTGAATGTTTTTAAAAAAATATGACCATTATAGCTGTTGCTCCAGAATTAAAATTGCCGATTGATGACAAAAGAATGCTACTCTACAGGGTCAAATTGTTGACTTGTTTCACAAAATTTGGATCATGATGATTATTGAGTTGAAAAAACTTATTGGAGGACACAGCTGCTGGTGAGCGTATGTTACCTTAACTGGAAAGCCACCTTTTGTTATGTTTATGATTTACAATTGTCTTAAAAAATTTTTTTATTAGTTCTTAGAGGCTGTGTATTGTATAATATTAAAGATACAATAAATTCTCTATCACTTTTGTAAGGATTCTGAAATGTAAATCCAGTTGCAATTAGCAAAAATGAAAATCAAGTTGCTATGAGCAGACTATGCCTTATTGCTGTTTTCAATGTAGAAGTGTTTTGGTTTCCTATATGCCCAAATTGCTTGTGGGAGTATACTGTTGTCACTCCATTCTGCACAAAGAGAGCCATCTACTTTATACCTTGAAAATAGAGATCTACCCTGAATGCCCACCATATCTCAAAAATTAGTACAGGCCTACTATTTTGTAATGGGGTTCTTCTCCTGTGTCACACTTGTTATTGAATTGATGCGAAATTAATACTTCTCAAAGTATACATAGCGTTTTCAATCAAAATTGTTGATTTAGGACAGGTAGCCGAGGGTTAGTATGTTGTCACCCCTGTCCGATCAACATTTTGCATAGAGCTACAGTCCCTCTCACCATAACCTTGTAAATGCTTAAATTAATATGCTGTTGGTGGGCAAATACTTCTACAAAGTAAAGTCACATTAATGCATGGAATTCTTATTTGTTTGTAAGGTCATACAAATAATATATTCTGGTTCACAGGCAATTCGTCATAAAAATTAGATGGGGCACCCTTTTATCGGATGTTGAAAGTAGGATTTATCCAGTATCATTTATGACTGCCAATAACATTTATCAAGGTTCTGTACTTGTTAATTGAGGCTATAAGGGGGTATGAAACATTTCCAGATTCATTCACTTTTTTTACTTCCTGTACAACCAAGGGAAACATATAAGAACAGCAATTTTTAAAATAAAAACAGTTCACACAGCTCCTTCTAAATGACGCTGGAATATCTGAAACCAGAATATTTTTTTGTGACCCATGAAGAATCACTGTATTCATGGGGCAGATTTTTTTTGGCAAAAGATAACGAAAAACTGCAGGTACCCATTATTAGTTTTATTCACAACCAATAAGGTAAGATGAATGACCTAACAAATACTGCTGGACCCAACAATAGAAAGCAGTGCATTATGTTATACATGTGGTTAACATATAAACTGACTAGATAGCATTACAATAACATATTGTTATAATTAACCATTAATAAAAACACATCAAGTCTACTGGTATTTCATAATCCATACAGATCACACAACTACATTATTGATAAAATGAGAATTTGAAATGATTTTAAATCCGAGATCATATGAATAGCTAATAGGTCACTTTAAATTATCTGATAATGTGTTCAATGGGGATCTGCACACAATCATGATCCATAAACCAACATGTGGCATTACTCCCCCCCCACCCACACAGTAAAAGACACACCTGATATTATCAAACTGTTATGAGGATACAGGTTATGGAAAAGGGCTAAGTATGATCCATTAAGCAACTACCTTATCAATTAAACTTACAACCTATTAACTAAATAACCCAAAGAAAATTACCCCTAAATATAAGTCATGATATTATAGGCCTACTATTTGAACACATTTTTTCATCAAGAGACATACCTTTATGTTTTTTAAAATTTTATGTTTTGAGTAAATATTTCAATTTCAGCATTTCCCGAAACCCCCTTGGTCTTAGCTGTAAGGTCATATACATTGAAACTGACAATTGGGTTTTTATAAAAATATAACCCGATTGAAAAGCATTTTGTAGAGAGTAAACTACAGATCATACAGAAGACAGATAACACTCCCATGAAAATAAGCCAAAAATGATAAATGACACTCATCTTGGATATTTATATTTCTATAAAGAATCTAGCAGTCAAATTGCTTATCTTAAGCAGAAAATAACATCATTGAACCAGTCAAGAAATTCATCTTGTGAACATTAACACTATGTTTAATTTGAACTTTGTATCTTAATACGAAGCAGGCTTGTATCAAAATCCTCAGCATTAAATTCAGTAATTGAACCTTTTACAATAATACTCAGCATCAAATTCAGTAAAGACATATGGTTTAAAATTCTACCTCAATTAAAAGTTAAGCCATTATGTTCCAAAAGGTATTCCTGCGTTATCACCCTCGGTGGAAACGGACATCAAGCCTTCCGAATGAATGACAAACAGACAGACAGGCCAGCACATTTTAATAGTCCCTTGTTTAAACTAAAATACAATCCAGTAAATTACTAAAATATTAAACACCATACATATTACGTAAACTATAACTGGCGCCAGTTTAATTAAGGCAATATAGAATAAAGGCATAGACAAATTATCATAGTCAATATATGTTATATTGGCAGCGAAGAAAGACCACATGTTTTACACTCATCTCAAAATAAAAAATATGTTCATTTAAATAAGCTAGATATGTTGATTGCATCTGTCTAAAACTTTGGGTCAGGAGATAGAGCTGATCTTGTCTATAGTTTAATTAAGCCAAAATAAAACTTAAATTAATAAACATACCGACCATTGCCTAATACTTTCTAAACCAAAAATTGTCATTGTTTGGATTTTTTCACTCATCAAAATATACATCACTTCTTTTTAATATTTTATTTTGACCTATATCAAAGAGGGAAGGCTCCTTCACAGAAAAAATATTACAATTTAGAATTGTCTGTAAAAACTTATTACGACCAGATACACAAGTGACCAAAAGAAGGAATAAGTTAGAAACCAAGGATAATATATATAACATAGATGTATCATAAGTAGTCACACAATTGTTACATTCATATTATAGAGTATTTAAGAGAATTGAATATATAGATTGTAAATTAACTATAGACCTTATATAAATTAAACTCAAACAAGATATAGAAAAGCGAATAACACCACTACCATATTCAAGATTTTTGGTATACAAATACAAAAGATACTTTAACTTCTTTAAATTAACAAATTATTAACAAACAATGTCTTTAATACAACACAATGCTATTTTACACAATTAAAGTTTCCAAATTATACAAAGTTTTCAAATGTCAAATAAAAACAATTTTGATTATAATAATCATTTTGTTTCATTAGTCTCTGAACATCATTTCAAGATTTGAGGAAACAACAATATTGTGAAAGTTGACTCCCTGACAGATAGCTTGAAAATGATTTAATTCCCCTCCGCATTATGATATGATGGCATCCTACAATTGTTTGATGGGTCTCTTTTCAATTCAACTGAATCCAAGCCAGGGGATTATAATTTGCTGTTGATATCTTGATTTTTTTTTTTTTTTAAGTAAATGTTAAATAATCAATATCAGTACATATTATCATGGATTAATCTGGGGATAATTTGATATTTTCTGAAAATTACAATTGATGGACAGAGACTATAACACATGGGTAATAACAGTTTAGGTGACCTTGATAATGGATTTAATATACACAATCTCCTTACAATTCTAACCCCTGGAGAAAATGCATACTATTGTGTAATTTAATTACATTAATGTGTATGATTGGGAAACTTTTACTTAGACAAAAACTTAACAAGCAAAATGTACAAGTATATATACAATTTCTAGTTTATTTTTACAATGAAACTTTATTTCAACTAAGGGACTAAATTTATCTAAAACTAAGAAACATTTTATATTATTTTATTTCAATTTTAATTCCAGGGTGTAATAAAAATATCAAAAGCTCCAAAATTAAGAATTTTACAACATCAGATGTAATTACATGTTAAGATTCTGAGAATTTGAATTCAAAAATATTAAACAACATGGATTTCTTGTAATTCATTTCAGTTTTATAAATAATTATATACATGTTATATATACAATATTTCTATTTAAATATTAATGAGCCAAATAAATAGAATATACACAAAAAGGTTTTTACATTCAATAAGTTACCTGCTTTATTCATTATACCATGCTATAAATTCATTCATTACACTTCTAAATGGATCTTAAATGCATAGTTCTAATTGCTTTATAATAATGAATGAATGTATTTTCTCATTCATATTCACCATAACAGATCATGAACACAATCATAGAACTAGCAACTAAAGAAGGGCATTTTGTTTTGGCAGGATAATTTTAGTTTTTATTACAATCATGTTACCTAACATTGACTGGGTTTAAAAAGGAGAACACTTTCAGTTTAAGTGATCCAAAATATGGATTGAGTGACTAGACACTGTTCTATGTAAGCCCTACAATTGTAAAATATTAATATTCTTCTCCTAACATGTGATAAGCACCATATTTATCTAATAAGCGATGAGCTGATCGACATCGATAAATTTCAAAAATGTGAGTTTTGGTAAAAAAAAAACCCTCACATATATTGGTGATTGTACATGAATATTACAATATGTGTTAACAGTTTAAGTATTAATAAACTGTATGATGTTGACCTTTGAAAATATATAAATATAATAATGCTGTAGCACACAGAATATATGAATTACTTAACACACAGTAAGTTAGTATTTATATCACACTCCATTAGCTTTTAATCCAGATTTCATATCCTTTACGTAACTCATTGGAGATAAGGCAAATCCTTTAGACTGCATGATTTCCTCCAAGTCTCGATCTTCGGCTTTTTCTCTGTGAATTAAAAATAATGATATTTCTAAATAGTTACTTTTAAATAGTTTTACGTAATAAATACTGCATAGAAATGAAACAAAGGGTATAGAAGGTTTTAATTCATGACAGACAACCAAATTAAAACCATGTTATTTTCATCAAGAGACATGTTTCAAAAAAGTTCATTTTTATGATAATAATACCCTTGTATGCCACAGTTAAGTTAACCATGTGTAAACTTTGGAAAACTTCAGTTAATCTTGGTCTATTCTAAGTATTCTCCATGAGAAAGATCTTTGCTTTACCGAACCATTACATAACCCTGATTATTGGTCCCATCTAAATAGCTAGAAAATCCTGAAGTTTCAAGTGTTAAACCCACAACACTCGTCGTGGATTTACTTGATATTATAAAATGTTATTGTAATTTAGTAGTTAAACACATCAAATCTTTATTAGTAGACATTTAAACATGCACACCTAACTTCACTGTTTTATATCACTTACATATTTATAAACCTTAACATTGATTACTGAAAAAAAATTGATCATTTCAAAGTATCACAGCATGAAATAAATTCTAATCCAAAATGGCCAATAGAATGAAGGGAAAAGCTTGATCTATTAAGAACAAAATGCAAGTTGTAGTTATCTACTATTTAAAAGCTCTATGAGGTAGTTTGACTGTCAGGTTCTATTATACTACGCTACCTTAATCTATCTTCTTCCAACATGGCTACTAAAGAATCTCTTTGTTCAACTACTTGTAATAATTCATCCAATATCTTCTTCTCTTCATTTATCTTGCTGTCATCTTTAGGTCCGTCTGAAAACATCAGCCACCAAATTGCAAACTATACTTCATGCAAGAGATTTATCAACAAGTTTCTACAAGCTTACACTTTTAATTCTGACATTTATTTAGGAAGAGTTTCAATTGAAAAAGTCAAGATCATTGATGTAAATCTTATGGCCCCTTGAAACAATCAAACAGAATGGAAATCAAACAAAACAAAATGAATTAAAGTGCAATAAAATAAAATGAAAAGCAAAAAATTTAAATATAAGTGAAGCCAGAAATATGGCTACAGAAGAAATATAATGGTTTGTGAGTTCATATATTTGTCTATGTTCACATAATTATACTATATGTATGTAGCTAATCAGCATGGTCGGTAGCAAGTGTTGGTGGGAATAATATCAACATGTGAAATTTTATTTCAATAAATAACATTGAATTAGCACTTGATAAACTATCAGGACAACATGCCCAACTGGTTATTTTGCACTTCTTAGTTTCATTCTCAATCCTAAATATATATTTGATGCTTTGTTCCATATCACTGCATTTTATTTTATTTTGTTTCCACTTTATTTCATATTTCTAAGGCACCCAAATGATAACTTTGTGATTTTAAGCATAATGGTACATTTGAGTAATTTTAGTGATCATACAATCTGTGTCAGATATTAAACTTTAACAAGTTAACAAATGTAATTTTGACTAGTTTATGTTTGTGTGTTTTGGTTACAACAATGATCGAAACCACAGCCGCAAGCCAGAGGTGACCGGCCAGCTAGAGGTCGAAGCACGGCACTCTAGACCACTAGGCCATCCCAACCCCCCAAACCTATTCTAATAAATGAAATTTGGTTTAAGTTGGGCAACAGAAATTTAGCCTGGACAGCGATGTGTCCGTCTGCTCTTCAAATTCAAAATACGAAGAGCTCCTTTTTGTGTACTGACAAAATGTTCATGAACTTTCTCTGCCTACACTAGAATAGAACCGAAGACATCCTCGTTAGCTAGCCAACATCTTACTCACTGAGCCATTGTGGCTGAAAATTATTGAACTGCCATGTAACAGCTTGGAGAGTACTATCTTAATTATTATTTTAACCTGTCAGTATATATATTTTAAAGTTATGTATATTATTTAGATTGTGTGAGTATTTGATTTATCTATGATCCTTGACTCTAGATTTTAATGAAAGTATTAAGGCATGTCTAGTATTATCAAGTTAATATCATTGCAAATTTAATTAACAGAAATATATATAAACATAAAAAAGCAACACAAGACTTAGAATAGATGTGTTCAGAATTAAACATACCATATGCAATACAAAATTTTCAAAAACAGAAGTATGGATTGTTCAAATTTTACAAATATTGAAAATTGGACATTCAAGAAAAAACAAATGCAAACCATGACAACCATGCAACAATCTTTGAAACGATTGTAAGTATAGAATATAATATAGATTGTACACAGGATACAGATTATATCTACATTCAAACTAATATTAATACAAATGTTAACTATATATATATATATAGTATATCTCTTCAAGAGGATTATTAACTACGAATACATATTATTACAATATAAACCTTTGCCAATTTATTGTCTGAAACAGACAGCCATGTAGTTAATAGACCAACTAAGATAATTGGATATCAAAGATAACATGAATACTTCATCAGTGACCGCCCTAGACATTCGCCAATTCGCCAATGACGACAAATATTTTTATTGGCGAATAAAGTGATGATTCTGGCGAAAATTTGGGCGAATGAATTATTTTGTAAATCTGTTAATATTAAAGTTGAAATCGTTTCGTTAAACGCTTCTTTCGATCATTCAATGGAGTGTCTATTTTTAGTACATTAATTTCTCTAGTCTCAATCGTACAAGTCGCAAATCAGTCAATGTCACGCATTAAAACGACTGAAAGATCGAGTCTAGAGACTATACAACACAGTTACGCCCAATTTGTGTGGCACTGCACTGTTTACATATGCTCGCCACTTGCTGAGTGTACATTCGCTTCACTACACGTAGCGATGTTCCGATATGACACCTATCGGTTTTACCGATATCAGATATTGACAGCGAAGTATATCGGCCGATACAAATAAATTACCGATAGTGGTGGATATAAAACCATTACACATTAAAATGTCTCGAATGGCATGATGATCTATGTAGATCTAGATATTTGTCTTTATTTTAGTCGGGAAACGCATGGTACTTTTACTATTTTACTGCGGGAATCAACATAAACCCTGTGTTGTTGAAGTAATAATTGGGCCACGCTTCTTACGCAATCAAAAATATACACCATCCATTATGAATTAAATTATTTGCTGTATCATTAATGGTCGAGATTATCATATTTTAAGTGTTAATTACTATATAATTCCTTACAGTAATCGGCACGGCATCTGTACGTGTATATCTATACGTGTGCATTAGTTCATGCGGTAATGAAATGATACATCAAAGCGATACCTTCATGACCCATTCGTCAACAGTGGATATCACGTGACATTCTCCCGCCATTTCTAGAACTATTGTTAAAAATAAAACATCTAATAGGAACCTATTTGTTGATAATATTATTAATTAATAAAGGATGATCTTTATTATGAGTTTTTATTTGTCGACACAATAACCAAGCATAACAATATAAATCACTAAATTATTTCTGAATTTATATCGGCATCTAGAAGACGGAATGTATTAGACAGTGATTACGTGACACCAAAGGAATATCCCCCCTTTCATCCTTTATTCCACCACGCGCAAACCACGTGATATTTCCCACCTTTTCCAAAACTTCTACTCATATATTGACAGACAATATAGTGAACTAGATAGAACGAAGTAAAAAAAAAAATACGTAGCAATTTAGATAAAGGATACTCGTAAGGATTTTGTACTGTTTATTATTTCCTTTCTACGGCTGCTATGAGTCTTGTATAACCGGTACGTTTAAAAAGCAACAAGCACGTAGTTTCATTTTTAATTAACAAACATATGAATAAAAATGATATAAAATATTTGGCTAAAACTTTCTGAATTGGGTAATAAAATTTTGATTTGGCTAAAAATTTGGCTAATGGTTTTAAGGGTCTAGGGCGGTCACTGCTTCATCATTTTATAATAAATGTAAATGATAGACCTCACTTACAAATTACAAAATCTTACCTTCAATAGACATTCTGTCTCGTAATAGTCCATTTAAACGTGCTTGTCTGTCTTCTAACTCTAATTCTCTAGCTCTGAAATACATGTTTATAGATCTAGGTTTAACTGAATCAAACTTATTAGGGTTTGGGTCAAAGATGTCTGATATGACACTATGATTACGTTTAGCTGTTTATAAATGTAGGTTTAATTGAATCAAATTGATTAAAGTTTGAGTTAAAGATGTATATTACAAGAGATAAATCTACTTACTGTATCATCAATGAAGACTCAAATCTAACAATAGTATTCTTCTCATGTACTAGATTAAACCATTCTTGCATTAAATCAGCATCATCTTTACCGGTTTCTATATAGATAAACACAACACACATGATAACATATCACACTTGGTATCAAACATATAGCACTTGATATCAAACAGTGTCAAACACATTGCATTTGATATTAAACACATCACATGTGATATCAGACACATCACACGACACATACCTCACATTTGATATCAAACACATCACACTTTACACTTGATATCAAATATATCACACATTACACATTAATTTGTCTTATGAATCTTTTTAGTTTTCCCTTTAATTTCATGTTATTTGTAAGTCTACTATTGAGACAAACAGTGTCAAGGTTCATTATTTTCTATCATTGAGACAAACTGCCTCTAGATACATTATTTTCAAACTTGGAGAAAAAGTGTTTAGGTATATTATTGGTTGAAAAAATTACTATTTCACATTATTGTCTAATATATCATCCGGTTTTGACAATTGCTGAATCACATCCTTCTCATTACCCCAGTCTTAAGACACCAAACTGAGGTTTTCTTGTTCTTTATAAAGAAGTTATTTGTAGGCACCATACAGAATATTGAGGATACATTAAATTTATCTTGCACTTTTCTATCTGTACCCAATTACAGATGGGTTGACTTATTGAATGATATGGATTCAACAACCACCAGGATTTTTAACTGCATATCTGACTGTCTGGTTACAGACCCAAATTTCTAAATACTATGCTGTTACCCTTCTTTGGCAAAAGTAGAGTTCTCCAGTAATACATGAATATTGGTAGATTGTAGATATTATAAATTGCTTTAACTTACCTCTTAAATCTTTTTCCACTTGTATACCCCTTTCTTCTAATTCACGTTGTTTCACTTCTACTTCTTCTAGTTGACGCTGTAATTCTTGAGCCATTCGTAAACGTTTTTGTTCATTCAGTTTCTGCTGTTTATCAATTTTCCTTTGAATGCGTCTTGCTCTTCTTGCATCAGCTTCTGGATCTAATGACATTGACATGTAGTTATCCTGCAATAAATATAGATAACAATAGATAACAATGGCACGGTGATCTACAGAGGTTTATCTCTTCATTCAGAAAATTTGATTACCTCGACAGCTAATTTCCACTGAACAAATTCTCTTCACTATGAACTTTTTGTGCAACATGGTCCACCTTCTAAAACAACTAACTGCACCAAACAGGTGTCACCAGACTGAACATGATTTGCTATACATGACTAAATACTTTCTTATGAACTATGTCTTACACATTCCATTGTTAGTGGAAATGACCTGGTAATTATAATGTAAAAACCATACATTTATTTAGTTGCCTGAAATGAGTGTTTGCAAATTTACATTTTTCCAATAGGACCAGTGGCCACAACCTGAACAGGACAGGGTAATAAAAGTTTCTTATAATTCCTCCATAGATGTATATGGTAATGAAGACCATTGATGAATGTTTGTAATAATGTACTATGTAGACCTATATACATACCCTTTTTCTTGAGTGAACGGTACTAGTTGACATAATACTCTCATCAGAGTCGGAGAATTCATCAACTTAAAATAACAAAATCATTTGCGCTTACAATTTTACTTGCAAAGAAAATAATAGTCACAAACTTGACAACCATGGTATGCATTTCCAACTATTAATGGGGATATACATGTGATGTACAGTAATGAAAGGTAGAAAAAGTAATTTGGTTTATGAAATTTGTACATGTATCTGACATTATTGTTTTCAATGAACCAAGACGAATTATCATCCAACAAATATAAAATCAGATGAAATCAACAAGTTTATTATTGACCGTGATTAAAGATATATATTAGATAATATAAATACTTACTATCAGCTGTAGGAGCATGTATAGATGTAGATAGTAGTGGTTTTCTACTTCTATTAGACGTAAATACACTGCTACTACCTATCTCTAAACCTTTCATATTATCACATAGACTTGTATCGACACCATCTTTACCCCCATTTAATTTACCTTTCTTTTTATCAATTTTACTTTCACTTTTAACTCCTTTTTTACTCTTTGATTTACTATTAGCACTAGCCTGTGGTGTATTTATATCTGAAACACTTTTGGATTTTTCAGGGGACTTATTTGGTTTCAACATGGCAAGAAGTGATTTACGTTTTTCTTTCTTACTCTGAGTGTCACTATCAGCTTTTTCTTCTGATTTCCTTAACTTCACTTTTGGATCTGTTTTAGGAGTATTCGACAGTTTTGAATCAGTAGTTTTTAATTTTTTCTTAGTGTATCTAGCACTACTTACAGAAGAATTGTTACTATCTTTTTTAAGTTCACTTTTAGTATCTTTTGTTTTCGGATTACGCACAACAACAGATGGACTGCCATAAGTTTTATTGACAAACACAACAGCTGTATCAGTAGAACTTGATGATGGTTTACTACGGTCAGTTTTTGTCACTTTAGAGGTTTTATTATCAGCAGTGTTAGTCGTTAACCTAGATACAGGTGGTACAGGTAATAAACGTTTTTTAACCTGTTTGGCCATATTTTCATTGTGAGCTCTAGATACTGGTCTCTGTTTTATAGAAGTAGCTGGTGTTGAGAAAATATCATCACTATCATTCTCACCATCATCAGCAAATGGTATATCATCAATTGATTCATCAGTACTTTTCCTTATTTCACGTTTCAGAGTATCACCTTCGGTTAAACTACTGTCTAACTGAATTTTCTTTCGTCCTTTTTCTGCTGGGAAAGACTTTTCGGAAGAGCTTGGTTTTGATGTTGTTTTGGGGTTAGGCAAGAGTTTATTTCTGTCTAATGCAATCTTTGTTCGAGTTTTATCAACATGAACACCTTTACGTCTAGTTAAAGATCCTGATCGACTTCTCCCTGAATCTGATACACTAGAATTACTAGAACTACGTGATACTGGTTTATTTTGTGTTTTTTTCACTGGTTTACCAACTGGTGTAAAGAATGGTGTAGATGCAGGTTTTACAGATAATGCATTAGGGGTATTTAGAGCAGTAGATATTGGTTTAGTTGGTGATGTTGCCGAGGGTTTAATCGGAGATCTACCAGGTGTCCATCTGTTGACTGGTGGTAAATCAGGTAATTTACGAAGTGGTTTCTTTTCTTTAGTATTAGCAGTTGAAGCAGTACTTGAAGAAGTTGGTTTAATTGGTTGGATTTTTAATGGTGTTGAAGATGAAATCTTATTATTTCTGTTTATATCCTTGGTAAATTGTGATTCACATATTGTCGTATTTGGTGGTGATTTGGGAGAAGTAATTAACACATCGGGAATTCCTTCCTTTGTCACCTTAGATAAAACTTTGGTTTTGTTTCCAATATCCTCCTGCTTGCCACCTTTAATTTGTTCTTTCGTTTTATCTTCAGCACTTTTAATTTCAGCAATTGGTTTGTTTGTTAAATTTTCTTTATGTTCAACACCCGGAATGTGATTGACATCTATTCTATGTTTTTGAACATTCTCATTAACTTGAATTTGTTCTTTTGCATTATCATGACTTATTTGTTTTTGAAGATTAACTATAGGGGGTTTCATAGAAATTATTACAATATTGTCAGTATCTTCTACAGGAGTATTAAATTTATCTTCAACAGCACTGAGTTCTGGCGTAAAATAGATACTACTGTTGTTAGTCTCTAACGTATTATCAGCATCTTCATCTTCATTATGAATAGTAGTATCTTTATCATCAGCTATTTGATTATCTGTAATAACAGGTGGATTATCATTATCTGATTCTTCTTCATCTAGAACCATACTTAAAGTTGTTGTATAGTCACGTAACATATCTACATCTGGTTTATCATCATTATCTATGTAAACTTTATTGTTTTCCATCACATCAGCTAATGAACTTGCTGATGATTTAGGTGAACCAGAAGGTGTAGATATAGTAAAACTTGATTCAGAACTCACAGACTCACTTCTTTTTATTCTTTTTCCCTTCTTCCTGCGTCGATCAGTCACAAATTTTTCATCTAACATAGTGAGTGCCAAATCTTTTTTTCGCTCATTTTCGTCATCAGATGATGTTTCCATGTTGCGTACACTATCTAACACTTGTTTTAATGTATCACCACTGGTGGCTGTATCTAGATCTACACCAGCACTTTTCTCTTTTTCAACATGTTTTTCTTCCGAGTTAACAAACACTTCATCTTCTACTGTCTGTACATCAGGTTCTAACCGTACATTGTCATATAATGGTTCTGTTATTGAACCATGCAGTTCGGAATCACTAATAGAGTCATCCTTATCAATCTCGGCCAAAATACGCTCCATTTCTTTGCCCACTGCTGTCTTTCCTAATAACTCATCTTCATCCACATCAGTGTCTTGCTGACTTGTCTTTCCTTCTTCTTCATCTTGTTTACACTCATCACTTGATTCATCTTCCTCCATTTCTTCTTCTGTACTTTCTAAATCTCCTACCGACATGACAGTAACTTTAGATTTATCAGTACTTATATCTTCAGAGATAGATTCTGAGGCTAAACACCGACTATCTTCATCTTTTTCCGACAAATCATCTTTTTCCTCAGATGCAACATCATCTGCAGCTCTGATAATCTTTACATTTTCATCTTCTTGTTTTTTGGTTTCTTTATTTTTAAACATACTAAAAGCATCTATTCTAACAACTTGTGGTGGTGATGAGAAGAAACTAGCTCTAGCTGCTATGACACCAGATGGGCTGAGTGGTGATTTGATAGGGGAGCTGTTATTATTAGAAATATTGATTCCTTTCTTCTCCTCTACAGCTAGTTCTTCTTCTGTTTCTGTATCATCTTCACTCTCATATTCTGAATCTACAAATATAACAAAATATGGTATTGTAACAACTATTTAATGTGCTTAAAGAATCATCATTCTTAATTAAATATAATACTCAAATCGAAAACTGATTTATGACAAGCCAACAGTGAGGCTGAAGTACCCAACATAAATCCTTCCCTCCCCCCTGCCAAAATGGATAACACATATTAACTAAATGAACATTTATCCTTTTGTAAAGCATCAAGCAATCAAAAATAACTCAGTTAAAGTTTTGATGTTGTAAAACTATACACCAGGTTTCATCACTTTTAAAGTTGAATCTTTCTACAGCGACCAATCAAATTACTTATATCTGCTCTATCAATTAGGCATTCACATTATAAACCCTATTAATTTTAATAGAACCCTGCTTTTTTCAAGTGTTGGGGAACAATTGAACAAATATATACCTTCTACTTCTGTATCGTCATCTTCATCATCATCTTCTTCTAGTTTAGTATATGGTGTTTCTTCTTCTTCTTCTGCTGCCTGTTTTAAGTTATCAGTAGAATGTCGTGTAGACCATGTTTTAGCTAGTTGACAAGCTTCTTCCCATGTTATTGATTGATTCCCTAATCCTTCCTGTACATCTAATAACACATCTTCATCTTCTGCTCCAGACCTGTAATTTAAAATAATATTCTTTTCATTTAAAAGCTTCTATTTAAAACTATAACGTGTAGCATATATTAAAATGGTTTTATGATGGTTAATGTCCATGTATCCCCACAATAATGTTCACAATGTTATGAGACTCAAATTATATTCTAATGAAAATTGACAATACACAAAAGTTAAAATTGTACATGTTAATTTAATAGTTTACTCCATCAGGTACTACCTCTCCCAATATGCCCAACTGGATTTAGAACAACTGCCACTGATCAACAGACAGCTACACACTAACACTATTTATGGATTAACAATTGCTGGTTTATTAACATGCAACTTTTGATGATGATACTCTCGTCTTTATCAAAGAAGAACTAACAGCTAATTGAGGGCACTGCTGGACAGGACAATCTTTTTTTAAAGTATACTTTTTTCATATGAAGAATAAGCCCTATCGTGTATCGATACGTGTAATGATTATCAAAGCATAATAACATAACTGTTAATTTCTTTTGCAAACAAGTTAATCACAGAAATAACTACAATTGAAAGTTTACTTTCATGTTCATCTTCATAGAGACAATTTCAATTGAAAACAGTTATAAAAAAGAGTCAGCCATACTTGAGAAAAATTGCAGGAAACCATATTTTTAATTTGACCACAATTTGAGGAAATAATTGTTTATAAAATGAGCAGTAAACTTGCAAAAGTACCGGTATATATTACAGTGCTATTGAGTAAACTTCAAGAGAGAGCATGTACTGAACAGTTCAATAGTTGCCATGTATTGGACTATTTATCTGGTATTGTTCAAACTATTCACTTGTAATAATATATCTATATCAATGGTTAGTGCTGCATAGAATATTGATGTATTTATTGGTTATCTTTAATCTATTATGGTCACAAAAAGAACACAAATGACCAGCAATTGTCCTATCTTGCAGTTATTCCTCTGACCGTTGTCCTTCTCCCCATTTATACCACATATCTTACAAAAATTAGTGAATATTCTTTCCTGTTATTACTTGGAAATTATCTTTTTAATCAATCCGAATCCCAGACATAAAATAATAAAAAAAAAAATGAAAAAAGATTAAATCCCTAGTATAAAGAAGATAAAAGAACATCATGACTATCAGGTTGTAACCTAATGACTTCAATATAGCTCTTCAATAGACATATCAACTGTAATATCAAACACAATAACAACAAATACCAAAATAAAAATGAAAACAATAAATGAAAATAATGATTTTAGAAGAATGAAAGTGAACCACACCCTTATTCAAATGTTACCTTGGTATTATAATGCATGATCTTTAATAAAACATTAAAATATTAATAAAATATAACAAGTTACAGTACAACATACAGTAATATACACATAACGTCTTATTAGTATTATAACCTTTAATAACATGGAATAACATAATTCCATTTTGATTTCTTTCAGTCTTTACTACATAACAAACTTTTAACAAATAATTAGTCAAAAAGAATCCTTTACAGTAAAACTACATCTTTCAGACACAATTGTCTATATGATAAGTGGATCATTGTCCAAATATCTAAAATAATTTTTGGTCAGATTTCTGTAAAGTTATGTTTTCTTTTAAAATTATGACAAGTTACCATTATCAACACAAGAATGTATGGATGCAGAGTATCTGTTAATCGTAACATAGTTGTACTCTACATGGGCCTGCTTGAATTGACCTGTGGTCATCTGGTATGGACAAATCAAGCAGGGCCTGTGGGATTAGGTTAATACTAATAATAAGGTATGTGTATATTGTAATAAGATTATGTTATACCATTCATCTAGTATCCTGGCCATCTCTGTATCTGACAGAGATTCACTGTAACAAAATACACAACATTTTTTATACATAACACATACTGTTTATTACAAAGTCTACCAATAGAACTTTTCTTCAATCAATCATCCTAAAATCCGATGATATTTGAATGAACATGGTTTACTATTGGTTACTATGACGACACAATGTGAAGAGTCAATGATAAAGAAGTTAGAAGTATACTCTAATATTAGTTTAGTTATATTTTCTACACAAGTCTACACATACAGATTGTTCTACAGTTAAATGGGGAGTTTGTTTTTACTCCCTAGAAGAGAAATGAAAAACAACTAACATGTTCAATTCATTACCTTCCTATTACTAACAAGTAGAATAGAACAACTATTATAAACTTTGTATGTTCCAAAAAAATTAATAATCGATTGGATGACCCCTCCCTTCCTCCGTTTCTGTAAGACTGAACGAACCAGCTCTAATAATAATAATAACATACTTACTCAGAATCAGAATTACTACTATCATATTCTTCGTCATCAAGTAACGTATCAGACGATAATGAAGCTCGTAGATTATGTTCAATTTGTTCCTCTTCTGTTTCCTCCTCTAAACCATCAAATGTATTTTCAAACTCCACACGTTCTGGTGTTCTACTGTTTTTAGCAAGTAAATCTAGATTTTTTACTCTTAATGGACTAAGTATTGAATCTGAAAATATATAATTATATTGAAGAATTTACAATAGGCAATATATTATCAAAGAAAACATGGCAAAAACATAATTGTTACTGCTTTTGAGCTCAGCATGAATTACAATGTATGCACCTTGTTCGTTATCCTATACAGTAACACAAAGACTGCTTCTGTTGTAAACATCTTGATAATGGTGTATTTATTAATGGTTGAATGTTGTTTGCACAAACATTTCATGTTCTATAATTACTGATGGTGGAAAATACAATTTAGTATTGTTCACTATGTTTGACATTTACACATTTCACTCTTAATTGAATAAAATGTCTTTATCCATTTTCCAATATTTGTAACGGTAAAAATCATTTTGGAAGTAAATATAAAACATCAAAGGGGTATTATGGAAAATAAGATAAAGAGTGAGCAGTTCTCGCTATAATAGATAAAAACTAGATAATGTAAAGAGAATATGCTGAAAATTGCAGTCAAATTCCTACACTCTGAACCAGGATATAAGCGATTGAATATTAGGCCTAGCCTCGATCATCATTACTAAAATGGGTATGATAAAAAACATAGTCTCGATTATCCATCTTTAATAGATTTATCATCAATGAGCATTGAGCGGCAGATCGGATTCAAAGCCAGTGAAAATCCGACACGTAAGATGGCATTGAGAGTTGATTGAGGTCTTTTCATGTTAATAAATGTCGAATTAATAGTTCATATAACATTTCAGGCCCAAAGTCTTAAATAATGTATATTTAATAAGAGTACCTGGTGTTTTTATAATAGGTGTTATGGGATCTACATCGGCCATTTCTATACTTGGACTACTATCTTTATCTTTAGGTACATTCTCCTGTAATATAATAACATTAAAAGCTACAAAATCACCATACTTTGTACACAATAAAAGCTCAAAATTATATTGAAATATTTTATTGCTTTGAACGGAATCAAGGAAATGAAATGGGGTTTAACGTCCTACTGTTCTGCTCTGACTTAGCTTACGATACAGTGTACACATGCTAACCATTCAGCCATCCACATACACCTGCATGTGATGTGAAAGGTGATGCAATTGATTGGTGAATTGGGCAGAGAATTCGTCTAGTGTGTCCACTCATTCGGCTGCAATTCAGCCGTATGAATCGGCTAGTGTGTCCACCGCATGAGTGACCCTTCTCTATTGATAAGTTCACGAGCTGTGATCTACACAACATGCATAATCCTGAAAATTTTCAAATTTCTACCTATAAGCAATTATCAAGAACTGAAGGACATCATCATAGATATGATACAAAACCTATGTCTTTTACTTACCTTATGAGATTCATCATCATCATACCGATTATTTCTCTTTCTTTTCGTATTTAATCTTTGTTCAATTAATGCATGACGAAAACAGAAAAAACGAACTGTAATAAAATCAACAAATATAGATATAATAAGAAATAAGAAGTCAACAGTTAGGCTGATGTCCCCCGCCGAAATCCCAAAAATAAATAAGTGACACAATCAAAATGTTTTTCTTTACAACAATGTGTATTATCAAATTCTACATACTAAATAACTAGTTAATCCGTATTGATTCGAGTTGTCATATTACAGCAAACACAGTAAATTTACCCGTGTTTAGACGGTCCTAACCAATGAAAAATTACTGTTGTTTTGTGCATGTAGTAATACTTCAGCCATTTTTATAAAATTACCTCTTGATGGAATATGAATAACAGAAAGAATAAAACGATGACCAAGTTGAATCAGTGAATATTTTCAAAATCTTTTTTCTATTAATTGTAACCACACCGACGGCTCTCGGTAAAGTGGTAATTTGGTGTAAAATCTGAATGCCTTGTGTTATCAAACACTCGGTTCATTTCTCGACAACGTCCGGGAAAATAAATGCTGTGTCTAAAAACTAGACCCCTTTTAAATCTAAATGGTAGTGTTCATTTCTAAAAACGTCCAGAGAAACTGAACGATCGTAAAGTAGACGATCTAGGTCAAAACTAAACGGCGTTTCGAAATCTACACGGTAGCACAAACTTGACGGCATTTAACACATTCTAGACGGCAATCTATTGACTGGATACGTGTATTAGATTCTAGACTGTGAGGGTAGTTTCTATCCTTTTTTCGTAAAATCTGGACGATATCTGGTCCCTAGTGCAAGCTACCCATAAATTCTTAGACATTATTGCTACTTACCATCTGGTTCTCGCTCACAGGAATAGTTGTTTAAACGTAAATTAGTACCACAAAAATCACATTTTAAACAACCACGATGAAAAAACACACCTTCAGCACTCATCCTCTCCATAATATATACTCTCTTCGCACAAAACTTACAAAATTCACTGTTAGGTTGGGCTGCTAATAATGTAGGCTGACCTTTCTGTAAATACATTAAGTTTATTTCTTATAGTTTGATATATAAACATATTTTTAACAAACATATATTGATAAAATAAGACTAACATAGTTTATATTTAAGACCTAACAGAGTAATTGTTTCACCAAATGAAAGTTGTGGAAAACAGTGTTTTGAGACAGGTCGCTTAATTTATAATTTTGAGAGCCATTTACTTCTTTGTTTATTCAGTGTTTTTTTTCCGTTTATAAGCATTATCTCAATTTATAAATCAAATCACAGGTAAATACTCAGCCATTCATTTTCAATGTGACAAATATCAGTGAAAGAAGTCCTGGTTTGAAGAAAGGTTGACACTGTGTGTTAAACAATCAATTAGTGTATGCAAGTTAACAAAGATTTGTCAGTATTAATGAACCTTTAACCAAACCAATTGCTGAGTATGCCATTTTGATTGCTAATTCGGTAATTTAAGAAATTGAGTTTTCAAACTACCGTATTTTTCGGTGTATAAGGCGCATGCGTAGATAAGGCGCAGGGCGAGTTTGGCATAGGTATTTCAGGAAAAAATAAAAGTGCATGCTTTAGGCGCACCCTTCTCCGGCGTCTTGTGAAACACGTGCAATACCATACGTGATTCAAATACACTTGGATCTCCGGTAACTGGGTCAAACTTACTGCTTACAGTTATACATGTACGGTAATAATTACCGATATTTAGCCGTATCAAGCTTTATATATATTTCTTTATGAAACAAGAAACGATATTTATAGTTTCTGCATTGCATAAGACTTTATATTTATTATAACATTAACTTTCTATTGAATTGTTTTATATCTTAAAAGGTAATTCTGGCGCTCGTACGGTAGTTAAATTGTCGTTAAAGTCCCGATAACAACAAACATGGCCGTCTATTACTTTCTGTTAAATTCACGAGGTATTGATGATAAACAAATGAAATAATAACTGTAGAAATAATGTATTATGATCAGCTACTCACGACTTAAATTCTGACTACCGGTAAAAGAGAAACAATACTTCCAGTCCATTTATAACAATGGATTAATCAGTGAATCCATGTTGCATGAAACTATCGGTAACTTGAAACGGCTTGATGTAAAATTTGCAGCTATGTATAGAAAATACCAACGAACATTATTTATTTAGAATGGCTACGAGACGAACGGTTAAAGAATACGGTAACAGTGTCGCGGGTTTTGAATTTAATTTTGGCATGTCGAACGTAAGACGGCTATGAATTTGTAACTTAGTAACCAAGTAAGGAAGCGCATAGATAGAGCGTGGCACGTTATCCACAAATAGAGAAAGAATTGGTTGACTATGTCAATGATATACGTCGAGCAGATTTGCCGTTTCGACGACAGGTTAGACTGAAAAGCTTCAACACATGACATGTCAGTTTAACTGTAATCCCACCCTTACTACCGATGACTTATATTGAACCAATGAAAATGCTTGTATGAATGCGTACCCCGCCCTATACGTCAACTTGACTGATAGCACTATCGACCTTGAACGGGGACATGTGTGGACTGTTGGTAATGGCCAATCTACACGAAATAGCAGAAATATATGATGTGGAAATAGCAAGAAATATTAACGATACGAATGCTATTTTTTGAAACATCGTTAAAGTAGAATGGCTATCGGCCGATGGTGTTTGCATTGCCGGTTATGACTAACAATATACCGTACACGGATTAGCATAAAAGGACGACATCTTTTTTTGTGCATGAAATAACAGAAATACGGGCGATAATTATTGACATATTTTAACCGTATCTAAAAGATTATTGATGACATGGACGCATTTTAAAATATCTAAAACATTTATGACAAATATAAATGGACACAAAGGGAACAATACTGTCTTTAGTTTGAGTGGTAATATATCATAAACTTTTGAGGTAGCGTCACCGGGCCGACATTTGTTGATTGTAGGGCAATTATTTCTTGAACTCCCGACTTTGGTGTAGACACGGGAAAAACCTGGATTTGCTTAACGTTGTGTATTAGGCGCACCCCTTCTAGAAAATAAAATATTTTGTAAAAAAAGTGCGCCTAATACACCGAAAAATACGGTATGTATTCTTAAATAGGTTTTTTTTTTTTGTTTTATAAATTTATAACCATACCGCTACTTTAATAAAGATTTAACAAAATAAGATGTCTACTCAATTGTGAAGTATGTATTACCATTTTCTTTAAAGGAGGCTGTGGTTCAACAGGTGGGTCACCACGGAACTTTGCAGCCAGTATTTCAGCCATAGCATTGACACTGACAGCTCCGGTAGCTTCTTCCTTGGATTTCATAGCATAGGGTGATGGTTTCTTTTCTGTTACTGTTAATTTATTGGCTATTTCATCCATAGGTAACTTATTGTATTTGGTCAACATTATGTTTCTTTCCTTTTAACAAAATGAAAACAAATGAACATCGAATAAAGAAGAAAATTGAAATATCTTATGGTAGGATTGTTTATTTAGGTGACCCCCATTTTGATCCTAAATCCCACAGTCATTTCCCCATTAATATCAAACATGTTTGCAAAATTTTGTCCACTGTTTGCCTTTAGGACAGAGTTTTGAAACTTGGTAACATCCGATACAGAACCGATTTCATAATCAAATTGTTTAAAACTTTGTTTGATTTTTGAAAACTTTGCAACTTGTTGGTGTTTAAGGGATCGCGACAATCTCCCTCTATGTTTATGTGCACAGCTCAATATATGACAAAGACAATACTGTATATAAATCAGAAATTATCTACCCTACCTGCTCTAGTTTTTCTTCAGGTGATTTGTTCTTGAATAGTTTTTCGGGCTCATCATCTTTTTTCTAAAATAAAGATAGGCTGTCAATCAATGGAACATAAGTAGTACACAAAAGTTGTTCACATATGATTTTCTTTTATAGGTAATGAAACAATACAAAATGATCAAATGAAACAACCCATAAGTAATTATTAGAAATAATTAAAATTTGATTAGGTTTTAATTCTTCCTAGAACTATCACAAACAAAACAGGATATTAACTTTAGCTAAACATTTCTAAGTGATCAAGGGCAAGTCACAATTATCCGAAAACGCTGTAAATCAATTAATCTCAGACTACTTTTACAGGCAGTGATTTGTAGAAGGAGAGATGGAATTAACACATTGGCATCAGAGAAATAGGTCTATCTATTTATTATTCATTAATAGACATATTTAATACTTTTAAATGTTAATTATTATTAGCATGCTTGTTCAATCTAAATTGAACAGTTGCTTGTTTTGTCTAAGGTAGAAAATAAAACACTTTTAAAATGTCTAAAATAAACCTACCCTTTTAGATTTGATCCTTGAGCTAAGTTTTTGAAGGAATGATGTACGATGTTTAGGTGAGCGAATATTCTTCTCATCTTTTGAAAGATTTCTGGTAATTGGAACTACAACATATAAAATAATTTGTTATATCTATAGCATGGCTAAAAATTCTGATGTAAAATAAATGACATCTATGATGATGCACAAATTGGAAGTTCATCAGCAAATATACCATATTTGCCCGCAAAATATTTGGACGTCATCTGCATGGTAAGGTGGTCCATACAGCCAAATTTAAGCTCTTTTGCAAGATAATCCTACAGCAAAAAGTTCACAGCTGAGATGAGCAGACTATCGATCACAACATCAATTATTGTGACATAAGTGCACATCAGCTTTGCTGATAACTGGAATTGTTTTTACTAATTTCTTAGTAACTATTGTATTGCAAATTAAACATAGAAGTCCACCCAATTTCTGTACCTCAGACTGGAGGCAGTAAACCTTTATTGTAAGAGATTTCATTGATTCAACATACTTCATTGATTCAACATACTTCATGGGAACAATTATTAACTAGTGTCATATCCAAATGTCTATATACTGAACGCAGATTTATAAATTGAAACAAAAAAAACCCCAGCTCCCACCAATTTGGCTTTCAATTTTGTTTTTAGCTTTTTTATATGGAGTAAAATATTGTATACATATTCAACATTAGAAAAATACAAATAAGCAGGTAATGCATGCTATTGGATCATACGACTATTCATTCCGCACTAGATGATGATGATAGACTAATAGCATTTGGTGGAAAACTCTTCCACAAGGAGTGTCAAGACTAACAATAATTTCTTTCAATTAACAAATTTATATTCATTTTGGATAATTAAATAATCTAATTAACCTCGAAAATATATGTAGCCAAAATGACATAATGTCTAATAAATATTTTCAAAAGACAATTTTCTTGAAACCAAACAATCAGGTATTGCGTATATACATCTAACACACAAAACACTACTAGATGTCATGTGACTACTAACCAAGTGGTAATGGTTCTGCTTTAAATGCACGGTAAAACTGAGATAGATACACCATCATGTTCAATCTATCCGGCACATCACAATTAACCATATCTTCAGCTGTCATAACAGGTTGTATACCAAGCTCAGTCTCCGCTAATGAAAATGCCTAAAAACACAACAGATAAAATACATATATTGAAAACAGTCATGTGCATAAAGCAGAGCTTCATGTTTTACTTCTTTCTCTAGTTATTTATAGTTATGTTCAGGTCTGATGTCCAGGAGAGAGAATAAAAAAGCCCTCTTTCTTGTCAATTTCATAAATCTTTCACAGTCAAAAGCTAGGCTAGTAATCGGTATGAAAATTTTCAAAAACCTGAAAACATTTGGGGGTTTAGAAAAACCCTGATAAAAAAACTGAAACTTAATCTTTCTGATCCTGCCGTTGCAGTCAATGATTTAAATAGCCATTAAAAAGGCTATGCTATGAAAAATCTAAATTCAGTATTGGTTGTCTATGTTAACTTGTTTTTATTAAAATAATGGAAGTGCAAATTCCTTAAATATTTGGTCTTCAATAAAATCAGCATAAAGATAAATACAACTTACCAACTGATTATTTTGCAAAACATCACAGTCTAATAATTGATTAAAATTACTGAAAAAAAAACATTAGATGAGAGATAGAGAGGGCTTATCAACCAGTATTAACATTAGGTTAAATTTTATTTTATTAATTCACTTCTGCATTGGCGTCTTTAGGAGTGGGAGGACAGACAACTCTATTCCTTGCTACGTGCAATCAGCGAATTGAAACCATGTGACTTGACTCAATAACAGACCTTATGATGCAGTGTGCATGAGTTAACCATTTAGCCACCCAACCCTCGACAAAATTCAGTTGTTAGAGCAAGCATCAAATAACCATACATAATACTATTCAAGATATCAAAACAATGCAGATTTATATCCTATCAATTATGTGACAAAATATCATTGATTTCAATGCACAAATAGTGAGACTCTTTACCAAATTAGGAGAGCTTTAGTATGAATGAAAATAAATTCTGTTCGGACAAAAGACCATCCAATAACAGGAATATCATATAATAGTGATCTTGAACTAATTAACAGCTTATCATTATATATATTGCCTGTATTTGGATCAATACATCAATACAAGTATATGTACATAAATAATCTATATCATATATAAATAATAACTTACATTAATTCTGGTCTAAATACATGTATAAGTGCACAGAGAGCTAGACCATTTCTCCACGATGTTGTAAAATCAATGATATGGACATGACGATATATATTATTGTTGAGCACTTTCTGACACCATCGTAACAAACTATACCCATCAACCATTTCATCTAAAATACATATCATAATTATAATAAATAAACTACCATTTCCATACCATATTCAGTCATCAAATGTCATAGCAAAGAGTAACACAGACCTCTCATATCGATATTAAAATGGTTGCAGAATCGAAAAGTATATTTATATTCTATTTAGTTCAGACACAGTTTTGCAATCTGATATACCACTAACTAAGCTTGATGATTATAAGGACCATTTTACATGTATGTCCATAAGATTTTTTCTTTCAAAAACAATGCAATGCCAATAGGCTACATGTTTTCATTCTGCAGTCACAATCAACAGAAATTTATTCTGATATACCCCCATGTTGAATTTTTAAAGTTTTTTCCTTGCAAATATTTTTAAGTATAATGTTGTTTACATCAAAATAAGTTGAATACTTTTAACATCTATATATACCACAAATATGCCTCTACATGCTCAGTCTATGTTCACAGGATTTTGCGTTGATCATATTTAATTAATACACTTACCATGCCTTCTTCTTTTACTTGGTATTTCTTCTTCTAATTTAGTAGCATCCCCACCATCATATAAGTGACGTACTTGAAATGGTTTCACTATTCTACATGTATTTAAATTTGGATATCTGACAAATAGAAAATTGTACTTAATTAAACCCTGCACTGGAGATAAAACTAACAAAATTCTCCACAATCATTATAACTAATATAAAAATACATGCTAAAAGGGATCTCCATATTGTCAGTCTTCAATATTTCAAAATGATGAAATTGTAATTGAACGACTCAGAAATCAGCAGTCACAGTTCTGCCTGATGTTGTGCGAATAAAAACGTTACATATTCGAACATTACAGATCTGGTGATTAGTCAAAATATCATATTCAGTTGGTACATGTATTATGGCACGGAAACTGTATTAAGGATGTCCTATATCGATGATGTATCTGAAAGTCATTAACGTCATTACAAACGTGTGGACATCCACAATCCACAAACCTTAATTAATGAGTTGTTTTTTGTTTACTATTCCCCAAATTTTTGAAGAAAAAGTGCCCCACATGTTAAACAAGAATGGACAAGCAGATTCTTGGTAACATTATATGGGATGTTGAAGATACCTTTCCATTGGAAACGTTATTTAAACAGGTAATTGGATACTGTGGTGGCTTAATTAACATAAAAGACCAACATACATATGAATTAGGGATATCATTGAATGAATTGGCAACAGATAATGGTCTGTTGGGGTAAGTAATTATACCTTGTATTTGGATCTATACTATATTGGTGGTGTGACTTATGTAATCTTTCAGGTGTTGTCTGAGATAAAAGTTGGAATATACTCTCTCTTTCAGCTATAACTTCAAGAGGTGTCATTTTACCAGCTGCCCAGTTTTTGATCATCCAAGCAGTATCAAATACACCTAGAAATCCTCTTGCACATCCAGAACCAGTTGGCCAAAATGGCTGAAACAAAAATAATCATAATTTATATGCTTTAACCATATTCCATGTCTGCAAAGTATGCTGGATGTTGACCAACATTAAATTTTAAAATACTGCACAGAATTTCAACCATTTTTGGACTGATATTCCTTTTAGAAATTCATCCTTCACAATATTGTAGTTGGCAGGGGATTACAATCCCTGAAATGACATTCAGAGACTTTAAAGAGGCATCATCATCTTTCACATTCCAAATAACCTTTGCAATTGACTCCCCCTATACACTTCAAATCCATGAATTGACCTAGCTAGTGTAAGCTAATAAACCCTTTGAATACCACAAATTAGTAAAACATTTACGTAAACTATAATTTTAAATGCCATGGTTTGGCAGAAATTTGCATATAAATTGCCCAATGTAACTTTATAGACAAATCATGCAAAAGTAATATTATTCTGTACACCCTGGCAAACTCATCAAAAGTGAAAGTGCGTCTTTAAGAGGGTTTTAATATCATGTGTTCCTCACCTCAAGTAAACTATCGCCTACAATGCCTATTAATAATTTATGTCCACATTTCTCAATAGCTCTACATGAATTTTCCGCTGCAAACATGGATGTAAAATCAAACATGGCTACATCAGCTTGTCCATAATGATTTACAGCATATTCTAAATTAGGTAGTTGATAATTAGTAGAAACATCAGCTGCTTCTGTAGCATATGCTAATAATGCATCATGGTTAACATTCTCTCTTGATAGTAACTGTATTGTATCTGCATAATCCTATAATAAATATACAAATAAATCATCACGAGAAAATATACAAATAAAACTACTGATTCAGTCAGTATATTACACGACTTACATGTTAAAATACAGAATTTAAATAATCTGTGAAATAATCTACTGAATATACAACCTAACATACTGAATCCAGTTTCCGCACAGTCTTTAAGATGCCAGTCCACATTAAATAACGACCGTAATCTCGACCTTGTTACTAAGCTGGAAATCCCTTGCTCCATCCCGGTGTTGGCCGAGCGCATTCCTTGGGATTTTACAGCGTGGTAAGGGACAATGTATAGTTATTACAAAAACCGAGGTCCTGTGTACACATAAATAAATGAACCCTTGACACATAACACAATGTATGGTGTAGACCTGTCTCAATTAACCCAGTCAGTGCCGAACAGTAGGATATTGAATCCCATTTCATTTATATAATAAGTTAAATAACATGGCCGGTGTCTGTTATTCTTACCTCTTTTAGAACACCTTTATACAATAAACTTTGTTTTTTAGCTGTCATGACAAAATAATGTGTTTCATCTTTATAATAAACTATATTCTCCAGATCTATTCCTGTTTTATCTTTAAGGTCCAAGAAAAACTTCTGATTAAAGATAAAGGCTACACCACTGATTTCTTCCACACTAGCTTCTGCTGTTGTATTTTTATTGATAAAATTAGCTGTAATAGCAATCGCCAACTTTCCTCGAAACTCTTTTCTTTTAAAACCTAAAGGAAATAGGTTCATGAAAATTGATTAGAATTCGAGCTGTAATGATACTAAATCTAATTAAAACATAATTTTTATTTAATTCTGTTATTTGGAGTTCTGATTATCTATATAAAATATAACAGTTGTTTTAGTTGTATATTGCACCAGACTAGAACAGAGCTACAAATGTTGATTGGCTGTTTACACTCCAAGTTCTATACATGTGGGGGTTGGATGGCCGAATGGTTAGCGCACATTGTATCATAAGGTCTGTAATTGAGTCAGCTGGCATGGTTTCAATTCCGTGGTTGTATGTACATAAAATCACTCAACATGGTGATAAAACATGATAGATACAAATAGAGAATCTCCTACGAGTGTTTTTTGATATCAAAAAATATCAACACAAGTTGATAATGTAAAAAAAACGAGGCTCTGCCGAGTTTTTTTTACTTTATCAACGAGTGTTGATATTTTTTGATATCAAAAAACACGAGTTGGAGATTTTGTTTATCACCCAATCCTTTCTTACATGCAGAAATAAATAAATATAATTCTTTGGTATAGATTTCACCTTTACTGGACCTAATTTCATTACTGCGAAGTGATACATCAGTTTTTTGACTGCAGTTTAGCTATTGCAAAGTCCTATATATTGACCCAGTATTTCCTTCAAAGTCAATTAAATAAAAACAGTTTCTTTTTAACAAAAAAAAAGTCACTTTTTATTTAAAATAAGTGGTTTCTTTAAAATAAAAGAAAGTAGTTCCTTTTTGATTGACCAATCAAATTCATGTAAAGCGATATCTCCTAAGGAGATATCGCAGTAGATTATGTAATTTATCATACAAGCGATATCTACTGGCAAATGAGATATTGGGTGATAAAGTAAAATACATAAACACTGTTTACTACATGTATGTTTACCTGATAATGTATTTCTTTTACCATCTGCTCCAACTAGAACATCAAACTGATATTCTGATACAGGATGATTAGCAGGATCTACTGTACATCTCCATCCAACATCTATAATACAATTAACTAGTCATCAACGACACAATATTACCGACTAAAATACAGACTTTCAGTTATTAAACTAAGGCCATGTCAAGTTCATGTTACTTTCTAATGCTTTCATACTGTTATCTTGATCGTCTTAGAAGCATCTGAAATATCGCCCATGTCTTGCATTCGAGCTACAGTAATTTTTGGTCTAAATTGCTATTTAAAGAAAACTTTACAAACTTTTTTTTGTTAAAATCAAATAATGAAAATGATTATTGGTTTTCTAGTGCATTGAGATTCTATCAGGAATTCTTTATTTAACAAATAATTGAGATTTGAGTAACTTGAGATTTTACAGTGTTATTATGTCTTATAATCTTATCACAAGTCATCTTCATATAAAATATTTCAACAGGCAAGTTTAAGAAATCTTTGCAAGCATGAATTACATGAACAGAAATCATTCAATCTTTACATGTACTTGTGGTCAATATGACCAGACTTGGCTGTTAATTTTATCTGATTAATATTACAGACGATCACAAAATTTCACATTTATATTCCATCAGGCCAAACACAATAATTTCATTCGGCAGTTACTTTACTGGAACAATCAATATCTTCACTTTTGTAGTTTTTTTTGTAAAATAATGTCCTTACTATTGGTTTGATCTTCCGGAGGTTCTACAATACTTCCAAATGCTACATTAACATGAACTTCTACACCTAGTAATAAAGCCACCTTTAATAATATACATTGTAGTTGCCGAATACCTGAAATGAAAATAATACTTCAAAAATAATAATTATATATTCAAATTAGCACTACTTTGGTAATATCTTCTATTTTGTTCAATCATGTCCTAATTACCTGCTGAGGATTATCTTGCTGTACAATCAGCATGATTTAACTGTTACATTAAATATTTCATTGTTTATTTCATAGTTTTAGATTGGACATGAACTGCCTCTTATGCTGATAATAATATAGGAGACACAATTTATCCACAGGGAGAACCAATCAGCGCCAGTAAATACGCACATTAATAATTAAAATTATTACTTATTGGAGACTATTTTTAGGATTTACCACTAAACCAAATTGTATCAAACTTACTGATATGATCAATGGCTCCGGCAGCAAATTTACCAAAGAACTTTTTGGCCCCAAGGTTCTTGAGATCAGTGATGAGAAATGGCCAGAGATGAAGTACATTATTACGGGAAAATCGATCACGTTTTTCTAAGACCACAGCTTTACCTCCTAGTAAAGCTATTTCTATAGCCATCCTTAATCCACATGGTCCAGCTCCTATAACCAGTACCTGTAATCAATTAATATATATGTATCATTAGATGGCACCAAAATGAATTCAAACATACATTATGCAAGAGCTAAATCAGCGTATTGCAGATCTTTCTTTAGGCCTGAAATGTTTTCTAAAGTATTAATTAGACATTAATTAACTTTTCCAACCCATAATCAACTCTCGATGGCATCAGATTTCCTGATATTAAATTGATTAGAGCAGTTCAGCCACATTTTGATTTAAGCTAAAAATGGAGGAGCGAGACTTAGCTTTGAACAACCAGTAGAGTAATTTGAATGAAATGTTGAAATTATTCATTTTATACTATCTATTTTCAAACTATTATAGCAAGAATGGCTAGGTCTTTATCTAAATCTTACATAATGTATCTTTAATCATGCTTGGTAGTCTGATATATGTTAAGTTTTCTATAAAATGCATAACCATAGAGCATAGTCGTTTTATAAATGTGGGCATAGAAAAGTGAGGCTAACATCCTCTGCCTTGATTCCAAAATAAGTAGATGACACTCATTAATTACTTGCACCTTAATCAGTTCATTTATGGATAAGACTCATAGAAGAAAACTAATATCCCATCAAACTGCATCTTCAATAGAAGGCTTGATCTCGCCCTAACTATGTACATCTTACCAAGCCCTTCAAGTAATACCCTGCATATTTTGCCACTAAGTTCGGTAACAAGCCCTGCTTGGGAATCTATCAGATTCATAGGTCGTCCATACTCCTCGCAGTGTTCCGTTTGATTAGAGGTAATCCCACTACTCACTGCTGTAATGATTGGATATTGTTGTTTTAAATTTTGATTGGTCAGTAGTCCGACTAACAACCAATGACTAGCTGCTTTACAAAAGCTTTACATTTAAAACGAGTGTCAATATTGGACCAAATATGTTTACGTAACGTTACGTCATGGTTCACGATTTTATTATGCCCAATTATCCCGTGCATAGCAGAATACTGCAGTAAAACTAATTGCGTTACAAACGAGGCTATCAAGTCGAATGAAATGTAAACAATGCTGTTTGGAAACGAACATACTTCCACCGTTTTTAATACCTTAAATCACTGTCCAAAGTTTTAGGGAAGACCCAGATTAAACGTAGGACTGTCATGTTGGTTGAACAGGAAGAATAGAGACACTCCCTCAAAAGTTCAAGAATCAGAAGTCAATCCAGCAATGGGCAGAGAGGGATTTCTCTGGCCATTGCTTCGGGAATATGTCCGTCGTCGTGAATACCAATACTCGCGCTTCTAGCTTAAATGTTTACATGTGACAATCGGGTTGCAAAGTTCAGATAGCGATCAATGTCAAGGTTACTGGTTTGTCGTGAGTTTCTCAATTTAAAAAAACTTTCAACGGCTGTATACTTATTTGTTTACAGTGTGTTATGTGCCATGACCTGGGATTGGACAATATTAATTAGTCACATGTTTACACAACGGGCGCAAAAGTTCGGGAATTGCTAAGTAATGAAGCAATGGTTAGATGTTGTAAAACTCGCGGATGTTGCTAACATGATCGAACTGCAGCTGTAGAAGGCCCAATTATCTGGGGAATTAAAGAAGTATGAGATCGAATTTATGTTCAGTTCCACCAAACCCCTGTGTTTTCAAATTAACGATCAGTTGGTCATCTTGTTGAAAGATTAGGTAATGAACCTAATATTTGAAATCAATGTTGGCCATAATAAAAGTTTTGATGGTAAAAAACAGCTTTAATAATTTTTAGAACTATGTTTTTTTATTATATACTAGGTAATGAGCATTTGTATGCTTAAAATTAAAATAAAACACAACTTTTTTAAAATTTCATTGAATAGCTACTTTTCACTGATATTTTCAAACACACTGGAAATTACAAACCTTTGAGTGACGACATGCTTCTGCTCGCTTATAATCACGATGAGCGGCCCGTTTATCAAATTTATCCCAGATTGATTTAGCTCTCCATGATGTCAAGCGAGACTTTAATAGGCGGTAGAAATTGTGATGATCTACATGTAACAGTCCTAGTACACTACATAATTCATGGAATGTATTCAGGACGGATTTACAAGTCACAGCACTCACAAACTGGTCAAATAGTTTAGAGGCCAGTTCCTCTGTATTAACACCATTCATCCTGTATTCATATCCACATCTGAAAATATGTAAAAACAACAATAAATGTTTTTGTTTTTTTTTAAATTTACATGTATATTTCCCAATGAATATCCTGGGTTTTAGAACAATATTGTTACTATTTCACATTTACGATTTTTAAGAAGATGGAAAGTAAATGAGGAGATACATGTATTCTTAAAATTTGCCAATGAAAAATTTTGATGGAATTCTTTTTTATGACCAAACAAACAATGCCTGCAAAAAGATAGATAAAGATAGATTTCCAGGCAATAAAAAATACCCCCGGACAGTCAACATGAGCTGTCGCATATTTTTACTTTTGTTAAAGATACATTATGGGAGATTAGATAACGAGTTGTCACTTTTCACTACAATAGTTAAAAACTAGCTAATGTAAATGCAATTTGCTGAAAATTTCAAGTCCAATTGATTCACTATTAACTTAGAACTGAGCGAATGAAATTCCCGCTTAGCCTCGGTCATCATTACTAAGGTCGGTAAGACAAAACCACTAGTCTCGGTTATCCATTTTTATTGGTAAATCACAAAGGAAAATATTTCAGCGAATCGAACTACAATCCAACAAAAATCTCATGCTAGCCTCGACATCGAGAGTTGATTATGGTCTGAATAGGCTAATTAATGTCTAATTAATAGTTTTTATAACATTTCGGGCCTAAAGAAAGACCTACAATAGGCAGATTTTGCTCTTGCATAATGCATGTTCAATAATGAAACATTTATAACACAATAAAATCTGATTAAGAGTAACAACTCATTAAAAAATTATCAGAAAATCATTAGAATTTGTTTGGCCCATGCTAACGTTTAGTCTACAAAACATTTTATACCATGGATTAAGCTGTTCAAGTTACCAAAAATCATTGAAAATTAATGTACTTGTTCCTCTCAAGACCTTAATGTCAGTGTATCAACCTAAAGTCAATTGAAACGATTACTGGTATATATAGGCGTAAACACACTGTTTAAATATAAAATTAATCAGATGATAACAATGGCTTCTAGAGCATCCACAAGAATTTTCAAAGTAATCAAGGGCCATAACTCTGGCAGTTATTATCAGAAATTGGTGAAAATCAATAGGATTCTTTGTCTCATGATCTTAAACACTGTGTATACATATAGAGTCAATCGGATATTGTGGACCGATCGACTGACGGGGGCGAGGACAATATACGAACACATTTCAATGTGGGCGTATAAAAAGCTCAGCTTACATTGACTTCTATAACTATAAAATATGACAAAAC
The DNA here is from genome assembly GCA_963678685.1 of Patella ulyssiponensis. Taxonomy (NCBI): domain Eukaryota; kingdom Metazoa; phylum Mollusca; class Gastropoda; family Patellidae; genus Patella; species Patella ulyssiponensis. The sequence continues at coordinate 25,805,181 of OY783226.1, read as the reverse complement.
AAATGAAATGGGTTAAACGTCCTACTTTCCTATTCTGACAGGGTCAATAATACCAAACAAGATCTGTTGAATTCATGTACCCAGTAACCTACATATAACTGTCATCTATAAAGTGTTACATTCTTGTATCCATACATAGCATGTAAAACATTTAGTTATGTAAGAGTATTTACAATCAATAATATAGAATTAATATGTTATGAGTTGTAAGGTAGTATAGTACAGTCATATAGAGAGACAATCCTATACATGTAGACACTAATAGTGAGTCATAGTATTAACATACGTAAACTGGTACAGCATATATACACATATACCGTAATTAAAAAATACCCACGCTGAATAATCACTGGTACATGTACTTTCTTAAGTAAATTATAGAATCTACTCAATCTAAGTTATGTCCATATCTCTCCCTATTGGAAACTGCTTAGGCATGTATCTATCATTAACACATGTTTGTCCATGGAAATTGGAACAGCATGCGATCTTAGAGATTATTTAAATGATTAATATTATATTTATAGCAGATCTTTCTTATTCATTATTTATGATATTATGTAGAGTAGGGCATGTCTGATAATATAAGCGTATCTCACTATGAATCCAATTACTATTCTATGACAAAAAAAAGATGAAAAATGTAATAAGTAAAAAAATAAATCTAGCCCTAGAGTGGGTAATTAGTAATTGTGTCATTGCTGTCAATATGATTGATTTTATTGATTTTCTTTATATAGTAGATACAGTACCATTTTATATTATGGTATCTAACAATATATCAATATGTCTACTAACATTCACCAGTAAATGCATAATAATTTATATACCGGTACTGGAATCTTTGTAAGGAGTTCAAAATGGTCATACAAACTATTTTACAATACTGATTCTCGGTCCATTTACCGAATTATGTCAAAATGAAATTTATGTTTACAAAAGCCTACTTCCAATGTTAGTATCCTTTTCATTACAGTAAGCTGTTATACAGAAGGTCTGCTGTAAAATGTGATTATCATACCACGACTCAATATAAACATTAGTCAATAGAAAAATAAAAGGTACTATTTTACTGGTGCCATATATACATCAACAGAAACATGTATCTTTATCAAGCATGTGTAAATGGTCAGATATTTTCCAGGGGAGTCGTATCAAGACATTACATACATGTCATGTAGGCATGTAAAGTTTACAATGTATGTGTATTTCTTCAAAAAAAATGGTTTATTAATACTTCTGAATCTGACTTTATCAATCCCAACTAAAGCGTAGGTACATGTACAATGACCTGAACAAGGTAAGAATGACCACTGTTTTAAAGTTACCAAAACTATGATTTGTTGTAAGAAATGGTCAATAAAAATGTAATAGGTCACAACCTATTTACATGATATTATAAAGTAAAATGATAATTATGATCTTTGATATACTTACTATAATCAATAGACATAGTTATTTGTTACATTTTGATAAAACCTTACCACTGTTATTTGTTATTATAGTAAAAACCTTTATCCAAATATAAATGTCCTATATATCACACAACTCACAAGTTACTTTATATGTATGTACACTGTACTTGATTCTGTAATCATCAATTATTCTTTAGTCACCCATGTGCCCATTATTCTACTGTAGAATTTAATACAAAATACTTTCTGACCTCATACCGTTTTCAAGCCCATTTGCTTTCTTACTATTGGGAGTGTATCAAAATTGCATGCAGTGTATATACATGTACTATGTTTCTAAAACTTATAGAAAAAAACACACATGCAATTGTTTTCAAATAAAATGATGTCCATCAGCTATCAAAATGCATACATTTAATTAAATTAGTACTTCTTCAACTAGTAACAGGTAAAATAGGTTAAATAACACAACTGAATAATTCGGTCGGATACATTTTTGCCTCAAATTTGAAACATTATACATCAGTAATAAACTCTTTTTACAAAATTTTTTGCACACTAGAAAACTTCTTGTACGATAGAGTACATAGTGGACATGTGACCTACACCACGACAACAAACTTGCCAGCAAACAAATAACTTAAATGGGTTAAAATCCAATTTCTAGCCACCATCAAACAAAGCACCACAATCTGACACATTTAAATCAATAAACAAATATTGAAGCCAATAATCTTCAAGACATTACTTTCACTGAATATCTATCTTTACTCAAACAGTAGTAAGTTACCCAGAATTAAGTATAATTTCCATGTTGTTAGAGTAGAATCACTTAATTATCAAACATAGTGTTCCAGACAACAAATCATATCAAACATCAAGTGAACATGAAAGTAGGTCATGGTAAATCTCATCTGTAGGAATAAACATAGACATGTCTCCAGTCCATCGTCTTCTATTTTCGACATAACATTAAAATAAAAAATTTGACCACATACCACACACATATAAATTATCATGATATCGTTTATCATGATATTTGATAAATTATCATCACAATATTTTGTTTTAGTATCGCCCAGCCCTAGCTTTTATGAAGCAAACTGGTTTCATGTAATATTCTCATATAGTCTGAACATCAACATAGAATAATAACGTTTGTCATTCGAGCATTCACAAGGGCCACAACTCTCGGAGTAATTATTGGAAATTGCTGAATTTCAACTAGATTCTTCGTTATACTACCATAATTAAAATGATGCATGTATAAATTTGTACAGATCAGATGATATTTTTCGTCATTCAAGCTTTCACAATGTTCAGTGCTAAACAAGGGTGATACCTCTAGAAGTAATCATTGGATATTGCTAAAATTCATTAGTCTTTCTTTATTCCATAAATCTAAATGATACATACATGTATAAACTTCATACTGATCAGATGTTATTTTTTGTCATTAGCTAGAGCTTTCACATGGTTGAACAAAAGGAAACAAGGGCTAAAACTCTAGAAATGATTAATTAATAGGAACTGCTGAAATTCAAGAGACTTCTTCATTTTACTAATCTAAGTGATGCGTATATTTCATACAGAACAGATGATAACTTTTGTCATTCGAGTGTTCACATGGTTAAACAAAGTGAAAAAGCTTCTTCCTTTCACTAATCTAAATGATGCATATATTTCATACAGATCATATGATAACTTATGTTATTGGATAAGGTTCAAAAAAGTGAAACAAGGACCATAACTTAAGAAGTAATAACCAGAAATCTATATAACAACCAAAATATTACTGCAATTCAGAATCGTTGTCACTACTTGAGTACGGTATGGCGCTGGCAAGTGTCTAGTCATTCAGATGGGACAAAATCGAGATCCTGTGTATGCCTTGGGTGCAGTTAAAAAAAACTTGACAATTAGAATTCAAAATAAGAGTCGGTTGTAATGCCGCTGTCCGACACAATTTTCCTCATAGCATAAATGAAATCAATTCAGCCAAGTACCGCTGACAATTAATTGTCTCTGCTCAGAGTATTCCCATGTTATGATAGCGTATTATGTTGTGATTGTATGTGATTTGGCACCTATTATGATGACAATATTTAAATTTAATGGAATTCATAAATCTGATATTTTAATCATTAAAGGGAGATAACTCATATGTGAAGAAAATCTTGTAACTCGTCAAATTTGAGATGTTTTAAAACAATTATTATATTCATCAAAAAGCCTCTATTTTCAGCATTCCAGTCCTAATTTTAACTTAAATATTATTTGACCGAATCCATACACCGGAATTCATTTATAATCATCGGTACAATCACCGAAATTCACTTTGAAAATATTAGAATTCGTCCGTAAAATCTTCCTATTTACTTTTTCCATTAATATTAATATTGAATTACTTAAAACATGGACTTTATAATGCATTATAAGATCCATGCTTCAAAATACATAAAATCACCGGAAATCACATTGAAAACATATAAACACCAGAATTCACTTTCAAAATTTTGGAACTCCCAGTTACTAATATCTTACTTTAAATCAAAAAATTACTTTTAAACACCGGAATTCACTTACAAAATATCCAAATTCGCACTGTAAAATATTAGTAAATGCGAAGTCGTCCAAAAAGCGTCCAGTTGGTGAAGTCGTCCACACCTGTTGGTGGAGTCGTCCACATGACTTAGTTTAATTGTAGAAATACGTTAGCAAGGAGTCTTAAATTCAACTAAGTTGTTATTTTGTGTTTCCGCAGTCAACATTTTTGGAGTTATTGGCTGTTATTTTGGAGTTAATGGTTAATCTGACACAAATTGTTATTTTGGGTAATAAGATTTGCTCCCTACGTTATCATAATCATGATGCATATATTTGAAATGAATTCCGGTAGTCTTTCAAGTAAATACACACCTACAGTGCCTTCATCTGGCCTGTGGATTACATGTCATTTCGGTCCCGCTTCATTTCGGACTCCAAAAAATATGGCCTCGATGTTTCGGACTCGGGTATTTGACATTTCTGACTCGGGTATATGACATTTCTGACTCGGGAATAAGTTGAAAGGAAAGGTTGAACACAACTGTCAAATCAATATAATTATAATACACCGTGGCTATCCTTAATAGCCCAACAAAAAATAATTTACCGCTCGGCGTCAAGTAGGCCTTCAGCATGTGGAGTCGTGCATCACGAACCTACACGACAAAATTTCCAGTGTTGAATGTTTACGAAAAGAACGTTTTACTTCTTTATACATGTATCGCTGTCCTATGTATATAAAAAAGTTGCTGATGAATTTATTAGAAATAGGCCAATTTAAAACACGAAAGAAAATATTTATTAACATGAAACACGTGGTTAGTAAAAGGCTCCACCAAACGATAAAACATTAGTTGCACTTACAGTTCTTTGATAATCATCGTTTCCCGTAAAAGTAATGTATTTGTTTAAAACCAATAATATGCTGATGAATTTATTTGAAAATGACATGCAACATAAATAATTATTTACACGACATGCACTCTTTTTACAAGTCCCTAGAAATTGTTAACAATAATCCGTGAGCTGCACGTTGACATGCATTCCTCCCGCTTGGCAATACCAATCGATAAATTAGTGCGTACGATGCAAAGTGTTTCTGTGGAAAACATTAGAAATAGCAACGATCAAAGCAGGATAATTAAAACTGATTAACCGATGTTATTGTAACTACTAGTATGTGCAAAGAAATCTTGCAGTTCTTTGGTGGATGATGAAAAACATGAGTTGTTCAATCATTGATAATGGCAGCTGTGTGTTGATTGCAATTATTCCATTTCACAAAAAAAAAAACATTAGCAGTAATCGGTCAATCAAGCTCATTTACTATTTGAAAAAAGAAAAACAATGAAGTATTACTAAATATACACAAATTTTTCAACAATATTTTAATGCCAAGTTCAATACTCGCCGATGAAACAAAACAAAAGAGAACTAGCAGTGTTAATTGCGACATCAACAATCGCTGATCAATTAAATAAGACAACTACCAGTCTCACATAAAACGAAAAAACAAACGGTTGTACAATTACATAAATTTTCTACAGTCTTTTACTTATTAATCAGAGTCCGAAAAGTCGCTTGACTTGAGTCCGAAACGACGCCAAGTAAGTCCGAAAAGTCACCAGACTGACACTGAGTCCGAAACGATCTTTGTGAAGCGGGACCGAAATGACGTGCTACCAGCCTGAGCGATCAAAATAATTATTCTTTATGTTATAATGTATAATGCATATAAAATAAATGAGTTTTGTTGGAGGAATCGGGGGTTTTTGAAGTGAATTTCGGTGAATTCCTGTGATTATATGTTAATTTCGGTGATTGTAAATGAATTCCGGTGAACTCCGGTGATTAGTCTCCCCGTTAGTATGCATAATCTATATGGGAGCGGGATTTATAAATCAATGTGTGAATCCTCCACCCCGGATTGTTTTTGTTTCCATCTATCTTTTCTACATTTAGAATCTATTTATGAAATAAAATGTGGATGTTAATTAATACAGAAAAAGAATACAGTTTGTTTTTCTAGTAGTGGGAATATTTTACCGTGACAAGGATTTGAAGCAACCGACGATAACAGATAGATCAGCAGTAAGGAAGGGTGTTAGAATTGTTATTGCTCAGAGTCAGATGCTGGTTCACCGTTCAGTTCAGACGAGACAGCAGAAGATATCCCTACTAACCGATTGTTTATATAATTAATAATTACTACGATCGGTATCCAACAATTACAAAGTTATGAAAACTCACAACAGAGATAGGTCAACATACCAAAAACAAATAATTCATCGGCAAGAGTAACTGGTTCGCGTTTACTTGGCACGTTATCCTTCCGTTAATCATCCATTTGCATTCATGTCATAAGAATATTGACGACCTTTACCTTTGCCGCCATAGTTGATTACTAAACACGTTAACACAAGAGACATCTGGCGTCAACAGGTGCGCTAAATGTAGTTGTCTCCCTTCCATTATAATTCTCCTTCGTAAAGAGCCGAGATAATTATACAACGGGCATGTATTGTGTACCACTACCATGACCATCTGTGGGGACTACTCGTCAACGTATGGGGCAAAATTGAGAGAACACTGGTCAAAAATTATTAGTAAAAATGGGAAACAGGACCGTAACTTAGCTTTAGCCTAGCTCAGAGCAACGAGGGGGGGGGGGGTGTTCTCAAGCCAGCAGAGCTGTCTAGTCTTTGGAATGGGACAAAAAACTGAGATCCCAATTATCACAGGAATCTGACCTTCTATCTGTATATATATGCATACACCATACCGAACTAGACAATATATAATAAAAAAGAACAGGAATGCAATGCCTGTCGAAAGCCTCGATTTTACCTGCCCTCGCTTCGGCACGTTTTTGTTCCACAATTCGTAATGTCAGGCAATCTTACCTCTGCCAATTCACTCAGATATGATTTTTCTTCAATCTAGCCGTTTTGATTTGCACAAATACTCCCCACAAAACGATATCATAGCCATTTGAATCCAATATTTACATTATTTTCCTTCGTTGACGTTTGTCCTCAACTCCATGCGCTGCAATTATAAATATAGTATAAGCTTCACATTGGCGTGCAGGTAAAGGATCCCTTGACATTTGGAATTTGATAAAAGAGTAGGCCATAGCATCTCTGTCTGGGCAAAATCTCCATCACACGCGGTATGGCGTAGGCATATGTCGATCAATCGCCTTTAGCCCAGTTGGAGCAAAACAGAAAGATGTTAAACCCCCATTTCATTTCATTTCATCCGATTTCATTCCTTAATTAGATCACCTATGTTTGGAATTTCATGTTGGCATAGAAGAATTAACTTTTAGGAGAACAGAAGTTCAGAATACAGGCCCTGTTTATGAATGTAGGCCTATGCAGTGCTCACTCTGAGTTTCATGTTTTCCCGCCAATTTTAGATTTTAATGTATTAGCCATGTGAATGTGTATGTAATAATTTTGTATATATGTCAAACAGTTCAAATATGCCTATGTTATGCAGTTAAAATATATATTTTAATTATGTTTAATTATGTCTATGTTTAAATCTGAGATGTTGATATTTTTGTTATTAACAATAAATAAAGTAAGCCTACTTTTATATTATCCGAATTTTTGGGGACGTTAACACTGTATGACTTTCCGGTAATGTTAATGTAGGTCGCCAATGCATGTTCTCTATCGGAAATGAATACAGCTTCCTGGAATGGATCTTCAACACTTTATTTCAGGAGCAAATAACAGCAACAATTAAATCGGACCTTCAATAGAGAAGACTGTGTGCTCTGAGTGCAAAAATTGACAACCTCCAATCTCTCGGATGGAACAAAAAAACAAGCTCCATCTGTGTACTTTGAGTCTGCATGTAAAATAAACAATGACAGTTAAGAGAAGTACTGAACTGAATATGTATGTCACCATTAACGTGGTTGGTGCAGAAGGTTGTTTATTAATCATATCAATTCCCACTTCATTGCAAAATTCATGTATAGGTTATTTGTCTAACAAATGTGGCTGAATTCAATTCAACCATCACCAACTATGATCTTTATTTTTGTTTATTGTTTAAAATGAATGGAATAACCCTTTTATTTCTGAGACTAACACCCAGACATTGTTTTAGGTATATGGTACCATATAAATAGCATGCACTAACCCACCCCCTCTTGTCATATTCGATAATTTATTCAAACAGTTTTGCAAACTTAGTAATAACAATAACATGAGAGACACAAAATATTTGGATCAATTTAGTTGTTCACCTGCAGATGACTATAATGGCTGAAGATTGATTCTGAACTCAGAAATCATCAAGGAAAACAATAAACCCCAAGCCATTCCATCTTTGCTCAAATGTGTCAATGTTTGGTGCAAATAATAGATTTTATGGGGTAAAGTAAAAAAAATAAGTTATATACGCTCCATTCTGCCACAATCATAAGTAGGCTACTCTTTCTGCTTTGCCAGACCATTTTCAGAGAGTGACCTTAGCAGGGACAGATCCAGGAATTTTTGCAGGAGGGGGTTTGCCAGGTTTCCAGGTTTCTGTTATGGTAATCTGCCATCATCGTCTCTAAATTACATAGGTATACATACAAATTGAGCTTTTTAAACAGAGAAATCATTTTTATACTCATGTAGGATCACTTTGTGATGTAATTTCATTGATGCAAGGCTTTTTTTTTTTATGTAGCTGAGCAGGGTGGGGGTTTGCCCCCCCCCCCTCTGGATCCGCCCCTGCTTAGCCCCTAAACAAGGCAAACCGATTTTTAGGTACATGTTGACTTCTTTCCAAATAGATTTTCAGATGGTAACATCTTGTAGAAATTCAACTGAATTATAGCAAATAGAGTTGACCTCCTACTATCTATCCAGACAACCAAATATCTGTAGATAGTTGTGTGAGGCAAACAAGATTCAATCACAATTGATTTTGTCATCAAGGGGCGTAATTACGGAGGTGAATTGATAGGCCTCTTCATTTTAATGAGATTGACAGCCCATATCAATTTCAAAAGATATCTGGATCAAAGTAGTTTCTATTGTGGTAAAAAGGAATGTTGAACGAAATACCAAATTTGGGTGTATATTAAAACAATATTCACATCAACTATTTATTGGTATTAAAAGATCACTATAGCTTATCCTATCTTTATTAAAACAATTAAAGATTTAACTGGGCTACATGTAGGCCTATATACTGTGCTATAATTAGATAATTATTTATAATATCTTCTTATAATCATTAATAAATGTCCAGAAGAAATGCTACACGAGTAGCAAAAACAATCCTCCAACTAAACTATAATTAGATAATAATTCAATCTAATTAAAATATAGATCTATATTTCGTTTCGTTTTTTTATACTTTCGATGGCCTACACTCATGTAGATCTAACTAGTTATAGTGGAAGCTCACGTTCTATGACGTCAGGTATCAAGCACGGGACATTTGACCCGATAACGTCAGTCATTCGATTAACCAATCAGCGACCGCCATGTTTTTCAAATCTACGTTTGTTTTGTTATGATTTCTATCCGCTGGTGTTTATAGTATAGACGTCGTTGGCTGGTAATATCTACCCACAGTTCCACGCATGAAAAGGTCAAACGGTCGATTCGACAGACCATTTGATTGGCTGACCCCTCATTTCAGTCAGAACACGGATTAAATAACAAGTCCTCCAGATCCAAGAGTAGTAAAGACAAGTAAAAATGAAATTTTGAACTATAAAAAACGAAACGAATTGGATCTGTGTTTTAATCAGATTGATAATAATTATAATATCTTCTTACAATCATTAATTAATGTCCAGAAGAAATGCTATATCAATATCATAGCAAAATGGGGTGGGGGTGTGATCCAATGTGATCCCCCTGCTACACGATAATTAGTAGTATACTATTATCATTAATTAATATCCAGAAGAAATGCTACATCAATATGATAGTAAAATGGAGGTGTTCTGTAAGCAATGAAATTAATGTGTCATAAAATAAAATGTGTCTTGCAGGGGTCTTAATAAATGTGTTGTGAGATTAATGCTTATTTACCTGATAGTGACATCATTATGATGTTATCAACTGTTGTGAGGGGTGTTTCATAATATCATTGATTGATATACAAGAAAATTACTCTGTCTTGCTATTTACTGTTACTAAACAAACATGTATATATATTGAAATAAATACAACTAGCATATGATTTTCTTCCTGATATTTACTTCTTGTCTTGTTTCACAGCTGTATTAAATGCATGCAGTAACATATTATCACAACCATATATAAAACTTAATGAAGCTAACAGTCTACCAATAAAACCATTATCATATACTTATGTATGCTGCCAATAATAAATAATAAATAACAGTTTAAAATGCATGTATATACAAGTAAATATACATGTAGTTTATTATAGTACATTAAAATCTTTATATCAACAGAGAAAATCTTTAAGTTGTTATAACTGCTGTCTATTCCTTTTATATGTAACCGGTACAATGTATTGTCCATGCAATAAAATATGCTTAAACAAAATTTGATAGAGAAAACTATAAAAAAAATTTCCTCTCTGTTAATTTTCTTTCTACATACAAATAGCAATAAAGAGAGCTACAAAAACAAATTATAGATATTTAAAATATCAGTGAAAATATTATTATAGGACCATTAGTTTAGATAAATTCATATTAGAGTTAAAATGATTATTTCAATGAATATTAACAACATAGTCATATGAATAAAGTAGTCTTGCTAAACCATTCATTTAATTGTCAGTATAATAGTGTGGTAAGATTGGATTAGAAATCATCCAATTGATCCGTGCTGCAACTACCACAAAGACTAAAATGGTTTCTGATAATACAAATTCAGTTTTAATTTATGAGCTGGCAGAACAAGAGGGCTAGAATATCAAGACTAGAATAAACATCACTCCAATATTGATATGGAATTCATATCAAAGATGTTCCGCCTAAATCTATATACACTAATATATCGTCTCCAGGTAGACGAAGTGACGTATCTTCATACTGTAACTAACTGACGATAAGTCACTTCGTCTACCTACCCACGATATATTCTCCCTGTGTTCTCTTATTTATTAGTGTACACATTAACAAAGTACGTTTAGAATCTACTCCACAGGCGATCAATCCAAACTAGTTTGGACTGACGGACAAGGGTGATGACAATATGCCCCAACATGTCGGCAAATAAAAATGACCAGCACTGTAATTATCTACCATAATAAAAAAGATAGTTTACAAGACAATGAAAGGTTGTCGCATATTTATTCCTTTGTAGGTAATTGGTGGCATTTACAAGGCAATATCATACAATTCAGATTCTAATTTTTGTTGTTTGAGGGTTCACAAGGTTTTACAAACTGAACAAAGGGCGTTAACTCTGGAAGAAATTTACAGAAACTGTTGAGAATCGTTTAAATTTCCTACAGACCCAATGATAACTTTTGTCGGTTGACCAATCACAATGTTCAACAAAGTAAAACAATTGATGGAAATTTCTGAGGTAATTGATGAAAATTTCTGAAATTCCAAATTGCATACACTAGAAGTAATTACTGGAAATTGCTGAAATTCAGTTAGCTCCCTTGTTTCACCTATTTTAAAAAAATGTGGACGGCGGACGTATGTATGTACAGGGGCGACGACAATATACGACCACATATGAATGTGGGCATATAAAAACTAGTGACACCAAAACATAACATTTAATAACATATGTAATTGTGAGTTTAAACAGGGAAAAAGTCTTTACACTGTTAATACTTGTTTTGAGCACAAAGGAATACTAAATAGATTAAGAGACAGTGAGGAATTATTATAAAGTCATTGAAACAGTACATTATAAATAAGACTACAACTATTTTTTAATATCTTGTGTATTAAATATCTTATGGAAGGATAACCATTTTAAGCAGTGAGAAAATAAAATATCCATAAAAGGAAAAACTTATGAAATCTGATAATCAAATTGCCACATATATACTGTACCAAAACTGATGCATTCCCAAATTTCAGGAAAATTGTCATTGACAGAAGTATCTGGCAGCTTAACTGTATGCTATAAACAAGTAGCACATTTTGTATGTGTGTCTAATATCTGCAGGGAGTGTCATTGTTGGTTAATAGTGTAAGTGTGTGAAATGAAATGAAATGGGGTTTAACGTCCTACTCTTTTGCACCGAACCTGGGCTAATAGAAGACGGGCATACGCCATACAGTGTGCTATGAGGGAAATTTTGCCCGGGCAGCGGCGCTACGGCCTACTCTTATATCGAATTCCAACTGCCAAGGGATCTTTTACGTGCACTCCAATGTGTACACGGGACCTCAGTTTTTCGTCCCATCCGAACGACTAGGCAGCTGTCCTTGTCAGGCCCTCCTTCTGCATCACTGACAAGGGGAAATCACGCCGGAAAATCGAGATGAACTTTCTCGGCCAATGCAGGGATCGAACACCCGACCTCCAGGCTAGCGAACCAGCGCCTTCTCCACTTAGCCACCGTGACCCCCGTAAGTGTGTGAAACACAATAATGGCCAGTATGGATGTCAGGTACTCTATAATTAAATCCTGTATTACATGTATACAGTAACACACCATGTTCTGGCAGTGACATTACTAGTGATACTATATAAACACATCAGAAGCACCTCTTAAGGCTGTAAAACAACAACCAGATCAGATCACCTCTTATAGACTGTAAAATTTCTATAAAATGAATTTCACAGACCAATATGTTCACAGGATCTGCACACCTAATAAAATATTATAGCCATGTAAATGACATCAGGTTTCAATCAGATTTCAATCTGATCTGTTATCATATATATAAATAAAAATATCCATCACACTTCACCGCTGCCCTCCACCCCTAAATATGTGGCACCAAATTAACCAGCATGACCCTGAGAATAATTTAGGCCAATGAACTTGGGCCCTGGGCAAATCATGCTTTGTCACTGTGTTCCACACCCCAATAGTATCAAATTAACCAGCCTGACCTTGTAAATGTCCCGGGTGAATCGGTTCATGGGCAAATTTGAGCCTCACACAAATTTTATACCCAGAAGAATTTGGGCTCCTGGCGAATTTGGGCGCGGCCCGGGAGGAGGTTGGGTATTCTGCTAGTATTTAATAAACAACAGTTAGTATCCTACACCAGGCAAGAAGAAGTCAAAACATACTACTAGGACATTAACCAACATGTTACTAGGTTAAAGAAATATGTATACACCTAAAATACAACATTAATATATCATCTTAACAATCCGTATAACACACTTTTTTGTATACTTCACTACTATAATGAGACGATGGAGATTTCAAGTAGAAAATAAATGTAACTAATATCATATATCATATTTCAAATAACTCTAAGAGTTGGCTTCAATTTTTGCTTATGATAAAAAAGCTTTGTTTCTATTCTCTATTTCTTTTCTACAAATAGGACATAGCTGAACTGACATAGAACACTCCCCACAACAGCAAACATGTCCACAGGGTAAAAATATTATACTGACTTCTTTTTCTAAACATATTTTACACAATCTCTGCTCTTTTAAATTTCTGTTTTCTTCGACCAACGATGAGTATTCTGAAAACATAACCCCAAAAAATGATTTCCTTCAAATTAAACTAAAGCTTAATCATTGGTTCTATTTATTTGTTGCAAGTTGTCAATTATTAATAGAATAATCACTTGTGTCAGCATTAGAGTTCAGGGTACTACCCTCGAACAACAACAGAAACCTCTTATTCATCTAAAATTACACATTCCAAATCTTCTAAAATAACTCCATGCATGTTTGTTATTACCATTTACAATATATTGTCATTCAATTATGTACAGCATCGTTACTTTCTCTTAAAAGTTACAGCCAATCAGAAAGTAAAGAATATGAGCTATACAACGTGAGTTTTGCAAAATCTAGTTGTTGCTTGAATAGTCTGAAAATCTCGAACTTTAAGGTACGTTATCTGCCTTTACCACAAACTTGAAAACAATTACATTGTCCAATCAGAGGTTGTGATACAAACATATACCCAAAGCAAACATTACGACCTACACTAAATATGGAATACATAAGTTAACTATATTTTCTAGACCAATGAAAATTAGTGACAAAAAAATTGTAGAGTATTACATGAAGGCCTTGATAAGATGTACCAAGTTGATGCGAGATCAGGCCTTCTATTAAAGATGGGGCTATACATGCTCCACTGTTGCACAAGGCATTATACAAAGGCTAGTCTAGTGGTTCACGAAACCAGAATAACCAGACTTCAGTCTGTTTTAATACACTACCATAACCAAACTAGTAGTAAATGACCTTAAATGTACATACCTTCATCCTCTTGTGATGTTATTGAATCCATTCTCTCATTTTTCTTCCAATCTTCCATTTGCATAATCTTTCTTAAGATAGTTTCAGCATTTGGTAGTTCTATATAAATGTCAAACAAAATGTAGATTTCTTTCTTCAAATGTTAATACAATTGAATCAACGGAAAACTAATAGTTGTATCTGATTTTAACCTTATTACATAAGTAAATATTTTAATAGAATTTATTAAAGTTATACCTGTATCAGAATCTGAATGTATTCCTAGTTTGGCTAGAGCTTTTAAGATTTGCTCCATACTATTTCCATCCTCTAAAACAGCCCGTATTGCTGGTTCCTTTTCCAAATCTAATAATTAATGAACTTCACATTAACATCATGATGCAAAGAAACAAATTACTATAAAAAATTTCTATTCTTGTGCACTGACTAGTTAATGTGATCAGTGTAAATTTCATTTTCAAAATATTTCATCTGAGTATCCCATTTGGCATTTTAGTATGATGTTCTAATATTATTACACCACTTTCAATGCAACAAAAGATTGATGGCCTTGTTTAAAAAGAGCTGTAAATAGCTGATTTCTGATTGAGTGTTGCCGACTGTTTAATCCAAATCATGATACCAATAAATAAAATTGTTGAAATTCATAAAAATAAAAATTTTCCTGAATTCTAGAGATCCGAATTAGGTTTGGGTTATATATGGCAGTGTGTTTTACAGTACGATTAAATAATGTATAGCTGTGCGCTGTACCATTAAAGAGATAACACACATACCTCTGGGTGGAGTTGAACGGCTACTTCCTTCCATTGTCTAAATAGAAAATATAATAAATTAGATATTACATGTATATATATTTGGTAATATTTTAGTGGTCATATCAAATGTTGATTTTACTATTCAAATATTCGAAATCATTATCAGAATGCTATCTGAATATTAAATATCCAATGTTGTATCAATTAAAAAAGCCAAAGAGGCGGACATTCCCATTTACCTTGCTTATTACTTGTTTGTCTCTATTACATGTTTTGGTACTTGTACTTTTGGTACGAAACACGCATTGTAGCAAAAACAGTAAGTGCTTTACGGATGGGACATAAAATCTCAGATTGCTGTCAGGTTTTCATTTTTGGAATCTTTGGATGAATCCCTTAGGAACTCTGACTGCTGTTTTTTCGAATGCAAAAGTTTTCTTCAGCATTTTATAGACATTTAAGATGGCGCATCTCAGTTAGTATTTGATGTATCAAGTTGAAACTTGGTAAGAATAATGGACATTGATGCCTACAAAATGGCATACTAAAATAAAAACTTTTGTGACGGCTTCCAGAAATTTTCGGAAATTTCCAAGGCCTTCCATTTTTCCTAAACAAGAATAGTTCTCTACATTTTAAAAATAGACTTATGGGAGCATTGACACCCCTACAATATACATCCACATTCCTGCTTTGATTGATATGATACTTTTTAAAATGAAGAGAGAGAGAGAGAGAGAAATGGGGTTTAACGTCCACTCGACACAAACCAGGTCATTTCAGGACTAACACATGGTTCAATTTTGTTTCAATAATTCGCTTGCGCGTATGGGTCTTTAGCAGTGGGAGGAAACCGGAGTGCCTGGATGAAACCCACGAGGTTGAGAAGGCGTCCCATCTCTATGCCACATACGCTCACACCAGGGATCTAAACCACAGCCGCAAGCCAGAGGTGACCTACCACCTAGAAGTCGATGCGCGGCACTCTAGACCACTAGGCCATCCCAACCCCCCAAAATGAAGAGAACGAAATATGAGATGGCTGCAATAACTGTAATAATATGACAAGCAGCAAAGAAGGCAGGCATTGGGTTTATTTTGCCAAATTTACTGACCAAATATTAGCGCCTAATATATACAGAAGATATAGGTAATATATTTTTCCAAACCAATGCAGGTAGAAATTATTAACGCAAGGGATATAACTACCTTTTATAGTGCAAGTTCTGAACGGAGTTTTTTTCGAATGTACCATGGTACTGACTAAAAT
The DNA here is from genome assembly GCA_963678685.1 of Patella ulyssiponensis. NCBI lineage: Eukaryota > Metazoa > Mollusca > Gastropoda > Patellidae > Patella > Patella ulyssiponensis. Next base: position 25,788,818 of record OY783226.1, on the reverse strand, counting down.
CTCTATAAAGGTTATTTCTAGTTTCTACTTAGATTAAAGGCTATAGTGTATATAGTCTCAAACAATATATTGCTTATCTCTGCTTAGACTTATTGCTTATCTCAGTCAAGTTATTCACCTATTATTGACCATTTACTTCCACAATTACAATCAACCACCATTTTGTTTCAAAGCCTAGACCAATTGAATTGCTTATCATTCTACCTAAGTAGTTTTATGGTTTTGATCAAGGAATTGTTTGTCTATGATTTAGCCTACACAGAAAATGATCATCATCAAACTGGTTAAGGTATACACCTTATAAACACCTACACCAAGTTTTAACATAATATCTCAATTAGAGACAGTGTTATACTGTTATTGTTTCCCAAAAAGTGTGACAAAGTGTGTTATAGATTTATTTCACATCCACTTCCACAGAATTGACATCGCAGACAATAACGTATTTGAATAGATAATTGACAGACAGAATAACCTATTTAAATAGTCCACTGGTGTCTTTGAAAGATGAATGACAATAAAAATATAATAACATGGTATGTATACATTGAATTGAATAAGATGGTTAATGCCTGGATAACATGTAGCTTCAGTCACCCAGACCACAAGTTCGGACCTTGATACTTTCAACACAATAAGAATGGTATCAATTGAGACTCCAAATCTGGTTTCAGATAAGGTTTCAATCTGGTGGATTATGATCAAGTTGTGTTTTCTGAGCAGGTATCCAGATGGAAATTTGTTGACAATATTCAGACTACACAGTGAGTTAAGATATACCTGTTGGGATTCTGTCTTAACTGTGGTTATTTCTCCATTTTTGACCCCCTTGATAAAATCTTCTCCTTTTACTAATTTAATATATTCACAATGAGGAAACCATTTCGCATGTTCTATCCAGGGTTCATCCTCTGGATCCCAGGTGTGTAACATACCATCACAAAAATAACATTTCACTTTATCACCTTGACCTTGAAAAAAATACAAAAGTATAAATGATATTGCAAAATGATCTGGCAAAAATTCCAATTGTTATTATTAGTGTTTTGGAAAATAAATTGAAAGTTACTTGAATGAAGTTTAGTAATGACAAATCATTTACCAACTGATACTTATATTGTCAATACTCTTTTATGTCCAACTGATACTAATACTGTCAAGAATTTATTTACCAAATCATACTAACATTGTCAACAATTTATTTACCAACTAATACTAACTAAGAGAGAAATTGGAGGTCATTTTGGGACTAATATATGGTTCAATTTAATTTTAATAATTTGCTTGCACATAGGGACCTTAAGCAGTGGGAAGAAATAGGAGGATCCGGAGAAAACTCACAAGGTTGGACAGGTGACCTAGTCCTTGTCAGGTACAACTGGGGAATCGAAACCATGCCAGTTGACTCATTTGTGAAGTGATACTAACTGACAGTGATACTAATATTGTCAACAACACCCTATTATTTATTTATTTATCAACTCATACTGATATTGTCAACACCCTTTCATTTACCAACTGATAATAACATTGTCAAAACCCTTTAATATTTCAAATTATGTGTTACTGAAATTGGAAAGTTTGCTTAAGAACTTGGCCTTATGAGAGAAATATGAGACAGCTACCCGCCACATATTAATAGATTTTCAACTGTGTGTTATATATTGTTATCATACAGTAACCTAATAAAAAAAACTCTTAATGTAAATATGGCAATACCCTGATGATAGTGGTTAACACTATCTCAGGTTTGGATCCTGACTGGTTCTCACAAGGAAAGTATGTCTAAATGTCAAGTAATTTAAACATATCTAAATCTGCCTATTGCTGGTCTTTCTTTAGGTCTGAAATGTTATCTAAATTATTAATTAGACATTAATTAACTTATCCAGATCATAATTAACTCTCCATGCCATCTTATGTGTCTGATTTCCATTCGATTTGAATACAATATGCTCTTCCATGCCCATTTATGATTAAAGGCAAAATGGAGATGAGATTTTGTTAATCATTCTGACAGCGGTAACAATGACAACTGAGGCTACAGTGATTTTAAAAAAGTGTTTTCTCAGCTTAAAGTATATTCCCTTTACATAATGAGAACTGCCAGCTTTTTATCTAATCTTCCATAATGTATCTTTAAATTAGATGCAACCCCAAATTCCTAAATACAAGCTGGTAGTGCATGTAAAACATCCCTTGGCAGCTTGAATTTAATGAAGTATGGATGAAAATGCAGTTGTCTGGGCACCCTCCAACCCTACCTCTACTCTTCAATACATCACAGGTAACAAAAAGATTATGTATCCCAGCCTTGATTACTTGATAAATCAATATGACTTACCCAGATAAAAAAGTCCTGCTTCAGCCATATCTTCAGGTTTTTGTCGTATTTGCGATGGCCATTCATTAAAAGTTACTAAACGGTCTGATTTAATACGATATTGAGGATGTTTAGGGCTTTGAGCAGACGAAGTTGTAGCAGGTCGTACTAATGTTGATTCTATTCTAGCTGGTATTGATCTCTGTATTGTAGCTACATGACGATTATATGGAACATTGTTCACATTCATTCCACAAACAAAAACACAGTTAGGAAAATGTTTTTTATGTTCCTCAAATGGACGATCCCCAGGAACCCAATTAGAGAGAATACCATGACAAAATACACATTTAACCCGATCACCTGGTCCAATATATTTAAATCCTGCCTTAGCTAGTTCATCAGGAGTGACAGCTGCTGAGCTAGGCCACTGGGAACGAAATGTTTCGTATCGGTTTTGTTCTATATTATATGGATGCATTATGATCGATTGGCTGTATCTGGGAACACTTTCAGATTCATTGTCTCCACTTTCATCCATAGGTTCCAGTGTTGGACCATTGTTAGCAATCCATACAGGATGGTCTTCACCTATAACTCGTACATAACGACCTTGACCTCCTGATGGAAGAAAAACATTATTTGTCACTTCATCATACTGTGACTGTATTGTAGGACTTGTAGCGCCATCATCTTCTATATCAGTCACATTGTTGTTTCTATGATGAATGTTATTTAGCCTCTCCTCTCCAGGCGTGATATCTCTTCCTTGTGAGTGGGACATATATTTGTTTTCTTTAAATATTCTTGTAACATTTGTCCGTAACATATCAAATATCAATCAAATATCTGTTAAAATCAATCTGAAAAAAACATATTACATATTTTGTTACATCTAGGGATTATTAGTGTTCAAACAAGCGGTTGCCATGCAAGATATGTCCATATTTCACAAGAGATGGATAGAGAACGAGATAAAAAACATCAAACAAATTTAGAATTTTGACACCTCTACCTAGCAAGTAGCAACCATCATTATGTTAAGTTGTTTGGTGTTGCCACTGATCGCTCAAATTGGTGATTGGGCACCTGATCGGGACCATTATGTTGATATAAATGACTCTCTCTTAATCAGGTTGAATGGTTGGATGGAGCGTTAAAACTGGAAAAAACCTCAAACGTGATTTAGTTTTCAAAATACTATCAAAAAGGCTATGCAACATTGTTCATTTTTTTTAAAGAAAAGTTCAGGATTTTAAAAACTGAGGCCATAACTTTGATTCAAATAACTGCCACTAATGTTAACAATGAATATAAATTTCAAGAAGATCTGAGTTTCATTAATTTAAAATTTAAATAATGCATAAAAGTCAAGCACATCAGAAAATAAATTTTGTTACTTCTGGTCTAGATCACCGACAAGAATTTACAAAATGCACAAGGGAGATAACCCTAGAAGTTAGAAAAAATCGTTGAAATTATTCACCTCATATAAATGCCATATAAATTTTAAAATGATCAGATGATAAAAATGAAATGAAGTGAGTTTAATGTCTTACTGATTTGCGCCGACTAGGTTAATGAAAACCGGCATACACGATACATAGTGTGCTATGAGGGAAATTATGCCTGGATACCGGCGCTACAGCCTATTCATTTTTTTGTCTGAACGACTATAAATTGTCCCTTGGTCCTGCACCACTGACAGTGAGGAACCCACATCGGAAAGTTCCGATTGGACTTTCTCTGCCAATACGGGACCTCAAGGTTAGTTAGACAAAATCTTACTCACTGAGCCTCCGTGGCTCCCTAACAGATGATAAATATAGTCTGTGGTAGAGTATGGCAATTACTAGTAGAAATTGGACACAACAGACTGGAAGCATGGAGACAATCTCTAGATTTACCCTTTTATTTTGTTCTAAAGTCTTCAAAAAAAAAATTGCTTATTGCAGAAAAGGCTCATCATCGATATCTGTCAATATTGATGTAATAAAAATATAGGCTAGGCATCAAGTACATCATTTACTGCTCTCATTCAAAATTATAAAGTGTTCCAATGTCTTCATCAATTAAATTGAGAGAGAGAGAGAAATGGGGTTTAACGTCCACTCGACACAAACTAGGTCATTTCGGGACTAACATATGGTTTTACTTTTATTTCAATAATTCGCAGTGGCAGGAAACCGGAGTGCCTGGAGGAAACCCACGAGGTTGAGAGGCCCCCCTATCTCCATGCCACATACGCTCACACCAGGGATCGAAACCACAGCCACAAGCCAGAGGTGACCGGCCAGCTAGAGGTTGAAGCGCGGCACTCTAGACCACTAAGCCATCCCAACCCCCCTAATTAAATTGATAACTCTATGTTCATCATCAACCATGATAGAGGCATATACTAGTGAGACACACTGACAGATGAATTAATTTTAATACTTCCCTGATTTCCTCGAAATAAAACAAACAACTTACAACAACCTTTATAATATGAGGCCTACATAGGCTATAATAATAGGCCTACTGCCACACGTTATATTTTGTAGATTCACCATCTGGTATATTTTAAAGACATAGTAGGCTACCGTATACTACATGGCAGTGGCGCTGCCATACTCCATAATCCATTTGTTTAATAATGTGGATTATTTTATTTTTGGTTATGTTTTCTTTTCCATTACCTTTATTAAATTGTCCCTTGTTAAATACCGGTACATTATAAATGGATTATAAAAGACAGAACTTATTATTATTATTTAGCTGAGACACTCCCCACTATACATTATTAGGCATTAGAAATACTATCGACGTAGATACATGTCATTATTATAGTGTATTATCATTACATAAAATTATTTACATGACCTTATTTACACGGAACTATACCTTTTGTGATATTCACCCCAAATAAGGGTCTACTACGAAGTTATTACCCATCCCGCTGGAAATTTACGTCATTTGGGGACCTTTTAAAGATAGGCTCCGAAGTTATTACCAATCCCATAGGAAATTTCCACTATTTAAGGACTTTTTTGTCGGATGAGCTCAAAGCTCAAAGAAGGGAAATCACCGGATGGTAGACATAACGGCTCTAAACCAAAAACGGCCAAAAGATTTGGTTATAACGACCAATCATGTTGGTCATAACGGCAACACAATTTTGTCATGACGGCCACTAAATTTGGTCATTACGGTCAAAAATAGATACATTCACATCCATTTGGATGATATTTGCATGAACATAATTTATATAGACATTTATGATGAATTTAAAGTTATTGCTAATGAGACATAGTACAGTGTATTTTCAGATGTGCATGTAGTTATAGAATATAAACAGAACTCAATAACCATTGAATACCGCTCGGGTTAGGGCGCGTCGAATTACCCAATAACACCCAATATAACTGCCCAATAACACCCAATAACTGCCCAATAACATACAATAACTCTAACATAACAACCAATGACTACAAAATTTAGTTGAATTTAAAGGGCCTAAATCGCTAACATTTGGGACCTAGAAATTGACACAAGTGGGTCGCAACGCATATAATACTGTAATATGAATGTATATAAACTGATTTACATTAAATGGCATCCGTTTTTACTCTAATTTCAAAGCAGTTATGTTCGACGAAATAATTCAAGTCTCAATCGAATGCAAATTTCTAGCGTCTGGTTATTCCAGTCTACATACGCAGTTTGTGTGTAACCTCGCCTCTCGAGTCTCTTGTTACAACTGGGGCTCAAACCCATTATGGTACACGATTCGTGTGCCGTTATGACCAAAATGTTATTGTTAGTTGTTATGAGTAAAATAGGGCGGAGTGACAGCACTAAAGGGTCGTTTTGGCTCAAATGGATTTTATGCCGTCATGACTATATCCCATAGGCCGTAATGACCTTCCACGGGAAGTCAGGCATACTATCACTTCCTTTGGTTGGAGCAGAAAGTTCTCGTAAAAGCAAAACATTGGTCATTTATTACATCCTATTTTGAGATTCCTGACAGAAAAATTCGTTACATCGGATACACAATGACAGCAATCAATTACAGTAAATGGGATCACATTGAGGTAAAAACGAACATTCAAACATAAGCAATAGATCTACTCTAGGCCAAGTGAAGATCCTTTCTTTTATTAGAATTAAGAAATAGAAAGGAAGGCTTTTATTGTTTGAAAATTGTAAGGCTACTTTACTAGACTAGTAGTAGGTTTAAAGTCTTAACAACATTATATTATTTGGATTGAATAATCTGTCTTCAGCCTGACCTGAAGGTAAAATGAAAGAAAGAGCTGCAACAAATATACATACACAGACAGTCTTTTAACTTTCATTGTGTTTGAAATCGAGTCCAGAAGCTCGCCAGACCCAGGCCAATGAGTCGCCAAGTTATTCCGAAAAGTCTTCAAACTCAAAACTGAGTATGAAACATTATTTGTGTTGTGTCTGAAATGACATGGGACTATGGGACTGAAATGTCATGCTAATGGCAGCACACCTAACTTGCTCACTGACAGGTCCTAGGATTTCTCCCAACACGTTTCTCATCTGGTTGTCCCTTGTCAGTTATGCAAGACGTAGGCCCAGGTATGGAACATCAAGTTATTTGCATGAATCTGCATGCATAAAAAATCACCCTTGGCATTTGGAATTCATAGTTCAAAATTTAGGTGCACATCAGGCAAGGATGGAATCGTTTATTACCTTTTACTACTTAAGCGGCTTTTACACGATACAACCATTCCATACAACCGTCAGATGCAACATATCGGAAGGGTGTTTACACGGTACAATGGTTCTATTCATTGTATGACAAATTGACATCAAATGCATGCCCGCGTGCCGCGTCATTTGTTCGTTCTTAGTAACTGAATATAATGGCATCGCTTGAAGAAGAGTGTTTAACAGTTGTATTTGCTACTTATATTCTGTGTTAGACTGAAGAGGAGACATATCAAAGTAAAAAGAAAATGAAGGTGGGCTAGACGTTCCCTTTTGATGAGAAAACGTAGGCCTATACGTGCGTGCACGACAGTAGCCTAGCCAGAGAGCTTATCAAGGCTACTGCGAATCGTAAGGGTACCGTAAATACACTTCCCATCCCCGTCTTCATGTAGTTAGGATGCCGTGAGTTCCACAATAGTTCGTGTTCCAGATAAAGAGTTATCTAATTAAGTGACGGTTAGGCTAAGATCCATTTTAGAGGAGGTTGAAGCACTCAAAGCGACAGAAGAAGACATTATGATAGCAGGAATTCTGGTTGTCAAGCCAGATGTGACGTCGTATAATATGACTCAATTTGATTGGGTATTGCATCAGTTGGTCGGATGAGAATAGAACTGATCCTATCCATACAACAAGCTATTCATCCGATCATTCGTCTGATGAGTTGGTCGGATGCGACGGTTGCATCCACATATGGGTTGATTGTATCGTGTAAACGCCGCTTTACTAGACTCAATTCTACTGAAATAACTTGATATATTAGTTACTTTGAATATGTTTTAAGTCCATTTCAAATATGTCATCAAATTACCCCAGATTGTAGGCTACATTGAAGACATCTTTAGATGTTGTAATCTGTAATTATAGATCAGTAGGAGATGCGGTGGTGCAGTGATTAAGCAGTTGACTTGCTAACCAGGAGGTCCAGTTTTCGATCCAAGTTCATCAGTATTGTCAAGCATGGTTCCCACTTGTCCGACGGCCTGGCAAGGGACATTGTATAGTCGTTCGTATGGGTCTCGGCTTACACATTGGCATTTTGTAAAATATCCCTAGGCAGTTTGAATTTGATATAAGAGTAGGTTGCACCGCTCCAGTCCAGGCAATATTTCTCTCGAACCATACAGTATGACATATGGCTGTCGTCATTAGCCCATTCGGAGAATAATGGCAGGACATCAAACCATTAAACCATTTTCTTTTTATAGATAAGTGATGATGAAGATGATACACATCCCAATATTGATACAGCAAGTTTGTATCGATGGAAGCATGATGCTAGATTGGAGAGAATGGCACAAGCTCAACAAAAAAAGGAGTCATTTGAAAAAGGATATTCAAGGTAAATAATCTATCGATATAAATAAAATCAAAGATGAGTGTGTTCACCCTTTATGCTTTGTCGCAATCAACCCCACATAATTAACTTTTGGCCATAAAATTTTTGGCCAAGGGTGAATTTGGTCCCAGAGCAAATTTGGACCCCTGATGATATTGGGCCCAGAGCATATTTTGACCTAGGACAAATTGTTCATATATATGAGAAAATTAGCATATGATGATGTAGGCTATGCTATACTCATTGGGTTGGATTGAAACAGTAAAACACACCTAAGTTTTGGGGGGTTCTAGTTCTAAAAAAGTTTGATTTTCAATTTAGATAATGTATTTTTATTTCGCACCCATTAAGTTATTTCCTGTAAGCTTATTCAAGTCAATAAATCAGGTACTAAATGGTAACAAGAATAGTAGTGTAGTGATTTATAATCCAACACATTTCTTTCATTCGGTACCTTTTTGTGTATATAATTTATAAAGGTATCACGTCATTTGGGACTTGCGTCATTTGGGACTCAACATAAACGACATTTGGGATTGAGGTGACGACGTTTGGGACTTGATTGGTGTCATTTGGGACTCAACACAAACGACATTTGCGACTCAATATAAACGATATTTGTTACAATATACAGTAGTGCACGACAATTCCCGACGCCCGGGACAGGTAATTAAATCCCGTCATTGTGTTGGACAACTGGTATTTCATATTCCGTCTGCACGCGGACAGGCCGATTTTCTCTGACAGAAATTCTTACTTTGTGATTATTTGAAGTATATTAGTAATTAGTTCCAGTGTGCGCAGTAAGTTTTTAATAGCAGAATAGGCCAGCTTCAGTCAGCTGCAAGTGCCGGTAATAGCTTACATTACTAAAAATAACGAGTATTGTCGAATGACAACATTCCTTACTGAAGATACGCATTTTTTTCTCTCTCCATTTTGTTAAAATATGTCTTCCTTTTAATGTCATTTACTGCATTTTATTGTTTAATGATAAATAAATAGCAATAAATACTGTTATAAATTTCCAAGAGTTCCATTTCACGAAGATTACATACGCCGTGATTGATATAGCTTTTTACATCACATGACTTATCCACATGACCGGTGGTACTGTTAGAATTGTCCCTGTTTCCTTCTTGATTTTTCAAAGGAATCGTTGATTTTCTGATTAAAATATATTTCATATATAGGCAGAAATATGAATAATGCTAAGTATGTTGTGACTTGTGAGTATCGGTAGACTGATTATCAATGTCCCAAACGTCGTATTGACTCGTATACCCAAGTCCCAAACGACGTATACCAAAGTCCCAAACGTTGTATACCAAAGTCCCGAACGTCGTATACCCGAGTCCCAAATGTCACGGTCATATTTTTTTGAGTCCCAAATGACATGTAATCTTTATAAACAGTTGTTTTAATGAGATAATTAATAAATAGGATTCAATGGGGAACAGGCAAAGCCTTTCCTTTGTTAAACATTTACTGTTTCTGTAGCCTACACTTATTGAGTACCAGTTCTATTTTTTCAGTCATAAACAAAAATTAGCAGACGTAAAAAAGAAATTGAAAGAAGCTGATGAAAAAGTATGTTTTTATATTATAATTTGAAAATAATGATGCAATGTTAATTGTACATAATGTTTTTATTTATCGAATTGTGGTCGTATATTGTCATCACTGTTAGCAATGTGTGCAGAAAAATTACTGAAAAGTTTGGGGAATCCCATGTAAATGACCTCATAAGGGAGGATTTCTGTTTACAACATGGAACCTGCCTTTCTATAATAACATGTCAAAAAAATCTGCCTTCAAGCTGAATTTGCAGAAGAAAGAATACCTGTAGTTGATTGTTTTAATGAAAGAGAACCTGTGTTTGTATGCCAGAATGTAAACATCCGCATGCAAAAACTTTAGGCAATAAAAAACGCCAGTGCTGAAATACTTACATGGAACTGTCACAATATGTTTGCATTATACCACCTTTTTAGCTAAAGTTATCATATATTTGACTTATAATAGTTTAAGTTCATGAGATGTTGATTTTAAACGATTTCTCGTTACTCAAACAATTTAGTTTTGTCGAGTGGAGGTTAAATCCCATTTCTCTCTCTCTCGCTTTGTATTGTTGTTATTGAAATGGTTAGAACTATGTAATGTATTGATCAATGTGTTTTATAACAACCAGAGTGAGTTGTCAGCTGACCTAGAAAAACTGAAATTAGAAATGTCAGATTTAGAAAAACAGGAAGCTGAATGGAAAAAGAAAGAAGAGGAATTAATGAAAGAAGAAAAGGTGAGAATGTTGTTTTATATGTAAAATAAGTAGATAAAACTTATATTGATAACAAAATCAAAGATTTTCTATTCACACACGATGTTAAAATAAAGCTTTTTAACAATAAATGGCTAAACTGTTCGATGTTCTAAATTTATATGATAATTTTATTTATTTTAGCTAACCCCCTTAAATATTGATACTATCTGTAAAGAAGGCATGTCTAAAACAGTAAGTACTGAATAGAAATCAGTTTATCAATATTATTTAATGTTATTATTAAAGTCTCTTTGCATTGTAATGGCCATAAAAAAAATTACAACGATTCAATATATTATTAAATCAATTTTGACCACATTTTTGGTTTTGATTAAGTGGAACATAGGCAATTTTGATTTGTGTTCATTTTGACCATAACTAGTTTTTATTGTCTGTTGCTGATTTTGAATTCGTCTTTGTAAATACTGAAGAGAATTGAACAATATTTGGACTGATATTGCCTTTAGTGTTCCTAATTATCAAAATTTTGTATTGCGAGAAATTATCACCCCCGTAAATGACGTTCAGAGAATTTTAAATTCTTATATTTAAACAAATTATTTATCTTGGAGAGAGAAGAAGTTGTCTTGGCTAAATATGAGTTATCAATATTGCATTTATTACAAAACCGAAGATTGAATTAATGCTTGATTTTATATATTTTTTGTGGTCAGTAGATTGATGCTATTATATAATATGTTTATTATTAATATTACAGTTAATAAATAAAGCCCCTCCACCACTTAAACAACTTACAGATGAAGAAAAAGCTGACAGACAGGTACAGATAAAATAAAAAAAAATACCCCCTCAATTATAGTTTCCATAAATTTTAGTAAGGTTATTAAGAACTTTGATGCTCACAATAGCCTTGAACAGGATAGACTGGTTGATCTTCCAGTTTACCAAGGTTGTATGTGACAAGGAGTAAGGTCGTCTGTTCAACCTTGATGGTTTTCTCCAGGTCCTCCAGTGTCCTCCCACAGCTAAAGACCCCTACGCGCAAGCCAGTTATTGAAATAAAATCGAACCATGTGTTAGTCCCGAAAGGACATAGTTTGTGTTGAGTAGATGTTAAAACCCATTTCTCCCCCCTCTCTCTCTTACAGTTTACAAAACATCAAAATTAATGTTAATTCATAATGTAACCTTCTTTCTTATTTGTAATATGTTTTACAGAAAGTATTTGTAGACAAACATAAAAGCGAGATAAAGAAATATGGTATGATGCAGAAATATGAAGACAGTCAGCAATATTTAAGTGATAATTTACACCTTGTATGTGAAGAAACAGCCAACTATTTAGTCCTTTGGTGTATAGACTTGGAAATAGAGGAGGTTAGTTTTATCATAGATATTCATTATCACCGTGGGGGATCACGTGGCTAAGTGGGTAGGACGCATTGGCCGAGAAAGTACATCTCGATTTTCCGGCGTGATTTCCTCTTGTCAGTGATGCAGAACGGAGGGCCTGACAAGAACAGCTGTCTAGTCGTTCGGATGGTACGAAAAACCGAGGTCCCGTGTACCCATTGGCGTGCACGTAAAAAATCCCTAGGCGGTTGGAATTCAATATAAGAGTAGGCCATAGCGCCGCTGCTTAGACAAAATTTCCCTCATAGCACACTGTATGGCGTATGCCGTCTTCCATTAGCCCAGGTTAGGTGCAGAAGAGTAAGACATTTAAATCCATTTTATTTTATTATCAACATTCTGTAACAAGACTTGTTTAATAACAAGCACTGTAGCAACCTGATTATATATTTCCTCAAATCAATTATTTCTTTTTTACAGAAACATGACTTAATGAACCATGTATCACATCAGGTGATTGTTATGCAGTTTATTTTGGAATTAGCAAAATCATTAGAACGTGATCCAAGGAGCTGTGTAAGAGCCTTTTTTTCAAGGTTTGTAATTATAATATTTTTCTTTATATGATCGGGGATTGGATGGCCGAATAGTTAGCGTGCACGCGTTGTATCATACAGCTTGCCATTGAGTCAACTGGCATGGTTTCGAATCCCCAGTGGGGTCACCTGTCCAACCTCATGGGTTTTCTCTGGGTGCTCCAGTTTCCTCCCACTGCTTATGACCCCTTCGCGCAAACCAAATTATTGAAATAAAATGAAACCATATGTTAGTCCCGAAATGACCTTGTGTTGAGTGGACTTTAAACCTCATTTCTCTCTCTTTCTCATTATATGATGCTGACCTGCTGAACTCTCTTCATGCTATTACAATCACCAATATTCCATTCTAATCTAGCAACAAGAAAAATAGTAACAATTTTTTTAACTTGAAATATATAATGTGTATTTAGAAATAAATAGAAATCATGCCTTTATTCAATGAAGTATAATAAATTACATGCACATTAAATAGAGTAGCCATACCAGGGTATTTTATAAATGTTATCCTGTAGTATTGTTACATGTTCATGTTGTATTCATAGAATAAAGATTGGAGAGAAACAATATCAGGATGCATTCAATGATGAATTAGAAGCATTTAAATCTAGAATACGTTCCCGAGCTAAAGCAAAAATTGATGAAGCAGTGAAGGAATATGAGGAAGTAAGTACTTTTGTAAATGATGTTTTATAAATGTTGATTAGGCCAAAAAAAAAAAATGTTATGTTTCCGGTAACCCGACCGACCATTACAAAACCTGCCGACTCAAATTTTTTTTTAGTGTCAAGAGAAATAAAAAAAAAAATTTGTTCACCAAGCGACCGTTCAGAATACTCTAAACCTACCGGATTCGTGAAAATATATACATTATTTGTTGCTATAAATGAATATTAATGTCATCGTTCTTTGAATCGGCATTTACCGATCGGAATAAGCGGGTACAGCGAACGTTTATTAAGATCTGCCATACTTTTGACGCGAGATTGCTAACTGACGTACAAAACGAGACTACAGGTTTCGTATAGATAATGCACATTCTGAAAAGCTATGAAGTATGAAGCTCACAACTTTTGTTCTAATTATTAACGGCTCGCAAATGGACAAAAACAAGTGAACCTATATTTCAAACAGGTGGATAGGATCTGTTCGATTGGTATTTAAAAGAAGACAAATAAATTTATTACGGACCGATTTCGTGCAACGGTCCGATAAGTTTTCAGCGCGAGTTATTTCCCATGAACAAAATGGCCTCCCTACGCTATTGTTTTTATCATCATTGAACGATTAAAAGTTCTTTTGCCACCAAAGATAATATTTAAATCGTAATCGAGTCTCTGATACTTTTTAAACAATTATCCAAGAATACCACAAATCTATTCGTACTTTATGTTCACGGCGCCGACTCAACCCGTCCCAACATAAAATTGAAGATTTTCGCACAGAATATTATACGGCAGACGGACAGTTTTGATTACATTTTTGACGTCGATCTCGGATTTTAAAATTCCATGAATTTGGATTTAATTGGAATATTTTGATGAAATAAAAAAATTGAGTAGACTTTTATGTATGTTTTCAAAAAATATTTTTAAAAAAATTGTTTCTGTCATTTGAAACTTTGACCTGAACCCCCGGTGGTAGGATAGATAGAACTCAATGACCATTGAATACCGCTCGGGTTATTCAATGGTTCAATATTAAAAAAAAAACAAAAAAAAACCCTACCTACCGACCCTACCCTATTTTCCATCCGTTACAGGAAACAGAACTCTTTTTTTTTTTGGCCTTACCAGAGATTAATGTAAATATTGTTAATATGTCATTAATACCTGGTCATTTACTCTTGTTCAAATTTCAATCAATTTCAAATAATTGGGCTTACTTCAGATGAAACTAATACCAATAACTTGAACAGTTTCTCGACTATACTTCAAGATATTGTATTAGTATTTATCATGTTTGAGATATAATCTTGAATCATCTGGTATGGGAATGCAATATGCTATGAACATTTTACTACAATCATCTCTTAGTCTTATGTACAATATTTTTATATCTTAATTTCTAATATATGAACTTTATGATAACAATATTTAAACAGGAAGAAAGAAAGAAAAGGTTAGGACCTGGTGGATTAGATCCAATAGATGTGATGGAAACCTTACCTGAAGTAAGTTCTGTAGTATAAAAGTTTCTTATCTTGTCTGTCTTCATTAGCCCAGTTTGGAGCATAACAGTAGGACGTTAAACTCTATTTCATTTCATTTCTAAATCTTTCATAGATATTTTTTAAAATTGTTCTATTATATATGTCTTTGAATGCTTTGTCCATTTCTTGTTAACACCTTAAAGACTACATTTATCATTGAGTCTTTTTCAAATTTATACATGTTGTTTACATTAGTGAGACAAAGCACCCATTTGAACAATTTCCATTAGTTATGAATCTTATTCAAATAAGTGAAACAAAAAAGCCTTTTGAATTCTAGAGTTATGGCTTTTGATTTTCTATATAAAAGCTTATGAAAGCGATAACAGCAAGAACGTTATCATCCGAACTGTATGACATGTATGCATAATTGTACTGTCAAGAATGAATCTAGCTGCAATGTATCATTAAGAGACTGCACTTTAGAATTAACAAGTCTACTTTAAAAACCTGTGTACCATATTAGTTTTTATTATTAATTTAACAATAGGTCATACTGTTGTTATCACATATTATTCAATATCTGAAATCAATTCAGATCATTCTCAACTTTAACCATTATTTTCATTTCAGACATTACGCGAGTGCTTTGAAAAACAAGATATCGAATTGCTAAAAACACGAATTTTAGAAATCCCTAAAGAGGAAGCTGAATATCATATTAAACGCTGTATCGATTCTGGTTTATGGGTACCAAACCCTAATGATAAAAACAATACACAAGATGAAGAAGAAGACGAAGAAGAATTTTATGAAGCTGTGGAGTGATGATCTAAATATTCTAATATTTGGATAAAGGACTATTTTAACTGTTGCAAGATGTTGTGTTAAAAGACATTGTTATTTTAAGATTGTTCAGTTTGTTGGCAACTGGAAGTTAAAATGTTCTATAATTATATCAAATGAACAGATAAATATTTGATTTTTGTCAAATTGTGACATATTCAGGTTCAAAAGCTTCCTTGAATACCTATAGTCTTGCTACCAGTAAGTATTTGACCGTTCGGCCTTTTTACAGTTGAATTCATTACCACACCATTGGCTTTCAACTAAAGATCCCAGTAAGACGTTAAATCCCATTTCATTTCATTTAGTTTCATTACCATAAATGATTTAGGGGTAGTCAAACAATTATATTGTATGTTGTATAAAGCTCTTACTTATTTACATAGCAATTTGAGAATGACATCATTATAGTGTATTGTTTTAATTAAGGACTGTTATACATGTAGATACAATACTTGACAGTCTAGTAGTAGTAAAACAAATAAGTTTTTCCAATGTCAAGATACTTAAAGATACTTTCCCGCCTACAAACTGTGATTTGATGATATATTTGGACCAAAAACATTCAAACTAATTACTTTATCAAAAATTTGCTTTTTCGTTACCTAAAGAAACTTTTGTAAACATTTGTGTCTTAGCTGCAATGAGTCCATGTTTCATAGTCTGGCAGCCTATTTATTCAAGTAAACTAGATTTATGTGGGGGTAACCCTAAATGTTTCCCCTTTTGTTTATAGCATTACGCAAAAATTGTACTTATACCGTTCTAAGAAAATTAAAACATGCCTTTTATATCAAGTTTTTTTTTATGGTTGATTAGATTATACCATTCAATAAATGCCCAGAAATATTCATGATCCCAGCATACACACGAAGTAATACATAGTTCACTAGCTAATACATTCTTATATACATACTACACAGCTTCATCTCATGATCCTAAGATAGATAATTCCAGCAAAAATTTTGCATTTCTTCAAGGCGTTCTGTTGCTATAATCTGGTATTTTCCAGCGTGGTTTCCCTTGTTATCGACGCAGAACGGAGGGCCTGACAAGGACAGCTGTCTAGTCATTTGGATGGGACGAAAAACAGGTCCCGTGTACACTTTGGCTTGCATGTAAAAGATCCCTTGGCAAAATTTCTCATATAGCACACTGTATGGCGTATCCCTGTCTTCCATTAGTCCAGGTTAGTTGCAGAAGAGTAGGATGTTAAACCCCATTTCATATAATCCGGTGGTAGCCTGCTAGATTAGAGCAGGTCACACTGAAAAATTCAAATAACATAAGCACTGCTGACTGTTAGTCACAAGCTTGGAAATGGCACAGTCATATTGAGTCTTGGTATGTCTGAGCTGGACTTTGCACTGATTACTACTCTACTTGGGTATTTGATGAATATTCTCAGAATTAAAGCTCTTTGTAGTCGCATATATCAAGTACATCACCAGGTTGGAATTATATTTTTATACGGTTGTAATTTTTCATCTCTTGTCGGCCCACATTTACTTGTGGATGCTCGGGAGCAGTGCTTGCTCTTTTAAGACACATCTGTTAGCTAACCTGATGTTGGCTGAGAAAATTCCTCAGGATTTTGAGCGTGCATTCACCTGGAAAGGACAGTCTCTAGTCATTTGGATGGAACAAAAACCAATGTCCTGTGTAGGCCAACACTGGCATGCACATAATAGAACAGATGGAATTAAAAAAAAAGAGGAGACAGCAGAGCTGCTGTCCAGGCAAACAATCACTCATAGCACCCTGTGTGGCATACACCCGGACGAACATTACGTACATCAGATAAACTACTTATAAAGCCCCAAACTATTCAACTAGTCCCTTATGGTCACCGCTCTTTTAGTTATCAAGTACCTATTTTATGGAATAATCTACCAATTAGTTTAAGATGTTGTACATCTCTAATTTCTTTTAGAAAACAACTTAAAACACATTTATTTAATCAGGCCTTTAACTGACTCTGTATGCAATCATTAACATGTCCATAATCTTGTTGTTTATTTATGACTACATTGTCACTTTGTAAAGTGCCCCTGAACATGTTATATGAAAGGATGCACTATAAATATGCTGTAATAATATACTATTCAAAAAAAGTAGGGGATATTTGATTTTTAAGTGTTATTAAAGTCACCTAATGAAACTGACGAAGAAACAAATGACAAAATGAAATGAAGTTCACATTCATCGATTTATTCCAAATGATCGTTAGACTAAGTAAGGCACAGACTGACCATTATAAGGGTAAAATGATACCCGGGGTCAAACAGCAAAGTTACCACAGCATCACAACAAAGTCAGTAACGGGTAAATCCTCCTCTGTTTGCCAAACAAGCATTGATCCGACGTGGCATACTCCTAATGAGACGTCTAAGGTCATTTTGGCCCAGATTGTCCTATTCCTGTTGCAACGCAGCAGCAAGTTCTTGGACATTGGCAGGACGTTGTTGACGTTGACGTAACCTCTGTCCAAGCATGTCCCAGACATGCTCGATGGGGGAGAGGTCGGGACTCAGTGCTGGCCAAGGTAATGTGGTGATGTTCTGTTGTTGGAGGTAACCTGTAACGATCCTGGCCCTGTGACATCTTGCATTGTCATCCTGGAAGATGAAACGGCGGCCCTGACGTCGTGCGAACGGCACAACATGGACTGCCAAGATGTTGTCCCGGTAGTACTGGCCTGTAACACGCCCTGCAACAACATGTAAAGCCGTTCTTCCAGCAACAGTGATGCCTCCCCACACCATAACAGAACCACCCCTGAATCGATCATGTCTGATGACGTTAACGTCTTGGAAGCGCTCGTTTCGACGACGCCACACCCTCCTACGTCTGTCCAAAAAATCAACAGTGAACCTTGACTCATCTGAAAACATCACATTGCTCCAGCGTCGATTATCCCAGTGTTGACGATCCCTACACCAACGACGTCTTGCCTGAATGTGATGATCCCTCAAACAAGGGATCACGCGAGGACGTCGGGCGCGAAGGTGACCCCTATGCAGTCGATTCCGAATCGTCTGGCCACTCACACCAGTGTCTGTTTGAAGATGAGCGCTGATCTGATTTGCTGTGATGACACAATTTCTCAAGGCCAAGGTACGGATAAATCGATCCTGGGCTTGAGTTGTCGCCCTTGGTCGACCTGAGCGTGGTCTGTCCTGTACAGATTGTGTATCACGGTATCTGGACCATAGCCTGCTTATGACAGACTGAGAAACATTCATCGTCCGCGCCACAACCGCCTGTGTTGTGCCGATCTGTAGCATGCCAAGGGCACGTAACCTTTCATTTTGGGTAAGCCGACGCATATCAAAATTTGTTTTCTGGTCACTAAAACAATTAAACTGATGTTTCCACCCTGGAATTCAATGCCACAATGACTGTAACATTCAAAGTCGTGCAAATCTTGGGTTGGACCCCCATGATGATCCCAAGCATCACCTGCATTCCATGCGGTAGCTATTGGTGCGTTTGGGCGTCACATGTAACTGGAAATGTTTCTTCTGTTAGGTTCTATAGTGACTTTTTTTTGTAGTCATTTGCATATTTTAGTATTATGCCCCCAAAATCAAATATCCCCTACTTTTTTTGAATAGTATATCTCTGTCTTCATTAGCCTAGTCTGTGTAGAAAAGCTGGACACAAAACTCCATTTAATTTCATTTTAGCGGATGCTCTAGAGGCTAAAGGTATTGTCTGATTACTCTGATCGATTTGAAATTTATACTGTGTCAAAGAGCACAACATGAAATTGCCTATTAATTTTAACACTTGATTAATTAAAAAATCTTGTGAAAGCTGCAATTGCTTAAATTATCATCCAATTGTCTTAAAATATGTGCAGTGTTCATGTTCATGAGACGAATAAGTCTAGTCTAAATAAATTAGGTCCTAGATAAATTATTTAGTGAATTGAATTTTGTACACAAGGCAAAAAACATTTGATTTTCAAAAATTTCCTTTCAGTCAAACAGCTGAAGTTATCACCTGAATACTGTTGCATGCTTTTTATACAACATTTTCATGTGGATGTATATTGTTGTTGCCCCTGTTCGTTCACATTTTGTTTGTGGACACTCTACATGTCACAATTTTTATCTGATTTAGACAAACTTGAAATATAGGTTTAAATTTAGCTTGTGCACCTGCTAGAGGTCACAATTTTTATCTGATTCTGATGAAACTTAAAATATGTTTATATCAAAACGATCCGAGTTCCTTTTTTACTTACGCTTATCGGGCCTTAACTTCCTTGATTATGGCCCCAGATTGTTCTCTGTCCATCTCTTGCAAAATAATCAATGTTTAATGTGTCATGAGTGAGTACTTTCATCACCTTTATAAGAGAATTAATATAGTGGATTGCTAAACTGATATAGCTTTTGTTGGTATATGTTCCATTGATTAGCAACCCATCTTGAATGTTTCTTTCAATATTGTAGAATTCTATCACAAAGCTGGTACATTCAGGTGGAAATGTAAACCTGTATATTGAATGCACATTGAGTAGTATATTGTGGATTTATAACAGACAACCAATAAAACTTTAAAAAGATAAGCAAATGAAGTAGACTGTAGTACTAAAAAGATTTTGTAACAAAAAGGCATAGCTCTGAAGGTGATTATCGAAAAAATGTTGAAAATAGGTCTTCTTCATTTCCATCAGGTAGTCAACCCTTATGGTTTATTGTAATCTCAAATGTGCTCTGAAGAAATGTGAATGGCAGAAACAGAAATATACGAGCCAATTGAAATGTGAGTGTATAAAAAGGATACACATTTATTAAAGTACAACTAATACGTTATTTAATAACTTTATTCACAAATCAAGCTTATCCAACTTTTTCCTCCTTTTTCTATTTTTAGTTTTCTTTTGTTTACTGATTGTTGAAGATTTGGGTTTAACTGTGGCTGTAGACTGGGTTTTATCAGTTATAACAGTTTGTTCATTATGTAATGTTAAAGTGTTCATAGCACCCACAGCTTCATCTCCTGAATCTTCTGATATATCAGCTTCATCACCTTCACATTCTGTTTGTAGTTTTACCGGCATCCGATTAAAGAAATGTTGTCTTACTGTAAATATTAAATAACAAATTGTATAAACTGACAAAACAATAAAACATATCAAGTAGCTTTAGAAGCAACATTTTAACATGAGGGTATTTTCATAATGTTATGCAATAATTTACCTTTTAAACTTTCTCGAATATCCCAAACTTTGGCTTCTTTGTCTCCCCCTGCAGCAAATACAAATGGAGCTTCTGGACAACAACCAACACAGTGTAACTCATTCTGAAATTATCAATAGTGAAGTGGTATCAGATGCTCTCGAGAAATTTTGACTTACATGTGTCTCTTTAATGACAGTGGGAAAATATCATTCCTGTCCATTTGTGGACCTTTAAAATGCAGGCACAGACTAGCAGAATAAATCAAATCAAAACAATTATCATTTTCTGATAGAAATAAAGTAATTATTTGTTTCAAGACATTTTCATTAGTGTATGGAACATTTCATATGAAGAGTACAAGGGAAGAACGACCTAAGTCACATTTTTGTCTTTTCGCATAAAAGGCAAAACAAACTTTTGGACGAGAATGCTTGACGCGAACAGAACGAGTGGGTTTAATTACAACTTCAAAACTATGTTTAATAGGAATCATTATACCAGTACAACAACTGACTTCAACTTTTCAGCCAAATTAAGGTCAAATAAAGGGTACGATGGACATATTTGACCGTGGGGACATTTCAGATGGGCATTGATTCGATGTGACTCCGATCGTTTTTACCTGAAATTGATAATTCAACCGAAAGCTTATACAATTTGCTACCAAAAAGTGACTTAGATCGTTTTTCCCATGTACTCTTCATACAATTGGAATGGAATTTTCCAGCTTAAACATCGTGTACAGGGCTCTTTACTAAAATCATTATAACAGATACTCTCTAAAGAATAAATTAACTTACAATCTTTAGATTTTTTTCAATAATATGTTGTGGCTTGTTATCTTGAACATCCCAGACTTTAAGTTTTTTATCATCTGATGTTGTAACCAAAAGACCTGGTATTTGACTACTTAAACATAAACCTTTAATATACAATATAATCATATTACCCAAAATACTTAAATAACAATCTATCTATAAAAGTTGGTTCGGTTGCTATAGGAAACCAATTTGTACTTGTTAATACAGATAAACAATGACCATTGTACTTGTTACTGGTATAATATTAATAACAGTCAGTGTTGTACTTGTTGTTGGTATAATAATAATACTGGTATGTCAGTGGTGTACATTTTACTAGGATAATATAAATAACAGTCAGCTTTGTACTTTCGATATGCAGAAGAAACAATATACCTGTAACAGCTTGATTATGGGGTTTAAACTTATAGATTGGTTTATCTTCTCTAATATCAAAATAAAATACTTGTCCATTATCAGTAGAAGCCTACAAATACAACAAATATATACACATATAATCTCCAATATTCAACAGAATACAGGTTACAATACATCCCTGCTATTTTAATGAATTCTGCAAACTACTGTACTCACCAGCCAGACAACAAACAATTGTTAATGACCTGTATAAAGGACGAGATAACATAGTCCAAAAATAACTTGTACTCGCTGGGAAAAGGCACCAAAAAAAAACAAGAGTAATGTAGACAGAAGTCACCGCACAAATGTTTGAGTAAAAGACAGGTTTGTCCAGACATAATGAGACAACTAGAAAATGTTTTACTGAGTCTCTGATAACTGTTTAGAATTAAATGTTTTTATTCACTGAGATTTGTTCTTTAAACAGGTTACTTACAAAGAAATGCATGGGAGAGAAATGATTCCACGCAATACGTTCAACTTCACCCTGCAGATTCCAAGTTCTATTTGTAGTGTTAGGATTACGACAATCATATACTTTAACAGTACTAAAATATAAAAACAGTGTAACGGTCAATTTATATTTTTATAAAACAAACATTTAAATATGTATGGCATATCTGTGGTATTACACTTGTACTAATATCTAAATACTGACAATACTAGAAGTGAATCTACCAAATGAGGATTATTGTTCAATCGTACTTACTGATCAAAGGAGCCTGACAGTAGAGACTGGGCTTCTAATGGATGCCATTTTACACACTGAACCTAAAATATAGTCATATCCATTATCTATTATTATTTTACGCCTCGCAGATACCGGTAGGAGGCATTTCAAACAGAAATAGTTTAGGAAACGATTGCTCAAATTGTGTGTACAAAAATCATGAAGACTCACTCCTCAACATCCTGTAACATTTGACATGTTTTTTAAAGGTACAGCAATAGACAACCAAATACTAGTACAGTAGTAGTGCCAATTAACAAGACAAAAACCACTTCTGTTTTATTTTAATTAGTCTGTCAAAGTATCGAAACCCTGAAAAATGTTCTAGATGTAAGAATGATGCAAGTTTGAAAAAAAAATTTCTGAAGTTTCCTAAAGATATCCTGAATGAAATCTGAGATGTGCTCCAGAACAAAAATTTAACACCACAAAATTCAACTCTGTTCTCAACAAAATAATAATTTAATTGAGAATATTGCTGATGTAATAAAGATACCTTAAATGATTTATATAATAAACCCCAGATTCCAGAATAATCGTGTACCAAATTCCAATTCAAATTTATTTATAAAATTGTTAAAATTTCAAAAATTATAAAATCCAATTATGACCATTTTTTCAGTGATGATAAATGGGAGAAAGTAAAGTAAGGCTTGCTATATATACTAAATGTATATAAATAATTTCGTCACATGGGAACAACTAGATGGGTTTTTTTCCTTTCCAGGCCATCTGTACTGCACTGTTAAAACGGGGAACCATGCTTAAAATCCTAAGGAAATTTGTAGACCAGGATCAAACCTGATACTCAGTGAACAACTGTGGCTCCTTATTACTAACAGAAGATATAGTCTATATCTATACAATAAAATAAGACATATAAGTTTACCTTTTCAATATGTTGTGTTAATGATGTAACAACTTTTAATTCTGATAGATCCCATAATGCTATTGTGAAATCAGCAGAGCCACTGGCTAAAACATTTCTGAAATAAAAAGCATGTTTTTTGAAAATTATATAACAAATTCTACCTAAAACAGCTATATTTTCTCACTATCTTAGGTGTAATCTTATAGTAACCTGTGATTGTCTCATAAAAAAGAGGTTACCAAGCAATAGAACACAGGCCCATCTGAAAAATATGACCAAAATGAACATCCTGATGGAAACAAATATCACAAATATTACTTATTCTGCAATATGAATTTCTTGAAATTTTATTTTGCTCTAATTATCAAACGTCTACCTTAATAATACAGTAATTTAATATGGTTATCTCAAAAAAGATTATCATCACTTACCCTACAACTGAATTCCATGATAAATCTAGAACAGCATCACTATGACCACCTACTGTACCAGACTACAAATTAAATATATTAAATATTCTCAATCATCAGTAATAAAAATGGCACAGCAACAGCTTAAGACGTAAATTTCCATTGAAGTTAGTTCAACATGAGCAATAACTTGCTAACATTTTGCTGAATCAATGTATCACGATTAGCTTAATGAATCATGAGATGTCGATTTCTTTGGGAAACACATTTTTCATTTTGGGAATATGCCTCATGGATCATTGCCTCAGCTTCAATTGAAATAATAACACTGTAGCAGACACCACTTGGCAATCTGCCATGTTTCCTATTGCCTAACCATAAGAACTTGGTATTCTGTTAATGTTTCATATAGTTTTGTTTGTAAAATTTTGACACCTTATCTTAATAAATTTTAGGACACAATTAATCAAAAAACATCTTAAAATACATAAAACAGTAATTTATTGTATAATTTTTGAAATTTAGATACTCTAAATATGACAGAAAGTAAAAATGAAAATAGAAGACACCAAAATCATTCACAAATACAAATCAAGTTTGAAAAACTATGTTTTATAAATATTGAAAAAAGAAAAGTTGTCTTTAATACGTCAAACTCTTCTAAATATTTTGGCAATACAAAAAAATCTTACCACCAACACCAAAAGGCTGCTTAATTTGATTAATAACAAATTGAAAGTAGGCCTAGATTGTTTGAAAGAATCAACATTGTGACTTTATAATGCATGTTTAAGAGGGAATTCTACTCTTTATAAAGTATTAATGTGACAGAATTCTAAATCTTAAAAATTTAGGTGGGAATTCTGAACTTTATAAGGCATGGTTAGTAAGGAATTCTAAACTTAATTTGCAACTATAATGAAACAGTATATATTTCAAGATTGTCCACTCATTCAGTTATGCAGGGTAGTCATAGGCGTAGGAGCTCAAAGTAATTCAGGGGGGCATAAGAGAAAATTGCCCGAAATCAATAAAATATAATTAATATAGTATATATATCGAAATCAATATGATCAATATATAGTATATTATATTGATTATATATAATCAATATAATATAATATAAATCAATATAATTCTAACAAATTAAACAATATTTTGATATTCAGAGATTCAGAGATAATCGTCTCACCAAATTGATCGTACAAAAGTAAAACATTTTAGAAATATGAGAGGCACGTCCATACGGCAGAATGTTCACAATTTCGTACAGTTTCTCAAGTAGTCCAATAGTCTTTTTAGAAAAAGTGAGAGGCACGGCCATGACGTCCAGCAAAAATAACGTCCGAAAACGGGTGAATCCACCCTGGCAACTGGCTGTTTCCTAGCAGTTTTCCATTTGGCTCGTTTCCTCTGCCGTTTTCCGGCCCGATGCCTGTTTTTCGGGCAATACCGTTTTTTCGGGCATAGCTATCATAAGAGAGCTTCGGGCATATTTTCGGGCATGCAGTGGACAAGAAAAAGACGAGAAAATACTTTTCGGGCAGTGTGGATCTCATAGAAATAAGTTAGTTATATTTTTTCTCTAAACATTAATAGAAAAAAAAGGTCGTCGAATTTTTCATTGCCCGAAAATAAATTTTGGGGGAGGCAAATGCCCCCCCTGCTCCTACGCCTATGAGGGTAGTCATAAAACCAGAAAATAGTCTGGTTATTTATATAATTCTATTTTGTGATTTTCAGTATTCTATATCTACCTTTTTCCTTTTTTTCTTTGATGCACCTTTTAGTTTAAATGCTGGCTCTAAACTCTCCATTATATTTAAATCCCATACCTCAATAGTTGGCTTCATGGTTCCTATAGCAGCATAACATCCTATAAACATAACAAACATAACAAACTGTATATACCGGGATACACTCAAAGCTATAAATATCACCACCATTATTGTAACTTACATATTTTATTGTATAAATGATCTGTTGTCAATGTTGTACATGATAGCCTAATCATCTGTATATATATATCAAAGAGAAAATTTGTTTTATTTGTTTGTGGGTTTGTTCTCTACTTCATAATAACTACCAGTTATTACAGAAGTTTTAGGAGATACATTCTACATCATCCCATACATTTCTTGACTATCCCATTGCCTTCAGGAAACTAAGTTAGCAGCCAATATCATAAAAGGTTCTTTTGTTTAACCTTCTCAAGACATCCCCCCCCCCTTTTTAGTTATTGGCATCTTTATGGTTTCTTATCATGTTTATAGACTACTTACCTGAGTCACCTGTATTACCAACATCATAATTAATAGTTTCAACAGTCAATGGAAATGCAGGTAACAAGTAATCATGATGTAAATATAAATACTGTTCAACTTCATTATAAACTGTAAATAAAATACAAAATACCATCAACAATTCATATTTACATATAATTATAAATATCATGTATAACCATTAAATCATCCTCGGTACCCATAGTGGTCCCATGCCGTTCTAATCCACTAAACCCTGGGAGTGGGGAGGGACAAGTTTTCAATTTATCTGCCCTTCTTGATTGTACTATTTTTATCAACCAATCCTATAAATCGTTAATTGCAAAGAAAGATGGCAATGGGAAGTAACTCTCATCAGGTAAGGTACAGTAAGCAAAATACAAAGGGTCCCCTTCAAGAGACAAGGTTAGGAATTAGCCAGAAGGTTTCTTGATAAAGTATCATCGTCGAAACATTGCATATTTATACACTAGTAATTGTTATTCCATAAATAGTGTTTGAATGTCTTTGGTGTTATATCTGATATTTGTGCTGTTAAGAAGTGATATACAAGTAACCTCAAGATATTGCAATTTCGTTACTAATAATAATTCATAAAAGCAGTTATATATGTTTCACTTACCTAAAACTTCTAAGTGACTGGCATCTTCGTGTGCTCTACCAGTTACAATTAAATTATCTGTAGGTTGTATTTCAACATCTTCATCATCACTCTGATCCTAATTAATACAAATACTTTAATATGAGCAACAAACATCATTATCTTTTGAACATTAAGTATCAATCATATTTCACAACCTCCACTCACTGTACACGTATAATAAGGGTTTGTGACACCGCATCCTCCTCATAGTTTGACAACTATAAGTTTTAGACATGGAATAGCAACACATTCACCCTGACGAGTTTACATAAGAACAAAACTAGTAGCTTCATGAGAGAAATCTGGGACGGCTACCTGCCATTTATAGATTTTTAATGTTAATTAATGAGATAAAATTGCTTACTTCTCTTTTATCTGTAATATAAGGATCATCATCATTACTGGCAAAAAGAGCAACTTTATCAAATCCACCAACAGGATCAAAATCTACAAAAATGCAGCACATAAAATCTCTTCATAGACCTATTTGAGTCAATTCAGATGAAAAAAATAAACATAAATAATTTTGTTACTTAGTGTGGTTTAACTAGATTGTATGTAATGGATTATTAGGTTATGAAGTCTCTGCCCCACTTCCCTTTTTTTAGTAAAGGGTCCCAGGCCAGTTATAGTGATACTCATGACAATGATGACAGCTGTTGAATAGATCATTATTTATTCTCCTTTGAATCAGTTTTCCACGATAGTGTGTTGAAATGAAATGAAATGAACTGAGCTAATGTAGACGGGCAAACACCATGCAGTGTGCTATGAGGGAGATTATGCGCGGACAATGACGCTACAGACTACTCTTATTTTAAATTCCAACTGTTATCTGTAAAACTAACCTTGTTCATCATCATCATCATAATCATCTAAACCATACTTTGAAGTGATATAATCATCATCGTCATCATCCATGTCTGTTATCTTTCTTTTATTTTTTATATCTTCAATTGTTTTTTTATCATCCATTTGTGATGAACTAGCCCCCTCTTCTTCTTCTGCCTCTTCTTCTTCTGCTTCTTCAATTTCACTGTAATAGATCAAACAATGAGTTTGAAAAGCATTTCACACAAGATAGGATGCCAAGCCCAAAGCATACCATCAAGAGAAACTAAGTTGTCCAAACTGTTAATAAAGGCAGCCACTCTGTGAAAAGATAGATAACCATGCAGCAAAAGATACAACCACAGCAGCTAACTGTAAGTCATCCATCGGAACATTTACAAAGAACCAAAATCTGATTAAGAGTAACATCAGATTAAGTATATATCAGAAATAATAAAAAATTTGATTGGTTTCTAGTTTTTCCTTGTGCTAACATTTATTAAACTAAACATATAGTCCTAATGATAATCAGATGCTAAATTTAGCAGACTTCTTCTTGTTGCATGAACATTAACACTGTGTATCAGATTGTAACCTTGATATCCACAAGTGATTAATGTCCATAGTTCTGGCAACAATGTGGATGACAAACCGATGGAGGACCAAGGTAGGGAAAACAATAAAAACACACAATATTTTTGTGCCACTAAATCAGTCAGTTTTGTACTACTCAGTACTCAGTAATGAGACGAACTCACTATTAAGACCACAATCTAGACAGCCCCACAAGAGGTCTTAATAGAGGGATTTCACTGTACTTCTTAATAACATAAATACAACAATTCCACCAGCATATCTAAAGGCAATTTAAATTTTTTTTATGATACTATCAATAATTCAGTGAAAGATTGGTATAAGCAACTGGCGTTTGATGTCTAAACCCATGTAAACAATTTTAAACAATCGCAGAAGGAAATACATGCTGTGTACACCCAATCTGTCCAGTATCTAGGATACTGATTGATACCTAACATAAAAGTAGATACAACTCACTCTTTGGTTTCTTCTATAACTCTTCTTAAATCTTCTCTGTCAATTAATACCTACAATATAAATTAATCACCATTTTTCAATGACAAATAGATATTATGATTCTTAATAACTGAGATGTTAACATGTATGTTGAACATGTTGTCAATTCAGACACAACAGCACCAGTAAAAAAATAAATTATTTTGGAAAGCACCAGCACTATCTTTGCGGCACACGCAGGACCATCAAACAAGAATAGAAATTAATCTATTTCCATGACCTTTTGTGCAATCCATTCTTAGTAAATCACTGCAATGAAGTTATCATTGAAGTCATCGTTTCTGCTGGACATTGAGATTAACAATGTGTCATTGGTGCAAATTAACAATAAACCTGATAATTTGAATATCAAGAAGAGTAGGTGGAAATCCCTCATATCACAGTACACATACTAGGTGGGGTATAAATGTTAGTAAAATAGATGAATAGACATCTCTGGCTCGAAAGAATGAGTACAAGTTTCAAATACACTCCATATATAATAGTTTCAGTATCTGTAGAACTGAAAGTGCCAAGAATTTAAGTTTCAAATGCGATCAAACCAGAAAAACATCCCAAAAGTGCACTTCCATTTTTTATAGTTCCATAGTATTATAAGGGAAACCATGCATCAGTCTGTAAAGAAATTGCCAATATGTCAATATTATTATAATTTACAAATAAAGGGGAATTTAATCATTCAAATATTCAATAGTTACATGTAAGCAAGAAAATTGCACGTCATCTTATTAGGTATAAAGACAAAATAGTGGCCCACCTATGCATGTGAAGTGAACATCAAAACCAAGCGAAGACCAGGTAACACATTCTTTTTTAGTTTATCAAGTCTAGATAAATTTTAATATTTTATTATGAAAAACAGACATTTTTTTTTAGCATGACTCTGATAATAATAGAAATAATAACTTTATTGTCCAATCAAGGATGCACAGGAGACATGGTACAGATCAAACCAAGAGAGAAAACCCAAATGACAGTCAAATACCAACAATAAAATACAACAATTATGCAAAATAGCATGAGTCCCATTTTTCCCGTTAGTTAAACCAGGGGAGATAAATATAAGTATGCAATGGAGGCTTCATGCCGATAAAGATAAATGTTGGCTTGCAAAAACATTATTATAGAAAGGGGGATAATCCACTTAACTCAGTACGCTTCAGAACAATATTGCATCTAATATTATCTTAAATATTACCTCAGAAATTAATATGTAAGCCTCCAATAATTATTCCTAGTATGGTGCTTAATTAAGATAAAGAAATACATGTAATCTGATGAAAAGTTCTTGTTCAAAAAGCAACCAAGTTTCTCTAATATATCTACATTTTCATGTTTAAAATATACTTGTTCAGACTTCTTAAATTCATATTTTCACGATACAAATATACTTGTTCAGACTTCTCAAATTCATAATGACTAACGGACCTTAAATAAAACTATTTCACACAGACTCATACATAATCTGCCTAATCTTACTCAGTATTCACCATACAACACAGCGTTAATTTTATTCGTTTTAATGAGTTTTGTGACCATCAATTTATTAGTACAATTTACTCAAAGAAAAGTATGATCGCACAGTTGATTACTTCAAAGGAAGAAGCAGTAGCATAATTCAGAAACACGTACATTAAGAATCTGTCAACTGTTTGTTATAAATGTATTTATTTCAACTATACAAAAAGTAACACAGTGTAAATTACAGCAAATATTTTTGAACATTCTGTCACATGATGATGATGATGATGATGATGATGATGATGATGATGATGATGATGATGATGATGATGATGATGATAATAATAATAATAATAATAATAATAATAATAATAATGTCATTTTCTAGAGCGCCAAATCCATCCATAAGCATGCTCAAAGCGCTTTTAAAAAGGAGTGAAAAACATATCAATTAATTTAGTCTGGATAAGAGAGTTTAAACATGTAAGTTTTTAATTGTGATTTAAAACTTGATAGAGTTTTACAATCACGGATATTGGTTGGCAAACTATTCCAGAGTTTGGGTGCAGCAACACTGAAACTTCTATCTCCAAATTGTTTCAATTTTGATGTCGGAATGCATAAAAGGTTTTGATGTTGAGATCTCAAAGTACGGGTAGGCTGGTATATAGTTAATAGTTCTGAAAGATACAAGGGTGCAGTACCCTGTTGACAATGGTAAGTCAAACACAAGATCTTAAATTCAATACGTGCATGAATCAGAAGCCAATGCAGGGATTTTAAGACAGGGGTGATGTGTGATGATTTGTTTATTCTAGTAATGATCCTGGCTGCTGTATTCTGAACTTTTTGTAGCTTATATAGTGTGGACTGAGTACTTCCAGCTAGTATACTGTTACAATAGTCAAATTTTGAAAGGACGAGAGATTGAACTAATGATTTAGCCACTTCAACAGTGATGATGTTTCGTATTCCGCTTATACATTTCAGTTGAAAGTAGCATGATCTGCACAGTTGATCGACCTGTCTTTCTAGTGTAAGAGAAGAATCTAGAAACACTCCAAGATTTTTAACATCCTTCGAAACCTGGATGCTGGAATCTCCAATGGTTATACTGATTTTTGGTAGATCGTGTAGTTGCTTTTTTGTTCCAAAAATGATCGCTTCAGTCTTATCATAATATAAATAGCAAAGATGAAATACGGAGCGGACTCGAATTTAAATCTTATTCTTAGCACAACACACATTAATTATGCTGTGATTTTGAAATTTATTTAAAAATTTTTACAGTACAAAGATGATAGCAGACAGATCCTAGGTGGGATATCTGACACACTACTTTCATCTTTAAATACATCAAGGACTAATCAGTGTTATGTTGACAATCTTGGCACAAGTTTGATAGCGCAGATTACAATCAGGTACCGTGGCCGTTTTAATTGAACAAAAATTTCGCATAACAGTTGGGTTAAATCAATTCATATAATTATGTGGTAAGGGTTCACCTTTATCTTTATTTCAATGAGAATTGGAGTACAGCTGAGTTTGGGGTCAGTGTAATTGGTAATTAAGGGAGTTATAGGCCAGTAACTTTTTTGTAGTCAAAGGAAGGCCTTAGGACGGTCCACTACTGTGGTTGGACTAGGAAAGTAGTGGAACCATTTCTGCCATTCATTTTTGATGTGACTCCCATTTTTGTGTCTACATATTTCATTGTTGTGGCACCAGAGAAATTAAGAAATAACAAGTAGGTATAAAGTGAAAAGAAGATTAGTTCTTCCATGTATGAGTGGTTTGTTTAAAATTATGTTGAATTTCAGTGTTTTGTCGACAAATATACGTTTGTGGCGCTATGGTCGTTGTGACTCCTTGTTCTTGTATGGGGCACTGTGATAGAAATTGTGACAGAATTGATGGTAGATGATTATAGTAGCCACCGGCGCCTCCGCTAGAGGGCTCAGACAGTACTGTACACAGCTATGGCCGATTTTCAACCCCATTGCACCGGTTTTTGGGTCATATATGCGCGGAGCTGGTACAGACTTTTGCATCGGAATCTGAGTCGGAAAACACATGATTATTTTAGACAAGGGTCAAGCGCGCCTGTAAATATGGTTTATGGCGGATGACATGCGGTAAGTTGCTTTTTATTTTATTGTTGAAGTTTTCTTTTATTTTTAAATTGTCCCATACGCGCATATACGCTCAAAGTGTTGCTTACAATCGTGAATATAAACATTAAATTAGTGATAAAAAATATTGCTGGGGACGGAAACCCCCGTGGAAATTGGCAATTCCTGGAAATCTGCACCGTGTCGGTTCCAAAGGGACGCAACTCCACCAAAATTATGGGTACAGACCACTGTTAATAGCTTGACTGACTTTGACAAGATAAATGTCATCGAGTGACTAGTGTGTATTATTAGGCTTATAAGTTATAAGTGTAATTTGAAATGCAGATGCTATTTTTGAAAGTATAATTAATACAGTCCATTTTAATTGAGAGCATTACAGTTCCATAATGAATGCTAATTCATCAGATTCTGAAGATGATAGCTTTCATCTAACCATTGGTTCAGAAACTGAAGTAAGTACATGCATGCTATACACAGAAGTGTTTTTGAAGCCTGAAGTATTATCCAGTTGGTTTTAAAAAAATCTGATTACACTACCTTGGTTGTACTTCTACTCAGATATATCTATTTGTTTCAGAAAGAGTTTTAGAGTAAACTGAAAGGAGCACAAATTGACAAAGAGTTATTAGTATGGTAGACCTATATTTTGGTATTCAGGAGAGTGCTGGTTTGAAGAAAAATCTGTTTTTATTTACATTATTTACATTAAATTGATCTGTTTATTTTATTTTATTTTTATTTTTTATTTTTTATTTTTTTTTTGGGGGGGGGGGGGGGTATTATTAATATTATTATATAATGTTATTTTTAATATTATGACACTGTTAGTTAACTACATAAATGGTTGATAAATAGTTTTATTTTAATAGTTCAAGTTTATTTAAATTATTTTTATTTTATGGGGTGGTAGTATTATAATTTTTGGCAAGGAGGAGAGTATTATAAATTTTATGATATAGAAATATGGGTATGTGGATAAATAATTTTATTTTATGTCTTTTTTTAAATATTTTGTTAACATGTACTTTATCTGTTATTTTTAGTATTTGACTACTCAGAAACAAAGTCTTGTTTAAATATGTTGATTTCATTGTATAATTGTTAATGATTTATACCCTAATGTGGCTAAAGTTAAAGTTTACGTAATTTTTTAATCTTCTGTACCGTTATTACAAACATTATAAAATAAACTTCTAGACCTATATGTAAAGTGTTTGCATGTTTGTGTTGGTGAGTGCATAAGCTTAATTTTGGTGAAGTAATTATATCTGTAGGACTTTTGGTTTCTGAGATATGGAGTGGGGTTGAAAATTGAAGCAAAATGGCCAATTTCGCAAACAAGGGGTGTGCCAGTTCGCGTTACTAAACGGACTGTAACTCAGCCAATTCTGTGCCGATTTTGATAAACTTGGTGTTGTTACAATACTGAGATGTACAGCTTTCAGAAAATATCAAGCGTCTAGAGAAAAAAATAATATTTCAAAATAGCTGCCGGTCGCTAATTATAGATAATATTGTTGTTTTTGCCACCCTAACCCTGAATTTATAGGTTATAATCTTACATACCTGACCCTAACCCTAACCCCCCACCACCACCACGTACCAGCAGTAAAAGTGATGGAATGTAAAAGGGAGTCCGATCAAACATGATTGCCCCATTTCTATCCCACTCCCAATCCCATGGCCACGAATCCCCAGTGCTAAATAAATAAATCTCGTCAATTTGATAAAATTATGTAATACTACGATTATTTATCAATACTTATTCATACCCTTTGTGGTGACTTGTTGACTGATCCTTGTTTAACCCACGTTAAACATGGCACAATGTTCATTCTGTTGTTTTATGTATTGTTTATGTTTTTATGTTTATTTTCCCTTCCATGTGGCTGATAAAACCGGAAATGGAAATTTCGGCAATTATCTCCCTTTAAGCACATAAGTGGAAGCAGACCACTCTCACTTGCATCTGTATCCCACAACCACTTTGGAGTCCATGAATATATTGTAGACCGCTAATGAAAAAAGAGGACGCGTGACAATAAAGATAGTCAAGTAAAATACAGTATGAACATTCGGGTATTCGGACAATGAATTTCAATAGGCTACCTAGTTGAGTCATGGACCTTATAACACATAAGGTCCATGGTTGAGTCCACTATGTCGTTCCCAGGGGCGTGGTGAGAATGAGTTCATGAGTAGCCATACTCATGCGCCAAAAAGTTTTTGCGCCAAAATCACAATCAAATTACTCAAAAAATGAAAAACATTTGTAAGTGGAAAAATTGTTTCATCTGACCCAATTAAAAAAATTTTGAAAGAGTCAAATTGGAAAATTTAATCATATTTTATTACCGTATTTCTTGTCTCGGATTGCTGGAGATTGCGTTTCTGGGCTTCTAATTTTCGAAATTTTCCCGGGGGAGGGCCCCCCGGACCCCCCGCCGCGGGCTCGCGCCTTCGGCGCTCGCGGTGGCCGGCTTCGCCGGCCACAGCTCCACGGTCAGTAAAAGGGTTTTTGTGCCAAAATCTTTTTTGTTACTCATAATTTCTTCTCAATAATTGCCCTCACCACGCCCCTGGTCGTTCCACAGGAGTAACTATGGGGATAATCGATTGAACTTTCCGGAATTGAATTCTCACAATTCCGAAAAAAGTGTCAATCGAGTGAAAAGGAGAATTTCGGAGTACAATGCACATGCCGACCGCATAAACAAAAATCACAAACAAACATGGCAAACGAAAGATCTTTGTTACTTAGAATACGTCAGGATTCTTCTCACCCATCTGGCCCACCTCAGCTGTCGGGACTGGCAGGACTGGAGTCCGTATAACTCGATTGCAATTCTGTCAATTCGGGACCCTCCGGAATGACAATCGAGCATCCCCCCTCCTGTGTCTGTTCTTCAGATGGAATTCGAAGCGCAGGAACAGATTAATTTCACATGAGGTGCACACATGACAGAGGGATTTTGCCAGCACTTTTCTATTGGCAATAACAATAGGGACGTTTACCGACACAATCTTATCATTATATTATCTCTATTCTTTTTCGAGTTATTCACTTTTAAGGTTCTTAGGGGGGTGGGCGATATTAAATAATAACCGGGGAAGTTTAACATCTAATTATTATTTTTAAGACATTTGTTCGACTTGCTCCGTTCTTTTGTTCATTTACAAATATAAACATAAATGTATCCATTTCATGATCTAAGGAAACATCGTTTTTTATATACTGCCTTTGCTCGACCATCCTTCGTATGTCCAGTGTTCTCATTCCGTTCTACTCCACTATACCCTGGGTTAATCCATAGGCTTTCCATGATTTCAAATTATCTGCCCAAGCCAAGGAGTATTAGGCCCTAGCCTAGATTGCAGATGGGGTCGAACAAATCAAAAAATAGTTTACAAAACAGTCGTTTCGCCTTCGATTTTATAAGATAGATAACCATATGTCCATTTAATGAAAGTTTTATGTAAATCATGTATATATTTCTAAATCATTCATAATTAGTGTATTATCAAAATCTGTAGTATGTTTCTCTGATTTCAAATATGTATAACATCTATATGTTTGACTTTTGTTATTATTATTACTATTCGTTCTTTGTCTGGAATGTTTCATTCTGTTATGTATATTACTGAACTTATACTTGGCAATTTGATTCTCATGACCCTGTCCGATGAGAGGAACTTCCCTTTGCCAACTTCCTTTTCAATTAAGGATGTACGGGATTGGTCGATAAAAATAGCACAAGCATCAAGAGCGAATAATTTGAAAATGTGCCCCCCCCACCACGATTAATCCAGGCGTGTGGAGTAGGACGGAAAGAAGCCACTGGCGATACCGACGATGTTGCTCGCCCCGTTTGAATACAAATATATGCAATTTTAATAGAAATGAGTGACAATTATTATTAAATCTACATTTGTATTTGTCCAGCTTCAAAGAGGTAGAATATATTTATTTAGGTCACTCCGCTAGTTGTCCTTTTTACATCTACTTTGTCTTTTTTTTCTGCGGGGGAGGGGGGCAAATATTTAGCGTGCGCGCGCTGTATCATACGGCCTGCCATTGAGTCAACTATAGCGTGGTTTCGAATCCCCGGTTGTACGTGTCAAGGAGTATGGTCGTGTGTTCAACATCGTGGGTTTTCTCCGGATACTCCGGTTTCCTCCCACCTCTACGCGCAAGCGAATTATTGAAATAAAATTAGAAACCATATTATGTTAGTCCCGAAATGACCAGGTTTGTGTCGAGTGGACGTTAAACCCCATTTCTCTCTCTCCCACTCTCTTTTTTTTCTCGGAAGAGTTTTAAAATATTTTGTCATCGATATGCTCGACAAAACTTTAGTCACCCCGAATCTTTTTTAAAAATCCTATATCCGCCCCTGTACATAATGATTTAAAACCTGCGGTTATAAAATCGACACTGTTAAAAATGTGTGCAATTAAAAACTAAAAGCAGTGTTAAGAAGTGTAAATTTTACACTCCAGTTAATGTTTTTAAAATGAAATGCTTTTGCAAAAGTGGCACGGTTCAATGAGCTACACTCAACACACAACAAGTGACCCGGTTCAATGAGCTACATTCAACAAGTGTATCCGATATTCAAGACTATTAATTTAACACCTGCAGACGTAATTCTATGGCGTTAAAGGGTGTTTTGGATGAGCTTCACCACTACCAGTGTTATACTGCATTGTACACCAAAGGGTGTAATCATTGTGGGGAATAAATCCTTCAACTAAAGAGTGTTGTTAATTTTACGCCGTTTGTTGAGTTGCAAAAGTGCAATCGATATTAATAACACAAAAGTGTTTGTGTACTCAAATTTGAGTTCATTTAGGAGGCTATGGGGCGTCAAAACGCGGATCCAGGGGGGGGGGGCAGGAGCTAATGCCCCTCCTAAAAAATCTGCTGTTCCTGAAATGTGACGCCCCTGAATAAAAGTAAAATATTTAAAATACAAAATCGACTCTTAGATATCACCAGAGTGGCCGAAAAACTTGTTTCCAGCAGCACTATTTTCCAAAATTTTCTCTAAGGGCGGACCCCACACAATCACACAGGTGTCGTCCATTGTAACGCCGCCTCCAAAGGCAAAGTGTCACTACTATTACCCCTTTCTGGGTTACCTCATGACATTAGAGGGAATTCGTTTTGGTCGCCCTATCCACACCACTTGACATTAGAATGTTCGTTTTGGTAGCCCTATCCATATTTAATAGGGGCTTGTCGGTCTTTGGTAGACTGGCCCAGTCTCTTCTATTTATTTTACATTTCGATTTATATAAAAGTAGTAATTTTTAGTAAACCAACACTTTCGTTTCCATTTGTATAAAAAAAAAATTTGAGTAAACCTGTAACCAGCACCAGAGACTGGACAATTTGCGAGCTTCACAATAAAATGGGCGTTTCTTGTCCTGTTTTACGTTGTTCCTTATTTGGAATGATTGACAGTTGTCAAGCAAGCCCCGAGTCACGTGACACGAATTTGTAAATGTGATGTCTAAGATAAATTAAGTTCGATATTTACCTTCATGAATCATGCGTCTCGAATGGAGTGCAAAGCAGTCATGCGGAAACCGTCTGCGGGCTGATGTCACGTTTTTGTTTCCATTCGCCATTCGGCTTCGTCCCGATACGCATGAACTGGCTTCGTTAAGTTGTTATAATGATGTCGTGTGTAATTATTTATGTTCATTCACCTCATCCCATACGTTGTATCCGTTCATTCGACAGATATTATCATATTGTCCGTCAACAAAATTCTTAGATCGTTAAAGTATCACTAAATAACAATAACTGCCCATTGCTTACCAATAAGCGATTTGTGAAGAATATTTTCATGAAGTCTTAAAGCAATGCTAGTTTGCATATAAATAATGTTTTTTTTGATTTGGTTCTATAGTCCCACTGATGCACTTTTAAAGCACGTGCATGTTCGTTTTACGAACTATGGTACTTAGGAATATAACAAATTGGAAAAACTATGATGTTACAAATGTCTTTATTTAACAGGAATATGATGGTGGAACATCTTACCACTTCAGAATGCATTTAAGGTTTAACATGGTAACCAGCAAAACACTTTTGGTGCAATCTTTGATTACATTTACCACATCGGTAATACGTATTTTTGTGGCACGATCAACACCGACCTTCCTTTGGACCCTTTATGCATTCATGACCGGTTTTGTCAAAACGAATTTCATCCAGTTGTGTGGCAGGACCATATTCTCGAGCTTTCATTTCAGCTTTTTCAATTTTCAAAAGACACCTCACTATCATTCTAAGAAACTCAAGTTGACTATACTTTTGACCAATAGCACAACTCAAACGCCAGGCAGCAACAACACATATATTTATACCATGTGTGAAGATAGGGAAATACCATTTTTTACCTCTTATGGTTGGTCTGTATGAACTGAGGAATCGGTCACACAAATCAACTCCCCCCATGGTTTTGTTATAACTGGCTATCATCTGTGGACATTCGATGTGAATGTGTTTTTTTTCCTGTTGAGAATAACGCCGTTTCTTCTCTGTTGGGGTTACACATACTCCGCGCAGCGTTTCGTTTGATTATAGGTAATCTCACTACACACTGCTCTTCTGAGTGGATATTGTTGTGTTAAATTTTGATTAGTCAGTAGTCCGACTACCAACCTATCACTACCTACCATACAAACGCTTTACATTTAAAACGAGTGCCAGTATTGGACCAAATATGTTTACATAACGTTACGTCATGGCTCACGCTTTTATTATGCCTAATTAACCCGTGCATAGGAGAATACTGCAGTAAAACTAATTGTGTGACAAACGAGGCTATCAAGTCGAATGAAATGTAAACAATACTCTTTGGAAACGAACATACTTATACCTTTTTTAATACCTTAAATCACTGTCCAAAGTTTTAGGGAAGACTTAGATTAAACGAAGGACTGTCATGTTGCTGTACTTAAGTGATAGCTTTCATTGAACGGGGAGAATAGACGCACTCCCGCAAAAGTTCAAGAATCAGAAGTCAATCCAGCAATGGTCAGAGAGAGATTTCTCGGGCCATTGCTTCAGGAATATGGGGTTACACCAAGATAATTACTCATACAGTATACCGGTTTATTATCTTTCCAGCAACATGCTACAATTGATCCAGTACTGCAAAACTCTGTTGTCCCACGAGCCACAATTTTCTTCTTCATGTTGCTGGATTTAGGTAAAATTGCGCCCTTCATTCTGTTTTCTCGAACCGTTCCTGTTGCTGCGAATCCTTTGTCTGCCAGACTTTTTAGCAAATCGTAATCAGTGAAGAAATTATCAAAGGTAATGGTGTGTGCCTTGGGATTTTCAACAACGGTCAACAAATTGAAAATAACTGAAGCACCAACAGTACCAGTTTTTGTTTTATTGGTTTCCTTACCGCAATAAAGCTCAATTTTGTATGGGAAACCTTGAGCAGATGCTAGAACCCAAAATTTGTACCCAAATTTGACAGGTTTGTTACGCATGAACATTTTCGCGCTATGTTTACCAAAATATGGCACCATCTGTTCACCCCCACTCAAATCTTTACTAAATACGCCAAACTGCACCAACCCCTGGTTAATTGAATCAATGAATGGCCTAACCTTTGCAGCTTTGTCATTAACATTTATACCTTCGTTATTAGCTAAATGAATATACTTCTTTATTTCACAAAATCGGTTTCTCGACATGGCGTTAGCAACTATGGGTATTCTAGTGTCATCTGCTGTTTCCCAGTACAAGTGTTGTTGAGGGAGTGAGTGATACCCACTGAGCAACAAGATGCCAATGAAGCGCAGAAATTCTACAGATTTTAATTCAAACAAATGATTGTTTTTCTGTTTTGCAAATCTATTTGTTTCATCTACGATCAAATTTACCACACCATCATTTAGAAACAACAAAAATAGTTCATACGGGGTCTTGTCACAGAGCTCAGCATGTTTTTCCTCAAGCGGGTCAATTGTATCTCGAGTATCAGCCAGTATGTCTTCAGAATTATTCCATCTAACAGGGGCTGATTTGGATTTCTTCGCCCTTTTAGTAACAGGCGGTGTTACCTCGGTTTCGTCGTCCGAATTATTGGAGCCACTACTTGATTCGCTGGCACTGTCATTATACTCCACTTCCAATTCACCGGGTACGTCAGCTGGCATAACATCAGCATTTTCATCTTCATCTTCGTCAGATAGGTTTCCTAAATTATTAGGTGGAACTATAACAACATTGTTGACGTCAATGTCGTCATTATCTATTTCATCAAGGACAGCTTCTAAGTTGAATAACTTTCTAGTTCTGTGATAAGGCATTTCGGCTATACCTGCAAATTGGAATAATTTGGTGTTATTGTATTAGAATTATATCAGAACCTGTTCCGGTTTTCATTTGTTTATGTGATACACGTATTCTTTGAGGGGTATCATATATATTAATTTTCAAAATAGGCAACCGAAACTACATATAATATCAGTACTGTATGATACCAAGGTTCGTTTTACGAACATAAATCAGAAAAACTACTAAGTAACCTTTGTTACCAGTGATCGTAAAACGAACAAATTCCAAATATGGTGCGACATGCATGCCATGGTGACTGTTGGGCTGGATCAAATTTTAATGGGAAAACTATATGTATACTAATCTTGTAAATGAAATTCAAAATGGGCCTCTTTTATCATAAAACACGACTCTGGATTGCAATCAAATTTGTCATCAAAATGTTGTGAAAACAGCATGTTTTACTTACCAAAGAAAGAAATATCCGTTGAATGATCGAGAAAAACAAAGATGGCAGGCTAACAAGTCGTCGACGTCTAGCGTTAGGTAAAATCACGTGATTGTGTTGTTATATTTTGATGACGCAATACAAGGAATACATTGCCGGTCGTAAAACGAACACTGGTACGTAACATCTCGCACCTACACCAGTTTGCCAGTGCAAATGCAGTAATCCCGTGCACGACGTCACACGACCTACATAATGCAGATTGACCTACTAGATGAGAATGAAGCTCTATTTGCCCAGTCTCTAGAGATTACGTTTTTTTTTTTCGTTTTTTTTTTTTTGAGAGGACTGGCCAATTTTTGGTGTGTGGAGAAGACTGGCCACCAGTCTAGGTCTTTGGGGACGTCGCCTCCAAATGCCGTTATTAGAGATTTCTCGTTCTGGTCGCCCTGTCCACAGGAACTTATATTGGTGTTTCGGACTACATGTATAGTTCTAGTTTAGAGGACAAGAATTTTATCATGTTGGTGTGTTTCCACATCAAAACGAGAAAGAGCTCCGCCGAAATTGACACATCTTTATTACTGTAAGACTCGTCCGAATGTAGTATACCAGTTTACACTACTAAGATGACATGTTATACCACTTGAAGTGGCAACTATAGTGTAATGTTATACACTATTAAGTATTACCCTCTTCCCCAATTTACACCACTAATAGTTTGGAGTTATCCCGTATCAGGTGGCAACTAGAATTGGTGTAAACTACAATATCATTTTAACAGTCATTTCGGGACTAACATACGGTTCAATATGAACTCGAAGAAAACCCATGAAGTTGGGCAAACGACCCTACTCCTTGTCACGTACAACCGAGGAATCGAAACCACGCCAGTTGACTAGAAAAAATGGGCGCCCCCAATGGGCGCCGTTGGCGAAAAATCCAAATTAGTATGGGCGCCACATACATGTAATATGAGGCCAACGACCAACGTCTCTATAGTATGGGCGCCACCGTATATAATTTACACAAAAACATATAAACGGACAAGACATCATACTCAGAAATCACATACAGACGAACAATTCAAATAAAGTGAATGGATCCGGGGGCTAGCCGTAAGACAGACCTTATGATAGGCCTACACACGCACTAACCAATCGGTCATCACCCCCCTCCCCTTATTGAAGGGCCGTATCATTATGTACATATAGAACTCCATATAGATTTATATTGAATACGCAAAACTGTAGGACATTATAAACCCCATTTCATATGTATATTGAATACTTGGATCAAGCGTTGCTCGTGGTACGAAAAGGTCAGACATGAACATGGTATCACGTCCAATGTGTCATTTCCAAAGCATGATGAAAGTTCCCAATCCCCGTCTGAAATTAACACACGCGCATTTGACACTTGGCATAAAGTTTGTCGTATTGTATTACTGATCGGGTGAATATGATGACCGGGAACTAATCACAAAGTAACAGAGCTTATGTTTACAAACATTGCCGTATGAGAACAGTGCAATCATGTGTACCGGTAGACTACACTCTATGGGTTCATTCATAAATTGAAACTATAGTGAATGCGACAGCCCACGTGACATTGATTACATACTACAAAACTCAGTCTGTGCTATATTTACGGTTCCGATAACCTGGTATCGCGAGAAAGTCAATAAACGGGGATTTCCCTAAATAGCGGCCTGGCTTCAAGCTCAGATGCTCACAGTGATCAGCTGATCGCTGTTACGGTAAATGTAATGGTATTATCCAAACCGGCATGCAGGCTTCAACGTATAGTCATTTATTGTACATAACCAGTATAGTATTTGCGTGGAGCATAAACTAACGGTAGATCTTTTGCCTAATCAATTAACATGACATTGCATCTTTAATTTAAGAAAAAAGAAAATTATTGAAAGAGATAGGTAAAGTAACTATTTAATTTATTTAAAATTAATTAGTTCATTTATAATTACATATAAAAGTAGCTGGTGATGTAAGGTTGGCTTTCACGGTAGCTTGAGTAAAGTAGTTAAAATTTCTCTCAAGAACTATATAAAAAATATCTACAACTATGACCTGAAATAGACATCCAAATTATGCATGAGGTAAAAATATGTGTTCATTCCAATTTTGATACAGGGGGATTCGTTGTCCTCTTAGTTGTAGACAAACGAAAGAAAAACGTCACATGAGTACGATTTTTCGTCTTTGGTTGACTGGGCATTCTGATATAATATTTTACAAAAAAAGAAATAAAAAATAAAAAAAATAAATAAATAAAGGTAGTTATGAGCTTGGCCTATAAACAAACCCTGTAGATTAGCCGTCGGCGAAATGTAACAGGATCACTGTTCTTTCGGTGTTTCTTTTTTCCGATTTTCTTTCTGACACACTGCCTATAAAAGGCCCGTCGGAACGAAATTCCACATGGAAAGGGGTTGGTGTCGATCAGCTATGCTTGAAAAAAAATTTAACTTAACGTAAAAATATTTGCAAATAATTGGGCAAGATCATTAATTGACTTTCATCAGATGCATATTCAAATGTTGTTTGTGGGCTATAAACTATTCCATGATTTCTATCTAAGACATCTTTCATGATCATCAACTAATTTTAATGAGAGTTTCGCGACGCGCGAAACGAATTTATTCTTTTAATCAGATAGATTTGGGATTTGACCATTTCCTTTTTACGTTACCATGGTCACATCTAACCCTAAATATAATATTGCCTAGCTTTTATATTATATTTATAAGCTTACGCATTCAATTTTAAAACTCGAGTTCAAAGTGGGTGGGGTTTTATGCTAATGAAGTGGAGTTATCGTTCTTTGACCGATTGATGAGCGAACAAATTATGCAAAGAAAGATATTCACATGTCTTGCTTTGCTTTCTCTTAAACTATTTCGTTATTTGCCAGATTATTGTCGCATAAACCACTTTACCGAACTCGGTAATGTAATTTCATTCACATACTAATAAAATTAAACAAATAAAATTTAAAAAAAACAAG
This sequence comes from Patella ulyssiponensis, assembly GCA_963678685.1. Lineage (NCBI taxonomy): Eukaryota > Metazoa > Mollusca > Gastropoda > Patellidae > Patella > Patella ulyssiponensis. The sequence goes on along the minus strand of OY783226.1, from coordinate 25,744,541 downwards.
GATAAACTGTCATGGAGTCCGCCATATTGGATAACGGCATCGAGGCAATTCAACAATATATGGATCCCTCTAGTACGCTATTGCGATTATGGCATGTTATTATGTGTTTTTTGTTAAAATTTTCAGGAAATAATTTGCGTATGGACTAAAATATGGACAAATTACAACATTTTAAGATTCTATTATTGATGTTCTAGCTATCTATAGACGTGTGAACTCCGTCTTTTGGTAGAAATTGGTGAATTAGGACAAATCCGTGCAGATTTATGCATAGGGACTGGTCAGTCGCTCTTGGAGCTAGCAGCTTATGTGGAATCCCCGAAATATCGAGGATATACCCTTACTTCGCGTGTCCTTCCAGAAAATATTGATGTCGCGTAAGTTGTAGGCGACTCTTCGGGACACAGTGGCTGTGAAGAGACAGTTTATAATTGTATATTTTGCTAAAATTAAGGAACAAAATGGCTAACAATTCGAACAAAGACCCCGTCGTATGTGATGAAGAACGCCGTAGTTTTATAGAAGATTTACATCGATTTCATCAAAATAGAGGGTAAGTAATTAACCGTTTTTGTTTTAACCGATTAACGGTTCACTTATCTGTAATCATTACGGCATAGAAATGGTTCTTTAGCTTGAAATATTGTTCATTATTTTCAGAACCCAGTTTGATTTGATACCCAAACTTGGAGGCCGTGAAGTAGATTTACATCGTCTTTATCGCCGTGTAGTTGAGCTTGGTGGATGGCGAAAGGTACGTTTTTTGTCACAATGTTATCTTTCATTGATATTGTAAATAATGATTGTTGCATTTATTATTGTATAGCTAATTATCTCCATGCTTTGAAGGAATACACTGCTGTCGTATAATCTTTAATGAGATTTCATACGGTATGTATTACTGTGTGTGTCTACCGGGCTCAAGTCAAATTGATTGCGGGTGGCTTTTCAGTGACTGGGTTATACAGTGGAGTTTCTTTGAGCAGGAGTATTGTTTACGCGATCAGGTAGCTGCGACGAAGAGTTAACACGTGCACTAGCCTAATCGTATGTAAACACAATAGATATAACTTTGATTTTTAGTTTAAATGTTGAATTTTGCATTTTATGCTACAACATTCCCCGGATTTTATAGCTATCGACGCCATATTTGTTATTGTGTAGAAATAAAGTGGGTTTGTACATTGGTGAATTCTGAAGATATGGAGCAGTAGGATTAGAACTATGATGAATTTCTGGTAAATTATCATATAAAAAATTATATTTTTCTAGTGCCCATTGAAAAAATCAACTTGTTAAAAATGTTCAAATGAAGGTCAACTGGTGCATGTCAGATTCTGCACTGCTGCCAATATATAGATCTCAGTATAAATATGTAATTATTGTGTAAACATGAGAGCATTTTTGAATATTAAATTAGCAATGCATTTATCAGTTTTGTAAATAATTATGGTAATTTACGACCATAAGCTTTAAATTAATATGGTTATGAGTAGATTTGACTGAATCGAAAGTGTTAATGAGAAAAAAGTTAATTATTTGAAGTTTAGTAAGTACGGTACTCGGATAACAGACCAAAATCTGCCAATGGCACTGAGTATAAATCTAGTCTTTGATTTGGATTTTTATACTGTGGCCTGTCTTTATTATTTCAAATTCAAAGCCTTGAAGGCATCATTATTTCTTTCGATTTAAAACCATTCAGTGGAGCAATTACTATTTTAATTAAAGCCCTTCTGCATTTGTCCACTCCATTCTAAAAAATGTACACAAAAGTGATTATTCAACATTTACTTAAAAAATCAAAATATCAATTTTGCTCCATTATCTCCAGACCTTGATTCAATCAAATATTGAAATTAAAAAGATATGCACCAGTTGACCTTCATTTGAACGTTTTTAAAAGGTAAATTTTTTCAATTTGCACCAGAAAAATATAATTTTTTATAAGATGATTTACCAGAAATTGATAAAAGCATTAAAGTGCTAGCCTATTTTTTATTAGGGTTACAAGGAGACCTTAATCTCTTAACTGAATTATTCGAAATTAAAAACATGAATTAGAAATCAATATGGGTTCATTTCAATCAATATAATCTTATAGGGCGTTACCGTATGTTACTGTGAAAATGTGAGATCCTGATAATATCCATTATTTAAGAAAAACATTTTAAAACAGTATATGACAAAGCCTGGAAATAAGGCACCTGTCACTGAGGCTGTCACTGACAATGTCAGACACAGATTTAGGCTTTGTCAGGCACTAAATCTCTGGTGCCTGTCATTTTGTCGGGCACTGATTTGTCTTTTTTAATGATATTATTAATACATATCCGGCACTAAGTTGAAAATGTCAGGTAGTATTTCATTAGTGCCAGACATTTTGTCAGGTACATCTAAATCAGTTATTTCCAGGTCTGTATATGAAGTTGTGTACTCTGTGGCGACATAAATGGGGGGGGGGGTGTCGACCTTGTAACTGAAAGCAACTGTCGGTACAGCAACTGCTGCCACTGAAAACGGTAGACCTGAGCATCTCTTAAAACTCCAAGCAACTAGTTGCAGTTACAACTTCCTGCGACTCATTGCAACCAGTTACAGTCGACATAAGCGGTCTTACAACTGGTGTCCCCTCATTTCCATAGAAATATCACATGATCAGAGAAATGTAACTTTACAACCAAATGGAAGCAAACAAAGACACCAACTTTTCTAATGTTGATGATGTTGACAATATCATTAATTAATAATATATTAAAGGAGCTAAATCGCTAATATTTGGGGCCTAGAAATTTACCCAAATGGGTCGCAACGCATAAAATAATCTTATATGAATGTATATAAACTGATTTACATTCATTCATTTCCGTCTTTACTCTAATTTCAAATCACTTATGTTCGGCGAAATACGCCTGAAGTCTCAATAGCATGCCAATCTGTAGCGTCTGGATATTCCAGTCTACATTATTGCTAATGCTCTCCATGCACCACTGTCTAGCCTCGTTTTCCATGTCCCTTGTTAAAAGTGGTCCTGAAACGGATTATGGTACACGATTCGTGTACCACTGATTTTTTGTCCCCCGCCTTTCAAAGAAAGTTGGGGGACTATTAAAATGGGTTCGTCCGTCTGTCTGTCTGTCTGTCTGTCTGTTCGTCTGTCCGTCACACTTTTTGGGACACAATAACTCTCTTCCTAATTGAGCTAGAATGTTCAAATTTGGTGTATGTGTTTATTAGGTCAATGCCTTGATGGAGTTCGAAGATGAGCATTTTCCGCTTAGGGTAAGCAGAGATAAGCAATTTGATTGGTTGATGCTTTGGGACACGATAACTTTAGTTCTAATTAAGTGAGAGTGATGAAACTTGGTGTATAGTTTCATTACAGTAATACCTTGACTAAGTTCGATAATGAGCATTTTCTGCTCAGGGTAAGCAGAGCAATTTGATTGGTCGAGACTTTGGAACACAATAACTCTCCTTCTAATTGAGTTAAAATATTCAAACTTGGTGTATATGCTTATTCGGTCAATGCCTTGATGGAGATTGTAAGATGAGCATTTTCCGCTTAGGGTAAGCAGAGATAAGCAATTTGATTGGTTGATGCTTTGGGACACGATAACTTTAGTTCTAATTAAGTGAGAGTGATGAAACTTGGTGTATAGTTTCATTACAGTAATACCTTGACTAAGTTCGATAATGAGCATTTCTGCTCAGGGTAAGCAGAGCGATAAGCAATTTGATTGGTCGAGACTTTGGAACACAATAACTCTCCTTCTAATTGAGTTAAAATGTTGAAACTTGGTGTATATGATTATTAGGTCAATGCCTTGATGGAGTTCGAAGATGAGCATTTTCCACTTAGGGTAAGCAGAGATAAGCAATTTGATTGGTTGATACTTTGGGACAAGATAACTTAGGTTCATCTTGATTGATGATTTTTATGCCAATATAATGACTGCATTCTCATTTAGTAATGGATTCGACAGTAACAGTGTATAGAAACGATTGACTTGGACACGAGGGCCCTTTCCCTTGGCCAGAGGGGCCCTTTTGTCTACCTTTAGGGTCCCCCTAACTAGTGTACATTTTCATTTTTCTCGTCGGTTTTAGCATTTTTCTTTATAAAACACTTTTGGATGACACTTCGTGTACAGTTTGATTGCTCGATACGTTTGAAAAAAATAAATGTGCGATTAATTAATATGTGTCTTCTATTTATTTTGGGATTTTGGCGGGGGACATCAGCCTCACTGTTGGCTTGTTTTTTTTATTTTATCTTAAATATTAGATACCAGAAGCTCATCTTTTCCCGGTAAGATCACAACATCAATGTTGATTTAAATTGACAAATAATTTGTGTTTTCATTGTCGAAGATTTTGGATGATATTGAGTTAGAGATTTAGCTACGGTACTTTAAAATAGCATTACAGAAAAGCAGATTATGCCTTTAAGGTGCTTCTTCAAAGTTATTCGCCATTTTGTTGATCACATAATGAATGAATTAAAAGTCACATGTTAAGTCTTATCGCTATCAGTTCCGAGTCGACATACATGTATGCACTCCGAATTCCGTTGCTCTCTGTTGCTGATATATGATTGACATAAGCACACTTGCACTTGGGCTGCAATTAGTCAACTAGTTGCTTTGAGACTAAGCACTGCACAATGTTTTAGAGCATCATTTGTAATGAGCAAAAAAAACATATTGCTATTGTAAACAATGCAGAAGAATGGCAGATTCACAAATAACCAAATAATTGTAAAATAAAGAACATGTAGAATGGACTGCCTGTATTGCACCAAACATAATTCATGAGAAATTTTAAGAATTGAATTCATCCAATTCAGTTTATAAAACTCAAAAACTTTAGGTATGACCTTTGACACAGTAGGCTAATCAGTGAATTTGCTAAATGAAATGGAAGAACTATGCTAATTTTGCTACAGATGAGATGAATTACTATAGAAACAACAAAAAAATTTCCTGCAGTATCTGCCAAGTCCTGATCTCCCAGACTAGATAATAGTCTTGCAGTACACATCTAAAAGATTAAAGGGGGTCAATACATGTCATGTACTGTGTGATCGTCATCACAATGTATTGCAGTAAAATTTTGATGACAATATATTATATTCCATCATTCTTGTAATGTTCCTTTGTTGAACTATGTGCGAGTACAAGTAGGCCTTCTTTCATAGAATTAGCTTTATGTGAATGGAACGTACAAACTGATCGATTTGATGATATATTTGGTCAAAAAACATAAATGTATTCAAACTAATTAATCTATCATAATTTTGATTCAAATCCTTCTCAAAAAATTGTAATGTCAAGGAATACCCCAATCTGTTTCACAGAGAATTACTTATGAATTATCTCTGTCACAGATGACTGTCTTCAGTACGTGCAATGACATTACGTGGTGACAATCATTGGCTCAAAGGCTTGTGCATTGTTTACATAAGACGTAACTGCTCCGGGCAAAATGACGCCTTTTACTCATTTTAATACCCATTTACACTAAATAGGAAATATTACAAATACTTCAAACGTCTTTACTTATTTTTCTAATACATACAAAAAATGTTTTAGAATTTAATTTGTCGAAAGAAAAAAGTTAATATGGGGGACTAATTAAGTCGCGTCGATGTCATCCTTATCAGTGACTGTTGCGGCCTAGCTAATATTCACTGCTGAGTGTGGGAATACCCTTGCTATAAAAAAATGGATCAGAAGAGGTCATATTTGTGTCACATGTCCATGACTTGGCTGTCACAGTACATGTACGTAGAACGGGTGCGAAGCCGAAGGAGAATTCATTGCATAATACAAGACGGATGTCCATGATTATTTATCATAAATATTGAAGCTCAATAAATTCTCGGATTATCCACGGCCCAAGTTTTTTTGCGGTTATCTCAGAAACTGTTGTACCGTCCATCAAGTTTATCAACATATGATATACATCAAGCACCCATTTATGCTACATGTATGATTATGAGGCAAGACAGTTGTAACATGCTACCTTTGATGTTACTCAAGCAGACATCACTAATTGTAGGGTTGCCAGTTAGGGAAACCATTTAAATTTCTGTCTTGTAACTTGGGCAATTCCATGGTGACGGACGCACAAGTGGGACAATATTCTGCCTCGTTGCTTCCTTGTACAGCAACACAGAACAATTTTACTTTGGTAAAGTACTAGATCATAGTAGATGCTATGCTACTATGGTATGTCAATGACTTTGCCTTAGTCTCTTTGCCACTGAGGTATAGATCCTGAAACGTGTGTGACCGACGTACGCACAGAAATGATCATTATCCCATAATATGTATTCAAACATTATTTTCTTTGAATTATGATTATTTTCTGGAATTTTATATACAATATACATGTAAGTAGACGTAGCATACTGTATACTATAGCTTTAGTCCGTCTTCATAAGGGGATTGGATGGTTGAATAGTTAGGTGTGTGATTGAGTCAACTGCTGTGGGCTTTGATTCCTGGTTGTACGTGACAAGAGGTAGGGTCGCCTGTCCAACCTTGTGGGTTTTGTCTGGGTCCTCCGGTTTCCTCCCACTACTAAAGACCCCTACGTGTAAGCGAATTATTGAAATAAAATTGAACCATGTGTTAGTCCAGAAATGACCTAGTTTGTGTAAAGTGGATGATAAACCCTCCCTCTCTATCTCTCTCTCTTTTTTTTCTTATACATCAATTAGAAAATGCATAAATTATATTTTCATTTTGTCTAGTAGTACTGTTGTACCAATAAAGTGGCAACATTTAATTAAAATAACCTGACACATCTAATAATCTACATGAAGACTTATGCCATAATAAATTTCGACCATATTAAGTTCGGACATGCAAATTATGTAAATACAGAGAAGCATTTTTCACCAACTTATTGTATACATGTTTGTGAAAGAGAGTATATTCACTGGCAGTAAAAGTACAATAACTGCGCGTTGGCTTACATGTACATGAACAATATTTAATAACTATTAGTACCAAAACACCAATATGAATACCAGTACCGTAGTTGATTTCAGCAATAAGGATGATGATCAGTAGAGCATTGATTTTCTTTCTCCCTTCTAATGATTACATGTACATACCACTGTGCTGATGTAGACTGTGTATTTTATTCCATTCATAAAATAAAGGAAATCCCACTAGGTTATAAATAGAACAGACTATAACAAGCATCTGAATGATTGTAGACTGTGGCTAGTGGACCTTATGCTACAGTATATTGAAGTACAGTGTAATCTACGTTGTGTTTTGTGTTGTATGTGTAATACGGTTCCAAACTGATAAACAGTAGATATTCACAAGCATGAAAGGGATGACATCGGGCTAGTTAATTAGCTCACAATATTAACTTTTTTCCTTCTGCAACTTAAAAATTCTAAAACATTATTTTGAGGTATTAGTAAAATAAATAAAGGTGTTTGAGGTATATCTGGATAAATAGAACGTGTTGGTCTAAAATGAGTAAAAGGCACCATTCTGCCCGGACCAATTTATGTTACACAGAGTTAGATGAAGGCTTTTGTACATACCTTTTTGAAACAGATTGGTGTAGTACATAGTATATTTCACGTAGTTTTTTTTTCATTAGCTTGTTTTAGAAAATTAAATTATTGGGGATTGGGATGGCCTAGTGGTCTATAATGTCATGCTTGAAGCTCTAGCTAGCTAGTCGTGGATTTGATCTTTGGTGTGAGTGTAAAGTGGCTTGAAAATACATGTAGTGGCGCTTTCTCAATGCTAAGATGAAAAAATTAGACAACTTATCACCCTTGGTAGAAGATGACGTTAAACACCACAAACAAGAACAACATTGGAGACTTATTTTTAACAACATTACAAAGTAGTATCTAAGTATTGGAGAAAAATATTTGATTTTGCAATAGGACTTATTTTATTAATTAATTCTTCTTCTGAGTACAGTGGTAATATACAATGTATTATGACTTCATGTGTATGAATCTAATTACAGACAGGGTTATCCAGGCACAAGATGATTGTTAGACAAGCATACTCAAACTAATTTTATCACCTGAGATATCTGGGATTTCTCTTCCAATTTGTTTTTATTCTATTGAAGGTTTGCAATGAATTACAGTGGGAAGATCTGCAAACTGAATTCCAAATTCCTGCCTCCTGTTCAAATGGAGAACAAGCACTGAAATATATTTATGTTAGGTAAGTGAAGAATGTAGCAGACTAGAAAATGTTCACTAAACCTGATAGCCTGCATGTTATACTTTAGTTATAGAACTCTGGCCTGTTTGAATTCGAAATAAAGAGTAGACCGTAATGACGGTGTTTGGTCCAAATTCCCCTTACAGCATAATGCATGGTGTATGCATATCTGCATTATCCAGGTTGATATTGAACAGTAAGACTTTAAACTCCATTTGATCTCTTTTCACTTCATTACACAATTGCCACTGGCACTAGTAGTACTGAACAGTAAGACTTAAAGTCCATTTGACTGGGCATTGTCCTTTCCAGCCCCTCCTGTCCTGTACCACTGACAAAAGATTTATTATAAAGAGACTGAATTTGATATTTATAAATGTAGTGACAGTGATGATGATGATGTCTAACTTTGATGACATTTAAAGTGAAGAGTGCATGTAACTGCGCAATTTTGATTTTCAATGATTGTTTTGCTTCAATAAATATTTAGTTTTTGCCTTATAAGTTACATACATGTACATACATATACATATATATATATTTATTTGTGGTTTTGATTCCCTTGTTGTTTGTGCCAAGTCGCCTGTCCAACTTCGTGGGTTTTCTCCAGGTCCTCTGGTTTCCTCCAACTGTTATTTAAATAAATTGAACAATAGGTATACATATTAGAAATAATGTAGGGTATAAATGGAAAAGATCACATGGTTTCAATGCGATTTGAAATGCTACTGACAGATTTCTGGTCTCCATTACTTCCATATTGCTCAAGGATTTCCAAAATTCCTTGTTACATTCAGCCTCGGCATTTATGTTTTGAGTATGTTTGTTTAATTCAAATTTGCAAAGGAGGAAGGCATCAGGTGTTTTCGCCAATATTTAATTTTATGCCAACTTCAGAATTATTAGTTTAAAGCGACAATTTCATATTTTTAAGTTATAATCTTAAAATGTATTAAATAAGCCTTAAAATAGAAAAGTTAAAAAAAAATCCTATTAATCCAATAAATCACTATTGCCAGTTGAGAAAATTGGCAAATATATCATTTTCAACTTCACAAATTCAAACGTTTGAACTTTGAAGATAGCAGCTATTCCATGGTGTAGGGGGGGGGGGGGATAGAAAACAAGGGAGGTACATATAATTGTGTTATTATTTCTGGTGTCAATTATCTTTAAGTGAGGGGAATAATGCCTAGTGAGTTGACAACCTGTTGAGTTAATGACATAGACATAATTTATGTTAGAAAATATGAAATTCTCGCTTTAACTTATAACTTATAGGATAGGCATAGCAATTAACTCAACAATTGAGTGAGACTTTCGATGTGTGTTCCTTGTGTTATAAGCTTTCCGAAAATGTATAGCTTGTTTAGCTATGAGGAGCTTGTAATTTGTGTTTTTTAAGCAAGATAGTAATTTTGACTGCAGGCCTATTGGTGAAACATTTTATACAACTAATCAAAAGTGTACATTTTTGAGCCACCCTAACTTTACACTATGAGGTTGAGTGTTAAAGTTTCCTGTCAAACTTCAGTGATTTTAAAGTAGATAGAAACATGTAACTATTCCTTTATATCTAGTCTTGTGTTAACGAGGCATTAAAGATACATTCCCGGATACAAACTTTGTGATTTGATGATATATTTGGACTGAAAACATATTCAAATAAACCCGTCTATCAAAAATTTGCTTCAATTCCCTCACAAAAATTGGTAGCCCATTCGCTATAAGTAAGCTGTTGTTAGACACAATGTCAGTCAACTTAGCTTCAACATTGGAGGTTACATTTTTCAGAATGTATTTATCATTACATTTACCATACATAACCACCCGATAAATACTTTTCTTGGAAAGTATCTTTAAACCTCACTCCATTCCATTATTGAATTATTGATTTTGAAGTGCATAAGCAGTTATATATTGTTGTATTACTATTGATTTTTACCTCTATGAAACTTATTAGTTTTATTTATACATTGCATGTAAACCGATGAAATAAGTTACCATTACCTTTCACTAATGATATTTTTTTTTGTTTTGGCATTTTAGGTTTTTATATCTTTATGAAAAATTAAATTTTCTTGGTGAAGATCCAGACCAAAAAGACCCGGATGCAGATGCTAATCCTGCAAGAAAAAAGGCAACTGGTCCATTTTATGGTGTACCCTTAAAATACAATTATTCTCAACATCAAATTCCAGGTAAAGGGCAATCATTAATTATGATTATAATCTATACTAGGTCATTGATGCTATCAGCAATAGTCCAGTGTGGTATATAATATAATCTACATTACCATATAATATTTTGCCCTATTTAAGATGTGTTTGTAGTCAGAATGCATTTGGTCTACTTTTTGATGTTATTTCTTTTCATTTTTGAAATTCTAATTGTACCACCTAATTGAATTTCATGATGAAAAATGTCAATGGTGTAAAACATAAATTCTTCAATGGAACTGTGATACTGATCAAATAAAGCTTATACAATTTAAAAAAAAGATAATAACTAATCAATTTTATTTTTATTTTTCAGACTTATTACGTAAAAATAATGGTTTCTCACTGGATGTTATTAGTTTAAATGATTATGATAAATTAGAAAAGGCTTTATTGTCTGGTTTACCAAATGAAGTAGATTTTGCTATCAATGTGTGTACACTGCTGTCTAATGAAGGTCGCCATGTGTTACGTCTGGATAAATCAAAACAACTTTTACATTTGTTATTGGCTCATATAGGGGTGTTTAATAGTGGTAAGAATATTTTTAGTTTATTGCCTCTTCGAGTCATAATTTTATTTTTTTTTGGAAAAAGATAAAATATTACATTTTCGACAGCTTAATTTACACTGAATATTTTGTAACATGTAATTAGGAAAAGAAAGCCAAAATACTAATGGTAAATAATCTACAGATTAATTAAATTTAAAAAAATTGTCCCATGATTATGCTGTATAAAAAGTTAACTTTCCGATAATTTAGGCTAAGTAAGAGCTTTATCTCGTTATGATAATTAACTTGTAATAATTACAACATATTTTTAAAGATACAATAATATTGATGACTCTGATATACATTTAAATCGTAGCTTGATCAACACTACTTCTTTCTATGTAGCAGAACAAGAAAGCTGATCTGTATATATACTATTCAAAAAAAAGTAGGGGATATTTGATGGCATACTCCTAATGAGACGTCTAAGGTCATTTTGGTCCAGATTGTCCCATTCCTGTTGCAACGCAGCAGCAAGTTCTTGGACATTGGCAGGACGTTGTTGACGTTGACGTAACCTCTGTCCAAGCATGTCCCAGACATGCTCGATGGGGGAGAGGTTGGGACTCAGTGCTGGCCAAGGTAATGTGGTGATGTTCTGTTGTTGGAGGTAACCTGTAACGATCCTGGCCCTGTGACATCTTGCATTGTCATCCTGGAAGATGAAACGGCGGCCATGACGTCGTGCGAACGGCACAACATGGACTGCCAAGATGTTGTCCCGGTAGTACTGGCCTGTAACACGCCCTGCAACAACATGTAAAGCCGTTCTTCCAGCAACAGTGATGCCTCCCCACACCATAACAGAACCACCCCCAAATCGATCATGACTGATGACGTTAACGTCTTGGAAGCGCTCCTTTCAACGACGCCACACCCTCCTACGTCTGTCCAAAAAATCAACAGTGAACCTTGACTCATCTGAAAACATCACATTGCTCCAGCGTCGATTATCCCAGTGTTGACGATCCCTACACCAACGACGTCTTACCTGAATGTGATGATCTCTCAAACAAGGGATCAAGCGAGGACGTCGGGCGCGAAGGTGACCCCTATGCAGTCGATTCCGAATCGTCTGGCCACTCACTCTCACACCAGTGTCTGTTTGAAGACGAGCGCTGATCTGATTTGCTGTGATGACACGATTTCTCAAGGCCAAGGTACGGATAAATCGATCCTGGGCTTGAGTTGTCGCCCTTGGTCGACCTGAGCTTGGTCTGTCCTGTACAGATTGTGCATCGCGGTATCTAGACTATAGCCTGCTTATGACAGACTGAGAAACATTCATCGTCCGCGCCACAACCGCCTGTGTTGTGCCGATCTGTAGCATGCCAAGGGCACGTAACCTTTCATTTTGGGTAAGCCGACGCATATCAAAATTTGTTTTCTGGTCACTAAGACAATTAAACTGATGTTTCCACCCTGGAATTCAATGCCACAATGACTGTAAGTGTAACATTCAAAGTCAGAGTCGTGCAAATCTTGGGTTGGACCCCCATGATGATCCCAAGCATCACATGCATTCCATGCGGTAGCTATTGGTGCGTTTGGGCGTCACATGTAACTGGAGATGTTTCTTCTGTTAGGTTCTATAGTGACTTTTTTCGTAGTCATTTGCATATTTTAGTATTATGCCCCCAAAATCAAATATCCCCTACTTTTTTTGAATAGTATATATTGAAATTAATGTGACTATTGATAGGTTGCAATCATGTTCTTATTAATATCATTCATTAATATCATGCTCTCATTAATATCATTCATTAATATCATGTTCCCAGCCTTTTCATTCGTGCTCTCATTATTTTCATGCTTTCATTAAGGGAGTTCACTCAGTATGGTCCATTAATTGTAGACATTTTATTAAAAACATGAATTAGAATGAATTTTAATATTGGTCCAGTTCATAATCGGAGAATATGGGCTCATGATATCCATCATCTAATACCATGAGATGGCTTAAATGTTCTAACTTAAATAATTTTCGTCCATTTTTTTGTTCCCAAGAATAGAGGTAGTACAATAGCATCCATTAATTTTTTGCTCTCATTAATATTATCCATTAATGTCATTCATTAAAATCGTGCTCTTGTAATGTCATGCTCTCACATTATAATATAATTCATTAATTTCATACTCTAATAGCTGAAGGTTAATAATATCATTCATCAATACTGTCATAAGTATGATCGATTATTCCCCGGTTGTATGTGACAAGGAGTAGGGTCGCCTGTCCAATATTGTGGGTTTTCTCTGGGCCCTCCGGTTTCCTCCCGCTGCTAAAGACCCCTATGCGCAAGCGACTTATTGAAATAAAATTAAAAGTCGTATGTTAGTCCCTAAATTAACAAGTTTTTGTCGAGTGGATGTTAAACCGCATTTCTCTCTCTATGGCCGATAACATGATGTTTTGTTCCCGCAACATTTCTTTGAGCTCAAATTATACTGTATATGAGACTGAGTATTTGATTTGAAAAGAAATAGCAAATTGATTATTTGAAATTAAAACATGAAAAGATAGGTTGCCAGGCAACGAAAGATACGCCCACAGCAGCTAAATCGTCGGGGCTGTCAACAAAGGTTGTCTCATATTTTTATACGTCCACATTCATAATGTGAACATATTATGACGTCGCCCCAGTCTGTGTGTGTGTGTGTGTGTGTATGTATGTATGTATGTATGTACATGTATGTGTGTCTGTGGGTCGCCTACAGGGTGCAATTCTTCATGGATTTTCTTCAAACTTTGTATACTTATTCCTTATACCCTAAGGAAGATCCCTATTTTTTTTGGTGCATGCCCGACCCCCAGGGACAGAGCCATGCCCATTTCTAGTATTTGTTTGTCGTCTACAGGCCACATTTCTTAACTTATAACTTTGAAACTTTGCATACATATTCTTTGTACCCAAAGGAATATCCCTATTGTTTGGGGTGCATGCCCAACCCCCAGGGGCAGAGCCACGCCCATTTTCTTTTCATGTGTCTTTGTGTCCCCCACAGGGTGCAATTCTTACTGAATTTTCTTCAAACTTTGTATATTTACTCTTTACACCCTAAGGATGATCCCTATCGTTTGGGGTGCATGCCCAACTCCCAGGGGCAGAGCCACACCCATTTCCTTTTTGTTTACCCGTGTGTTGCCTACAGGGGGCAATTCTTACTGGATTTTCTTAAAACTTTGTATACTTACTCTTTACACCCTAAGGATGATCCTTATTGTTTTTTGGTGCATGCCCTACCACAGGGCAGAGCCACGCCCATTCCTTGTATTTCTTTGTTTGTCGTCTACAAGCCACATTTCTTAACGAATCATCTTGAAACTTTGAATACTTATTCTTTGTACCATAAGGAACATCCCTATCATTTAGGGTGCATGCCCAACCCCCAGGGGCAGAGCCACGCCCATTTTCTTTTGTGTGTTGCCTACAGGCCACAATTCTTAATCGATCATATTGAAACTTAAAATACTTATTTCTTATAGTATACCCTAAGGATGATCCCTTTTGTTTTGGGTGCATGCCCGACCCCCTGGGACAGCAACGCCCATTTCTTGTATTTGTTTGTCTGTCATCTACAGACTGCATTTCTTAACGTATCATCTTGAAACTTTGCAAATACTTATTCTTGGTACATGTATCTTAAGGAAGATCCCTATTGTTTTTGGTGCATGCCCGACCCCCAGGGACAGTGCCACGCCCATTTTCTTTTTGTGTGTCTGTGTGTCACCTACACCTGCATGTCCCGACTCCCAGAGGCAAGCCACGCCCAATTTTTGTGTTAGTCGTTTACAGGCCGCAATTCTGAATGAATCAGCTTTGTACTTGACATATGTATGCCGTATAGCCTGAGGGCGTCCACTATTGATTTTGGTGAATGTCCCGATCCCCAGGGGCATAGCCACGCCCACTTTTTGCCTTTAGAAAGCCACAATTCTGAATGGATTATCTTGATGTTGAGGCACGACCCTCAACGCTAAACAAACCAAACGCCTAGCCTTCTTGACAAAGTACCATATCAATCAAAGCAGGAATGTGGACGTATATTGTAGCGTTAGCGTTATGTTTAATGGTAGCGTTAGCGTTAAGTTTACTTTTTTCGGTAATGAAACATTTGTAATACACTAAAATCTGATTAAGAGTAACAATTCATTATGTAATTATCAGAAAATCATTAGAATTTGTTTGCTTTTTATAAAGGTTTGCCCCACGCTAACAATTAGTATTTGATAACTGAACAGCTAAATCCATGATTTTAAATGTTTCGTATACTAAGCCTTAGCATGGGGCAGAACTTTTTAAAAACCAAACAAATTCTAATGATTTTCTGATAATTACTTAATGAGTTGTTACTCCTAATCAGATTTTAGTGTAAGCTATTATAAATGTTTCATTACCGAAAAAAGTAAGAATATGCGACAACTCTTGTTGACAGCCCGGGCGATTTTGCTGCTGTGGGCGTATGTTTTGTAGCCTGGCAACCTATCTTTCATGGACCTGTATACTTGTTAAAAAAAAGTGAATTAAATTTCCACATATATGTTTGAGCAGAACTTTTGAAGCCTTAAAGATGGTTTAAATTAAATGGCATTTTAAATGCACTATATATTTTTGTATTGTAACTATTGACATCTTTATTTATAGGAAATGAATCTTTATATGATTTATATCGACATGGATGGATACCATATTCTCAAAGGGATTTTTTGAGGGTAAGCTTTATTTTGGTATTTTTATCAAGAGTACATAAATCATAATCATGTAGTATTCATAAATTTACATGTAACATAAATGCCCTGTTGACCTTTTATAAATAGATCATACAAATACTGTTAAATATACCATACCGATACAGAAAAACTTAGTGAAATCTACGACAGCTTTACAATGAAGTAATTTTGTTGTGATTCTAACTGTTTATTATTAGTTATTACTTATTAAGTACCTTTTTTGAAGATTATTGTCCCCCACCTTTCAAAGAAATAGGGCTGTCTGTCTTGACAGTCCTTGAAACACGATTATTCGATGAATGCCTTGATAAGGTTCGAAGATGAGCACTTTCTGCTAGTAAGCAGAGATAAGCAATTTGATAGGTTGAAGCTTTGGGACATGATAACTTTAGTTGTAATTAAATGAGAGTGATGAAACTTGCTGTATATTTTCTTTACATCAATACCCGACTCTTGAGTATTCAATCTGATTAGTCAGTTTGATTCATTTTTAATGGGCTGTGTTTGTTTCTGTGATTTTCTGAGTATGGTTGCATTACTGTGAGGGTACTAATGTTATTTTTATTACAAAGGATTCATCCTTCTATCAATCTGTCATTCCACCTGCCAAGAATGTTCAAACTGTTGGACTTCTGAACAGAATTGTCTATTGTTTGTAAACAAATTGGTATACACATGATATACATATAGTATAGAGAAGTTTCTGTAATATATAGAAAGTATCAGTAGTAGAAATAGCAGTCTAACAATGAAAGCATACTTACTACCTGGCTCATGCACTACAACTATAGTTACTACACTGTATGTAGGAAGTCTAAAGTTGGAAAAGAATTAAGTGGAATTATTTGTATATCCTTGGAAGAGGTTTTAATCAAATAGGTGTTATGATGAATTTAATCAAATGTTTTTATTTCTGTTTGTTTCAGTTTTGGTATGAAAGTGTACAAGATGAATCCATTAAAGAATTAATTACCATGAATGATGTCATATACACTCGAAGTAAGTTCTGTCTTACAAGACCATATAATTTACAATTGGTACCCATTTACCTTAAATAAGTTATTATAACATGAAATTTAGTAGTTTGATTCAAGTTAACTTTATTTTATTTTTTTAATAGAAAAAGATGTTGGAAATGAAGTGTTACATCTGGGAAATGACATAGGTGTTCATAGTGTAGAAGGTCAACGTGTAACACAGGTATTTCATTTTTTAACAATTTTCTAGTATTAAGAGTAAGAAGGCTTTCTGGTATATAAAATTAGATTTTTTTGCTTTTTTCGCTCAGACTTTATCATACTTGAGTAAAGGCTGTACCGTTTATGCAGTGGTGGAATTTATCTTTAGTAGAAATATGCATTTGATTGATTTTAAGCAGGGCTTATGTCGACTTTGCAACCCAAAGCAACTAGTTGCAGTCAGTTGCAAGAGTGCTTATGTCGATCATATCAGCAACTGAGGACAACTGGGAGCAACTGAATTCGGAGCGCTTATGTCGACTCGGAACTGATAGTGATCACACTTAACACGTGACTGTTAACTTAAAAGAAGCAACACAAAGGCATGTTCGGTCTTACTACAATTCTATTTGTATATTATTGTCGACATCATTAACATTTGTAAAGTGGGTGTCTTCGTTCGCTTTCATTTGCTTATTTATAAAGTCACATGACACATGTCTCTTATCACGTGATATTATTTCCATGGAAACGAGTTGACTCCAGTTGCAAGAACGCTCATGTCGACTGCAACTAGTTGCCGCCAGTTGCAACGAGTTGCAGAAAGTTGAACATGTGCAACTGACTGCAACTGATTGCAACTGACTGCAACTAGTTGTAAGAGGCGCTCAGTTCGACTTTTTTCAGTTGCATTCAGTTGCTCCCAGTTGCCGAAACGCCATTTGCGTTCAGTTGCAAGGTCGACATAAGCCTCCCTTTATATTACTGACCGTTGACAAGATGCCATTACTATTGAAGGTCAATGCTACGAAAAACATTAGCCAATCAGATGAGTACAGTATCATTGGAGTACTAGTATTACTATTATCACAGACCACAAATACTTCTGGCTTTACTGATTAATTCTACATAAATTTTTATTTTTAGCTGGCCGTACTTTTAAGAAATTTATCATTTGAAGATATCAACCAGAAATTGATGGCATCAAATGCTGTTGTTTTCAAGTGAGTAAAAGCTCTCGTGTATATCTTAATTCATGGTGAATATGAAATATATCAACTGGCACAATAAGTCAGATCCTTCACATATATCTATTAATGTAAAGACCGTTATTATGTAATAAAGCTCCAAACCATCATGTGCTTTTACGGGAAAGATAGCAGATTTATTATTACTTTGTCTAAGACACAAAAAGAAGGCTTGAAATAAAAAAAAACAAACTCACTGTAAATGACCATAATTAATTTATTATTGATTGATTTCAATTTGAATAATTTTTGGACCTAATTGTATTTACATGTAATTGTATATTTTGATTGTGTATTTAACCATTGTTGTGGGATGTTGTGAGATGTTGTGAAGTATATAATATTTTTTAATGTTTTTTTCAGATTTTTAATGCTTTGTGTACATAGTACTTATGGTACATTAAAACAGCTTGCTTTAGACACACTAGGAAATTTAGCAGCACAGGTAAGTGGATCAAGTACAGTCAGTTAATCCTTCTACATGAAAATGATGTAGAATTAGCTACATGTATTGCTTTTATAAATACTTGAGGCTGAAACGGAGAGATAGAGAAAGGTTTTTTCTGACCAGTTATTTTATTTCGGGACTAAAATATCGTATAATTTTATTTCAAAACTTATCTTACTCACAGGGGTCTTTAGCAGTTGGGGTTTCCAGAGAATCTGGAGAAAACCTATAAGATTAGGCCATCCATGTCATGTTCAGGCATGGGATTGTAACCACAGTTATTGGCTCATAAACAGGCCTCGTGATCTAAAGCACATATGTTTGACCATTTGAACTGCCCTGGGACTGGAATGTATATTAACCTTTGCAGACCATTCCCCACCAATTTTTCTACGTTATTACCCTTGGTAGAAGTGGACGTTAAACTCCAGAAACAAACCAATTCTTGACCAGCAACAAAATATATATTTATCAATTCCTAATCTTAGCACTAGAAATATATACAGTGTATGCCCCATTTCAAAAACATTAAATCCACAAACATAAACCTATATCGACTCAAGAGAAAAAAATCAAACCAGTCTCATTTATGCATCTACAAGTTAAACCTGCGGACAAGACAGAAAACAGACATTGCCAACAATAAACAAATATCAAATCAAGTGAATGGATATTTTTTCCAGGATTTCTCCCACTTTAAATTCACATTTAGATATTGATAAGTGTTTAAATTCTATATATAATGTATTAATTTCCAGATGGTGTTTGATTCAATAGGAAACCATAGAACAAAACTTATTCTTGACTTTATTACGAAATCTTTTTGTTCAGATGATAAATTTACAGTAGTTAGAGGTAAATATATTAGTAATATTTATGTTCGGATGTTGGGGGAAAACATTATGACCTCTGTTTATCCCTTGATGTAATTTGTCTGTGGTCCCCTACATCAAAATACTCACTGGTAGGTGGTATATATTGTGGAGGGGCTATCTATGAAAAAAAATATACCAGGAATTACTAAACTGATCCAGAGCAATTTATTGAAGCACAACTATTATATGACTTTAATATGGCATAAGAAACCTTTCTTTCCACAGGGAGTAAATTTACAGCGATACTAGACTACTACTAGGTTTGTTATTGTGTTGTGTTTATTTTTCAGCTTTAGAAATATTAGGTAAATTATGTCAAGTAGAAAAGAATGAAAGTTGTTTAACCGAGACATTATTATGTAAGAACTATGAAGATGTGTTCAGTTTACTAACAGTACATGATATACAACTTATTGTACATACATTAGAAGCTTTATATCAACTATCAGAACTCGGACAAACAACAACCACTAAAATAGCACAAGTTAGAAATGCAGTTGGTAAGTTCACATATTTTAATAAATACAAATCATATTTTATTAATTACAATACAGCCAGTTATTAAAGTTTAAATAAGACTAAAATAGAAAGAGCAGAGGATATGAAGCAATGGTCTTGCCTCAGAATCTCTACTTTTGGCTTGTTATTTGTAACATCGTCACTCAATGTTACTGAAATACAAATACAACTGTTTCAGTAATTGTGGCAATTTGTTTGATAATTAACGTTTAATATTTTCAGATGTTTTAATTGACCTCATAACAGTAGATGTCCAATCCTTTGGTGCTAATTCATTGATTGGTATTAAAGTTGTGGAATATGTCCCTCCACCTTCTGATCGTAAAGGGGAAAAAGGAGAAGTAGCAGAAGCCACGTCTGTGACAGTTTCGGCTACAGCAGATCCTTCCAATCAGACACCGCCATCTACACCAGCTAAATCATCTACACCAGCCAAATCTTCAATCCGTAAAGGTCCCCTTATACAGGTTCATGACATGGAAGCAACAACAATGAATTGGTATGGTCTTATCTAAAACAATTTATTCATGCAAACTTGCAGTCATCTTTATCTTTTAATGATATGTACCACTGATATTGCAGATAGGTCAGAGTTCAGATTTTGTGATAAGAACATAATCATTACTTTTCTTACTTACTAACTCTTGTTACAAGAACTAAACAAAATGGACATTTTCACATTCATCATTTCATGTAGTGTATATTGTCATCACCCATGTCCAGCTGTTTACAGATTGGAGTGTCTATACACCCACATTTTCATGTGGACATATTATGTTGACCGAAAACCATCTAGGGAGCAATATTATTGTATCCGAATGATCATGGATTGGCTTGATTTTGGCACATAGCTTGTGGGCCCTCATGAGGTCTCAATTTTTTTCTGATTATCTAGAAACTAAAAATATATATTTGTATCCCAACTATCTCAAATTGATTCAATTTTGACTGTAGATGCCCTGTTATGGACTAATGCTATAAGGTTTTTTTTATGATACAGGTTCCGAGCAACGTATGAGCCCAGACGCAGTGGAAGAACTTTCCAAATAGACTTGTTTACAGACTACCTACAGTTTTGTCATAAATTTTCCCTTGCAAATGTTCTTCAATCAACAGAGTTCTCACAGTTAGTTCGGTAAGTCGAGATTATCTACTGTGACATGCACATAAAGAATTGTTTGTCACAATCATCCAGTTTCCTGTCAACAATAGTCTGTTAGACAAAAACATGCTGCTTCATACTCTAATGACGGATGTTTCATGGCAGGTCTGGCAGTTTCCCAACAGACAACATTAACACAAAGTTCTATTTGCATACATGTCGAAGAGTATTAGATTTTAAAACACAGTTTATTTTATGTTACATAATTGAATAATGGGTTATTTGTATTTTTAGGGTTGCTTTTCCTCAAACAGAAATTAAGACAATGACAATGCCAAATGGAGATAAAGATATATGTTTTTTAGGATTTAGTAAACGTGCAAATCCTAAACCGTTTCATTTAAATAATCCAGGTAAGACGTGATTTTAAGCAAGACAAACATCTTCTAAATACTGACAATTAATGGTTGATCATATTGTTTAAATTACTTCATTGAATACAACAAGTAAAGTATATATACAAAATTCCAGTTTCAAACTTGGAAAGTCCATATAAGAGGAAGATTTTCATACTCTGCATCAACTGTCAAGTTTGCTCATATTTAGACTTGATATTTGTGTGCAAGAAATGGCTTATAAATGATAAAATTTAGGCCGTTTTTGTCCAACAAAGAATTATAGATGCTACCTTATTAAGGTTTGAAGAGCGAGTTGCTCAGTTGATAGAGTATGTCAATTTACGTTCAATGCAAATCGGTTCAACCACATGGATCTTTCTTCATCGATATTATTTAGTAATATTTTATTGAACTTCAAAATGGAAGAGACACTTGGGATTGGCCATGACAGTTGCCAAATGCAAATGATGAGAGTTATTTTTTTTGATATTTTTTACACTTTTCAAGCTTTCTTTGCTTATTTATAATATAAATGAAATTGAAATGATTGTATTTTCCTGTAGCCAGTTGCCTGAGATATTGGTTGAAACAGGAGTTATCTTGCCCCATTTTCAGTGTTATATATATATATGTTGAAAGCACAGTTTATTTAAAATCACTGTTTGATGTTTATTTATAGCATGATTGAATGTTGTTTGCATGTAAAGCTGCATATTGTTTAATATAGCACATAACTTTCTTAAATATTGATACTAATCCATGACAAAAACCCATATAGAATAATGTTTATTAAATGATGGGCTTTTGTCTGAATGTTATGGGGGTTTTGTTAAAAATTTACTGGTTGGGTTTTGTTGAAGTGGGGTTATTAGTGGGACCATGTTTGATCACCCTAATCTATAGACTGTGATATGTTTTAAAACAAGAGATCTTGTACATCATATATTATACAACTTTTATTTTTTGTCCTAAACTTGAAGATAATTTCATGGTATTTCTTTTTACACCAACTATATTCAGTAGAATCATAATCGAGATAATTGGAATAATTTTGAGCATCCTTTGATTCATAAATAAATCTGTTTTTAAACATTGATGATTTCTTCGTTGTGTCACAATAAATAATGACACTTTAGCTAGCATGATTTTAGTGTACACATAAACTGCAGTGCTTGAACCCTTTACCTATCAGATTGCATAATAAATGAAAGAATTATATTATGAGCTTACAGTTAATAATTTAATATTTATATTAATTGAGTGTGCCGTTTGATTGGTTTCTAATACTTTTATTTTATTTATTTCTATAAATTTGTTGTTTTATTGTTATAGTAGTTTTAGTGTTGTGTAGCACATTTCTTTTGTTTCTTGCTTTCAGTGCCTAAGTCCATAAGTGTGAGTGTGAACTTACCAAGTGGTGCTCAGGCATCTAACTCATCTCCTCTGGTAGCTAATACCCCCACCCCAACTCTCAGGCAGCGGCTTATGGAACCGCCACAACATCCTATACATCAGCCAATTGTTCATTCAGGTTCAGGGACGACACCCAACAAAACAACACCAAACACTCCGACCACACCAAGAACCATCGCTCCAAAACCAGTAGCCAAACAGCTTCAACTAGGCAGCACGGTGGTCATAACTCAAGGTCCCAGACCTCCAGGAACTCCTGATAACTCACAAGTCCCAGCTTCACCACCAGTTAAACGCCAGAAGATAGCTCCAAAAACATCCATTCAACAAACCAATGTACAATTTCCATCTATTCATAATGCTTTACAAACAGATAGTAATGTTGTAATGAAAACAGCTGCTCTGCTTCTAGATCAAGATTCATTTCACAAATCAACCGATACAAATTTAATCAAAAGCCTTCTGGCTAAAAAACTTAGTCAAAATTTGGTTGGGCGACAGAATTCTAGTATAGCTAGTCAGCAAGGTGCACAATTACCAGATAATATAATTATTACTAGTTCTGATCAGGCGGGGCCAGAAGTAATATCACACTCTCAATCCGAGTTAAATCAGCATAATACTACAGCAATACCATCTATTTCTTCACATATTGTAGAATCTCTATCTACAAATACTACCCAGCCTTCATCATCACAAGTGCCATCAACAACATCTGACAATACCACATCTAGTCTACAGAATGTCCCACAAAAACGCAGAAATAGTTTGGAATCATGTCCTGTGTCACCCAAATCAACTAAATCCCAAGGTTCACCACGTCCATCATCACCGCGGGCATTATCTCCAAGATCAAAAAACTTGGACCTTGAGGTGTGTGGTGAAGTAGAAAAAGCAAAAAACTTTGTGCGTAAAGGAACTGAGGCAACTATAGAACGAGTCGAAAACAAAGGTTTGCAAGAAATAGAGACAAATAATAGTGTTAGTTCTTCTACTGCAACAACATCATCTCCGTCCCTAGTGTATAATAATACATCATCTAATAATCATCATCAACCTGTTCACAGTTCTTCCTTATCCACGTACAATACATCCTTACCTCTAGTGACAAACAATACAACATTAATTACTAACAACCAAAATACACTACCAACTAATGGTACAGACTCTCATTCTAAACATGTGGCTTTAACTAATGATGGAGACATGAACAAAACTAGTGAAAAAATACAAAATAATAGTGAAACTCAAAAATGTGTGAAAATGAACGGAAATCCAAATATGAGAGACAAAGATGTGCTTGGTAATAAGTTATTAAATAATAATACGTCAATAGATCCTAATGTTAATACACAAGATAAAACAAAGTCTAGTGACTCTAATGATGTGAAAATAAACAATTGTCAAACAAATGCTAAATTTGTGAATGGTAACGTTGCTTCCCCTATGGGTGATTGTGACCTACCTCCGTCTCCTATCTATTTAAATAATATTCAAAGTGGTCTCATCAATGGAATATCTGATGATTCAATGGACTCTTTAGTTGGTGATAAATCCGTAAAAACTTTTCCAAAAGAACAAATTACAAAACTGGTGGAGAAAGCCAGTAAAATGAATGGAATCTCGCACCATATAGGTAATGGTGACCATGTTGAAGAAAAGGTTGGAAATGATAAATCTAACCAGGAGTGTGGTAGAATAAATAATACTATCTGTAAAGAAAGTTTAGAAAATCACCGTGAGTTAAATGGTAGTGTCGAGTTATCAAGTGCTGTCAAATCGGACAAACCCGTAAATAAACTATTTGATCAAACGGATAAACTAGCTTCAACAGTAGTCACCAGTGTTATAATTAATGCAGAAGTTTCCCCGCCCGTTATCAAAATACAATCGATACTGGGTGAGAAACGAGTCTGTGATACCGCTCGACATGTACCTACTCCAGAAACATCACGCGACAGTGAACTAAGCTCAGACAGTTTTGCCTCTTCAACAGCAGAATCTGTCCCAGAAAAACATTCCATTCCTATGTGTATAAACATTGCTCAGCCTACTACTGTAAGTACAGTAGTAGAGAAAGCATCACCAATTAATGTTAGTGAGAAGAAAGTGAAGTGTAGAAAACGTAGCAGAAGTACAACTGGTAATAGTATCAACATTAACCCGGAATGTAAAACAATCTCAGTACCTGTACAAGTTGTTGATTTTATGTGTGAATGGGCTGGATGCAATAGGTAAATACATATATTTTATCTTCTATAAACTATTACTATATTAACATTATTTTACAATGCTTATTGCATATAACATGTGTGCAACAGGATTTTCTGATATTTTAGTATAGTAACAGAATGTTAATAATTATTTGAAGAATACTGAATGAAATACAATAATTATTTGAAGAATACTGAATAAAATATAATAATTTTTCATACAATACTGAATGAAATAAGGTTTCTTTTAAACACTGAAACTTCTCAGTAAATGATTTATTCCTTAAAGTTGCTGATCGTCATTTGTATATTTCGGACAATTTCTGATTTTTTAATGTTTAGTCTTCACTAAAATTGATTATTTAATATATAAAATATAAATTAAAGATAGGAAAATATGAAAGGTTAATAATCCCCGGCTTGAATTAAATGGGATAAAAAACAAAACGAGGCCCATTAAAAGTTTTTAGAGAATAATTTTGGTTACGTCTGGCTCGTTAA
Organism: Patella ulyssiponensis; assembly: GCA_963678685.1. Lineage (NCBI taxonomy): Eukaryota > Metazoa > Mollusca > Gastropoda > Patellidae > Patella > Patella ulyssiponensis. The sequence goes on along the minus strand of OY783226.1, from coordinate 25,719,146 downwards.
GACCATGTCACAATTAGAGACATTAGATACCAAGCCCAAATATTGACAAATTTTCAATTCATCATAACTTTGTAAATACTGAATGATGAAGTTGAACCATTATTTGACTGAGACGTGAAAGATTGAACCGTCATAATATTGTAGTTTACAAGCAATTTAAAAAAAAAACAAATGATGATCAGGCAGGGAGGGACAAGAGACTTGTAACATGATCAAGGACTTAAAAATAATAATGACTTTAGTTACCTAATAACATAGAAGATTTGAGTTTACCCTGTGTAAATAAAATATTGTGATATTTTTCAGGTGTTTTGAGAATGCTAGATCTGTATTTTGTCACGTTGTTAAAACTCATACACTCCCTGGTAGTGATGGTATGTGTCAGTGGGCACATTGTCAACCAATCAAACGACAACGCTGGTCACTTATAACACATTTACAGGTTTGTTGATTAATTAGATTATAACGAGTATTGAGAAGAACTAGTATTTGTATACAGTATTATTAGTACAGGGTTACATTATTACACAAATATGATTGAGGTGAAAGGGGGGGGCGCTAAATTTATGAATGAATATTGACCAAAAACAGTACTTTTGTCCTGTTATGTCGTGTTTTTTTGGGTTTTTTTGGTGAAAAAACTGTCTTTTACTTGAATAAATGTATTTCCACCCCCATCTCAATCCAACCCAACCTGTATAGTAGTTATAATGTGTATTATTTTATTTGTATTTAGGATCTTCATTGTTCTGATAGTGCTTTAAGGGCAAGGTCAGCTAAAAGGTTACAACCTCATCAGACAGTAGTCCTTAAAAAACCTGCCCCCACTCCTACTCCTCCTGCCCCTAGTACACCAGCTCCTTCTACAACAATTACTACTACAACTGCTACTACTACAGCATCAGCAAGTACAACAAACTCAACATTAGTATATCCTAATGATGCTGCCATGCAAGCCATCAAACGATTTCTTGTACGACCACCATTTCAAGAATTTTTGGTAAGCTATGTGCATAATTTTCTTTAAGCAAAACAAATCTTTTTACGTTAGTGGACGACAGTAATCAAGCTGATAGGTATTAGATTTTACAATTAAATTGAATCCAAGCTAGGAAATTATTAACATACTACCATATTGGTATTTTATTTTCAGTAATCTAATTAAATACATTTTAGGGGGATAAAGTCTTGAATGAAAATGCAAATGGCAACCAAGGTCATAAAGTGAAAGGCACTGACCACAAATTTTTGGGATTATGAATTTAGAATAATACTGAAACAAAGAATGCATTAGACAAAAGATTTCCTCGTAAAAAAACAAAATATTTTTATGTTACAAACTAAAATATTGTATAATTAACCTATGATAAAGGTCGACTATGAAGTAGCAGGATAAAATTGAATAATGAAAGGTTATTTGTTGTATTATTTATTTTAGGACACTGGAGAAGGACCTGTAACAAAACACATCCGATTAACTGCTGCTTTAATTCTCAGGAACATAGCTCGCTATTCACCAGTAGGAAGGAGGTTTGTACAATAGTCTATTCTCAATATATCACATACAGGCATTACACAGCAATCATCACTTACTCTAGGTTCCCACTATCACAAATCATTGTTTTAATCGTGGTGATCCTATTGGGTCTTATCATACATGTATAATGAGTTCAATTGTAGCAATCGTGTTGATCGTATTCAAGCATACCCCAACAGATCTGCACGTACATCGTGGACTCAATAGAGACAATCCTACCGTACTGCATAGCACGACAGTGGAAACCTAGCATTACAAAACATGTTTGATTAATATCATGTTCAAGCTTTCACCTACTTAATTCTTTCATTTGTCTTATACTCATTACAAACAAGCCTCTGAAAATAAGCAAACCGTTTACTGAATATAAGACTGAACATTTAGTTATACCATTGTAGATAGGATTTTTCTGTCAGATTGAGTCCTTCCAATAATGTTTACATACATTTGATTTTTTTCAGTTTGATAAGAAAGAAGGAGGGTCAAATAAGTTATGTAACAATGAGTGCTGTTGAATCATCTACTGCTCTTGCCAATTGTTTATGGGAGATATTAAACCAACATTGACAAATATTATACATAACATGGCTGTCCATACGTACATCATATTCATTTCTCTCTCTCAGGCATTATCATTTTTATATCATTTACTTGTCTTTTATACCATGCCATTGTGTCTGGTTGTTAATCATAATATTATTTATACAGCATAAATTATTACATTTTTTAACTTTTTCTACTGCTGTTAATAATCTTAAGTTCATTATTAATAACATCAGATTAAGTTTCATGTTAATATCCTTCTCATTTTATTATTTTGTATCATATTGTCATTTATTTGCATTTTTTCATTAAATTGTTCATAATGCTAATTGCCTTGAGACAGTATTTGTATGTTCTGTAGTTAACTAGGAAAATGGCTAGAGGTATATATTATATAGAATATGTTTAAACTATCAAATTTCTTACTCAGTGTCTTCAATCTAAATGTATTTAAAGAAAACGTGAACATTTTCATATATGTTGTAATATTTCACAGGTTTTTCTTTTTCAAATTTTTATGAAATTGTTTCATAAATCTTCATTTTAATTAAAATTAAATTTTTGTCTGCTAAATATCCGGTGTTTTTATAATTACTGGTAAGGTATTTTAAACTACAGTACTGTCTTTAAAGTGTCTTGGGAACTGAAATTGATGAGATAGGCTGCTGGAATGGAATAGGAAAATAGGTGAGTCGAGACATAACACCATGAACTTCTCAGATAAATGGCATCAGCTGCGTTACTGCTTGTCTGTGAAATAGTTTTATAGAAGTTTGAACCATGATCTTATGTTACATGTAATTTTATTGGTAGATTGTGAACAGTATAGATCTTTGCAATAAGAACAAATACATTTGATCAACTTCTAGCTAGTTTTGCAATTTTTGGATAAAATATTAACAGTGAAAACCACCTATTATTGGTTAATATTAGTGTCATTCCACACCAGTATATACCAAAATATTGATTTACAACTAAATATAAACACATAAAATATAGAGGATAACCCCTAAAGAGTTTTATTCATTTCTACCAATCAATATATTTATTGACATGTACATTCAATTGAATATATCATATTTGTGAATTAATAGAATCTTGTAATCTTACAGTAACTTTTGTTAAGAACGCAAACCAATTCATTTAAACATAAAAGTATCAACTATATTATTTATACACCACACCAAAGCATACAGACAATAACTAGTATTGATAAATATTTTACCATTATTAAATTTTAGGATTCTCTGGGCTAAAGCCACAAATAAACGAGCAATCACAGATATTAAAGGTTGAGGGTTGGTAAAATGTGTTAAAGTATACCAACATGTTAAGAACTAGATTGTCCTCAATAAAACTATGTTCAAAATATAACTAACAAATTGTTATAAACTACTTTTAGGTGCCACAGATAAGGGCTTTTCTTATTAAATTATGGCTCCACATTGATTAAACAATCTCCATATTGCCCTTTCTTTAGTCCAAAAACAACTAAAGCAATAGTAACAAATATAAATTTCCCCATAAAACAACTGCAGCCATCACATTTGACAGTAACAAATATCAAGTATACAATTAAACTAAACAAACTGTAATTAAATTAAGGTTTACATAAAAGCTCACCACTGATATTTGAAATCTCATTTACTCAACCTACTCCACTAATAAGTAAACAATGTATTCATTCTTTGGAAGTAAAAACACTTTTAAAGAAATGTAGACTGTGACCAATTAAAGGGTAACTTACATTTTTATCTTTTAAAGAATTAAATACCGGTAAAATCCAAGACTGTATCCAATTAACTCCTTTATAAAAGTACAGTGGAATTTTACCTTTACTTGATTCATATTTTATCACAGACACTGGCATAGCACTATCTTCACCGATGCTCTTTATTATAATTATTAAATTTCTAGGCATGAAGTTGGCATCAGTATTTAAATTACATCTCCTTTTACTCATATTATAAAAGTTAATAACAGTTTAGTTATGCACATAAGTTATGCAAACATTACACCAATATTGCAAGCGGATTTTATTGGGAGAAACTAACTGCAAACATTCACATACTTTAAAATTAATTAGACAATGATATATATTTACTGGGTTTACCGGTTTTAATGTACAATATAACACGATAACATTGTATATTCAATATACATATAAAAAATCAACACTTACAAATTATAGTTATTCATTTTACCACCATAATGTACAATATAACATGGTAATATTCTATTTGTATCAAATACAACCAACTCTTTCTTGTCAGCTGAAATGTGTGAATCATACCCTGGTTCAACTTGAGAACTACTTCGTAAAGATGTACATGTATAGGTCTAAAATGAAAAAAAGGGACAAATTTACAAGTTACAAAGCCATACCGATTATGTCAACACCAACAAACATGGTTGTAAGGCATCCAAGATTGGTTGTAAGGCAACAAAACATGCAAGCTTACCCATTTTTTTTTTTCAATAAAATCTGATCAGGGGCAACAACCTGGGGTTTAATGTCCACTTGACACTAACTAGGCCATTTAAGGACTTAACAACCCATGCAAGATCACCCATATTTTGCAAGAGATGGACAGAGAACAACCCCAAAAAAGAAGTAAAAGTCTGATATGTGTGAATATCGAAAGGAACCTAGATCTTTGGGATAAAAACATATTTTAAATTTCATCAAAATCCGTCCGCAGCCTTAGTATAACATACTTTTACACTATTTGCGTTCAAGGAGCGGGCAATTTCGAACTCAACCGCCATAAAGGTCGGGTCCACATCCAGAAAGTGACTGTCCAATATGCACACTATTTGTGAACAAGGAGCACCATTTTGTCTGGCAGTTACAAAATTCAAACTTAACCTTAATTGATGTGTAACATTTAACCGTTTTTAAAATTGAATACAAATACAAAATGTAATTTTTTAGAAAAATCAGGGCCACAATCGATTTTCGACTAGAACCAAGATCTTTGTGATATTAACATAAATTTAAATCGGATCAAAATTGTGACCTCTGGAGGGTCCATAAACCTTGATATACCATAATTTGACACTATTGCGTAAGAGGGACGGACATTTTGTCAAGCAATTTTGGTCCAATTTTCACAAAATTCGAACTCATCTGAAAATACGGGGCAATGGTGACATATTCAAATGGGTTTTTTTTAAATCGGATAATAATTGTGACCTCCAGAGGAGCCACAAGCAAAAACGTGACTTTTCGTACAATCAGGGACCATAATTCAGGACGTTAAGATCCAATATGCGCAACTATTGAAAGGAACCAAGATCTTTGGGTTATAAACATGTATTTCAAGTCTCATCAAAATGAGATAAAAATTGAGACCTTAAGAATGTCCACAAAGAAATTGTGAATAAATGGCGACAATATGGAAATGTGGTCATAAAAAAATTACCATGGCGACAATATAAATGCATGGTAATGGTAAATTAGGACAATTAAAGACAACACACCTTTCCAAGTAATACCTGGCACAACAAAAGCTTTGTAGCACCTTGAATATAACCCATTGAATACGCTGGATATTCACTAAAATAAACACCATTGCCATATTTACTGCCATGAGTTTGTTTAAAACCAGAATCACCTGAAACAATAAATTAAATAATAACAGGTCCTACCTTTCCTAGTAAAACTTGACATAATAATAATTTGGTAGATCCCCTTATATACCCCATTGAATAATCGGGATATTCACTAAAATAAACACCATCTCCATACCACTGTTTACCACTCGATGCTTGCTTAAAGTCAGGATCTCCTGGAAAATTGTTAAATAGGCTTCCTTTTGTAAACAGGGGTATGGTTTGATGGTCAACTTCTACTTGCATAAATAAGAAAGTCGAAATTTGTGAATTACAGTGGTAACATATATTTTTTTGTCCCCCGCCTTTCGAAGAAAGTTGGGGGACTATTAAAATGGGTTCGTCCATCCGTCTGTCTGTCTGTCTGTCTGTCTGTCCGTCTGTCCGTCACACTTTTTGGGACACAATAACTCTCTTCCTAATTGAGCTAGAATCTTCAAACTTGGTGTATGTGTTTATTAGGTCAATGCCTTGATGGAGTTCGAAGATGAGCATTTTCCGCTTAGGGTAAGCAGAGATAAGCAATTTGATTGGTTGATGCTTTGGGACACGATAACTTCAGTTCTAATTAAGTGAGAGTGATGAAACTTGGTGTATAGCTTCATTACATCAATACCTCGACTAAGTTCGATAATGAGCATTTTCTGCTCAGGGTAAGCAGAGCGATACGCAATTTGATTGGTCGAGACTTTGGAACACAATAACTCTCCTTCTAATTGAGTTAAAATGTTCAAACTTGGTGCATATGCTCATTAGGTCAATGCCTTGATGGAGTTCTAAGATGAGCATTTTCCGCTTAGGGTAAACAGAGATAAGCAATTTGATTGGTTGATGCTTTGGGACACGATAACTTTAGTTCTAATTAAGTGAGAGTGGTGAAACTTTGTGTATAGTTTCATTACAGTAATACCTTGAATAAGTTCGATAATGAGCATTTTCTGCTTAGGGTAAGCAGAGCGATACACAATTTGATTGGTCGAGACTTTGGAACACAATAAATCTCCTTCTAATGGAGTAAAAATGTTCAAACTTGGTGTATATGCTTATTAGGTCAATGCCTTGATGGAGTTCGAAGATGAGCATTTTCCGCTTAGGGAAAGCAGAGATAAGCAATTTGATTGGTTGATGCTTTGGGACACGATAACTTTAGTTCTAATTAAGTGAGAGTGATGAAACTTGGTGTATAGTTTCATTACAGTAATACCTTGAATAAGTTCAACAATGAGCATTTTCTGCTCAGGGTAAGCAGAGCGATACGCAATTTGATTGGTCGAGACTTTGGAACACAATAACTCTCCTTCTAATTGAGTTAAAATGTTCAAACTTGGTGTATATGCTTATTAGGTCAATGCCTTGATGGAGTTCGAAAATGAGCATTTTCCGCTTAGGGTAAGCAGAGATAAGCAATTTGACTGGTTGATGCTTTGGGACACGATAGCTTTAGTTCTAATTACCTTGACAAAGTTCGATAATGAGCATTTTCTGCTCCGGGAAAGCAGAGCGAAACGCAATTTGATTGGTCGAGACTTTGGAACACAATAACTCTCCTTCTAATGTAATTGAGTTAAAATGTTCAAACTTGGTGTATATGCTTATTCATTACAGTAATACCTTGACTAAGTTCGATAATGAGCATTTTCTGCTCAGGGTAAGCAGAGCGATACGCAATTTGAGTGGTCGAGACTTTGGAACACAATAACTCTCCTTCTAATTGAGTTAAAATGTTCAAACTTGGTGTATATGCTTATTAGGTCAATGCCTTGATGGAGTTCGAAGATGAGCATTTTCCGCTTTGGGTAAGCAGAGATAAGCAATTTGATTGGTTGATGCTTTGAGACACGATACCTCGATACGTTTGAAAAAAATAAATGTGCGATTAATTAATATGTGTCGTCTATTTATTTTGGGATTTCGGCGGGGGACATCAGCCTCACTGTTGGCTTGTTCTATTCAATCTAAACACATATTTTATAATATTACCAAAATAATATGAAACTATTACCTAGCTTTTTAAATCCATTTTCACAGATAGGCTGAATATTAGCTTCAGCAGTGCCATGAAATGCCAGAACTGGAAGAGCACTGTCACCTCCACGTGACTTCTTTAGTTGTTGTTTAGCGTATCTATATTACATGAAGTATAAGATATTAAGATTGTCGGACAGTTTCATTTCAATTTTCCCTAAATTTGAAATCAAACTCCATAATTGTGTAACAGTGATATATTCGAACAGTTTTTTTAAATCAGATAAAAATTGTGACCGCTAGAGGGAAACCATTTTTTGTACAATCAGGGGCCATAATCCAGAAAGTTATGGTCCGATATGCATGAATGTTCAAAGTATCCAAGATCTTTTGGTTATTAACATACATTTCAAGTTTCAGGGGCCACAATTCACAAAGTTATGGTGCAACACATGCCAATATCGAAAGGAGCTGAGATATTTGGAGATCAAGCTATATTTTTAAGTTTCGTCAAAATCGTATATAAATTGTGACGTCCAGAGGTGACAACAATAAATGTCCACATGAAAATTTTGGTGTATAAAAATATTAAGAATAAAAAATTTTAAATCTAAAACAAAAAAATATATGAAGTCCTCTGTGTGAAAAGATATGATTAATTGGAAAATACCCAGGGTTTTTTTTAACCCATGTAGAAGTGGGACTTTATTTTTATTAGAACTAATAATTTACTGACTTATTAATCATATGCAAGTTCTAACAAATTTGAGCCGGTAAGGCCGGACTCTGTAACCAGTAGTAGCTAGGTTTCATTTCGGTATTGACAAGTTGGTTTTGTCATCCACTGGTTGGTGTTAGATTCAGGTAATCTATTTTAGTATGTGAAATTAAAGTTAAATGGAACTTACTCAAACTTCTTCTTCAGAACTGGGTTGACAACATATTCCACTTTTGTAACAGAATACCTAAAATCAAGTTTAACATGGAAACATGGTTTAAAGGAGCAGTCTTAGATTTCACAGATCATTGCAAATAAAAGTCGCTCTAAGTATGTAAATCAAAAGTTATAATGTTTCTGGACAACAGTCTAGTAATTAAACATGGCTGTTGGTTTCTACAAATGAATCAAGAATCTATTGCTTTTTCCTTTAAAACTAATTAGAAAGCAGTTCCCAGAATAAAGATATCTGGATATTTTTAGTTTCAAAATATGTTATATTAATCCTTATACTTACTGTCCATTGGTTCCAATCAACCGGCCAAATTGTGATTCTGCCACTCTAAAATGATACTCTTCTGGTCTACTGTCATCATATGATCGTTTGGGAACCAGAGAAAAATAAACCGTCTTTGTACCTTTTAATGCCTCTTCTTCACCCTTTAAAAGCTTATGTCCTCCTTTTACAGATAACTAAAATACAGTTAGCCACTTTATATTATAAATTCTAATCAACAAAGACAAAGGTTTTATAACTAAAATTTTGTTTTATACTAATTGAAAATTGCAATCTGTCATAGTGTTTACCTCAATAACAACTGAATAGACCATTTAAGGTTTCCCTGCACCACTCTGTGCTATAGGGGCAACAAACTTTATATGAAATTCATATAAGTCTAACTTTGACCCTTTAAGATGCCTTCTGAAGCTAAGCACATGTGATCAAAGCCCTTGAGGGTGTTTGCCCAAAAGCGTTAAATACCCTGACTTTATAACAGTCCTGTTTCCAAGCACACAAAATATAAACCACATTCTCTTAGTTCCGAAATAATAAGACTGATGTAAAAATACTTACCTTTTCATTACGAAAAATTTTAATTGGTTTTTGTGATCCATCACGATATTCCTTCATTTCCTTTAAATCAACTGTATAATTACGACCTCGTTCATCAGTAAAAAATACCTTTCTTTCTTTATCTGCATGAGCTTTTTCTAATTTACATGTCATTCCTTGTCCAAATGCACGGAGCCTTCCACCAGGTGTTTCTTCATATTCCCAGGCAACAAAATCCTTCATTATCCGTCTCTCTCTTTTCTGCTGTTCTTCTGAAGTCCATGACTGGATTTGGTCATTTATTTGATGTAAGCAATCACTTACTTGCTTGGAAAGTCCTATTACGGTCATTGTGTTGTTTGGCTTATTATGTTTTAATTTAACATGAAATGAGCGAGCTATCTCTTTCAGTTCCTCTCTCTACAAAACAACAATTAAAGTTTACCAGCTAATGTCAACCTGGTTTCATTTCACGAAGACAAACTGTGCCAAAGCTCAGTTCTCCCTTCTTACACAAAATTAGTTTTGAAAGTTATTTTCTATTCAAAAATATACTGTCACCTACCTGGTGTCTGTTTAGTTTATCTAACATCTTTTTATTACATTCTGATATACTCTTTTCTTCAATTTCCTCCTTTATTCTATCATGTAACTTCTTCTTCACAACTTCCTTCTGTTTCTCACTTTCAGCATATATAGTTAACATCACCTCATCTTTACATTTCTTTTCTCTTGGCTCTTTTGTGTTTTCTATCAACAATTATCAATGGGAATTGTAGTTAAATAAACACTTTTCGTTTTTAAAAATATCTTAAAGAATGGCAGAATCATGGGGGTTGGACAGGTAAGTCATAGCCCCCGGTAATTTTTTTTCTTTACAAAAATTAGGTTTTTGTAGTCTTTGATTGATTAAATTTTACTTCTAAATACCTCCTTTAAAACAAGGTCCCTGGACATTGTGAAGGGTAGGTTCGCTTTGTTCTAAAAGAATTAATTCCATGCCCGTCTACCCATTCCTTTCCGAAATTGCTGGATTCACCCCTGTAATATGGCTGGGCAAATGATTGAATGAAGCAAAATCTCAAATACATGTATGTATCTCTTAAAAAAAAGAGAACTCGAACCAATTCATATGTTTTATGTTTTAAGATCATTCATTTCAACAATGCACAAACCAATTAACACACTGGCTATTTGTTGACAGTGACAGCCAATTACCCTCAATACATCACAGTTGGCATGTTATTGGTTTATCAAAAAGGAAACAATTTTCTTGTAACCATTTCAATATACTACAACGACTGAGTTCTATTTTAATAGCTGTATTGATGTATATTTTCAGTTAAGAATAATTCTGGCTAATTCAAATGGTGGTTTAATTAGTTTTGAACTAGCTTGAGGGAAACAACAAATAAGATATTCCAATAATGATTATTTATAATTTGAATGGTAGTCTTACTTCTGGCATGGCTTTTCCTATTACTGTCATACTTCTTAACTCCAAATACTCTTTCAAATTCTTTCAGATGTTCTTGCTGATAAATGACTATCCTAATGTTTTTAATTTTAGGATGCTTATTTTTTTCTCCAAATGATTTCAGAGCAGCATATAGAAATTCAGCCGATTCTTTTGGAGGTATTTTCAATCCACCTTAAATATAAAACATGGGATGAAACATAAAGCCTGTCACACACTGCAAGATAAGAATAAATATTGCATACATATTTTATTGGCTGACACATCATATCACGCCTTTACAAGCTTTTCATTTCTAAATTGAACATGTGATTAGACAGAGAATTCTAATATTATCTCAAAAAAAGCCTATTAGTGTTCCTTGTTGTTTTATTTCAATTGCTTCATTTATAAATGGAGTATGTAGGCCTAAAATAATGAAATGAAAGATCACTCTTATTAAGCCTACCGGTATATGATATGTGCCCCAAACTAACATGCACGGTAAAATTTGGCGGTAAGGTTTGCTGAACACATTCCCGAACCGAGACAAATTTGATCCAACACAAGCAAACTTGTATGACGATTCAGATTTTGCTTACACAGTGGCAATACCACCTACTTAGTATATTATTATTCAAATGTTTTACCTGTTCCTATTGCTGGAAACGATATGGATGCTACACGTTCTTTATTCAATTTATACAAGGCATTCTTTATAATTTTTTCCCATTCGTGAACAGATTTTTGTATTTTTATGTGACAAATCATATTACATTGCAGTTCACCTCCACCAGTTATCACAACACCATCTGCATACATATCACCTTCTGAAATTATACATAGATAGGTTGCCAGGCAACAAAACTTACACCCACAGCAGCTAAATTGTTCGATTGGTCGACAAGGGTTGTCTCACAAAAGATGTATTGTATTTCTTCGTGCATCTGAATAGTGGGCACCAGCGGAGAAAATGTGCAGAATCTTCAAAGCGAGGACCGCAGCTGCATGATGGATCCTCGGAGATATGTCGTAAAACTTATGCCTGTTTATGTCGCTAAAAGAAAGCCACAATCTACTGTGTATCATCTGATTCTTTTCTTTTGCCCTACAGTTATTTAGAATATACAGTTATTCGTATTTTTTTGAAAGATCTGCTGTTACTGAAAGGTAAATACTATTAACATATCCTTTCTACTTACTTTTCTGTGAACATTCTTCTTGTATTTCAGGCCCACCTTTATCTGCTATAATCTTAGAAATACCTGTAAAAAACATTAAAACATATAACACCAAGCAATTTTTTTACCGGTAATTAAGTTCATGACATTCATGTTCACTTGAATCTTAACTACAATCTTAACCTCAGATTCATTTAATGCCACCTGCATGACTACCATGTAGTTTATTACCACTGTAGAAACGTTTTAAATAACTGTAGGCCTACTCTTAATAAAGGAATTGACTATTTAGTTTCCCTGGGTATATAGCGCTACGCAAAACACTTTATTGGCATTATTGGGTACTGATGCACATGTGACCCTACATACCAAAGAAAACTAAAATGTCAGTTATCATTTTTGGTAAATATATTACTACCGGTACATCATAATTTGATGGGCGAACATGATAAAAATCAGTAATAGTTGTTGGTTGAATTGTTATTTTACTGTATGGATTGAAAATGTTAAGAGACTTACCATATTTCATTTCCATGTTAGTGTTACAAATATTAACAATACAATCACTACTTTCTTTAGTTATATCACCGCTACAAATTTTTACTGACATTCCTGCCACATACGCTATAAAAAAAAAATTACATCTGAAAATCATATTATGTCCATCTTTCTGTAATGAAACTATGGATGTATGTCCTGAATGTAGTTGGGATGTGAATACTCTTACCTACATGGTGGTCACAAGAAATTGTGGACAGACAAGGGTAATGATAATATCTGTAGAAAAATTAATATTTTTGTCAACCAATGGAATAAGATAAAGAGAGACAAACACTAGGGCTTGGTTATTCCACTTTTAACGACACCCCAATTGCCCCACATGTATTACTACGACTACAGTGCATGTTAGAAAGCCCTATGACTGTAAATATTTGTATACACCTTGACCAGAAGTCTCCAGATTTTTAGGTGCCCTTCCTAGCCTATAGGTAACTCTTGCACTGAATGGGAGACATTTGAGTGACCAGATCAGAGACGACAGCATGGGTGAGATAGTTTCTGCACAGAATTAAAAGAACGGCTCTCACTTGCCACCTACATGTATTACTTAAAAGGCAGAAGTGTAATTACACTACCAATTCTCACAGGAATATATCTTGACATGTGTAATATCCTGGTATATTTTAACTTACCATCTGAAGATGCCCCATGTCTAGATGAACCATCTGAAGATGCTCCATGTCTAGGTGAACCTGAGGAACTTTTTATTGATGTTACTCCAAATTTCTCTCCAATGTCCTCATAAGCTTTCAATACAGTGGTGTCTTTAGGGTGTACAGCAAATAAAACTTGCTGTACTGAAGATTTGGGATTTTTCTTGAAAAAGCCTTGCGTTTCCTCAAACACAATAGTTGCTGAAGTGTCAGCTGGAAAACCCAGATGACCACTACCCAATGCTGGGAAACAGATGATTTTTAACCTATCGCTATCAGCTTTCTCCAAACAATTCTTCACAAATGCCTTCATTATCTGTAACATAAATTATCTGTATATAAATTTGACCCATTTAAAACACCTCAATCCCCAAAATACACATAACTTTACAAAAACAATCAATGTCATATACCTGTTACAATAAGTTCCTAAACTAACCTTTTCTGCTTCTCTTTTGTCCTTTCTATAAGATAAAAGACATCCATGGTAGATTTTGCTACAAGATAATTTTCCTGCAGATGTTGAAGCGACATCGCCTGGACTAATACCACCACTGTATTTCTCGTCACATTCATGTTGAACAGAATTTCCAGCATCATTTAATACAGAACGTGATACAGCGCCTGATTTTAAATCTAGTTCTGGGGATGTACAGTTAACTAAAACATCAGCCTAATAAAGGAAAATAAATAGCTGGTATGATTGTACTCAATATTCAAATATACTATTAAATATTCTAACTAAAGGTGTGTATTAAGTGAGGTTAGATAAAGAGCTGACAGTTGTTGATATAATAGTTACAACAAGCCAACAGTGAGGCTCATGTCCCCCGCCGAAATCCCAAAATAAATAGATGACACATATTAATTAATCGCACATTTATTTTTTTCAAACGTATCGAGCAATCAAACTGTACACGAAGTGTCATCCAAAAGTGTTTTATAAAGAAAAATGCTAAAACCGACGAGAAAAATGAAAATGTACCCTAGTTAGGGGGACCCTAAAGGCAGACAAAAGGGCCCCTCTGGCCAAGGGAAAGGGCCCTTGTGTCCGAGTCAATCCTTTCTATACACTGTTACTGTCGAATCCATTACTGAATGAGAATGCAGTCATTGTATTGGCATAAAAATCATCAATCAAGATGAACCTAAGTTATCTTGTCCCAAAGTATCAACCAATCAAATTGCTTATCTCTGCCTACCCTAAGAAGAAAATGCTCATCTTCGAACTCCATCAAGGCATTGACCTAATAAGCATACACACCAATTTTGAACATTTTAACTCAATTCGAAGGAGAGTTATTGTGTTCCAAAGTCTCGGCAAATCAAATTGCTTATAGCTCTGCTTACCCTGAGCAGAAAATGCTCATTATTGATCTTAGTCAAGGTATTACTGTAATGAAACTATACACCAAGTTTGAACATTCTAGCTCAATTAGGAAGAGAGTTATTGTGTCCCAAAAAGTGTGACGGACGGACGGACCCATTTTAATAGTCCCCCAACTTTCTTCGAAAGGCGGGGGACAAAAAATATATAATATAAAGGGATATGTTGAACATTTCAGTCAATTTACTTCATCACTTTCAATTATCCATTGTTACAATAACCGCAAAACGTATTTAAATCTACTTAATATCTCAGTTGATCATGGTCTTGGTAAGTTAAACATACATTATTCAAGAGCTAAACTGCCAATTGCAGGTTTTTCTTTGGGCCAGAAATGTTAAATAAACTACTAATTAGAAGAAAAAAAATAATCAACTCGCGATGCCATCAGATATTTCTGTCATAATCTATATAACATTTAAGGCCTAAAGAAAGACCTGCAGTTGGCATATATAGCTCTTGCGTAATCCTGTTTAAAGGAGCTGATCAGTTAAATGAAATGAAATGGGTTTTAACATCCTACTGTTCTCCTCCGACTGGGCTAATGAAGACAGACTATTCAGATATTGGTGACTACCCAGTACTCTGATTAATGTGTATGTCGCTGGAGAGTGAGACAAAGAGAACGTTAGTCGTAGTAGTTCTAATAACCAGACACATTTATACAGACTATGTGGTTATCTTGTAATCAGTTCTCAGTTCAGAAATGCAATGTTTAAACGGCATTTTAGGTCACACTTAGTTAACCATTCACGATTAGTTATAAACAATACATAAGTTTCATTTGCAAATGTTTCCAGAACAATCAAAGTATTTACCATACATGTTACCCTGTTATTTTATGTTTCCCCGTCGTTAACATTTCTAGTTGTTATTTAATAAAGTACATATCGGACCTGAACAACTAAACCTACTTTGATTAACAAATACCCAGTGTAATCTGGGACTGCCATTTTAAAGATACATTATGGGAGATAAGATAAAGAGATGGTAGTTCTCACTATAATAGTTAAAAACTAGATAGTGTAAATGTAATTTGCTGAAAATTTCAGTCAAATTGATCTGCTATTAGTCGAGAACGAAGCGAGTGAAATATTCACATAGCCTCGGTCATCATTACTAAAATCATTAATATAAACAGCATAGTCTCGATTATCCACTTGTTTGATTTAATTATCAATAGCCGTTAAGTGGCATATAGGAATTTAATCCGCCAACATCCAGGGCTAGCTTTGACATCAAGAGTTTATTATGGTCTGGATAAGTTAATTAATGTCTAATTGATTATTTAGATAACATTTCAGGCCTAAAGAAAGACCTGTAATAAGCAGATGTTGCTCTTGCATAATTTTAATTAAAATGTGTATATAAACAAAAAGATATAGAAAGAATTACAGAATAATGACAAGAAATGATAACTATTACCATAGTAAAGAAATGGTGTAGAGAATTCATTTCCAGATTTTCATGTGTATTTGTATTTGGAAATGATCACAACGATTAATTCAATAATTATGAAAAAATATTCTCATTTTAAACATGCTATCTACCGTGTGTTACAGGTTATAAATCAATAAAAACTGATTCTGTGAAGTGTCTGGGTTACAGAAATACTAACATACCTTTTGTTTGGTTAGTTCTCCACATACAATCTTTAATCTTGTTGAGTCCAAAGCTTAAAAATCAAACCCATTAAAATAAAGTAAGAACATTAGATAGGGAATTGTATAGGAATTGTATTTCATACCCTTCAATTATAACATTTAAAGATACATTATTGGAGATAAGATAAAGAGATGGCTGTTCTCTCTATAATAGTTAAAGATAGGTTGCCAGGCAATGAACCCTACCCCCACATCAGCCAAATCATCCGGGCAGTCAACAAGAGTTGTAGCATTTTCTTACTTTTTTTCGGTAATGAAACATTTATAATACTCTGAAATCTGTTTAAGATTAACAACTCATAAAGTAACCATCAGAAAATCATTAGAATTTGTTTGGTTTTTATACAGTTCTGCCCCATGCTAACACTTAGTATATGAAACATTTAAAATTATGGATTTAGCTGTTCAGTTATCAAAATTCATTGAAAATCAATATACTAGTTCGTCTCAAGACCTGAAACTCTGTGTATCAATCTGAAGAAGGGGCGGATCCAGGGGGGGTGACTAGGGTGACTAGTAGGACACGGTGTGCATCTTATCAGACACACAATCAGCATCTATGTTACTAGCGGCAGAAATTAGCTCTGTAAAGGCCCGTTCTCAAGGTGCGACTTGTAGTAACTACGTGTAGTATCTACGTGTAGTATCTACATGTAGATTACAAAATCGTATATAAATGAGTTGATACGACTTGGAATCTCGCGATAATCTCGTCTTGTCTTAGCAAAATGGCGTCATCAAGCGGCGAAGAGACACTGGCTATTATTGCCCTACATTTGATAAATAAGAACAAAAAGAAAAAGAGAAAACCCAAATCCGTCTGGGTTAGACAGTGGATACTGCGTAGACCCACTGCCGGCTTCGCGTCCATGTTTACAAACAACAAGGGGAGGGAACTCGTGTTTGTACTAATACTCGACGTCTCTGATTGGTCAATTTCATACGATCTGTTGACTGAAATAGGGAAGTTTCTATTTCACCCAACTCGCTTTCAACTGGTTGGGAGCTTGTAAAAGTTGGTACGACTAGGGTGTTCTCACGCTGCAACTCGGGTCGATACTACAAGTAGTTACTACAAGTCGCACCGTGAGAATGGGCCTTAAACCACAGTCGGTGAGAGAAAACATGGGCTGTCACCCCCCTCAAAAAAATCCTGGATCCGCCACTGTGAAGTCAATTGGATGATAAGTTTGGCCTCTTGAGCGTTACAAAAGATTTTTCAAAGTGATCAAGAGAGATAACTCTGGCAGTAATTATCTTCGTCTCATGACCTTAAACACTGTGTATAAATTTAAAGTCAACCGGATATTAACTTTGGCCTCTACAGCAGCCACAAGATTTTTTGAAGTGATCAAAAAGTGACTGTAATAATTATATGAACAGCGTCTACTACAATATAGCCTAAGCTTTACTCTAAAACAAAAGATGCAAAAAGATGGCTTACCCCAACCTAAAATTTTCAAACAAAACAAATCACCTGTACAAACTATAGTCTACTCCATGTTGAATATTGTTCACGAAAACGAGCAAGAGACCTAAGTACAGTTTCGTGGGCGGCTCTCACCGGGGAGTGTTTGACAGTTATGTTTTGTTTCTATTTTACCAAGGCTGAAGAAATTGATATTGTAGTAGACGCAGATCATATAATTATTAAGTCTTACCTGATCAGACATTTTGCAATCTTCAATAATTTGGTATAATGTGTTGGGAAAAATAGAATAATCAGTGAAGCGTGCAAGAGAATAACGCCAGATTTGTATAGCTGGCTGACAAGAGACAAACTGGAAGTGAGATCGGCTAACCTTTTCAGGTCATAAGCCTCAATGTCCGCCATACTTATTTCACAAATTGGAAATAAATATGGCGGCTTGAGGACGTTAATTTTTTTTATTTCATCATTTCGGTATTTTTGTAACCAGAGTTCAGCTTTAAAGTGGGTGTATTACAGAAATGAGTGACTAAATTAATGTCTATCGCTCATTTTACTACAATGAACTTTATTGGCATGGACAAAATTGTGTCAATTTTCTACTGGGTATACATATCTATACAAGTTAAATAAACATGAGTAAACAACTTACAACTTCTTCCATTCTTTCCAAAACACAACCACCCTGTTTCATTGTCTGAAACCGACCCATCATCATCATGTACACTGTCATCATCATCATCCTCCTCATCCTCCTCGGAAGAAGAATAAACTTCGTCACTGTTGTAGGTGGATTCTAATGGGACTCCGCCTACAGCTCCATTCTCCTCATCTCCATCAGTTCTTCGGGAAGATGTTCCTCCCATTTCTTTCTGTATAACATCGATGTACATATTAAGTATTCGCATCTCGGTACCACATAAATATACCTCTTTTAGTTCATCAGCATTCTTCATCAGAAACTTGTACACAGTTTTACCAATGACATTGGCTGCCACTTGTTTTGGACAGTGAAATATTCCAGTACTAATTGGTGGAATGGCTACAGACTGGAGATTTTCTTTTGTAGCAGCCATGAGTGAATTCTTCACAGCATTCTCAAGAATATTTTCTTCGCCATCTTTTCCTCCTTTCCAAATTGGCCCCACTGCATGTATGACCTTCTTACATTTCAAATTTCCAGAACCACTCACCATAACTTCACCATCTTTTATCTGGCCATTTTTATCAATATATTTATTACATTCTCTCTGTATATCTTTACCACCTACAATATATGTAATATTAATGTAACAATTAGTGATGTTTACTACTTAAACATGCTGTTACTCATGTACCTAAAATTCTAAACTAAATCAGCTTATTTTGGAAAAGGGAATCTGCAAGACTGCAACAGATGCTCAAATTGGGGATCTTGAGTAGTATTGTGTATTATAGTATTGTTCATTGGTAGATAAAGAGTGGTGGGGTGTGAAATTTAAGTACCAGTATGGCAACCTTGTGCTTATTACACTAGTCCTCCAATTTCCTAATGTGACTAAAAGATTGAGTCCAGTGGAATGCACGCAAGAAGGGTGTTTAATATTGCCACATATGTCTAAAATGCGTCAAGAGGAAGTGAAACTTTAATTCAGTCTCATTTTCTTTTCATTCCCTATTTTAGCTACAATTTTCCCCCTATAGAAAAATAGATGATAATAGCTGGAAAACATTATTTACCCATATCAACAATAGCTCGAGCTAACCCTGCACCATGTTTCAATTCTCCATTAGCAGCATTTACAATGGCATCAACTGTAAGTAATCTGATATCTCCTTTAACTACATAAATCCTGCTAGAATTGGGTAGACTCCATTCTGAAAGTATTCTTCGTTGTTTGGATGCATTTGGACCTTCCACTATTAGACATTTATTTTGTGCCATAAGCCATGTTAAGATTTCTTCACCTTTACAGATACTGCGACCATGATTAAATAATATACCCAATCCTGGTACTTTTATTGTGAATGTTTCCTTTTTAATTCCACTACACACCATTCCAAGCTTAGCTTTAGCCTTTTCAATTCCTTGAGCGGTTCCTTTTAATTCACATGACATTCCTGAGAACTTTATAGATACATTGAACTCCAATAGCAGTTGTTCAACTAATTGTGATTGATACTGCTGTAGAAATTTCATTCTATTTTCATCATCGGCATGATATTGTTCTGTCAATACAGTGTAGCAGTCTAAGTGTTTTCTTATTTGTTGTATAGCAGAATCTACATTTCTGGAAAATCCTGTTACTGTCAAACGCAAAGTTTCTGGATTTGTCTGCATCTCAATGTTCTCCTTGTTGTTATCCTTTAAGGATTTTACTAATTCTCTCCATTCTTCTGATTTAAACATTTTTTTATTTGGTAACTCAACTGATTTTGAACTAATTTCCATCAGTATTAGATCTTTAGCTCTTTTGTCTTGATCACTGTCTGATGTTACCAGTACGACTTTTGTACCTTCAACACCCACACAACCCTGTATATTTTCTACTTTCAGTTTAGTTTCAATTTTTTCTTGCGTATGGGTATTATTTATAAATTCCAGAATGATGGTTTCATCTCTAAACAATTCACTGCTATAAAGATTATGAAACTGTTCTAAGATGAACAATTTAATGCTTTTAGTTTCAGCTTCAGGACCTTTAAGACATATGTATTCCTCTTCAAAATCTATCGTTATTTTTGACCACTTTTCCATTTCTTCACAGCCAAGAAGGAACTTGCGGAAAAAATTTATTTCGGTTGTTTTTTTTACCACTTTCTCCACTTTGAGTTGTTTCTGTTTCATATCTTCCTCCTCCTTCAAAATGATATCCTTGCATTTCTTAGAACAACTGATAACTTTTTTTTCTCTGCCAACAATATACAGAGTTTTCCCTTCATATATAAATGAGGCTCTTGTAGATACTTTGGGGTCATTTTTCATTTCATTGGTGTGTAAGCGAATGTTGATGCCATCTGGAACTGGAATTGTTTGTGTACAAAGCGGTTTCATTATATTTTCTAGAATTTGTTGAGCTTCTTGCTTTTTGGCTTTGATGTCATTCACGTACTCTAGAGTCATCAAAGAAAAGACCAACTGATTTGCTTGTGCTTTCACAGATTTATATTGACATCCAATGTTTTCCAGTTCTTCCATCATTTTTTTATTTGTAATGTTCTTCGCCTGTATATATTTTGCCAGATATTTACCATTTTTTTCTACCACAACTTCAAATGCTTCTTCTTTATCACAGAATTTGTCTGGATCCTCATTGTACATGCTAAATTTAGCTTTTACATCATGTATACTTTTAGCAGTAAGTACAACTTTTTCAGCAACTAAAATTAGAAATTTAAACAGCTTATCTTTATTTGAATCGTATAAAATAAAATTCAATAATGTTTTAAAGCAACATCAAGTAAAACAAAATGGTATCAATTCAAAACATTATCGAGCCTTTTACTTATTTAGTAATCCTGTCCATCAAAAGAAAGCTAACCCTAGGTTCTCGCCCCTTAAATCCAACCTTGCATATGTCTGAGTTATTGTCATCCTTGATTTGCTTACACTAAAGTCAGGTGACTGTCTACCTTACTGCATACTTAATTATAATAGAAATTTGTAATTTAAAAAGCAGCTTTTACATTTGATCTTTGGTCATGTTCATTTTTTGACATTTTATTGGTCATTTTCATATTTTGACATTTTATAACTCAGGCCAAAGAAAACCAGTAACAGTGTTTATGGTTGGTTATTTAGCAAAGATAAATAGGGTTAGTCAGTCAGAATATATTCTTCTTTCGTGGGTTTTGTGAGGTAAGACTGGATAAAACTAATTAATCTACAGTACAACCATATCAATCAAACATGCACCGGAAGCCATAGCAGATCACTAACCAAGAGATCCAGCACATTGTCTCCTTGTTAGAGGTGCAGGAGGGAACAGTGTCTAGTCATTCAGATGAGACAAAAGAGTGAGGTCTTGCGTACACGTTGACATGCACATAAAAAATCATGTCTTGACTAGAAATAGTTGGTGCAGAAAAGTGGGACGTTTAACACCATTTCATGTCTTTATGCCTCATGTTCGGAAGAAGATTGACATGTGATCTGTTGAACATCATCAGAAGATTGTGTTTCAAACTTATTTTATGTAAACATGGCATAACACACAAAGAAACATAACTTTACAGGCAAAATATAATATACACAGAAACCCTTATTAAGATTACATCGTCATAGTGAATCAACAGAGAATCTGTAGAGGTTCCGTTGATCAAAGTTGAAACATCTTAATAACTGACACCTGGTTTTAATTTACATGTACCTCATTGTTTCAAGTATATGCTTATTAGTGTCTTAAACGGTCAAAACAAAGGTTTATCTGATGTTTTATTTGACAAGCTTTATACCAACAAATTTTTGTTTCAAAAGATCTAACGGAAAAACAGTGTATTTACTAATTTTAGTTAAATTCTTTGTTTACTGAGTCAACAGTGGAACAAAAAGTATGGCTATATCTATAGATGTAAAATGTTCAACAAAGATGGATTGCCATCCTACTAACAACCATGGACATCAACAATGATATTTTTAATGTAAAAGATAGGTTGCCAGGCAACGAAACATACGCTCACAGCAGCTTAATTGTTCGGGCAGTCAAAATGAACATATATAATACACTAAAATCTGATTAAGAATAACAACTCATTAAGTAATAATCAGAAAATCATTTTAATTTGTTTGGTTTTTATAAAGTTCTGCCCCATGATAAAGTTTAGTATACGAAACATTTAATATCATGGATTTAGCTGTTCAGTTATCAAATTTCATCGAAAATCACTATACTTGTTCGTCTCAAGACCTTAAACCCTGTGTATCAATATGAAGTCAATCGGATGATAAGTTTGGCCTCCAGAACATCACAAGATTTTTCATAGTGATCAAGGGAGATAACTTTGGCAGTAATTATCGGAAATTGCTGAAAATCAAAAGGCGTCTTTGCCTCACTACCTTAACAACTGTGTATAAATTTCAAGTCAATCGGATATTAACTTTGGCCTCGAGAGCGTCCACAAGATTTTTTGAAGTGATCAATGGCCATAACTCTGGCAGTAATTATCGGAGATCGCTGAAAATCAAAAGGCTTCTTCATCTCATGGAAATTGTTGACAACCGACGGACGGACGGGGGCGACGGCAATATACGACCAGATACCATGTGGGTGTATAAAAAGGAGGTCTAGTTATTTTAAGATCGACTCTGAAAAAATAGATGTCATGTAATATTCAAAGATATTTACAAATACCCGAAAGCAGTACAAAAACAGACTTGGGTAGAAATGAGAGATGATTTATTCATCTTCATAATTAAATATCTATTAATGTCTATGTTCTCCATCAGCATCTTCATTTTATCCAGCGGTTACTCAATTCTACCAGCCTATTCAGCCTCTTCTACCCTTTTAGGGCGGGTTACCGTTCCCACTCTTGTTCTCTATGGTATTCAAAGATTTGATACAAAATCTCCACTTACCTTTGTGCTCTTCAAAGACAACTAAAAAACTGTTTGTTTTTCTATCATGTTTCACCTCCAGTATTGGACCACCTCTCTTTTTATTTTCAAGATTTAATTTAACAGCATCTGGAGTTACAGTATCGTCATCATTAACAATTTCTACCAGCACAACCTTACATTTATCTTCATCACAATCTACAAAATATTTATTTATTCCTACAAAATGTTGCTCAAGTGGTTATAAACAAATACATAATTTTGTCTTTGAAGTCTGTCATGCTAGGAAGAAGAAGTGAAACATCTAAAACGACTTTCTCCACTATGAGTTGTTTCTGTTTCATATCTTCCTCCTCCTTTAAAATGATATCCTTGCATTTCTTAGAACAATTGACAACTTTTTTTTCTCTGCCAACAATATACAGAGTTTTCCCTTCATATATAAATGAGGCTCTTGCAGATACTTTGGGGTCATTTTTCATTTCATTGGTGTGTAAGCGAATGTTGATGCCATCTGGAACTGGAATTGTTTGTGTACAAAGCGGTTTCATTATATTTTCTAGAATTTGTTGAGCTTCTTGCTTTTTGGCTTTGATGTCATTCACGTACTCTAGAGTCATCAAAGAAAAGACCAACTGATTTGCTTGTGCTTTCACAGATTTATATTGACATCCAATGTTTTCCAGTTCTTCCATCATTTTTATACGCCCACATTTTTATGTGGACGTATATTGTCGTCGCCCCTGTCCGTCCGGACGTCCGTCCGTCCGTCCGTTCGTTCGTCCGTCCGTCCGTCCGTCCGTCCGTCCACATTTTGTTTGTGGACCCTCTACAGGTCACAATTCTTATCTGATTTTGACGAAACTTGAAATATAGGTTTATCCCCAAAAGATCTCGGCTGCTTTCGATATTGGCATGTATCGGATCAAAACTTCATGGATTATGGCCCCTGATAGTACGAAAAATCACGTTTTTAGCTTGTGGACCCTATAGAGGTCACAATTTTGAACCGATTTTAATGAAACTTGACATGCATGTTTATAACCCAAAGATCTTGGTTCCTTTCGATATTTGCGACTATCGGAACGTAATTTCCTGAATTATGGCCCCTGATTGTCCGAAAAATCACCTTTTTTAGCTTATGGTCCCTCTGGAGGTCACAATTATTATCCGATTTAAAAAACCGTTCGATTATATCACCGTTACACCCTAAGGAAGGTTGAGTTCGAATTTCGGAAAAATCGGACCAAAATTGCCATACAAAATGGCCGCCAGTTGGTACGCAAAAACTGTTAAAAAATGGTACATCAAGGTTGTGGACCCTGTAGAGGTCACAATTTTAATTCGATTTTGATGAAACTTGAAATTCATGGTTATAACCCAAAGATCTTGGTTCCTTTCGATATTTGCGCGTATCGGATCGTAACTTCCTGAATTATGGCCCCTGATTATACGCAAAATCGCCTTTTTTTAGCTTGTGGTCCCTCTGGAGGTCACAATTATTATTCGATTTAAAAAAACGTTTGATTATATCACCGTTACACCTTAAGGAAGGTTGAGTTCGAATTTCGGGAATATCAGACCAAAATTGCCATACAAAATGGCCGCCGTTTGTACGCGAATACTGTTAAAAAATGGTATATCATGGTTGTGGACCCTGTATAGGTCACAATTTTAATTCGATTTTGATGAAACTTGAAATGCATGGTTATAACCCAAAGGTCTTGGTTCCTTTCGATATTTGCGCATATCGGATCGTAACTTCCTGAATTATGGCCCCTGATTATCCGAAAAATTGCCTATGGCCCCTCTGGAGGTCACAATTATTATCCGATTTAAAAAAACGTTTGACTCTATCACCGTTACACCCTAAGGAAGGTTGAGTTCGAATTTCGGGAAAATCGGACCAAAATTGCCATTCAAAATGGCCGCCGTTTGTACGCAAATACTGTTAAAAAATGGTTCCTTTCGTTATTTGCACATATCTGATCGTAACTTCCTGAATTATGGCCCCTGATTGTCCGCAAAATCGCCTGTGGTCCCACTGGAAGTCACAATTATTATCCGATTTAAAAAAACGTTTGACTCTATCACCGTTACACCCTACGGAAGGTTGATTATGAATTTTGAGAAAATCGGACCATAATTGCCAGAAAAAATGGACGCCGTTTGTACGCGAACAGTGTAAAAATATGGTATATCAAAGTTGTGGACCCTGTAGAGGTCGCAATTTTAATTCGATTTTGATGAAACCTGAATTGCTTGTTTATAACCTAAAGATCTTTATTCTTTTTGATATTTGCACATTTCAAATTGTAACTTAATGAATTATGGCCTTTGATTGTAGGAAAAATCACTTTCGGTATTGCTTGTTCTCTGTCTATCTCTCGAACAATTATTATCTGATTTAAAAAAAAACTCTGATTATATTACTGTTGCACCGTAAGGAAGGTTCAGTTCGAATTTCGTGAAAATCGTTACCAAAATTGCCGGACGAAATGTTCGCCGTTTGTACGCGAATAGTGTAAAAATATGGTATATCATGGTTGTGGACTCTCTACAGGTCACAATTCTTATCCGATTTTGACGAAAAGTCACATTTCTAGGTTGTCGGCTTCAAATTTCATGAATATCAGACTGGAACTGACCAACAAAATGGCTGCTCCCAATACAGTATGAAATACAGGACTTAATGATGTAGGAAAAATCACTTTCGGTATTGCTTGTTCTCTATCCATCTCTCAAAAATGTGGGCGTATCCTGCCTGGCAGTGCCAGCCTATCTTTTTATTTGTAATGTTCTTCGCCTGTATATATTTTGCCAGATATTTACCATTTTTTTCTACCACAACTTCAAATGCTTCTTCTTTATCACAGAATTTGTCTGGATCGTCATTGTACATGCTAAATTTAGCTTTTACATCATGTATACTTTTAGCAGTAAGTACAACTTTTTCAGCAACTAAAATTAGAAATTTAAACAGCTTATCTTTATTTGAATCGTGTAAAATAAAATTCAATAATGTTTTAAAGCAACATCAAGTAAAACAAAATGGTATCAATTCAAAACATTATCAAGCCTTTTACTTATTTAGTAATCCTGTCCATCAAAAGAGAGCTAACCCTAGGTTCTCGCCCCTTGAATCCAACCTTGCATATGTCTGAGTTATTGTCATCCTTGATTTGCTTACACTAAAGTCAGGTGACTGTCTACCTTACTGCATACTTAATTATAATAGAAATTTGTAATTTAAAAAGCAGCTTTTACATTTGATCTTTGGTCATGTTCATTTTTTGACATTTTATTGGTCATTTTCATATTTTGACATTTTATAACTCAGGCCAAAGAAAACCAGTAACGGTGTTTATGGTTGGTTATTTGGCAAAGATAAATAGGGTTAGTCAGTCAGAATATATTCTTCTTTCGTGGGTTTTGTGAGGTAAGACTGGATAAAACTAATTAATCTACAGTACAACCATATCAATCAAACATGCACCGGAAGCCATAGCAGATCACTAACCAAGAGATCCAGCATATTGTCTCCTTGTTAGAGGTGCAGGAGGGAACAGTGTCTAGTCATTCAGATGAGACAAAAGAGCGAGGTCTTGCGTACACGTTGACATGCACATAAAAAATCATGTCTTGACTAGAAATAGTTGGTGCAGAAAAGTGGGACGTTTTACACCATTTCATGTCTTTATGCCTCATGTTCGGAAGAAGATTGACATGTGATCTGTTGAACATCATCAGAAGATTGTGTTTCAAACTTATTTTATGTAAACATGGCATAACACACAAAGAAACATAACTTTACAAGCAAAATATAACATACACAGAAACCCTTATTAATGATAACTTTGGACTCCAGAGCATTACAAGATTTTTCATAGTGATCAAGGGAGATAACTTTGGCAGTAATTATCGGAAATTGCTGAAAATCAAAAGGCGTCTTTGTCTCACTACCTTAAACACTGTGTATAAATTTGAAGTCAATCGGATATTAATTTTGGCCTCAAGATTGTTTGAAGTGATCAATGGCCATAACTCTGGCAGTAATTATCAGAGATCGCTGAAAATCAACAGGCGTCTTCATCTAATGACCTTAAATACTATGTATAAATTTAAAGTCAATAGGATATTAACTTTAGCCTCTAGAGCGTTCACAAGAAACTGTTGACAACCGACGGACGGACGGGGGCGACGGCAATATACGACGAGATACCATGTGGGTGTATAAAAATAGGTTGCCAGGCAACGAAACATACGCCCACACAGCAGCCAGATTGTCCGGGCAGTCAACAAGAGTTGTTGTATTTTAAGTAATCATCAGAAAATCATAATTCAAACTCACCCATAACTACGGTGTAACTGTGATATAATCAAACATTTTTTTAAATCAGATAATAATTGTGACCTCCAGAGGCACCACAAGCTAAAAAGGGTGATTTTTCGTACAATCAGGGGCCATAATTCAGAAAGTTACGATCCGATATGGGCAAATATGCAATGGAACCAAGATCATTAGGTTATAAACACGTATTTCAATTTTCATCAAAATCAGTTCAAAATTTTGACCTCTATAGGGTCCACAACCTTGATATAACATATTTTCACACAATTCGCGTACAGACAGCGGCCATTTTATCCGTCAACTCTGGTCCGATTTTCACGAAATTCAAATTCTCTCTTCATTACCATGAAACCGTGATATAATCAAACGGTTTTTAAAATCGGATAATAATTTAGACCTCCAGAGGGACTACAAGCTAACAAAAGCGATTTTTCGGACAATCAGGGGACATAATTCAGGAAGATATGATCCGATGGGCGCAAATATCGAAAGGAACCAAGATCTTTGGGTTATAAACATACATGTCAAGTTTCATCAAAATCGGTTCAAAATTGTGACCTCTATAAGGTCCACAACCTTGATATAACATATTTTCACACTAATCGAGTACAAACAGCGGCCATTTTGTCCGTCAATTTTGGTCCGATTTTCACGAAATTCGAACTCAACCTTCATAACCATGGAACGGTGAGATAATCAAACGGTTTTTTAAATCGGATAACAATTTTGACCTCCAGAGGGACCACAAGCTAAAAAGGGCGAGTTATAAACATGCATGTCAAGTTTCATCAAAATCGGTTCAAAATTGTGACCTCTATAAGGTCCACAACCTTGATATAACATATTTTCACACTATTCGCGTACAAACGGCAGCCATTTTGTCAGTCAATTTTAGTCAGATTTTCACGAAATTCGAACTAAACCTTCATAACCATGGAACGGTGATATAATCAAACGTTTTTTTAAATCGGATAACAATATTGACCTCAAGTGGGACCACAAGCTAAAAAGGGCGATTTTTCGGACAATCAGGGGCCATAATTCAGGAAGTTACGATCCGATTGGCGCAAATATCGAAAGGAACCAAGATCTATGGGTTATAAACATGCATTTCAAGTTTCATCCAAATCGGTTCAAAATTGTGACCTCTACCTGTTCACAAACTAAAAAACGTACAATCAGGGGCCATAACCCATGAAGTTACAGTCCGATATATGCCAATATCGAAAGGAACCGAGATCTTAGGGTGATAAACCTATATTTTAAGTTTCATTGAAATCGGATAAGAATTGTGACCTGTAGACTGTTCACAAACAATTGTGGACGGACAGACGGACGGGGGCGACAACAATATACGTCCACATGAAAATGTGGGCGTATAAAAAGGAGGTCTAGTTATTTTAAGATCAACTCTGAAAAAATAGATGTCATGTAATATTCAAAGATATTTACAAATACCCGAAAGCAGTACAAAAACAGACTTGGGTAGAAATGAGAGATGATTTATTCATCTTCATAATTAAATATCTATTAATGTCTATGTTCTCCATCAGCATCTTCATTTTATCCAGCGGTTACTCAATTCTACCAGCCTATTCAGCCTCTTCTACCCTTTTAGGGCGGGTTACCGTTCCCACTCTTGTTCTCTATGGTATTCAAAGATTTGATACAAAATCTCCACTTACCTTTGTGCTCTTCAAAGACAACTAAAAAACTGTTTGTTTTTCTATCATGTTTCACCTCCAGTATTGGACCACCTCTCTTTTTATTTTCAAGATTTAATTTAACACCATCAGGAGTTAAAGTATCGTCATCATTAACAATTTCTACCAGCACAACCTTACATTTACCTTCATCACAATCTACAAAATATTTATTTATTTCTACAAAATGTTGCTCAAGTGGTTATAAAAAAATACATAATTTTGTCTTTTAAGTCTGTCATGCTAGGAAAATGAAGTGCAACATCGAAAACGTTAATCAACACAATGTATATCTAATAGTAATAGGCCTTATGTATGCGGTCTACATGACACAGTGCATCTTCTAAATATGACAGACTTAAAATCTGTGTAATCATCATAGAGCATTTCAATTTATATTCTGATACTTGTAAACGACTACTCTGTGTTACAACCCATTTGAATGTCTAGGTTAGATATAGACTGAGCATCACATTAGACTAATTACGCAGATCTGTAGGTAAATTAACATGTTTCTTCTCTTAGGCTCAGAGATAAGCAAACGAAGGTAAGTATTTTGAAAT
Organism: Patella ulyssiponensis; assembly: GCA_963678685.1. Taxonomy (NCBI): domain Eukaryota; kingdom Metazoa; phylum Mollusca; class Gastropoda; family Patellidae; genus Patella; species Patella ulyssiponensis. The sequence goes on along the minus strand of OY783226.1, from coordinate 25,689,230 downwards.
AAAGAGTTAAAATTTCTACATTCAGACTACTTGAAATTTTCAATACTAATTACTTTTTTCAGTATACATGGTAAAATATTCATCGCTAACAAATCAATAGGATTCTTCATTTCAGTACAATAAACAATGTGCACAAGTCAAATGGCTCATCATTTTAGCTTGTATAGCATGTTCAAGATATTTCATGTTTATCAAGAGCCATAAATCCGGAAGAAATTATCAGAAACTGCTTAAAATCAAAATGCTGCTTCATCTCATAACTTTAGCTTGTATAGTATGCCCTAGATATTTCAAGATGATCAAGAGCCATAAATCTGGAGAAAAAAAATATCAGAAACTGCTAAAAATCAAAAACGCTGCTTCGTCTCATGACCATAACATTCAGTTGAATGATAACTTTAGCCAGCAGAGAATCCACGGTAGATTTTACAGATTGTTCAGGGGCTATAGAACAGTTTAATACTTACCTTCGTTAGATTTGATTGTATTGTCTGCCACAAGTGATGAATTGTTGGCAGGTGGACATTTTGTTGAACTTGAATCAACAACAAATGCCAGCTGTCTATCGAGAGTATCTGGTTGTATTTTGGGGTCTGGTTGTTTTATTGGTGTATTACCAGGTGTAGATGTTGTTCTATCAGATGTAGGTTGTTGTATTTTGCCTGGTTGTTTTATTGGTGTATTACCAGATGTAAATGTTGTTCTGTCTGGTTGTTCTATTGGTGCATTACCAGATGTAGAAGTTCCTAATTGACATGGAGGTTGTTTATCACCTGCTACGTTTGTACTGAGTGGAGAAGGACCAGATAACGGAATAATAGGTCCATGTCCATGCTGATACTGGTTATTAGGACAAGGTATTGTATTAGAATTGTAATGTGATGGAGTATAAGACATAAGTTCATCTCTAGGATAAGGAAACAGATATGGAATTCCAGTGAATAGCCATGGACTCAAGTTAGGATTGACAGGTCGTGCCATCTCTGATACCTGACAATACATCCCTGGGTATGGTGTTTGCGGTATGTATTCTCCATGTTTAAATCTATTAGCTGATAGTTCAGTGACAGGCTTAGTAATAGGTCTATCATGTGATGGTGCAGTATCAGGTCTACCGGTATTAGCTGATGGTGCAGTATTAAGTCTGTTAGGCAATTGTTCAGTATCATGTCTATTAGGTGATAGTTGAGTAATAGGTCTATTAGGTGATTGTTCAGTAACAGGTCTACAAGGTGATGGTGTAGTATCAGGTCTATTAGTTGATGGCGCAGTATCAGGTCCATTAGGTGATGGTGCAGTATCATGTCTATTAGGTGATGGTGCTGTATCATGTCTATTAGGTGATGGTGCAGTATTACGTCTGTTAGGCAATAGTTCAGTATCATATGACTGTTTAGAGGCAGGTCCATCATGACTTTGAAACTTGTCTAATCCATTTCCTTTTGTACTTGGATCACCATCACTCTTACTATAGTTACTGGTAATACCCGTATCGTTATGAATAGTGGTCATTACAATATCATCGTCATCACTGCCATCATCATCATCATCATCATCATTCTTGTTCCATAATTTTTCACCACTGGTATTGTTATCTATATTTATAACTTTGTCTAGATCTTTCTTACTATGATCATCATCATCATCATCATCATCATCATCATCATCTTCATCATCATCATCATCACCACCACCACCACTCTTGTTCTGTATTTTTTCACCACTTGTATTGTTATTACCACAGTCATAGCAAGAATTAATGTCTTTCTTATTTCTTTCAACTTTGCTATCATCGTCATCACTGCCATCATCATCATCATCATCATCATCATCATCATCATCATCATCATCATTCTTGTTCCATAATTTTTCACCACTGGTATTGTTATCTATATCTATAACTTTGTCTAGATCTTTCTTACTATGATCATCATCATCATCATCATCATCATCATCATCATCATCATCATCATCATCATCATCATCATCATCACCACCACCACCGCCACCACCACCACCACTCTTGTTCTGTATTTTTTCACCACTTGTATTGTTATTACTATGGTCATAGCAAGAATTAATGTCTTTCTTATTTCTTTCAACTTTGCTATCATCATCATCATCACTTGGGAATGAGTGGTAAGCTTCTTCATCATCATCCTCATCAGGTCTTGCAAATTTTTTTTGGCTATTACCAGTGTTTGCCTTGGCATTTTGTGGGTTAATTATAATGTCTGGTGACTCACATCCATGATGTTTTATACCCCCTTCACAAGAGCGTATATTTTCTTGCTCACTGTGCCCATCCATCTTTATTGTCTGTGGATATTTGTGTTTTGTCGATGCTTGCTTTTTTCTGACTAGTTCCTGGTTTACCTTGTCTTTCCAGCTATCAATGTCAGTTATCAGGTGTTCTGTTATATCAGGTACAACAGCTGGTTCTAAGTAACTTAAATCAGAAAAAGGTTTCAAATTTTCTTCTTGGATGTATGTAGCAGATACAAGATTTGGATGTCTATTTACAATGGGGAAATTACCATTTAAGGTTTCATCAGGTTCGCCTCCACTATCATCCTGCAAATTTAAAAATATAAAATCTGACAATAAGAACTATACCATTGGAAACTAATGGGAGACACAAAAACATTCAATATTTGACAAAATTTAGATGAAAGAAAGGCACACCCACAGCATCACAGTGTTGCTATACATTTAAGGATAAACAAGCAGTAGCCATGCAAGATATGCCCACATTGGACACTGGACAGTGAAAATCAATGTGGTTCGTCTTGTCAGAGTCCTAATACTTAGCATCAAATTTACCAATGATACAGATCGGATGATAACTTTTGTTGTAATAGCATTCACAAAGTGCAACAAAGTGAAACAAGGACAATAACTCCAGAAGAAATTAACTGAACTTAGTGAAATTAAATAGACTTCTTTGATACACTAATTGAAATGATGCAATAAATTTCAAACAGATCGGATGATAACTTGTCATTAGAGCATTCACAAGATTCAACAAAGTAAAACAAGGGCCATAACTTTAGATGTAATTGACGGAAATTGCTTAAATTCTACTGGGTTCTTTGTTTTACTAATTTAAATAATGCATATAAATTTCATACAGATTATATGATGACTTCTGTTGTTACGGAGTTCACAATGTGCAACAAAGTGAAACAAGGGCCATAACTCAAGAAGAAATTAACGAAAGTTATTGAAATTCAATAGGCTTCTTTAATTCACTAATTTAAATGACGCATATAAATTTCATACGGATCGAATGATAACTGTTGTCATTAGAGCATTCACAAGATTCAACAAAGTGAAACAAGGGCCATAACGCCCATAACTCTATATATAAATAACAGGAAGTGCTGAAATTCAATTGGCTTCCTTGATTTAATAATTTAAATCATGTTCATGTATATAAATTTCGTACAGATCGGTTGATAACTGTTGTTGTTTGAGCGTTCACATGGTGTAACAATGTGAAACAAGGACCATAACTCCAGAAGTAATTAACGGAAGTTATTGAAATTAAAAAGGCTTCTTCATGTCATTATTGCAAACGGCATATATCAATTTCAAAACAATCAGATGATAATTGTATTAGAAATTGTGGACAATGGGCGTATGAAAACCAGCTTAAAAAAAAAAAAAATGTTCATACAATCAAGGGCCATAATTCGGGTAGTTACGATCCAATATCCGCAAAGATCTTTGGGTTATAAACATGCAGTTTCATCAAAATCGGCACAAAATTGTGACCTATACAGGGTCCACAACCTTGATATACCATATTTTTACACCATTCACTTACAAGCGCCCGCCATTTTGTCCCGCAGTTTGTCCAATTTCACAAAATTCAAACTCAACTTTCATTAAGAAGTGAGAGAGACAGAGAGAAATGGGGATTAACGTCCACTCGACAAACTACCGGTTATTTCATTTCAATAATTCGCTTGCGCATAGGAGTCTTTAGCAGTGGGAGGAAACCAGAGTACCCGGAGAAAACCCACGAGGTTCATTAAGGTATAACGGTGATATAATCCCAAAATAAAAACATGAATTTTCGTACAATCAGGGAACATAATTCAGGAAGTTTCCATCCAATATACGTGTATATAGAAAGCAACAAAGATCTTTGGGTTATAAACAAGCACTCCAAGTTTCATCAAAACCGGCACAAAATTGTGACCTCTACAGATAGACCAGGAGCCCAGAGGGTCGAACCTAGACGAACGAGGTACCAATATCTGACCATATAGGCATCTACATACTAACCTGGGATGCACAGAAGTGGGCGTCTGCCGGGGCCCAGTCCATGGGTGTGACCCTGGTGACCCCTATAATGACCCCAAAAATGGGTTAAACTCATACATTCGAGGTACCGGTCAAAACCAATTTTAAATGAAAGAATACACTCTACTGAGTACGAAATTGCCCATAACAGACGATTTTGGCCCTGGGATGGCCCAAACTGACACCCCAAATACGAAACCCCAGAGGGCTTGAAAAAAAAGTTATATTCATACATTCGAGGTACCAGTTGAAACCAATTACAAATGAAAGAGTATATCCCACTGAGTACGAAATTACCCATAACAGACGATTAGACCCCTGGGGTGGCCCAGACTGACACACCAAAGACGAAGGGAGTGGGGTGGGGCAAAAATAGAGTTTGCTCATACATTCGAGGTACCAGTCAAGACCAATTTTAAATGGAAGGGTACATCTCACTGAGTGCGAAATTGCTCATAACAGACGATTTTGGCGTTGGGACTGCCTAAACTGACACTCTAAATATGACCCCTCATCCTCCCAGGGCGGCTTAAAAAAAACGGTTATATTCATACATTCGAGTTATTAGTAGTTAAATGAAAGAGTATATGCCGCTGATTACGGAATTGTCCATAACAGACGATTGGGCCCATGGAATGGTCCAAATTGACGCCCAAAGACGATGGGGCCATAAATTCGCGGTACCGGTCAAAACCAACTCTAAATGAAAGAGTACATCTCACTAGGTACGAAGTTGCCCATAACAGACGCTTGTGGCCCTTGGACGGCCCAAATTGACACCCTAAATATGGACCGCAGAGCCGAAGGGTCAAAAATAGGTTATACTCATATATTCGAAGTACCAGTCAAACCAATTTTAAATGGAAGAGTACATCTCACTGAGTTCGAAATTGTCCATAACAGTTGGTTTCGGCCCTGGGGGCCAAGCTGACACCATAATATCGATCTCGAGGCTCAAGAAAAATTTATATTCACACATTCGAGGTATCAGTTCAATTTAATTTTAAATGAAAGTGTGCATCTCGCTGATAACGAAATGACCCATAAAAGATGATGGTTCAAACTGACAAAATGCATAAAATGGTATTGTGAGGCCAGATTGAAACAGACTTTTGTCACCAACAAGTACAATCATGGACATAAGAATTGCACCTGTAGTGTTAATATTGTTTTCATACCAGACCATCTTGTGAACCCATCAGGAATCACCAGAAATGGCTATAGGGCAGCTATCAAATACCTGCCACTGAAAAGACTAACCATTTCAGCTATATATAATGTAAAAAATAAAAAAAATTCTTCCTGGTCGGCATCCAGGGGGGGGGGGGGGGTGAAGATTTGTTAGAATAACTTTTTTCAAGCCTAGGGATGTAAACTTTAGAGTGTCAGTTTAGACCAAAATCGTCTATATACATGTACAAGGTACTAAACGATGTTTCCACAAGGATACTCTCGACGTTACCAAGCAAATGATACAGATATATTCGCTCGTTCCTGGGGTTTTACGTCCACTCCTACCTAGGGTGATAACACAGACAATGCAAATATATAAATAGTACACAAATATACAAAGAACATGCAACACAAACACAACAGTGAAATAAATAAAAACGCAAGACCTTCGATTAGGGGGCCATTTATAACTGAACCATCGCAGCGGAAACTCTTTCAGGCATTAAAAGGCAGTGGGCTGGCAACCTATTGATTTATCAAGATCAATGTATTTAAAACTATTAAAAGGAAACCAATTAACCTGGACCATATATAACAGATAATTTAAAAACAATGTGGGGGTGTAAATCTGTTATGAGCCATTTTGTACTCAGTGGGGTCTATACTTTCATTTAAAATTAGTTTCAACTGGTACCTCGATTGTATGAATATAGCCATTTTTAAGCCCCAAGGGTCATAACTATGGCGTCAGTTTGGGCCGTTTCAGGGTCACAAGCGTCTGTTATGGACAATTCCGTACTCAGTCACATGCAATCTTCTGTTATGGACAATTCCGTACTCAGCGGGATATATTCTTTCATTTAGAATTAGTTTGAACTGGTACCGTGAATGTATGAGTATAACCCTTTTTTAAACTCAGGGGGTCATGTTTTGGGTGTCAGTTTGGGCAGTCCCAGGGCTGAAATCTTCTGTTATGAGCAAGAGAATTGGTTTTGAGCGGTATCACAGATTCTATGAGTATACCCTATTTGCCCCCCCCCCCTCCCCAACCACCCCTTTTCAGCTTTGGTGTGTTGGTCTGGGCCATCCCAAGGGTCCAATCGTCTGTTATGGGTAATTTTGTACTCAGTGGGGTATACTCTTCTATTTGAAATTAGTTTCAACTGGTAACTCGAATGTATGAATATGACCCTTTTTTAAGCCCCTGGGATGGGGTGCCACTTTGGAAAGTCCCAGTGCCGAAATCTTCTGTTATGAGCAATTGTGTACTCAGTGAGATGTACTCTTTCATTTTAAATTGGTTTTGACCGGTAGCTCGAAGGTATGAGCAAACCCTATTTTTGCCCCACCCCACCCCTTCGGCTTTGGGGTGTCAGTCTGGGCCATCCCAGGGGTCCAATCGTCTGTTATGGGTAATTTCGTACTCAGTGGGATATACTCTTTCATTTGTAGGCTAATTGGTTTCAACTGGTACCTCGAATGTATGAATATAATTTTTTTTTCAAGCCCTCTGGGATCTATATTTGGGGTGTCAGTTTGGGCCATCCCAGGGCCAAAATCGTCTGTTATGGGCATTTTCGTACTCAGTAGAGTGTATTCTTTCATTTAAAATTGGTTTTGACCGGTACCTCGAATGTATGAGTTTAACCCATTTTTGGGGTCATTATAGGGGTCACCAGGGTCATACCCATGGACTGGGCCCCGGCAGACGCTCACTTCTGTGCTTCCCAGGTTAGTATGTAGATGCCTATATGGTCAGATATTGGTACCTCGTTCGTCTAGGTTCGACCCTCTGGGCTCCCGGTCTAAGAGTCCACAACCTTGATGTACCATATCTTTACACTATTCCCGTACAAGCGGCGGCCATTTTGTCCCGCAGTTTTGGTCCAATCTTCACGAAATTCAAACTCAACTTTCATTACGGTGTTTATGGTGATATAATCCAACAGTTTTTTTAAATCCAATAATAGTTGTGACCTCCAAAGGGACCACAAGCTAAACCATCAGCTGCCAGGAAGGATACCCACACATTTTTGAGAGATTGAAAGAGAACAAGCTAAAAAGAAAGTGATTTTACCTACAATCAAGGGCCATAATTCATGAAGTCACAATTCGATATGCGCAAATATTGAAAGGAACCAAGAACTTTGGGTAAAATTTGGGTTATAAACATGCATTTCAAGTTTGATCAAAATCGAATTAAATTTGTGACCTCTACAGGGTCCACAACCTTGATATACCATATTTTTATAGTATTCGCGTAGTTAGCGACAGCCATTTTGTCCGTCAGTTTTGGGCACAAAATTCGAACTCAACCTTCATTACAGTGTAGATATGATATAATTAAACGTTTTTTAAAATCGGATAATAATTGTGATACAATCAGGGCGTTTTTTAAATCACATAATAATTGTGATCTCCAGAGGGACCACAAGCTAAAAAAGGCAATTTTTCGGACAATCAGGGGCTATAATTCAGGAAGTTTCGATCCGATTTGCGCAAATATCTACAGGAACCTAGATCTTTGGGTTATAAACATGCTTTTCAAGTTTCACCAAAATCGGTTCAAAATTGTGACCTGTACAGCGTTCATAAACTAAATACATGTTTTTTCGTAAAATCAGGGGCCATAGTCCATGAAGTTTCAGTCCGATACATGCCAATATCGGAACCAAGATCTTAGGATGATAAACCCATATTTGTACGCAAATACTATAAAAATAGGGCAGTCAACAAGAGTTGTCGCATATTAAGTAATGATCAGAAAATCATTAGAATTTGTTTGGTTTTTATAAAGTTCTGCCCCATTTTAACGTTTGGCAGTTTTGGTCTGATTTGACCTCAAACTTCATTACAGTGTAACGATGATATAATCAAACGTTTTTTAAAATCGGATAATAATAGAGACCTCTAGAGGGACCACAAGCTATCACTGTTACACCGTAAGGCAGGTTGAGTTCGAATTTCTTGAAAATCAAACCAAAACTGCCTGACAAAATGGCCGCCACTTGTACGCAAATAGTGTAAAACTTGTAATGCATGTTAATAACCCAAAGATCTTGGTTCCTTTCGATAGTTGTGCATATCAAATTGTAACTTCATGAGTTATGGCCCTTGATTGTAGGAAAAATTACTTTCTTTTTAGCTTTTCTCTATCCATCTCTCGAAAATGTGGGTGTATCCTACCTGGCAGCCGCTGGTTTAATAAATATTTAAATAGCCTCATCTTTTGGTTTGAATTAGATCCTGTTACACTAACTACTTAAAATAATACCTATCTAATGGTATTGAGTCTTGATTATATGGTCTTGTCATGTTAATAAAGAAAGACCAGGGGCCTATTTCACGAAATTTTAACTAAGATAAGATCCCAATTTTAGTAATTTGATTGGATAATATTAGATTGATTTTAGTGCTTAGCCAATCAAAATTGAAGTATCTACTAAAATTGGATTTTATCTTAAGTTAAAATTTCGTGAAACAGGGCCCAGGGCCCAGGGCCCTGTTTCACGAAATTTTAACTTAAGATAAAATCCAATTTTAGTAGATACTTCAATTTTGATTGGCTAAGCACTAAAATCAATCTAATATTATCCAATCAAATTACTAAAATTGGGATCTTATCTTAGTTAAAATTTCGTGAAATAGGCCCCTGATTTAGATTTTAAGTTTTCAAGAATTTTATGTAGGTCTACAATGCTGTCATCAGGTATGATCAATTTTATGTCCCTTCTTTCGATTTTGACTTACAATAAAGTTTTTCTTCTTATTAACATTTATTATCTATAATAATTATTATTAACAATACCAGTAAGGTTGCTATAAAAAGTTCCCTTCTCAATAAAAACTGCTGCTGATTAATCTGCTGAACCAATCATCAATATACTGCCAGTTTTACCTGAGAACTGGTTTTGGGGGTTTTTTTCTCTGGAAAAATATCACTGACGTCAGCTTTCGACTGGGAATTCCTATTTCAAATATTTCCGCATGATGATTAATAGGCTTTTCAATACAAATATTTCCGGTAAACCAGCCAAATTACCAACAAAAACTTGATTTGATAGTACTTTCAATATTTATTATTTACAATGTCCGTGTGTGTGTGTTATGTGTGATGTACTTTGTCCGCGAACTTATTAGTTGGGCTTCTCTTTGCGTTTCGAATCGATTACTTTCATCTCTCGCGCTAGTTCGTTTTACAGTTGAGTTCGAAACTGTCTCTATACTAATTGGACGATCTCGCGTTTACTTCAGTTATGTTATTGTTATACCATATTAAATAATCATGTTATCTTTTAATACTTACATACATCGTTCATGTTTCAATATATAGGATCTTCATTGCCATACTGATCCTGAACTAGGCGTTTTCATCCCAAGAAATTGAATTCGTGGAAAGACCTGGTCTAGTTTGTGTTTTACTTTCGTTTTCCTTCGTGTCAAATTATAGTATGAAAACCAGGCATTGCAACGATTTTTTTTCATAGTCTTGATTACCTATCGCCCCTCCAATATCGTTCCCGTTGTCAAAATCCTCCATACGTTAAAGACTGGGGTCTCTTGGTGACCGAGACCAAATGTAACTCAACTTTCACTGTATTATAGAAATAGATGTACTGTATTTTTTCTATGATTGTAAGGAAAAGTCAGACGTCGTAGTGACCGAGAAGACCATTTTATGGAAAGCCAACAGAATCACCAATTCATTTATTGTGGGAAAATGAAAATGCCCTCGCGACAAATGCACAACTTCTTTAATCTATGTGGACCTAATATAAACGGGTAAAATGAAGAAAAAAAATCATCTACTGAACAAAATGAAGTGCCCCAAATCTAATAAAACACTACTTTTACTTTTCTTTTAATTGAATACCACGAATTGTTACTGAATTGATTATGGATTAAAACATTTTTCCAGGAGCAACTCTACTTTGTGCGACGTTTTTCGGGCATCGATTACTATTTGTAAATGCAGCTGCAACAATCTGATTGGATGGTTGGAATTCAGGTCTGCATAGTGTTATTTCGGTTACAAAAGGTTCCATTCTCCAACTTTAGAGTTGCTTAAGTCTTGGGCTATAATAGCAGAAAACCCACATTTGCCGCGATAATCACAGAGGGGACAGAATCTGTATCTGAATTCTCCAAAACTTCAGAACCTAATATAATTAATAAAATAAAATCAAGTACGAACAATCCAAAGCATTAGACAAAATTCGAAGTCCTAAAAACGGTCATGGCAAAATACACACTGGACAGCAGTGAATATTCGCTAGGCAAGACTGCCGTAATTTTCTGTGAAACAGGGTGGGCAAAATAGTGCAATCAGCAAATGGACTGTTCCATGTGTACAAAATACAAGACAAGGATATATGAAAGTTTTAAAATATTGACAACAACCAAATAAACCCATTTATTAATCCAACCTTACATGGGTGTCAACCGTCTTAATAACCTTGAAAAGGTTCGGGCACTTCGTATGATGTACTTTTCGTAGATTTAGAGTCCTCTCCTAGTTACTGAAATATTGTTTAAGCGCTCTACCCATGGGCGTTGGATGGTCGAATGGTTAGCATGCGTGCTTAGAAATGGTTCCACTATGACTGATGTCTTCCGCCTTACTCCAGCCACAGTAGTGGCTCATCCAACAGAGTTCCGTGCTTGTCCCCCGCCTTCCGAAGAAAGTTGGGGGACTATTAAAATGGGTTCGTCTGTCTGTCTGTCTTTCTGTCTGTCTGTCTGTCCGTCCGTCTGTCTGTCTGTCCGTCTGTCCGTCACACTTTTTGACCCTTGGGACACAATAACTCTCTTACTAATTGAGCTAGAATGTTCAAACTTGGTGTATGTGTTTATTAGGTCAATGCCTTGATGGAGTTCGAAGATGAGCATTTTCCGCTTAGGGTAAACAGAGATAAGCAATTTGATTGGTTGATGCTTTGGGACACGATAACTTTAATTCTAATTAAGTGAGAGTGATGAAACTTGGTGCATATGTGGTAGTGTATATTTGTGTATATTTGTATTTATTGTATATTGAGTATTTGTTGTATTATTGTCACTTTAATACAATTGTTATTTATAGTATATTTGGTGTTTGTTGTATTGTCCCTTTAATAGTACATCTTTAAGCTGGTCAGAAGTCTCTTTTCAATAGCAAGTCTAAACTCTACTCACTTTAACTCACTAAAATAACCACATCTCAGCTTCTATTTCAAACCTCACTTCCATCTTAACTTTGTTACAAGAAGGAGCACCTAATTTCACTTGGTAAGTTTTATATTTATTTGACTGACTTTAATATTTTATCTATTTAATATGGTAATATAATTAGTATATATTTTATATAAGAAATAATTAGGTTATTAGTATATTTCTATAGTAGTCCTATAATTGTATTTGTATTTTTAGAATATCATACTTAGTTTAATCTATTCATATTGTTAATTTCAGTCTTGTATTACGGTGTTTGTACATGTATGGTAGTCATATCAAAATAATCAACCTTTTTAAAAACTCCTATTTTATAGGGTATGTATTTGTATGTATTTATTACTTAAGAGTTCATTGTTATTTCATAGACGCTTTTACATTCCTTTGTTTAAATCCATGATTTCCCGCCACTATTTTAAATATATGTATATAGTGTAAACTATTACTATTCTTGATTTTTATACATTTCTTTATGTATTTCAGAGTTTTTCCATATGTTATAATTCACAAATAAAACCTGAACCTACGACCTGGTGTTTGTTCATCTTTAAATAGAAACCCTGCTACACATAGTTTCATTATAGTAATACCTTGACTAAGTTCGATAATGAGCATTTTCTGCTCAGGGTAAGCAGAGCGATACGCAATTTGATTGGTCGAGACTTTGGAACACAATAACTCTCCTTCTAATTGAGTTCAAACTTGGTGTATATGCTTATTAGGTCAATGCCTTGATGGAGTTCGAAGATGAGCATTTTCCGCTAAGGGTAAGCAGAGATAAACAATTTGATTGGTTGATGCTTTGGGACACGATAACTTTAGTTCTAATTAAGTGAGAGTGATGAAACTTGGTGTATAGCTTCATTACAGTAATGCCTTGACTAAGATCGATAATGAGCATTTTCTGCTCAGGGTAAGCAGAGCGATAAGCAATTTGATTTGCCGAACTTGGTGTATAGTTTCATTACAGTAATACCTTGACTAAGTTCGATAATGAAGATTTTCTGCCCAGGGTAAGCAGAGTGATACTCAATTTGATTGGTCGAGACTTTGGAACACAATAACTCTCCTTTTAATTGAGTTAAAATATTCAAACTTGGTGTATATGGTTATTAGGCCAATGCCTTGAAGGAGTTCGAAGATGAGCATTTTCCGCTTAGGGTAAGTAGAGATAAGCAATTTGATTGGTTGATGCTTTGGGACACGATAACTTTAGTTCTTATTAAGTGAGAGTGATGAAACTTGGTGTATAGTTTCATTGCAGTAATACCTTGACTAAGTTCGATAATGAGCATTTTCTGCTCAGGGTAAGCAGAGCGATACACAATTTGATTGGTCGAGACTTCGGAACACAATAACTCTCCTTCTAATTGAGTTAAAATGTTCAAAATTGGTGTGTATGCTTATTAGGTCAATGCCTTGATGGAGTTCGAAGATGAGCATTTTCTGCTTAGGGTAGGCAGAGAAAAGCAATTTGATTGGTTGATACTTTGGGACAAGATAACTTAGGTTCATCTTGATTGATGATTTTTATGCCAATACAAATGACTGCATTCTCATTCAGTAATGGATTCGACAGTTACAGTGTATAGAAACGATTGACTCGGACACGAGGGCCCTTTCCCTTGGCCAGAGGGGCCCTTTTGTCAAGCGTGGGGGCCCTTTTGTCTGTCTTTAGGGTCCCCCTAACTAGGGTACATTTTCATTTTTCTCGTCGGTTTTAGCATTTTTCTTTATAAAACACTTTTGGATGACACTCCGTCTTCAGTTTGATTGCTCGATACGTTTGAAAAAAAATAAATGTGCGATTAATTAATATGTGTCATCTATCTATTTTGGGATTTCGGCGGGGGACATCAGCCTCACTGTTGTTGGCTTGTTTAAAGTCAAATGACTACAAAAAGGCTACACATAAACTGACCCAAAACAGTACTGCACATGGCTTAACATATAATAAACTGAAATAAAGGTGAAGCCTTACCGCATAATTATATGATTTGATGAAACCCAACTGCTACATGAAATTTCAACTAGCCGGTGCCATGGCGGCTTGCGTAATATGTCATTACAAGAAACATAATTATAGCTATGCAATTATGTAGAACGCATTACCATAGAGAAAAACTATTCGGTAACTGTTTTAGTGGTCCAGCCTTCAATATTTGTGATAGAATTACTCATTCCAATACAAACAGTAATGATATGTGTCATGTTGACAATTGTGCGTTTGAACCTATTTCAACTTGCGAAAGGAGTCATAGACTGTAGTTTAAACATACATTATGCAAGAGCTAAATCTGCCTATTGCAGGTCTTTCTTTAGGCCTGAAATGTTTTCTAAAGTATTAATTAGACATTAATTAACTGATCCAGGCCTTAATCATCTCTCGATGGCATCAGATTTCTCCGATATTAATCAGATTAGAATGGTTCAGCGATCCTTTGATTTAATCAAATATGGAGGACCCAGACTTAGCTTTGATTAACCAGTACCGTGGTTGAAATTATTGCACACGTCTGTCAAACCTTCAAAGGCTAATATCTTCGCTTGCAATGGAGTAATTTGAATGAAATTTTCAAATCATTCATTTTACATTATCTACTTTCGGACTATTATAGCAAGAATTGCTAGTTCTTTATCTAAATCTTACATAATGTATCTTTAACGTTACAAGTATAGTAACTAGTGCACGCTGTATCATAAAGTCTGACATTGAGTCAACTGGTGTGGTTGTACGTGACAAGGAGTAAGATCACCTGTCCAACCTCGTGGGTTTTCCCCGGGTCCCGCGATTTTTTCACATATGTTAGTCCCGAAATTACCTAGTTTGGGTCTCTCACACACTGATATAGATGACATTGATGCGACCCAAAGATACATTATGGGAGATAAGATAAAGAGTTGACAGTAAAGTTCTCACTATAATAGTTAAAAACTAGATAGTGTAAACGTAATTTGCTGAAAATTTAAGTCAAATTGATCCACTATGAGCCGAGAACGAAGAGGTGAAATTTTCGCCTAGCCTCGGCCATCATATAGTCTCGATTATCCACGTTTTAAATTTAATTATCAATGGCCGTTAAGCACCATATAGGAATCTAATCCAGCCAACATATATGGTCTGGATAAGTTAATTAATGTCTAATTGACAATTTAGATAACATTTCAGGACTGAAGAAAGGCTTGTAATTAGCAGATTTACCTCTTGCATAATGCATGTTTAATGAGCCCCAAATATTACCTTTTTTTTCCCCGACTAATTAAATTCTAAAACATGTTTTTCTTGTATTAGGAAAATAAATAAAGACGTTTGATGTATTCGTTGGTAATAATTATTTCCTCGTAAATGGGTATTAAAATGAGTAAAAGCCACCATTCTTTCCGAACCAGTGACGTCTTATGTAAACAATGCATGCGTGTTAAAGACAATCATCTTTTACAGAGATATTAGAAAACTTTCGTAATTCCCCGTGAAACAGATTGCGCTGTTCCACCAGGGGTTTATCCTCTCAAACATAGCGCACGAGCTCGATGACAGTTAATCAATTTTGAAAATTTATCAGAGACATTCTGTCCTTGATATATATACCTTTTATTTTATTCTTAAACAATTAACAATGGCTGTTCCAACTAGACCTGAAAAATGAGCTCATAAACTTTAGAACCATCGGTTGCCAGCAAGATACGCCCATCTTTTACAAGAGATGGACAGAGAACAAGCTAAGAAAAAGCGATTTTTCGTACAATCAGGTGCCATAAACGAGGACGTTATGGTCTGAAATGCACAAATATCCAAAGATTGTGAGATATTTGGGATATAAAGATATATTTTAAGTTTCATCAAAATCGGATAAAAATTGTGACTTCTAGAGGGTCCACAACTTTGGTATTACACACTTTTACACTATTTGTGTACCGGTATAAGAAACGGCCATTTTATCGCGTAGTTGCGATCTGATTTTCAAGAAATTAAAACTCCGTCGTCATTTAAACGTAGTTTTGTTTAAAAATCGGATACAAAAAAAAATTGTAACCTCTATAGAGGGTCCACACGCTAAAAACATGATTGTACGTTCAATAAGGGGGCCATAATCCAGGAAGTTACGGTCCGATATGCGAAAATATCGAACGGAGCCAAGCTCTTTGGATTATAATCATACATTTCAAGTTTCATCAAAATCAGATAAGAAATTTTGACTTCTAGTGTCCACAATCTTGGTATTACATACTTTTACATTATCAGCGTACAAGGAGCGGCCATTTTGTCCGGCAGATAGGGTCAGATTTTTATGAAATTCGAAATCAACCTTCATAGATGTGTAACGGCGATATTATTTAAACCTTTTTTTTGTTAAAAAAAGTTGAGACTTCTAGTAGGTTCACATGCTAAAAATGCAATTTTTCGAATAATCAGAGGGTCATAATCCAGGAAGTTTGGATGTGCGCAATTATTGACAGGAACCAAGATTTTAGTGATATATACCTCAATTTAAAGTTTACGTTTCATCAAAATTGTGGCCTCTAGCAGGTCAACACCCTTGATACATAATATATTAATTGCACTATTTGCGTACGAGGGGCGGCCATTTTGTCCCGCAGTTGTGGTCCCATTTTCACGAAATTTGAACTCAAACATCATAAGGGTGCAACGGTGATACATTCAAACGTTTTTGTTTTTTTTTTTAGATCGGATGTAAATTTATGACCTCTAGAAGAAACACAAGCTAAAAACGCGATTTTTCGTAAAATCAAGGGCCATAATTTAGAAGTTACGATATGTGCGAAAATCGACAGGAACCTCGATCTTTGGGTTATAAACATGTATTTCAAGCTTCATCAAAATCAGATCAAAATAGTGACCCCCTCTATATACAATATTTTTACACTCTTTGCGTACGAGAGGAGCCATTTTATCCGGCAGATTTTCACGAAATTCGAACTCACCTATCATTATGTTGTAACGGTGATACAATAGAGGGTTGTTTTTTTAATCAGATGAAAATTGTGACCTCGAGCGGGTCCACAAGCTTAAAAGGCGATTTTTCGTACAATCAGGAGCCGTAATTCAAGAAGTAACTGTCCGATTTATGCCAATATTAAAAGGAGCCGAGATCTTTGAGATATAAAGCTATATTTCGAGTTCCTCAAAATAGGATAAAAATTGTGGATGGACGGACTCGCAGGCGGAAATGGGTGACGACAATATACGTCCACATGAAAATCTATGGCGTCTAAATAACGATCTCAAGAGATCTGTCTCAGAGGCAATAATTCCGATGCACGACATTTAGTATTTAATAAGAAAATACGTCATAGAGATGGCATGATTTGGATGGAAGGGAATCGAAATATGGATGCTCGACTTGCAAGTTCAAATTCACGGTTTATTTAAGTTAGATATAATAAGAATCGATGAACAGTGTTGCCACGCCCACCCAAACATACAATCTCTAACGATACAAGATTTTATTTTACTTCCATTTTAACTACACGTGCCGATATTTCTAATTTCAATTATTATAGACGTTACACACGATAACATTGTCGATCAAAGTATATAATTTATTTTATTAAGAATTATATAAAAACTCAAAAAATATAAAACTTCGCATTTATAAATCAACACATAAATAAATAAAAAAAAATAAAAAATAAATACATAAATATATTATAGTATGGGACAAATTCATTAACTTCATAGACAGTATAGTCTCCACTACTCTCCACTTAGTTCAACTGTACAACGAAGGTGTGCAGTTGCTATACGATTTGTTTTCTGTATGTCGGTTTATGTATGTTATAAAATGATGGGTTGTAAAAATGACGTTGGTCATCTGATAGCAGGCATATTAAACAGTAACATAATATATCCTCATTGGCTCTATAAAATGGTACACGTACTTGACTTTTTTTCACTCTTAGTCGACTGACCTTAAAAATAAAGAAATTGTAAATATTAAAAAATGTATTTCTGAAAGATTTCATTTGCATGTCTCTTATGGTTTGAGGGTGCGGGGTGGGCGACTCTTAAAGCTATTTGTTACCCAATTATTATCACTAAATTCGATTAGTTATCAAATTATTATGCATTATTTTCTACAGTACATTTTACCGCCCTTTCGACCAAGCTCAGTATGCCATTCAGCCGCCGCTAAATTATTTTCAATCGACAAAATTATAGAATGATAATATTTACTTACCATTAGACATTCCCTTAGCACCAGTACTTCCTCCATTAGAGACTTCCATTTTAGGTGCACTATTAACTTCCTCGACATGATTACTTGTTTTGACAGCCTGTATCACATCAACTTGGTAATCCTCAGCTTTGACTATTTCTTTATCCTTTATGGAATCTACGTTAGTGTTTTCCGCTTCTGTTTCTTTTGTGTTTTCTAGGACTGTTGTGTTTTCCACGACTGTTGTGTTTTCTACCTCTGTTACCGTGTTTTTTTCTCCGGTTACGTCTGAGTTTTCCGCCTCAGGAATACACATAGCACCTGTTACCTCTGGTGTACTAAGTATCTCTCTTAGGACAGTCGAGACCACTGGGTCTGTTGTATTTTCTGCTGCAGTATCTTCAGATGAATTAACGGATTCATTTACTTCGGTCGAGTTAGTTTCTTCTTTTACTTCTGCCATATTAACCGCTTCTGAGGAGTTAGCCGACTCTGTTCTTTCAATTGTCTGTTCTTCCTCCCGTACTTCTCCTGTGTCATCTGCTTCTGTTACGTAGGAGTGTTTTATTGTTTCTGCTACGTCTTCTTCTTGTGTGCAATCTGCCACTGTTACTTCTGCTGACTTTTCTGCTGTCTCTATTACATCCGTTGTGTTTTCTGCTTCTGTAACCCCCGTCGTATTTTCTGACTCTTGTTCTGCTACGTCTGTCGTGTTTTCCAACTCTATCACCTCTGCTGTTGTTGTTGAATCCGTCACTTCCCCTGACTGACCTGTTTCAGTTACTTCTGTACCGTTTTCTTGTTCTGATTCTTCAGCACCGTTTCCTTGCTCTGTTATTTCTGTCTTGTTTTCTGAATCTGTTACTTCTGTCGTTTTATTTGACTCTGTTACTTCCGTCGTTTTGTCTGACTCTGTTACTTCCGTCGTTTTGTCTGACTCTGTTACTTCTGTCGTTTTGTCTGACTCTGTTACTTCCGTCGTTTTGTCTGACTCTGTTACTACTGTCGTTTTTTCTGACCCTGTTACATCTTGTGGGTTGTCTGTCTCTGTTACTTCTGTAACCTTTTCTGGTTCGACCATTTCTGTCGGGTTTGCCGACTCCTTTGTTTCTGCTGAATTGTCTCCGTGGGTGTTTGAGTTATTTGTATCCAATTCGTTAGGTACACTGTCCTCGTTTTGGCTAGTGATATCAATATCCGCCATAACGGTGTCGTTGGACTTTAGCTGATCATCGGCTGAAGGGATATTCTGTGTATATTCAGATTCAGACATGATAATTTATTCCTGAAAAATTAAACAGTAACACTGAAATGTTTGGAAAATTATTTTTCTACTTTTGGTATTTGCATTATGTTTATCTAAACAAATAGATGGCATTTTATTGAATATTTTTTATACGATATAATTAATACAAGAGTTTGGAACTGGAGTGGAGTGAGATGTATTTGATAAATGTTAAATGTTGTAACATACTAAATGATGTAATCTGTATATCTTAATTACATTCATTATTGATTAACAATCATTATGCTGTTACATTAGAAATATCCAACGAATGAAGTATAACGTTTGACTTTTTTAATCAGCCAGGTTAATTGATAACAGTCACAATCTATAATTAAGCCTGTCATTGAGTCAACTGGTGTGGTTTCGTATCCACGGTTATACGTGACAAGGAGAAGGGTAGTCAGTCCAACCTCGTGGGTTTTCTCCGGGTCCTCCGATTTCCTCCCACTGCTAAAGACCCCTTCGCGCATGCGAATTATTGAAATAAACTTAAATTATATGTTAGTTCCGAAGTGACCTAGTTTGTGTCGAGTGGACGTTAAACCCCATTGCCCCCCCCCCCTCTCATTATCAGTTTTGCACACCATCGCAACGACTAGGCTAACCTTGTTGTTATTGGCGTATTATTTTAGAGATTATTATATCTCTGAAATATCCCACTGCTTGATCACGCACATTTATACTTTGGTATTTAATTGCGTGTAGAAATAGGCCTACGCCAGACAAATGTGTCTGCGATGTCAACTAAGTGAAAGTGGTATCACGACGTTTAAAAAAAACACGGGAATCTGACATTCTATCCTAATATATATGCTTACACCATACCGAACTAGACAATATATAATAAATTGTATATTGTCTAGTTCGGTATGGTGTATGCATACTACGTGGATGGAAGGTCAGATTCCTGTGAAAAGGGCACTCTCTTAAACCAAATATAAGTTTTTTAAAAAGTAAACACACTTTCTTTCCCATATAAGATACGCAGAATCCAGTCAAATATATATGATTTAAAATATACTTACCTAATATTGTATTAAACTTGTTAAGTCCAATAATCCAATTCTATATTGACTAACTATTGAACAGATGATTCAATGTTATAATATTGTGTATGATGATTACTGGTTTCGATGTAGATATATAGGTATAGGTATCCAACACAAGTATTATAGTTACCATGTGTACATGTATGTCATGATACAATATCGATTATAATGGATAATTAATAGTTTATAGGGCTTTAATACTAATTATCTGGATATTGTTACACGCTCTCGTCTTTCATACTCATTAACCCAATGTGACAGATTGTGTTTGTAACAAATTTCTTAGTTCTGTCATTTATAAATCATCAGGCGATAAGCCCTTTAAACTCGATTAATATTGTATACAAAACCTGGATTAGGCTGATTAATGAAAAGTTTAGTTTGTTAAAATGTGCGATAATAAACTCCGGTCCTATCGTCTGTTTAAGTCTGTATACGGATCCGAGAAATATGTAACGGCAATCTTATTCCCTCCCAGACAGTGCTCTTGCAAAATTTAGATGCAGAGTAGCCCTGTTTAACGATAGAGTCGAATATGAAGACCATTATCTGTCAGAACGTCAACTATATTTCGCGATTTTAGAAATGATTGGATTATCTTTATACAAGTTGTGTCTCCAAATTTGCGTCTTTTAAAAATTCTGAAAAAACGCCTTTTATTCTGTCCATGAGTGGTGAAATGGTTCAGTTGAGTTCCAATACCTGCAGCGATGTTTTGGGGGACCCCCCCCCCCCACCCACCAAAAAAAAAAAAAAATAAAACTGAGGCAAATTACCCATCGTTGATGAACGGTTGTGTCTCTGTGTGTGTGTTTGGGGGGGGGGGTAGCCTAGTTTAGACTTATATATATAATTTTTGTTTAAAGTAATTTGTATTTTACTATATCTTACTTTACCCCCCCCCCTCCCGATATTTATGGTCTGTATAATGTACATTTTAATGAATGACAGTTTTCAGATTTTAATGTTGAATGTGACCTATTTATAAGTGGTACTCTGATAATATGACATTTCTCTACTGATGCTTACGGCCACATAAGATATTTTGCCGTGCTGTATCTCCATCCCCACCCCTCTACGGAAAAACAGACCAGGGGTGGGAAGCGGAGAAAGGGGGGATTTATAAACAAATTGTATAAACACATCTGTTGTCCTTTATAATGGTAAAGCGAAATAACAGAGCTGCACACTTTGGTAGAATCATGTTACTCCCAGTGTGCGAATTGTGTACTTTCACTATTATGACTAGTAAGTGCGAAACAAATAAAATTGCTTCGCAGTCTAAATGGGCTGAAAATTCTCATTAACCTCTGTTCGGGCCCGTAGCCAGCTCATAAAATTGGGGGGGGGGGCTACTGAATTTTTTGGAGGGGCTGAGGATGTGGCCGGCTAAGAACACTCCTAAGAAATCATTATTGTTGGCGAAATATTTCGGAGGGGGGTGCTCTATTATCTCAAAGAGAACCATTTATTTGAATATAAAATTTGAAGTTGTTGTAGGGTATATAAAGGAATTACTTATAAATAATTGTGGAATTATTAAAGATACATTATGGGAGATTTAGATAAAGAGGTGGCAGTTCTCACTACAATAGTTAAAAACTTGATCATGTAAAGGTAATTTGCTGAAACTTTCAGTCAAATTGATCCCCTATGAGCCGAGATTTAAGCGTCTGAAATTTCCACCTAGCCTCGATCATCATTACTAAAGTTAATACGATAAAAAAGCGTTTTAATTTAATTGTCAATGAGCGTTAAGCAGCATAAAAGATTCTTATCCAGTCAATGTCGAAGACTAGCGTTGACATCAAGAGTTCATTATGGCCTGGATAAGTTAATCAATGTCTAATAATTTAGATAAAATTACAGGCCTAAAGAAAGACCTGCAATATGCAAATATAGCTCATGCATAATTAATTAGAAAGTATACTATGATACATAATATGTTTGCCTGTGCAGACCCACGGTCCGAGGTTGATAGTTTAGATTCGATTTTAATTAGCATTCAAATATATATTTTTAAACAATCCTATAGTTCGAATTCGATTGAATTTCCCGTTAAAATTGGCCCTCTCTTTTATGCAAATATGGTGGCAAAGTGTGTAATACATCATACTCCTCGCAGTGTTCCGTTTGATTAGAGCTTTCATGGGCCATTCCTTCAGGAATATGGTAATACATAAACATGTAAAACACAGCTCACGAATTATTCGAACGCCGTTACCTAAGAAACAAGGGCCAAACAAATTTTAGTCTTTCTCTTTTTCTTCCTTTTATATGGCAATCTTTGTTGACTATTCTCGTTTTCCCTTATTTAGTGACATTAAATTACTTTTCTGAATTATCAGATTTTCCACTCACAGAGTCACAGCCTCATATAACAGGTTTTGGTCTTCGAAGGAATTCACCCGTGTATCTGTTACCACTCGTCACTCCAGTCAGTTATGTAGAAGGATATAACTCGTGTTTTCATTTTGCGTTCGTCACTTCCCGTTTCTTGAAATCTTCATAACGCATCTATCGTAGCAATGATCTTTGTGTTAAGATTATATTTGGAACGTGTTTAACCACTCCTTTTCCGAAAACCTTATGAAGGCTATATTATGTTTATTCAAATTACGTACGAAGCATTTGAGTCATGAGAGGACTTACCCTATCGATAATCAGCTTTCGCGACTTTTTTTTCCGGCGTTATGCCCCTTTAGTCGAAATCTTTGTGAATGCAATAGAGAACCAGCGACAGAAAAAAACTGTTAAATTGATTTTGATTTGCAATAAGTAACACACACACCTTTGATTACTTTTCAACAAAAATCGTATAAAACTGTATCTCAAAGATTTATAGGCCTATCGTGCGTCTCTGAGAACTGCATGCTAGGCTCCTCGATTGAACGCTCTGGGATTTAATTGTCTAGATCCCCGAAATAATGAGAATCGAGTGAGCAGGGGAGGGGGGGGGGCTACAACGCACGAGTCGAGTAAGGAAATATCTCAACCAAACCAATTCCTGAAACATTCGCTGTGTCTAATTACGTCGCGATTCTACTCACAGCACCTCTAAGGGATTAACAAAACTGTGACAGGATGGAATTAGCCTACTCCCATCACCCGATTGCAATTCTGCTAAACAGGCCAGCCACGTTCCGGGCTGACAATCGCGCGTGCATCCCATCATTCTATGTTCTCGTGAACTCAAATGTAGATTTAGAGGGAGATAATTCGGGATATACTGTTTTGCTGGTTACTCGATAATCTCTTTTTCATCGTTGGACAAGACAAGGGGATGGCGGGAAGAAACATTTCAATAAATATAATGTAGATAATGGCTTTAATTGAATGTTCATGATGTATGACTCCAATCTTACATTTCTGGTCATAATTTTCTTTCCGTTTCTTTTACCCCCAAGGTAGAAAAAAAGCTTTAAAATGAAATATATTTATGTATAGTACCGAATAGATGTTTTAACAAGCATATTATTTAAATCTTGTATTTGAGCTCAAATATAAATCTGAAAATAAATGAAGGCAAAATTATTTTAATGATTAAATGCCTTCCTCTTTTTTTTCAGAATTAAAATGAATTGGTATTCACATCTGCGCCTATTCACATCTACATCCCGGGGGCGACTTTCTCAGACCCCGTCGAGCCAAAAATCCTCGTATGCCACAGCTACTACACAACCAACAATTTTAAAAGTCCACATGTTTAAACAAGTCCTGTGTTAAATATATTTATTGAGCTTTAATGTAATGGCGAATAGTGTGTTTTCTTCACACTGAAAATCATGAATAAGTTATGAAAAAGAGTATAGCGTCTACATGAATGGTTCTGTATTGTATACCGCAAATGGTAATTGAATTGTAAAAGGTCATTTGAAATTGTATTATTTGAGTGAAAAAGGCGATATGGAAGGTAGTTCTGTTGACCCCGTACAAGGTAAGATACACGTGGAGGCCTATTTTGGTTTGTTTTATACTGATGACTGTTAAGGCCTTCTTTATGGGTTGGTTATAATATGACGTTATAACATAATTAGAAATAACCCATTTACTATGCCATGTATTCAAACTGTATAGAAATACTAAATACAACAATATAATATGACGGTGTATAATTCAGCGATGTCAATCGACCAAGATTAAATGAAAACGGGCTTGACACACATTCATTTGTAAATACTGAAAAGTGTCAGTCTGTCATATAACAATGCTGTCTATCAATATACTCTTTAATACTTGAAGTCAATGCTCATTTATTAATTTAAAACTGATTTCCAAAGCGAATTTTAATACTAAAACTGAGGCGTACCGAATTGAGAGTGTAGTGGGTGCTCCGCCTGCCCTATATTTCCTCCCCATTTCACGGGTTCCATCCCGGTGTTGACCAAAAAGATCCTGTAAATTTTTCAGTCTGGTTTCAGTGGTTCCAAGACTGGGCTAATAAAGAATATAAGAGAATATAATTAATGCTTACTTTTCCACGAATTGCAAATGCCAAGGGTTTACAGCCAGTATTGAACAAAAAAGCATTAATAAATTCTCTGCTATCACTTTGGGAATTTTGATAGAAGTTGCTCCAAATGTAGATTGTATTTTTAAAAACCAACGACTTTGTAGCCTGAGGTACTTTAATTTTATAAGGTTGATTTTAAACCCAATTTATCGACTGAATATCTTTAAGGAAGTGTCTTTAAGGTTGCGATTTTCTCCCTTAAATTTGATAGCGAATTCCGTTCACCTTTAAGTATAGGGAATATTTCGAATTTAATGGGTAACTGTACCATCTGTAGTTACATAATTTTAAGGTATTTTATTGAATATGTGATCTGGTGAGGGTTTGCACACGCGATGGTGGTAAATATTGTTGTCCCATAGTTAGGCCTATATCATATAAATAGTCAGGCTATCGGGAACGTTTATTAACAATAAAATACCTAGTCGATATAACAATGCCCCCAATCAATAAGAAAATACCATTCATACAAGTTTCTCCTTTGTAACAATTACTGTATAGGAATAGACCACTCGTAAACAAATTATGTTTGCGTGTTGTATGAAATAGGCTTGTCAAGATTTTGTTGAAACAGTTATGAGGATCGTCGATAGGTATATTTTAAAGAATATTATATGACTATTTCGGCGAAGATAGCATAAATGCAGATGGATTGATTATTGTACCTAAAGATAATTAAGAGTGAGTTCGTTAGATAGTTTAACAACACGGTAAATATCGGTTTTCATTGATTCAGTATTATATTATAGTGGAGTAACGTGTTATAACTTGTTCTTTAAAATTTTATCTTATTGAAGAGCGTTTCACTATTACTTAGCAGTCAAGGTAGTAAAGGGTCATTTGAAGCTTAATTTGTAATTCTATTTGGGTCATTTTATTTAAAAGTCTGGGGGTGGAGAAAGCTCTACGGTGATATACAGTCATATCGTAATTCTATGGTGTAATTGTAATCTCTATAGCCATATTGTAAACTCTACAGTCATATTGTAAGCTCTACAGTCATATTGTAATCATTTTCGGCGTCCCCCTGCCCCCATGACATCAGTTGCGGGAGAGGTTGGGTCGAAAAGCCGGGGTCCCACGTACACATTGGCGTGGATGTTAAAGAATCCTCGACATAGTTGAAATTCAAAATAAGAGTAGGTCGTAAAGTGCCTCTGTCGTGGAAATTTTGTTTCATAGCGCATTGTATACGGCGTATGTCCGTCTACATTAGCCCATTCGCTGCATAACAGTAGGGCGTTAAACCCCATTTCATTTCATATTGTAATCTCTATATATAATTGTAATATCTACAGTCATGCTGTAAGCTCCTAATGCCATATTGTAAGTTCCTGTCACAGTATCGATATATTACGTACATTACAAAACTGGTATATTCATTGCCACTGCATAAGTTAACATACTTTTCGCTTCATTGGAGACAGCGCGAAAATTGGTAATGAATAAATCCTTGTAGATTTATTATTAAAATATTTCCTTTCAATCTTGTCTTCACAAACCTCGTTTTTCAACAGTGGGCCTACTTTATAAGACTATACTGGTGGGGTTGTCCCAAACTGATCCCGCAGTGAATATTCGCTTGGCCGCTACAATCACTGATAAGCATAACATCGACGAGGCTTAATGAGTTCGGTATATTAACTTTTTTACTCCGACAAATTAAATTCTCAAACATTTTTTTGAGGTAAAAGAAAAATAGATAAAGACGTTAGAAGTTTTTGTAGTTAAAAAATATTTCCTATTTAGTGTAAATGGGTATTAAAATGAGTAAAATGCATCATTTTTCCCAAAGCAGTTAGGTGTTATGCACGAGCCGTTGAGCCAATGACTGACGCCACGTCCATCAACGCACTTGTTGTGGAGAGTCATCTGTTACAGAGATAATTCGAGTTGTCCAAGCTTTTTAAAGCCTGAGAGACGTAACGCGAAACCCTTTTTAAAGCCCCAATAACACTCTTGTTGTAATTGAATAATATGTCCCAATCTTTATTCTGGTCCACAAATTGTATTATTTTACAGTATTCAAATAAATTGATGATACAAATTTCATCGTAACACACCTAATTTAAAAAATTGGAAAAATTCAACTACATGATTTGAAAAGGTTAACGTAAACCTTTTCAAATGTGACTTGGATTTTAAAATATTTTCGAACCCTCTGGACAAGTAAAATATGATGTAATGGATATTTTACACAACAGGTAGGACACATAAACATCTGGTACTTAGAATAAGACTATTATTTATTTTCTAGAGCTGCCAAGCTAGCAAGAGTGTTATTGTCCCTTTAAATAAATGAAATGGGGTTTAAAGGGCCAATCCCGATAACTTTTTGGGGAATAAAACTGCTTAATTTTGTGTTAAAATCCCTTATAACCCATTATCTAAGGCCAACCAACTAACCCGATATTTGTGATATGCTTGTAAATAACTTAAACCTGACAGTCTTCATCTGGAAACGGAGACCGTTGTATTATACAGTATCTGGATAAAACCAGACTTTTTTCTATAAAAATGATATGTAGGTGAAATTTACCTTTTGTTATCAGTACAGTACATGGGTCATTCACTGTATAGACCTCTCAAGAAACGGGAATCGATTATCAGGTCACCCAATCAAAAAATTGACCCGAAATCTTAAAAGGGTTACGTGTCCGGATAAGCAGTGTTGACGTTAACGTCAAAACGACTCAATATTTTGAGCTGAAACTTTGAGACAAGGTATATACACCATGCCTCTATATTTTGGTCCATAAATTTCATAAATGCTCGGACTTTAATTTTTGAGACCCTGTTCTTATCGGGATTGTCCCTTTAACGTCTCGCTGTTCTGCTCTTAACCTGGGCCAGTGAAGACCCTTTCAATACTATGTACGTTTATATAGAGATGTACATGCAGGGTTAATAATATCGTGTATATACCTGTGACCTATATTCACTTTTTTGTGATGAAATGTATACTGTTATTTCAAATCTTAACTGCCATGCCAATTATGTCTCTTTTACTTGCATGCCGATGTGTACACGGTCCTCGGTTTTCGTTCCATTCGAATGACTAGACAGTGTTCCTTGCCAGGCTTCCTGGCCTGCACTACTGACAAGAGACACTCATTTGCCATTCGGCTTCAAATATATTAAACACTTTTAGTGTAGAACTAACCCGGTAGACGACATTGAAATGGCGTGATAAATAAACCCGAACAATCGTTTGAAACATAATGACCTAATTTAAGTAAAAAAAAGAAAAAAAAATTAAAATAAATCCATAATAGACTTTTATTTACAATTGTTTATTCATTTATCATGATATACCCACAGCAGCTGTCACCTCTACAATTGAAATTAGTTTGTAATTAATTAATCATTTTATAATTATATTATAGGTTTAAATTCCCAGAGGAGATTGATTTTATATTGATTATTGAACAAAAATCAGATAGACCTCTTTCTTAACACCAATCCTGACACACTTTTCAAGCATTTTCATCAATATTTATAAAAATGAAAAAGAAATTATGTAGATTTAATTAGTTTTAATCCGATTAAGGACCCATTCTGTAAACAGAGTGTGTGATACAGATCGACTATGATCTGGTGGGGGGGGGGCTTTATATAAAAGTTGACGATAGTATTTATCACAATCTGATTAAAATACAGACCTACATTTCGTTTCGTTTTTTATACTTTGGGTGGCCTCTACTACGTGAAGATTTGACCTGTTGTAGTGGAAGGGCGTGTCAGAGGTCGTACGGGCGGCTTGTGACCCTATGACGTCTGCCATTTGATTAACCAATCGACGTTGGTGTTTCTGGAGGATACCCACAGTTCCCTGCATCACATGCCAAGAACTGCAACAGATCGTTTCATTGGCTAATCCCTAACATCAACTAGAATGTTGATTATATAACAACTCTTCCAGATCCCAGAGTAGTAAAGACAAATAAAAAGAAATTTTGAATTATAAAAAACGAAACGAAATGGAATCTGTGTTTTAATCAAATTGGATTAATCAATGATCTGAAATAAACTTTAACATTTTATACAACAAACATCAATGAATACATTTACTAATATATGCATGAATGTTCCTTTGGTCATTATTTCAGATGGAGATAGAACATGTGTATTACGCCTCATCTATTGTTCTTTTATTCAATTTGAATCAAAATATTGGGTTATACAAACGATAAATTTGGCGTTGCCGTCAGCTTAAACGAGTTTAATGATTTTCGTTTCGATATGCAACGCATAATATTAAGTTCTGTTTTTGCAGTTAGTTGAGAATTAAATCACTTTGATCTCAGTATTATCTCTGTCTTCATGTTTATTGCACAGATCGATGAGGTCTGCTATTTTAACTCGAGTTACCAAAGTTTAAAGGAGCTAAATCGTTAATATTTCGGACCTAGAAATTGACACAAATGGGTCGCAACACATATAATAATGTAATATGAATGTACTGATTTACATTTAAGCGTTTCCGATTTTACTCTAATTTCAAATCCATTATGTTCTGCGAAATACACCAGAAGTCTAAATCGAATGGCAATCTGGTTATTCCAGCCTGTATATCGTTGGTATTTAAATTGCGCATGCTCTCCAGATAAGAATATGTGGTCACGGTTTGACATGGCTAGTGGAATATGTCTAGCCTCGCTCGTCGAGTCCCTTGTTACAAATGGCACACGATTCGTGTACAATGGTAAAATGTTTATTTTGTCTTAAATATTGGATATCAGAACCCCCTTCTTTCTCGGTAAGATAACAACATCCATATTGATTTAAATTCACAAATAATTCATGTTTTCAATGTCGAAGCCCTTGGATGATATTGAATTAGTGACTTAGCTACTTTAAATTTTGGAGTATGTAAGAGTTTAGTCTATATTTCCTATATTTGTTTCTTTTTTATATTTCATCAGGAAGTCCCCAAGCAAATATTCTGTCTTCCAAAGAAATGGCATTAACTGGCGTTACCAATGCCAAATTTAGGTGGGCTAAAATATTTGATACGAATAATACAGATGTTAAGTTTTACCCATCTTACAAAACGGTAAGTAAGCAGATTTAATCCTATATTACAATTAATTAGGACTTAAAACGACAGATTTGCAGCTGGAGAGCAAGGTGCATTATGTTTGTTAAACTCAACGAGAGAGAAATGAAATGAAATGGGGTTTAACGTCCTTCTATTCTGCTCCGACATGGCTAATGGGACGAATGCCATTTAGAGTGCTATGAGGGAAATTTTGCCCGGGTAGCGGCAGTATGGCCTACCGTTATATCGAATTCCAACTACCAGGTGGTCTTTTAAGTGCACGCCAATGTATTACTGTAAACAATGGGTTGCTATCAAAAATCTCATGTTTTATACCCTTTAACTGCAGTTCAAATCTTCAACAGAATTTTAAAAATCGGGCTAATTAGCTTGGAACCTGAACAGTTAAACTTATGACGATATTCAGGGGATTGATTTTAAAGCAATCTGGAAACACCGTTAATTTGCTGACGTGACGACCAGACTTCTTAATCAGTTAATCAGCTAATCTATTTTGTTAGCTTTATAGTAAAAATGGATTAAGTCAAGTTTAACAATAGATGGAAAATGAAGCTTTGAACGGACCTGTGTTAGAAAAGTCGAATGATTAAGACACATTATAACCAAGGTTATTATCTGATTAAACGACAACGCCCACCTTTCACACAATACGTTCTTTCTGTTGTAGCAAGACGCAATTATATTAAAATGGGTTCCAACACAGTATGCCTATTTCTCCAGTGAAAAGGTTATCCCATGTGGAGATCACAGTGGAGAAATTGTAATTAATGGGAAAGTGTATCCACTAGAAGTATTCCAAGTACGAAATTTCAATTTTGAGATTGATCTATTCATTAACGAAGGTAAGTCACACGATAACGATGTTGAATTTTGAGTTTCCCAATTTAAATATTTCGTGGTTATTTATAAATTTTAATATTTTAGAATCAAAGACATATATATTAACATTCAACAAATATTTATTAGGTAATTATTTTCAATCTGCTGTAAAGCATGATTTAGCCTCCGTATATATGACACTGTTTATAATTATTATATTCATTGGATGCCAGTATACGTGAACACGATAAACGAAACCTCGTCTAAATGAATTTATCGAACTATTTCCAACCTGGATCTGTTAGATGACATTTTTGTAAATCAGTTTAACGCAAGATTCGATCCGCGGGAATTTGTATGGAAAGGAATAATTTCAATGTAACCGATATTTCGTCAGCAAATGGATCGGATGAAAGGTCCAAACTGGGCATATTTTAATAATATAAATTAATGTTTAAAGTTTAAACCGGCTTTGCACTCTTACACAAATCGCATAAAATATATTAAGTTTGCTTTTTTTTTATAAACACGACAGAAATTTGACGTGCGAATTCGCCGACGCTGGCTCACAATTCACTTTACACAACAGAATCCGAATTTTGGAACTATTAAGATCAAAATATGTGAATTTATTTAGCGCCCGCTTCCACCGAGGTGATATCAAAAAATGTTAAATAAATTCTTATGTGATCAAAATTTAAACTTTGGCCATTCCGACAGTGAATATTTTAGTTTAATATCTGATCTTTCTAAAAAAAAAAAAGAAAAAAGAAAAAAAAGAAAGTAATTGGTAATTGGCATATTCAAATGAAATTAAATATAAAATCTATCTCAATTTACCGCCAATATTTCGGCCGGCCTGCAGCTACCGCTGTGAGATAAAATAGGCCACATTATAAGAAATGATAGTTTAAAATATACACCCTAAAAAAAAAAAAAAATTATTCATGGTAGGTATAGAATTATCCTCAGAGGAAATATAAAAAAAAACCGACGCTCTAACATACGCTCGTTTTATATTTAAAGCGTAAATTAAAAAGAAATCGGTGGGTAAAAAATCTAAACATTTAGATTGATTGTATGTGCAACAAAAAAGGAATACGGGGTCTGGATACTAATATAATGATCTTATCATTTATCCTTCGCGTGCGTCCAGATGACATGACTTCGATAGGTAATTGCCATTACCGACCTCATATAATATCATTATCAAAGCATAGAGGTGTATTTATTGACCTCCATGTATCAAAGACATCTCCATCCGTTTAAATCGCGAGTTACTCGGGTCGGGTGATTCCTGGTTACCATTCCTGACGGGACTAGCTCTTTAGTGAAGGAATCAGTTTAGGTGTCACTGGTACCGATGGCTTCTTTCTGTAATAAGCAGTGAATACTGAATTTTCGCTCATAGGCCCTACCTATTCGCAATAGCTCTGTGAAACATATTAGGGTACCGTGCCAAAGCAATCTGTTACATAGCATAGAGGTATTATGAAAGCTTTCCTATACCTCTATCGTTCAGACATAAAGAACTAAATCTACTGTAGTGACCATTTCGGGACGGTTCAATAATTTGAATTTAGATTTCAGCCAAATTAATTGCCTAAGCGGCTAAATTGGCCTGTATTTTCACATTTAACAACAACATTTTGTCATTTGATTACAAACCTAAACTCATTTTTATAAAAAGTGATTGTGCTATCTGTCAGTTACTTAGCCTTTGGTTTAGGACTTCCATCAGGGGCGCAAAGCCTGGACTGGGGGTGGGGGGGGGGATTTTTGAAAAATGAACACCAAATTTTGACCATTTGATTAACCAGTTAGGAATATTGAATAGGCCTAAATAGGAATGTTTTCATTGGAAAGTGTCCCATTTTTGTAGCCGGGAACGCTAGTCCATTCCTCCTGTGATGTAAGGCCACAAGACACATCGGTACAGACTAACAGAGTGACGAAAGTGAAATTCATAGAAGCTGCTTTTTGAATTTTGGATTCTGGCGTATCTCCAGAAACAGGGTGCAGGTGACTTAATAATTAGTAAATTTGTCGACGATAGTGTCGGGTGAATCCAATGAAATTCGGAATCCCCTTTGCAGGATTCCAAATTCTGGCCCACACCATGCACACCCATCCCAGAAAGTCTATTATACCAGCCCATTCCAGACTCCAGTGATGGCGTACCAGCCCGTTAAAGCCACCAGCCACATACAACATGATCATCATCGCTCCATGGCCAGTCCAATACCCCTCTCCCCTATATAATGTTCAGCAGAAAAGGTTTTTTTCAGGCGAATTGAACAAAGTTATTTTTTTCATTTTTTGTCCAACCGGCCCTTCGGGCGATCGCCCGATCACCTGATGGCCCAATCCGCCCCTGACTTCCATTAAAATCTGTCCATAAATAATAACAGATACAAAATATATTTCTGCCCCATTGTTTCATTTATAGATGTGAATATTGCAGGAGAGAAGATATAACATGTTACTCAAAGAATGATTAACTATTTTACAGATTGTGTTGAAGATACGGTAGATTCATCTGAAAATCAAAAAGTAAAAACTATAGAAATAAATGAAACAACAAACAGCGAGGAAGGAAAAATGAATGATCCAAGTCAACAGTATACTTCTAAATATAAAGACGTTAATCGAAATAAAGCAGCTGAAAAAGAATCTTTTCAAATTGATGATGGTATCACCAAAACAAATTACACAACCACATCAGAAACTACTGAACTTCCATCTGACTTTGTAAAGGAACGAAAAGTTACGGAAAAAAATATCTACACTACTTACACAAATAATCAACCACCAGCATCTTTACAACAACCTCTACAGCCGCCAAAGCAAAGAAATCTTTTTAAATTATTATACGGCAATCAAGTGGGAAACTATGATACATACAACTTAGATGACAGAGACAGTCAAAAACACGAACCAACAGTAGTGAAACGCAGCTCACCTGCAGGAGAAGCACCGTTAGAACTGGTCAACAAAGATTTAAACATAGAGATCTCAGGTTCTGGTGCCAAACCACTGGAAAAACCTAAATATGAAGAACCTACTTCAGATAAAGCAAAAAGTAGTAATAGTAAATTGGGTGAAATTAACTATCCAGAAACACACACAACTAAAGAAACCAGTGAAAGAACTTACACCCCATATCGCAGTCCTTATATATCTCAAAGAACAACAGTGATTGATAATAGATTATCAGATGTAAGTACAACCAATAGTTACTGGATTCTATCTCTATTTTGTTTAATATTTTGGAACTAAAACACTTTTCGCAATAGCAACCAAGTACTTTTTGATTTTCATTTATTTTTTGCTGGCAAGATCTGAAAAAAAATAATTTTAATATGTGTTCCCAAACAACAAAACTTGAAATTGATGTTGACTAGATTAAATTGTAATAAAAAGAGCTGATTACAGTTATTAATTATGTAACAACTAATTAGTAATTACTACAAAGTGTGATTTGGAGGCAGTGTGGTCTTAGGGTTCGTTCTCGGCTCTCGCTCATAATGCCTCTCATCAATGCGAGATGCAAGTATTGAGGTTTAGATCTCACACTTTTCTATCGATTTTCCTCCCAGTGCTAAAGACCTAGCCCTTTGTCAAGAAAATTACTGAATTAAAATATACAGTTGTAAATCCCAAAATAATATTGTTACTGTTTCTCTATCTCTTACTACTGCAACTAGAATGTATAACAATCAGGGCAATATCCCAAATTAAATTTAATTGGAATAGATTCATATTTAGATGAATACTTGTTTGGCTGTTCAGTTAGAGTGACACATGCATTATGATATTAATATATAGAATTCTTATTTCAGGAAGAAAGAAAAAAATATGAAGACACAATAGCAACATTAAAGAAATTATTAGGTTCAAGAGAAGATGAAATAAGTGATTTACACCGACAACTGTCGAGTTTACGAGATATTAACAGATCATTGAGAGATGAAGTAGATCGTTATAAGAATCATGTATGTCCTCCATCAACAAATACATTAATAACAGCAGAGGTAAGATATTATTTTTAATATAACGATTCCTATCATATCCATAATAAATGTCCCTGTGCTGTGGTCTGTTTATCTGTCACACTTAGTTTTGAAACACATTTACTTGGTTTCTAATTGAGGTAGAACGGTTAATCTTGATGTAGATGTTCGTTAGGTTAATGTCTTGACTGTGTTTGATGGATTACATGTCATTTGGGACTCACGTCATTTGGGACTCACGTCATTTGGGACTCAAAAAAATATTCCTGCGACATTTGGGACTTTGGTATACGACGTTTGGGACTTTGGTATACGACGTTTGGGACTTTGGTATCCGTCGTTTGGGACTCAAGCAAGATATAGTAATACGTTGGTAAAGTGACATATCGGTTGGCATTATGCCAATACCAAAATCAAATAACAAAATAGTCAACGAGTACTAGCTATTTCTTCCATGATTAAAATGCGTACGAGTCTTATAAATACATTTATTTATTTTAACAATACATTTATTTTTTCATAACACAACTTGTAGTTTTTGTCTGTCACATAACTTTCAAATGTTTTTATTCATTCGTCCATGATAGACACACGTACGGCACCGTGATCATGTGACAACCATAATTGAAATTGCTTTAAATAAAATTCCGTGTACGACTATGCCAGATACCTTTCAATAATAATAACGACAATATGTTTAAAACTAAGCCCCTGTCAGCATGTGTATATAAAACATTATAACGGTAGATGCTACTTAAATTTAAACGTAGCATCGCCGGCTTATTGACCTAGAAATTCCAATCAATGTCACGTGTCATCGGCGGATTTGGCAATGGAGGAGAAAATATATTATTATTAATGTCTGTTTCTCGGTGTATTTTGTTGTTCTATCAGAGGATTATATTCAACTAAGATTTAAATTTCACTAACAACTGGTCATCAAAACCATTAAATGTATGATCTAATTATTATTTTAATATCTACCGGTACCTGGAATTCATACGGAGCGTCGAAGAAGCGCGATAAATCAGTCGGCCTCGGGCCAAGGGACCGACGTTTGTGTCGAACACTGGTCCCAAATATCGTTTATATTGGGTCCCAAATGTCGTTTATATTGAGTCCCAAATGTCGTTTGTGTTGAGTCCCAAATGACGCCAATGAAGTCCCAAACGTCGTCAACTGGGTCCCAAATGTCGTTTGTGTTGAGTCCCAAATGACGTGAGTCCCAAATGACGTGATACCGTTTGATGCAATCTAATTAAAATATAGATCTATATTTCGTTTCGTTTTTTATACTTTCGATGGCCTACACTCATGTAGATCTAACTAGTTATAGTGAACGCTCACGTTCTATGACGTCAGGTATCAAGCACGGGACATTTGACCCGATAACGTCAGTCATTCGATTAACCAATTAGCGATCGCCATGCTTTTCAAAATCCACTTGTGTTTTGTTATGATTTCTATCCGCTGGTGTTAGTATAGACGTCGTTGGCTGGTAATATCTACCCACAGTTCCACGCATGAAAAGGTCAAAGGGTCGATTCGACAGACCATTTGATTGGCTGACCCCTCATTTCAGGTAGAACACCAGTTAAATAACAAGTCCTCCAGATCCAAGAGTAGTGAAGACAAGTAAAAACGAAGTTTTGAACTATAAAAAACGAAACGAAATTGGATCTGTGTTTTAATCAGATTGGTGTTTGATGCTATGCAACTGTCTCTATCCATCACATCTTTTGGAACACAATTATTTTTTTGTTAGTTATTATATTCATGTTTACAACCTTATGTTATGATGCATGCATGTATTAACCTATATCAGTGAAATAAAATTTTACTAATACATGAAAGTTTTAAAGCGTGATTTTAAATTATAATATCTTTACAGTATGAAAGAAGATTTGTACAACTACAAAACGAAAAAGATATAATGGCATCAAAAGTTTCCCGTTTAAATGATGAAATACATTATTTGAGAAAAAAGAGTGAAAGAAATACAGATGATAATACCAATATAAATGATTTATTAAAAAGAATAGGTAGGCTGCTAATATTTTTACATGTAACATTAGGCCATTCTAGTTCTCAGATGCAGATGTATCAACTTTGATCACTTTGGTAGTGCAGGGAAAATAGCGTCAGCAAAATTAACCCCAATAGTGACCAATATAGTTTTTTATATTGATTGTATCCTTTTTTTACACCTGTCAAATATTGTTGATGTATTTATTTTTTCTTTTAAGCTGAATTAGAGAGTGCTAACCGTAATTTAACTGAAGCAAATGATATAACTACATCTGAGCTGAATAGAAAAATCCAAATAATATCTGAGTTAGTTGGAGATAAAGGACATTATAGATCACATGAATCCAGTTTATTACATGATGACAGATACTGCCCATATAAATATAAGGTAAATATATTGTTGTCGCTCCTGTCCGTCTGCACACTCTTAACATTATAAATCATAAAGTTCAATAACTTTATGTATACTATACACAAGGATTAAAAACATTCATTTAGTTTGAAAGAATATAAAATAATGTCACCATGAATGAAATCTAATATATTTCTGGTAAAAAAAAATCCTTGAAAACTTTGTAAAAGTAGTTATCCACAAAGTAAAGACGATAGTCATAACTATGGTAAAACAACAAATGATACGCTATTACAAGAGAGTAATAAATAGGTGAACTGTGGATTCCCATATTCCATCTACCACCCAGTTTTCATGTGGACGTATTATGCCGTCACCCCTGTCAGCAGTGTGTCTATTCAAATTTTGTTTGTGGACTCTCTATAGGTCACAATTTTTTTATCCAAATTTGACGAAACTTTAAATGTACGTTTATATCCCAAAGATCTTGTTACCTTTCAATATAGTCGTTCACATCCTAGAATATAGCCCCAGATTGTATGAAAAGTATTTTTTTTAGCTTTTATTCTGTCCATTTCTTGCAATCTTGTATGGCAACTGCTTGTTCTAATATTTGATGTTTATTGTTAATGTTTTGTTTATTAGACAAATGTAACCTTTAGCTGCATAAGGGGGGATGGGATGGCCTAGTGGTCTAGAGTGCCGCGCTTCGACCTCTAGCTGGCCTGTCACCTCTGGCTTGCGGCTGTGGTTTCGATCCCTGGTGTGAGCGTATGTGGCATGGAGATAGGGGCGCCTTCTCAACCTCGTGGGTTTCCACCGGGCACTCCGGTTTCCTCCCACTGCTAAAGACCCCTACGCGCAAGCGAATTATTGAAATAAAATTGAAACCATATGTTAGTCCCAAAATGACCTAGTTTGTGTCGAGTGGACGTTAAACCCCATTTCTCTCTCTCTCTCTTTAGCTGCATAATTACATTAATGGAGAAATGTAACCTTAAGCTGCATTAACACACCAGTGGACGTCATTTATAAATGAATAATCAATATACATACTGATCTGTGTATTATTTGTTACCTTATATTTATATTGTCATCGTCCTCGTCCGTTCGTCGGTCCGGCAATTCTGGACGCTCAAGAGGCTAAAGTTAATATCCGATTGACCTAAATTTATACAGTGTTTAAGGTCATGAGACAAAGAAGCCTATAGATTTTCAGCAAATTCTGATGATTACTGCCAGAGTTAAGGCCCTTGATCACTTAAAAAAAATCTTGCGGATGCTCTAGAGGCCATAGTTATTATTGATTGTCTTTAAATTTATACACAGTGTTTAAGGTCATGAGACGAAGAATCCAAAGTTATCTCCCTTGATCACTTTGAAAAATCTTGTGACGCTCTAGAGGCCAAACGTATTATCCGATTGTCTTCAAATTGATACACAGAGTTTAAGGTCTTGAAAAGAACAAGTATATGTTGATTTACAATGAATTTTGATAACTGAACAGCTAAATCCATGATATTAAATGTTTCGTTTACTAAAGGTTAGCATGGGGCAGAACTTTATAAAAAAAACAAACAAATTCTTATGATTTTCTGATAATTAGTGTGTTATATATGTTTCATTACCGAAAAAAGTAAAAATATGCGACAACTATTGTTGACTGCCTACACGATTTAGCTGCTGTAGGCGGATGTTTCATTGCCTGGCAACCTATCTTTTATGTCTTTTGATATTGTTATATTTATGAATGGGAAAACTCAACAATAATTTCTCTTAAACAGATTGCTTTATGATAATAATTTGTTAAAAATAACCAGCAATAATATAAAATATATTTAATGAAGAAATAATAATACTGTAGCCACTGGGTGATGTAAACTTTTGTTAAATTTAACAGGTATATTCTAACTCTTTATACACAAAGACACCAGTTGATGACACATATAAATCTCGGTATGCTGAAAAACATCATCAAAATGGCTATAGTAGAGATATAGAAGAAACTGTGAATAACGCACCAAATGAATATACGAGAAATCGCACAGAGGTCATACAAGGTAAGTTACTGTAAACACAGACAGATACATATTATTTTTTAAATTTATTAATTCTATACTTTAAAACCAGGTCAGTTTGCTTAAAAATCTTGTTAATGATAGTAAAATATAATCTAATGGCCACTCCTTGAACCAAATAGTGTAAAAATATGTAATACCAAGGTTGTGGACTCTCAAGAGGTAATATGTATTTATATCCCAAAGATATTGCTTTTTTTCGATATTCGCACATATCAGACCATAACTTCCTAGCTTATGGCTCCTGATTGTACAAAATATCACTCCTTTTTTTTTTAGCTTGTTCTCTATCGATTTCTTGCAAAATGTGGTCATATCTTGCATGACAACGACTGGTTTAAGAGTATTTCAGAATTTGACTTTATCCATATATTTTCTAGATGAAACGGATGGTGATGATAGAAACAAAAGATCTTATAAAGCACAGTCTCATTCTTCTTATTCTCAAAGAGTAAATAATATGGCTGATAATAATGTAGGTAGATTCTCGAAGTCTACTGATTTGGATGAGAATTTATTTCCTGAACTTACCAAATATTCTACTTTTAATGCTGGAGGTAAGTCATTATTCAATTAATCACACAATTATAATAGATACACAGTTTGCATTAATTTGATCTTGAGATATCAGAATTCAATTTATTTTAACATACATTATGCAAGAGCTAAATCAACCTATTGCAGATCCTTCTTTAAGCCTGAAATGTTATCTAAATTATTAATTTCGACATTAATTAACATATCCAGACCATAATCAATTCTTGATGTCATAGCTAATCTGCAATATTTACTGGATTAGAATCTGCTGCTCAACGCTCATTGATGATTAAATTAAAAAATGGATAATCGAGACTATGTTTCTTATCATACCGACTTTAGTAATGGAGATCAAAGCTAGGCCCAAAATTCAATCGCTAAATTCTCGGTTCAGAGTAGATCAATTTGACTGAAATTTTCAGCAAATTCCCTTTACATTATCTATTCCCTTGTCCCATAATGTATCTTAATAGGTCTTATATATAAAGACGATTGTTAGAAAATGTTTGCGTAAGCTGAAGAGTTTTGTAGTAAGTTCAGTTGAATTAATATGCTGTCTATATTTTGGACATTATTGGTTTTTGTTTTAGATATGTTTTCATCACGTGGTAGAAATGTTACCTCAAACAGGTCAAATGTTTATAGGCCTCGACCTAGATCTGCTGATGGTCGAACATATTATAGTTATGGTATGACACTGATATTTACTAGTATTATTGTTAAATATTAGTAGGTTTCAGAAGATTAAATTAGATTTAGAAATTTAATATTAATATATAGTTTTAACATTATTTATATAAACAATCGGTTATCTTATCACCTACTCTTATTGAGTACTCGTATTTTACAAATAACAGTATTAGATTCTAAGTATTAAACTCAGGACGACAAACTTGCATTTAAGTACGAAGATCTAAGTTTTGTTGGACTTAATAAGATGTTATTCTTTTTTTAACTTGTATTAACTTTGAAGCATAGATACCAATTTAATATTTTGAAAATCTGGTCAGTTTGTTTAAATCTTGTTTATGACAGTGAAGTATAATCTAATAATTCTTGTTTTTTGAGGGGTGATGATCTTTGAAGTTCCTAACGTTTAAAAATTATTTGACCAGCTTTGGCTAAACGAGACACATGTTGCGAATATATTTTTTCACCGAATTTTATTTTCCAACATGTTTGTCTTAATAAATGATAATAATTCCTCAACACTCAAATACAAGCCACCTGTAGTGTATACAATTATACAGTTAATGTTCCTTATCTAACAATAGTTTGAATAAAGGTCAATATAAACTTATAATAGTATTACTACTATAGGTTGTCAAGTGACTATGGTGAACATGTTTTAACAGGCATGCTGTAACCAACAGATATTTATATAACTTGACCTATACATTTTGGATTTCAAGATATAAAGTAGGTTTTTAGTTAGACAGATTAACATACATAGGATTATTTAAAAAGATTAAGGTATATAAAGACTCAGTATTTTAACTTATATTTACAGGTTTATGATTAAATGACATAATCAGCAATTTTTTTATTTAACATTTCTTTCATTTTGTAGTAGTAAGTTGCATTTTATGTAGACACATCTTATTTGATGCACTTAAATCAAAGTTTGAATGAATATTGACTTGGCTGTTTTATATTTTAATGAGTATTGGCTTAGTTATTTGGTTTTTAATCAATATTGGCTTAACAGTTTTGTATTTTGATGAATATTGGCATAGCTGTCTTGTATTTTTTTTGATATGGGCATAGCTATTTGGTTTTTTTTATGAATATTGCTATATAGTTGTGTTAAATTTGAGTGAATAGAGACCTACCTGTGTTTTAAATTAATGACTGGAGGCCTATCTGTGTTGTATTTGTAATGCCATTAATTATTATATGACAAGAAAATGTATAGTAATTATGTTTTGATCTGGGAGTTATCCTCTTTGTTAACAACGGTCGCTTAAATCCGGAATATATTATTATATGGTTTTCATGTACTGGCCACCACGAACAAAATACTTCATTACTGTTAATATACATTATTTTTTCAAATCATATTTTTGATAATTGAACTATATTAAATAGAAGCCATTCATTTGCGAGCCAAGTTATCACAGGTGGTTATGGGAAATAAAATCCAACGATAACGACCTCCTCAGAACAAATTGTGCATGGCATACCTGCTAAAATCTTCTTTGTTCTTCTGTCATGTAGTAAATTTTAGTCAGGCAATAAATTAAATGGAATATTCTTCATTTGAAATGCTTTCAATGTAGCGTTTGTAGGCAATACTCAGCTTTATTTCAGTGCAATACAAGTCAGAAAAAAAATCCAAATTCTAATCTAAGTTTGAATGGAGTGTTTGTAAAGTTAAAGTATAAACTTTTACTTATGTTTTTTCAGTTACTGGAAAATCTGAATCACCACAAAAACAGTACCATGTTGATAGCGGAGATATAAGTGACACACCAACAGATATATTGTTAGGTACAAATCCAATGGATAGATGTTTTTCACATTCTAGCCCTTTCAGAGCCAAAAAGACAACTAACTATGGATCAGATTCTTCTCTAAGTGAAGATGATGAGGGTTATCATACTATATATAGAAAGAGATCCAAGTCTGTTCTTGGTAGAGGTATGTTTAAAAATACTATACACCCACATTTTCATGCGGACATATTATGGTGTTGCGCCTGGCCGACACTGTGTTCGTTCACATTTTATTTGTTGACACTCTACAGGTCACAATTTTATGAAGAAACCTATCAACTCTCAGCAAAATTTTAAAATTGCTCGTCGGTTTACCAAAACAGGAATTACAATTTGACAACATCGATGGAAGGAACTGAGAAGTCACC
Organism: Patella ulyssiponensis; assembly: GCA_963678685.1. Taxonomy (NCBI): domain Eukaryota; kingdom Metazoa; phylum Mollusca; class Gastropoda; family Patellidae; genus Patella; species Patella ulyssiponensis. The sequence continues at coordinate 25,646,755 of OY783226.1, read as the reverse complement.
TGTCAAAGCATGTATTATTGTAATCAAAATGATCATATATAACATTATATTTATAGGCCGCTATGATGATGCTGTATACTTGACAGAGACACGACCAGTTGAAACAGAACATTGTCATATCACCACAATAAGACCATCTGCTAGTATGGAAGGACTAGCACCACACAATCATAGATTGGAACCATCCCTTACTGGCTGTGGCTATCGTAGTGTACTACCTAAGCCTCTAATAACTCAACAAAATAAACATCTATATACATCGTCACAATCTACTATTGATTTCTCCAAGTGGGTATTTTAAGTGTCATTTATTAACTAAGTTGTTGCCCTTTATTTATGCATTTTATTGGCATACTTTTCCTTTGTCAGTGGTGTAGCATGTGAGGGCCTGGCAAGTAACTGTATCTAGTTGTTTGGGTGGGGCAAAAAAACTGAGGTTGGTCCCGTGTACACTTTGGCTTGCACATTTAATGGATCCTAGAGACTTGGAAAAAGGAATACAAGTAGGCCGATGTACCACTATCTGGGATAAATATATGTCACTGCACATTGCATGACATATGCCTGGTGAAGAAATATAAGACTTTAAGTTGTTGAGATTACAATCAAATTTCCAAGTGGGGGGGGGGGGTATATGTCCTGTAGCCAGAGCAGGGACAACTTGAGAAGGGCAAAATTTAAGTAAAGATCCATGTAATGCCTTTTTATGGTATTTTTGAAAATTTTTGGTTATCCCTGATTTAAATAAGGAAATATTGATAAAAGAGTCTTATGATGTTGTAGGCTTTCGAGTTCTCAAAAAGCATTTAAAGACCTTGGGTCTATTATTTTAAACTTGATGATTTATTTATATGACTGCCAATTATATTGTAATTTTCAAGGAAACAACTATTTATATTATCGACTTTTCTTACAGTTCTATAACTCATGGTATGAGACCATATTCACCAAGCAGTCCAGCAGATATTAAAACTAATGATATTGTCAAGTTTTCTCGTCAAGGCGGCAAGCTTAGTATTGGTTTTGTACGGTTTATTGGTCAACTTCCAGGAAGGAGTGGAATTTATCTTGGTGTTGAGTTGTATAAAGAAGGTAAGTGTTTATGATTAGTTTTAGGGTTTTGTCCAAAATATTTTAGATCTACGGATAGAGAATTAACCTGAATATTTGTGTTCCTTGTAACTTTGCATTTGATTTGTAAAGATTAAAACCCCTTTTTAACTATTGTGTTTTTTTATTATTATCTTCAGAAGGGAAACATGATGGTGTATTTGATGAAGTAAGATATTTTAAATGGTAGGTGTATTGTATATAAACTTGTAACATCTTATCTGTCAATAGCATACCAATATTTAAAACAACTGATAATTTGCATTTTTCAGGACACACTGCTAATTTTTCACAGCTGTCTAAATTAAAAGGTGTCCAAATAAATTATTTAATTACAAAGAGAAAACCAACATATGATTATGAATGGTAGATAATCTCTCTAATTGGATTTAATCCGATTAAAAAGAGGTCCATCAAAAGATTTTATCCAACCTGATCAGACATAATAATTGTGTAGCAATAATATTTTCAGTAAACTTATGGAGAAAACCCCCTCAGTCAGTAGGTAATTGGTAGTTGAAATATTGCTAACCGGATGTGGACAGTGTGGTTGACACAGTGTATACTGGATGTGGGCGTGGCCTGCCTCTGTTTTCATACACCGCACAGTCGCCATACTTGTTCTGCAAATTGAAAATAAGTATGGCGATTATGTTTGGCAGTAATTTTTTTTTATTTAATTATTTCTGTAGTTTTGAAATCGGAGTTCAGCTTTAAGATGTAGGGTATTGTAGCTGTTGATCTATGTTACAGTATGTTTAACCATTTCAGTCTGTGTGTTTGTTGTATAGAGCATCTTGGATGATTTTGTAATAGTACTGTACAAGGATTCAGGTACATTCTTCCTATTGTATTTTCCAAATAATAAATATTTAATTGAAATGTGTTTCATTTTCTCTTTTCAGCAAACCTAATAAAGGTGTTTTTGTCGCCTATAACAAGGTAGTCATGGCATGGACTACTTTTTAAGAAATCAGTAAAGACTCTATTTCAGTGTGTACTGGAAAAAGATATATTTAATTTTCAAATTTACAAAAAATGTATACTAAAAATTTACATTTAAACTTATCAATCTGATTGAAACACTGATCTAAATATAGGGCTGTTGTCTTTAAATGGTGTCAACTCCGATCTGACTGGTTTACAGGAAAGGGAATTTGTTTTTATTTATTGTTTGGTTTTGTATATAAATGTCTCTTATAATTCAGAGCACATTTCATTGTCTAATTATGGGGCGCCGTTTGTAAATTAATTATTTAGCTTTTTATATAGCAAAAAACACTAGATTTATTTTAAATTTATATATATAGTTAGATCTCGACTTTTGTGCAAATTTTTCACTTTTAATATTTAAACTAAAAATACGACAAAAACTCAATATTTAACATAATATATATAAATATTTCTTGATTTGTCTCTGTTTTCATATTAGATACATTATGGGAGATTAGATAAAGAGTTGGCAGTTCTCACTATAATAGTTAAAAACTATATAGTGTAAATGTAATTTGCTGAAAATTTCAGTCAAATTGATCCACTATAGGCCAAGAACGGAGTGCGTGAAATTTCTGAATAGCCTCGGTCATCATTACTAAAATCATGAATAAAAACAGAGTAGTCTCGATTATCCAATGTTGTGATTTAATTACAATGGCCGTTCAGCAGCATATTTGAATCTAATCCAGCTTACATCGAAGGCTAGCCTTGACATCGAAAGTTTATTATGGTCTGGATAAGTAAATTAATGTCTAATTAATAATTTAGATAACATTTCAGGCCTAAAGAAAGACACGTAATAGGCATATTTTGCTCTTGCATAATGCAAGTTTAACATTTAGCATTGAATATTAAGACCAAAACAAGAGATTTGATGATATATGAATATTTAGCTAAATATTTAGTTAAATGTTTAAACATTTAGCTAAATATATATCTAGTTAAATGTTAAAATATTTAGTTAAACATTTATATATTTAGTTAAACATTTATATATTTAGCTAAATAATATATATTTAGCTAAATAATATATATTTAACTAAATAATTATATATTTAACTAAATAATTATATATTTAGCTAAACATATAGTGTAAGCGACTTGGCACTAAACGATGACGTAGTGTACAACAATAAATAAGATAACAAGATAAATTTAAGTTCACCTGTAGGTAGGACGTCCTCATTGCCTTGATCTGTGCGAACGGCACGGAGTACCGCGGCCGTGATTCGGGTTACAAGTTCGTGGTCAGCTTCCATTTCTAATTGCTAGTAGGCCTATTGTGCCAAGGCTCACGTGTCCGGTACACGTCATCATTTTATGCGCAGTTTTTTGTGTCGCTTACGATAATAGAAATATTGGCGGGACCACAAATATATATTTAGTTAAATATTTATACATTTAGCTAAACATATATATTTAACATGATATTTGTATATTTAGTTAACTGTTTATATATTTAACTAAATATATATATTTAGTTAAATGTTTATATATTTAGTTAAATGTTTTTAGTTATATATATTTAGCTAAATGTTTATATATTTAGCTAAATGTTTATATATTTAGCTAAATGTTTATATATTTAGCTAAATATTTAACTTTAGATTTTTCAGTGATTTAGTATTTAGCATTTATACCTACAAAAAACAGCACATTTAGCTATATATTTAACTAAGCGATGTGAAATCAAGATATAACATTTAAAGTTTTTCATAGACCAAAAACTCGACTTTTAGCTACAATATCTTTTAATATTTACATATATGCCATTTTTGTTCTAATATTTATCTAAATATATATATTCGGAGTTAAATCTAATGTTTTTTGCTATGAAAAAAATTAAATAATTATTTTACAAACGGCGCCCCATATCTAATTGATCATATCAAAGAAAATACGATTTTAAAATGCTATCAGATCTTGTGTTGAGAAAAACTATATTAAAACAAAATTTGAAGTATAAAACTGTGTTTTAATCCGGTTGACATGTTATAATCCTACATATTATGTATTTTGTATAATTTACAATATTTTCTTATTAAGTTTTGTATTTGTTACATCTTGCCTTATTATATTTATGTAATTATCCATCACCTAATTATTTAATTTTGATTAATGTATATTTTGTAATAACTATTCTTCAAATTAGATATTTTTCTAGATAATTTTAGCTAGTCAAATTACGTTATTTATGCAACAACTGTGATAATTTTTATTCTGTTAACACTACTGTGTTGATTTATTCATTCCTCTATGTACAATTAGTTTTTTAAGCATATAAGAGTATATATTGTTGATGTAAATAAATATCCCTCCAATGTGTGATATTTGATCTAAGACAGAAATGTAGTGGAGCCAGATTTATTAAAGAAACTGTAGTATTGAAAAAGGATTGGTTTTGTAAAGCTAGATATTTAAGGGACTATCCTGATTTGAACAGTCTCAAAATTAAAAGTCTGAGAACATATGAAATTTAAGAGCCAAAATATAGAGGAATGGTGTATTTACCCTGTCTCAAATTTTCAGCTCAATCAAAACTGCTTATCCAGACACGTAACCCTTTTAAGATTTTGGGACAATTTGTTTGTTGGGTGACCTGATAAATTGAAATGAAAGGGGGTTTAATGTCCTACTTTTCTACTCTGTACTGGGCTAATTAAGACGGGACATATGCCCTACACTACTGCCTACACATATATCAAATTCCAACTGTCAAGGGATCTATTACATGCACACCAATGTGTACACGGGACCTTGTTTTGTCATCCCATCTGAACGACTAGACAGCTGTCCTTGTCAGGCCCTCCATCCTGCATCACTGACAAGGAGGAGCCATGCGGGAAAATCTACGTGAACTTTGTCTGCCAATGCAGGGATTGAACATCCAACCTCCATCCTGCATCACTGACAAGGAGGAGCCATGCGGGAAAATCTACGTGAACTTTGTCTGCCAATGCAGGGATTGAACATCCAACCTCCAAACTAGGGAGCCAGCGTCTTACCATCTTAGCCAACATGACCCCCCCCCCCCATCTGATAAATCGATATCCGTTCTATATAGCGAATGCACCATGTGCCATACTCTATAACGAAAGGTAAATTTCACCTACACATTATTTTTATTCAATAAAAGTCTGGTTTTATTCACATAATACAGCATGGGCTGTGTCACATGCATTGAGTTAGATGCTTGGCCCTCAGGTAGACCATTTTAACACAATACTAAGCAGTTTTATTCTCCAAACTATTATTGAGATTAGCCCTTTAACATCACATATGTATGTGGCCCCTTAACATCACATATATATATATATATATATATATGTATGTGTGTATCTTAACAGCAAAAACAAACGTCAGAACGATTTCAAAATCAGAGAACCAGTTTTATTCTCCAAAATATTATCGTGATTTGCCCTTTATATGTAGGCCTATGTATGTATCTAAGCAGCAAAACCAAACGTGAGTACAAATTCAAAATCATTCTAGAAAACGACTTACTAAATGGGTCTGCAATTTTTTGTGAACAGTATGTGGACACATTAGTGGTTTATTCGTCACAATTCTAAGATATTACGAGAAGGTTTAGAGTCTATACACCAGTATCTGGTGTGTCCACAGCGAGTGTCAATAATAACAGCAGCGCAGCGTCTGTATAAGTGGGCCAGACCATGGCCAGACGATTGATGAACGCCAGGCGCAATCAATCGGTTGTGTTTGGTCTCTGTACGACGCTATTAAGTCTCCTCTGAATTCCATCCCATAGATGTCCAATCAGGGTTAAGTCCGGAAGTAGGCTGGCCACCATTCTGCTGTATAAAGTCCTGTGGAGTACCTCTGGCCATAGAACTGTACGCGGTGTGGCCACGGGCGTTGTCATACTGGAAAACCTTGTTTAGAGGAATGTATGCGACATATGGGGTCTAGATTCATACATTGCTCAATTTAGATTAAATGGGGATTCACGATCTACGTTTTGCTCCGAAATGGGCTCCTGAAGACGGGAATGTGCCATAAGTGTGCTATGAGGGAATTTTGCCCGGTCAGCAGATTCCATACAAGTTATCTTTTACGTGCACATGGGACCTAGGTTTTTCGACTCACAGTTGTCCTTGGTCAGTCAGTCCTCCAACACTGACAAGGAGGGTGGGGTGCAGGCTGGAAGATCTGGATGAATTTCGTCGGCCAATGCAGGGATCGAACACCCGAACTTCAGACTAACAATCCAGCATCTTGAGGACGTAATCAATTGCTCCATCCAGTGTGCTTTACGAAATGGAAGACTGCAGGCTTAATATGTTTATTTTGAAGAGAGGTACCATGTTAGTCACAAAATGACCTGGGTAGCTTTTTACAACTAGTAATAATATTTATAATTTTATACAGCTTGGGTTTAGCAGTAGTTTGAATAATTATATGACATGTTTCACGAATGCCCAACAGTAATATTAATGATGACATTTACCATACTTTGAAAGATTTAACTTCCACAAACAAGGTTACTGTGGGGCCAATATTAAATTTCGTTCAATAATTTTGGAAACTGAAACCATCTTGCTCGACTCAATGACTGACTCCGTGATCCACAGGCCTTTCACTATTCGGCCACCCAAACCCCAGGAAATGCACATTGTACTGTGTTGAGACATTCCTCTAATAAACACTGAAATGTTTGAACATTCTAGCTCATTTGGAAGTCATTGTGTTTAAGTCTGAAGACTCACTTCATCTTTCTTTGGAAGGTGGGGAGAAAAAAAAAAGAAAGAAAACAGTTAATTTTTGGATTTTTATTTTATATTCCAAATATTTAGGCAGCAGCTTCTTTGGCCAATCGGTCTTTCTTAAGTGGACCCTGTGAAAATAAAATGAAATGTAACAATACTGTACATTTTGTTTCGGATAATATTTCAATTACTTTATTTCTAAAAAAAAAAAATGTTAGTTGGAATACTGAGGTTTCTGCTCAAAATTGAATCAGACCCAGGATGATTTCCACTATTTATATTCCACACATGAAATCATTAAATAATTATATTTAACAATGTACGAAATGTGGTTCAAATTTCAGTACTACAAATACACATTTAATCATGAAGTTTTTGCTATCCTTTTCACCAACAAATTAAATAAAACAAATTTTAATGCCTACAGTTCTACTCCGAATGGGCAAATGATGGGCATACGCCATTCAGTGTGCTACAAGGGATATTTTGCCTGGACAACGGCACTACCTCTTATATTTAATTCCGATGTCAAGGGATCTTTTACATGCATGTCAATGTTTACACAGGACCGTTTTTTGGTCTCATCCAAAAGACTAGACAGCTGTCCTTGTCAGGCCCTCCATCTTCCTGCATCGGGATGAACTTTCTCGGCCAACGAAGGGCTCGACCACCCGAACACAGGTCTTGGGAGCCAGCATTTTACCCACTTCGCCACCTTGACTAATGAATGGTTCAAGCCATGCAGTGTGAAATGATGGATATTTCACAAGAGTTTCCATCTATTCTTTATCAAAATTCAATCTGTGAAGGTCCTTTTACATTCTAGCAATAATAGTACAATTTTGTATCAAAATGACTAGATGCTTTTTAGGGTCCAGGCCTCCCATCTAGCCCCACTGACAGGAAAATCCAGGCTAGAAAAAACAAACTTTCTTGGCCAATAACTTGATATTCTGCTTTGTGACCCAGCAACAATACTCAATTAGACACGATTAAATTAAAATATACATTACCATAAAAGCTTTCTTTTCTTCATGAGTTTGGAAGCGACCATGTCCAAGTTTACTAGTTGTATCAATCATCTTGAGAACAATCTTCTCAGTATGCTTTCTTCTGAATGCTGTCAATAAGGACTGAAATGGAAGAAATAACATTTTGTTCTAACCAATGTTGATTTTACTTCAACTTCTTATTTGACAATTTGAAAGGCTCTTAATAATTTGAAACAATATATATGCAGATTTCAGTTTGTTATAATTGATGAAACTTACTTTTCGTAACGTAATAACTCGTTTTCTAGTACCAACGACAGCTCCTTTGATCATCAGGAAATCATTGTTGACTTCACCATAATGATGGAAACCCCCCATTGGTGTAATGGCCTTGACGACTGGATCAAATTCAGTTGAAGCATTATTCTTGACAACTTTTCCATCTTTAGTATGTATACCCTGGCCGATACGATAAATCTTCTTGTTCAACTCAGTACGATGATGATAACCTTTTTGACCAGCTCTTGCAACTGTAAACTGTACTCTACTAGGATGCCAAGCACCAATACATGCAACTTTACGTAAACCCTTGTGAGTTTTACGAGGCAGTTTCTTAGTGTGCCATCTGGCAGTGACACCTGAATAATTTTAAAAAGCCATTATTAGCTATATAGTACATTAAAGACAATAAACAAGGCTCTAGGGTATTGTAAACGAGGCATCTTTCACGGTGCAATGTGAAGAAGTAGGGAGGGGGTAGGAAACCAATCCCATTTAGGAGGGATTAACTTTAAAGGATCACATGGCTTAATGACTTGTCATATTTTTCAAGGTTCTACATTTAACTTGGTTTATTCATGAGGTGTATAGGAATTCACTGGTAAGGTATACTATTTCCAGTACCAACAATTATCAACTCTAGTCTCAATAAATTTTTTTAGGGTAAACTTCCAGATTCGGCCACAGATTAAAGATTTCCCCATTGATTTTAATGTTAATTCTCGCCTTGGGCTGGCTCTAACTTTCCTCCAAATTACCGTTGGGCAGAATGCTTTCTACCACAGATGGAGTAACATGCCCCAAAAAGGTGGTAAATAACATGCAATTTTCCACCCTACTTTTCAACCTTACCAACCTCTCAGCTGTAATATTCTACTTCAAAATCATGAATAGTCACCAAAACCTGGCTGAAAATGTATTTTCAAACCCTTTTCTTAGATTCTACATCAGAAAGCAAAAAAAATTGCTATGCAAAAGGGGGAAAAAGGTTAAAGACGTAAAAGTATTTTTTGCCTTCATTCGTGGGCAACATAGGAAGATTTGGTGAGCTGTGTTCAATTAGCGATTATTCTTCAATAAGTTGCACCATTTTCATTCGATAGAATACATACCCTTGAAACCCTTTCCCTTAGTTACACCAATAATATCAAGAACTTCATCTTGTTCAAATACTTGGTTAACAGGCACTGGTTTCTCCATTTGTTGTTTAGCCCAGTCTACTTTATCCGATATCGATCCACCATTAAGCTGTATTTCAACAATATGAGCCTTCTTCTGAACGTGTCTTAACATCTTTGTCTACACAATAAAAAAAATATCCCAAAATATTAATCACTAATCACGGGACCTTATTTGCATTGTTGAACTGTTTGCTAGTTTAATCACACGAAATAACAGAATATGCAACACTAACCTGGGTGTGAGCAATAACACGGATTACTTTGCAGTATTTCTTCATCTTATTGAAGTCACTTTCAATCAGTTTCTTTCCAGCTTCATCTTGCCATTTCTTGGCATTCTTGGTGAAAGCCTTCTTCTTAGATCTTGACCTTGAGGAATAGAAGTAGCCACCTCATCATGATATATACATGAGCGGAGATGAATGCTACATATCTTACAAAACCTGGCTCATCAGAGTAACTGAGCGGAGCCAAATTTCATAAACTACTGTATTGGCTGTAAAACAGACTTACAATTAGTCATACGTTATAAAGATAATGTTTTAAAAAATTCTGTTATCAAGTGAATTCCTGTAAGAAAAATTTGGTTATCAAGTGAATTCCTTTAAGGAATCTACTATACAATTCTTTAAATGAAATTAAAAGTTTTTAGCTCAAATTAAAGTAAACCATCAAAAACTCACCAGTTTTTGTAAAATCGTCTTTTACATTCTTCACTTAAATGTTCTGCCCATAAAGTCTTGAATGTTTTTAGACCTTCTGGCGTTTCTATGTATCCTGTGACCCCAACAACCATCATTGGTGGGGTTTCAATAATTGACACGCCTTCTACAACTTCTTTTTTGTTTAATTCTGAAAAAAAAATTACCCGCAAGGTTTAATTAACATACAGATCTTTCAACTGTTTGTAGCTTTTTTTTTTCTTTTAATCACTTTATCAGGCTTTTCCATCTAATTATCTTTTCCTTTGGTAGGCCCTATATCTCGCGATGTTCATTTAAAATATTGGAATTCTTACTAGATCCGGGTCTGTCCACATCTCTAACAATATGGGTCATTCCTGCTTTGTAGCCAATAAATGCAGTCATGTGAACTGGCTTCTTGGGATCATCTTTAGGAAAAGCATGGATTCGGCCACGATGTCTTCTGCTCCTCTTTTTAGGCAAGAAACCTTTCGACCCATGACGTGGGGCTGAAAATTTACGGTGAGACTGAAAAGAAAGAAAATGATTTACGTTAAAGTCCATTATAAACCCATCATGTTTCCATTTAACCATTGCATTATATTATAACCGTAAACACAACTTTCATCAGCAAATAGAAACCCCCATTTATTCAACCATTTAACCAATGAAAATGCTATCACTAGGGCTTTCAGGTCACGTGACTTCAGTAGCGTGAATTTGGCCAACCAGCGGCTGAAATATAGCCAACTTCAATCTATGATTCTGAATTACCTTTTTATGTAAATGTATTAATAGCAATTGTATTATTTTTAATATTAATCTCAATATCTGCAAAGTTCAGACTATCGAAATTTAAGCGGAATTACCGCTTATTTACACAAGATAGGGGGAAAATACCACTCCAACATCAATGATCAAGCAGCCAGGGATTTTCCATTGCTACGGCTAACTTCATTGGTGAATCTGCACCTTTCCATTGGATTTTGATATAGAACCAAACAAACGATAGATAACATTTTTGTGATTATTATGGTGTGTCATCCGACAATTACCGCTGCAGAAAACAGCCTACTTTTTTGTGGTATCAACCAGATTATAAATATTTGACATTATGATTCAAATTACGATTTTAATAGATCTTCGCTAACAATGACGTGCAGTTTTCAGTTTTATAATCAGTACTACCTAATGATTCTGAAGGGAAAATACCACTTAAGTATGACGTCACTCAGATATGACATCATAAGTGGTATTTTGGTGCCATGCCACGCATTGACTGGTATAGAGCATTTTGATTACATTACTGACGTCGATCTCAGATTTTAAAATTACGTAACTTTGGATTTAGATCATTAGATAGGGTGCCCCACCTGCCAACTGAAAAGTTGTTCTTGACACGTTGATCCTGCACATTTTAGTTGAATAACTTACTACTGATTTCTAACAGTCTCGCACACTCGTTGAGGCTATAAATAGCAACAGCATGCGGAAATGTTCAAAACACCAAACACTACTACAGCCGTAAAAAATCTATTGTTGACGATTCTGAATAGCAATAATATTTAACTTTTTGGTTATTACGGCATCTTTAGAAATTACGCTCGTTTTATTTTTTAAATTGCCTTATAATTAGCTGTACCATTAGAAGCTGCATATTTTGGTTAAGTACAAATAATATCTCTGATTAAATGCCGTACAGCAAGAATATGATACTAGCAGTAGTTTCATTTTACTTTTACAAGGTTCTTAACAATATTGTTGAGTTGCCTGATGTTGGTGCTTCTAAATTCAATTTCTTGTTCCATGTTTCGTAAAAAAAGTAGTCTTGATTATCCCGACCCGTCAATTAGACGTAGAATGATCGGTAGACTAGTTAAGCGAGACTAATTTTAAAACAAGGGCACGTAACCTATCTTTTACTCAAAAGTGTCTGGATGTTATGGACGCCACTCCAAACCATTTTTCAGTATTACTTATGTATGGTTTAATGATCATAGCTTATGAAGTACAGCATGGTCGTTTATTTAGTGACTATAAATGTGTGAAACAGATTTAAGGCTTTCTAAATATATTAGTATTGTGGTGTAATTGTCGAGATATTTGGAGATATTCATTTAGGGTGGGGCACCCTACATTAGAATATTTTTTTTAATTTTGATGAAAATAAAAAAGATTGGATAACATTTTATGTATATTTTTACAAAAATTTTTTCTTGGTTTGAAATTTTGAACTGAAACCCCTACTAACACCTAAACAGGAGTAAAAAAAATTCCAGATTAAATTAATGTAGGTAGGGCCTACCATGATCACTGCGAGTCGTTCCCCCTCCCGAGGTCGGGAGTCCCCTGCAATCACAGCGCCAGCGAGTCGAGCTGGGTCAGTTTTTCAGTATTGCCGTATTAAAACAGACCTTAAAACAAGTAGAGTTTACACGATCGCATAGATCTTTGCATAATCATGTTTCAAAACAATGAGAAACGACATATTAACCGAGCCATGGACGCGAAAGTGAAAGATGGAGAAATGTACCGAGAAATAATTTTTCGGGCAATACTTGGTGTCAGGGTGTAAAACTAATCAAAATAATAGCTCTAGTAATTAAAATAATACTTTATTGTTCAATAAACAACCATAATTTGATTGGTTGTGCCTTGCAGGAGGGTGATCGTTCAGATTAATTCGAGACAAGTTTTCATAACATGCTTACCATGTTGGCCGTCACGTATAAAAGGTCGATGTCAGAGCGAGGCGGTGTTAAATACTATTTTTGTGTCCCGATCAACAAGACGGCCAAGATCTATAATAAAAAAAGCTATCGACCTCCATGAAATAATATATGGTTTAATACTAGACGAAAGAGGACAGGCCGGGGGAGGGGAACTGCTCCCTCCCTTCAATTTCGGGCAATCTGACTTTTCGGGAAGACGGGTACAAAGTGAAAAAAAAGAAAAATTATTTCATCTAGTTGGGAAAATACAGTGCCCGAAATCTAATAAAACACCAATTTTACTTCTTTTTTTTTAAAGAATACCACGGATATTTAATTGACTATAGATTAAAACATTTAGTCTGGAACCACTTTCCTTTGTGCGACATTTTTCGGACTTCGATTTATACTATTATGTAATTGTAAATGCATTGCAGCTGCAAATGTCCTGATGGGATGATTGGAATTCAGGTTACAAAACCATTGGTTACTTTGGAGTTGCTTGACTCACTGGCTAGAATATTATAGCAGAAAGGGGATGGGCGTGAGCAATCTTCAAATTCATAAAGAAATGTCTATAAATGTTGCATAAATTAAAGAAGAACGTGCGTGTCATAATGTCACTTTTGAAACGCACATTACGTCATATTAATGACACCAGACGATTATTGTATTTTCAGGATGATTGATTGAACCCAGTTACTTGATTGATACCCACGATAATCTTTAAATTAAAGCGATAATTTCATATTTTCAAAGAAAGTCAAAACATAATTATTTCTATGTCTTTTGCTCAATAGGTTGTCAACTCACTATTATACAATCATATAGGCATTATTCCCCACACTTAAAAATTATTCACACAAGAAATAATAACAAAATCACCTCCCTTGTTTTTCCATTCCCCCCATGGTTAGCTATCTTCAAACGTTTGAATTTGAAGTTGAAAATGATATTTTTGCAAAATTCTCAACTAGCAATAGTGAATTATCGGAATAATAGAATTATTCTTTAACAAGGTAGGACTGTTTATAGATATAATCTATTTTAGGGCTTTATTTTAATACATTTTAAAACTATAATTTAAAAATATGAAGTTGCAGCTTTAAAATACCGTTTCCACCTCCTGACACAGTAAACAGAAGAATAAATACACTTATCAAGTGCTTTTCAAGGTCAAGATAATGTTAACCATTACTTCGAGCCTAAAGAACGTATTTGATACTTTTTTAAAGAAATAAAAATAAAAACAATATCTACGAATTAACCCTGTTACACGATGAAGCCGGAGACGCAGGTCCAGAAGGAATTTACAGGCCCGTAGCTAGCGGGGGGGGGGGGGGGGCAAGGGGGCAGCTGCCCCCCCCCCCCCTGGAAAATTTGGCGCCCATTGAGGGAGCCGATTTTTCCCCAAGAGATAAAGGGCGCCTATAATATGATGCTAGTGAGATTGGTTAGGCGTCCACGAATGAATTGGGCGCCCAAAACGACGTGATAATTTTCTAAATTCAAACGGCATGTTTTGTGGGACGCGCATAATGCCGAGATCATGGGAACCCATAATATAATGCTTGTGAGATTGGTTAGGCCCCCATGAATGAACTGGGCGCCCAAAACGGCTTGATAATCTTCAAAATTCAAACGATGTGATTTGTGGGGTGCCAATTCCAGGAGGGGCGCCCATGATATAATGCTATTGAGATTAGTTAGGCACCCACGAATGAATTGGGCTCCCAAAACGGCTTGATCTGTGGGGTGCCTTATCCAGGAGAGGCGCCCATAATGACATGAATGGAGGGTCGCCTTAAAATGTTGGGCCGCAAATACGGTAGTACATAATGCTGAATCAGATTTGGTGGGCGCCCAGAAACGTGTTCAATGGGGCTTCAAAAACGGCATGATTTGTGGGGTGCCTCGTTCCAGGGACGTGGAATATAAACGATTGATAGGAATTCGACTCGGTTATCTAAGTTAGGCTATATAATATCAGACCACCTACTGTCTCAGGGACTGGAATAGCAAGAAAACGCGTCAAATTTTCCCACTAGACATCTGTAAGTCTAACCCGAACCCTGTACGCCTATGGAGAGCAGTCTAGATTTAACCCTTCCGCCAAAAGCACACGATAGGAGTCTGTGGGACCTTTTGCAGAATATATAAAAAATGGAAGCTATACAGATGTCAAAAGCATATAAATCTCTGATCTGGGCTATACACCCCTTGCCATGTTTAGTAGTAGAGGATGCACACTTGTGGAGTGGGTAGGTAATTGGGAAACACGAAAAGATTGAAAGAAAGAAGAATGAATTGCATGAATATAGTTTAAGAAGGGGAATAAAGATGAACGTATGCGTAATGCAGTTTGCTGAGAGTAAAATTTTGCCCGGACAGCAATTGAATTCGAATTGTGCAGATTTCTTTTACGTGCACACCAAGGTAAAGGCGTCCTTCGCAACGGAAGAGGAACAAGTACCACGCCGAAAAATTCTGAGGAATGTTCTAGATACAACGTACCCCCTTCTCAATGTTACAGGGCGGAGTGCAGGGACACTTGACATTGGTATTCAATTGCCATCCCGGATAATATTACCTCATCATAGGACATTGTGCGCGGAGTAGATCCCCGTTGTCAGCTCGGTCGTATGGGACAAAAACGCACTTTGGCTTTTTACCCAAAAAGTACCCTTGGTAAATGGAATTTGAAATAAATCTTTTCCCTCACAAGTTAAAGTTGACTGGTGGACCACATCTCATTTTAGTTCATTTGACCTAACATACTACGACAGTTTTATAAACCGCTTATCAGTGTAAGCTGAAACACAGAAGTTATAATAAATATAGTCTAACCTGAGCACTGCTGCCAGACAGGATACGCCCACATTTTGCAAGAATTGGATAGAGAAAAACCTATAAGATAGGTTGCCAGGCAACGAAACATACGCCCACAGCAGCTAAATCGTCCGGGCAGTCAACAAGGGTTGTCGCATATTTTTACTTTTTTTGGTAATGAAACATTTGTGATACACTAAAATCTGATTAAGAGTAACAACTCATTATGTAATTATCTGAAAATCATTAGAATTTGTTTGCTTTTTATAAAGTTTTGCCCCACACTAACAATTAGTATAGAAAACATTTAACATCATGGATTTAGCTGTTCAGTTATCAAAATTCATTGAAAATCAAAATACTTGTTCGTTTCAACTCTGTGTATCAATCTGAAGTCAATCGGATGATAAGTTTGGCATCTATAGCGTCACAAGGTTTTTTGAAGTGATCAAGGGAGATAACTCTGGAAGTAATTATTTGAAATCGCTGAAAATCAGTAGGCTTCTTCGTCTCATGACCTTAAACAGTGTGTGTAAATTTAAAGTCAATCGGATATTAACTTTGGCCTCTAGAGCATCCACAGGAATTTTTGATGTGATCAAGGGCCACAACTCTGGCACTAATTATCGGAAATCGCTGAAAATCAATAGGCTTCTTCGTCTTATGACCTTAAACACTGTGTATAAATTTAAAGTCAATCGGATATTAACTTTAGCTTTTAGAGCGTCCACAAGATTTTTTGAAGTGATCAAGGGCCATAACTCTGGCACTAATTATCGGAAATCGCTGAAAATCAATAGGTTTCTTCGTCTTATGACTTTAAACACTGTGTATAAATTTAAAGTCAATCGGATATTAACTTTGGCTTTTAGAGCATCCACAAGATTTTTTGAAGTGATCAAGGGCCATAACTCTGGCACTAATTATCGGAAATCCCTGAAAATCAATAGGATTCTTCGTCTTATGACCTTAAACACTGTGTATAAATTTAAAGCCAATCGGATATTAACTTTGGCCTCTAGAGCGTCCACAAGATTTTTTGAGGTGATCAAGGGCCATAACTCTGGTAGTTATTATCGGAAATCGCTGAAAAACAATAGGCTTCTTCGTCTCATGACCTTAAACACTGTGTATAAATTTAAAGTCAATCGGATATTAACTTTAGCCTCTAGAGCGTCCACAAGCAATTGTGGACGCCGGACCGCCGGACGGGGGCGACGACAATATACGACCACATTTCAATGTGGGCGTATAAAAAAGTGATTTTTCGTGCAATCAAGGGCCATAATTCAAGAAGTTACGGAGGCAGACCACCATTAATTTTTTCATTACTTCAGTGACTGCTAATTCTTACCTCTTTGCCCATATCCAACTTTTTCCCAAATTTTCGTTACTTTCATTTTCGATATTTATTGGTAACTGCGATCGTGCTATAAGTAAGGATCCTTTTGAATAATTAGAAACGAAAATGATTGTGCCCGTCTTTACGTTTGAATTTACGGAAAATAAATTCTCCTGGAGGCAGCTCAGTGTTGTAGGTTTGATCCCTGTGTTGACCAAACAAAAACATTTGTAGGATTGTCCAGTCGTTCGGATTGAAGGGAAAACCGAGACCCTCTTGAGATATGGTTAGTGGAATTTAAAGTACTATTAATAGTTTCCATTGGACGAAAAGTGGTTAAATACATTGCTGTAACACAAATATATTCCAACAGCAATCGATTCGAAATCAGCAAATTCTGGCAGGATTTGAAGTATCATGTCTTTCGATTCTCCTTTGAATGCGATCAGAATGTTTCTGAATGCTGCTTGGATGCCATAAGAATATTTAGAATGCTCTTCAAATGCTGTTCGATAGTTCTCGAAACTGAATGCACCTCCAAAGTATTGAGCTCGAAAGGGCCCGAATATTTGAAATACATTCAGAATGCAGTCAGAAGATGTTACTTGCAGGGACCATTGGTCACAGAGAGAGAAATAGGGTTTAACATCCACGCAACACAAACTACGTCATTTCGGGACAAACATATGGTTATATTTTATTTCAATAATTTGCTTGCACGTAGGGTTCTTTAGCAATGGGAGGAAACCGGAGAAAACCCATGAGCTTGACTAGCACTATTGTTTGTGGCAGACTGTAGCCTCAAATCACGCCAGGATCACTGTGGACCCTTTTACACCACTGAAAAAGCAAAGTCACCCCAAGGAAACTTCATTCAACCCACAAAAATACAAATCACCCCATGTGTGCCATGGACATTCTTCGTTCAACCCTGGGGGTCCATGAGGATCCTGGTTCAGAATCACTTGTTTAGCAAGTCACCAAAAAGTAAGACTAGCCCGATTTTAGCAAAAGAAATGGATTGATTGTCATAATGTTTTGATTATTTCATTTACTGTCAGCTTCCTAACTACTTTCAGTTACTAATTTTATTTTTCCAAGTCATAAGAAATGTCCAATTCTATTCTCAGCTAAAAATCTGTTTTATGCTAAAATAAAGAGATGACCAAATTATCCATTTAATTCTAAATCCATATATTAAGCACATAAGATCTTGTTTGTTTATTACACTCAAAGTACAGCAACTCATTGATCAAAGTTTGTATTTGACTATCTAGAGTACTATTTACACATGACCCGATTTAATCTCTTTAATCATTGGGCAGATAATTTCTCTTTTTGTCTTCTTTCCCATATCAATCTGTGCTTCTGTTTCATATAATTATCTATGACTGTTGATTGCATACCTAGATCACCATCTGTAAAATATAATTCATAATAATAAAAGGATTATGCTACATATAAAAGCAAGGTTTCCATACTGATTATCTCAAAAACACAAAAGCGGTCTGCGTTTATCCACTTTGTACCTCTGCTAATGCCAAACTAATTCGATCTTAGTTCTTCATGACAGATAGCCTCAAATATGTGATGTGTTAAAAAATTGGGAGCCAAGACCTACTGAGAAGAACAATATTGAGCAACAACGAAGCAAATGTTCCCAAGGAACTCAAATCTAAATGATGCCAACAAATAATTATTGATCTGGGAAGCTCACAAAAATAAAACTTTCTCTTAACTTTAGCCGAAAGATACTGAGTTTTTATTAATTATGATATTTATAAAGTTGGCTTAGACATTGATTTAAGATGAAATTTGAGAAGACATAAACAAACTCTTCATTTATACTTACATTTTATAAACCAATTAGCTGCTGCATCTTCATAGTCCTCAGATATTTTTCTACATTTGTATTTAGCATCAGGGCCTTCCCATACATAACATTCAACTTTTCTTTGTCTTAAAATTTTCACAATCTGATTGTCAACCATTCTGTCAAAATCAAAATCATGTAAAGATAATAATTCACGCAATTGGAATCTCTGGTATGATATATTGTCAGCCTTACAATGGACAGATAATCATAACAGTTTAACACATTCTGATGGACAGACAATTACCATATAGCGTCCTTGTAAGTGTTAGTTATAGTTCATTGCTTTATTCAGTTACTAAATGTCTCAAAAGGATTATAAACTTATAGATTATACTCTAAACTTATAGATTATACTATGAAACAACAAAATTAATTTGGAAATGAAATTTATACAATATCTTTTCATCATTTTGAAACAATAAGTTATTTTACATTAATGGTTGGAATAAAAATAAAATACTTGTCTCTTCTAAGCTGTTCTGCTGCTTCAAAAATACAAACAGGATCATCAGTATAACATTCATCTATAGTAGGAACTCGTCTGAATCTACGGTGATAATAAGCTGGCCTGTTTTGGTTTCGGTAGGGTTCAACAAATTTTTCTGTAAAAGTAGAAATATCAAATAACTGTTGCTGACGTTGCTGTGTCCTCAATGTTATTGCTGAGTGTAAATTGAAATGTTCAGGCAACTAAACATACGCCCACAGCAGCTAAATCGTCCGGGCAGTCAACAAGAGATGTCCCATATTATTACTGTTTTCGGTAATGAAACATTTATAATACACTAAAATCTGATTAAGAGTAAGAACTCATTCAGTAATTATCAGAAATTCATTACCGTGCTAACGTTTAGTATACGAAACATTTTTAACATATCATGGATTTAGCTGTTCAGTATTCAAAATTCATTGAAAATCAAAATACTTGTTTGTCTAAAGACCTTAAACTCTGTGTATCAGTTTGAAGTCAAGCGGATGATAAGTTTGGCCTCTATGTCACAAGATTTATTGAGTGATCAAGGGAGATAACTTTGGCAGTAATTATCGGATAGGCAGTAATTATCGGAAATCGCTGAAAATCAATAGACTTCTTTGTCTCATGACCTTAAACACTGTGTATAAATTTAAAGTCATTCAGATATTAACTTTGGTCTCCAGACCTTTCACAAAATTTTTCAAAGTTATCAAGGGTTATAACTGTGGCAGTAAATATCGGAAATCGCTGAAAATCAATAGACTTCTTTGTCTCGGAAGTGAGTAGATTTCGTATGTAATTATTCCTGTATTACAGACCGTTTAAATTATTGTGTATTATGCATGCATGCCATATAAAAGGATGTGAAATAGTTTTTTACGGTGCGATTCTATTCAGGCCCAGGGCCTCGCTCCGGTTAAGCTGGGCTTTGACTGTCTCTAATAGGACTGTGTCCGCTGACATTGTACTATCAGACAGTTCCTCAGCTAAAGCCGCCAAGGCACCAGAGTTAATGTCTTAGAAACTAGTAGTAGTAGTAGTGTAGTACCTATACAACATACTTATAGTCACTGGCGACTGAAGGCTACAAGTACTAGTAGTAGTTATACTGAGTTTATTCCAGTCAAGCACTGCAAAAGAAAGACCTAATTACCTCGAAATTTTGTAACAGGACCATCTAATAGGTTAAAAACAGAATAACAAAACTGTTCATAGTATGGTAATTTTGGCTTGTCAACATCTCCGCCGTTCTCTTCAGCTGATGGCATTTTAGTTTCTGTCGACTACCAATACCAATGCTGTGGAGTGGAGGTCAGAGAGAACGGAAGTTTATTTGGTAGGGACTAAGCGGCTTGTTTGTACGTAAGCGGCCCCTTGGATTCAAGATGGCAGCAGACATAAACAGTGATAAATAAATAGATCTGCTCCACCCGAAAAATAACAGTGTTGACTCAGCACTAGGTCTTATCAAAACATTAATTCCAAAGGTATATAATATTACCCTGCAATAGACGGAAGTAATCAAATACAAAGTGGATAAAAACTAATTAAGGGCACACGAGTTTGGTGGAGTAGGACTCCCGAACTCTCTCGTTTCGTTAGGCGGCCTAGGCCTAGACAAGATCATAATTATAACAGTAAAGCCAGGCTGACACTTTCACGATTCCGTGGCACGAATTGGCACGACTCGAGTCGGCACGACACCGTCCGATTTGCGCAAACTCGTCGTGCCAATGCGGGAAGTGCGTAAACAATGCGCAAACTATGCGCAAACTATGCGTGAACTCGTCGTGCCAGTTCGTGTCAATGTGGACACTGATGGGCACGACAAAATCGTGGCAAAAGTCGTGCAAGTGTCAGCCTGGCTTAAATACCACTAGTTCTATTACCGGTATGAATAGACATCATAGTATACCGGATATGTGAAATAAATATGATTCTCTGCAATTATTTATTAGGCCAACTTTAGTAGGCTAATTAGATGTGATTTATTTGAACTAAATTGAAGGGTACCGGTAGGTAGGCTACTTTTAGTAGGCCTACTGAACTACTTATGAATGATATTATTTTATGTAACACTAACATGTTCAGCAGAGTTCAGTTTCAGTGAAATTGGCCAACATTAACATTCCTAATTGAACAATAGCTATAACGCCTAGATCTATTATTATTGAGTCAATTCTACACGCTTTTTTATTATTATTTTGTTGTTAGTGAATCAGTCATTACTAATTTAAATTACTCGTTTACCATAGTTGATTATAAAATGTTTGTTGCCTGCCCAACCTCTTGTAGGTTTTCCTTGGGTCCCGTCCGGTTTCCTCCCATAGCTAAAGACCCCTACACGCAAGCAAATTATTTTGAAATAAAATTAAACCATGTATTAGTTTCAAAATGACCTTGTTTGTGTTGAGTGGATGATAAACCCCATTTCTCTCTCTATATATAAAATGTTCATAGTGTCTAAATATTAAACAATATCAATTTTGATTGAAATGGACCAATGTTGAATTCTAATTCTTGATTTTAATTTTGAGTATTACCCGGTATGGAAAATATTGAATTAGAGGTTTAGCTCCTTTAAGCTCAGGGGGTTGGATGGCCTAATGTGTCAGTCCCAAAATGACCTAGTTTGTGTCGAGTGGACGTTAAACCCCATCTCTCTCTCTCTCCCTTTATAAGCTAGAATTTATTTTAAAATGGATGGGAATAGTTCATTCTTTGAAGGATTCCAGGATCTAGAATTAACCTTACCACTAACTCTACAGTGCCAGGGCTAATTCAATTTCAGTTAAATTTAAACAGAAGGCCTTGTTGTTTGAAATTTTCATATCGATGGATTGTAAATCAACTTGTTTCGGAGTGCGCAATAGCTCATGCCCTCGTCAGAAAATGTACAAGGTCGCCAGTAAACGGAGACACAATGCGAGATAATGTCTTGTAAAATTACAAACTTGAATAAAAGTGGCGTTCAAACAGCTTTCCAGGCTAGATCGCAGAGAATTGGTGACCACAAAGACCCCAGCACAATAACTGGCGTTTCCACCACACTTATGGGGATCTTACGCGCTCTGGGACCATTTTCCAGTGCAGTGCAGTAAAAACGTCACCCAGTTCTGATGGGGGTATCAGTGGTAAAGTACATGTATAGGACCACCAACTGCAAGGTGAATCGGTGCCAACACGAGTTTGATTTCCACCCAATTTCTTAAATCTTACCCTGAAATAGCAGCCATTGTTTCTGGGTGTTTATAGAAAATGTTGTCACAACCACCATTTTCGTATATATTTTTGACATCAAATCTTGTCCAGATATTAGTTGTAGTCATAACAGAGAGAGTACAACCAAATTTGACTTTGTGGCATGCATGATTGGAATCTGTTGAAATGCTTATCGAAAATCACTTGCGAACAATAAACCTTTGAGAAGATTAATGATAAAAACATGCTATGTTTCATTGGCTTATATGTTGTACATATATTAGAAACAAAAAAAAGGCCTCTATAGAAGATTAATAAAAGCATTAAAAGGGAGCTTCAACAACTGCCAACAATTATTCATGAATTACCCCTATCCAATTATATACCGGTAAGTAAATGTCAAAAGATTTAGAAAAAAATATTATTATTGCTATGTTTCTAATGCAAGAACGTTTTTTTTTTTCCCTCATAGTTCATGGCATGGTGATGATAGTCTGGTATGTCCAGCAGCAAAAATGTGTTTTCAGAAAGAACTGTGAGTATTGGATCAGAAAGAGAACTGGATGATATACATCAATTACAAAACACATATACAGCACTGCCTTCTTTTAATTTTAAAAACCAAGAAAAGGTTACATCACAAGACATGACTTCGCAGCCCAAAGAATCAGACAGAGACTATTTGTTTGATAGTCCTCCCCAGCCAGCTGAGCCAGAAGAGAGATTCAATGAGGAAATAAACCAATGGAATACTGATTCCATAGGGGATTACATTCCTAAAAAAACTGCTGAATATTGGGAATATGAACCTAGTCACAAAAACTCTGGTGAACCATCTTATTTGAATACCAGTAGCCCTTCTCGAAAAAAGAGTAAAAAGCACAGGAGAAAAATTGAAGATGATGACATTTATAATGCTGAAGATGAAGGAAAGAGAAAACATCGAAAAAAGAAAAAAAGTAAACAGAATGAGGAATCTTTAGACAGTAATGGCACATACACTGTAGAGGCCTTTGAAAACCAAGGATTTCATAATTCAAGTGATAAGCTGCCTCCGAAACCCCCCCAAAAAGAAGTTGATGCTTTATCCATTGGAAGCAATGGAACCTACACTCTGAAGCAGGAAGAATCCAGTGATGAAGCAGGCAATATATTGAAGGACAGCATTCGATCTATGTTTGAACGTATGAAATCTACTGTTAAGATAACAGATTTACCCAACAGACAGAAAGTTTCATCTAAAACATTGACAAATCAGGTACACCGATATGACATTTTATTTGAAATCTCAGTAGCCTCAAAAGTTATAAACTCCTTGAAAATCACGAAATAATATTTAAGACTTCTGAATTGAACATTTAAAACGTCTGTATTTAGCAGTTATGCCAGACATATATAAAGAGGTAGCTATATATAATTACCACTAGGTCCTGATCATTTAATCAAAAATGATTTTGATTTATAGTAAGTTCTTAAATGTCTTTCTTTTCTTTAATTAATGCAGTTGCTTGTAACTGTGTTTTTGTTGTTATGGACATAGAAATTACAGTTGCTGTGCTGCAGTTAATCCACAGTTAATCTGGGCTTAACCAAGCAGATTAGATTATTATAGACTATTACATGCAATATTGGTTTTATTGGCAGAGAAAATCAAGAAATTATAAGAATGAAAAGTAGTATGTTTATTGTGACTTTGTGATAGGTTATTAACTATGAACAACATAAGCATACCATATTTAGTTTATAACATTGATAAAGGTTTATTATTTAGTTGGTGCCTTTGTGTAGATCTACCTACACAATTAACATTATGTCTGTTCCGATCAATAAAAGATTCCATAGACTTAAAGGATTTAAGCTATCATATTTATACTACACTGGAAATGGATTTTCTTCTTTTCCAATTTTACAGAAAAAGGCAGCAAATTTCATATCAAGTAAAATCAAACAAAGTGAGTGTAGCAGATTTGCACTAGATCATGAATCAGACAAGTAAGTTTGAAATTATTATCAAGTAATCAATACATTTATTATGTTGACCAAAATTAAATTCTGCGCATATAATAACAGAACTAATTTAGATATTTTTTTTCTAATCTGCTTATTATTTGATATTAAAGTTTTACCCTTTAGAACCTGGAACATGTAAATATTGACAAGCCCAGTGAAAATTTATATAAGTTTACTGCTATTTCGTCTGAGTCCATATTGTAGGACCATACTAGTTGTCAATTTTTGGCATCTACTGCAGACGATATACATGTATATAGGATATAGTTAACACAAGCATCTGCCATCTGAATTTAAAAGAAATATTTTGACGGGCCTCTTTTTAATCTGATTGAATCCTTGCTGGGAGATTATCAAAATATACATATGACAATTATATATGTAAATATGAGAAAAAAAAACAGATCAGATTCCATCTGTTTTAATTGACATCGAGTAAAAATCATACTAAAAATAATAGTTTATAGTGAGCACTACATAATGGTTCCAACATTTAGAAAATGTCTATGATATTTCATTCAACAAAATATAATAGTATGTTTGAATCTCACAAAGTTTTGTTATTTTATATTTTTATGAAGAAGGCTTATGAGAGCATAATGAAACATGATGAGTTTGACTAACTAACCAGATCAAATTTCAATATACAGTGTACTGGGTAATCTCTTCACTGGTTGACCTGGATTGCATAGAAAAAACAAAAATCGCTTGTGAAAACCAGTAATTCCAGATGTCATTTAACAAATTTCTATTCAAATTATTTAAGATTAGTTGTTTTTTATTGCTGTGAATATAAATTAAGTGACAGAATTCAGGGAAATATACTAGTAAAAGTGCTTTAAAAATTGGTGTATGGGATACCCTTTCCATAGAGTTGTTAATTCTACATTTGTTCTAATAAAAAATGTCTGTTTTATGTCTAATTTTTAGATATCATTGTCAGTGTGGCCGAAATAGAGAATGGCATCAGTTAAGAAATATTCCAGTGGAAATAAAAAGAGGAAAAGAAATTTGGGATTGTAAAACCCATACATGTGAACAGAAATGTGATTCATTTGGTGAAATATCATTTCGAGGATTTGGTCATGACACAACTAATTCTCCAGTAAGTTAAATCAACAATGCGCTCAGAATTCAGGTATCTGTAGTGTATTATTGAAAGCAAAATTATTTAATAGACAGTTCACCATGAAGGTTCGTTTTAATATTTGGATATAAAATCTTTATATTAAAATAGTATGAGATTTGTAATATATCGGGCTTGTGTCTTTAATTTTGGAATGCTGATCTGTTTCAAATTTTGTAAATAGATTTTTGTATGAAGATCTTGTACATCCACCACTGTTAAATTGATTGGTTATGTCTGACAATAATGTACCGGTATAATAATTGTTTTCCAGTATGTCAGATTAGTCCCACACACAGACCTTAATGACGTATGGGACATTTTGATAAAACATTGGGGTCTACCTGTTCCTAAACTATTGATATCAGTTACTGGTGGAGCGAAGCAATTTGAAATGAAAACCAGATTAAAGTCCATTTTAAAACAAGGTTTAATACATGCAGCTACAAGCACAGGTAAATTATATAAAAATCAACTTATCTTGAAAAAATGAATGAAATTGTTTGGAAATTTTTGTGAATTCATATTTACTATGAATGCATCATGAATTTGATCATTGTGAATATATACCGGTAGTACAATTCAGTAATAGTACTAATGCAATCTGTTGAGACTTTTTATATCCATTTCATCCATATGAGCATCCTTCAAATAATAAGTGCATCATACATAATTATACAAAAGAAATCTATGGACAGGATACATCACAATACGCAGAAATCACAAGCAAATGTACATGTCAATTAAGCGAATGGATCCGGGGGAAGTTGTAAACATCCACTGTGCTATACAATCCCAGGCCGCCTGTATAACTGTTAAATAAACCACGGCTTTATGTTGACACATAAATTTCTGGAAAGGAATTGGGTCTTCTGTGTCATGTTACAGTATATACAGAGTTACAGACAGTTATATAACCTTCTGTAACATGTTTGATTGTATCGTTGCTTGATAACTGTGAGAGTAGGCTATCCTCATTGAAATGTTGTTGTTAATAAACGTCGTGAATGTTATTCATAAAGCAGTCTGTTATTACTGACACTGACACTGTTGTGGTTTTTATTCCATGATGCATGATGTCAATAAACATTTTCCTATAACTTGTGTGGGGGGCGAATGATTAATGCATTCGCAATGCATCATAAGGTCTGTCATGTGTCAAGTGGCGTGGTTTCGATTCCCCGCTTGTACGTGGCAAGGCAGGTCACCTATCCAACCTCAAGAGTTTTCTCTGGTTTCCTTCCACTGCTAAACACCTTGAAATAAAATCACACCATGTGTTAGTCCCAAAATGATCTAGTTTGTGTCAAGTGGACGTTAATAAACCCCATTTCACTCTCTCCCCTTAATGTAGGCGGCCTATGCAAAATAAAGAATGAACAATCACACACGACGTTGAATTCTGTGATCTTATTGAATTTTAGCTTCAGATTTACAATTTCCTATTTTGTTGCTATATTTTGACTGTATATATTTTAGGTGCTTGGATAGTAACAGGTGGTACAGCTGCTGGTGTGATGGAGTTTGTGGGAGAAGCTGTAAGAGATCATATATTCTCTACTGGTAATCCAGAACAGAATCGGGTGGTAGCTTTAGGTATAGCATCTTGGGGTGTTATCAGCAATAATTTAGCTCTGGATGGTGAAGGGGTAAGAACAGTTATTTTGCATGTTTGTATCAGATTCTAAATAGCTTTGTCAATCTTTCCACTAAGATCTGTCAATGTATTTCTTTGTATAGTGAAACACCTGGTGAAAAACAGACGTAAACTATTGTGATATTACAATTTAACATTGTCTTAATGTCAGACAATGAATTTAAATTTCTAATTTTTCTATTTCATTTGAACTCTCATTCTATAATCAACAACATATTGTTTCATAATTATGAATCTATTACACATTCTCAAGTTGCGACACAGATTGTGTAAAGTAAAACTTAATGGCGACTGAAACCCACGAATGCTGTATGTTTAATATCAACATATTAGAAATGTGCTCCATGATTATTGTAATTCAGATATCAACAATTAGAATTGAGAATGATGAATAATGTTTAATAATATGGAGACTGGGAATCACAAATCTTATATAAATTACAATATTACCATATAGGAATAGGCAATTAGAAATGTTTTATGTATAATATCTACTCGTTTATATTTTGGTTGATGAGAATAGTTTATGATAAATATTATCTATTATTATAGGATAAAGGTATATTTCCTGCTATTTATTCAGTACAAGATGTAGATGATTATGATAAAAGAATACCCCTCGATCATAATCACACACATTTCCTCCTAGTTGATAATGGTACTGATGGAAAATATGGAGGAGAAATCAAATTTCGTACCAGACTTGAAAGTTTTATATCACAAAAAGTAGAAACAGGAGTTGCTACTACACAAAGTAAGCGTATTTGTTGTATTAATGTATTAAGTTTAAAATTTAGTAACAGTTTTAGTCTTATAAAAACTGTTATGTGTAAATGTATATTAATGTTAGAAAGTGGTATAAAAACTATATATAATTTGTGATGATATATGCTTGATGACGACTTGTGAAATCTTGTTGAAACATAGCACTGAAATTAACCATAGTAATTGTTATCAATAAATAGTGTGTTATATATGATATAAAAACTGTGTTATGTGGGACTGTTTATACAGGCTTGTGAATTTAGTCAATCGGTCGCTATTGATCATGGCAAAATGTAGAAACATATTGAAGGTGTATTAATATTATTGCATGGTATCGATAAGTTATGTTTTATATTGATAAGAGAGATTTATATACATGATATTTTATATTAAAGGTGTACATGTACCATGTGTATTAATAGTAGTTGAGGGAGGTATAAATACAATGAAGACAGTACTAGAATCTTTACGTAATAATACACCGGTAGTAGCTATAGAAGGTACAGGTAGATGTGCTGATCTAATAGCATATGGTTTTAAATTGACAAAAAATAAAAATGAGTAAGTGTGTAAATGATTATTTTCATGTTTTATTAAAAATTTTACAGAAATATTTCTTTATTCAAAACTATATAGTCATTGAAGAATATGATCGACAGTAGTTTAACCGTTAGAAGAGTGAAAATAAATGAATCAGCCAGTAGAGTGAATACTGGCTTAAGTGAAGAGAATAATCTGTCTGATTGTTATAATGAACCCCAGGACAATAATTATTGAAATCCTTGGTATATACAAATTGCAAATTTATTGGAAGTTTTAAATGAAAATTTAAGATCCCCGTACACACTAATCAATATACATATTATTGAGATTCAGTGAAAGAGAGAAGTGGAGTTTAACGTCCACTCAACACAAACTAGGTCATTTCGGGACTAGAGATTCACTGAAAATGATGCACTTTCATAAATGTTAATGGATGATTGTAAATGTTGTTTGTGATTCACTTTTATTATGTTATTCTGAATATAACATCAACAGATCACAATGATAACACTTGATCAATTCTCTCAAACACAACATGTTTACTTCAACAGATTGAGACTGATGAAAATCAGGATTTTGTGGTACAGACGTGGGATATTAATTGTGGTTTTTAAAAAGCTAAGTTCAGTAAAACTCTTGTACCTCTGTGGAAGACGCCACAATATATTAAGGTTGACAGTTGACACCTGAACACTAAAATGTGCCATTGCATTACTTCAAGAAGGCATGAGTATTAGAGCCCACAAGCAGCTGTTCAGGAGCTTATCTCCTCAATGCTACAACATTGCACGACTTGTATGACTGTTAGAAGAGGACAGACACATTACTGACTGATTTTTAACATTTATACCTACGTTTTCATTGTATAATAAAGTTATTATGACTTTCATCGTAACTTTACAGCAGACAGTAAGCTGTATTATGCCTTGCCGTAGTGTTTTCATTACATCTCATTATATAATTGTATTATTCTTGTTGTAGTGAAGATAAATGTGTAAAGAATAAAAGGATTGATCAAAACTTAACCGACATGGCCAGAAGAACTTGCTTTGATAATAGAAATAATGAAAAAATAAACAAACAAATTGCTCAACTTGTAATAGAATTAAAAGAATGTCTAGAGAAAAGACGATTGGTAAGTAATTTATGCCTACTTGTTTCTACACTCACATTCAAAATGAAAAACTCTGTAACCTTGATAGAAATATAAGATAGATTTCACTTATTTCTTGAAATTTCTTTCTTATAAAATGAAGCAAACAATGGACCTTTTTTGGTTGACCATACTTAATTTGGGATGGAATAAAAGCAGAAGGTGAAAGTTAATGTAGAATTATGTCTTTTTTCCGTCTGTAGTTGAATGTATTCAGTCTAGAAAGAGCTGATGTGAAGGAAATTGACCGAGCAATTCTGTATGCATTATTAAAAGGTAATTGTTATATATATCTATTACCTAGAACAATAGTTTATCTTAGTGAAATATTAATTCATCTTTTACTTTCAATTCATATTCAAGTAAATTACAATAACAGCACATGATTGGTAAAACAGTATTTTAACAGTCAAAAATATATACTTTTTTGCTGAAAAGACTAATTTCGCTAATGGACTGGTATTGAAAAGATGTATGAGAGAGAGAGAGAAGAGAGAGAGAGAGAGAGGAGAGAGAGAGAGAGATGTGGTTTAACATCCACTCGACACAAACTACATCATTTCGGGACTAACATATGGTTTAATTTTATTTCAATAATGTGCTTGCGCATAGAGGTTTTTAGCAGTTGGAGGAAACCGGAGGACCCGGAGAAAACCCACAAGATTGGAAAGGCCACCCTACTACTTTCCACGTGCACCCGGGGATTCGAAACCACGCCATTTGACTCAATCACA
Source organism: Patella ulyssiponensis (assembly GCA_963678685.1). Taxonomy (NCBI): domain Eukaryota; kingdom Metazoa; phylum Mollusca; class Gastropoda; family Patellidae; genus Patella; species Patella ulyssiponensis. The sequence goes on along the minus strand of OY783226.1, from coordinate 25,616,365 downwards.
GGCATTAGAAAAGATCTATGAAGTCATGAGCATAGAAATTACTATAAACTTTAAATAGTATATAGTCTATTTTATATTAATTAGGTGTGAATTGAGTTTTGACTAGGGGTTTTTTCTGTAATCTTTATATACCTGATATTTGATAGATATAAAGAAATAAGATTTTGTGTTTATAATACAATATAATTAAAGAATAAAATATTTGTTGCTTTCAGCCAATAAATCTGATGCCAATTCCCAGCTTGCTTTAGCTTTAGCGTGGAATAGATGTGATATCGCAAAACAAGAAATATTTACTCCATTTAATCGTAAAAGTTGGGAGGTAAGTTTTGTTTATTTTTGTGATTTAGTAATTAACTTCATTAATTGTCATTTTAGCAATTGACATGCGTAATAAACATAAAAACCTTGATAACGTTAGGAGGATCCTCAACGAAATATCGCTTTAATTAAAATAGTAATTGTGTTCCATGTTGTGGTTTTGTGTTATTGCTCAGTGAATAAGACGCTGGCTGAGAAAGTTTCTCAGGTTTTTCTGACCCGGTTTTCCCCTGTCACGTGTTGGAGGATGAGGGGCATGGTGCATAAGGCTGTGCAAAAATATCGATATAATTGATAATTGGTAGAAGTTATTTAGCGATACGATAATCGATAATGAAATTCAAATATCGATTATCGGTATATTTACCTTCTGACGGCAAGTTACGGTCACTTTCACACGAATAAACTTGCCGTAGTCTGTCATTAGCAGACGAATGAATGAATACACGACATCAAGACAACAACTATTTTTCCCCTCTGCTTACAAACTGGCACATTTTAAATATATATTATTGTAAAAAACTAAACTTTAAGATTAAATACATTATTTTAATATTTTCGTTGTTTTTGTTGTTTCTACTAGTTGAAACTTAAATAGGTCACGCACTTTGTGAACAATGACAATCGCACGTGATATAATAAAATTAGGATTATCTCCCTTCTTTGCTCTTGATTGATTTGTAGAGAAATCGTCTGTTTTCACAATAAAACTAATTGTATTATAAATGATAAACTCAGCTTTAATTACTAAATCATGTCAGATACAGTCCATACACCTTTTTGACTTCCCGGGACAGGCAAAAAGCGAGGTATGGAATTGTTTTGGTTTTTACGGAACCGACGACCGTAATATTGACCTAATACAGTTATCTACCTTCATGGACTCTCTAGTAATGAAGATAAATAACTTCAATTTACTTTCGTTTTTTTTTATTACGATTGAGTATTGACAGATTGTATCAGAATATTAATAAATATGATGTGTTTAAATAACAGTAATAAAGACTGAAGATGTTTTCGAATATTTTTATTATACAATACTATTATTAAACATGACTGTTGAAGAACAAATACAACAAAATAGTGGTAGCCTGGGTCGACTAACACAAATAACAGGTCGGTAAAGTTCGGATTTTTCCGGAAAAGTGATAATCGATTATTATCGATAATCGCTGAAAATTTCTTGCCGATAATCGATATTGAAATTTCATATCGATTCCCAGCCTTAATGGTGTATGGCGAATGCTCGTATTCATTACAAATATCATGGGACGCTGAAGCTTGGCTTAAAAAATAAGTTCCCATAAATACACATTATTTGCTTATTATTTGTACTGAAACATACCATGTTATAGCTTTAGATTGATTAATTAGCATGTGTGATAAGTGAGTTTGTATTTCTAATTAGAAAGAGTGTTACGGAGCTTCAGATTGTTACACAGGACCAGGATAATGGTTTCTAAGGGCCTTTTTGCACTAAATATAATCAGTTTTATTTATTTTAGCCACGCACCTTGTATGATGCCATGTTAACAGCTCTTGTACAAGACAGAGGAGATTTTGTTCAACTATTCCTTGATAATGGTGTTGATTTTCAGAAGTTTCTAACAAGGGCAACACTGAGGAATCTCTATTGTTTGGTTGGTATATGCAGATATTTATAACATTTGAGTCACGATCAAATGAACCATTGAAGAAAACTTGTTGGTTAATTCATCCCAAGTATTCATTCTGTATTTGATTAGCTCATTTATTCTGAAACGTCCCCTCTTTAACTGTCAGAAAAAAAAAGATGGCGACAGGCTTATAAAATACTAAGCAGCAAAGATTGACAACATTTCCATTCAACATACCGGTATCAATGTACATACTGAACAGAATGAAACCATTTTTGAGACTGTATTTCTGTAAAATATTCGTCTTTCACAATATCGTAATTAATGACACAATGGGACTTTAATGGTAGTTTTGAATTAACAATATGATGAGGTAAATATTATAATGATTATTTCAGTGTATAAATGATTATATGGATGCTAATGGTGAAATATTACGATATATGATAGGATATACACAGGTAAAGCTATATACCATCACTACTCTCTGGAAAAAAAAATTAAATGTTATGTACTTAGAGTCTTCCACTCGTCTCCAGAATTTTAACATATTTTACACATCTACACTGAAGAAATTTTTGAAAAATGCAGTTCTTCAATCAATCTTCACAAAAATAGCCATAACCCATAAGTTATTGATATTAGGTGACTAAATTTATGAAAACATTTCTTATAAATCACAAGAAAATCATTACAGTCTGCATGTGTCACTAGCAGATAATTTATGTATATCTGGAAACACAAGGATGTTGCTGGAGAACCCTTCACTGATTGCTTGAGTTAAAAGTGTTAACTAATGAACTTACCCCAAGATGTAATTGTAGAATGAATAGTGAGATTAATTCAGTTGTAAATGTTAACACTAAAATCAATCAGGAAACAGGAATGAGAAGTTTGGATCGGGATAATTAAGTGAGCGGTCAGACTGACAGAATGTTCAGCGCTTAAAAAAATATTAATTTTTATTATTACAGATTATACTAAGAAATGTATTTTTCTTTTCAGCAAACCTGGGCAAATTATTTTATGTGTAGAGACCCTAAGGTTGATAATGATGATCAAAATATATTAACAGATGTTAGTGAAATTCTAGTAATTCTTATGAAAGATTCTGCAATGGATATTTACAAAGGTGTGTAACAATCAACATTATAACTGTATGAGTTTTGACCCAAGGTCTAAACACTTACTAAGGATTTTATGAAATTATTGTTTAGCTAATCATAACTAGATGGGTTTTTATGAATGGCTATACTAAATTTAATATTAAATCTATAAGTAGGGTTGTAGTGCCGCTGTCCGGGACAGATTTTCCTCATAGCACACTGTATGGCGTATGCCTGTTTTCATAAGTCCAGTCGGAGCAGAACAGTAGTCAGTAGGACGTTAAATCCCATTTCATTTCATTTCTATAAGTGGGGTAGCCATCAGAGATTTCTCTATTGAAGCTACCAGTTTCGTTCTGTCTTTATTAAGAAAGATGTACAATTTGATAAATTTATTATCACAATGATGTTTCGATAATCAGAAAGAATGTGTGAAAGATATGTTTTATAATGAATCTGATCAAGTATAACCATCAGAAAAAAATATGGTCTCCTGATCAGATGAAAACAAAGCAATAAAATCACAACCAGGTATGTTAACCAATATTCATCAGAGTATACATGTCTTTATTCATCATGTATTGTACAAAACTTTACCTCCATAAAAAGGAGGGAAACCAACTTCCTCAATTTTATTTCTTGATTTTCTGGTGCTCTGTGTACATTTGCATGTCTATCATTCTGTCTATTTTCAAGTTGTCTATCTTCATCAACATTTTGACCGTTAATGACATCTTCATCAACTTGTTGACCGTTAACTTCATCAATAAGTTCTCTATTTTCATCAGTTTGCTGACCATGAACATTATCTGTAGTGTCATCATCTTCAAATGAAACTACCGGTCTGGTTTTCTCAGTATTTTGTCGTTTAGTGTTCTCAGTATTTTGACGCATCTTTTCCCAATCTTCAACATATTTTCTTAATTCATTTCTCCTCTCATCTTGGGTATTGGAATTGGTTGAATGATGATTTTGAGGTGTAAAAGTTGGTATTTTTTCATCTGTAGCTTTCCTCAATCTGGAAGAATGAACCCTCACACATGCACCTCCATGACGAACGAAGATAACTACCCCATCTTGTCCAATTACCCATCCAGGTCCTTTCCATTCTTGATCCCGCAGATAATAAACTTTGTCTCCAGAAATGTAATTCCCTCCATAAGGTCTAACTTGTTTTCGTAAGGCCTGTCTGATCTTTTCACTAGATTCAGCTGAAATAAAACCATGTCTGGCGGCATGTAATGCTGAAAGAAGATCACTCATTATTTGCGTCATTGGTTTTCCTGTTAGAGCTGGCGGTTCATCTATAAGGACAGATGGCAAATTTGGATTCTTCCCAAACACTATCTGATATGAGCTGTAACCATAGAAATTGTGCAGACAATTTTTAGCAGAAACGGCCCAAGATAATGCTGTCTCCCAGGATAATGACGTATCCTCTCGTATTTTCATCAAAGTTTCGGTTAAAGTGGCATTATGTCTCTCCAAAACACCATTTGACCAGGGCGAATATGCAGCAGTACACTTTACAGTCATGTTTAATAGTTCCGCCATATTACGAAAAGCTTCATTGTTAAACTCTCCACCATTGTCTGAATAAACACCAATAGATGGAACTCCATATATGCTAACCCAATGCTGCATAAACTTATCAATAATAACTTTTGGCTCTTTACTTCTGATGATAGCAGCAGCACTCAGTCGACTGAATACATCAATAATATGTAGATACCATAAACCATTACTCAGCTAATGTAAATCTAAGGAAACAATTTCATTAAAATTAGAGGCTAATGAAAATCCAACAGCTGGTTTATAATTAGGTCGCTTACGATTTTGACAAATAGTGCACTCTATACAAACTTTTGACAAAATATCTTTTACATTAGAAGAAACATGACCTGTACTTTTTAACAATTGTAACAATCTATCAAAAGACCCATGTCCAAATTGCTTATGGAGTTTCAAAAGGATCTTATATTGATTTTCCTTTGAAAAATCATCAGTAACAATTAAAACAGTATCTTCAGTACAAACTGAATCATTATTATACACAGGTTGGTTAGAATGGGGTTTAATATTTAAGCTTATACAATAATGTCCACTAGACGTCAGATTTACATCAACTTCTTTACCAAACATAAATACTTTATCATGATTTAAATCAATTACAGTTTTAGCTCGTTTTAGTGAAGTTTTACTTAACAATAAAGGAAGATCTTTATCAATGATCTCAATTTCAATATCTAGCAATATATCATTGATTCTCGCAGGTACAGTGACAAGTTCATGTGACATAATAGTTTCACCATCACCAAATTTGAAAGGTGTATTACTAGGTCGTCTTTTAACCTGACCAATATATTTAGTGTCAAGTGTCTTAAGGTATTGTTCTAGCCAACGCGATCCAGAAACAGTCTTTGTGCCCGCAGTATCAATAATAGCAGAATCAGCCGCTTCACATAGTAAAATTTCACCGGCAGTCAAATGAGTATCTGCACCAGTATATAATGTGATGTGGGCATTTTCTTCTGCTGCATCTGGATTATCAGTAGTGTTGATGCGTTGTATGCGTGTAGGACATTCATTCATCCAGTGATAACGAGAATCACAAATTCTGCATCTCGAAACAGCTCCACTAATCATTGGATTCAATTTCTGGGACGCCCTTAAGCTGTCAGTGGATGATTTAAATCTGTATCTAGATCTGGGCCTATCTTCATATTTCAATCTACTGCTATTAACTCTAAATGCAGACTCAGTTACATTTACATCCAAGAATGAATCTTCTTCTTGTTTGGAATTTGATGTGCTATCACCAAATATGCGATTTAAGGCCGATTTCATTTCCTCAAACTGGATTTGAGGACATGCTGTTAGGGCGAGTTGCCTTTCTCTCTTTGATAAATTGGCGCTGTCAAGAAGCTTAAAGGCTAAAACAGCCTGTGGCAGAGTCATATCAAACTTCTTCATTTGCGTGTATTTTTGTTCATATTCCATAATATAATCAGACATAGATTCTTCTTTTCTGTTGTACTGATCAAATGCTGTGTATGCTGAATAGGCCCTGTCAATCTTGTCTTTCTCAAAGACTTTATCCAGCTCTGTCAATAAAATTTCTACACCACCATCTACATTCAGGTCTGCGGCAGGAATGTCTTGTGCTTTCTGTCTGGCTTTTCCACCAACTTCTAGAGATAAGGCAATGGCTATAGCACTCTTCTTTTTGTCAAGGTCTGTTAAAATTTGCCACATGGCAATCTCATTTTTCCACTGCTCATATGTCTTTCCCTTCATATCTGGGGGATTCTTTACATTAATATTGGCTGCCATACTCAAATTATGCAGGTACACGCTCTGCTACCATTTGTTAACCAATATTCATCAGAGTATACATGTCTTTATTCATCATGTATTGTACAAAACTTTACCTCCATAAAAAGGAGGGAAACCAACTTCCTCAAGGTAGACCATGAAAACAATATTTTATTACAATGTGTTCTGAAAGACAATTTTATGAAGGGTTATCTGTTTTAATATGCGAAACAATTTAATTATGTTATTATTAATTGAATGATGAATTTTCTACTACAAATAAATTATAAATATACCTACAGCAGAAAATAGTATTTTGGCAAACATTGACGACATGGTACCAAACTTTCTTGTTAATTTTATCAGGTACAAGGAAGGTGGAAGGTCCAGTAGAAATGAAGTGGATTGGTGATATCGATATTCTGAATTCTCTTAAAAAAAGAATCACACAACGAAACCTTCAACCAATCAAAGGTAAGACTGTCCATTAGTTAATACAATATAATGGTTTTCTATCCTAGTTGTCAGTTTAATAGACTGGCCCTGGTCAACGTGATATAAACTTCATTCTTCTTGTATGTAGTTAATCTAATAATTTTACTTTTATTTATTGTCGGTGGTAGTATTTACCCATTATTTTACAGAAGTAGATTGACTTTTGACAGTATGAGTTAACATTAGTTATACGTATTGAGTGTTCAAAACAGGTGACTGGCACAGCGAGACATTTAAAACAGGAGCATATGTACATGCAAAATGTAGATAAAATTTGAAACTAAAACAAAAACTAAACATTTATGCGCATATACATAATAATCCTTAAGTGGCTTTTAGCGATTGAGCACATTAAAAAACGCAACACAATTTATAAGGAAAACAATCACAGGTTTATAAACATATAGCATGACGGAAGCAAGTGGCTATGATATCATTCTGTGTGTATTTGGCAAATCAAGAAAGCTAGATTGAAGAAAAAGCATATCTGAGGGAATTGGCAGAGGTTAGATTGCCTGACAGTATGAATTGTTGAAAAAAAATGAGCCGAAGCAAGAACAGGTAAAATCGAGGCTTCAACAGGCATTCCCTTCCTTTTCTTTTTTAATTATATACTATTCAAAAAAAGTAGGGGATATTTGATTTAGGGGGCATAAAATTAAAATATGCAAATGACTACGAAAAAAGTCACTATAGAACCTAACAGAAGAAACATTTCCAGTTACATGTGACGCCCAAACGCACCAATAACTACCTCATGGAATGCAGGTGATGCTTGGGATCATCATGGGGGTCCAACCCAAGATTTGCACGACTCTGACTTTGAATGTTACAGTCATTGTGGCATTGAATTCCAGGGTGGAAACATCAGTTTAATTGTTTTAGTGACCAGAAAACAAATTTTGATATGCGTCGGCTTACCCAAAATGAAAGGTTACGTGCCCTTGGCATGCTACAGATCGACACAACACAGGCGGTTGTGGCGCGGATGATGAATGTTTCTCAGTCTGTCATAAGCAGGCTATGGTCCAGATACTGTGATACACAATCTGTACAGGACAGACCACGCTCAGGTTGACCAAGGGCGACAACTCAAGCCCAGGATCGATTTATCCGTACCTTGGCCTTGAGAAATCGTGTCATCACAGCAAATCAGATCAGCGCTCGTCTTCAAACAGACACTGGTGTGAGAGTGAGTGGCCAGACGATTCGGAATCGACTGCATAGGGGTCACCTTCGCGCCCGACGTCCTCGCGTGATCCCTTTTTTGAGAGATCATCACATTCAGGCAAGACGTCGTTGGTGTAGGGATCGTCAACACTGGGATAATCGACGCTGGAGCAATGTGATGTTTTCAGATGAGTCAAGGTTCACTGTTGATTTTTTGGACAGACTTAGGAGCGTGTGGTGTCGTCGAAACGAGCGCTTCCAAGACGTTAACGTCATCAGACATGATCGATTTGGGGGTGGTTCTGTTATGGTGTGGGGAGGCATCACTGTTGCTGGAAGAACGGCTTTACATGTTGTTGCAGGGCGTGTTACAGGCCAGTACTACCGGGACAACATCTTGGCAGTCCACGTTGTGCCGTTCGCACGACGTCATGGCCTCCGTTTCATCTTCCAGGATGACAACGCAAGATGTCACAGGGCCAGGATCGTTACAGGTTACCTCCAACAACAGAACATCACCACATTACCTTGGCCAGCACTGAGTCCCGACCTCTCCCCCATCGAGCATGTCTGGGACATGCTTGGACAGAGGTTACGTCAACGTCAACAACGTCCTGCCAATGTCCAAGAACTTGCTGCTGCGTTGCAACAGAAATGGGACAATCTGGACCAAAATGACCTTAGACGTCTCATTAGGAGTATGCCACGTCGGATCAATGCTTGTTTGGCAAACAGAGGAGGATTTACCAGTTACTGACTTTGTTGTGATGCTGTGGTAGCTTTGCTGTTTGACCCCGGGTATCATTTTACCCTTATAATGGTCAGTCTGCGCCTTACTTAGTCTAACGATCATTTGGAATAAATCGATGAATTTGAACTTCATTTCATTTTGTCATTTGTTTCTTCGTCAGTTTCATTAGGTGACTTTAATAACACTTAAAAATCAAATATCCCCTACTTTTTTTGAATAGTATATATTGTCTAGTTCTGTATGGTGTATGCATGTATGTACGAATAAAAGGTCAGATTCCTGTGTTCAAACGTTGATATGTGTATAAACCAGTGAATGTTTTCCATATAAATTGTGGTGTGTTTTTTAAATGCCTATAAACTTTGTGTTTGAGTAAAGAAGAGGCTTGTAAGAGTCATTTAGTATATAGAAATAGTATGACTGGATGTGGTTTGTCGAATGTGAGTTTTTTTCTTTATTTTCTCTACAGGAAAAAAGATGAAAAAGAAAATAATAGACTCTTATGATTTTGACTCTCCTGTTCGAGAACTTTTTATATGGGCAGTACTCTTCAATAGAAGAAGATTGGCACATCTTTTTTGGAAATTGGGAACAGATCAGTTGGGTATGTATGTTTTTTCTTATTGGAAAGAAAATTTATTTTAAATTCCCAACACCGCAAACGAAAAGATCTTTTTATTACTATAATTTTTGTCCATAAATCTTTCAAATAAATCAATACTAACTTAAGTAATGGCTTTTTTCAAGTGTCTATTGATTTCACATCACCATCTTTATATGTCTTAGAAGTTAGACAAATAAAATAACAATATTTCTAACTCAATTTTGATATTTTGTCTGTTTTATTGTGTGGTTATATTTTAGGTGCAGCCTTAGTTGCTTGTTCGTTATTGAAACAGATGGCTAACAAAGCAGAACAAGAAGAAGAATTAGAACTAAGTGTTGATTTGAAAGAACATGCTGTGTACGTTACAGTTTCTTTATCTACAAAATATATACAGCCATTGATATTATATTTGATTCATTTACCTACAATTACAAAATTGATTTTCAAATATTTAATTAAAGATACATTATGGGAGATTAGATAAAGAGTTGGCAGTTCTCACTGTAGTAGTTAAAAACTAGATAATGTAAAGAGAATTTGCTGAAAATTTCCATTAAATTGATCCACTCTGTACCAAGAATTTAGCGTTATTATTTTCGGCTTAGCCTTGATCATCATTATGAAAGTTGGTACAATAAAAAACATATTCTTGATTATCTATTTTTTGATTTAATCGTGACTTAAGGGTGAGCAGCTAATCGGATCCTAATACAGTAAATATTGCAATCCAGTAAGTATTGCAAATTACGAGAGTTGATTATGGTCTGGACAAGTTAATTAATGTCTAATTAATAATTTAGATAACATTTCAGGCCTAAAGAAAGACCTGCAGTAGGCAGATTTAGCTTTTGCATAATGTATGTTTAAACCCACAACCTGCAAAACAATTACATGTATATAAAGACTGTTGAAATACAATATGCACTCACTGCACAATTAAAAAGCCTTGTACCTCCCCGTGTATTGTGCGCTATGTCAACCATGGAAATTCAGCTTCTCTGATCTTTTCAGATCATTTCATTTATACTGAACCTAGAGTAGGAGAACCTGTCTGACCTTTGTTGTTACAAACTAAGAAACATTCTAGTTTATGTACAGGAAGCAAAAATTGTCAAAGTTTACAATGTACAGTATAGTAGAATCTTCAGTTTTCAGCACTGATATCTCCAAACTCCCATTTCCATGACACATCTTTCTCATCAGTAGTTGGCAGAATAATTATTATCCATGCAATAGTTCACTCCAAATATTTATACAAGTCAAGTGGTGGTCTGTAGAAACTCCCTGAAATATTGTCTATCAAGTAGTATGTAACATTATATTAGATGTTTTGTATTTTGGTTCTAGAATATTTGAGAAGCTGGCAACCAATGTTTTAGCACAGTGTTACAGTCAAGATAAAAGAATGGCTCAACAGTTATTGACTAGAGAACAGACCTTGTGGGGTAGAAGAACTTTATTTCAAATTGCTAATCAAAATACCTTAATGGACTTTTTAGAACATTCATGCTGTCAAACTAAGTTGAATACCATCTGGAAAGGAACAATGGCTTTATATACCTCAGAATTAAAGGTGGGTTAATTTCTAGAAGGCAGGTAGATATTAATTTGGGTCTTTCCATTCTTGCATCCTGTCATCACAGTATTTGAAACTGGATAACTTTTATTTCTTGTTAATGAGTTTGAGAAAACTTGGGATGTACCTTGATTATCATAGTCGCTCGCCTAACTTCAAACATCAATAATGTTATCTGTGTATACTAAATTACTATGCTACAATTAAGAAAATAAAATCAAAATACCAAGCCTATATAATCTCTCAGCTTGGATTCAGTCAGATTAAACATGCCCAATACAGATGGTAGATGTTTGTTACATAGAGAACAGCATAGATCCATTCAATCTTCAATTCCTCATATTTTTGCAAATTCTGAATGGTATGAAAGCATTATTGGACTGATAGTCCTTTTAGAGATACAATTTTCACAATTGCTTTGCAAGGAAATATATTGTGCTAAAATCATGCATAGTCATTAATTCTTAATAATCTGTGAAAAGAACCAGGGAATTTCTACAGGGAGGATTTTAAAAATATTTTGTTAATGATAACTTTGTAAATATACATCATTTTTAAGACTTTCCTCTCTAATTTTCAGATATTTATTTGTATACTGTGTCCATTGTTGTTGCCTTTTATTAAATTCTCAACCCATAAAACAATAGAAGATATTGTTGATGATGATGATGATGAAGATGAAGAAGATGAGGATGTAGAAAATGTGGCTGAAACAGACTTTAGTGGATCTCCTTCAGGAAATAAAGTTGTTCCAGTTGACGGATTTACAAAAGCTAAGTCTCGTAAAAGCACAAAGATAAAAAAGAAAAAAACTTATGCAGTAGATTATTTTAAATGTGATAGAAATAATGTTAATATTATTTCAGCTGTTGTCTTCTTCTACTCTGCACCAGTATCAAAATTTTATACAGGACTGGTGAGTAAACTATTTATAAATCTATTGAAATGTAAATACCCTTACTCCTTTAGTGTAAACTCATAACAGGGAAAAAAATCAGATAGATGCTATTTTGATAGCCCCTACCCCACATATACACACACCACTAACACAACACCCCCCATTCCCTTGAATTTAAAAAATGACTTTCAAAAAAGAAATGAGTTACTCTTATAAATAAAGTTATTTTGTGATTAAAGGGAGGGAACTCTCTTCATTTTTATTTGGCGGAACCTGACCCTCTTTTACTCAGTAGATTTGTTTTGTATATACTCGCTAAAAAAAAATTTTTGTAGAGATAAGTAAGCTTTAAATTAGAGTTTAATACATTTTACTTTCCTCATTTTAAAAAATGACCTATTTAAATTCCCATCAGTGTTTTTCCGTCATTGAAAGTTCTGCTTTTGAATTCTATTTAGAGGCCTGTTTCGTTTTAAATACTTTGTGTTAAAGGGATAGGTGCATGCATCATAATGCTGCTTTAGCCGTTGAAATCATTAAGTTAATCTTCTGTTTTAAATCTTTTCAGATCGCATATTTATGTTTTCTGGGAATATTTACATTTTTTGTATTAACTGACCTACGACCTGCTGATGTTGTTAATTCTCCGTCTGTGTATGAATATATAACGTGGGGTTGGTTATCTACTATGGTTATTGAAGAAGTTAGACAGGTCAGTATATTTCACAGATATTATTATATAATAGATACAGTAAATATTCTAATAGTTACTGGCATATATACATGTACTGGTAGACTTTTGTTTGGAACTTTTTAACTCAAAATACAAAATACTACTTGATCTTAATTGAGGAATTGATCTGCAAAATTTACTTTAAACAAAAAGAATAGTCATGATAAATTAACAATATTTTGTGGATGACAGAGGGTATCGAGGATGCAAATCAAATAATTGTTTTAACTTTGTGTCAGTTACAAAAGATGCATATTACAGAATAATCAAATTGTAAATTTTTCAGAATTACCCTTGAGATGTTCACATGAACAACGATATTGTTCAGGGAACATTTTTTTTCATTGGTGTTAATTGTTTCGGTCATATTGTAGATAATAGTAATCCACCATAAAGCCTTTTAGATCCTCTCGACTTACTGTTTGGAAAATCATTGTCATTTGGCCTCATATTCCCATATCTATTTGATTTTTTTTATATTTTGATTTACAGATATTTGTTTTGGACCAGCCCCCAACGTATAAATTACGCAACTGGATAAGTAGTATCTGGAATCGTTTTGATTTAGCAATGTATATGATGTTTTTAATATCTGTGATATTACGTTACACAATATTTACCTCAGAATTTATTTGGGCCAGAATGGGTTACAGTATAACATTGGCTATGTTCTATCTACGACTCATGCAGTCATTCTTTGTTGCCAAAAATATGGGGCCAAAGGTTATCATGATAGAAAAAATGGTAAGTAGATAAATTGTTTATTTCATTATTTCCAGGATTAAATCATATAAGCTAACGACAACTCTAAATTCTACAGAGGCATTATTACTTTCAACTAGAAAATAAATGTATTGAGACACAGTTAACGCACAGCACCTGACATAACATGTCAGATTGATCCTGTTGCACAATCAATTGTCCCAAACACAAAAAATGAATTCGGTAGAATGAGAACTGTGAAAAAATTGATTTTAAAGCAGAATTACCAAGAATTATATTGTCATTATATCAGTAGATGACATTTAGAATAACACAACTGTATGGATTTACTATTTCTTATCATTGCTTGATAAGAATACCTGTAAGAGTATTGAAACGTAGCATGTAATAAACTAACAAGTAGTATATCCATAAAGTTGTGTTATTATTAATATTATTATTTTGTCATTGTTTCAATTTTGAAAGAATTATTGTGAAAATTAATTGGAGTTTATTTTTGTTTTTCAGTTAACAGATCTATTTTTCTTTTTCTTGATACTATTGGTGTTTATAATGAGCTTTGGTATAGCTTATTCAGCTAATCTGTATCCAAATTCTCAACCGAGCTGGGTCATTCTTAAAAATATAATGTATATGCCATACTGGCAGATGTATGGGGAGCTGTTTTTGGAGAGAATCGAGGGTAAGTAGACAATAAATGCATTTTAACATATTTTTTACTTTGTAAATGAATCAATTTCACACAAGTTTAGTTATACTTGAACTGATGATTTACTTGAATCTAACTAATTATGATCACTATGATGAGATTATTTTGTACCCAGAATCTATTTAGTATTTAAGTAAATATCACTAAATCTAAAATTGTTGATTTTTAATTGGGAAACAAAACTGGTTATTTTCGTTACAGTTGATTACAGGAAAAATCTCAAATTTGTCATAGAACAGCAATAGATTCCTTAAAGCCAGGCGCAGACGGGCAACTTTTTCGAGCAACTTTCAGGCAACAGTGAAATCGCTGGTCGTTGAAAGAAAAAATCGCTCGTCTGCGCCAACGGGCAACAATAGTTGCCTGCTGTTGCTCCGAGTTGCTTCTCGTTGCCAAATATCAAACATGTTTGATATTCGACAACAGAAAATCGCTCGTCGCCGAGAAATTGTTCATCTGTTGCTTAAAAATTGCTCGTCTGCGGCGGTAGGCGACAACAGGCAACTGGTTAACTGTCCAATCACCGAGTGCTATACTGTCATGTGATACTTCAAGATGGCGGCGTCGGAACAGCTAACAACATTAACATGGTCCATGGAGATGGAAGACATGTTGGTGGAAATGTGGGCTGAGCGGCCAGTCAGCGCACACGGGAGACCTCGAGTTGCCAATTGCTCGGAGTTGCCAGTAGTTGCCTATTGCAGCAACAAGCGACGAAAAGTTGACCGTCTGCGCCAAGCTTTAGGAATGTAATTGATGAATATTACGTTAAAAGTGTTTTTGTGCATGATAAAGTATTACTGTTAATGCAGCAGTTTTAAAGATACCTTCCCACAAAAGTATTTATAGGGTAGTTATATTCCCAATTAAAGTGTGACAATTTTGGTATATGCAAAGTAGATACACCCAATCTTACTAGATAGGTACTGGATTCCCTGAAAAACATGACCCTGTGAATGTTTTAGGCTATCGAATTTGGACCACAGGTGAATAACTCTCCATCCCCACATATGTGATATCAAATTAACCAGCATGACCGCCGTTAATGTTTTAGGCCATCAAATTTGGGGCTGGACAATTCGGGGCCCCTGCCGAATTTGGGTCCCTGGCAAATTAGGGTCTGGCAGAGTTTGAGCCTGAGTGAATTTGGGCCCTGGGTTAATTAGAACCATGATTGAATTTAGGCCCCAAGCAAATTGGACGCATGGTAAATTTGGGGCCCGGGTGAAGTCCGGTATCGTGCTACTAGTGAATAGTAGTATCTTATTTATTCCTTCTACTTCATCGTATATTTAGAATTGTAGATAAATATAATTTATATGAATATAGAAACCATATTGTTATTTATAGGTGATGATGATCCAGAAAGTTGTACAAGAAATGAAACTATTTGGAGGAATGATTTATCACTGCGTTGTCCAGAAAGAAATGCTATAGTACCAATATTACTAGCTGTTTATATGATATTAACAAATATATTACTGGTTAATTTACTAATTGCCATGTTCAGGTACGTCATATTTATTGAAGAACAGTTCCTTAGTAATTCATCTTAATGCTATGCTGAATCACCCAGAAAAACTTTGATATACATTAATTTAAGTCATCACTCTTTAGAACAATTTGTCAAAAGTAATCATTTTGAATCCTTGTTGAAATTTTGACAAATCAGTCACTGAGGTCTTTTCAGCCAAAATAATATAAACCAAATTTCAGGAAAATCGAAGTGGATATGACCTACATTTTCAATTTTTGAGGTGATTTAACAGAGTACAATGTTTAGAATTAAGAGAACTTGCGATATGTTGTTTTAAGCAAAGTAATTAGCGGAAATATTGGACTGTAATTTAATCTAAGTTTGATGTTCATTATTTCAGTTATACATTTCAAACGATTCAAGATAATTCTATGAAAGTGTGGAGATTCTATCGTCTGTCTTTAATTTATGAACTGTTTGATCGTCCAGCCTTAGTACCACCACTGATGATATTAAATCATCTATATCGTTTGTTGATGTATCTGGTTAATTCGACATGTGGAAGTTTCCAGACTAAAAACGATTTCAGTAAGTACTCATTTATCAGGTACTCTTATAAAATAATTCTCACGTAAGTATTTACAGGGTAGTTATTTCCTATAAAAATATGACAAATTTGGTATATATATGGAAAGTAGAGACACCCAATCTTATTAGAAAAATATTGGATTGCCGGAAAAACAGAAATGGGGCAAGCACTGGGCAAAAATGTTAAGCTATTACTAGCTGGCAACCCAACAGTTTATTGTCTGCCATCTTGACTTAAGGAGCTGTTTTTAGTCTGTGTCACCGTTTACGTTTTGTTTGTGTACACTGTACAGATCATACATTTTATCCAATTTTCAGAAAACATAAAATATAGGTTTATATCTCAAAGATCTCGGTTTCTTTCGATATTGGCATTATTGGACCATCACTTCATGGAATATGGTGCTTGTTTGTATGAAAAAACATGTTTTTAACTTGTGGAAACTCTTTAAAAACGAATTATCTTGATTATGCAAAGTACTGTTTTTATCTTCTGGACCCTCTAAAGGTCACAATTGTTTTTTTATTTTAAAATTTGTTCATATTTATCACCGTTCATATAAAGACGATTTTGTGAAAATCTTACAGAGACTATATGAAAAAATCGACCATCCCAATTAGGCAAATAGTATGATAAGCATGTAATATCACGGTTGTTGATCCTCTAGAGGTGAAATTGAGTTACAATTCGATGAAACTTAAAATATATTTCTATATCCCACAGATTTTGGTTCCATTCGATATTAATGCATATCGGAACGTAACTTCCTGGATTATGGCCCATGATTGTACAGAAATTCGCTTTTTTTTAACTTGTTCTCTGTCCAACTATTGCCAAATTTGGGGGTCTCTTGCATGGTAACTAGTTGTTATATCTGTGATAGGACATCTGTTATAAAAAGTGAGAAGAGTCAAAAGATTTCCATATTTGTAATGACATAATCATATGTCTAGAGCGTACAAATCTAACTTGAATAAATGTGTGAGCTATTATTTTATTTTTCAGAGGAACAGTTAGAAAAAGAAGAAAATATACGTATGAGTTTATTTGAGAGAGGTGCCATGGAGAATTATTTATCACATTCACTGATGAGAGAAAGAGAATTATTAGATAATAAAGTATCTAGTACTGCTGAAAGGTAAAATATTGTTTACCCAATTATTATTTATTAGGACTACCAATATATGTAAACCTATTATAACTTATTAGGACTACCGGTACCATTACCTATTATTACTTCTCAGGAATATATGTATTAAAACTAGGGCTGTGTATTACAGTGTTGCAATACTTCGATAAAGTCAGAGTTTTATTTTGAAAAGTTTTAATGTTTTTACAACTTCAGTCTTGTCTTTGGACCTTTATTTTTTAGTGGAAAGCCTCAATAATATGACCGATTTTGTGAATGCACATTTCAGTTTATTTGAATACACATTTCCGTTTATTTGAATGGATTCTGATGCGGCATATGTCTTGTCAAAGTGTTGGAGACCATTCTAAAAAACTAGCAGAAAAACCTTTTACTGTGTTTAATGGACTTGAATTTAGACTTATTTTAATATACATCGCCCCTGTCTGTTTTAAACATACTTTCCTCGCCCGTGTCCTGCAGTTTTTGTCAGATTTTTTTCAGATTTGCTGCACTTGTTCATTTGTTCATAAAACTGTGACAACCTTTATATAGTGTTGTGGTTGTATGCTTGTTGCTATTGGCAACCTTTCTTTACTTTAAAAGCGAAGTGAAGTGATCATTTTTGTAGATTAAATTTTGCTCTGGGGGATTTGTTTATAATGATTTTAGTTTTAGCAGCTGTCTTTGAATTGAATAAAATCACATACATGTGGGTTTTTTCTTACTATTGTAGATTAGAAATGGTGATTGATGAACTTGCTCAAATTAAAGATAGTGTATCAGTCCATGATTCTTCTACTGATGTTACAGATGATAGTGATAAAATCATGCCTATAGATGATGGTGATAAACTTATAACTCAACAAGCAAGGTGATAAAAATAATAACTTAAGTTAATCACTATATTATCCTAGGATTGGGCGATAATGAAAAAAAATTATCATGATAATAATTTATCAAATATCATGATAAATGATATTGTGATAATTTATATGTGTCAAATTTTGAATACTTGATCCGAGAATCGTCGCTTGATGGTACATTTATCGTTTAATACTGTGCCTAATACAACCCCAATTTCGACATGTGATCATATATTAATTACATAGCCTAGTGTCAATCAATTTCACATAAAATGCATTGTATCACAGACAGCAAAAACTAACAATTGCTGTTATAAAATGAAAACTGAAGCTGCAAAATATAAAATTCATCTTGGAATTATTTCAACTTCAGTCAATCCTCATATTAATTTATTTTACTCACTGAAAACACCGGGGACACACTCAGACAAGCACGAAATGTTGTTTGCATTGGTGATGTATCCATAGACGCATTGCCACCTCTGTGTCAAATTTAGATGAAGGGAGGCTCTAGGCTTTTCCACTTGTGAGGACCCTCCCAAAGCCTGCGCGGACCCTCATGACTAGAGAAAGGGGGGATTGGTATCTTAAAATCAACAACAGATATTATAGATAACATGCAATAAAATCTCCTTTCACTTGTTCAGAATACAATCTAATATTAGACGTGTGTTTAAGTCCTCGATTCATGGGTTAATGTTTATATGGTCATACACACTTGCATCAAATAATGATCCCAATAATCGAGGACAGTTAATGTAAAGTAAATGTCACATTCCATTTTAAGTGATTGATACAGGATGTTCTTATTGTCATTAAAAAACATTTCTGTTTGTTGCAGAAGGTAGAACATAACCACTGGTTTGAAATTACATAACTAAATTTAGAGGTTCTCGATAATGGGGAACATTTAATGAATGTGTGTGATCAGATAGACCTAAACCTATCACCAGAGGTCCATTCAGACACAGATGTTTGATGATAGACATTAAATGATCATTTATTAATATTTATGGTATTTCATATTACCAGATATCTAATCCAGTTAATCCATTTTTTTGGCAGAGTGAACTCTTCTATTATTTGTCCTCTTCTATCGTGTGTTTAGGTCCTCGATTTTAGATTTATACTTATCTGGTCGTGTAGGTCCCCATTATCGTTAATTTAAATGAAGGATACATGGTGTTTCTTATAGTCAGTAACGAATACATGTAGTGATAAATACATATCTTATGACCCCAATAATAGTCCACGCTGACACAGTGTCATCAGTTTCTGAATGTCAGTGATGATGTGTGTCATCTCTTATAGAAGAAAAATTATCATTCTTAATTAAAAGCAGTCAAAGGAGAATATCGATGAAGAATTGAATTTACATTCTGGAATTGCTAATTATTTCATTGTAATACAGTTTCAAATGCCAGCCATCAATTTGCTGTACATATCTACCAATTAATGACCATCAATCAACATGTGTTGTAGGGGGGTAGGGGACATCTGGCCAAGATTGTGTGTTGTAATAGTCTCAAAATGACAGGATATAACTTTGGTATGTTTCATACACTAGAAGCCATGACAAATGTACCAGGTGTTTATTCAGAATTCAATACATGAGAATATTAAATCGTCTCATATAATAAAATAGGAATAAGTAAATCCATAAAACTATGTTTTATAATCAATTTGAAAATTGTATTGCCATGAGCTCATACTTACCTGAACTTGTCACACTACATGTATTTCTGATAAAGTCTTTTAAATCCAAAACAAAATAATCAACGTTCGTCTAATATACCATGGATCAGCTGAAAAATAACTCGCACATATTTAAAGGACAGCTCAAACTTGACATTTATACTAATCTAAAAAATATGCATGTAATACTCTTAATGTGCGAAGTATTCCTGATTGGGCGCACAAGCCCAATGAAGCCCATTTTTTTTACCTGTGTGTTTTCTGTTATTCCAGACTGCTTGTACTAGAAAGGGCACCAATAATAGTCTTTTTTTGGTCTAGCAGGAACTGGCGCTTACCGCTTCCCCAATTGTTGTTGTTCTTCTTCTTCCTGGGGTGACGCTCTTCGAAAAAGCCTAAGGCTCCATTAATTCAAGCCCAGTTGACATGAAAATTGGCATGCTTCTTCTTTAAACAATTCTGTATCGATTTAGTGAATTAGATTTTTGAATTTCATCCAACAACATGGTGTCAGTTCCTGGTCAATCGTACCGGTTCAATCGTACTTGTTTAAAATGTGTGTGCTCTTGCAACCAAATTCCCACTCTATGCCCACCTGATATAAGTGGAATGTCAAAAATTTTTGTTTCAAGTCCACAGAACTGCGTGTCCTTGATTAGGCGTAACTATCACAAGGCCTCTGTCAGTTGTATTTCCCCAATTATTTGCAACCTCCTATGTATCCGCCTTTCTTATAATTAGTGCTTGAGTTATGACCCTTGATCACTTCGAAATACTTTGTGGATGTTTTGGAGGCTAAAGTTAATATCCGATTGACTTTAGATTCATACACAGTGTTTAAGGTCATGAGATGAAGAATCCTATTGATTTTCAGCGATATAACTTCTGCCAGAGTTATGGCCCTTGATCACTTTCATGTGTTTTAAACGTTCTCCTTATTGACAAAAGAAAAAAATATGGGACAACCCTTATTGACTGCCTGGATGACTTAGCTGTTGTGGGCTTATGTTTCGTTGCCTGGCAACCTATTTTTTTTTTTAATCCACCAGTATAGATAATAATTTTCAATAAATAAACTGTTTTGAACATATTGGAACCATATTATTATTATTATTAGATTTTATTGTAGCTTACATTATTTATTAGTACTGTAATGAATTATTATTACATTCTATTAGTAAGTGTACGAGAACACAAAATGAAAGTGAAAAGACAAACCTGCAGACAAACTACATACACATTGCAAGAAATAAACAACAAATATCAAGTTAAGTCAATGAATCTCAGGGCCAGCTGTAAGTGTCCATAGTCCCAGGCCATTAATGGTATAGGCTTCACTCAAAATTTTAAAAAAGAAAAAAAAATTAATGATGTACAAGAAAGATACAATAGAAATTATGTAACCGGTCTTGATGCTGGTTGACTTCCGAATGGTTGACTGAATTTAACAATAATAACGGTAATCATCAGGATCAAATCTCTAAAACGGCTACCAAGAAAATATATGAATAAAGTATTGTGAACAAAGAGTAAAAGTTTATATTTTGTATTTCAGATCACGGGTATCAGATGAAGTGACTTATTTACGCCATTGTTTAGATGATTTGACAGATCAGATGGGTCGTAATACGGCTAAACTTAACCAAATGATGCACTTAATGGAGGATTTCAATAGAAAACCCAGATCACACCCTAAAACAATGGATTTAGAGATACAAGATGCCACCACAGCTTAGAAATATTTTATTTTATGTACACCTCAAGATGTGAATTTTATTATTTATTATTTGTAATAAGTGCTAAATTGTGATAGTGTTAATCAATTGTATATAGAGTTGTTTGTCTGTTGGCAGCTTAATAATAATCAAAATCTGGTATACACATAGGCATATACTCGAAAATATTGAAAATAAATCATCTCTGTCAACCCGTATGTTCACAATTCTTATGATTAAGCAAACCAATGGACATTTTGGCAGAATGAATGAAACAGGTGTCATGTTACATAATATAGATATGCCCTATTTAATATTGAAGAAATTGTATGTATATTTTAGTCTATTCAACAGTATACAATTTTTAGAGTGTGTATAAACACAATTAAAGTAATAATGAATGTTGTAAAAGTTAATCCATTTGAAAATCATTGTTATCCCAGGCTGGATAAATCAATTTTTATCTGTTAAAAAAAGTGATCCTTATATAATCTTTCATTACATCCTATTAAAGATACATTATGTAAGATTGAGATAGAGAGCTGGCAGTTTCATTCAAATGACAAGATGTGGCATACATTGTTGTACTTGTTATTTGAGACTTAGTCACGCTTTGCCATTTTTAAATTAAATCATTAAATGGCAACCACATTTTAATCCACTTAAATCTCTCTCTTATATCAAAGGGATCTTTTAGATGCATGCCAATGTATACACAGGGCCTTGTTTTTTGTGCCATCCAAACAACTAGACAGATGTTCTTGTCAGGTCCTCGGTCCTGCACCTCTGACAAGAGAGAAACCCCTGTCAGAAAAACCCTATGAAACTTCTTGGCCAATGCAGGGATCGACCACGATACCTCCAGACTAGTGAACCAGCGTCTTACACACTTAGCCACCGTGGCTTCCCTAACATGGGAGACTTGCCATTATGTTTATAAATTGAAATATGTTGTTTAATAATCATAGAATAACTGACAAAATTTGTGTCTTGATCATTGGAACAGACATAGGTAGTAATTACTCTTCATCAATGCAAATAAAAGTTTTATACTGTAGGCATTTAGGTCCTGTTAATTGGAATTTGCAATACTTTTTTGTCCCCCGCCTTTGTCCCCCGCCTGTCTGTCTGTCTGTCTGTCTGTCCGTCTGTCCGTCACACTCTTTGGGACACAATAACTCTCTTCCTAATTGAGCTAGAATGTTCGAACTTGGTGTATGTGTTTATTAGGTCAATGCCTTGATGGAGTTCGAAGATGAGCATTTTCCGCTTAGGGTAAGCAGAGATAAGCAATTTGATTGCTTGATGCTTTGGGACACGATAACTTTAGTTCTAATTAAGTGAGATTGATGAAACTTGGTGTATAGTTTCATTACAGTAATACCTTGACTAAGTTCGATAATGAGCATTTTCTGCTCAGGGTAAGCAGAGCGATACGCAAATTTGATTGGTCGAGACTTTGGAACACAATAACTCTCCTTCTAATTGAGTTAAAATGTTCAAACTTGGTGTATATGCTTATTATGTCAATGCCTTGATGGAGTTCGAAGATGAGCATTTTCCGCTTAGGGTAAGCAGAGATAAGCAATTTGATTGGTTGATGCTTTGGGACACGATAACTTTAGTTCTAATTAAGTGAGAGTGATGAAACTTGGTGTATAGTTTCATTACAGTAATACCTTGACTAAGTTCGATAATGAGCATTTTCTGCTCAGGGTAAGCAGAGCGATGCGCAATTTGATTGGTCGAGACTTTGGAACACAATAACTCTCCTTCTAATTGAGTTAAAATGTTCAAACTTGGTGTATATGCTTATTAGGTCAATGCCTTGATGGAGTTCGAAGATGAGCATTTTCCGCTTAGGGTAAGCAGAGATAAGCAATTTGATTGGTTGATGCTTTGGGACACGATAACTTTAGTTCTAATTAAGTGAGAGTGATGAAACTTGGTGTATAGTTTCATTACAGTAATACCTTGACTAAGATCAATAATGAGCATTTTCTGCTCAGGGTAAGCAGAGCGATAAGCGATTTGGTTTGCCGAGACTTTGGAACACAATAACTCTCCTTCGAATTGAGTTAAAATGTTCAAAATTGGTGTGTATGGTTATTAGGTCAATGCCTTGATGGAGTTCGAAGATGAGCATTTTCTTCTTAGGGTAGGCAGAGATAAGCAATTTGATTGGTTGATACTTTAGGACAAGATAACTTAGGTTCATCTTGATTGATTTATTTTATGCCAATACAATGACTGCATTCTGGTTCAGTAATGGATTCGACAGTAACAGTGTATAGAAACGATTGACTCGGACACGAGGGCCGTTTCCCTTGGCCAGAGGGGCCCTTTTGTCAAGCGTGGGGGCCCTTTTGTCTGCCTTTAGGGTCCCCCTAACTAGGGTACATTTTCATTTTTCTCGTCGGTTTTAGCATTTTTCTTTATAAAACACTTTTGAATGAGACTTCGTGTACAGTTTGATTGCTCGATAAGTTTGAAAAAAAATAAATGTGCGATTAATTAATATGTGTCATCTATTTATTTTGAGATTTCGGCGGGGGACATCAGCCTCACTGTTGGCTTGTTTTATTCTATTTACTCTAATGTAACCTTTTCTATAAATATAATATTTATTCACAGAATCATGGTTTATATGTAAGATAGACTTTGCATCTTTGTTTCAACAAATAATTGAACTTTACAAGATAATTGGTCTAGTCATAAAATTGAAATCCGTCCTTAATATACATATCTGTTATACTATATTTTTATATGCATATATCTACAGATGCATAATTTTTATATTAGTTTAAAACTCTGTGTGTAATTTTAATACTTTTCATTCTTATAGCATATTTATATCCTGTATGTCTTATACGGGTCTTTTAATTCAATAAATGTCATAAACATGTACTGTTAAATATGTTAAATATAAAGTAATCAATATTTTAGAAACAGAGATTGAGTTTAATGTTTTATTTAATTTGACCACAGCTGTGACTTACAGATTGATCAAGACATACATTTAGTAGGTGTCTTTTAGAATGATTCAAATCTTATCTCAATGGTAGAACCCAGCTAGTTGTCATAAATGTCAGAAAAGATAGGAAGGTAAATGATCATAAAGATGTGGTGTCCCACAAGGATATGTATCTGGCCATTTGTACAACACCTACTGGAAATATAATCAAGGAAAAACATCTGATCATTATTGTGCTAGACTATGATTAACAGCATTTTATTGCCGAACAGCAGTTGACAACACAAGCAGTTTAGTCCATTTCTTAAAAGAAATCTCAGTCAATTGATGGCACACATACGACCATATGTCATTAAAGACATGTCAGAATATTTGTTTATGTGACAATAGATGGGTTCTGCAAAAAAAAAATCAACCTCCTCTGGCTCATAATTATGGACCTAGGACGCTATTGGTTGACTGATTTCCCTGCACATAACATTAACCATTCCAATTATTAGGCTTAGGGTTTAATTTTGAAAGATCAAATAATAAGAGTGTGTCTGAACTAAAATATATGAATACATATGAAGAATATTAAAAGCAACAACACACCAGTTTAAAAAATATAAGCCACCACTCCAGGGTCTATTTTAACAAGGCTACAAAACATTTTTTTAAAGCACGGATTTCAGATCTTCAAAGCACGGTTTATGCCATCCATCACCCTCTTTGGATCCACCCTTCCATTAAAAACTCTTTTCTCATTATTTTTTATTGCCCTTGCTCACTCCCCTACCCCACTATCAATGGTCTTTTATTTGCCCTTGCCCACTCCCCTATCCCACTATCCATGGTCTCTGCATTAAAGGTTCGTTTCTCATCATGTGTTATTGCCCTCCTCACTTTGTATCTTTGCAGTATCGGGTGGTCTGCACGAAATTTGCTTTGTTCGGATAAGTGAGATTAAACAATTGTGCAAATTAATATTTCCATAAATTACTTATAATCTTATAAATCTATGTCTTCGATAACTTTGTATCTCTTTTGAACCCTTTATTGACAAAGGTTATCTGTTTGAAATTTATATCAATGTTCAGATTAGTGAGACCTGAAGAATTTCCAACTTCATCGTCTGATCTACTTCAAATTTATGGGTGTTTTTGACAATATTGTCATTGAAATTATAATATAATATCGTGTAGAGTCTTGTTAATGCTCTACAGTACGTGTCAACCTATCACTTGATAAAAGTGTCTGTTCTGAAGCGGTGCTAACTGGTAGACACACAGCCTAAGTTTAGTACGGAAAGTTCAGGGGATTCTCTGTGTCTGGACTGTCCACACCTCGTGTATATTTTTTTCAAAAAAACCTTAAAAAAATCTGAAGGCAAAGTGATTATATATATCATATTCGTGGTTTCGTTTTAGATATTGTATTAGTAACTCAAGGGAAAGGCATCAGTCACGCACGATCAAGTTATAACAAGAGTTTGGGGATAGTTAATTTATTGCATGTCACTTCTTTGACGTTTACTTCGCTATTGCCTAGTTCGGTATATAGTAGTTTGACATCTTAAAAGACCCGTCTTTATATAAATTATTATTTAGACGTTCATTCACATCGGATGGCTGAGATATATAATGGATTACGACCCTGGCGCCATATAAATTCAACGATAAAATGGATAATCGAGATTGTGTTAATATCGTGGCAATGGTACTCGAGACTATCATGTTTAAACTTCAAACACTCATAGCTGCGCATAGAATAAAGTAATTAATTTGACTGGTATTTTCAAAATATCCATCTCTTATTATCTAATTTGAAGTAGCAAGGGCGATTAGCTCTTTAGCCATATCTTATGTTTAATGACTAGGATAAAATCGATGTAGGTTAGTTAAAACGAAGTAGGCATTTTTATTTTAAAAAATTAAGACACGTCACACAAGCCGTACTGTGCGATGGGATAATAAAAAGTCGCGTGATCACGTTTATTTCTGCTATTTATACACACAGACCTGTTTTAAAATCTATGATTTTAGATCAGGTTATACCTAGCATTTAAACAATTTGAAAAACATGTACTGCCCATAAAATATTGACTTTACAAAATCAGTTGATACCATAATATGCAAGTGTCTATTTATGAAATCAATAATAACTGAGAAGTTTTAAATCAGTATGGAAAATACAATGTTTGTTGTAAATAACTTTCTGGTAAGATAATAGCCTTGTATTATTCCACTATGGGGGTAATACAGGGCTGTGTTTTAATTGTGACGCTTTTTAACCAAATAAACAGTCAGTAAGAATATCATAAACAACAGGAAAGAGTCGCACCACACATTCAGTTGTGACTGGCAAGTAAACATCAATCCTGAACCAGCGGCTGACAGGCAGGATCCGCCCACATTTTGCAAGAGATGGATAGAGAACATGCTAAACAAAAACGGGCCATAATCCATGTGGTTAAGGTCCTATATGTGCGAATATCAAAAGGAATCGAGATCTTTGGAAAATAAATATATTTTACACGTTCTGACCTGTAACAAAATATGAACAGAAGAACGGATACACGACCACGGACAGGGGCGACGACAACAAAAACCAACATGAAAATGCGGGCGCATAAAAAATAAATCAAAAGTAAAGATATTTAATAATCAAATACATCAAAAGACAGATATCATTCTTTTTAACGGAACAACCTGTCGAAAATAATTCTTTAAATCTCTGTTAGGGGCAATATGGAACAAATAACTGTACATTTAAAATGACATGCTCACTCTAGGAACAAAATAAAAACTATGCACAGCTGTCAATGGAAATACTAATAAAGCTGTAGTAAGCTGTCGTAAAGTAAATTATGATTCTTTACCTCGGATGTATGCAGGTCATCGATTAGCATATACCAAGAGAACTAACTTCACATAATAGGACCAACTGGAGCAAAATAGAATTGAGTCAACTGGCGTGGTTTCGAATCCCCGGTTGTGCGTGAGTAGAGTCGCCTGTCCAACTTCGTGGGATTTCAACGGGTTCTCCGATTTCCTCCCACTGCTAAAAACACCTACGTGCCAGCGAATTGTTGAAATAAAATTAAACCATACGTTAGTCCCGAAATGATCTAAATGTCTAAGTAAAATGTCTAAAGTCTGTTACGACCACGTGTTCGAAACCGATTTCTAATTCGATATAATAATACCAAGGTGCAAAACAGTTGGAATTAAATAATTGGGGTTAAAGTTTACTACTCTAGATTCCGCCAACCAAAGGCAATATTCTCTAAATTTCGCTAGGTTCACAATCGAGTCTAATAATAAGTCTGTAATAAAATTATCCACATGGCATATCCTTCAGCTATGCATGAGAAATGAAACAAATGGTGTTTAACGTCCCACTGAGGGAAATTTTGCCCTGACAGCGGAATTACGGTCAACTCTTATATCGAATTCCAACTTTCAAGGGATATTTTACGTGCACGCCAATGTGTACACAGGACCTCGGTTTTTCGTCCCATCCGAACGACTAAACAGCTGTCCTTGTAAGACCCTTCGTCCTGTATCACTGACAAGTGAGAACCACGAAGGGAAATCTGGATGAACTGGCTCGGCCAAAATAGGGACCAAACACCCGACCCCCAGGCGAGTGAGTCAGTGTGTTACCCACTTAGCGCCATATATTGGCGTAAACAAAATTTCAGATTTGGGACTGGGTCTGAGGGGACTTTGTCTCACGGGGGCGCTTACTTCCCCCCCCCCCACCGCCCCAAATCAGAGCCTGGTCACTGGATTTTTATTAGAGTTCACGTATTTAATTTATCGTTATGATTTGTACACGCCCTCTCCGTATGTCCGTCCACATTTATTTGTGGAAGTTCTTAAATGGTGCAAAATTATTGTCCAAAATATAAAACGAACGCTATACAGAACCGAACGTAATTGCTTGCGAGCTATGGTCGTTCGCTGCAACTACGCTACTCATATGCAAGAAAAACGCTTTAACAATAAAATTAACACCTACCCCTTCTCTCCCATCGTAGTTGTACGCCCGGGCCCTGTCAGTTAAATAGTTTCCTTTTATGTTGATCTAAATACTCATTTCATTCCTGGTCAATATACAATTCAGAATTATAACTGTTAATCAACAATTTATTTTTAAAAACAAAACGGTGACCAGGACGTCATAATGTTCGTATTATAAATAGGCCTTGTTTATCGAAATCTCAAGTAACGATAAAATCCAAGCAATATAATTAATCGATTATTATCCAATCAAGGTACTAAAATTTTGATTTTTTATTAGTTAAAATTTCGTGAAACAGGACCCAGGACTCTGTTTCACAAAGCACCAAATATTTTATAGTCCTAAAATAGGCTACTTGCTCTATTGAACACTACTTTTCTTCGCCGAGCGGGATTAACGTAGACGGGCATTTGTCATGCAATGATCGATGAGGGAAATTTCAGCCTGCCCCGTGACAAAGGTTAATATCAAATGGAGGTCATTTTTACATTAACTAATAAAATGAAAATAAATGAAACCTCACAAAACGTTGCATTTTGTGTTTTCTGTTTTATACCTCATGTTCACATGGTTTTGGAACAACTGAGAAAGGATTATTTTTTTGATCATCAATATTAGGCTATATATACATAGCATATTTACTCTAAATAGCTTCACGCGTGACTGCTACGGTGACGATTTACACAGGCCTTAATGCACTGTTGTGGAACGCTTACTGTTATAAGCTTGGGAATATGAATGTTATTGTCACATAAGAAATATATTTATATGCATTATAGGAGAAGGACGTTGATATATTTGTGTCACGTGATTCAATAGCTCTCATGTCATTTCAGTGGTGAGTGGTCGACTGAGTTGTGCACGCGAGAATTTTTGTTGACATTGAATTATGAAAGAAGTAGTTGTACTTAAACTAGATCTATGAGTGATTAACTAGTGATAACTTTTATAAGGCACACACACTGCCATATGTAGATGTATAAGACATACAACAAGGCTTCTTTAATTAAAAGCAAATAACGTAACGATCGATCAAGTGAATTCATCATGTTTATCAGATCTACTATCAGTCTTTGTTGCCAATAGCTGCAGTAGACCGTGGAGATTTGTTGAACACTTTATTGGATTTTTACCTGAGAAGGGTGTGGCCAAAACAGGTGAGTATTTATCGTGTGTAAATGTGCATAAACCTCTTCTGTACACTTACAAAACACTCAGTATATGTTGTATTACGTTGTATGTAGGTAAAAAAAGAATGTGTTTACAAGTTAGTTGTTTACTAAAATAGGATATTATAAAGGCTTCAGTATCTTCACTCTGAAAACACTGTGTTGGACGTGTACATATGTAGCTGGGTCGATTAAACCAGCCACAATGAGTTTGGTCACGTTATAAGTAGTCGATTATGAAGCACCCTTGTCGCTATACAAATAGTATGCTCATCATGAACCGAATCTTTGGGGAAATAAATATGAAAATAACCATATCTCACTTATTAACCTACCACCATGTTATGGATTAAGATATCTGATCCCTACCGGCTTATCGTTGTTTTTTTGGGGGTGGGGGTGGGGGGTTGTTTTGTTTACTTTTCTTCACAAAATACATAGATGTAACTACCCACCCGAACGAGCTTACAAATTTGCACTTTTAAGTACCCGGTAGTAAATAACAGCCGTCACAAAATATGTAGGCCTAACCACCGGCACCGAACGGAACGGGCTTTCAAAATT
Source organism: Patella ulyssiponensis (assembly GCA_963678685.1). Lineage (NCBI taxonomy): Eukaryota > Metazoa > Mollusca > Gastropoda > Patellidae > Patella > Patella ulyssiponensis. The sequence continues at coordinate 25,586,159 of OY783226.1, read as the reverse complement.
GTACTCTTTAGGTTTCCACATTTTCAGTAGTAAATGACACTCGAGAATTGATTAATCGTTTTCATTTCATTTTGAGTTGTAGTTCTTATTTATTTACATATTGTTTACATATTGCTTAGTTCTATTTGAGTACCGTATAGTATATCATGCATTCCTACAATATAAAGTAGCTAAGTCTTTACATAGTGGCTATTGTTAGGACGAGTCGTAAGATGCTTTCAGAGCCCTCCATCGGTTAGGGTTATGGTTGGGAATTTCCGTGTGAACAAATTAACATTGGCACTTGCTTCTCATCTCTTAATTGCTACCTATAGTTCTGAAAACGTTGAAAATACTGCTCCTTTTTCAAAGCTGGTGTTGGGGAGATTGGCAGCCATTTTGGAATTCGTTCTAAACTTTGCCAATTGAGGGCTCTGAAAGCATCGTCGTAACGACTCGTCGTAACAATCATGCAAAGACTCTGACAATGAAAACACGAATTATTTCGACAATTTAAATCATCAACACTGATGTTGTGATCTTACCGGAAAAGGGTAGGCTTCTGATATCCAGTGTTTAAGACAAAATGAACATTTTACTATTGATACACGAATCGTGTACCATAATGCGTTTCAGCGCCATAAATTTTGTAACCAGACACTGGAAGAACGAGGCTAGACATACTCCACAAGTCAAACGGTGACCTCATATTCTTATCTGAAGAGCATGCGCAATAAATACTATCAATGTATACTGGAATAAGCAGACACTAGATGTTGCCATTCGACTGAGACTTCCGGCGTATTTCGCCGAACATAACTGATATGAAATTAGAGTAAAAGCGGAAACAATTGAATGTAAATCAGTTTATATACATTAATATTACATTATTATATGCGTTACGGCCATTTTGTGCCAAATTCTAGGTCAAAAATATTAGAGATTTATCTCCTTTAACTTTCATTTCTTTATGCACCCTAAATATGTTAGTAGCAGTTTATGTGATACTGCTTAAAATACAACCATGATGTGGCGCTATTTAGCCTATATTCTAAATTACCATTCGTAATTTCTTCCTTTCGTCCCTTCAGAACGCGAAGGTCGAAAAGTAGAAACGTGATAGTTATGACAAAATGTGTGGTGACAGCACGCTATAAAAGTCAAAATCGGCTCGAAAATACGAAATTAAGAAATAAACACATCGCGATAATAATTTAGCGCCCCTCGTTTTGTTGTGACTTGTGTAGCGTCTTGTCAGTAGACTACGCCAACACACATATTAAGCGAAAATGAAACTCGTATATTAGAAATTATGAAATAAACACATTCTAATCTCTTTATTTTTAGCCATCCCCTTTAAATAGAGTGAGTAGGCACATACTATGTGGAGTACGCCTATTGTAACTATTAGCTTATTGGGATACAATGTTCAGCTTGAAAGATACAATTGACTTCAGTACGCTCAGGTCAAAAAGTATGTGGGACAGAGGGATTGGGTTAGATTTAATTGATGAGACCAACTTCAGGGCTAGTCAAAGGTCCCCGGATGTAAACAGAGCTAGCGCTAATCCTAACACTAACCATAGCCCTGGACCTAGTCCTAACGCGTACCTTAAACGCAACCTACAATTTCGTTAACAATCACGTGCCCTAACCTTATTTACATCTCCGCGACATTCACGAAAATTGAGTTGGCTTTAATAAAAAGATCTGGCTGGTTGTAGCCTATGGCTGAATGGTTAGCGCGTGCGTGTTGTATCACAAGTTTGGTCATTAAGTCAATTTATGTCAGTTTACTACAGTACCTCTCAGTATAAAAGGGTCTTATGGTTTTCTATAACATTGAACAAAAGAAGGAATTTTTCTATAACACTTAACAATAACAAAGGAAGGTTTTTTTCTCACAGTAACTATTTATGGTCAAATTTCTTTATTAATTAGTAATCCATTGTTTCACAAACATCAACCTTAAATACTATTAATTATGTTGCTGTTTTTCTTCAAATAGGTGGCAATAATCTACCATCAAAATTAAATCCATTGATCCTTACCAACGACATTGTTGTCTTACGCCCACATTTTCATGTGGACGAACATTGTTGTCGCTCTATGTCCGCCCGTCTGTCCCTCTGTCCTTATACAATATCTTTGTGGACACGCTACAAAAGATCACGTTTCCTTTCGATATTGGGGATCAACATTTTATGGATTATGGCCCCTGATTGTACGTGTCTAGCACGTGGCCACTCTAGAGGCCAAAATTTAATCTGTTTTTGATGAAACTTGAAATGCATGTTTATTGCCCACAAGCTTGATTCCTTTTGTTCGATCATAACTTCGTAAATAATGACCCGTGATTGTGAGAGAGATCCCGTTTTTAGCTTGTGGTTTGAATATATGACTATTACACACTAATGATGGTTAAGTTCGAATTTCGTAAAATCGGACCAAAACTGCCGGACAAATTGGCAGCTCCTCGCGTACGGAAATAGTGTAAATATCTGGTATATCAAGGTTGTCGACCGTCTGGAGCAAGGCTTTCACTTCAAAATTTTCACTACTGGTCGTTTTTGATCACGCACGAAAACTTTGCAAAGTAAATTCATCTTTCATATTTTTTATTCGTGGTGGGGTATTATGACTCTGGAGGCCACAGTTTTGATCCGATTTTGACGAAACTTTAGCCGGGCAAAAATAAAAGCTCGAATACAAATGAAATTTAAGCGCCAAAATATACAAGAATAGGGTATTACCATGTCTCAATATTTAAGCACGTATGTACGTGAACGTCATAACTGCTTTTCCGGACACGTAAACCTTTTAAGATTTCGGGTCAAATTTTTCGTTGGGTGACCTGATAATCGATTTCCGTTCCTTTAGAGATCTTATTGCATTGAATGGCCTATGTTTTGTACTTGGTAACGAAAGGTAAATTCCACGTACACATTATTTTTATGCAGACACCGGCCAATACAGTTCGGGACACCGGTCTCCATTTCCAGATGACGACTGACGGGTTTAACTGGTCTGATTCCATTGTCAATTAGCTCGCCTGAAACCGATTCTGTTTCAGTAGATATAATTATACGAAGGTGAGAAACAGATTAGAATTAAATAACTCAGATTAAAATTCACTACTCTAGATTCCGTCAACCAGTGGCAATACTCGCTAAATTTCGCTAGGTAGACAATCGAGGTTACGATGACTTTAAAATTATCAACGTGACCGCAAGCCAAAATGAATGGTCGCTAATATCGCGTTAAGCTAATTTTTCGAATTGCATTTTGGCCCAGTATGCGTATTAACGCCTTCTTACTGACATCAAAAAATACAAAAATATGACAAAATGCAAGTCAAAAAGTAGAAGTCAAGACAAAACGATAGGCGCTGTGATCGCAGTCTGTTTTTTCCTTATTTCCTATTTCAGACTCGATAATGGCTTGTAGAGCATACTGACGCCGCACATTTTGTCGTAACTTCGAACCTGAAGGGGGGAAATGTACAGAAATTAAGAATGGTATAGTTATAGGCTTACATATTAGACCCCATGTCATTTCATTTGAAATGTGTCCCTATTTCAAATTCATCTCTACTTTCTACATTTATGGCAAGAGATCTGTATAAAATAAATTGGGCTGTATAAAATAAAATTGATTAAAAAATGTGTGATTAATCAAATCTATGATTTTTCCAAAAATAACTCTTATACTACCCCCTAGGGAGGCAAACACCACAGGCCAAACTTTAATTACACTCATGCTATCGTTTAGTAATTAAATTAGCCGATTTGTTCATGAATAAGTGTTTTAAAGATACATTCGAATTTAATGAAAGTCTGACACATAAGATGGCATTTAGAGTTTATTATGTTCTTTTCATGTTAATAAATGACTAATTAATAGTTAATATAACACTTCGTGTCTTTAACAAAGACCTGCAATAGCCAGTGCTGTATTAACCATAAGGCAAATTAGGCACGTGCCTTAGGGCCAGCCAAAAATCCAGGCCACAAAATAATAAAGTAAAAAAAAAAATGGCCTGTAGTGTCATATTGGGTTTCATTCCACTCACATTGTGGTTTGTATCCTGATATGACTACAAGAGTAGTCTCCCTTGCTAATCCCTTGACGGGAAGATAGGTAAAGGATTATGGGATACATGAGTTAGCCTGGCCACAGAGTATGGCCTGGCCTAGCCTTTCGTCAATGAGCCCAACATAATAATATCTGTATTTTCAGGTCACCTATCAAAATGTGCCTTAGGGCCAACAGAGCCTTAATCCTGCACTGGCAATAGTCACATTTATCTCTTGCATAATGTATATTTAAGTGTATGCATATGCACATTAACCATGCAAACAGCAGTCTAGGGTTGTCTTACTTGGTGTTTTCTCGGTATCACGACACCAGTGGTATACTTCCGTTATAATTTACTATTATACTAACCCCTGGGTCTATATTAACACGTGTTTTTCGCGGATTCAAATTACCTGTCATTAATGATTTCATTCTACGAACAAATCAAAACAGTTCACATACCAGTATTTATAGCGTAAACGAACCCATATAATTTGTCTCAAACTTCGACCAACCGTCTTCATTGATTGGTTGATTTAATCATTTACGCACATAACACGTGCAAGCTGTCGGACCATTGATTTGTCGGTCACCAGGATTTGTTTTCTTTGTTCCGCTGATATGGCACATTTTATACGCGATAGAGGTTAGAGTTTAGAACGGATTACAGATCGTTTTTCTGGCTTCAAATGTTATATGAATTATTATTTAGACATTTATTAGCGTCGCAAGCCCATATTCAACACTCTAGACTATCAGTTTGTTGAGATATTGAAGGAATTAAACCATCATTTAACAATAAATTGGACGGCACCCAAGAAAGAGGATGACAACTGAGACTTCGTTTATAATCAAATTAATGGTACTTGACAATCGGCTTTTTGTAATCAAGACTTCACTCATCACTTTGCTCAGGATAAAGTTATTTGGCTGAAATTTTCAATATATTTATTTTTCGTTTTCTTTTTTAGAACTATTATAACAATAATTACCAACTGTTTATCCGAATCATACATAATACGTCTTTAATTAGTCTCTACTTGACAAAAAAGGGTTCCCTTTTTTATACTCTCGGATTTTTATTTTCGTCGTCAATATGAAATCACGGATTGGCTCGGTATACGAGGCGAACATTATAAAGACGCAATCAAACGTAGTAATAATGAGTAAAAAAGAAAGAGAATATGTTAACAAATAATAGAACCCCTCTCTCAACAAGCGCGAATAAAATTTTTTTAAGGGGAACGGGAGACGACTTATTGCAATCTGTTTCATAGAGATATTACAAAAGCTGTTTCTTATACCTCTGCATAAATGCATTCTATACGTGACAACACATCACGCGGCGTCAATCATAGTCCAGGCATTTTAACTCAATTCCACATCATCCCGGGCAGTTGCTACAGTAGAAGTACCGAACACGGTTTATGGTCAGCCAAGACATATATTATCACCAAATGAAAAGCCCCTGTCCGAAATCCCGTGTCCGAATGGGTCAAATTTGCCAAAATCAAAAATGGCCACCAGTTTTGTATGGAAAATCCCATTTTTTAAAACCAAATTATCATATGACCGAGACTGGTTATCAAAATATACGTTTTCGGGGTAGCTGAATCCGTTTCTATACACATTTTAGTGATTATTTATACTCCGTAGTCAATATTGGGGAATAATTCAAGATGGCCAGTTTTGGCGGGAAAATTCGAATTTTACGAAATGATCAAACTTGGTATTAAAATAATCGTCTTTGAGGTAGTTGATTCAATTTACTGTGATTGTGGTTCACCTGGTTCAATCTATAGAAGGAAATCCAAATAGAGGTTGAGAGATTAAAGATATTCGAGTCAGATCTTATACGATGGCATTCATCAAGTACCAACTAAATTTTATTTGAACTCGCTGGCCTACTACTGGCCTCAGTAACAGCTCACTACAGGAGCAGGGTAGCAGGCATGCCGAAAGAGGCCATACGCAGCTCACTGTGCACGCAGTGTATTGGATCGCGCCTGAGTTTGGTTACTAACCTCGTCAATTGAACCATCATGGCCGAAACATCGAAAAAATTTAATCAGATTGGTGTGGAATTATTTTAAAGTATGTATAGTAAACATCATCTTTAAGTACAGAAAATTTGGCCTCTTCATATTTTTTGTGCTCTTTAATTTTTATATTGAACATATCTTTCTTATGTTCTTTTCATGTTAATAAATGACTAATTAATAGTTAATATAACACTTCGGGTCTAAACAAAGACCTGCAATAGCCAGTGCTGTATTAACCATAAGGCAAATTAGGCACGTGCCTTAGGGCCAGCCAAAAATCCAGGCCACAAAATAATAAAGTAAAAAAAAAAATGGCCTGTAGTGTCATATTGGGTTTCATTCCACTCACATTATTTATACTCCGTAGTCAATATTGGGGAATAATTCAAGATGGCCAGTTTTGGCGGGAAAATTCGAATTTTACGAAATGATCAAACTTGGTATTAAAATAATCGTCTTTGAGGTAGTTGATTCAATTTACTGTGATTGTGGTTCACCTGGTTCAATCTAGAAGGAAATCCAAATAGAGGTTGAGAGATTAAAGATATTCGAGTCAGATCTTATACGATGGCATTCATCAAGTACCAACTAAATTTTATTTGAACTCGCTGGCCTACTACTTCATATTTTTTGTGCTCTTTAATTTTTATATTGAACATATCTTTCTTATCATTTTCATCAATTTTCAAATAAATCTTTATATTGAAAATATTGTTATCATTTTCATATCACTGTGCATCAAATCTTTATATTGTAACATAATGTTCTTATCTATTTGAATTAATTGTCTCGTCACGTTGCGAATTTATTTCACAAAATGATTTCAAACGATGAGACACCGATGTTGTAAAGCCAAGACAGGAAAAGTGACGACTCGTAGTTGAGATCATTTTTGAAATGAATTCGCGGCTTGGTTCAGTTATTAAGTTGAGGGTGGCCACTGCACTGTCATTACGCCAGCGACGCTACTATACCACAGTTAGCTGACAGTGGTCAAAGTCGTAGAACAGGGAGTCTAAATGAAATTTAGATGTTACTCGATGAATTCGATGAATGTCATCGTATTAGTCCAAGACAGGGGTATCATAGATCCCCAATCCCTAACCGGAAACACAACTCACTAATTGAATTTCCCCTTATATCGACACAGGGGAACCACGTAACCACCAAAATATGGACGAAAATGGATTCATCTACCTCAAAAACGTATATTTCAGCACCAAACTTGATCCGGTTGTAAAATTCAAATTTCTTGGACAATAGGCCGCCATCTTGAATTACCTCCAATATTGACTGAATGATATCGATTATCACAAAAAAAATGGTATGGAAATGGATTCAGCTATCCCACAAACGTATATTTTGATACCAAACTCGATCATGTTATGATAATTGTGTGCCAATTGGAATTTTCAGGCCAAAACCGGTGGCCATTTTGGACTTTAGCCAAGTTAACCTATTTTGTTGATAATATACATCCAGACCGACCCAGGCGCGGATACAGAGGGGGGCGCACCCGGCGCCCCCCCCCCTCTATTTTTTGGCGGTGGCGAAAATTTTTTTGCTCCATATATTCTCGCGGGAAAGGAGAACAAAAACAGTTTAGGTTGGAAATCGTAATTTACAGTACTAGTATGAAATTAGTCCTTGTGGGCATTTTTGTCCACTCAAAAATCACGGGCCTGGCTTCGCACTCCCAACTTGGTGCAGCACGCCCCTCCTTTCTGAAAATCCTGGATCCGCCCCTGCGACCATACCATAAAACATGGTCCGCATTTTTATACGCCCACATTTTTATGTTGACGTATACTGTCTTGCCCCTGTCCGCCCGTCCGTCAGTCCACCCACAATTGATTGTGAACACTCCACAGGTCCCAATTTTTATCCGATTGCAATGAAACTTGCAATATAGGTTTATCACCCTCAGATCTCGGTTCGTTTCGATGTTGGCACTTATTGGACTGTAACTTCATGGATTGTGGCCCATGATTGTACGAAAAGTCATGTTGATTTTAGCTTGCGAACACTGTAGAGTTCACAATTTTTGTCCGATATGGTTTAAACTTTAAACCTATGTTTATAACCCACAGATCTCGGTTCCTGTCGATATTAACGCATATCAGATCATAACTTCCTGAATTATGACCCCAGATTGTACGAAAAATCGCGTTTTTAGCTTGTGGACCCATTAGAGGTCACAATTTATATCCGATTTAAAAAAAAAAGTTTGAATGTGTCACCGTTAGACGACAAGAATGGTTGAGTTTGAATATTCTAATTTCATAAAAATCGGACCGAAACTGGCGGACAAAATGGTCGCTCCTCGTGATCGGATTTCGATGAAACTTGAAACCATGTATATAATCTAGAGTTTTTGGTTCCTTTCGATATTCGCGCATACCGGATCCTAACTTCCCGAATTATAGCCCTTGATTGAACAAAAAATCACGTTTTTAGCTTGTAGTTCCTATAGAGGTAAAAAAAAATGTGTTCATATATCACCGTTACACACTATGATCTTGGTTCTTTTGATAATCGCGGATACCCTAACTTAACTTCCTGAATTATCGCCCCTTATTATTCGAAAAATCGCATTTTTAGCTTGCGGATTCTCTAGAAGTCAGATTTTTTTTCAATCTAAAAAATCAATTAAATACATTACCATTACATCATAATAAAGATTGAATTCCAATTTCCGGAAAATGGAAATGAAACTTCCCGACAATGTGGCCGCTCTTTGTACGCAAATTGGGTAGAAGTGCGTTATTCGAAGGTTGTGGACCCTCTAGAGGACATATTTCTTATCCGATTTTGATGAATCTTAAAATATATCTGTATATCCCAAATATCTCAGTCCCTTTTGATTTTAGCACATTTCAGGCCATAACTTTCTGGACTATTGCCCCTGCGGATTGTTAAAAAAGAATCGCGTATGTTTTTAGCTTGTTGTCATTAATCTCTTGCAAAATATGGGCGTATCATGTCTGCACTAATATTATCTTGCTTGGTCTATCATTGGGCCGAGAAAGCTTGTATCATTTACATAACATCAATTTGTCCGGGCAGAGTGGTGCCTTTTACTTACTTTCACTGTATAGGAATTCTTTTTATCAAGATGTACGTCGTACACCTTCATTTATTTTTCTAAAATTTAATTTGCAGAGGGAAAAAGTTAATATTGCAAGTTAATTAACCCATCCCGATGTCTCCCCCTCACTGATTGTCGCGGCCTGGCGAATATTCACTGCTGATCAGTTTGGACTTAATTTGGTATTTTTTAATTCAATATTTGTACGATTAGTCTCTGTACGTCATTTGAGGGACTGTAAATCCCATGAAAAATACAACATTGTGAAAGTTTTTACAACATTGTGAAAGTTGAATGTAAAATGAATATCTATGGCTCAATTGTTTTCAATATTTACAAAGATAAGAAGAATTAAAGTAGCTAAATCCCTAACTCAATATCATCCAATGTCTTACAAGTTAAAAACACAAATTATTTATCAATTCAAGTCAGCATTGATGTTTTCCTCTTACCTTGAAAGGGTAGGCTTCTGATATCCATGTGACCAGAAAGAACTAGGCTAGACATATTCTACAGCTCATGTCAAACGGCGATGCCATTACTTTTCTGGGGAGCATGCGCAGTAGACTGGAACTCACTATATTAGTTAAAAACTAGACAATGTAAAGGGAATTTGATGAAAATTTCAGTCAAATTGATCCACTCTGAACCGGCATTTTAGTGATTGAATTTTCGGCTTAGACTTGATCATTACTAAAATAGGTACGATAAAAAACATAGTTTCGATTATCTATTTCAAGATTTAATCATGAATGAAAGTTGAGCAGCAAATCGGATCCTAATCCAGTGGATATCGAAGGCTAGAGTTGATATCGAGAGTTGATTATGGTCTTGATAAGTTAATTAGTCTAATTAATAGTTTATATAACATTTCAGGCCCAAAGAAAGACCCGCAAAAGGCAGTTTTAGCTCTTGCATAATGTCAATTAAAAAAGGGTAAAAATGGATAATAATTTTAACAGTGCATACATATTTAGACTATATTATACATGATTGTTTTCTGGCATGTTTGACCAAGTAGCCCGCAACAAATAAATCGGTTATTTAAAATACTACAGTTGTTTAAAATATTAAATGTAATCCGATATTATTATTTGCCATGAATATAATATGCGGAAACCAAGGGGCTGTCATTAAATACATATTCCCTCTAGGTTAAATATTTAATTCATTCGATGCCAAAACCACTTTCTCCAAACTAAAATTACTGTATTAATGTAACATTGTGAACGTCCCATCCTGCATCCTAGGTTTATATTTATTTAGTTCAGCCGATTGAAGCCAATTGATTTGCAGGGATTTCCGATAACTTGAACCGATAAATTTATCATTTGTGCCATATAAATCTTCCCACCAATCCTGCCTGGTGGACTGTGCGGTGGATGACTTAACTGCTGTGAATGTTTCGTTGCTTGCCAAGAAAATGGGATGGTTCTTCAGAGTCGCTTAGTCTCTAACTCAATATCATCCAAAGTCTTCGACATTGAAAACGCGAATTAATTGTCAATTTAAATCAACATTGATGTTGTGATCTTATCTGGAAAAGATGGGCATCTGATATCAAATATTTAAGACAAAATAAACATTTTATTATTGGTACACGAATCGTGTGCCATGGTGCGTTTCAGTGCCATTTGTAACAAGGGAATCGAAGAACAGGGCTAGACATATTCCACGAGTCGTGTAAAACGATGACGCCATTTTCTTATCTTGAGAGCATGCGCTAGATATTGCCATTCGATTGAGACTTGTGGCGTATTTCGTCGAACATAACTGATTTGAAATTAGAGTAAAAGCGGAAACAATTGAATGTAAAACCAGTTATACATTAATATTACATTATTATATGCGTTACGACCATTTTGTGTCAATTTCTGGGTCCGAGATATGAGCGATTGAACTCCTTTAATGATACATTGTGAGATAGGTAAAAAAAAAAAAGCAGACTAGCGACGACATTCAGAGTTGATTATGGTCTGGATAAGTAAATTAATGTCGAATTAATAACTTAGATAACATTTCAGTCCTTGCACAATGTATGTTTAAATTGTGGTCATCCGTATTTTTACTAAGCGAAAGATTCAATGCATGCGATAGGTCGGTAAAGTACCTCCTTGTGCATCTTTCTATGTCATATTGAACTTATCTTGAATATATGTGTCTTTTAAGCTGTTTGAAGATTCTTTAAGGGTGCTGTTATTTTGTGACAGTCAAAATATTTTCAAAATGCATTCTATAGTCATCTAGTCAATTTCCTCTATAATGTTCCGTTGGGACATTTATATAGGGCAATTCGCCAGCACTGCACTGTTGATCAAGTTTTAATATCCATTTCACAGACTGGCTGATTAGCACGCAGATGGTGATTCATTTCACTGTAGGCTTGAAACATCAATGAACAAATGTAATTTTCTTAACATAATGCAATAATGATACTAATTTGCTGATTATTTTCTGTAATGCCGCATTTGTTGTTGTTTTTTGTTTTTTTTTTAAATAATTTCTTTTTTTTATTGGGGGTGGTGGAGGCGGGGTAATTATAGATTGACGTGACCAGTTGCTCACAATAACCAATTTTCGTTAATCTCTTGACAAAGCATTAATTTATCTAATTTTTTAAATAAATTCTTTGTCAATTTTTTCATATACTCCTTTTTGAATATTATATTGATAACGGAAGTGACAAAACTTGTTTGTGGTCGGGGGTGGGGTGATCTTTTACACAAATTTTGTACAATCGGGAGAGATGATACAGGATTTAGTTGATTGTTTCTAAATAAAGTTTATATACGAAATCTAATTAAAATGGGGTTTATTCAAAAGATACTTCCGCAAGCAGAATGTAGGTCTTTGTTTGTTAAGGTCATTTTATGACCTCTAGGTAAAACTTTCAGAGTATTAAATGTATAAATTGACTGATAGATATATATTACTTTATACTTTGCTCAGTTTCAGCAAAACCAGTTATTGCTGCAACAGAGGTCTAGTTCCAGATTCCGAACTCTTCGATTTAAGGGGAAAGTGGGTGTAAATTAGAGATTATATCTATTTCAATGGTTCAACGATTACTCGGATTTAACTTATCAATTGTATTAATAATCGTCCTAGTTTAACAATTGATACATTTGCCCAAATTCAGGGACACGCTATTTATTTTTTTTGAATCTCGGAAAAATCTACTCAGATATTAGACAATAAATTTTGATAATTAGATTTTTGTGCCAATAGAATTTTTTTTTATATATTGATAACTTTTGATGACAGATAACACGGGGTTCGTAGGTATAGAGATAGGGGTGTCACAATAAGACATTTTTTTTGCAAATCATTTCAGACCAGCAATTTCCAGAGGCGAAATTGCTAGCTGAACACGAATATTGAAAAAAAAATTATCTATGACGTCTTTTTCGGTTGGGGTTTGTCTCATTACCAAAATGGCCGCCAAATTTTGACGAAAAATGAATTTCCAGATAGGATTGGTGCTTATCACGCAAGGTATGGCTTGTAATATATCAAATATGTGGGGTGTTTTGTAATTGAAATGAAAAATAATCTCTAAAACTAGTTTTCCACAATCCAAGATGGCGGAAATTCAAAATGGCGGCCAAAATTTACCTAAAATGGCCGATTTGTAAGATTAAGGTCATTTCACTGTTTGATTTGGTTTGTTATATGTAATTTAAAGGGTTTTCCGTGTCACTGAACTTAAAATTAATCTAAAGAAAAAAAGTTTCCAAAATCCAAGATGGCAGAAATTCAAAATGGCGACCAAAATTTATCTAAAATGGCCTATTTGTCAGCTAAAAGTCATTTCACTGTTTGATATGGTTTGTAATATGTTATTTTGAGGGTTTTCAATGTCATTGAACTTAACATCAATCTAAAAAAAAGAGTTTCCAAAATCCAAGATGGCGGAAATTCAAAATGGCGGCCAGAATTTCCTTAAAATGATAATTTTTAAGATATCCTCGATTGGTTTATAATTGCAACGTGTAATAGTTTTTTAGGCAACTGAAATTGACCTGACTCTGGAATCTACCCGTTAGTCAATTAACCATGTGCAGAACTTTTAAACCAGCAAGCTAATTAAAATTTCAAAGAATTTAACCTTAAGACACAATAAATGTAGTTTAATTGTTTTTATGCATAAAAACATATGATGCTAATGATAATGTTAGGAGTTGACACATTCTTTGGAGAAAATACCTGGTTAATCCGACCCTCTGTGTCCAGTAACTTGTGGTATAGTCTAGATGTGGTCATGTTCCTTAAGCAACGTCCGTGAGTTTTACAAGATTTACGTAGTTAAGGCGAGATCAAGCCTTCTATTGAAGATGAGATGTGGTATACACATACCATTTTCGTCGGTGACGTATTTCATAACAAGTTATTCATGCAAGAATAATAACACATTAGAAAAGAGGAAATCGTGATGATTATTTTTAAACTTAGAACTTGGTGTGCAATACATTACAGACAAAAATGATCTGTGGATACCATATTTAGTCTGTACCACAAAAGTTGCCGGACACAGAGTCTTCGATGATTCTTTTTGCACATTTCACCACAAACTGTTTCTAGACGTAAGTCTTCTGAACAAGAAATGATGCAATGGGGTTTAATGTCCTACTACTCTGTCCTAACAAAGTTAATGAATATTGCTAATCGTCAAGCATTGTCCTATAAAGAAAATTGGCACAGACAGTGGTACTCTAGTGTACTCTTATTTCGAATTCCAACTGTCTAGGGATCTTTTATGCTCACGTCAACGTGTACATACAAACCTGGTTTCTTGAGAAGCCCCCATGCTGCAGTGAGAAACCACACTGGAAAATCCTGAGGTACTTTCTCAACAAATATAGGGATCGAACCCAGGACCTCGTTCTTAGGGAGTCTTACTCACTAAACCACTGTTTCGAACCATTTATGAATAAACAATTGGTGAATTCTTAACAACTTGATATATGCTTCACTTGAATATTAAATCTTGCTTATGTGAGATCCAGGATAACAATTCTAGTTACCATCAAAATAACTGCTACTCTTTGCCATAACAAGCCAATCCAAGAGGAAAATTCACGATTGTCCCGTTTTATAATCAAGCAATCATCTACCAACATCAAAATTCATTTTTGATGCAATATTCATTTTCAAAATTCATTTTTAAGGCAATCATTTTCAAAATTTATTTTTTAAGGCAACAATCATTTTCAAAATTCATTTTTGAGGTTATTTTAAAGTTCATTGACAATTAAAACCTTAGAAAGGACATTATTACAAGCCATACAAAATCGAAAAAAATGACGATTATCTGAAAAATCGTTCATTTTAGGGAAATTCTGGTCGACATTTTGTTTTTTTCACCATGTGATATTTATTTTCAAAATTCATTTTTGAAGTAATATTCATGTTCAAAATTCATTTTTGAGGTAATATTCATTTTCAAAATTCATTTTTGAGGTTATTTTACAGTTCATTGACTTTGAAAGCCTAACAAAGGACATTATTACAGGCCATACAAAAACGAAAAAAATACGATTGTCTGAAAAATCGTTAATTTTAGGGAAATTCTGGTCACCATTTTGGATTTTCAACCATCTTGGATTTTGGAAACTTTTCTTTTGAGGTTGTATTTAAGTTCATTGACACAGAAAACCCTTTAAATCGCATATCACAAGCCATATCAAACTTAAACATGACAATTATCCGAAAAATTGTCCATTTCGGGGAAATTCTGGACGCCATTTTGAATTACCGCCATCTTGGATTTTGGAAACTCTTTATATTTGGATTAATTTTAAGTTCAGTGACACTGAAAACCCTTTAATATGGCATATTATAAACTATATCAAGCAGTGAAATGACTTTTAACTGACAAATCGGGCATTTTGGTAAATTTTGGCCGCCATTTTGCATTTCTGCCATCTTGGATTTGGGGAAACTCTTTTATTTGCATTGATTTTAAGTTTAATGACATTGAAAACCCTTAAAATAACATATTCAAAACCATATCAAACAATGAAATGACTTTTATCCGACAAATCAGCCATTTTCGGTAAATTTTGGCCGCCATTTTGAATTTCCGCCATCTTGGATTTAGGGAAATTAGTTTTAGAGATTATTTCTCAGTTCAATTACTACAAAAACCTAATACAAGCCATACCTCGTGTGATAATCACCCATCTCATCTGAAAATTCATTTTTCGTCAAATTTTGGCGGCCATTTTGGAAATCAGGCAAACCCCAACCGAAAATGACGTCACAGAAGTGAAATAATCTCAGAATCGTCTTCAGTGACAAATTTTGCCTCAGAAACAACCCGACCCCAAATTTTGTTCCCATTGTGACACCCCTAATAGAGACGGAACAAAACTTTAAACAATTTTTTGGGTGTTTTGCCTAATTCAGTTTTTGGTGCCTATGGTTAAATTTCTCATTGTACAATTCGTGTCAATCAATGTAGATTATTCCTACCGTTCCAAAGAATTTTTTTCTAATAAGTATGTTCTCACAATTTCTTGTTTTTCTACAAAAACATTTAACACATGACATGGAAATGGATGTTTTTCATATTTTGTTTATTACAAAGTATAAAATGATAAATAAGCCTAAAATATATCAAAACTGAGAAGAAAGTTCACCATTGTGTATAAAATGTTATGAATACACACAGCATATAAAGTGTCGCACAATTGAGTTCAGTGAAAATGTCAAGAGAGCTATTAACCCGATTATGATTATCAATAATAACCAATTATATTAGTGAATTAATAACGGTCTTATAAAACTAGACCTAATAGCACACTGCACGGCTTATTTTATCGGATTAGTGGCCTATAGTATGTTATAGTGAACAACCGCAACATTTTCAATAATAACCAACTGTTTTAGTGAGTAAATAACTATCTTATACAAAGTAAACCTATTATTTTACTGACTTCACTGTGTGACTTTGTGAACGGATTATAGGCAGTTATTTTTATTGTGAATAAAACGCAACACCCAGAAAGATAGTAAATCTGACACAGAATTGCATAGCGTGTATTGGGCTTTATTAATGATTCGGTATAAGCCATGTGTTGTTTAATACCACATGTTGGACGAGTACGGGGAATGAGGATTTAAGTACCCGATTCAGGTCTGTAACAGATGCTGTTTTGTTTCGCTTTTGAACTGACTTAAAGCTACAGAAAGTATCTTCGAATAATCGCTAAATCAATATACATGTAGCCACTTCAAATATAATCAAAAAATAACAATGTCTATAATAAGGTTTTTTTTTTGATTTTTGTTTGGGTAAATATTATTTTAAACCATGTTACCTTGATGCGTCAACTATCAAATAAATTAGTATACATACTGTATATAGTTCTAGTATGTGATATATGATAGTTCCAGTATGTGGTAACGTAATATTTATGTTCTGGGCAATATTTCCATCATACTACATGCCGTTCACCTGTCGTCATTAAACCCCATTTCATTGCATTTCGTGCCTTTTGAAGTACTTGGGCAAGTTCCCTGACTCGGAAAAGGAGGACGTTAAAACCATTTTATTGCATTTCGTGCCTATAGAAGTACTTGCTCAAACACCCCACCCCACACCACCCCCAATTCCACTATAATTATCAGTAAGGTATTGTAGCCTTCTTGAATTGTTTAGATACCCATTACTCGTCAATGATAGGCTACCCTACTTACAATCAGTTGGGGTTTTTTTTATTTATTTCAGTGAGTGGGTGTGTGTGAAATAAAGGATGCATCCCTTCAATACAGAAGATATAAGCCATAATTCATCTAATTAATACAGTATTTTAAGACAATCATGAGGTTTTCACTTCAAAAATTGGTGTTGGCAGTAGCCATGATAGTGACAGTTCAAGTAGTATTATATTTTTGGAAGCTAAATAAGCCAAAACGAACTAGAAATGTTTTTATTATGCAACAGAACATAGAAGAAAAAGTTAAAGAAGATGGTTCTTGTGATTATAATGTAAGTTAACTTTAATGGTTAAATATATAGCGAAGCAATGTGGTTAAAATACAGATCTATATTTCGTTACCTTTATACGCCCACATTGAAATATGGTCGTATATTGTCGTCCGTCCGTCCGTCCGGCGTCCACAATTGCTTGTGGACGCTCTATAGGCTAAAGTTAATATCCGATTGACTTTAAATTTATATACAGTGTTTATGGTCATGCGACGAAGAAGCCTATCGATTTTCAGCGATTTCCGATAATTACTACCAGAGTTATGGCCCTTGATAACTTCAAAAAAAATCTTGTCGACGCTCTAGAGGCCAAAGTTAATATCTGATTGATTTTAAATTTATACACAGTGTTTAAGGTTATAAGACTAAGAAGCCAATTGATTTTCAACGATTTCTGATAATTACTGCCAGAGTTGTGGCCCTTGATCACTTTGAACAATCTTGTGGACGCTCTGGAGGCCAAAGTTAATATCCGATTGACTTTAAATTTACGAAGAATCCTATTGATTTTCAACGATTTCCCATAATTACTGTCAGAGTTGTCAGAGTTATCTCCCTTGATTACTTTGAAAAATCTTGTGAGGCTCTAGAGGCCTTGAAACGAACAAGTGTTTTGATTTTCAATGAATTTTGATAACTCAACAGCTAAATCCATGATATTAAATGTCTCGTACACTAAACGTTAGCATGGGGCAGAACTTTATAAACACCAAACAAATTTTCTGATAATTACTTAATGAGTTGTTACTCTTAATCTTATTTTAGTGTATTACAATGTTTCATTATCGAAAAAAGAAAAAAATATACAGCAACCCTTGATAACTGCCTGGCAACCTATCTCTTATACCTTCGATGGCCTACACTACAAAAAGGTCTGACTGGTTGTACTGGAAGGTCGTGTCGGCTCGTACGAGCGGCTTTTGACCTTATGATGTCAGACATATATTAATCAATCAGCGTTGATGTTGCTAGTGGTTTAGCCACTTTTCCGCGCTTGGCACGCCAAGAAGTCGGCGTAACAGACCGTGTCATTGGCTAATCCTTTTCAACCGAAACGCAGGTACAATAACTTTTTCTGATCCTACTGTACTGAATACAAGTCAAACGAAATTTTAAACTACAAAAACGAAACGAAATAGGATCTGTGTTTTAAAGATACATTAGTTAAGAGTATAATAGAGAGTTGGCCATTCTTGCTATAATAAATAAAAAAAATATATGATAAAAAAAATATTGAAAATTTCAGTCAGATTACTTTATTCTGAACGGAGTTGTCACTGTTGGAAGTTTGGACTAGAAATAGGCAGCAACTGTGTCTGCGCCGTCTCCGAGAATTACCGATCGTTTGATTAACAGACGGTAACTCCACCCACATTCTCGCGATTATCAAGTAACATTCTCAATGGTAATGGTACGCTCGCGTGGCAGGCCTTTCATTCCCAGTTTCAGGTGGTGACATCGGCGACTAGCGGTAAACGTTAGCTTGGCCAGAAATTTATTGATTTAATTTTAAATGGACGACTGTTTTAAATCCAAGCTGTATCCAAGTCTTTAGAGTTGATTTTGAGGCTGTCATGTAAATAAAGGTCTAATTAATCAATTCTATAACATCTGAAGCTTAAATAAAGAATTACAATATTCAGATTCTGAGATTTAGCTCTTGCATGGGGGGTTGGGATGGCCTAGTGGTCTAGAGTGCCGCGCTTCGACCTCTAGCTGGCCGGTCACCTCTGGCTTGCGGCTGTGGTTTCGAGACCTGGTGTGAGCGTATGTGGCATGGAGATAGGGGCGCCTTCTCAACCTCGTGGGTTTCCTCCGGGAACTCCGGTTTCCTCCCACGGCTAAAGACCCCTACGCGCAAGCGAACTATTGAAATAAAATTAAAACCGTATGTTAGTCCCGAAATGACCTGGTTGTGTTGAGTGGACGTTAAACCCCATTTCTCTTCTTCTTCTCTTCTCTATAGCTCTTGCATAATATATGATTAATCAGATTGATAGCGAACTTATATCAAATTGATTAAACCCATTCACTGCACTATTTACAGTGTTTTAAAGTGCTTGTCCCTTGTCCTTGGTTGTAAAACCCCGTTAATGTAACTAAATGGACTAACATATCGTCCTTAAAACGGTTGGTCCACGGCAAAATATATTACTTGCATATCAATTATTAAGCTCGATTCCCAAATGATTTTTGTTATTTCTCTCACAGAGATGTAACCCCATTAAAGATGGGATGTTAAATGTTCACTTAATTCCTCACAGCCACGATGACGTGGGCTGGTTAAAAACCACTGAACAGTATTTTACAGGAGAAAAGGCTATTTCAGATGGTAAGCTATCTATTGATTTATTTAATTTACATTTAAAAACATAGATTTATTTGATTAGCGTTTATTTTATGCAGTCTAATTTATTTGATATCGGTAGGATAACTTGGTATACCGAATTTTGTTTATCTAACAGTGCACTTATAAAATATTGTTTATTTATAATACGCTCAAAAATAATATACTTATTATATATTGTTCATTTATGTATCATATAATACATTAATTATATAGTTGTTGATTTACCTTAAATATAATACATTTATATTATTGATTTATCACCCAATAATACATTTGACAGTAGATATCGCTTGTGTGATAAATTACATAATCTTCTGCGATATCTCCTTACATGAACTTGATTGGTCAATCGAAAAGGAACTACTTTCTTTCGTTTTAAAGAAACCACTTATTTTAAATAAAAAGTAACTACTTTTTTTGTTAAAAAGAAACTGTTTTATTTAATTTGACCTTAAAGGGAATACTGGTTCAATATATAGGACTTTGCAATAGGATAAACTGCTGTCAAAAAATGACGTATCACTACGCTGTAGTGTATTCAGATTCAGTTAAAGTGAAATCTATACCAAAAAATTATATTTATTTATTTGTGCATGTTAGAAAGGATTGAGTGGTAAATAAAATCTCCAACACTCGTTGATAAAGTACAAAAATACTCGGCAGAGCCTCGTTTGTTGATAATTTTTGATATCAAAAAACACTTGTAGGAGATTTTCTATTTATCTTAAATATAAATGAAATGGAATGGGGTTTAACGTCCTACTGTTTTGCTTCGACTGGGCTAATGACGACTGTTGTTGATTGATGTAATACACTTATTATATATTGTTGATTGATGTAATACACTTATTATATATTGTTGATTATATATTGTTGATTGATGTAATACACTTATTATATATTGTTGATTGATGTAATATACTTATTATATATTGTTGATTTATCTAATAAACTTATTATATATTGTTGACTGATCTAATACACTTATTATATATTTTTATTTTATCTTAATGTAATACATTTCTTATATCATTGATTTATCTTTATGTAATACACGTACTATATTCTAGTTTTGATTGTTGATTTGTATTTTCTTTTTGCAGGTAGATCTCAACATCCGGGTACGGAATGTGTTCGATGTGTATTAAATACAACTATACCTCTTTTACTAGCTAACCCAGAAAGAAGATTTATATTTATTGAAATGGCATTTTTATCTAGATTTTGGGATGAGATTAATGACGATGTTAAACAAAAAATAAAACAACTTATTAAAGATAGTAAGTATATAATTTACAAATGTATGTGGATTTCTAATTTATTAATTTACAGATCTACATTTCTTTTAGTTTATTTAAATGATGCCAATACCTATATTCGTCTAGAGACCATTATTATAGAGCACGTTCACTCAAGCGCAAGTTGTAAATGGTCGAATTTAAATCAACCTACCAATTCAAATCCAGTGATGGAAGACTTTGTTTATTGAGACTTTCTTAAACAGGTCTTTTAAGTCGTACCAACCGAATTAACAGTTTGTTTGTATTATTTTTTTTATACGTTACAGGAAAATTAGAAATAGCTATAGGAGGATGGTGTATGAGTGATGCAGCTACAACATTTTATAATGATATTATAGATCAACATACACTAGGATTTGATTTTATTGATCAACATTTTGGTAAATGTGGTCAGTCTAGGGTAGGGTGGCATGTTGATCAGTTTGGACATTCCAGAGAACATTCATCAATTTTTGCTCAGGTAAATTATTGCGTTTTCCGCAAAGGGCACTTAATATTTTAAGCTTCATTTACAAATCAAATTGACTTGAACGCGAAAACAATATTTTAAAAACATTGACCAGAACATGTTATAATACTTATATCTCGGTAAGCAAGAACTGGAAATTGTAAGACTAGACTATCTTTGTAATGCACACCCGAAGAGCTTGAACAGATTATTTGTCGCATGTCATACATAACTGCTTCTCGTTTAGATATGATGGGTTAATTGTAGGTAACCCTGTGTCTGTCATACATATATAACTGATTCTATTTTAGATGGGGTTTGAGGGGTTAATTGTGGGTAGAATAGATTATCAAGATTATACTGACAGACATGAACATAAAAAGATGGAATTTTTATGGAAAAGTAGTGCAAGTTTAGGTATGTGTACTGTAATTATTAAAAGTAACATAACATTGTTACAATATATATTGTTATCTGTGAAACCCGTTAATACTGCCTGGCAATTCAAAATATTGACGGATACCGTGTTATAGAATATCTGATACGCTTCTTATCTAAAGGTATTTTTAAACCACTTGTCAGTTGACTCCGCTCGTGGTGTTTGGTCACATGCTTATCTTCAAACCTGTACTTTTGTAATTTTTTTTTTAAAAAAAAGCCTGTGGACTGCTTGTGACTTTGCCACCGTTGAGTGTTGTAAACACAGACGAGTGTTTTAAACTAGGCATGTCGTGCTTGGTTTCTCAAGAACTACTATTGTTTTGTTGCACTTTTCTTTATTTGATAGCCTTTCGTCTGGACGACATCTTCCTGTACCTTCGACATCTGAAATTCAGTTCCCGGACCCCGTTTCTCGAAATTTGATTGGCTAAGCACTACAATCAGTCTAATATTATCCCCAATCAAATTACTAAAATTTGGATTTTATCTTAGTTAAAATTTCGTGACACAGGCCCGAGAGCATTTTATTAGATTGTCTTTAAATATGAGCAGCCATAAGATATAATACATGATGTAATGCCTGTAGACATTTACCTATATCAACTGTTGATGTTTCAGGCAGTAAATCTTCTTTATTTACACATGTATCATATGATGGTTATTATGCGCCAAGAGAATTACAATTTGAAGGCCGTTCTCCTGGAACTGTTGTAAGTATACAGCTCTACCTCAAAAACATAATATAACTTTTTTACAGAGTTGGTTTAATTAAGTACTTCGAAAAAGTGAATGTGAATTAAAAAAAATTACAACAAAAATCCTCTCACTTGTAATTTCTGTGCAGATATTTTAATTAAAGGAATGTCATAACTCTGTCAACAGAATGAGTATGATTAATTTTTATACGCCCACCTTCACGATAAGAACGGATCATGCTAATC
The DNA here is from genome assembly GCA_963678685.1 of Patella ulyssiponensis. NCBI lineage: Eukaryota > Metazoa > Mollusca > Gastropoda > Patellidae > Patella > Patella ulyssiponensis. The sequence goes on along the minus strand of OY783226.1, from coordinate 25,563,499 downwards.
TCACCATATATCATCGCCTGAACTTATCTGTGATTTCTTTAATTTGTTGGGGGAGGGATAACCAAATGGTTACCACATGCGTGCTGTATTATAAGATCTGTCATTGAGTCAACTAGCGTGATTTCGTTTACAAGGTTGTACGTGACAAGGACTAGCGTCGCCTGTCTTCCGGTTTCCTCCCACTGCTAAAGACTCCTACCCGCTGCCAATTTATTGAAATAGAATTGAACTATGTGTTTGTCCTGAATTGACCTAGTTTGTGTGGAGTGGACGTTAAACCCCAAACTCCATCTCTCTCTCTCTCTCTCTCTCTCTCTCTCTCTCTCTCTCTCTCTCTCTCTCTCTCTCTCTCTCTCTCTCTCTCTCTCTCTCATTTGTTTTGATGATTAACAAGCTGTCATGACCGCACACATTTATCGATCATTTTAAACTATTCATATATGAATTTTTGTATTATTTTATAGGATGCTTCCGTCCAACGATATGTCGCAGATATGATGAGAATTGCAAAGGAGAGGGTATGTTTATATTATATTAACAGCATGCGCAGACTTTGGTATATAATCATGCCCGAATCTCACTCGGATTCAAATACAGATCTATATTTCGTTTCGTTTTTCTTTTACTCTCGATGGCCTACACTACATGGAGTCCTGTCCAGTTGTTTTGGGAAGTCGCGTCAGAGGTCATTGATGTTTCTAGTGGATTACCCACAGTTCCGTGCACCACGCAACAAAAACCCACTGTAAGAGACTGTTTCATTGGCTAATCCCTCACATCATCCCTCACATCACGTCAATGTTATGATAACATCTCTCCCAATTCCTAGTGCACACTGATCAGCAGTGAATATTCGCTAGGCCGCTACAATATTAGAAGACTTTCGTAATTCTCTTTCAAAGAGATTGGTTCCAGTGTACTGTGTTTTAAAGACAAGTAAAAGGAAACGAAATATAATCTGTGTTTAAATCTGATGGGCATGAATCATTGGTGAAGTATTTGAATATTAATTGTATTGATTTTGCTATGACACAACAAGAATAACTTATAATGCGATATATTGATTTGTTATGGAACTGGGCGGAAATAACTCGTTCCGAAACTAGTAATGCATACTTTAGGATGCACCGTTATTCACAGCGTTAAGAAACGGGTGTCGTCTGAAACAAAAAAAGGAAATTGTATGAGTGATGATATTTGTTTGTAGTTTGGTGGCCCATGTATAAACTTGTCTTAAAGCTACACGACTGGGCGCATAAAGTCAGAGTGGATCTTAATTGATGGTAATCCCCGTAATATTGTAGAGACGCTTTAACATGCCACTTAATCCTGATCGCTGTAGGTTGGGTCTGCAAAATATTATCAGCACATATTTACAGACTTCTGCGATGACCTGAAACTTTCGTTTCGTTTTTATAATTTCCTTCGGGACAATTCTGGAATAAATAAACCGCGATCTCTTAAATGACAGGATAGGGACATACGTATAGAGGGGTATACAAAACTTAATTAAAATAAACAGTCGACGACAGGAACGATTGAGCATTTGAATGTACATATACGAACAACACCCCAACAAACAAACCCCAAACGAAATTTAGATTTGTAGTTTAATTAGATTGCTTTGGACAAAACTTCTGTTTCATTTCAATGTTTAAACATACATTATGCAAGAGCAAAATCTGCCTGTTGTAGGTCTTTCTTTAGGCCTGAAATGTTAGAAAAACTATTAATTAGACATTAATTAACTTATCCAGACCATAATCAACTCTCGATGTCAAGGCTAGCCTGCGATGTTTGTCGGGTTGTAGTTCGATTTGTGGCAAAATTTTCCTTTGTGATTTAACGATTAAATGGATAACCGAGACTACTAGTTTTGTCTTACCTTCTTTTGTAATGATGATCGAGGCTAAGCGGAACTTTTATTTGCTTAGTCCTCGGTTAATAGTAGATAATTTGACTGAAATTTTCAGCAAATTGCCTCTACATTAGCCAGTTTTTAACTATTATAGAGAGAACTTCCAACTCATTATCTAATTTCCCATAATGTATCTTTAAAATGAACAGTAAGAGAGTTAGTCCCAGTTGTGCCATATACATTACTGAAAGCAAACTCGACAACGCTCAATCAGCCGTTGGTTAATATCACCTTCGACTGGTGACTTTATGATACACATTGGATTATTGAAACGTTATTGCTGAAATATCGAGGATATACCCGTCATAATATATTTTTGAGTTTACATCAGTATTTTGTTTCGAGTGGGACGAAAAACCGAGGTCCCGTGTATACATTGGCGTGCCCGGGCAAATTTTCCCAAATAGCACACGGTATGGCGTATGACCGTGTCCATTAGCCCAGTAGGAGCAGAACAGTTGGACGTTAAACCCTATTTCATTTCATTTCAGTATTTTGTGATATAAATAAACAATAAACATTTTGTTATATATTCTCTAGGCGGCCGTGTTTAAAACAAATCATCTCATGTTTCCAATGGGAGCTGATTTTGCCTATAAGAAAGCAGATGAATGGTTTGCTAACATGGATGCCTTAATAAAACATACTAATTTACGTGTAAGTAACTTCTAGAATACTTTTAGAAATGAAGAACAGACAAACAGTAATTAGGGTAGTGTTGGTACTGCAATAGATGGTCGAGAAGCCGTCTTCATTAGCCCAGTGTAGGAGCAAAACAGTAAGACGTTAAACCCCATTTCATACTCATTTGAGTGGGATTGGTACTAATATAGATCACTCTGAAAGAAACCAATTATAATGCTTTATGGGTTGTCAGATGTCGTACATTATTGCTTACGAGAATACGCCATCTTCTTAATATATTGGTTTATTCTATGTTAAAAATTAAAAACCCAAGTTCCCCCTCCCCTAACGCCCCCCAGAAGCTCCACAGAAACTTAACCCTAAACGTTGGCGTGGGGAAACTGCGCATGGATTCGATAGATTATCGGAGATAAGTTTTTAACCATTAATACAATAATCTGTTGAATTTTATATTTGGTTCACTCCTACTCTACGGTTATCCGTCGGCGATGAAGAACTTACTGTCAGTCGTGGCTCTAACTTTTTTAAGAATGACTGTAGCCCCAAACATGATGGCTTTCCTTGCCACTTAGACCAGTCCTAAATTACACCAAGAGTGGATATGATTTTGAGTGAAAATAGATTTCTGGTAAGACTAGTATTATTCTAGTTTCATCTAATTTGACATTATAATTGGATTTTGTCTATTGATATATATTTATTTCAGCAAGCAGATGGTTCTAAAATTAACCTTCTCTACTCGACCCCGTCCTGTTATCTTTATCACGTCAATAAAGAAAAACAAACCTTTCCTACCAAATCAGACGATTTTTTCCCGTATGCAATTCCTCCCAAGGCTTATTGGACAGGTTATTTTACTAGTCGCGCGGGACTCAAACTACACGTTAAAAAGGCTGGGGCTATGTTACAAGTAAGTGGAAACTTAGATGATTTTATTTCGAACAAGACAAATGAAAACATTTTGACACTCGGTTTTATCACTGCAATTTGTATTCATAAACATTGATTGGATTAATATTGTCTTGTAATTAAGATTTTGGGATTGGGCGAATTTTCTTTTGAAAAACAGACCCACCGTAAACATGTACCTAAAGATGCACATCAAATGGCCAAACAAAATTTTATATATTTATAGCCAAGGGTTATTATATATACATTACAGCAGGTTCGCGCCAATCTGATTAAAAGTTGCAAATATAGACCTCCCGTAAAACAACTAATCACGGTAACGGAATGTATATTAGAAATGCTAATTCCTTAATTACCATATACACAGCTTGGGATGTCTACTCATTAACACCTAACTGATTCCTTCATTCCGTAATAAAATAAAACAATTGACTAAATGATAATTGTTCTACATATGAGTTGAGCTAGGCAAATTAGCTTTAAAGAATCATTTACCATGTAATACACACAAGAATATTGTATTACCCGTGTAATATACACACACCCAAGTATATTGTATATTACACTTGTAATACACATACACAAGAATATTGTATATTACACTTGTAATACACATACACAAGAATATTGTATATTACCCGTGTAATACACACACACCCAAGTATGTTGTATATTACACTTGTAATACGCATAGACTAGTATATTGTATATTACACTTATAGGTATAATAAACACGGATCAATACTGCAATGATAATAATCAAAGCCGAGTTTAGGCATTGGCCTGGGGGGCCCAGGACCAGGGCCCTGCGATTTCGGGGGCCCTGTGGCTCATGGCAAAAAGAGAAACTATTCAAATTTAAGAGGAAAGTATCACGGTAATAGATCTAGCGGCGCGAGGGAGGGGACTGGGCTACCCCCTACCATCTCTGTGATGTTCAACTCGATGATCGGTCTAGTTTTATAGCGGCGATTACGTTTGTTATAACATTTTCCCGTCGTTATATATCACTTCCGCGCATTGTATGTCATTCGGAACTGACATTATCTAAGTTTCCTTGTATTACATACCGTGTAATTGTGTTTTACTCGTGCGTGCCATTCAAAGGGGTATGAAATAATGTTTTCGTCGCGTTAGGGGCCCCGCGATTCTAGCCAGACCCAGGCCCCCGCTATGGTTAAGCTGGAATAATACATATAGATCAGGGACACAAACAGTCTAAAAAAACACAATTACAGATATGGTGCTTGTTTCACTTATCATATAAATTTGACAAATTGACGTAATATTACTGTAGACAAGTAGAAACTATAAGTAGATAAACTATTTTTAAAGATACATTTTGAAACGATTCAGTTAAAGAGCTGACTATTAGTGTTAAACTTGTCCAAAATAGCTATCATTCACATTATTCTGAGCCAAGTTATCACTGTTTGAAGTTTTGACACTAATCCATGTTTAAACCAACAAACACGAATAAATATGTGATCGATGGATATGTCATGTTAACAAAGCAGTTCAGCTGAAGGGAAGCCGCTTGTAAGAGTTCATGACTGATTAACCCCACCTTTTTTCGTTCATACATAATTATACTGAGACGGTGCATCTATAATGCGTTTTGTCAGGCCAAACCACTCCACCACATCTTGAACTTCTTCCTTTTATAAGTCAGTTAAATATGTAGATACTCATGTTGCATCGCAACATAAAATGTATATTTCTAACTGTAATTTCAGACGTGTAAAGAGCTCAATGTTTTCAATAGACTGCCAAATGCATTTGATAAAATCAATGTTTTAAGTAAGTAAGATTTAATTACTCCCAAAATAAATTGGTGGCCCACCGGGTGTGAAATAGATATATTTAACTTCCGTATTGATCAAAGTCATATCATCGACAAAATGTGGCTCATTGAGGATGTCAAATCTTGATATAATTGGTAGTTCGTCATATCTGTGCAAATACGGAACCATTTTTGGATATATTTGTATTGTAGTTGTGTAGGGGCGGATCCAAAGGCGAGGGGGGGGGGGTCCAGACCCCACCCTTCTAAGCTTGTCAGTGATGCAGAACGCAGGGCCTGACAAGGACAGCTGTATAGTCGTTTGGATGGTGCGAAAAACCGACTTCCCGTGTACACATTGGCGTGCATGTAAAAGATCCCTTGGCAGTTGGAATTCGATATAAGAGTAGACCGTAGTGCCGCTGCCCGGGCAAAATTTCCCTCACAGCACACTGTATGGCGTATGCCCGTCTTCTATTAGCCCAGGTTAGGTGCAGAAGAGTAGAACGTTAAACCCCATTTTATTTCATTTCCATCCCAAATCAGATACAAATCTGAATAACAATATGACCTCCAGCATGCCCTAATCCATCCGTGTACGAAAAAATATTGTGAGAGTTGTCATCATACAAATGAAATGGGGTTTACTTTTTGTCTCACCCGAACGACTAGACAACTGTCCTTGTCAGGCCCCCCCTCCTGCATCACTGACAAGGCACGCCGGAAAATCTGGATGAACTTTCTCGGTCAATGCAGGGATCGTGACCCCGCTTTGTCATCATACATCCGGGAACGTAAAGCTGGTGTTATGGACGAATACATTACACGCGACACTTGAAACTAAAACTATATGACTTTTACAATAAACTTTTCATAATATTTTGACATTCCTAGGACAGACCTTCCCTATGCAATTTGTTTTCTGGTTTTATGATTTATTTTCGTGTGATAAACTAATACATTTTTATGCTAATAACTGTGCAATATGGATAGATGCCATTATTCAAAAGCAGCTAATTTAGAACAAAATATACATTTCATCAAAATTATAAAGTGTTCTTAGCCAACCGATTATAGGGAAAATTAATACCATTGATATTAAATCTAAAGTATATTAATTACATACAAATATGTGTTTGACCTTAAACACAATAGCAAACATAAACTATATGTCACTGGCTGTCTGCCTTGGCTAAATAATGTCATTTATTTTTATTTATAGAGAAAGCACAAGGAATTTTGCAGCATCACGATGCAATCACGTAAGTTCTTAGTTTTTCGCTTCACCCAAATTACTTATGTCGCCACTGTTGTCCGTCGCTTGAACAAAGTGTCTACCCCGAGTAAACAATTTACTCCCAAACCGTCTGATGTATTTCTAAGAATAGCGTGGGTAAGTTGCAAGTACAAGTATTGTTTTCAGATTGTTCAGAGTGTAAATTAAGACAAGCCTGATATTTAAAAACAATTCTTCTTTCAAATTTTCAAATTTGATAGGAATCATTCCCAGCTGATAAAGATAAAGATTTGTTAAAGATACATTATGGGAGATTAGATAAAGAGCTGGCACTTCTCGCTATGACAGTTAATAACTAGATAATGTAAAGGAAATTTGCTGAAAATTTCAATCAAATTGACCCACTTTGAACCGTGATTTAAGCGATTGAATTTTGAGCCTAGCCCCGATCATCACCACGAAAGTCGGCACGATGAAAAAAACATAGTCTCGATTATCCATTTTTTTATTTAATTACTAAATGGAAGTAAAGCAGCAGATATGTAGCTGGACGGGGCACGATATAGAGACACATTTAAAGAACACATATGACCAGAACAAAATGATACCCTTAATAGTCAGTGTTTACTTTGTCACTTATAACGCAATTTAATTGAAATCCATTCACAATTAATTGAGACATATGTAGACCTCCCCTAAAAATGACTTTGTCAGTTATCTAAAACACTCTTAATCCCCCCCCCCCTCAAAAAAAATTCTCTGAAATTACTTGGAGGATTTGGATAAAAATTGGTACGGATATTGCTTAGATTTCAATTTCGACAAATAAAGCTGCCCAATGTTATAAACAAGTGTGTGTATTTTCGATCTTCTAAAGTAATTAACGGACTTTTAGATTGCTCAAATAAAGTTTTTTTGGTCCCCATATTCGCAAAGAAACGACTGCGAGTTTTACAACATCTAGTCGTTGCTAGGTTAGTCTGAAATTCCCCAAACCTTTAGATAGTTATGTTCCTTTACCACAGATACGTGATATAAACACATAAAGGAATAGAAAAACCCACGGAAAACCAAAGAAAAGCAACCTTACTAGAATAAAGAAAAATAAAGAGTAATTTAGAAAGGTTTGGACTAAGATGTGAAATGGGTCATAGCATAATCACAAGCAACCTTGACCTTGAACCAACCCTGAACTTTGCAACTGGATTATCACAGCTTGGCATTTAATTTAGAAAGCGAGCGACTTGGTATTCGAGATGATATTTTTTGTCGAGGAATCTGGGTGATCCCCAGGAGCAAATCAAAATTGGCGCCGAAAAATGTGGGGTATTACGTTATGGCCGTGATACGATGTATGAATTTAAAGCGAGACCAAACCTTCTATTGAAAATGCTTGGTCCCGAAAGAACCGGGGACATGCAATTTTAAACCCTATTAAAAACCTGTTCTAAACTTGCTGATGAATTTCAGCTAAATTTAGAACCACTAAAATTGCTTTGAATATATCCAAAAAAAAAATGTTTTTAAAAATGTTTCATTTTCTTTTGACATAGATAAAGCAATAACAATAATAAGCATAATAAAGAGCATGTTTTAATATTTTTAGTACTAATTATAACATATGTGCATAATAAAGAACATGTTTTGATATGTTTAGTAATAAATATAAAATTATAACGGTACAGAAAAAGAACATTTTTTAATATTTGTAGTTATGATTATAAAGTTATTAAGGTAGAGAACCTGTTTTTATATTTGTATTGCTAATTATAAATAGAGGTACAGAGCATGTTTTAAGAGTAATAATTAAAACATTATTGTAGAGGTACAGAAAAGGAACATGTTGCTAAAGATTATAATCATTTACTGAGTGAAGGTGAAGTACAGTGTCAGGTAAAGACATTTCTTATTTTTAGTTTTACGCATCTCATTGCTCAATGTCAACAGTGCATTATCCATGGAAATAATTTTGTATTTGTTTGTATTTCCATAGCAGAGGGATTTCTTTTTCAGATAAATGTGTTTCTTAAAGATAGACTTGCTGGTACATACCATATAGCTTTATGATTGAAGATATGTTAAGTCTTGCGTCATGTTTTCTTTCATTTTTTTATAACATCTTTTTAATCTTAAACTTTGAAATCGGCCAGCACTGCACTGCAGTTCTAGTTTTTGTATTGCAGTCTGTGATTGATAAGGCTTATACAATGATGTTACCACGTACCGCTGTTAAACCACCTCAACAAGAATTTTGTTATAATCTAAATATATCTGAATGTTCATCAACAGAAAACTCAAAACAGGTATATAACTTATCATAATAATCACGAATGGGTATTGATCGATATCTTAAATCTATTTGTCACAGATAAAACAGAGTAAATCATTGTTCTACTTTCATTTTTCGACAAGAATCTACTTTTGTTCAGAACACAGGATTAAACTTCTTTTTTTGTCATGAATAACACATTTCCAAAGTTTCGGATCTAAATTTCGTAGTCCTGAAGCTTAAACTTTTCTGCCCACCCCCCTTCACAAACACCAACGACGTCTTAGTAACCACTGCTATCTTCTCCAAACCCCACACCCAGTCTACCTGGGATATTACCAATACACCTAGTAATAATACAGTTCCCTATTCTGTGTAGCAACGATCCACCTGTAGACCTTCAATTGTTAAGCAATGTGGAAAAAAGTCGTGTCTGGGAACACACTGGGATTAGGGCCCTGGATGTTGAAGCTGCGTTAGTTTCACCCTCCCCTTATAACAACTGTACGTACGTAGCTAAGGAACGAAAATTAAATGGTAGCTGGCGTTTTTTTTTCGCACGTATACAATGAATGGCCATTTTGCTCAGTAATCCCAGCCAGAATTTGGCTTTTTTTTTTAAAAAGTTGCGTTAAAGTTTTAAATTTTTGTTTAGAACTGAAATAAATTAACTATTAGTCAATCCCCATCCTAAAAACATTAACAGAATTGATTGTGTATATCTGAAATAGACAGGACTGAAGCACAAAATAGTGCCAATATGCCGACGTCAAATCTAGAGTTGTAGATGTTATTTCTGTGAAAAATCATTGGAAGAAGCAATAAGGCTGTACGGATTATACAGTCCTAAAGGCTGCAGGATTAAGGCTTGTTTACAATGTAACATTGTGTCTCGTAATGTTGACATGTTGTTTGTGGATGTGACCTCATGACCTGCGACGTTAAGATAACGTCATATGGATATCATGGCTATTCACTGTGTCAGAGTCACTTCTCTGCAGGTAGGATGAGTCTGTCGTTCAGATGGAATAACTGTAATGTGTAATATGCTATTTCAGTTTGTTGTGAACCTATACAATCCTTTATCTCGTCATGTGACTTATTGGGTACGTTTACCTGTCTCTTCTACATCATATACAGTTACAGATCCCAACTCTCAACAACTTAAACTAGATGTAAGTTTACAATTACTTATTATAACATTCAAAAACATTTCATGTCGTAATTTTAATTGATCTTATGTAGATTATATTTCCTTTCGTTTTTTAAAGTTCTGAATTTTGTTTCGTCTGTCTTCACTGTTTTGGTATCTGAAAGAGTTGTTAATATCCGCGTTCTGGTTGAAGTGGGAGCCATGGTGACTAAGTGAGTAAGAAACGCAGTAATGCAGGAAGGAGAGTCTGACAAGGACACTTGTCTAGTCATTCGGATGGGACGAAAACTAAGGTCACGAGTATAAATTGGTTTGCACGTAAAATATCCCTTGGCAGTTGGAATTCGATATAAGAGTAGGCCGTAGTGGCGCTGTCCGGGCAAAATTTCACACATAGCAGGTTGTATGGTGTATGCCCATCTTCAATAGTCCAGTCGGAGCAGAACAATAGGGCGTTTAAGTCCATTTCATTTCTTAGTGTGAGGAGCGCCGGCCTGTGAGACAATCGAAGAGATAGAAAACAAATCAAAGCAAAACACCCACGCTAATTGGTTAAGGACTGACGACATAGGGTCAAGAGCCGCACTTGCGAAACATCCCACTACAACCGGTCAGATCTTCATGTACATGTATTATGAAAACGAAACGGCACATAGATCTGTATTATAATCAGATTGCAATTTATAAGAGTGTTGTCAAGTGTCGTGTACATGTCATATTCCTGAAGCAATGGCCCGAGAAATCCCTCTCTGGCCATTGCTGGAATAGCGTCTGTTTCTTGAACTTATGCGGGAGTGTGTCTATTCTTTCCGTTCAATGAAAGCTATCACTTAAGTACAGCAACATGACAGTCCTTAGTTTAATCTGGGTCTTCCCTAAAACTTTCCAAACAGTATTGTTTACGTTTCATTCGACTTGATAGCCTCGTTTGTCACGCAATTAGTTTTACTGCAGTATTCTGCTATGCACGGGTTAATTAGGTATAATAAAATCGTGAGCCATGACGTAACGTTATGTAAACATATTTGGTCCAATATTAGCACTCGTTTTAAATGTACAGCTTTTGTAGGGCAGCTAGTGATTGGTTGGTAGTCGGACTACTGACCAATCAAAATTTAAAACAACAATATCCACTCATAATAGCAGTGTGTAGTGGGATTACCTCTAATCAAACGAAACGCTGCGCGGAGTATGTGTATATGTAGGCTAGTCGGTGACAATCGATATCATCTTTTAATCTATTGAGATGAAAAACGCTGAAAAAAATTTGGAAAAGATTATACCTGAATTTGAAAAGAACAGTTTCTCCATGGACCTAAGGCTTTCGAAGTGGGTTACGGCGTTCATTTGAAGCAGTTCCAAAGTGTCCTGTGTGTCGTCTGTTATTGGAACCATTTGTGTTCTTATATTACCAGATTGTTCCTGTTGATGATAAAACTAAAACCCTTCCTGGTAGAAAATCTCAAGCTGAAAATGAACTGGTGTTCCCGGCTAAAGTATCCCCCTTAGGTTACGGTAGTTTCTATGTCAAAAGTACTACAGGTAAGAATTCGTGAATTTTATGAAATGCTTTTATATAGTGGCTGATTGCAGCGTGCCGACATTAGAAATGAAATGGGGTTTAATGTTCAACTTTTCGGTCCCAATCGGGCTAATGACGACAAGCATACACCACGACACCACGATGAGTGGGGGAGGGGTCTTTCCAATGGGAGGAAACCGGAGTACCCGGAGTAAACCCAGGGATCGAAACCACAAACACAAGCAAGAGGTGACCGGCCAACTAGAAGTCAAAACACGCGACACTCTAGACCATCCCTCCCCACCCCCTTTATTTACTCAATCTAGATCATAATTTATATTTACAGACGGTGAAATGGCAAAACCCCTTAAAACCATGAATGGAGAAGAGTTTGCTATTCAAAATGAGGTAAGTGGGCTGATGTAAAATAGTTTTATATTTAATAACTGGTAGCTTTCTTCTGTCCTGCTGAAAGGTCATTTAAATAACAAACACATTGCTACTGGTATATGATGTCACTAGCTCTACAGTACAGTCTAGCTTGGTTTTGACATTTCCTCGCTTCAAACACGTGCTGTTATTGAGAAGAGGTGGGTGAGAGGGCTTGGCAGTAAAACTATGATTAATAGTCTTCTATAGGCCAACTGAATAAAATGTCGTGATGACAATCGTTATGGGAAACTTCCCCACAAGTTTACTGATTTTGCATGAGACAAAATTGATGAAGTGACATTGGAATTATATATCGACTAATGCCCATATCGCATGTTTTTTTTATACAGCATATAAAGGTTAGCTTTGGTAAAGATGGTATACTCAAATCAGTACAGAATATAAAAAATGGTATGGAAGTCAAAATGGAACAAGATTTTTATTATTATATTGGTGATACGATGATGAGACCATCGGGTGCATACGTCTTCATTCCAAAATTTAAAGATCCCACTAAAGTTAGAGGACAGAATCCTGTTAAAGTTAAATTATTCAAGGTATATCTATATTATGGCAATCACAAAATTTTGACACGCATACAGGCCTGCGCTATCTAATAATTATATTTTGTTTTCGATAGGCCTATTTCTTATTACGTCCGTGGGGGTGGGGTGGGATATCGGGTCGTCGATTTATCGCCAAAGATTGCGTCGGGGATGGGCACAGGCCTAATACATAAGAATTCACCCATCGCATTCCGATATATAGTTAATCGGTGATGTCTGTTTAAGCGACCCTCAATTAATTTATAAAAAAAAAACCCATGTAATAGGGTATAACGTCCTATTTTTCTACACCACCCGGTAGAAAAGGATGTCATGCAGTCTACTATGGGAGGAATTTTACACTCTTTATACTCTTCCTCAAGTCTTCTTTAGTGCACGCAAATGTGTACACAGTACCTCAGTTATCGTCCCATCCGAACTGCTAGACACAGTTTGTTTGCACTATGACAAGGGGAAACCAAGGTCAAAACTCACAGGACCTCACTTAGACCCCCGAGTCTTAAACGATCTCCAATATAAAAGAGTACATTTTAATATAGATTTATCAACCTGGGCGGTTTGTCGGGGGTGCACATTATAACTTATATACAATCTGTCGAGCTGTATAATTCTCCGCATACCAATGAATATATTGCTGGGCCCGTGCAGGTCTTTAGTCATTGGCCTCAACGGGACAGAGAGTTGTTCCAATGACATTGAATTAGATCTAACAATCAACTAATATATTTATCTCTTTCAAAATTGACGACGCGCTAATTGCACATTGAGATTAGTTTTGAGCCAAATTATTCAGCAAGACCAAGTAGAGAGATTTCCACAATTGTCCCACGGGACTAATATGCACGCAATCACAGATTTGGTTTTCATGCATTCAGTAAGCAATTAGAATTAAAACAGTGACAAACATTCATGGAAATTGTTTTTTGGACAGGAACTGGTCACTTACCGATTCTCATCTTATTCCTTCTTTTTCTACTTGGGGTGGCGCTCTTCGAAAAAGCCTAAGACTCCATCAATCCTCGCCTGATCGACATGAAAATTGCCATACTTCTTCTTTGAACAATTCTGCATCGAAGAGGTGAATTATATGTTAATGGTCCATAGTACAATCTTCTTGTTTTTTTAAGTAAAGGTTTTTGAGTTTTACAAGCATGGATCCATGATTGTTTGTAGGGAGCGTGGGTCAACTGAGAAGTAGCGGTACGAAGGGAATCATAAATAATCGTGTGAAAAGGAGCACTCGTTTTTTTAATTTGCCTGTATGTTTTATTTTGGAATTATTGCTTTTCAACATGTATGAATAAAAAAGCAATTAGATGTTTTAATTGGTTTAGGACCGGGAACTAACCCCTGATCTCCCATTCTTGACACCTATTCAGCAGTGTTCTGAAACATTTGCAGATACACTGGCATTTAGCTTTAACCCTTTGTTGTTTTTTTAATGGGGGGGGGGAGCTCTGGCCCCGCTCTCTCGACCCACCTTCCCCTTGTCCCTCACTTGTTGTGAATCGGATTTACATTCCGACGTTGGATTTTTCAAGTCCGCTCCCCATGTCTTCTGGACACTTATGTCTAGTTGTTCGGATAGGACGAAAATCGATGCTCCGTATGTAAATTGGTATAAAAATAGATTTGTGCTCCGTATGTAAATTGGTATAAAAATAGATTTGTTTTTTTCAAGGGAGAACATGTGCAAGAAATACGCCAAGAATTCAGCCACTGGGTTACACAGATAATACGACTTTATGATACAGCTAAATATGTGGAATTAGAGTGGCAAGTTGGACCTATACCTAACCAGTAAGTAAATGATTTTTAGGCCTATAGTTTTTATTAAGACCGTATGGAATCACGGCTGATTACAAAAGATTTACTTAAGTTACATGTAGTTGAAAAAAAGTATTGATTTTGATTGATCTGGTATGTTATTGCGAGTATTGATGAAGTGTGATTGCTTTTTTGTGTTAATCGATAAAGCGGAAGTGATGCATACTGATTTTTATCATATGCCTATTGTGTTGATACAAAATCGGTTATATCTCAGTGCAGAGATATAATTTTCAACGAAGGCCGGATCTTATCCTACAAAACAAATCAACGTCTAAATTCAAATGAAATCGACGAATATTTGAAGTTCCTAAAGCTCCATTTCCTTTAGTACGGATCCGGTCCATCTCCGGTCCGGTTGCAGATACGGAAAAAAAACACTTTTATAGAATTTTAGTAAGAGTGTTTCCTTATGTGCGGGTGCGGATACGGTTCTCTATGCGGCATCTGGTACGGTTTTTCGAAACGGACCATGTCTCGTTCGGTACGGAAACGCAAGCAGAACCGTGTCCGTAAACACACATAACGCACATAAGGAAACACAGTTTGGGTAACACGCACGGCAAAAAGCTAAAAATAGGTAGGGAAATTCCAATTTTCGCCCTTTCTTAGACACGTGCCATGTTGAAAAGAGAACCTTTCCGCTTGAAAAACCGCATATAAGGATACACAACCTGCCGTGTGTCATGTCTGCTCCCGGACCGGAGCCGGACTGGATCCGTACTGGATCCGTACTAAAGGAAATGCTGCTTTATCCAGTTTAATCTTATCCTACAGACTTGTTGTTATACTTATCTTTCATGAAATGATAAACTTGTGTTGTAATTATTATATGCAGGGAGTATATTACCCCTTTCATGGCATCTTTAACAATATTTTACAGGGGTTATGAAGGTCGAGAAGTTATCTCACATTTTAAAACAGATATAAAATCGGAAGGTCATTTCTACACAGATTCAAATGGTAGAGAAATGCTGAAAAGAACGTGAGTGTTATACATTTAATCAGTTATCAGTAGTCATCTCTGAATAGACCGAGGCTACTATACCGTTTAGACACTTATTTTTAAACCATTTCAAAATCGCCAGGTTTTTTAAAACATGATGGTGTTGCGTTCATACGTACTGACCTCTTGGTCGGAGGTTACAGTTTACTGCACATTCTTTATTTGGTTTCTAGCACGCTTTCGGTAACACTGGCACTCAGGTCCGTAACTAGGGGGCGCAGGGGCAGCTACCCCCCCCCCCCCCCCGGCAATTTTACAGCACGTGGCGAGGTAGGATTTTTAAACTGGTTCATTTGCCCCATATATATGCGTTCAAACGTCACAGTTAAACTGGTTTACAGATCTCCGGGGTTTTTTTTAAACCAGTTCCACTTTTAAAGCGTCTGAACGGGTTATACAAAAACATGGAATGATAGTTGGTTGTGATATATTTTACGTGCATGCCAATGTATACACGGGATCTCGGATGACCGTTTCATCTGAATGACTATACGTTGTCCTTGCCAGGTCCTCAAACATTGACATGGAGGAACCACGTCGAAAAATTCCGTTGACATTTCTCGGACAACACGGGACCTCACAGAGTCACCAGGACTGTCGCTTAGACACGGACATACCGGATCAAAAAATTTATTCTTGATACCTACAAATATATAATTAGAAGGAATCTCCAGACAAAGATAATGAGTTGTCACACATCTTACTTGCTATTCTGGCTTAACGAACCACTTTACTAACATGTGATATATCCCGCTATTAGACAGGAATTAATATTGAAACGGGATACGACCAAGTATCAGAGATTGAAATAGACATTTAAAAACAAACATATCCTGAATTGACACTTGTGTGTAGTAGTTTAAGTTATTTCTATATTTAGACATGTAAATTAGGTTTAATTATTTGTGTTATAGGAGAGATAAAAGAGAAACATGGAAACTAGATGTTATAGAACCTGTTTCTGGTAATTACTATCCTATCACCAGTAGAATGTTTATACAAGATGATAGCCGTGACACTAGAATAACACTTATGACTGACAGGTGTCAAGCTGGTGGCAGTATACAAGATGGCGCCATGGAATTAATGGTCGGTTACTATGTTTTTTACTTCATCTTTTTTCTGAGAAGTATAAAGTTGAGGTTAAAATGGTAATAATTTAGTGGTCCCAGCCCTTCCATGCATTGTTTGAAATCGACAGAAACACATCAGAAGTAGAAATCTGTCAATTTATTTAAAGGCTACGGGCCTGGGGCCTGTTTTGAGAAATTTTAATGAAGATAAAAATCCAATTTTTAGTAATTTGATTGAATAATATTAGATTGATTTTAGTGCTTAGCCAATGAAAATTGAAGTATCTACTAAAATTTAAATTTTATCTGTAGTTTAGATTTCGAAAAACAGGGCCCTGGACTAGCACATTCCCGCGAAATCAGTACCTACATGGAGATAAATCGTGGGTCATATTTTTTTTGTAAATATGGTGTGAATAAAGAGAACGTATACCAACAGATTTATTATGCAATTTATGATAATGATGTAGATACGAAGTGCTCCATCTATTTGCCTGTCTGAACAGGAATTATTGTTGGTTATTTACAGGTACACAGACGACTGTTTAGAGATGATGGTTTAGGTGTGTCTGAAAATCTGAATGAACTAGATGTAGATAATAAGGGTATAACTTATAAAGGTAGTGTAATATATGATTATTATTATTCTTGTTTATCATTGATTCGGGGATCACGTAATCGATCCATTAAATAACTCTTGGCTCCCGAGTACTATTCCTGACGTAAGCCGAGCAGAACAACAATTATTTCTGGTGATAGATACCGCCTTCAAGTCTCACAAGGAAAGTATTGCCCAGTCGTTCGTGTGGTACGAAATAGATGCCCCCCTCCCCCATCTTCTTTAACCCAGTCGGATAACGGAACAGTAGGACGTAAACCCCATCATTTCGTCAACAAAAACCCTTGATTTAAACATTATTTTATTCAAATAAGATAGATGTTGTATACATACACAGTTCTGAAGGTAAGGATTCAAAAACAAGCCAAAGGCTTATATTAATTTGTCTCATTATTTAATAAATATACTACAAATACAACTGTGATATGTACACTTCACATACAAATTACATTGAACAGTACAGTATTTAATATTCACTATTAATCGTGCATGCAAGTAATTTAATAGTTAGTGTCACTTACATTGCCTTACCATTTCATAATACGCTTTCCTCCTATAATATTTTGCTGACGTCAGATGTATATTAACCGAAAAATAATTAATTTAGATGGGTTTTTTTACGATGGTTATTTTAGCCTTTTAGATAAGTGTATAAATTTGTGGACTGTATTAAAATGTGCGTATTCATTTTCAAGGTATTATTGCTACCACCGTTGGTTAACGTTTGTAAATTAATAAAAATATTTGGTAATGTATTTATAGTTTGGAATCTAACATTGGTAAATTTTGGACAATGTAACAAATAATGTTCCGTATCCTCTATATAGTGGCGACAGGAGAGAGGGGTTTGGTTGACCCGGTGAAATTTTCTCCTGACGTATCTCATGCGACGACATTATGATTATGATTATTGAAAAGTTTATGTGATGTTGTTATAGTAAGTAAAGGAGGAGGACCCCATACAAAATACATAAGAAAACCCACGAACAAGACACATAACATACACAGGTCAAACAATACGCAGTAAACGAATATACTATATCAAGTGAATGGGTCCGAAGGGCAGTTGCGTCAACCGGCTGTGCATTCTCGGACTGGTAGGGATACTAGCTTTACTCAAATTGAACACAAAATAACAAGAAAAAAAGTCCGGACGAAACACCCTAGTGAATATTTTTTTTTGTTTCAGGTAAACATTACCTGTTTGTCGACACTAAAGAAAACTCTGCCAAGATGGCTCGTGATATGGCTCTAGAATTACATTTACCTCCAACCCTGAGCTTTATGCAAACCACCAAAAGTTTTGGTGAATGGACAAATCTTTATAATACAAAGGTAGGCAAATTAATTCTACGGTAATGTGTCTTTGTCATTTGAGAACCAAGTTGCCTCTAACTCTTTTAACATCCGTCCGATTTATTCTCAAGTTGCAAACCTTACTTGAAACATCTTCTAGCTTCCGGAACACAGCTGCTGTTATTAGTGTCAGTATCTAATTGAAATGCACCTGCCGCATTCTTAGATTTTTTTCTTTAGGTGTCACGTTATTCTTATCAATTGCCTCCATTTTTTATCAAAAGATTTCTATCAGCAGTTGCATACAAAATATGTTTTTTTTAAAGAAGCCGTGCCAGATGTATTTTAGTTGCTCACATGCGGGTAATTTATGTATCATGATTCTTTGAAAGTTGTACTGCAAAACTGTCTGAATCTCCGTAGTACTGTACAACTATCTTTATCTCTGTGGCATTGTACAGCTATCCGAATCTCTGTGGTACCGTACAACTATCCGAATCTCTGGTATCTTGTGTTACTATCTGAATCTCTGTGGCACTGTACAAATAGCGCTACCTGAATCTCTGTGGAGCTGCACAACTGTCTGAATCTCTGCGATCATGTATTACTGTCTGAATCGGTGGTACCGTGTCTGTGAATCTGTGGTCTTTGATACTGTTCAACTATCTGAGTCTCTGTGGTACTGTTCAGCTATCTGAGTCGCTGTGGTACTGTAGCACCATCTGAATCTCTGTGGTGCTGCATAACTGTCTGAATATGCGATCCTGTAAAACAATCTGAATCTATGTCGGGTTTAAACAAATCTAACACATCGCGAACGGCTGAACTTTTTTTCGGCAATTTAAGCTTTTGACGTGTATAATTAAACTTAATCGTGGAGTTACATTAGTTCGAGAATCTAGAGCACTATATCAAGTTTAGAAAGTGTCAATCTGTGTCGATTTAAGACAATAATAAACGTAATTCTATTGTTTATATTTACAGTGGTCTGGTTTACGTGATGTTATTCCACCTAATTTACATGTATTAACATTAGATCAAACTAAAAAAGGTGAACGTGAAATATATCTGTTAAGAGTTGAACATTTATATGAAGTAAATGAACATAAAGTATTATCACAATCAGCGTCGTTACAATTAGAGGTATGTATTAATATGTATTTATTATTTAGTCCCTATATGACCTAGTTTGTGTCGAGTGGACGTTAAACCCCATTTCTTTGTCTCAACGTATTTATTAATTCAGATATATCGTGTACAATGTCGTGAGTTTTTGTGATCTCTCCACACAAGTGCTGAAACAGGAAGACTTCCGCCTTCGATAGTGAGAAAATCTTTATTTGTCCCCTGTATGAATGGCCATCTATTAAATCATCTCTACTTTCAATGGCAGATATTGATTAGATGTGTATGCATATGTATGTGAGCACTACTAGTATGATCATGTGGCCCGTCGCCCCCATCGCCCGTCCTTCTGTTCGTCGATCCGGATTGCGGACGCTCTAGAGTCTAAAGTCAATATCTGATGGACTTTATAAATGTATACACATTGCTTAAGGTAATGAGACGAACAAGCCTAATGAGTTATGGCCCTTGATCACGTTACTCGAGAGGCTGAATTAAATATCCCATTGACTTTACGTTTATACACAATGTTTAAGGTCATGAGATGAAGAGGCCCATTTTCAACGAATTCCGATATTTACTACCAGAGTTATAGACCTTGATCACTTTGAAAAATCTTGTGGACGCGTTAGAGACCAAAGTTATCATCTGAATGATTTTAAATTGACAGAGATTAAGGTCTTGAGATATTAAATGTTTTGTATAGTAAACGTTAGCATGGGCCAAACAAATTCTAATAATTTTCTGATAACTACTTATTGAGTTATTACTCTTAATCAGATTTTAGTGTATAAATGTTTCATTACCGACATTAGACAAAACTATGCGACAACTCTTGTTGACTGCCGACAACTCTTGTTGACTGCCGGACGACTTAGTTGCTGTGGGCGTATGTTTCGTTGTCTGGCAACCTGTATTTTATGTGTTTTCCAGCCGAAATATCTCCATATTCCCAAATGAATTACATATTACTTGGTGAAACATTGATAAAACTGTAAACTGAACAAGCACAATGAGGTGTACATCATAATAATAATAAACCTGTTATTTGACGCCATCGTCGATGAGCAATCGTTGTTAATGGCTGCTTAATATTATATTTCTATTTCTTTCAGAATCTTTTTGAATCTTTTGACATAATAGCCATAAGTGAACTTAGTCTGGGTGCTAATTTCAAGACAAACGAAGTCAAACGTATGCAATGGAAAACCGATGATGGCTTATTAACGCCAGAACAAATAGGTACATTTGGATATTATTTTAGATGTGTCTTTAGATTTGAATACTGATGTCATGGATTGGTTGTGTACCATTTTCATTTTAGTGACACTAAAAGGCCACCTTAGACCATGGAATTTTTACATGTATGTAATGGGGTCCTCCTGAAGTATAAAAACTTCATACTGCACCCAGCGATTCATCTACGTCATTTTCTTAGGCGGAGCTAGCTGTAGACAGACATCCTAAGTTTGGGATGTGAAATCTTTGTTAGAATTAATCCTCTGGGGTGGGGTGGGGTGGGGTGACTGTTAACTTTCCAAATGACGCAAATGAACATCATTTATTTCGTTCCATGAAACATCCTAACTTGACCGCATGGTAATTAATTGAGGTCTGGTGATTCCAGATCCGAATTAATCGACAGGGTGCACGTTTATGGTTTAATCCTACTCAAAATTTAAATGTTTTGAATGTCTCTTTTCAGGTTCAGAACAAAATACTTTACATCTGGATGCACCCTTTAATATAATTCTTCAACCAATGGAGATTCGTACATTCCATATTCAGATCTATGCCAGGTCTTAACCCAAGCCTTGGCTATATTACTTATATTCCATCTTTAGCATTCCACGTGGCTGTTTTAGTTTGCTCATTTTATATCTGGATTATTTTTAACATCTCGATAAACACTTGGAACATACTTATATAGACATGCGTCAGTCACAAAACTCAAGCGTCACATTGTCAGGTCTCATCCGTTTCATGCGTGTTCATGGTCATATTTGTTGTCTTTATGGCTAGTGGGTCTTGTGGTCTAGATGTAAAAGGGAGTAGGGTGCCTGTAAAATAGGATACAGTAGTTGGTTGTTTGTAGATAAAACCATCTACACTTTTATATAAGAGATCTGTGTTATATACATTTTACCCCATACTCATAGAAGCAATGATGTGTTTGATTTGAGCACAAGAGACACGTTTGTAATTAAAATCATATTATACATTTATTATACACTATAAGGATAGTAAAGGGATGAAATGGGGTTTAACGTCCTACGTTTCTTCGCGGACTGGGCTTGTGAAGACTGGCAATATTAAGAACTAATAACCACTTCCATTTAGGTGAAATAAAATCTGAACCAGAGGAATTGCCAACCACAATATAATCAAGACATAAAATTAAGTGAAATGGACAATTCTATTTTTGATCCAGATCAAAGAGGTCTAGCTATTTTAAGAAGTTCTCGTTTGTTTTCCCATTTTATAATTTTATTATCTACAATCATATAAAAGGGACATTATAATGATTATGAATTATGAGATTTATTTTAGTTCAAGCTATTAAGTATTTACTGGGGCATTTGTCCAGAAACGAACTACATGTAGTTTGTGTCGAGTGGACGTTAAACCCCAATTCTTTCTCACTCACTCCCTCTTGAATCCAAGCCGGGGCATTTTTTATCGTTGGTAATTTGGTTTGTTTTCTTAATTAGGTATTAAATAATCAATCTTGAGAAATTTGGTGCAGTAGCGAAAAGTATAAAATGGTGTATGGTTACTTTAATTGATACTATAATATTGATTTACATGTATCTATTAAAGAGTTTATCTCTGTGGATCTATGTGACTTTATGAGAAACAAAAAAATTTCAGAGAAAATGCGGGAATCTGATAGGTAATTAATTGACTCAGTTAATTTTTGAATGAGAATGACTGTGCCTTATATGGTTATTGAATATTTTAATTCTTACCAACAGAGGTCTGCTCACACAAAGGATTATTTGTCGTTGATTTTGATAATCATTGTTAATAAATATACTTCCAATTACGTGGTATTACAGTGGAGATTGTTTGCAATCGGATTAAAATGCAGATCCATATTTCGTTTCGTTTTTATATACTTCCGATGGCTTCAGTTGTAGTGGGGAGGTCGCGTCAAGGGTCATACGAGCGGCTTTTCACCCTATGACGTCAGATATATGATTAACCAATCATCGTTGTTGTTCCTGTTAGGACACACACAGTAGCGTGCATCGCACGGCAAAAACTCTCTGCTACAGACCGTTTCATGTCTAATCACTCGCATCAACCAGAACGGCATCAACCAGAACGCGGGTTATATAACAATTTTTCCAGATCCAAGTGTAGTAAGGACAAGTAAAACCAATTTTGAAATATAAAAAACGAAACGAAATAGGATCTGTGTTTTAATCAGATTAAGATTGTTTGTTGAAGCTTTTTTTAAAAGAAATTGTATGTCGGCGACAAATGATGTTTGATGTGCACAGGGCTTTAAGCAATGGTATATTTTTTGACTCTTTTTCATTTTTCTTAATCCGCCGTTATTCGTTTCTAGTCGCGATAGCCTATATACATTGTTATTTTCTTAAGTAGCCATATGTTTTGTGCCTTATTATGAAAGTAAACCTTCGTCACAAGAATATGTCCATGTTATTTTTGTCTTCAGTCATAATATTTGAATTTTTTTTTTTATTTTTGAGGATAAATTTATACCTTTACGGTGTGTATCATACATAATAAAGTTCTAACGATGTTACTTAACAAAAACGTTTTGTTGTGATTTCATGTAGCCGAATGTTCATTACAGTTTGCGATGTAGCATTGCCCTGTTGAGATATAATGCAGCTATATTGATCCCATAAAAAGCCATTAGTTTGCCGCACCTAAAGCAGTGGTGTGTGGTGATCACTGATGTTGTATACGGAACAAGATGCCGAGCGGGGCACAAAAACCCAAATAACGTGAATGGAAGAGGGGGGTAACTCTCCAAGAATTACTATAATGCTTCGACCATGCTATATAAAGTCGATTTGTAGGATATCTGAATCGGGACATTTGATTATTTTGTAATCGAGATCAGAATCTGTCAGTTTTAGACTTAGATGCAACACTAAAGATGGCGCAAAAGCTCGAAAACCATGACGCAATGCGGGTCATTGAACCCCATTCACTTGACCCCTGGACTAAAGTTCGCTGACAGAAGCCTCCACTGGTAAACAGAAATAGAAAAGCACTGAGAAGATATCTTTAAAATAAATAAGTCAAACCATTTTCAGTTTTAAGTTTTTATTCACTCCATATATTATATATAAAAAACGAGTATTGTCCTTGAAATAAATGCATAATCAATAGGTGCAACTAGCACTGCTCACTTTCCTCTGCCATTTTGAAGTTTTGCCGAACTTTCCAGTTTTTTTATATGTGCCCAATGGAATTTCCTTTCAAATACGTATACACCCATACAGATTGCAACAAACACAATTAAAGCAACACAACTTCCTATAGCATACATAACACCAAGAGCTGTAAATAATAATATAAATATATAATAGTATATAGCCTATGTAATCGGTTGAAGGGGCGACTTAGATAAATCCAACTAGCTATGTGTCTACTCTGTAAATCAACCTCTCCATCTTTTTTTACATAGATTCATTAAACCAACTACTGGCTGTTATAAAATATTTACCGTTAAAAAACAGAATCAAAATAAAATGAATTTGGGTTTAATGTGTTATTGTGTTCTGCAATGGGTTGTTGTAAACGGGCACATGCTTGAGATTTTGCCCCGAAAACGGACTACGACCTACTCTTATATCAAGTTGCAACTGTCAAGAGCTCTTTTACGTGCATGACAATGTGTATGTGTACAAGGGACCTCGGTTTTGCGTCTCACCCGAACGACTAGACACTGTTTCTTGTCGGGTAATCCGTCCTGTACCACTGACAGGTGGAAACCATGTAGGAAAATTCTAAGGAACTTTTTCGGTCAACACCGTGAGCCATCGGGCTCCATGCAACAAACACCAAGCCGTTATGGAACCGAACCAAATTGGTTATCCAGTCAAACAGCGAAACCGACACGATTAGCTGCATTAGACAATAATGTTATGTTTTTTTACCAAGATCTCAATGTATAATAAATTTAATAGTGTGACTCACTCATATCTAATCCGTTACAGTCATCTTCATCACAACCGGAAGTACAACCGCAGTCATTATAATCATCACATTTATAAGACATAGATATACATTCTTTATTGGAACAATCAAACTCATGACTTCTACATTCTGTAAAACACAATAAATACATGTACAGATACGACTGTTTCTATAGTAACAAAGATGAAAACTATATGAAATGAAATGATGTTTGACGTCTTACTCCTCTGCTTCAACTTACAGTGTGCTATGAGGTATTTGTTACCGGGACAGCGGCACTACAGCCTATTTCGAATTCCAATTATCAAGAGTTATTTTACGTACATGCCAACATGTACCTCGGTCTTTCGGGATATCCGAACTATTCTATACATTGTCCTTTGACACCCCCTCCCTTCAATTCTTACACTTACACCATTGACAACGGGGAATCTGATCGGAAACTCACGATGAACTTTTTCGGCCAACACCAGTATCAAACACGGGGCCTCCGGGTTAGTCCACGTCTTACTCACTGAGCAACAGCGGCTCCTGAGAAAACTCAATGATCTCACATACTTTGTCTGGGGGTAACTTGTATATTTTTTTACAGAGAACAAATCAACATAATCTAAAACAGTTACTAAGTTAAAATTAGTTTAATATTCCGATGCATTAAATCTTCCTGAACAAAACAATTTGCGTTCTGGTAAATATGAATTTGAATTAAAAGAGACAAGGTATGTTGTTGTACTTACTTGCTACAGGTGAACTGATATTATTTATACTGGCACCTATAATATAATACAACAAATAAATATTATTTTAAAAACAATTTCCCGGCGGTCCCGAACAGCTTCCATCTTAATGTCCCCGTCAGACCAAGGTGGCGTCCTTAGTGAGCTGATGCGACCGTACAGCGGCCAAAGCATGCACAAGGCCGTCGGGGCTGACGTGAACACAACGCGACAAAATGTTCAAAAACTTACAAACTTGAAAAAATGTCGAGTTCTCACAGCTTTCGAAGTCAGATCGCAGAATCTTGGCGTTTATTTTGAACATGCTCAAAACAAACACCGTGACTCAGCGATCATTGGCGATCATGGAGACCACAGCACGATATCTGGCGTTTCCATCACGTTTTTACCACGCTTATGGTGATCTTGACGCTCTCTGGGATCATTTTCCGTCGCCGTAGCAGCACAGTATAAGGACACCACTCTCGTCTGGCGGGGGCATAAGATCTGACTATAATGAGGATATCCTCACTGTACACTGGGGCTAATTCGGACAGCTCCAGGACGGATCAATAGCAAACCAGATTTCTCCCATGGTTCGAATTATACTTTAATACGCCCACAAATTGTTAAAATTATTCGTTTCTCTGAGTTCTTATTGTAATTATGTAATTTGGTTACATTTCCATTTCATTTCGTTTTATTTCTGATTTTATACCACGATAAAAACGTAGTCTAAAACAAACTGTAACGTAACAACTTGATTCCTATAAAATAAATCTTTGCAAGTTGTTATCTAATTTTGTCCAATCGTACGACGGGCTTACTTACCTGCATAAACAGCAGAATATGATGCTGTCAAGCCAGAATTTGCTCCATTATAATCACTTTTGAAGAACAGCCATAACCATCTAGCTGTTGATGTTTTAATCAGAGATGTAGTTGATGAACAAGTTGATAATAATAATGTTGATAAAATACTCCCATCTCGTACCTGTAACAATGATAAATATTTCCTTTATCCACCACAGAAACTTTAGTACAATCCAAAATTATTTATATAGCTTTCATTACATTACAAACTCGGCAATGACCAGTCTGGGTTCAGTTTTAATTGTTTTTGTCCTTTTTTTTCTTGGGTATGTTTAACGTTATATTACTATGTCCAACTCTGGGCAGAACAGTAGGACGTTAAACCCCAATTCATTTCCAGCTTTGGAATTTTGGTGGTGTCCTTACCTTCCATTATACGTCATCGTATTCTCATCAGTTATAGAGAACTTTCGCGCGGCATTCATTTTACATTGAAGTATTATAGGGGTGCAGGAATAACGGTAATTCAGGGATACGTGTTTTATTCAAGACCATTTCAGAATGAAAATGAAATTTAATCAACTTTCGTTGCAGTCTCCGAACGCATAACGTGCCTCACTCTCAAGTAAGCATTATAGCTTTTAGTCTACATCAATTTTAGTCAACATTGTCCAATTGTCTTGATCAAGGGCTAAAATAGACGAATAAATAAATGGAATTGGGTTTAACGTCCAACTGCTCTGTTCCAACCAGGCATGAAGGCTGGCATACACCATACAGTGTGAAAATTTAGTCCGTACAACAATTGAATACCAACAATAAATTGTTCTTTTACGTGGACGTCACGGAACCTCGGTTTTTTGACCCATCCGAACGTCTAGACAATGTTCCGGGCCAAACCTGTCTGTCTACACTACTGACTGAGGGAAACCCTATTCAAGGACAGAATAATTATTGGACATAGGCCTACATCATAGGCACTTAAAGGTGTTATAACAGTTTTGATATTTTGGTTTTACCTCTATATAATCTGGACACTGTGAGTTGGTATTTTCTCCTTTAAATGTTATACTAATTTGGACTCGATGTTCTGCTGGCGCCTCTATTAACCAGATACATCGAGTATTGTTAACATAGGCACCAGGGGAAGCTAGGTTATTCGTAATGGAAGTCGACGCTCCTAGAAAGGCACCACAACCTATGAAGAAAAAGATGAAATTATTTTATAACATAAAACACAATACAGGCTACATTTGAAAAACAAAACCCAAAGAAGTAATGACTGGCTTATTAGAAAGAGTAAGCATACCCTGCCCAATAAACACCACCCGATATCAACCGATTTTGAACTATTCAAATAGAATGAAGACCGACGACAAAATGTGCTTGGGTTGAGGAAATTTATTTCCAGACTTTTTGAAACATGAAGTTAAAAAGTCATCGACAGGTACGGGTGTTTATATTGTATAAAATACCGAGACCTTCTGTTAAGCGAACTTGCGTCTTACTCAATGGGTCACTGTCTTTCCCATTCCTATATTTTATACAATGTTTATATAATAATTATAGTGAATTATAGTGAAAAGT
The DNA here is from genome assembly GCA_963678685.1 of Patella ulyssiponensis. Taxonomy (NCBI): domain Eukaryota; kingdom Metazoa; phylum Mollusca; class Gastropoda; family Patellidae; genus Patella; species Patella ulyssiponensis. The sequence goes on along the minus strand of OY783226.1, from coordinate 25,535,822 downwards.
AATAATTGTACCTGTTACAACTGGTTGTATAAAACAGACGAATATAAAATATATACCTGAAAGTATAAAGATGTGTCATAGCATAAGTAAATAGTTTTAATACATGATGTGTGTTTCGTCATCTGAATAGAAATAAGACATAGATTTAGGGGGAGAAGGCTCTTTTTTAAAAAGCTGCATTTGTGTAAGCTTCCATGCCTAGTTTTAAAGATGGGGGCCTGATTCTCTTATTCATTTTAGCAATATCTTGCGTCGGAGTGCGAAATCGCATGTAAACATTTTATATTAATTAGACCAGTCCACCGTCTTCCTCACGAGACGATTGGGCGAAATAGCCAGGTTAGACATCATAAGTTTTGAACGTGTTTACCAATACCGTACCAGATAGTTGTTTTATTCTTGTAGAAAATATTGTTATACCATAAGTTTGAATTTACAATTAACTAAAGGATTGTTTGTCGAGTGGTAAAGAAGGTGCCAATTCTGTTAAACATCCGATATAAACAAGGCACGTTTTATCGATGCAATATGATCTGGGGTCACTCGTAGAACTATACCGGGCTGCCCTTGAAGGTTGATCACCCTGTACAGTGGTAAAATAAGGCTTTCGCATTACCGTTTTAAAGCAAAGTTTGATATATTCGTTGTGGTCAAGGAGGGGGCAATATGGGCTCGAATAATCGAGACTGTTAATTGAATTAATATAACGAACGAGAAGGATAAATCTAATTTAATCCACGTCGTTTTCAAGTTCTTTATCTTTTATCTGAACTTTATTTGAAACAAATTAATTATTTACTGAAAGATAACGTTGGGTGTTCGTTTGTGCGGAACATTACTTTACCGGTGTAACGTGTATAATGTTATAATGAATAATTTAACTTGTCAAATCAATAAGAACAAATACCGCTATTGATTTCTGTGTAGTCATTTAAAAATGTCATCCATTAGAAACATTAAAAAATTCTCCTGGGACATTTAAAACGATTTCAGATCAAACTGAAATGAAATGAAATGTGCTACGGTTCTGCTCTGACTGGGCTAATGAAGGCGGAAATCAAACTGATCATCACCCAACAAACGACGACAACGAAACGGCTACTTATAGCGATAATAATAATAAGTTATATTACTGTTCTATATTCATTTATATTTATGGTTCAAATACATTTATCTATACCCTAACCCCAGTCTGTCATAATTCAATGCTTGTGCCATCGATAGCTTTCTATGAGTTTTCTGCACACACCTCCATGGTTTTCTGATATATTTTAGCTAATGAAATATGGTTTAATTAACGTCCAACTGTTCTTCTCCGACTGGGCTAATGAAGACAGTATTCTAACATCTTTTACACTTGTATAAGATGGGGTGTGTCGGGTTTGTTCTTTGTATTTATTAAGAAACCACAGTTAATATATTTCAATCATTAATCTTAATTTAGACACCATACCTGTAAATTAAAAGTTCAAGAAACTGGAATAATAGCTACCGAAAAGTGTGAACAATATAACGCATTATGTAAACCCACTACATAACTCGTTATTGTAATTATCACCCTATTTATTTCTTATATAATGAATCGTAAACAAACAGAAATATTATTAAATAATCACATCTACATGTTTCTGGAAATATTTTTTGTAAATTCTGTGTAAAGTCTAAATTATGATGTTTTATACAAACTATAGCCATTGAATATCAATAGTATTGATAATAAAATAATATTACATTAAAGTTTAAAATCCACTATAGCTTTAAATACAACAAATTGCATTAAGCTGGAATGAAACTATATCCAGGATGAAGGGGGCTGGATGACTAAATGGTTAGTGTGCGAGCTATATCATAAGGTCTGCCATTGAGTCAACTGATGGTTTCGATTCCTCGGTTGTACGTGACAAGGAGTGGGGTCGCCTGTCCAACCTAGTGGATTTTCTCCGAGTCCTCCGTTTCCCTCCACTGCTAAAGACCCATACGTGCAAACGAATTATTTAAATAAAATTGAACCATGTGTTAGTCCCGAAATGACCTAGTTTGTGTCGAGTGGACGTTAAACCCCATTAAACCACTCTTAAATACTTTGTCAACTTCAAAAAAAAAAAACCCATTAAACCACTCTTAAATACTTTGTCAACTTCAAAAAAAAGAGAGTTTTCTATTTATCCTTGGTGACAGCTATAATATTTGGTCTTTTAGGACATTATGTTTTAATGTAAAGGGCTTTGTCAGTGTTTTATCATACTATGCGTGTCCTGATTTTATAATTCATAATCAACCTGACTTATTAATTATAATCTACCCCTATGACGTACTGGAAGTCGTGTAAACTAATAGATAAAACAGATATAACTCACCTTTAATAAAAACAGTTTTAAATGGCGTGGATGTAATATATTCCATGACTAGAAAATATATCTAATATACTTTGTACATGGTTATCCTTTAATCTTTTGTTCACAATACCACATAATTTAATCCTTCTCTAAGATATTCACCTCTTACAAAAATCATAACGAACTTTCCTTTCGTCTGTGATCATATGACTGACTATACGATAGACACACTGCATTTAATGAAATCGTTTGGGAATAAACATACGTGGCTGACAAAAGAATACTTAATTCATAATCTCTGTAGATAATAACACGTCTGTAGATCTCATAGCACTGTTATATTGACTTTGGTTGTTAACATATTCTTATTAATTCCCACAGTAACACTCCAAGGACAGTAATAATAACGTGAATACAGATATCTCAAATTCGCGTGGAATTATTCAGCCAATTTAACGAGTAGTCGGTAGGTATTGAATAGATCGTATTCGAATAAAAGCGATTTTTGTTGTTAATTCAGTGAGTGTTAGCTCCGCCTCAATTATATATGACAATAACCTTCATTGTTCTCAACGTTAATAAAACCACGATCTGGTCAAATCTCCCATACTTATAAACAGATTAAGCAACGCGGAGAACATGATTGGACTAAATTCAGACCACCACGATAATCCCGTGTTTTGACAGATTAATCGATTAATGTTTTTCCTCATATAATTTGTTTTTGGTGTTGTTGACATGCGTCTGTAGAGGTAATGATATAAGTTGTTCTAAGTTTACGTAAAGAAGTTAATAGACCTATTTCTTATATAACAAACGGATTATTGTATTAAGCTGATATACACCTGGTAACAGCCTATTAGCAACCATATCATGTACTTGAAACCTACACCTAATAAATAGACAATGCATTAATATTGAATTTTATTTGATAATATTTATCGACTTAAAACGGTTCCGTTCTCGATTTTGGCGGGAAGCTATACAGTATATTTACAATGTTGTTATCAAACCATAGACAAAAACGGCGAATAAAATATCAAGAATTCCACTGTACATACAACCTAATATAAATATATATAATTACAGGAAATTTACCGTCTAAAAGCTACATAAACTAGGCTATACAATTACAGTTTATAAAGCCGTCATGATACATTTACAAATAATTATCTTTCACGTGGATATATCGCTCTAGTAGGCAAATTACTGTATTTGTCATTTGAAAAATGTAATTCATTATTGTTGAACTTTTAAAGTTTCCAATACATTCCACAAAATCTAGTACTCTCCATATGGGCCTACCGTGTAAACCCGGAATAAAATGACAGAAATTCTTATTTGTCTGATGTGTCAAGGGAAATAACCCGTTTGCACCCAGATACATCACAGTTTCAGACCACAGTTCTTTTATCTATCTCACTAAAACGAAGAACCAAATTTATATTATTCGATGGTATTCAATAACTTCAAAATTTATTTCCCTTTGTTACAGAATCTTGTTGGCACTTTAAAGACTCTAATTACGGTCCACAATCTTTCTGAAAACACTGATAGATTTCGATCATAATTTTCATAAAATTTCTGATTACACAGTAAGCCTAGGCTAATTTATACATCTTTTTAAAATTGATATGGGATGACTTTCTCCTAGTATAAAAGAGGCCATTTAATTTTCATAATTTTTGAATAAGAAGGAAAGCGAATGTTACATTTTGATGTAGAATTGATGAATTTCTATTTTTTGTCATATTTTGGTGAATATTCATGGTTATGGGGCAGAAAGATCACGAAATAAACAAGACATGAATTAGGATGATCTCCTACTGTCACTGCCTACAGATTCCTTTGACCAGTCCTAGCAAAAAATTGAAATGGTCGACCCCCTTTCAACACATTTGACATGCTAAACTCTTTCCTGTTCTAGAGATTAAGATCACTGAATTGTTTAAAACTAAAAGATGTTATAGGCCAAGAAACAATCTGATTAAAACACAGATTTTATTTTGTTTCATTTCAGTTTACTTGTCTTTACCACACTAGCATCTGGAAGAGTTGTTATCATTGGCGTGCTCTGAATGGTGTGATGGATTAGCCAATGGAACGGTCTGTTACGGTGAGCTTTATGCGTGTTTTGCATATAAGTGTGGGTAATCCACTAGTAACATCATTGCCAATTGGCTAATCAAATGTCTGAGATCATAGGGTCAAAAGCTGCTCATATGACCTCTGACACGACCTATCGGTACAACCGGTAAGATCTTCATGTAATGTAGGCCAGCCATCAAAAGTATAAAAAAAACGAAATGAAATATAGATTTGTATTTTAATCAGATTGGCCAAAAAATGTCATGGGAGAAAATTACCAATCTGGGACCATAATTATCAAGGGAGTTATGTACCTTTGCAACAAAATCTTTTGAGAACTTCATTGGCTTCAATTGTTCAACAATCTTTCTGAAAATTATATTGGTTGTCTATCGTATTGAAAGGGACAATATTATTAATTTTCAAAGATTCTGAAAATTTTATAAGTTATGGAAATTTACAGGGAAATGGGAACAATTACATGAAGTCTAAAAGAGACAGCATTTATCTCCAATGTGACTATAGTCCATAATTAAATCTCTAGTAGAACCCATTGAGTATATTATTATGCACCACATTCATTTGACTACCTATAGAATTTTCTTTGTTTTATATTGTGCACCTGTCAGTAACATTTTAGTTTTGCATGTATCCGAAAAAACACATCATATATTTTCTTTGAGACAAAATAACAAAGAACCAACAATAATTTATAAAATCTCTTATTTTCTTATAGATACACTATAAAAAGAAAGATGAAATAGAAAATTAAAAAAAAATCTAATACTATGATCAGGTTACAATGAAAATTGACATTTTGAACATAAAATAACATTTATTATTACTTAATATAAACAGTCTATAATCTGTAATGTAGAAGGTTGGAATACATGTATATATGAATTATAATATAAATGCAGTCTGCATTTCTCTGATATTGTTTATCATCTGTTACATCATTTTTATTTAAACAATATTTTTATGAAGAAGCTGCCGTAATGGTGAATGGCGATCACTTAACAGGCTTAGCCTACGTTCATCAAAAACAGGTGGAGTATGTTCTATGTTGGGAACCCTCGCCCTACCCATCACTCCAACTACATCATAAAACTTAAGTTTTATAATTCTGTATATGAAATATATGATGAAGATTTTATTAACCCTTTGAACATGCTACTTATCGGCTAATCAAGATTCTAAAAGAAGCAGGAAGTAACAGGAAAATAAGCATTGCCTAAAATTATTTTAGTAATGGATTCAAAGCGTTAAGTAAAACTAATTGAATCAGTTTTCACATTTCAAAAATACTAGACAAACTCCATTTGGTTGATGAATACACTTAATAATATTATTAATACTGTTAATTAAGTAGTAAAATTATAATTTTGTTTATATCACAAAGAATATAATACTATCCATATCAGTCCGATGAGATACTATTGTACAATTGTACTGGCAATAAACCTTAATTTGTCATAGCCCAATAACATTAAACATCTACTAGATTCTTACAGCAAGCTCTCACACTCCATGATCAATGTAAAGAAATATAAAAAAAATTCTAAACTGATGTATAATATATGGATAATAATTCAGGTGAAACACTTTGTGATATATATTATATATGTTTTGATTTGACTCTAAATTAAGATGTGTTATTTTACACAACAGCACCTATTATATAAAATGTCTATTTCACAATAATTATGTCAAAATAGAGGCAGATCTACTTTTGATTTACTATTCTATTTATAGAAATGCTATATGATGTCACAACCTATAATAATTAGATCCAGATCACTAGAAATCGGATCAGACAACCACTCTATATTACACTCTCAATGATCATTTCATGGTTATTGAATAATATTTAAGGGAGCCAGGGAGGTCAATGTCATGAGGTATAGATTTATTTAGAGACTCAGAAATTTAACTACTAATGACCCATAAATTCTCATTTTAGCAAATTTAAGATCAATACAAACAACATAGTACTGTGTTTAGTTCTACAATCAAGGAAGACATTTCTCAGGAAATTTTCAAAAATACATAATGTAAACTTAATGTAAAAGTACTAAAATAACGATAACATAATGTAACTGAGAAAACTGTCCACACTTGGTGGCTATTTCTACATCATTTCACTGAAGAGTTGGGAACCATGAAATGGTCATCACTTAATCATTGATTTCTTACAATCAAAATCATCAGATGATTTTCACAATATACATCTATAGAGATGTGTGTCTAAACATCAGTATTTTTGGGTATATTTATACCCATACTATTAAGTATATTTGTAGCTGGACCTGGTAAACCTTGTTGAGCACTATAAGATTCTAGGGTATTTTTAACCAGTGTTAAATCAATATTAACAGGTCGGAAATCATCATCTTCATCATCAATATTTGGAGTTTTTCTTGGTTTAGATTTAGCAGAAACTCCAGGTTTGGGTTTGGTTTTGGTTTTGGCATTTGGTTGTGATTTTGACGCCACCTGGAAAAATTAATATTATTGTAAATAATTTGAAGTATAACTGTTTGGATGCATGTTAGAAATGAATTTTATCTCAGTAATATGTAAATAATTGTTTCTGGCATTAAGATTGGTAAGAAAAAAGCACACCAAATATTTTTAAAAATTGAAAGTAAAATGACCCTAAATAATGAAAAGAGTAAAGAAGTAAAAGCAATTATCCACAATTCTACTCATTAATGATATTTACCTTCGATGGTTTAGGCGTTTTCTCAAAACTCTTTCCCATCTCTGTTTTGGCGAGTTCTCTGTCCATTTCATTCATGTAATGTTTCATCTTGGTGTCTATTTTAGTCTTTGGTTTATTTAGTTTAAATTTAGATGGATTAAATTCATCCTCACTATCATCTTCTTCCCATCCATACTCATCCATATCATCGCTGTCATCATCTTTATCTTCAGGAAAATCTACAAATGAAATTTTTACCGATCAAAAATCTGACTGCCCTGCCATGCCCAAAAATTGTTTGTTTTTCTGAAGCTTGACTATAATTTGGTTCTTCTCAAAGACAATCTCATTATCAAAGCTTGAAATATAGTATTGGTTCATGGTGATACTAACAGCTACTATTTACTTACCAAACATTTTCTGCATGGCATGAATAAAACCCATTCCATCAAACTGTACTTCTTTATCATCATCATCATCACCCTCTCTGAAATAACAAGGTTCATCATACAATGATTCAGGAAGATTAATCTAATTCTTTTATGTTGATTAGGGAGTCTTTAAAATATGGAATTTTATTTGTTGGGAAACTGTGCAATGTAAGGTGGGGGAATTTGCCATGGACAGCAATATTCTTGTCAGTCTAAGATTTCCAATTGTCAAGGATTCTTTTTTTCTCATCCAGAAGACAAGGCACATTTTCCTTGTAAGCCCCATAGGAAAGCCCCTGACAAGAGGATATCGAGCTTTAAAGGTTCTTCTCTGTCCACCCTGGGATTTGAATGTAGGACATTCTTGCGTGATTCAAATTCCGCGCTGGCCAGACTACGATGGACCTCTCTTGAGAACAAGATGGCTGGCTTTCATCAATAAGAATATTGTGAGTTGATATTTATATAGCTTTAGAGGATACGATTATAACTTAACTTACTCTGGAAACTCAGCACCTTCCACAGATGAAATATTGTTAACAAAAGACTTCATATTTTCTGTTATTTGACTTAGATCAAACGTATCTTGTTGTGAAGTATTTGTGGTATTTTTACCAACTGTATCATGTAATAGTTGATCTAACTCATCTGGACTAATCTCTAACCAACTATCATCTATAATGATATAAATAAATATCATTATTACATTATAAAAAGTGGTACTAGATGTTCTAAAAAGGGAAAGTTCATCTCAGCCAGTAACTATGTTGTTGGTTGTGAAAATATTACTTACCATCTGCTAGAGGAAGAGAATGTTCTTTTTTCTTGAAATCTTCCATTGAATATGGACTAGACTCTAATAACTGTAATATTATATCACCTGCTTCTTTCTTTGTACTGTCATTAATATAGATAATACATCATTAATATTTACAATTTAAAAAGTTGAAAATTCAATAGGTCAGTATAATGCCAATGAAGAATTCTAAATCTAAGATGTATCTTTTTTTAGAAATTTCGCCCAAAATCTGTGGCAAATTCTAGCATGTCGAAACAAATTCTGGATAAAGACATAATATTTCAAAGAAAGAATTTCAGGGAAGACGAGATATGATTAATATAACAAGATATTCTATATTAAAAATCATCCATAAAATTCTCACCTTTTGTGATTAGCGAAATGTTCAGTATAAAATGATTTGGCTTCTTCTAATAAAACTTTATAATACCTTGATCCTTCCAATACATTCTATAAAATAATAGTCAACAGTGAACAACACTGACAGCAAAAAATAAAGTTTTTGGGCTGGCTTTCAAGAATTTTCGATTGCTGAGTAGTGTGAACTGAACAACATATCTTTTTACAGCCATTTACTCAGTGCAATCAATTTTATAATTTCAGTATTTAAAGGTTGCTCAATTCACTGAGGTATGGAGAGATATAAACAATATTTTACATGTATCAGTCATTCTTATTTAAAAATGTTTAACTTTAGTCTACATGATGTTTTCAATAAAGAAAAGTTCTGGCAGATAGTATACAAAAATACAAATATGGTCAAACTTCATAATACCTGAAAGAAGCCCTTCTCTGTCAATGATTTTAAATAACGCTGCCATCGGCTGTCTGATTCGTTGAACGATGTATGACCATTAATATTGTAATTTTTATTTCCACTCCTTGAACACAAGATTTCAAATCCATGAGCCTGTAATAATAACAGCAATATCGATTTAATATCTATAAATACATTTCAGTAATAATAATATAGTTTATGCATAATATTTTAGCAATCTTAGCAAACTATATCTTTATATAAATAATTCCATCACAGACCAACTGAAATACAACAGCAATGAAATCATCCAAACTTTGCACATTATAAATTCATTTATGTAAAATACATTTTGTAAGATTTTGAGAAAAGTTATGACGGTTCTTGTTGTACTTGTTTAACAATAGTTAATGAGAAAGGAATATATTCAAAAGTTTTCACTGTTAAATTATTAAATAGCAATCATGTTTCAATCTGTTCAAAATCACAACCATTGGGATGTTCCCACTTTGCCGGCAGGCTTTGATGTCAAATTTTGCCGCTAATCCAGAGTTAATCCTAGAACAATGGTGTTATAAACTATAGTCCATATCTTTTTTAAGAATAAAACTGTATTGATTTTAACTTTTATTAAATAACATTAAATAATTTACACGCATAAAAATGTATTGATTTGAACAAATTTAACATTTATTAAATAACATTAAATAATTTACACATATACAGGCGCGGATCCAGGATTTTTTGCAGGGCGGGGGTCTAGGTTTGATAATTGCTTAACTAATTGCGCTCAACCGATTAACGGGGGGTTTGGGGGCCCTCCCCCAGAAAAAATTGGTAAATTAGATTCAATTTGGTTCATTCTGACGTATTTCCGGAAGGTAAATTCCAAAATAACAGGTCTAAATCGCCAATAAAATCGCATAAAAAATTTTCAAGTCTGAGCGGAGGGGGGGGGGTCCGGACCCCCTGGACCCCCCCTCTGGATCCGCGCCTGATATAAAAATGCATTACAATTTACACATTTAACTTTTATTAAATATCATTTTATAATTTATAAATAAATGCCTTACAACATAAAAATCATTTTACTGTATAGCTGGACATGTTTTTGTTGAACATTTCCAATGGACGGTATTTGGTCTGCTTGACTTTATTCGGTACTTGTAACCATTATGTATTAAATTTTCGGCCACCCCGATTATTGGAGATAAAGCGAACATTAACCTGAATGTTTGCCATTTTAAAATTTCGACACATTGTTGTTTATTAAAGATTTAACACAGTTCGACCATCTATTTATATTAATATAGTGAATTGAATTCATGTTTGAAGGCATAACTCCGACATGAACTGTGTTCAAAATGTCATTATTTAGTTGGTTAATAAATTTTGGTTAAGAAAGATTAAGAGCTCATTAACGCTGAACACTAATGAACTGTTCTGGAGTGACTAATTTTAAACAGAGTATAGTTTTAAGATCAATTAAAGGATTAACAGTCTGCCGGCAAAGTGGGAACACACCCAACCATCCTAAGATCTAGTAAGCTGATTATGGGCTTGTATTGTGAATAAATGGTTAATTAATAACAAATAAAGAAATATCTGTAATAGGCTCTTACATAATGTATCTTTAAATAGTGTTGCCAGTTAAAGTTATATTGTTTGTATCTACATTTATATACTTTCATTATGTATCATATTATATTATCCCGTCTTCATTAGCCCAGTCAGTACAGAAAGTAGGATGTTAAACTCCATTTCAGTTATATATTATAATATGAATGAGTGGAATACTAACTAGTTTTAAACCTAGATCATCCTGTTTAAATTGAGGATTTGTTTTACTTGGTAATGTCCAACCACTGCGTCTATCTGGTTGAAAATCTTGCTGTAGTAATTGAGCATACATGTATCTGGTAAATTTCACCTAAATATAAAAGATACATCTGATGTACTAAACCATTAATTGAACAAATATTGGATTCATTTGGAACATTCTTGGCAAAATGTGCACTATTAGTCTTGTTTAATTTCATTTTTGATCATTCATTAATTTGTCATCATTGCTTACATTCAGTACATTATGTAATATTACCAACAAAGTCAACAAATTCTTGAATATTACACAACTTACTCTGTATATAACCATATCTTCTTGTTGAAATATTTTCATTGTACGACATGCCTAAGAAAAAATGATCATTTTAAAGATTAAAGTAGTAACAAAAGTTATTACCTATATACTATGTTAACAGCATGTAGAGAAAACACAAATACACTGTAATCCATCTATGTAGTGTTCCTTTCTATACCATTGCCAATGTTATCTTTATTGTTTTAAGGTAATTTAGTAAAAACAATTTCAAAGATTTAACTATTATGATGGATATAAAACTTTGATGTTCTTGCGTGAGACAATTTGTTTTAAAAGTGTCAATATATTGTTGAAATTATCTACTTGTATAACTTTAACTTTGGCTACTACCAGCCTACCTGTAAATCTATTGGATCACGATAATAGAATGCTTCCACTGCTGGTGATACTAAGGTAGGATTTTGTTCTAGTACAGCTGCCACAGAGGTAGGAATGTAACAATTTGCAAAATGAAGATTCTCATTTGCTTTTTCAGGAAACCTGAGTGAAAAGGTATTGAAAATGAAAATTCTTTATAAGAGATGTTTACCAAGAAAGTTTTTCTTATTATAAAAGAATGATTAATTTACTAATAACCTACTTGTAAATGCTTATTTATATTATCAATATTTTGCCATCTTAGTCTCTGAGCCCATCTTTGATAAACAGTCAACTTACATATCTAACTTCTTCTTTATTGAATTTTGTATTTGAGGACTCGCTTTGGTTTGTATCTTAGGGTCCCTTATACATCGGAGAGAATCAGTTAAAGTTAAAGTTTGCTGTGAAGAATTGTTTTTTTGTGCTGGGTATTCTGTGATTGGTATTATGTGCAGTTCACCATTAAAAATGAAAATCTGTGAATATATACAATTAAATCAAATAGAATGTTTTGTATGAAAATTCTCAATCTTATTTTACCAAATCAGTTCAACTTTTCTCAGAAATAATAACGTCACAAGGTCAAGGTATCTCATTTATCACCTATTTATACCATCCACAGTAATGCTGACATTTAGATGCCGGCTAATATAACTCCTCCAATATGCCCACCAAATATTCCATTTTAGCTACGCAACTTTATCAACAAATCCAGCTGAGCAAGTTTAAATAGAATTCATAATTTACAATATTCCACCTGATGAATAATCCCCATAAAAAACAACATCGCCAAGGTTAAAAAATTAGGTTGAGAAATATATCCTGTATCATGATCACAAGATTTGAAATTGAAAAGGAGGATTAAATGTGGGATTTGAAATTGGAAAACAAACTTCCTTATTATTCGCAAACATACAATACAATCAAGTTTTGAAAAAAAATCCATTTTTGTCCTGTATCACATTTACAATCTTAAGGAGGAAGTCTAAATGTCCACTGACAGAGAAAGTCAACAAAATATCTTTCAAATTCAAAAATTTTGTATTATTATTTTGTATCTAAAAATATCCTACCCTATTTTCAGCAGTATCAGGTTCTAACCATTTAGGTAAGAAATCAGCAGCCTGAATTAAAAGGAATTCACCATCATCATCTTGAACACTAGAACACAAGAAACACAATTGATGGATTAAAAACACAATTCAATACAAAGATTAGGCCTATAAACAGAAAATCATTACTAATAATCATAAGGTATGACTTACTGTGCGTGAATCATAGAAAAGTTGGATTAGATCACCAATTGCATCAGTATCTACTATTAACTGCACGTATAAACCAGACTCAATAGTAAATGACACTCTAAGTTACTGTAACCGGTGTCAAAAGCAACAAATTATATCTTTTTGTTTCGCTTCAAATGGTTACTACTTTTCTGCACAAACCGAGTTAATGAAGAGGGGCATACTATCACTCAAGAGGGAAAGTTTGCTCCGACTTTGTTGAATTCAACTTCTGGGAGTACACATACAGGACCTTGATTTTTTGTCTCTTCCTGATAACGACTGGACCCTGTTCATTGGCCTGACCCTGCGTCCAGTGCCAGGACAATTCCTGACAAATATTTGACACAGTACGTTAATCCGGCTATTCTGTGGATTAGGGTTACGGTTTGGGTTAGTAAAGTAGCTCGGAAGTAGCCAGGTCAATGTACTAGGCCGAACATTCTCTGTCAACACCAGTATCAAACTTGTGACCTTCCCGGGCCACTGTATGTATCTCCAAGGTGAGCAAGAGTGACAACCAGATTTCACAGGATTTTTTTGTTACCTTGCTATTAATCCATGAGACATTTTAGTTAGTTGAAACAGCTGATATACAATAAACCATTCATCATCAATATTTCCTCCATAATTTGTTTTACCTTGTAAACATGCTGGAATATCACCTATATTAGTAAATGCAATCAAATGATTAATTATGTTCACTGTCAACATTAATGGAATTTGACATTCATGTTCATATCACACTAAATATCATTTTACTACTGGATCTACTGAAAGTGACAGATGCGCTTGAAAGTTACAATAATATCCATCAGATTTATTGATTATCATTGATGCTTAGATTGGAAAGCTCAAATATTTGTGCAATGATACAGGTAATGATTCACTATGGCTCTATAACATATGATATCACCATCTAGGCCTATCACTGCCATTAGTTATACATTACATGTAGTTCTAGCCTACCTTTTGGACGTACTGGTCGTAGTTCAAACGATTCTTTCTGCCATAAATATTTGATGACATCTGGACTAAGCTGTGTCAAGTACGATTCTAATTTGTCGTTTAGCCAGTCATCTATGTGCTCATGATGCAAATTTGCTGGAACGGGAGGAAACAGGGTATATTCCACCACATCAACTGGAACAGGTTCATGTAAATTACCCAATCCTGCCATTCCAATCTTAAAATCGAAGTGCGTTTTTCTCTTCAAATTCAAAGGATTGGGCATAGGTTAATTAGTAAGATTTGTGGCATTTCTGCATTCTTCAACATCCAGCGAAGAAAGCACAGCTTAAAATGTGAGCTTACAGACGGATATATCCGGGGAGCAGTTATCGTTTGATTATGTCAGTGCCCTATTTTAAATGTGTCATGACTCAATCCCATTTTTTTCTGAATCTAGCACCCTCTTCGTCGCACGCCGAGATCAAGCTAGCATACAATAGCTACCAGACAATAAGACCTTCTACCAGACAATTAGGGACAATCAACTCAGCATGCAATAAGGAATTTGCTGGATGACCATGACTTCAGTGAAATCACGTGCTCCGTTTGGGCTAATCCGAGCCTTCGATAAATAAAATAAATTGAAAGTAGTCTATTTTTAGTAATTAGGTTATTGTTTGATGGCGACGAAATTTTAGCTCAAAATAAAAAGGGTTTTATCTCTTCTAAAGTGTGTTATTATGAATGTGCCAGAAAATAACAAGTATATTCAAAGAGCCATTGAAACTTTCTTTCCGGTGATGTATGACACGATAACTGGAATTTCGTATTAAGACCCTTATTTTGACATTAATCACTCGCCCCACCCCACCATTGAATACCCCCCCCCCCGTCATAATACAGTTTTTCACCACCCAACTTTGATCGCTTATTAAGGTAAGTAAATATGAATGTGCCAGAAAATTATTTATATATTTGAAGAGAGAATTAAACAGGCTTTTCAGTGATATATAACATAATGGCTGAAATTTCGTACTAAGAACCTTATTTTGGCATTGAATACCCCCCCCCTTCATAATAAAGTTTTTTACCACCCAACTTTGATCGCTTATTAAGGTAAGTAAATATGAATGTGCCAGAAAATTATTTATATATTTGAAGAGAGCATTAAACAAGCTTTTCAGTGATATATAACATAATGGCTGGAATTTCGTACTAAGAACCGTATTTTGGCATTGAATATCCCCCCCCCCTCCTTCATAATAGAGTTTTTTACCACCCAACTTTGATCGCTTATTAAGGTAAGTAAATATGAATGTGCCAGAACATTATTTATATATTTGAAGAGAGAATTAAACAAGCTTTTCAGTGATATATAACATAATGGCTGGAATTTCGTACTAAGAACCGTATTTTGGCATTGAATATCCCCCCCCCCCCTTCATAATACAGTTTTTCACCACCCAACTTTGATCGCTTATTAAGGTAAGTAAATATGAATGTGCCAGAAAATTAGTTATATATTTGAAGAGAGCATTAAACAAGCTTTTCAGTGATATATAACATAATGGCTGGAATTTCGTACTAAGAGCCGTATTTTGGCATTGAATACCCCCCCCCCCTTTCATAATACAGTTTTTCACCACCCAAATTTGATCGCTTATTAAGGTAAGTAAATATGAATGTGCCAGAAAATTATTTATATATTTGAAGAGAGCATTAAATAAGCTTTTCAGTGATATATAACATAATGGCTGGAATTTCGTACTAAGAGCCGTATTTTGGCATTGAATACCCCCCCCCCACCCTTCATAATAGAGTTTTTTACCGCCCAACATTGATCGCTTATTAAGGTAAGTAAATATGAATGTGCCAGAAAATTATTTACATATTTGAAGAGAACAATAAACCTGCTTTTTAGTGATATATAACATAATGGCTGGAATTTCGTACTAAGAACCGTATTTTGGCATTGAATACCCCCCCCCCCCCTACTTAATACAGTTTTTCACCACCCAACTTTGATCGCTTATTAAGGTAAGTAAATATGAATGTGCCAGAAAATTAGTTATATATTTGAAGAGAGCAATGAACAAGCTTTTCATTAATATATAACATAATGGCTGGAATTTCGTACTAAGAACCGTATTTTGGCATTGAATACCCCCCCCCCCCTTCATAATAGAGTTTTTTACCCCCACCCCAACTTTGATCGCTTATTAAGGTAAGTAAATATGAATGTGCCAGAAAATTATTTATATATTTGAAGACAACATTAAACAAGCTTTTCAGTGATATATAACATAATGGCTGGAATTTCGTACTAAGAACCGTATTTTGGCATTGAATACCCCCTCCCGCCCTTCATAATCATAGTAATAGAGTTGCGTACCATCCAACTTTGATCGCTTATTAAGGTAAGTAAATATAAATATGAATGTGCCAGAAAATTATTTATATATTTGAAGAGAGAATTAAACAAGCTTTTCAGTGATATATAACATAATGGCTGGAATTTCATACTAAGAACCGTATTTTGGCATTGAATACCCCCCCCCCTTCATAATATAGTTTTTTACCACCAAAATTTGATCGCTTATTAAGGTAAGTAAATATGAATGTGCCAGAAAATTATTTATATATTTGAAGAGAGCATTCAACAAGCTTTTCAGTGATATATATTGTCATGGCTGGAATTTCGTACTAAGAACCGTATTTTGGCATTGAACACCCCCTCCCGCCCTTCATAATCATAGTAATAGAGTTACGTACCATCCAACTTTGATCGCTTATTAAGGTAAGTAAATATAAATGTGCCAGAAAATTATTTATATATTTGAAGAGAGCATTAAACAGGCTTTTCAGTGATATATAACATAATGGCTGGAATTTCGTACTAAGACCCGTATTTTGGCATTGAATACCCCCCCCCCTCCTCCTTCATAATAGAGTTTTTTACCACCCAACTTTGATCGCTTATTAAGGTAAGTAAATATGAATGTGCCAGAAAATTATTTATATATTTGAAGAGATCATTAAACAAGCTTTTCAGTGATATATAACATAATGGCTGGAATTTCGTACTAAGAACCGTATTTTGGCATTGAATACCCCCCCCCCCACATTCATAATATAGTTTTTCACCACCCAACTTTGATCGCTTATTAAGGTAAGTAAATATGAATGTGCCAGAAAATTATTTATATATTTGAAGAGAGCATTAAACAAGCTTTCCAGTGATATATAACATAATGGCTGGAATTTCGTACTAAGAACCGTATTTTGGCATTGAATACCCCCCCCCCCCGCCCCTTCATAATACAGTTTTTCACCACCCAAATTTGATCGCTTATTAAGGTAAGTAAATATGAATGTGCCAGAAAATTATTTATATATTTGAAGAGAGAATTAAACATGCTTTTCAGTGATATATAACATAATGGCTGGAATTTCGTACTAAGAACCGTATTTTGGCATTGAATACCCCCCCCCCCTTCATAATAAAGTTTTTTACCACCCAACTTTGATCGCTTATTAAGGTAAGTAAATATGAATGTGCCAGAAAATTATTTATATATTTGAAGAGGGCATTAAATAAGCTTTTCAGTGATATATAACATAATGGCTGGAATTTCGTACTAAGAGCCGTATTTTGGCATTGAATACCCCCCCCCCCCTTCATAATAGAGTTTTTTACCGCCCAACTTTGATCGCTTATTAAGGTAAGTAAATATGAATGTGCCAGAAAATTAGTTATATATTTGAAGAGAGCATTAAACAGGCTTTTCAGTGATATATAACATAATGGCTGGAATTTCGTACTAAGAACCGTATTTTGGCATTGAATACCCCCTCCCCCTTCATAATACGACATTCCAGCCATTATCTTATATATCACTGAAAAGCTTGTTTAATTATCTCTTCAAATATATAACTAATTTGCTGGCACATTCATATTTTCATATTTACTTACCTTAATAAGCGATCAAAGTTGCGGGGTGGGGGTAAAAAACTCTATTATGAAGGAGGGGGGGGGGTATTCAATGCCAAAATACGGTTCTTAGTACGAAATTCCAGCCATTATGTTATTTATCATCGAAAAGCTTGTTTAATGCCCTCTTCAAATATATAACTAATTTTCTGGCACATTCATATTTACTTACCTTAATAAGCGATCAAAGTTGGGTGGTAAAAAACTCTATTATGAAGGGGGGGGGGGGTATTCAATGCCAAAATACGGTTCTTAGTACGAAATTCCAGCCATTATGTTATATATCACTGAAAAGCTTGTTTAATGATCTCTTCAAATATATAAATAATTTTCTGGCACATTCATATTTACTTACCTTAATAAGCGATCAAAGTTGGGTGGTGAAAAACTGTATTATGAAGGGGGGGGGATATTCAATGCCAAAATATGGTTCTTAGTACGAAATTCCAGCTATTATGTTATATATCACTGAAAAGCTTGTTTAATTCTCCCTTCAAATATATAAATAATTTTCTGGCACATTCATATTTACTTACCTTAATAAGCGATCAAAGTTGGGTGGTAAAAAACTCTATTATGAAAGAGGGGGGGGGGGGTGGTATTCAATGCCAAAATACGGTTCTTAGTGCGAAATTCCAGCCATTATGTTATATATCACTGAAAAGCTTGTTTAATGCTCTCTTCAAATATATAAATAATTTTCTGGCACATTTATATTTACTTACCTTAATAAGCGATCAAATTTGGATGTTAAAAACTCTATTACTATGATTATGAAGGGGGGGGGAGATATTCAATGCCAAAATACGGTTCTTACTACGAAATTCCAGCCATTATGTTATATATCACTGAAAAGCTTGTTTAATTCTCTCTTCAAATATATAAATAATTTTCTGGCACATTCATATTTACTTACCTTAATAAGCGATCAAAGTTGGGTGGTAAAAAACTCTATTATGAAGGGGGGGGGGAATTTCAATGCCAAAATACGGTTCTTAGTACGAAATTCCAGCCATTATGTTATATATCACTGAAAAGCTTGTTTAATGCTCTTTTCAAATATATAAATAATTTTCTGGCACATTCATATTTACTTACCTTAATAAGCGATCAAAGTTGGGTGGTAAAAAAATTTATTATGAAGGGGGGGGGGGAATTCAATGCCAAAATAAGGTTCTTAGTACGAAATTTCAGCCATTATGTTATATATCACTGAAAAGCCTGTTTAATTCTCTCTTCAAATATATAAATAATTTTCTGGCACATTCATATTTACTTACCTTAATAAGCGATCAAAGTTGGGTGGTAAAAAACTTTATTATGAAAGGGGGGTGGGTATTCAATGCCAAAATACGGTTCTTAGTACGAAATTCCAGCGATTATGTTATATATCACTGAAAAGCTTGTTTAATTATCTCTTCAAATATATAACTAATTTTCTGGCACATTCATATTTACTTACCTTGGATGGTACGTAACTCTATTACTATGATTATGAAGGGCGGGAGGGGGTATTCAATGCCAAAATACGGCTCTTAGTACGAAATTCCAGCCATTATGTTATATATCACTGAAAAGCTTGTTTAATGCTCTCTTCAAATATGTAACTAATTTTCTTGCTCATTCATATTTACTTACCTTAATAAACGATCAAAGTTGGGTGGTGAAAAACTGTATTATGAAGGGGGGGGGGTATTCAATGCCAAAATACGGTTCTTAGTACGAAATTCCAGCCATTATGTTATATATCACCGAAAAGCTTGTTTAATGCTCTCTTCAAATATATAACTAATTTTCTGGCACATTCATATTTACTTACCTTAATAAGCGATCAAAGTTGGGTGGTAAAAAACTCTATTATGAAGGAGGGGGGGATTCAATGCCAAAATACGGTTCTTAGTACGAAATTCCAGCCATTATGTTATATATCACTGAAAAGCTTGTTTAATTCTCTCTTCAAATATATAAATAATTTTCTGGCACATTCATATTTACTTACCTTAATAAGCGATCAAAGTTGGGTGGTGAAAAACTGTATTATGAAGGGGGGGGGGGTATTCAATGCCAAAATACGGTTCTTAGTACGAAATTCCAGCCATTATGTTATATATCACTGAAAAGCTTGTTTAATTCTCTCTTCAAATATATAAATAATTTTCTGGCACATTCATATTTACTTACCTTAATAAGCGATCAAAGTTGGGTGGTAAAAAACTCTATTATGAAGGAGGGGGGGGGATATTCAATGCCAAAATACGGTTCTTAGTACGAAATTCCAGCCATTATGTTATATATCACTGAAAAGCTTGTTTAATGCTCTCTTCAAATATATAAATAATTTTCTGGCACATTCATATTTACTTACCTTAATAAGCGATCAAAGTTGGGTGGTAAAAAAATTTATTATGAAGGGGGGGGGGAATTCAATGCCAAAATAAGGTTCTTAGTACGAAATTTCAGCCATTATGTTATATATCACTGAAAAGCCTGTTTAATTCTCTCTTCAAATATATAAATAATTTTCTGGCACATTCATATTTACTTACCTTAATAAGCGATCAAAGTTGGGTGGTGAAAAAATTTATTATGAAGGGGGGGGGAATTCAATGCCAAAATAAGGTTCTTAGTACGAAATTTCAGCCATTATGTTATATATCACTGAAAAGCCTGTTTAATTCTCTCTTCAAATATATAAATAATTTTCTGGCACATTCATATTTACTTACCTTAATAAGCGATCAAAGTTGGGTGGTAAAAAACTTTATTATGAAGGGGGGGTGGGTATTCAATGCCAAAATACGGTTCTTAGTACGAAATTCCAGCCATTATGTTATATATCACTGAAAAGCTTGTTTAATTATCTCTTCAAATATATAACTAATTTTCTGGCACATTCATATTTACTTACCTTAATAAGCGATCAAAGTTGCGGGGTGGGGGTAAAAAACTCTATTATGAAGGAGGGGGGGTGGGTATTCAATGCCAAAATACGGTTCTTAGTACGAAATTCCAGCCATTATGTTATATATCACTGAAAAGCTTGTTTAATGCTCTCTTCAAATATATAACTAATTTTCTGGCACATTCATATTTACTTACCTTAATAAGCGATCAAAGTTGGGTGGTGAAAAACTGTATTATGAAGGGGGGGGGGTATTCAATGCCAAAATACGGCTCTTAGTACGAAATTCCAGCCATTATGTTATATATCACTGAAAAGCTTGTTTAATGCTCTCTTCAAATATGTAACTAATTTTCTGGCACATTCATATTTACTTACCTTAATAAGCGATCAAAGTTGGGTGGTGAAAAACTGTATTATGAAGGGGGGGGGGGGTTATTCAATGCCAAAATACGGTTCTTAGTACGAAATTCCAGCCATTATGTTATATATCACCGAAAAGCTTGTTTAATGCTCAATTCAAATATATAACTAATTTTCTGGCACATTCATATTTACTTACCTTAATAAGCGATCAAAGTTGGGTGGTAAAAAACTCTATTATGAAGGGGGGGGGATTCAATGCCAAAATACGGTTCTTAGTACGAAATTCCAGCCATTATGTTATATATCACTGAAAAGCTTGTTTAATTCTCTCTTCAAATATATAAATAATTTTCTGGCACATTCATATTTACTTACCTTAATAAGCGATCAAAGTTGGGTGGTGAAAAACTGTATTATGAAGGGGGGGGGGGGGGGTATTCAATGCCAAAATACGGTTCTTAGTACGAAATTCCAGCCATTATGTTATATATCACTGAAAAGCCTGTTTAATGCTCTCTTCAAATATATAACTAATTTTCTGGCACATTCATATTTACTTACCTTAATAAGCGATCAATGTTGGGCGGTAAAAAACTCTATTATGAAGGGTGGGGGGGTATTCAATGCCAAAATACGGTTCTTAGTACGAAATTCCAGCCATTATGTTATATATCACCGAAAAGCTTGTTTAATGCTCTCTTCAAATATATAACTAATTTTCTGGCACATTCATATTTACTTACCTTAATAAGCGATCAAAGTTGGGTGGTAAAAAAACTCTATTATGAAGGGGGGGGGATTCAATGCCAAAATACGGTTCTTAGTACGAAATTCCAGCCATTATGTTATATATCACTGAAAAGCTTGTTTAATGATCTCTTCAAATATATAAATAATTTTCTGGCACATTCATATTTACTTACCTTAATAAGCGATCAAAGTTGGGTGGTGAAAAACTGTATTATGAAGGGGGGGGGGGGTATTCAATGCCAAAATACGGTTCTTAGTACGAAATTCCAGCCATTATGTTATATATCACTGAAAAGCCTGTTTAATGCTCTTCAAATATATAACTAATTTTCTGGCACATTCATATTTACTTACCTTAATAAGCGATCAATGTTGGGCGGTAAAAAACTCTATTATGAAGGGTGGGGGGGGGTATTCAATGCCAAAATACGGCTCTTAGTACGAAATTCCAGCCATTATGTTATATATCACTGAAAAGCCTATTTAATGCTCTCTTCAAATATATAAATAATTTTCTGGCACATTCATATTTACTTACCTTAATAAGCGATCAAATTTGGGTGGTGAAAAATTGTATTATGAAGGGGGGGGGGGTATTCAATGCCAAAATACGGCTCTTAGTACGAAATTCCAGCCATTATGTTATATATCACTGAAAAGCTTGTTTAATGCTCTCTTCAAATATATAACTAATTTTCTGGCACATTCATATTTACTTACCTTAATAAGCGATCAAAGTTGGGTGGTGAAAAACTGTATTATGAAGGGGGGGGGGTATTCAATGCCAAAATACGGTTCTTAGTACGAAATTCCAGCCATTATGTTATATATCACCGAAAAGCTTGTTTAATTCTCTCTTCAAATATATAACTAATTTTCTGGCACATTCATATTTACTTACCTTAATAAGCGATCAAAGTTGGGTGGTAAAAAACTCTATTATGAAGGAGGGGGGGGGATTCAATGCCAAAATACGGTTCTTAGTACGAAATTCCAGCCATTATGTTATATATCACTGAAAAGCTTGTTTAATTCTCTCTTCAAATATATAAATAATTTTTCTGGCACATTCATATTTACTTACCTTAATAAGCGATCAAAGTTAGGTGGTGAAAAACTGTATTATGAAGGGGGGGGGGATATTCAATGCCAAAATACGGTTCTTAGTACGAAATTCCAGCCATTATGTTATATATCACTGAAAAGCTTGTTTAATTCTCTCTTCAAATATATAAATAATTTTCTGGCACATTCATATTTACTTACCTTAATAAGCGATCAAAGTTGGGTGGTAAAAAACTCTATTATGAAGGAGGGGGGGAATATTCAATGCCAAAATACGGTTCTTAGTACGAAATTCCAGCCATTATGTTATATATCACTGAAAAGCTTGTTTAATGCTCTCTTCAAATATATAAATAATTTTCTGGCACATTCATATTTACTTACCTTAATAAGCGATCAAAGTTGGGTGGTAAAAAACTTTATTATGAAGGGGGGGGGGTATTCAATGCCAAAATAAGGTTCTTAGTACGAAATTTCAGCCATTATGTTATATATGACTGAAAAGCCTGTTTAATGCTCTCTTCAAATATATAAATAATTTTCTGGCACATTCATATTTACTTACCTTAATAAGCGATCAAAGTTGGGTGGTGAAAAACTCTATTATGAAGGGGGGGGGGGGTATTCAATGCCAAAATACGGTTCTTAGTACGAAATTCCAGCCATTATGTTATATATCACTGAAAAGCCTGTTTAATGCTCTCTTCAAATATATAACTAATTTTCTGGCACATTCATATTTACTTACCTTAATAAGCGATCAATGTTGGGCGGTAAAAAACTCTATTATGAAGGGTGGGGGGGTATTCAATGCCAAAATACGGTTCTTAGTACGAAATTCCAGCCATTATGTTATATATCACCGAAAAGCTTGTTTAATGCTCTCTTCAAATATATAACTAATTTTCTGGCACATTCATATTTACTTACCTTAATAAGCGATCAAAGTTGGGTGGTAAAAAACTCTATTATGAAGGGGGGGGGATTCAATGCCAAAATACGGTTCTTAGTACGAAATTCCAGCCATTATGTTATATATCACTGAAAAGCTTGTTTAATGATCTCTTCAAATATATAAATAATTTTCTGGCACATTCATATTTACTTACCTTAATAAGCGATCAAATTTGGGTGGTGAAAAACTGTATTATGAAGGGGGGGGGGGTATTCAATGCCAAAATACGGTTCTTAGTACGAAATTCCAGCCATTATGTTATATATCACTGAAAAGCCTGTTTAATGCTCTCTTCAAATATATAACTAATTTTCTGGCACATTCATATTTACTTACCTTAATAAGCGATCAATGTTGGGCGGTAAAAAACTCTATTATGAAGGGTGGGGGGGGGTATTCAATGCCAAAATACGGTTCTTAGTACGAAATTCCAGCCATTATGTTATATATCACCGAAAAGCTTGTTTAATGCTCTCTTCAAATATATAACTAATTTTCTGGCACATTCATATTTACTTACCTTAATAAGCGATCAAAGTTGGGTGGTAAAAAACTCTATTATGAAGGGGGGGGGATTCAATGCCAAAATACGGTTCTTAGTACTAAATTCCAGCCATTATGTTATATATCACTGAAAAGCTTGTTTAATGATCTCTTCAAATATATAAATAATTTTCTGGCACATTCATATTTACTTACCTTAATAAGCGATCAAAGTTGGGTGGTGAAAAACTGTATTATGAAGGGGGGGGGTATTCAATGCCAAAATACGGTTCTTAGTACGAAATTCCAGCCATTATGTTATATATCACTGAAAAGCCTGTTTAATGTTCTCTTCAAATATATAACTAATTTTCTGGCACATTTATATTTACTTACCTTAATAAGCGATCAATGTTGGGCGGTAAAAAACTCTATTATGAAGGGTGGGGGGGTATTCAATGCCAAAATACGGCTCTTAGTACGAAATTCCAGCCATTATGTTATATATCACTGAAAAGCTTATTTAATGCTCTCTTCAAATATATAAATAATTTTCTGGCACATTCATATTTACTTACCTTAATAAGCGATCAAATTTGGGTGGTGAAAAACTGTATTATGAAGGGGGGGGGGGTATTCAATGCCAAAATACGGCTCTTAGTACGAAATTCCAGCCATTATGTTATATATCACTGAAAAGCTTGTTTAATGCTCTCTTCAAATATATAACTAATTTTCTGGCACATTCATATTTACTTACCTTAATAAGCGATCAAAGTTGGGTGGTGAAAAACTGTATTATGAAGGGGGGGGGGTATTCAATGCCAAAATACGGTTCTTAGTACGAAATTCCAGCCATTATGTTATATATCACCGAAAAGCTTGTTTAATGCTCTCTTCAAATATATAACTAATTTTCTGGCACATTCATATTTACTTACCTTTATAAGCGATCAAAGTTGGGTGGTAAAAAACTCTATTATGAAGGAGGGGGGGGGATTCAATGCCAAAATACGGTTCTTAGTACGAAATTCCAGCCATTATGTTATATATCACTGAAAAGCTTGTTTAATTCTCTCTTCAAATATATAAATAATTTTCTGGCACATTCATATTTACTTACCTTAATAAGCGATCAAAGTTAGGTGGTGAAAAACTGTATTATGAAGGGGGGGGGGGATATTCAATGCCAAAATACGGTTCTTAGTACGAAATTCCAGCCATTATGTTATATATCACTGAAAAGCTTGTTTAATTCTCTCTTCAAATATATAAATAATTTTCTGGCACATTCATATTTACTTACCTTAATAAGCGATCAAAGTTGGGTGGTGAAAAACTGTATTATGAAGGGTGGGGGGGTATTCAATGCCAAAATACGGCTCTTAGTACGAAATTCCAGCCATTATGTTATATATCACTGAAAAGCTTATTTAATGCTCTCTTCAAATATATAAATAATTTTCTGGCACATTCATATTTACTTACCTTAATAAGCGATCAAATTTGGGTGGTGAAAAACTGTATTATGAAGGGGGGGGGTATTCAATGCCAAAATACGGCTCTTAGTACGAAATTCCAGCCATTATGTTATATATCACCGAAAAGCTTGTTTAATGCTCTCTTCAAATATATAACTAATTTTCTGGCACATTCATATTTACTTACCTTAATAAGCGATCAAAGTTGGGTGGTAAAAAACTCTATTATGAAGGGGGGGGGGGATTCAATGCCAAAATACGGTTCTTAGTACGAAATTCCAGCCATTATGTTATATATCACTGAAAAGCTTGTTTAATTCTCTCTTCCAATATATAAATAATTTTCTGGCACATTCATATTTACTTACCTTAATAAGCGATCAAAGTTAGGTGGTGAAAAACTGTATTATGAAGGGGGGGGGGATATTCAATGCCAAAATACGGTTCTTAGTACGAAATTCCAGCCATTATGTTATATATCACTGAAAAGCTTGTTTAATTCTCTCTTCAAATATATAAATAATTTTCTGGCACATTCATATTTACTTACCTTAATAAGCGATCAAAGTTGGGTGGTAAAAAACTCTATTATGAAGGAGGGGGGGGGATATTCAATGCCAAAATACGGTTCTTAGTACGAAATTCCAGCCATTATGTTATATATCACTGAAAAGCTTGTTTAATGCTCTCTTCAAATATATAAATAATTTTCTGGCACATTCATATTTACTTACCTTAATAAGCGATCAAAGTTGGGTGGTAAAAAACTTTATTATGAAGGGGGGGGGGGTATTCAATGCCAAAATAAGGTTCTTAGTACGAAATTTCAGCCATTATGTTATATATGACTGAAAAGCCTGTTTAATGCTCTCTTCAAATATATAAATAATTTTCTGGCACATTCATATTTACTTACCTTAATAAGCGATCAAAGTTGGGTGGTAAAAAACTCTATTATGAAGGAGGGGGGGGGATATTCAATGCCAAAATACGGTTCTTAGTACGAAATTCCAGCCATTATGTTATATATCACTGAAAAGCTTGTTTAATGCTCTCTTCAAATATATAAATAATTTTCTGGCACATTCATATTTACTTACCTTAATAAGCGATCAAAGTTGGGTGGTAAAAAACTTTATTATGAAGGGGGGGGGGTATTCAATGCCAAAATACGGTTCTTAGTACGAAATTCCAGCCATTATGTTATATATCACTGAAAAGCTTGTTTAATCCTCTCTTCAAATATATAAATAATTTTCTGGCACATTCATATTTACTTACCTTAATAAGCGATCAAAGTTGGGTGGTAAAAAACTCTATTATGAAGGAGGGGGGGGGATATTCAATGCCAAAATACGGTTCTTAGTACGAAATTCCAGCCATTATGTTATATATCACTGAAAAGCTTGTTTAATGCTCTCTTCAAATATATAAATAATTTTCTGGCACATTCATATTTACTTACCTTAATAAGCGATCAAAGTTGGGTGGTAAAAAACTTTATTATGAAGGGGGGGGGGGGTATTCAATGCCAAAATAAGGTTCTTAGTACGAAATTTCAGCCATTATGTTATATATGACTGAAAAGCCTGTTTAATGCTCTCTTCAAATATATAAATAATTTTCTGGCACATTCATATTTACTTACCTTAATAAGCGATCAAAGTTGGGTGGTAAAAAACTCTATTATGAAGGAGGGGGGGGGATATTCAATGCCAAAATACGGTTCTTAGTACGAAATTCCAGCCATTATGTTATATATCACTGAAAAGCTTGTTTAATGCTCTCTTCAAATATATAAATAATTTTCTGGCACATTCATATTTACTTACCTTAATAAGCGATCAAAGTTGGGTGGTAAAAAACTTTATTATGAAGGGGGGGGGGTATTCAATGCCAAAATAAGGTTCTTAGTACGAAATTTCAGCCATTATGTTATATATGACTGAAAAGCCTGTTTAATGCTCTCTTCAAATATATAAATAATTTTCTGGCACATTCATATTTACTTACCTTAATAAGCGATCAAAGTTGGGTGGTGAAAAACTCTATTGTGAAGGGGGGGGGGGTATTCAATGCCAAAATACGGTTCTTAGTACGAAATTCCAGCCATTATGTTATATATCACTGAAAAGCCTGTTTAATGCTCTCTTCAAATATATAACTAATTTTCTGGCACATTCATATTTACTTACCTTAATAAGCGATCAAAGTTGGGTGCTGAAAAACTGTATTATGACGGGGGGGGGGGGTATTCAATGGTGGGGTGGGGCGAGTGATTAATGTCAAAATAAGGGTCTTAATACGAAATTCCAGTTATCGTGTCATACATCACCGGAAAGAAAGTTTCAATGGCTCTTTGAATATACTTGTTATTTTCTGGCACATTCATAATAACACACTTTAGAAGAGATAAAACCCTTTTTATTTTGAGCTAAAATTTCGTCGCCATCAAACAATAACCTAATTACTAAAAATAGACTACTTTCAATTTATTTTATTTATCGAAGGCTCGGATTAGCCCAAACGGAGCACGTGATTTCACTGAAGTCATGGTCATCCAGCAAATTCCTTATTGCATGCTGAGTTGATTGTCCCTAATTGTCTGGTAGAAGGTCTTATTGTCTGGTAGCTATTGTATGCTAGCTTGATCTCGGCTCGTCGCACAATGTTCGTCGCACTGTCAATTTATCAATCGGAACACTTCGTCGTTTCACCTACATGATATCGAATTAGTTTACCCACGCTCGAAGAGTTGTTCAAACCTTTTATTAAAATCATAACCTAAGTAATAAATACACACGAGGCGGAGTATGCTTAAACTTCCAATGAAAGGGGTAGCATACAAAATTGATAAGCATGGACAATAGCAATCAGGAAAAAAATCCAACAGCAAATGAAAAATGGATAATATAATAATAGCCTAATATGAAAAAATATATTTGATGGACAGAATAGTTGACAATATATAAACGTTATCTTGGAGGCTCCTCTTTTTACAGGTCGTTCTTTTTGTGGCGACTTGACCACTTTTGTTCACAAGATTAATGGAATGAATGTGTTGAAAAGGAGATAAAAAATATTAGATTTCGTAGCTACGAATAGGGCTGCTTGATTCAATTCGGAAAGCATCGGTAGGTTGTGTCGTGCTTGATTTCCGGTTAGGTCTGTGTTTATATTTATTATCGTACTTTCAGTGTTAGGTAAAATGCTGAAGCCAAAAGTTTTAGCTCAAGTGTTGAGTCAAGCCAACTCTGGTGGCGTTGGCAGCACAATGTAAGTTAACAAATATTCAGGTCCGTGTGAAAGTGACAATGATTAAGGCCTTGCTATAACTTTAACTTTCTGATGTAGTCAGGTGACCAGTCCATAATAAGGTCAACTCGCCCAAATTGCAAAGAGCTTGAGAGAGTTCGTCCACTTATATTTGACGTGTTATGAGATAACTCGCATTTTTATTATTGACAATCCATTCAATCTAACACCTGTTAAAGTCGCTAGAAAATGTTAATTAGCTATTAGGTCTCAACTCTGGTTAAATTAAATTGTTTTATTGCAGGCTGACGTTTAAATCACTTAAATCAATGACAGACCTTATGATCTAAAAGGCATGTTAGACCATTGGGCACCCAATATGTTTCAGTTTGTTCAGATTTGCTCAAAGTTGCTTGTCTAGTGACACTAGTATTACATGGCATCAGAATGTTAAAGGAGCTAAATTGCTAATATTTGGGACCTAGAAATTGACACAAATGGGTCGCAATGAATATAATAATATAGTAATATGAATGTATATAAACTGATGTATATTCAATTGTTTCCGTTTTTACTCTTATTTCAAATCAACATTTTTTGAGGAAATACTCCAGAAGTCTTAATCGAATGACAATCTCTAGTATTTGCATGGTTACTTCAGTCTACACTGATAGTATTTTTTGTGTATGCTCTCCAGATAAGAATATGACATCACTGTTTGACATGACGTGTGGAATATCTCTAGCCTCACTCTTCAAGTCCCCTACTATTACAAATCGCACTGAAACGCATTATGGAACACAATTTGTGTACCAATGGTAAAATTTTTATTTTGTCTTAAATATTGGATATCAGAAGTCCCATCTTTTCCCGGTAGGCCTACGATCACATCAATGTTGATTTAAATTGACAAATAATTTGTGTTTTCAATGTCGAAGACTTTGGATGATATTGAGTTAGAGACTCAGCTACTTTAAGAAGTAAATTTATACCTCTGTTGATTTCAGCTTCCTGTAATTTGGAAAATATATTTCATTCCTTGTACCTTACCCAAGCATATGATATCTATAAGAGAGATAATGATTTATAAATGTATTAATATTAATATTACCTACTTATTGGTCATAAAGTTTTGTGTTGCACTGTTTTTGATAATTAATTATATTTGCAGGTTGCTGAACAATGAAGGAGCTTTGCTAGCATACTCAGGTTACGGTGATAAAGATGCATCAGTAGTTTCAGCTATAGCTAGTAATATATGGCAGGCTTATATTAAAGGTGGTACACAAGCCTTGGGAGACCCAAATCTTAAATGCATATTAACAGAATGTTCGGTATGTAGTCCTAATATAGTTGTATTTCTTTTTCTCTGTCTGTCTGCTCGTCCTGTCTGTCTCACTTTTTGGGACATATTAACTCTGCTTCTAACAATTGTGCTAGAGTATTCAAACATTATCCAAGAGCTAAATCTTCCTATTGCAGTTTTATTCTTAGACTATTAATTATTAAACATGCATTATGCAAGAGCTAAATCTGCCAATTACAAGTCTTTCCTTAGGCCTGAAATGTTATATTAATTATCAATTAGACATTAATTAACTTATCCAGACCATAATAAACTCTCGATGTCTAGGCTAGCCTTTGATGTTTGCTGGATTAGATTCCTATATGCTGCTTATCGGCCATTGATAATTAAATTTAAGAAGTGGATAAACAAGACTATGCTGTTTATATTAATATTTTTAGTAATGATGACTGAGGCTAGGCGAAAATTTTATCCGCTTCAATCTAGGCTCATAGTGGATCAATTTAACTAAAATTTTCAGCAAATTACCTTTACACGATCTAGTTTTTAACTATTATAGCGAGAACTGCCAACTCTTTATCTTATCTCCCATAATGTATCTTTAACATGCAAAGACCTTAATCAACTCTCGATGCCATCTGATGGGTCAACTTTCACTGGATTTGAATCCAATTTGCTGCATTGATGATTAAATCAAAAAATGGATAATTGACACAATGATTTTTATTGTTCCAACTTTAGTAATGATGATCACGGCTGGCCTATAATTGAAACGCTTTGATTATAATTTTCAGTACATTCCCTTTACATTATCTAGTTTTTAACTTGTATTTTATCTAATCTTCCATAATGTATCTTCAAGCTGACATAATTTCTTTATATATTTTTACAGGATGGTAAAATTGGTATAACTAAAGTAGCAAATTTATTATTGTGTATGTGTACTAAAGATGGTGTGGGATTTGGTATGTTAAAAGCCAAGGTAAGTTTATTGTACAAGAAGCAGACTGAACAAGATACTGAATAGTATGATTACAGACCAAACTTATTTTGTTCTTGGTCGTTATATTCGACGAAATATATTTGTTGTAATAGAGCATTGAAGTAGGTGTGTTATTTCAAATTAATCCCACTTCTACCTGGTTGCCATTGATAACCTTTGATAAAACTGTCCTGTTTATTTCCAATACAGGCATAAAAGTATCCGTGTATCAGAAATGAACAGTACGCTTTTCAGAAAGAGTACTGTTCATTTTTGATACACAGATACTTTAATACAAGCATTGAAAATAAAGCAGGATGAAAACAAACGCCTAGAAAGTCTTACATTTTATTACAAATAAATTTCAACGGACGAACCATCTGCCGATGCACACAGGATTGACCCACGTTTTGCACTTTCGTTTACATTACGTTTAATATCATCGCTGTTCTCTATGCCAAAGACAAGTTGTTTTGACGTTGTGGCTGGCTCTGTTCACGTCATCTATCTGTGCAGTCTAAACAAACACGTAACTGTTTTACGCTCAGGGTATTGCAGCAAGAGGCATGTGTAAATGCAATACTACTCAGGTCGTTTCTCCACTGCGAAATCATTCTACCATGAAATGTAACGTGAGGCACAGAAAGTGATAAATGAAAGATCAGAAAGTATTTGTCACATTTCGCTTGACACGACTCGATAATAAATACTATTTTTATACGCCCACATTTTTATGTGGACGTATATTGTCGTCGCCCCTGTCCGTCCGTCCGTCCGTCCGTCCGTCCACAATTGTTTGTGAACAGTCTACACGTCACAATTCTTATCCGATTTTAATGAAACTTAAAATATAGGTTTATCACCCTAAGATCTCGGTTCCTTTCGATATTGGCATGTATCGGACTGTAACTTCATGGGTTATGGCACCTGATTGTACGTTTTTTAGCTTGTGAACAGTGTAGAGGTCACAATTTTGAACCGATTTGGATGAAACTTGAAATGCATGTTTATAACCCATAGATCTTGGTTCCTTTCGATATTTGTGCCAATCGGATCGTAACTTCCTGAATTATGGCCCCTGATTGTCCGAAAAATCGCCCTTTTTAGCTTGTGGTCCCTCTGGAGGTCAAAATTGTTATCCGATTTAAAAAACCGTTTGATTATATCACCGTTCCATGGTTATGAAGGTTGAGTTCGAATTTCGTGAAAATCGGACCAAAATTGACTGACAAAATGGCCGCCGTTTGTACGCGAATAGTGTGAAAATATGTTATATCAAGGTTGTGGACCTTATAGAGGTCACAATTTTGAACCGATTTGGATGAAACTTGAAATGCATGTTTATAACCCATAGATCTTGGTTCCTTTCGATATTTGCGCCAATCGGATAGTAACTTCCTGAATTATGGCCCCTGATTGTCCGAAAAATCGCCCTTTTTAGCTTGTGGTCCCTCTGGAGGTCAAAATTGTTATCCGATTTAAAAAAACGTTTGATTATATCACCGTTCCATGGTTATGAAGGTTGAGTTCGAATTTCGTGAAAATCGGACCAAAATTGACTAACAAAATGGCCGCCGTTTGTACGCGAATAGTGTGAAAATATGTTATATCAAGGTTGTGGACCTTATAGAGGTCACAATTTTGAACCGATTTTGATGAAACTTGACATGCATGTTTATAACCCATAGATCTTGGTTCCTTTCGATATTTGCGCCAATCGGATCGTAACTTCCTGAATTATGGCCCCTGATTGTCCGAAAAATCTTCCTTTTTAGCTTGTGGTCCCTCTGGAGGTCAAAATTGTTATCTGATTTAAAAAACCGTTTGGTTATATCACCGTCCCATGGTTATGAAGGCTGAGTTCGAATTTCGTGAAAATCGGACCAAAATTGACTGACAAAATGGCCGCCGTTTGTACGCGAATACTGTGAAAATATGTTATATCAAGGTTGTGGACCTTATAGAGGTCACAATTTTGAACTGATTTTGATGAAACTTGACATGTATGTTTATAACCCAAAGATTTTGGTTCCTTTCGATATTTGCGCGCATCGGATCGTAACTTCCTGAATTATGGCCCCTGATTGTCCGAAAAATCGCCCTTTTTAGCTTGTGGTCCCTGTGGAGGTCAAAATTGTTATCCGATTTAAAAAAACGTTTGATTATATCACCGTTCCATGGTTATGAAGGTTGAGTTCGAATTTCGTGAAAATCGGACCAAAATTGAAAGACAAAATGGCCGCCGTTTGTACGCGAATGGTGTGAAAATATGTAATATCAAGGTTGTGGACCTTATAGAGGTCACAATTATGAACTGATTTTGATGAAACTTGACATGTATGTTTATAACTCAAAGATCTTGGTTCCTTTCGATATTTGCGCCCATCGGATCGTAACTTCCTGAATTATGGCCCCTGATTGTCCGAAAAATCGCCCTTTTTAGCTTGTGGTCCCTCTGGAGGTCAAAATTGTTATCCGATTTAAAAAAAACGTTTTATTATATCACCATTCCATGGTTATGAAGGTTGAGTTCGAATTTCATGAAAATCGGACCAAAATTGACGGACAAAATGGCCGCCGTTTGTACGCGAATTGTGTGAAAATATGTTATATCAAGGTTGTGGACCTTATAGAGGTCACAATTTTGAACCGATTTTGATTAAAATTGACATGTATGTTTATAACCCAAAGATCTTGGTTCCTTTCGATATTTGGACCATCGGACCGTAACTTCCTGAATTATGGCCCCTGATTGTCCGAAAAATCACCCTTTTTAGTTTGTGGTTCCTCTGGAGGTCAAAATTGTTATCTGATTTAAAAAAAACGTTTGATTATATCACCGTTTCATGGTTATGAAGGTTGAGTTCGAATTTTGTGAAAATCGGACCAAAATTGATGGATAAAATGGCCGCCGTCTGTACGCGAATTGTGTAAAAATATGTTATATCAAGGTTGTGGACCCTATAGAGGTCACAATTTTGAACTGATTTTGATGAAACTTGAAATACATGTTTATAACCTAATGATCTTGGTTCCATTGCATATTTGCCCATATCGGATCGTAACTTCCTGAATCATGGCCCCTGATTGTACGAAAAATCACCCTTTTTAGCTTGTGGTCCCTCTGGAGGTCACAATTATTATCTGATTTAAAAAAACGTTTGATTATATCACAGTTACACAGTAGTTATGGGTGAGTTTGAATTATGATTTTCTGATGATTACTTAAAATGCAACAACTCTTGTTGACTGCCCGGACGATTTGGCTGCTGTGTGGGCGTATGTTTCGTTGCCTGGCAACCTATTTTTCACATTTCGCATCACAATACTCGATAGAAATGTGATGTGAGTGACTAATTAGCACCTTTCCTCGGTGTATCAGTAAACATCAGGAAAGTTTTGGTCAGGGGCCACGTGGGGTCTGCCTCGGCTGGGCCCCTAGACCAAAACTGTCCTGATCTTCACTGATATATACCAGAAAGTGTGCTAATAACTACTACTTAATAAATAAAATGGCCTATATGATATATATGCTGAGACACTCAATTTTTTATTTTTAAGACATCCAAATTTTTATATTTAATATTTCAGTGTAGGTGTATAATATTGTCACCCTGCCTGTCTGTCAGCCAACATCTGAGGATCAAATCAACAAATACATTTACTAATTCTTCCAAACTTTGGAATTTTCAATTTCTGTTTTTCATATATTTCAGTTGGAGGCCTTAGCAGATTATTTACATGATCCATTATCTCAAGTTGCATCATCCTGATTATCAATAGAATATTTTAAATGTTTCGGGAGGAGGGATTACCGGTACACTATATTTATCAAGAGTAAATCATCAATTTCATCAGTGCGATTTGTAAACACTACACGTAATTTGATATTTCTTATCTAAAGACTTGGTTAAACTTGCAATGGCCAACTTTATTAACATATTTGTATCTTACCACACCTGCAGATAATTAAATTTACCCAGGGAAGAAAATGAACTCTGCAATGTTTACCCAAAGCTAATGACTTTGTAAAGCATGTTTTTTAGAAACAGTAGTTTATATATATGTATATATTTTCATTGTTACATTATAAACTGTTAAAACAAGCTATTCATGGTTATTTTTTTAAAAAAAGAAGTCTGTTTCCATGCTTTTATTAATTAAGCCATTTTGATCATTATACAAATATTTGACTACTTCACTATCAGCACTATTACTGTTAAAAGTCTGTGATGGTTAAAATAATTTGTTGTTATTAATGGTACCCATTGTTTAAGCCACCCTCTTAAATATTATTCTATGTTAGTCTGTCAGTAACATTGCTTGCTATTTTGGTTGCCCACTTATTATAGAGAGAGAGAGAGAGAAATGGGGTTTAACGTCCACTTACACCAGAGGTGACCGGCCAGCTAGAGGTTGAAGCGCGGCACTCTAGACCACTAGGCCATCCCCCCCCCCACTTATTATAAAAGATCGGCCATATGCTGATTCTTTAGTAGGTAATGGGATCATTTGCAAGACACTAAAAACTTATCATGGGTAACACACCATCAGATATTAATCAAAAATAATTTAAGTTTGTTTGGCTTCTATTTTTTTCCAATACTAACATTAACATAACACGTACCAGTAACCAGCTATTCCATCCATCAAAAATCATTCGCTCGTTAAAGATGCATTCCAACGAAAGCAAGCACAGGACAAAACTGTAAAGGATTCACTGTCGGTCTGTATGCTCGCTGTCTGCTTGAATGACATAGGGAGTTTTTGGTTTTGTTGAAATGAAAAATTTTATTGCTGACCAAATCTCGGAGGGGGGGGGGGAGATAACTATGGATATGAAAGACGCAGAATGCTGAATATTGATAGTGTTTGTCTTTTTATTAGCAAAATTTCTCACTCTTCATTTGAAAATAATC
Organism: Patella ulyssiponensis; assembly: GCA_963678685.1. Classification (NCBI taxonomy): domain Eukaryota; kingdom Metazoa; phylum Mollusca; class Gastropoda; family Patellidae; genus Patella; species Patella ulyssiponensis. The sequence continues at coordinate 25,499,500 of OY783226.1, read as the reverse complement.
CATTATGAAAAGATAAAGCCTTGATGTTATCAAAGGACACTGAATATCTGTTGGGTTTGTCCTCACATGACCCATTGTTTCAGATCAAACTCGAAAAAGATCCTGTTAAAACTAGTTTTCGGCAATTGGGGTGGGTGGGGTATATATCTGGAACAGAAATTCGATTGGCCTCATACTCTGATGACACCATTGTTTCAAATTTGGTAAACATTCTTTAAAAACTGGAGCCCCCTATTGCATTCACAAGGTTAAAGGAAATGGGGATAACTCCAGAATGAAAAGTCACAGAGCACTGAAAATCCATAGGATTATTCCTCTCATTGACACCAATGTTTCTTTTCCGCCAAATGCGCAAAGCATTCATTAAAGATAGGTTGCCAGGCAACGAAACATACGCCCACAGCAGCTAAATCGTCCGGACAGTCAACAAGGGTTGTCGCATATTTTTACTTTTTTTGGTAATGAAACATTTTTAATGCACTAAAATCTGATTAAACACTGTGTATAAATTTGAAGTCAATCGGATATCAACTTTGGCCTGTAGAGTGTCCACAAGATTTTTTGAAGTGATCAAGGGCCATAACTCTGGCACTAATTATCGGAAATCGCGGAAAATCAATAGGCTTCTTCGTCTTATGACCTTAAACACTGTGTATAAATTTAAAGTCAATCGGATATTAACTTTGGCTTTTAGAGCGTCCACAAGATTTTTTGAAGTGATCAAGGGCCATAACTCTGGCACTAATTATCGGAAATCGCTGAAAATCAATAGGATTCTTCGTCTTGTATAAATTTGAAATCAATCGGATATCAACTTTGGCCTGTAGAGTGTCCACAAGATTTTTTGAAGTGATCAAGGGCCATAACTCTGGCACTAATTATCGGAAATCGCGGAAAATCAATAGGCTTCTTCGTCTTATGACCTTAAACACTGTGTATAAATTTAAAGTCAATCGGATATTAACTTTGGCTTTTAGAGCGTCCACAAGATTTTTTGAAGTGATCAAGGGCCATAACTCTGGCACTAATTATCGGAAATCGCTGAAAATCAATAGGATTCTTCGTCTTGTGACCTTAAACACTGTGTATAAATTTAAAGTCAATCGGATATTAACTTTGGCTTTTAGAGCGTCCACAAGATTTTTTGAAGTGATCAAGGGCCATAACTCTGGCACTAATTATCGGAAATCGCTGAAAATCAATAGGCTTCTTCGTCTTATGACCTTAAACACCGTGTATAAATTTAAAGCCAATCGGATATTAACTTTGGCCTCTAGAGCGTCCACAAGATTTTTTTAAGTGATAACAGGCCATAACTCTGGTAGTTATTATCAGAAATCGCTGAAAAACAATAGGCTTCTTCGTCTCATGACATTAAACACTGTGTATAAATTTAAAGTCAATCGGATTTTAATTTTAGCCTCTAGAGCGTCCACAAGCAATTGGGGTGGGTGGGGTATATATCTGGAACAGAAATTCGATTGGCCTCATACTCTGATGACACCATTGTTTCAAATTTGGTAAACATTCTTTAAAAACTGGAGCCCCCTATTGCATTCACAAGCAATTGTGGACGCCGGACCGACGAACGGACGGGGGCGACGACAATATACGACCACATTTCAATGTGGGCGTATAAAAACTACAGTCTCTATCACATTCAAAAGGTTTTCAGCATAGGGGGGCAATTTGAAATCAAAAGGGTTCACCCAAATGCTTCACATCAAATTTGAAAAGAATCCAAATGAACATGGCGCTCATCAAAATTGACTTTTCAATACCACTCGGCAAATCTCGACAGATTCTGGAACCTACATCTAGTCTCGGCTGTATGACAGTAAGTGATATGTACCTACGCCCATACATTTGCGATGCGACTACCGGTTTACCGTAACAGGAAAACTTGACGCTATGACAAACAAACAAGACACCATGGGCGCAGCCATGTTTCATCCGGGACCTTTAAAGTAGTTCCAAGACACCATGGGCGCAGCCATGTTTTAATCCGGAACCTATAAAGTAGTTCCAATATGGCGGAATTCGTCATACATCCGAGACTAGATGTAGGTTCCGGAATCTGTCGAGATTTGCCGAGTGTTTTCAATACTGTATTAGTGAAATGTGGGGTTTTGTAGACAATAACAGTTGTACAGTTGTAGATGCATTTCCATGCAATTTTTTTCATGTTCAGATTCGACATAGTTTGTTTGATGAATAACTTTTTTACATTAAATAATTAAAACAAACAATTTATTATAAATATTTTATTGTTGTTTTGGAATGATTAGTGTTTGCTTACATACAGTATCTGTAAATAAGCTGTATATTAATAGAATGTTCAATATATTATTTACAAAGGATGAAGTTCACACAGCACATAAAATTTGTATGTTAAACAATTTAGCTTTCATCTTAAAAAAAGATCAAATTGATGACACTGTATACATTTAGCTAACATTTCAACTATAATGCCTTTAAAAACATTAGTTAGGCGAACTCTGCAACAGTTAATATGAATCATAAACAATGGAATCTGTATCTCTCATTAATTCAATAATAGTATGTGTTAGATCCAACTGTTTTAAAGTATGCTTTATGAAATATTGTATTTGATAAAATATGTATAATTAATAATATAATGACTTCAGATATCATTTTTGTTGAGAATTTAATCTGAGGTATCCTTAAATTTGATTGAGCACATGAATATTAAATGTGCACACATTCAAGAATATATCAATGGATATATTTGTTTTATTTACAGGAAATTTGTAATCTATCAAATTTTTTTATATGTTTTATAATAATAAAATGTCAAAATCAGGTATATTAATTTTTCTTAAAGCATATTTGATACAAAAATACCCTCATTTCAAAGAGAGAGAGTAAAGTTTGGGAATATCTGGAGCACTAATTTAAAGTAAAAAATAAAATCAATTTATTTGTTTATTAATATTAAACAAATTGACACATAGTTTTTTTAAAATACCTTTCTTGAAGTCATATCAATCTGTTAAATAAAATTTCTAATAACAACTATAATTTTAAATTGGATGAGAACCTGGAATACAAATCTGAGTATTTCCATAATCATAACAAATGTTATTTCCATGCTATTTGTTTGTTTAGGCTTTCTTTCAAAATCTATCAACATTTTTAATAAGGCATATTCTGGGCCTTCAACAGCCAGTGACAACAGCAGCACCACTAATCACTTTAGATAGCCATTTTAAATAAAGCTTATTCTGGGCCTGTGACAGCCAGTGACAACAGCACAATAATACCACTGATCTCATTAGATAGCAAACCATGTTTCCTGGAATTTTCCAAATCACAAGTTTTATTTGTAAACAACAAATCACAATCTACACATTACTGAACATGCTTTATAAAAAAATGTTTTTAAACCACAATGAAGTGGTGAACAAGCAAGAAGTAAAACAATAAAATTTTGGTGTATGAGTTTAAATAAACTACTACCTTCATATATCTTATCTCAACCATTTGACCATTTGATGTATTGAATAACCCAATTTTGTCATCTTAAACATATATATTTTATGCCTAAATTTACATGTCATTCGCTCATACAAAAATAAACTGTAACAACTTTGGCACTAGATACAATTTCTTTAAAATAATTTAAAGCTAACTGGAAGCGTACTAGAATAAAATATATTTATTTTTATTCAATACAGATATAATTGGTTAAAGGACTCTGCTCTTCTTACTGTTTGCTTAAATCTCGACATTAAATCTTAGTTGTGACTCTTTGTGAAAGTGAAGGAAAAATTAAATCTTTTTTATAAAAATGACTAAAAATATATGGATAGTCATAATGGAGGAAAACTGAAATCCCATTTTAAAAAAAAATGACTAAAATTATATTGATAGTCAAAGTGGAGGAAAAATTAAAGCTCCTTTTACAAAGATAGGTTGCCAGGCAACGAAACATACGCCCACAGCAGCTAAATCGTCCGGGCAGTCAACAAGGGTTGTCGCATATTTTTACTTTTTTTCGGTAATGAAACATTTGTAATACACTAAAATCTGATTAAGAGTAACAACTCATTATGTAATTATCTGAAAATCATTAGAATTTGTTTGCTTTTTATAAAGTTTTGCCCCACGCTAACAATTAGTATAGGAAACATTTAACATCATGGATTTAGCTGTTCAGTTATCAAAATTCATTGAAAATCAAAATACTTATTCGTTTCAACACCTTAAACTCTGTGTATCAATCTGAAGTCAATCGGATGATAAGTTTGGCATCTACAGCGTCACAAGTTTTTTGAAGTGATCAAGGGAGATAACTCTGGAAGTAATTATTTGAAATCGCTGAAAATCAGTAGGCTTCTTTGTCTCATGACCTTAAACACTGTGTATAAATTTAAAGTCAATTGGATATTAACTTTGGCTTTTAGAGCGTCCACAAGATTTTTTGAAGTGATCAAGGGCCATAACTCTGGCACTAATTATCGGAAATCACTGAAAATCAATAGGCTTCTTCGTCGTATGACCTTAAACACTGTGTATAAATTTAAAGTCAATCGGATATTAACTTTGGCCGCTAGAGCATCCACAAGATTTTATGAAGTGATCAAGGGCCATAACTCTGGCACTAATTATCGGAAATCGCTGAAAATCAATAGGCATCTTCGTCTTATGACCTTAAACACTATGTATAAATTCAAAGTCAATCGGATATTAACTTTGGCCTCTAGAGCGTCCACAAGCAATTGTGGATGCCGGCCGGACGGACGGGGGCGATTACAATATACGACCACATTTCATTGTGGGCGTATAAAAATGACTAAATTATTTTGATAGTCATTTTATTTATGAAAATGGTAGATTACCAATCAATGATCCATCAAAAACACCATTATTAAAAATGTGTGCAAAAATTTAAAAGATGTTACACTGTCATTCACTGGCTATTATTGTTAGTTGCTTGATCCAATCAAATATAAACATCTGGCCCTGAGTTCACAAGGCATTCTCAGACTTAAGTTAGGACTTTAAACTCAACTTCCAATAACTGTTTATTAGAAATAACTTTGATTCAGAAACAATTAATTTTGGACATTAAAACAATACAAGTTTTGTAAAGGGCTATATTTTATTTGAAAAGGGGCGATTAATTTTAAGTAAATTCTTAACTTAAGTCTAAGAATACTTTGTGAACTCGGGGCCTGGCGATACAGAATTCTCAAGAGGTTACATTTAAAAGTTAGGTAACTTCGTGTCAATATGGACATTAAAAGCATGTCTAGATATGTGGACATTTTTAAATTCATTGTTAAATAGAATATTAAATAGATAGTTAATAAAAAAAACAACCTATGCCCTACTGCAATACAGTGGTTGATAATACATCAGTAAAAATGTTATTAAATATGGTCATACATGTACATAAATACAGTTTATTTACAAAGATATATAAAAAAATTGTGTTTCTAAAAAATAGAACTAATATTAAATATATATGCTTTGATTTTAAAACACATTTTAAAAGTATAAAAGTCACCATCACATTTATGTAAACAATCCACTTGTTATTGATAGCACACATTTATAAAGTTTTTCTCTCAAAGAGATGTTTCAACTCTCTGTGGTTCCTCCCCAGTATTATTATTTGTGGTAGCACTGGACTGATTGGAACCAGATAGTTTGTTTAATTGTGTAGGTTGAGCTATGGTAGATTGAGCTGTTTGATTGACACTAGATGTGGGAGAGTTATCACTATTAGCTGATGTACTTACAGTACCAGAAGTAGTTACAGGTTCTATAACTCTTCCATTAACAGTAACAGTACTGTCTTGTGATACAACATGATGTCTGTCACTAGCAGATTGATTTCGCTGTACATTCACAACTCCAGTATTACCCGCAGGTCCGGCAAAAGATACATCAGCCGGAGGATGATCATCCCTATCCATCGATTCAAACTCCTCCCTAGGTATAGGAGGTCGCGGATGAGCTGATCCACGACGTGATCTGTATGTAGGTGGTCGTGAGTCAGGATAGTCTTCATTATTTGGTGGGAATGTTATATGAATACCGGAATGTATAGTACTAGCACGTGAACGATATGATGGGGGTGGTGAACTGGGAAGACTGTAATTATCAGGGTTAGTAGGTGGAGTAGCTGCTGTTTGTTGTTGTTGAGCTAGATGTAATTGGTTTTGATACTCCTGCATGGATGCTGCATATGTTGGAGGTGGACGTCTATACTGGAATTCTGGATATAGCACACCTAAAAAATAACAGGTTAATTAATATCAATTTTAATTTTGTTTATAAAAATCCAATTGTTTGTTATATGTAATACAGTATAGGTAAAGACATAGGAAAATTCGAAAGGTGGTGTGCAGAAAGGGAAAGAGGCATATATTATAAACTACTTAAACTTGCATTATGCAAAATCAAAATCTGCCTATTATTACGTGTCTTTCTTTAGGCCTGAAATGTTATCTAAATTATTAATTAGACATTAATTAACTTATCCAGACCATAATAAACTCTCGATGTCAAGGCTAACCTTCGATGTAAGCTGGATTAGATTCAAATGTGCCGCTGAACGGCCACTGTAATTAAATCACAACATTGGATAATCGAGACTACTCTGTTTTTATTAATGATTTTAGTAATGATGACCGAGGCAATTCAGAAATTTCACACACTCTGTTCTCGGCCTATAGTGGATCAATTTGACTGAAATTTTCAACAAATTACATTTACACTATATAGTTTTTAACTACTATAGTGAGAACTGCCAACTCTTTATCTTATCTCCCATAATGTATCTTTAAAATATAAAGCGGTGGATGTACAGACTTGCAGCCCTACAGGGCCTGACGTACAATTGCGACTTCTGTCTCCATTGTATTCCACACTACAGATCACATATTGATTAAACATTGTATTATCTCTACTTCTCATTCAACATATTATATTTGCCTCAAATATTTTGCCATCAGAAAAAGGTACCTCTCAGAAAGGGGAACAAAACATTTGTGAAATTCTGGCCTGAATAAACACCAAAATCACAAGAGGTAACTTTGTGTATACATTTCGAGCTGGTCAGAACATTTAATATGATGGAATTAAATTAATATAAGACAATATTTGACATGCTTTGTAGTCCATAAACGTGGAATAGAAGTAATCCAAACAACATGACACGTGTTAGAAAAGAGTATGAATTCAAAATACCTACCTCCATACCAATTGTTGTCCCGACTTCGGTGAGGTCGATGTTGTCTTCTTTCTCCCCGCCGTCTTTGAAAATCTCCTATACCAAATAAGGCATGCAATGGTTCATGACCTCTGGGAGTACACTTCCAGCCAACACCAACAACAATTACTAATAATACTCCTAAACCTGAAATGAATAATCATATTTATTACACTGTAAATATAAACATGATATAAAACAATTCTAGACAAATGGATCTAATAGTAAGTGCAGGGGGACTGCACCACACACAATTCTACACAAAAACAAATATACAGACAAGACATCATACTCAGAGACCACAAACATAAACAATTCAAAAAGAGTGAATGGATCCGGGGGCTAGCCGTAAGCGTCCACTGCGCTGTACAGTCCTGGGCCTGTGGTGACACAGACTTCACTCATATTTGAAAATAATTGGGAATACAACCCAAGGAAATAATTATATAATGTCAGTATGAGTCATGATCTGTCATATGTTGCAAGAATTACGAATGCAAGCATATTGTTGTATAAATTCCGCTATACAAGTAACCACACCGTTAAATGTATCAAAGAAGTAGGCCTAGTTCCAAAAACTAAATGCACTAAATCAATAAAGAAGAGGATTGAAATATATTGAATGCATTTAGGACACACATTACAACCGTCACAGAAACAAACAAAACTGAATACATGGAAGCAAAGGAATGTAGACCGTCTAGGGAGACAGTCGTCTGCTGACTGAATGGCTTGACGTGAATCTGTCGTTATAGCTGCTATGACGTTGTCGCTTAGAAGGTGCAATTTCCCGATAAAAAAAGGGCGATAATCCAGATGAAATAACGTTAAAAACTAAAAAACTATCAGTTTTTGAGACTATGTAATTGTACAAACCATAGCATAATCATATAATACCCCACGTAAGAAATGCAAAACAGGAATGCTGAAGAAATCGTAGATTATTAGTGTATTCACAAAGGCATAATAATAAGGGCGATAACTCATTTTCTCCAGTCAAGATATTCCTAATCTCCCCTGTCAAGATATTCCTAAATTGAGTGGGGTTAAAATATAATAATATGCATCTTATATTCTTATTTACCCAAAATTAATTCTGTATGGTGGTATGCAACTACATGATTTACAATATAAGTCATGACTGGTAATATTATGATGCAGTGTTTTAAGATTATGTCTTAGACTACTATGTAGAATAAGTGTGTATATTAGATTATTGTGTATTACTAACAAGTGTGTATTAGAGACTTATGTAGAATATGTGTGTATAAGACTACTGAGTAGAATGAATGTGTATTAGACTACTGTGTATCACTGATACTATAAGGGCACTGTGTAGAAGAAGTGTATTTTCTCTAATGAATATACATACATGTAAATAATCTGTGATTTACCAGTAGATTACATATGTATATAAGGTTAATGAGCTTATACATCTTGTATTACAAGTATATTTACACACTTACATTTTACAAGTTTATTTAACAAAGAATCCAAATTTTCTGTAGTTGCAATGGAATTGAACTGCGTTTCATTTATTTGAATATGCAAATTACTATTGTGTGTCATTAAATATTTGGATTTTGAGAAAATCTCTTCACATTTAAATAATTGGTCATAAATGGATCACCTAAGATTTGTGTAGTGTTTCATACCTAGGGAATATTCAGAAATTAAATGAAATGGGCATACATGTATGCCATACAGCGGGAATATGCCAGGAGGGGAATTTTGCACACAGTGGCCATGTGCATGCCAGTGTGTACACAGGACCTCAGTATTTTTTAGCCCCCCCCAAATGATTTACACCGTTCCTTGCCCATCTATCCTCCACCACTGACAAAGGAAAACCATGTAGGAAATTCACCATATATATTTTCAACTGGTCTATCGATTTCAGTCAAATTTGGAAGATACTTGTGTGCTTGAAAGCGTTCTCTGGTACCGGAGAGATGGAACGAATGGCGCAGAAGCTGCTTTATAATCCTTAGAATTATTTTAATCTTTTTCAAGACTGTTTCATCCAATTTGGTCAATCTTTAAAAGCTATATTAAAACATGTTTACCATCATAAAAAGATAGGTTGCCAGGCAAAGAAACATACGCCCACAGCAGCTAAATCGTCCGGGCAGTCAACAAGGGTTGTCGCATATTTTTACTTTTTTTGGTAATGAAACATTTGTAATACACTAAAAGAGTAACAACTCATTATGTAATTATCAGAAAATCATTAGAATTTGTTTGCTTTTTATAAAGTTTTGCCCCACGCTAACAATTAGTATACGAAACATTTAATATCATGGATTTAGCTGTTCAGTTATCAAAATTCATTGAAAATCAAAATACTTATTCGTTTCAACACCTTGAACTCTGTGTATCAATCTGAAGTCAATCAGATGATAAGTTTGGCCTCTATAGTGTCACAAGGTTTTTTGAAGTGATCAAGGGAGATAACTATGGAAGAAATTATTTGAAATCGCTGAAAATTAATAGGCTTCTTTGTCTCATGACCTTAAACATTGTGTGTAAATTTAAAGTCAGTCGGATATTAACTTTGGCCTCTAGAGCGTCCACAAGATTTTTTGAAGTGATCAAGGGCCATAACTCTGGTACTAATTATCCGAAATCGCTGAAAATCAATAGGCTTCTTCGTCTCATGACTTTAAACACTGTGTATAAATTTAAAGTCAATCGGATATTAACTTTGGCCTCTAGAGCGTCACAAGGTTTTTTCAAGTGATCAAGGGAGATAACTATGGAAGTTATTATCGGAAATCGCTGAAAAACCATAGGCTTCTTCGTCTAATGACTTTAAACACTGTGTATAAATTTAAAGTCAATCGGATATTAAATTTGGCCTCTGGAGCGTCCACAAGATTTTTTGAAGTGATCAAGGGCCATAACTCTGGTAGTTATTATCGGAAATCGCTGAAAAACAATAGGCTTCTTCATCTCATGACATTAAACACTGTGTATAAATTTAAAGTCAATCGGATATTAACTTTAGCCTCTAGAGCATCCACAAGCAATTGTGGACGCCGGACCGACGGACGGGGGCGACGACAATACACGACCACATTTCAATGTGATCGTATAATGATAAACAATATTTGGTATTGTAAGAACAGCAATTTAATGTAGATTGATATGATATAACTATAAACTTACAACGTCAATTCATCCATGTGGCAATTTGTGCTCTATTGTGACCCCTTTTCCCATTCCTGTATTTTTTCCCAAAGTTAAAATCAACAACTAATAATATGTAGAAATAATTGGTATTACATCCTTCAATGTTCTCTTATCTTCTTTACAATGTAAATTAATGGCATGTCATTTTATAAAAATAGACATTTTGAAAAAATTGGTTGAACATGGTGAGTGAAAACAAGCTTTGAAAAGACATAAACCTTTTCAATATGATGATGATATTTTATATTCAATTATCATTGTTAATATGGTATTACTGTTGTACAATGTGTATGTATATAGAATATAGATATAGGTGTTGCCCTCCTTCCATTGTGCTCTAAAACCTTGGGTTTTTTTTTAATGGTACATAGTATATAAGAAGATTTTATATATTCATGATTTATAAATTGTAATTAGTGTTATATATAAAAAAATTTTGTCATAGTGGAGAAATTTGAGTGATTTAATGATTGTTCTGCTTGAATGCTTCAGGTGTACTACTTTTGCCAAATGAAAGACGCCTAAAACTTGCAACCCTAATAATAGGAGTTATGTCTATATCAAGAGGTTGAACGCTAAGTTTGCTTTAGGTTTATGATGATTTTCAGTGAGGCAATGAGTGCATGTACATATCTGCTAACCAAATAAAGACAGTAGACAAACGACATGTCCAAGACTAAAATAAACATAGTTAGAGTGTATTGTCCACAGGTCATGTCTTACTAATAAGACATAATCTAACAGTATTACATAGCTTAACTACCAATATGACCACATTTCTAAAAACAATTTCTTAAGTAACTACATCTCAAGTTACAGGAATTGAACTTGCAATTTTGACACTATTGTTCCTGGTACAAAAATATAACTACACCTAGATTGTCCTGTTAAACTAGAAATCAAATGGTCTTTATTCAACCCAAATTGTTAAAACTTACTATAAAATACATCTCCAACTTAGAAGTCTATTGTGCACAATCTCTGTGAGAAAGACACTAAAATAACCCCTTGTTGGATGGGAAGAAAATGAAAAAAGTAAATATTTTTACACATAAAGTGGCATTTAATAGTTTACATTTTGGAAGTCATTGCTAATTGGTTAAAAAAATATTTATTTTTGCTATGTCATTGCTGAGATACACACATATTTCAGTTATTTTCAGGTGCCAGGGATTCTATTATTCAGCAAATCTATGTTTTGTTTTTTTTGACTATCGTATTATTCAGAATTAATTATGCTCATATTTATTTTCTTAATAAGAGGATTTTGCCTCTTTTAAAGTAAAGTAATCCAAAACCTACATTAACACAAGGTACACTACACTGCATCATGTAAGTAATGTGAGATGTGGACAGATCCTGGTATTTATATAACAATAAATAATAATAATAAAAATACATGTAGGTAATATGAGATATGGACAGATCATAAGAATTAATAATATTAAAAATACATGTGTTGCCTAGTGAGTAAATATGAAATAGTGGTCTGTTCCTTTTCGTGAAAACTCTAGTCAAAAATATTTTTCTTATTGCCTTTGTTTACCAAGATTATATTAGTTTACATGTAACCCCAAGCAACAACAAACCCAGTCCACATGTAGATAACACTGTTTACAGTATTGTAATAAAAAATACTTCTAAACACATAAAGATAAATTGCCAGGCAGTTTGACATACACCAACAGCAGCTAACACGTCCAAGCGATCCATAAAGGTTTTGACATAAAAAGCCAATTGTTTGATTGTAAACTATAAGGGTGTCTGATAAGATTCTAGAGACATAAACAAAGTCATTAGTTACATTAATTCTATATGATAGAGCCTACTTCTTCATTGCATTAATTGAACCAATGCATTCAAAATAAGTAGATCAGTGTACTTGTAACTGAAATTTTATTCAAATCAGATAAGTTTCCAAGCATTGTATATCAATGAAATGCCAACTCTTTATAGTGAATAACATCCTTGGCTTGTTGACAAAGAATCTATGTCAATAAAGGGCAATAAGTCTATAAATACTTCTCAGAATTTGTTGCAATTGGTCTACATGACAATAATCAAAACAATGAATATACCTGTAAATAAGTTCTGCAAAGTGAGCAACAAATTTAAAGCAAATTGGATGATGGTTTACATGAATCTACAAAGAAATTTGACATTTCATTTAATCAAATTTCAAGAGGAATGGATAATAACTTTTTGTGATTAGATTTAGAGCATTCACAGCATTCTACAATCTAATCAAGGGCAGTAACTTAGGAAGAAATTATTAGAATTTGTTGACATTCAATACATGTATGCCTCTTTGTCTCACTAATGTTAATAACCTCCAAAGGTACAACTTGTGCGTGACAGAAGGACTGATGGAAGGTAGGAACAACAGACATGGGTGACAATGATATAAGACCACATTGTAGGTGTATATAAAGTACAGTAAATCAAAGTTTATACTTACCAATAAACATTATAGCCAAGAAAAGAAAACTGTTACCAGCAGCATGTAAGGCAGCTAATACAATTCCAGTAACTACACAGCACACACCTAATAATGATAATACCACTAATACCCAGCGGAATGATGTTAACTTTACAAAACATCTAACACATGGTGCTTTACATACAGCATCATCCAATTGTGATGAACTTGTTGAGCGGGTGCGCGTCCGATGTCCATGACGCGTTGATCTCGTGGGAGTTTCCCTTGTTCGATAATTTGACTGGTTACGAGTTTCACTTGTCCTTGCACGTCTTTCGTTACGAGTTGCCGGTGTTCTGTGTTGTGACGGTAAAGCAACTGGTCGAACCGGTTGTGGCACATGTGAATGTAATAAGTCTGGTAGAGCGTCTGTTCTATTATCTAATCGTGTTGATACACCAACATTTATATCCCGTGTATGAATTGATCTGTAAGTCGGTAACTGCACTGGGTTCGCTCTTCCAGAGGTGTTCTCACTTTGTTCGTGTAAATGCAGGGAATTTTCCAACGTAGCTGTAGATGGTTCATTACTATTATTTGAAACAATTTGTTCATGAACTCCAGGAACTCTGTAACCAATTCCATGTGGCTCTCTTTCTCGACTATTGTCTTCTACTCTACTTGTACTCGGCATTGGTTGAGATTCTGAATTTCTGATTACATCATCGAGTCTGTTAGAATCTGCTGGAGAATAACTTTCATTATCAAGTACATCTGGGAAATTGTCAGAATGTTGACGATTGTGGGAGAAGGGAAGACAGCCTACCGATGTGTTATTCTGTTGGCCTTTATGAGTTGGCACTGATGATACTTGTCTCACAACTTGTCCGGTTTCTATACCACTTGCCATATACATACCTTCCACGGTACACACACTTGATAAAATTTATATCAATGACAGCCTTCCAACTATATCTCTAGGTCAAGCCTAAATTGATTTAGGATATCCTTTTCACATATATATTTGAATGTGTGACTGTCTGACTGATGGACATCACAACTTCATACCACATGGCACATCTAAAAGAAATAAGACAGAAAATTAAATATATTCCTTCTGATGTACACAAAGGCCAAGGGCTATTCGCAATGAAGATGATCAGCATTATGAATAGATGACAATCATATTGAAGACATACCATATGTGTTCACCCAGTCACCCAACAGCTGTCTTTCCTTTGGTTGTAGTCAGGCCTACAAACTCATTCAACCGTATCAAAACATGAGGCAGACACAGGTCAGGTAATTCATAAATATAACAACAAAATTATATCCATATCAATGTTATAAAGCTATTTTTTTACCTCCAACATAAAAAAAAAACATAAACAGAGCAAGGAAAAAATAGAAAATATGTATCAACCGAAAAACAAATACAACTCCAGCATGTTTAAGAAAATAAATTCATTATATGCTCAAAGCAATAGCAAAGGAAAGTCAATCATAGACAAAGATTGAAAAATAAATCATTAGTAAAACTTTGAGGTATGTGCAACTAGAAGTAGAAGATAATAATAGTGATGTGGAGGCTTGTCAGACAAACACTTATACCCCACATGGTAAAACCCCTTAGGTCTAATGATTTAAAAAAAGTGATTTTATTGTTAATTACTATAGTTATACATTAGTCAAATTAATCACAAAGACTGTTGAAATATTTGCTTTAAACAATAATTTATTCAGTTATAATATAATTATATAAGCGTATACAAAATTAATGAAAGATTGGAAAATAAGTAAAGGCCTGTGTTTCCAAAGGTTTTCTCATTTTACCAGTACCACATGAATAATACCTAAAACATTCCATATTGATCAGATAATAATTATATCCTTCAGGTCGTGCTTTTGTTAGGTTATCATCAAGCTGCAATATTCAACGTTAAAGTGAAATTATTGCAAATGGCCCTGGGACATTTGCATTTTAAGCAGGATCTCACTGAATTAGGTCACAATAATGTGTTCAAATGGGTTGATATCATATGTTATTTTAATTAGTGATGAGAGCAATACATATAATAGACACAAGTCAGACTATTTCCAAATTTGGGTTTGTTTATTTTCTTGTTGCTTATACATATACTTAGAAGTTTTAATGTCTAGAAAATCAGTGTCAAATGTTAATTTGATATATAATCTGTCGAAAATAATCTTCTGGTAATTAATTTTAAGATATAATATAAGTAGTCATTGGAACTGGATATGAGATCGATTTCATAATTTGACCTTTAGACACCTCTCATTAACAAGACTGAGTGTTCAATAGCATGGGCCCTCTTAACATATTATAGTTTGTAACAGCCAACACATTATAAATACAAAATACAAAAGCTAAACCATGCTCTTTATTCTACTCTATGATAGGGAGAAAGAGAGAGAGTCACTTCAGGACTAACATAATATGACACAACTTACTTCAACAATTTGTCTGCAGGTATGGGTCTTTAACAGTGACATTTGCAAATTTGCGATAGACATCAAGCCACATAACTCAATGACAGATCTTATGATTTAAAACACCAAGCACAACCATCTATGAATGGGGAGGCAGATTTTGTATCTGTTAATGTACATTAGGGAAAAAATTGGGTAACCCAAAATGCGATCTGACCCCTAAATACACAAATTTCAAGGCGAGCGATGAACTGGCTACTGAAACCATTTAGAGTTCAACCATTGGTTAGATATATACATACAAGTCCATTCAAAAACATATTCTCAGTGTACCAGTGATGGCTGGATTGGCTGCAGTTATTATGGGGACATTATTCGGACCCTTATTTCAAAAATAGGTTGCCAGGCAACGGAACATCACCCACAACAGCTTAATCGACTGATCGGTCGACAAGGGCTGTTATACTTTTGTGGTTAATGGGGGACATTTGTAAAACAATTTCTTAAAGATAAGATTATAATTTTCATTGCCTGCTGGTTCACAAGGTTCTACAAAATAAAACAAGTTCCTTAACTCTGGAAAAATTTTACAGACAGGTGTTTTCGCTTCATATAAATTTCATACAGATTGGATCACACTGTTGTCATTCGAGCATTCACAAGATTCAACAGTGAAACAAGGGCCATAACTCTAGAAGTAATTGCCAGAAATTGCTGCCATTTAATAGGCTTTTTCATTTCACTAATTTAAATGATACACATTTTTTCGGCACTACATTGTAATTTCAATTGGTTCATGACCCAGCTGGGGACTTTTCAGATTCCTCGATAAAAAGTATCAACATGAATATTAAAGTAGCTAAGTCTCTAACTCAATATCGTCCAAAATCTTTGGCATTCAAAAAACGAATTATTTGTCAATTTAAATCAACACCGATGTTGTCATTTTACCAGGAAAATATGGGCTTTTGATATCCAATATTTAAAACAAAATAAACATAATTCCATTGGTACACGAATCGTGTACCATAATGCGTTCCAGCCTCAGTTCTAGCGAGAGACTCGAGGAACGAGGCTAGAAACATTGCACCAAATCAAACGGCGTATGTAGACTGGAATAACCAGACACTCGAAATAGCCACTTCTGGTGTATTTCGCCGAACATAACTAATTTGAAATGAGAGTACAAACGAACACGATTGAATGTAAATCAGTTTGTATACATTCATATTACATTTTTATATGCGTTGCGACCCATTTGTGGCAATTTCTAGGTCTCAAATATTAGCGATTTAGCTCCTTTAAGTGGCACGCTTTCCAAATAAAATGTCTAGGTTTGATAATCTGATAATCAAGTTGCAAGGTTCAAGGTTCATTCAATTTCAATGTTGCTGGAACTTTTTACTTTTCAGCTATGACCCACTTCACATCTTATAGTTCAAACCTTTCGAATTTTCTTTTTGTTCTACCATTAGGCTAGTAAGGTTGTTTTTTTATTGTTTACCAGGAGTCTTTCAAATAAAAAAAGGCTTTCAACAGCTCAAAACGAATCTATTCCTTTGCGTGTTTGTGTCATGTGTCTGTGGTAAAGGGAAATAACTACCTGAAACTTGGGAATTTCAGAATAATGTAGCAATGGCTAGATGTAAAACTTTCAGTTGTTGCTTCAGGAATATGAGGGGAGGGATGGCGAAACTCAGGAGCCTTTGCCAAACATTACATATTGGATGATTTGAAGTTGCACACTGCTTCCCTGTGCTGATAATAAAGTTAGACAGTAAGTCTTCTAATTATTTCTAGAAAATGTTATCTTCTTTCAAATTAATCTGCTTTCAGTTAAAAATAAGTAACTAGATAGGATAAATTTCTATCCGGCAATCGTCCATCCAATGAGTGAATCATCTTAAAAATTGTTTGTGACCAAATTGATGCATGGTATGTAAATGATTGGCCACCTCTTGCCTAGGCAAGTGCATCTCAAAATTTCAGATTTAATTTTTTGCTTTTAAGATTAAATGAGGCCATTTACCTACATACTTACTGTAATTTCAAATATGGCTTGTATAGCAAATTGTGGAGCTAAATGGTAATAATTTGAGCCTAATGTTTCTATGATTTTAGATTTACAAAGGGCCTTCAAGCCTTATCTAAATCCAGCAGTATACACAGTTGAACTGGTTGACAAACTATACAAACTATAACCTATTTTTAGTTGCAATCCCATCTGGTCTAAATTCAATAATTTTTTGAAAGTCATGTCATGACTATTTTTATAATTGAACTTGCATGCCTAACAAGTTCAAAACTTACAAAATGAAATATCATATATTGCACCTGACTGTAGTGATTTTTTTAGCGATATCCTGTAAATACAAACTCAACAATGCTTGTACAAACGCCAATAAAATGAAAATATAAACACAAGGTCTGCCTTTTGTAGCACAATGTCAAAGTAAACAATACATTGTTAAATGCAGTAGGGTATATTATATTGAACCGTTGATATATCATATACCACGTCTTAAACAATGAATAAAAACATGGAGGTAAACTTACCGTTGTATTGTTTTAAAATTAACCGTATATCATGGAAATATCAATCAATAACGACCTACATTTCACGAACAGTACATATAACAAGGCATGCTACACGACACAGACTAACTCTCTCGCGCTTTTGTCAATGTAAACTAACCCCGAACCCAGCTGTCACGGATATTCACGCAAAAGTAACGGGAATTTACGTGATCTATGGCGGCTTCCTGAGTTGGCGAAAGGTATTTTGTGTTCAATTTGTAAACTTTTTAGATCACAGTCTTAATTAGCCAAAGACAAATATTTTTTCGTGGGACAAATTAAAGTACCGTTGATAAAAGCACATGCACTTAAGCAAAGTGTCATTAATCCCGAGCTGTTTATTTAACGATTATTATAGAGTAGAACATTGTGATACTGATTGATGGATGAGGTGTTGTTGCCCACATGATTATTTATTAACACCATGTTTATCAATCCTTTTGTTAATTGGTAAACAATAACAGATTACTGATGGCTTCACAGTGTAATGATCTCCAGCACAGTTTATTATATGGAATTAAATGACAATCATTTTAAAAGTTTTCCAGTTATTGTCATTTGATACATATATCCATAGATATAAGTCAGACCGCGTCCACAAGACGAGGACCATGCAGAAATATAAAAAAATGACAACACAGGGAGGGGTCAGCAAATTTTAATATACTTGGTGGTCTATGGGAACCCATAGCGACAGAAGTCACATGATGAACTGAATAATTTTGAATGGGAAGCTTCCGGTATAACTGGAAATTGTTGTTTTGGAGCAAAATTTTATTATATATTGTCCATATATTTGTTTTGTGTAGAATTGTGTGTGGTGCAGTCCCCCTGCACTTACTAATAGAATTACTTGGTGTGATTGTGGAGGATATTCCTTAAAGTGAATGCCAGAAGAAACAATGCAATCCACTAGAGTGCAATATTCTGAAAATGTGTAAAAACAGTATTTTCCCCACAATTTGTCTATTCACTGATGACTACTCGTGCCAAATATACTATCTTGGTTAAAAATCATTAAGTTTTAGTGACAAAATCAGACTTTCAGGGTCATCATAGGAAAGGGGCTTAACTGTTGTATAATATTGCAGGATCTAGCAACGATTATTCTCATGTATTCAGTAGTTAGTAGCACAGAAGTGCATAAATGTGTGGGCTGGGCTGGCATGGCAAGCCTTTATCAGCACAATTTAGCCAACACGACTGCTCATCTAAAAAAGAACTACAAGGGCAAATGATGTCTGGTGATGAAATCTTTGAAGGGGAAGATGACATAGATCACAATAAAAATTGTGGAACTCCAGGATAATGTTGACCGCATGAGCCAACCTCTTACATCTACGTTTGAGCAGAAGTGCTCACTTACTTAGATTCCTATGTTTGAGTGTAAAAGCCCTCTGGCCTTCCTTCAAGTTTCTGGACCCTAGATTACTGTTTTGTTGTACTGTTTTTGGCCTACGTCCTCTTCTCCTTCAGGGATTTCAATATGGAATGAATGGTAGTCTCCTGATTTTCAATGCCTTTCCATAAAAACTTTCAAATGCTTCTATACAATGATCGGCTCCTTAATACAGATGGGAATAAGCAGGTCTGATGTGTAAAATATTTTTGACCCAAAAAACCTATTTGGCACAATGAATGTTGGTAGAAAAGGCGATACTTAGCTGGTAACTGGACATGCGAACCCACTAATTCTATGCTTGATGTGTTGTTATCTTGCTGATCACGTGATTAGGAATTAATGTCATTGGATCAACTACAATCTCCTTGTCCTTAAAACCTGTTACATGTGCGAACATGTACATGCCCAGTATTTTGGCTGTCGAAATCAATTGTTGTCGGAATAGTAGGTCATCCAAATTTGGTTCCAAAATTTGCCATTTCTTGCTTACTTTTCTATTAAGATATATTTTCTCAATCTTTGAGGTTGATATAAAACTAATATTTTGTAGGGATGTAGCTTGGTACTAACCCATCTTACTGAAAAAAATTGATGGACACACTCTTAAAGCTTTGCAATAATCAGGATTCTTATTGAAGGGGTCCTTGTCTACGATATAACCTTTGGGGAAATGGACGTAAAACTCCAGGAACGAACAAATTGAGTGGGAGGGTGTCAGCATAGCGACTGAAAGTTGGATTTCAAGGGCTTGCCTGTGGGTCAATTTTAGACCAATATTTATTTTTGACCAGTAGCCTGCTCAGTTTTTAGAAGGGAACAGATTGGTGTTCAATTCACCGTTTTGATCCAACTGTTTATAATGTGTTCACAGAGAGACTACAAGCAACATATGCATCTGTTAAACAATCACTATCAGAAATACTCAGTTACAGCCAGAAGATATTTAACCATCCTATTTTTGGGGTTATCAAGGCGATTAACAGACGTGTGTGAAATATTATAAATATGTTACTAGTCTAAAGTTTGGATTTTGATAATTGGGGATTCTCAGATAATTGAATTACACGGTTAATATTGTTTAAATTTTTGTACATGTACATGTACAACACAGTGATATCCAACTATTTAGGTCAGTTTCCAGTTGTGCAATGATCTTTAAGCTTATTAATTTGAAATAGCTAATATTAATATTACTGTTTTTGTGTTTGATGTGCACAGTTTCGCATTAACCAATTGATATGTATAACCTTTAAAATCTGCTACACTGCAACCACAAACTCTAAACACAGGATGACATCACAGACACATTTTCCATACAGGATGTTCAACACTTGTTGGTATCACAGACACAGGACGATATCACAAATTTCCAAACAGGATGATATCAGACAAATGTTCCACACAGTTTGATATCACAGATAAATGTTCCACACAGGATATCACAGACAGACAAAAAAGTTCCACACATGATGATATCATAGACAAATGTTCCACACATGATGGTGAAAAATCCCGTTCAAAATTAACATAAAGTTAGCAGTACCTAATTCAATATTCATTTATGCGGGATGATCATATTCAAGGGCAAATAACTCACCTGAAACCACTTTAGCATCACAAGATAAACTGTCATGTTATCATGGTGCATTTAATAAGTTGGAATCATTTAAAGATGCATTATGTAAGATTTAGGTAAAAAGCTGGCCGTTCTTGATGTAATATCCAAAAGAATACTCTGATTCTAATTGAGTAAGAGTGACGAAATTTGGTGTGTTGTTTCATTGCATTTATTATAACAACTTATTAGCGTCTCTTACTTATATTAAGTTATATTAAGCAGGATAATCAGCAGATTGTTTGCTCACTGTTTTATTAAAAGATAAATTTTAAAGTAATTAATGAGTGCCATTGTGGTCGGATTGTGTACACAGTGTTGGCTTGTTTTCTAAGACAATGAATTTGCAAACATATTATTTATATACCTAATATAATGAAATGTTTTTTTTACATGTTTATTAGATACTGGATTATTAACATTACCGGTATTAAAGAAATTTAAGTAAAATTTATAATTTATGCCAGATTAACCCTTGGTGACCTTGTTTTGACTAGTAGAATAATATTATTGTTAAATCATTGACCTGTATGTAATTCTACAATTTATATTGTTATGCTACTAATAATCTGGTGTTATTTATTAAATCTGTGTTACTCCTGGTACATGTACCTGGTACCATATTGTACTGTCATATTTCATGACATTAATCACTTAAGTACAAGGAGGTTGGGAGACTGAAGGTTAACACATGCGCATTTGATCATAAGGTCTGTCATTGAGTTAAGTGGTGAGGTTTCGATTCCCTGTTTGTACTGGCAAGGAATTGAATTGCCTGTCCATCTTTGTTGGTTTTTCTCCAGGTCAACCGGTTTTCTTCCACTGCTTAAGACCCCTACATGCTAGAGAATTATTACTATAAAGATAAACCATATGTTAGTCCTGTAATAATATAATTTGTGTCCAGTGGACATTAAACTCCTCAGATGAAATTATTGAGTTAAAGACTTGCCATCTTTAGTTTTGTCATTTTCTAATGTTCATGTTATTGGTGGTTAGTGAAATATTGTTACAGATGTCTTTTAGTTCTTGTAATAACAGGAATTGAAATATCCCCTGCTGTACATGATGTCAAATAACAGTAATTTTGTGTAATTATTGACTTTGCATGTGGAATATGTTTCTGATCCTGTGAAGTAAAATAATATAAAGAGAGGAATGGTAATTTGTTCTCCAGCAATGAAAAATAATTTGCCCTAGAATAAGTTTCAACCAGATTATGAAATAATATATTTAACATACATGTAAATTACCATTGAATATTTTCTGTAGAAACAATTTTACTACCTTTGTGACCCCGGTTAATGTTATAACTATTACAGATCATGGTACAGGGAATGATGGCTATTAATCTTGTCTAAGCTTATTCTTAGGATTGACCACTTCCATGTATAGGTCATCAAGTAGTCCTGCTGAGAGAATGTTAAGATTGTTCCATTAAAGGAGTTATATAGTGACATCAAACTGAAGCACTATCAATAAAATGAGCAGCTTTGTTTCAGGTAGAATTCCTTTAAATAATTCAAAGTCAAAGATTGAGTGAGAAAAAGAATGGATTGACAGTAATGTGTAATTCGTAAAAAATGTCAGGTTTGCTGTGCATCTTTGTATTTATTTGATGTTTGTAATAGTCTTGGCCTGTTGAATCAGTGTGTTTATTGATTTTTAGTGGTATTTTAACAGCATTCCTTCACATTCAGTCATTCACACAGCTGTACAAGTTGATAAAGTGCATAAAATATAATCTGATGACTATGCCGGGTCTGGGATATAGTTCCATTTTCTTTACAAATTGTCATACAGGGTATTATTATGTCAATTAGATTATGTATGGGTAATCTGAACATCATTTAGTACAAGAAATTTTTTTGATTAGCATTTAGTAATTGAACATATTAACACAAGGTACAATTTTATGGATACACAATTACTGAGTTTAATACTAAGCGACGTTTCGGCAAGGATAAAGGCAAGAGTATCCTCATCGAAATGTTGCTTAGTATAAACTCAGTAATTGTGTATCCATAAATTGCACCTTGTGTTAGTACGGTACAAGAATGTAAAACAAATGTTGTTGATTTGTGGGAAATATGCAATGTTTGTAACATAGAAATCCAACATGCCAGATTAACCCTTGGTGACCTTGTTTTGACTAGTAGAATAATATTATTGTTAAATCATTGACCTGTATGTAATTCTACAATTTATATTGTTATGCTACTAATAATCTGGTGTTATTTATTAAATCTGTGTTACTCCTGGTACATGTACCTGGTACCATATTGTACTGTCATATTTCATGACATTAATCACTTAAGTACAAGGAGGTTGGGAGACTGAAGGTTAACACATGCGCATTTGATCATAAGGTCTGTCATTGAGTTAAGTGGTGAGGTTTCGATTCCCTGTTTGTACTGGCAAGGAATTGAATTGCCTGTCCATCTTTGTTGGTTTTTCTCCAGGTCAACCGGTTTTCTTCCACTGCTTAAGACCCCTACATGCTAGAGAATTATTACTATAAAGATAAACCATATGTTAGTCCTGTAATAATATAATTTGTGTCCAGTGGACATTAAACTCCTCAGATGAAATTATTGAGTTAAAGACTTGCCATCTTTAGTTTTGTCATTTTCTAATGTTCATGTTATTGGTGGTTAGTGAAATATTGTTACAGATGTCTTTTAGTTCTTGTAATAACAGGAATTGAAATATCCCCTGCTGTACATGATGTCAAATAACAGTAATTTTGTGTAATTATTGACTTTGCATGTGGAATATGTTTCTGATCCTGTGAAGTAAAATAATATAAAGAGAGGAATGGTAATTTGTTCTCCAGCAATGAAAAATAATTTGCCCTAGAATAAGTTTCAACCAGATTATGAAATAATATATTTAACATACATGTAAATTACCATTGAATATTTTCTGTAGAAACAATTTTACTACCTTTGTGACCCCGGTTAATGTTATAACTATTACAGATCATGGTACAGGGAATGATGGCTATTAATCTTGTCTAAGCTTATTCTTAGGATTGACCACTTCCATGTATAGGTCATCAAGTAGTCCTGCTGAGAGAATGTTAAGATTGTTCCATTAAAGGAGTTATATAGTGACATCAAACTGAAGCACTATCAATAAAATGAGCAGCTTTGTTTCAGGTAGAATTCCTTTAAATAATTCAAAGTCAAAGATTGAGTGAGAAAAAGAATGGATTGACAGTAATGTGTAATTCGTAAAAAATGTCAGGTTTGCTGTGCATCTTTGTATTTATTTGATGTTTGTAATAGTCTTGGCCTGTTGAATCAGTGTGTTTATTGATTTTTAGTGGTATTTTAACAGCATTCCTTCACATTCAGTCATTCACACAGCTGTACAAGTTGATAAAGTGCATAAAATATAATCTGATGACTATGCCGGGTCTGGGATATAGTTCCATTTTCTTTACAAATTGTCATACAGGGTATTATTATGTCAATTAGATTATGTATGGGTAATCTGAACATCATTTAGTACAAGAAATTTTTTTGATTAGCATTTAGTAATTGAACATATTAACACAAGGTACAATTTTATGGATACACAATTACTGAGTTTAATACTAAGCGACGTTTCGGCAAGGATAAAGGCAAGAGTATCCTCATCGAAATGTTGCTTAGTATAAACTCAGTAATTGTGTATCCATAAATTGCACCTTGTGTTAGTACGGTACAAGAATGTAAAACAAATGTTGTTGATTTGTGGGAAATATGCAATGTTTGTAACATAGAAATCCAACATTATCTTCTAAATAAAGAAAGTTAACTAAAAAAAAGAAAACTCCTCCAATTAATACTGCTACTTAATCTATAGAAACTTGTTTGTCAGAGAATTGTGCAACTGCCAGGTGACTTCAGTGAGATAATTGTTTACAAAGTGTTTCAGTTTAAATATTGAATTAGTAGGCTATTTTTAAAATAATTTTTATCCCAGTTTAAAGATTTAGCTTTGTTGATTTTACCACAAAACTATTCCATTTGTGAATATCTTTAAACAATCAAAGTTTAATAAAAGCATGGTTTATAATGTTCTATCAGCAGATAGATATTTATTGTTAGACGTCACTTGCTAGTTGTAAATGAACTACAGCTCTTTTTATAAACGTACCAAAAAAAAATACAAAAACAAAATGTGGACTATAAAGAAGAACAACGAAACAAACACATCATAAATATTTATAAAAAAAACTTAACGTATGAGCCGGAGGGCAATTAGTAAAGAGGAAAAGATATCTAAATCTGATGTGAATAGCCAGAGGCTGATGTATGGGACTAGACATCCTTAAACTTCCTTCTTTGTAATGTAAGTGGATCATGCGGAAAAATATCACATTAAAAGCTTGTGTTATGTAAACTGTCCATCAATGATAGGACTTTAACAATGATCATAGTCTCCAGTCAGATTGATTACGTAACTAATTACAGACAGGTTAAAAGATATTTATTGTTCTGGTGATCTGCCTAATTTACTATAAACAGTCTTATAATTAACTATACACAAGACTAAATAAATGTTGATTATACCTTAAAACCCACCCATGTCAACCAGTCACTCCTTCAGTGTAAATTGTTCAAACAGAAACAAGTTAAGTCGGTTTGCTGAATATAAAATTAAAAAGAGATTTTTTGAATTTTATATACGCCCAAATTTTGCATCTCATATTTTGACCTGTGTTATAGCTCTTGTGGGAAATTTAACTATACCTGGTTGTAAACTTTGGGTGATGGTCATTGTAATCCTGGTTAGACAAGTTCTTTGATGACAGTAACAATTCATCTTCCCAAGGGAAGGGTGTATATTTATAATACCCCATTTCACTTGTTCTGTTCATTAATTGGGTAGTTATCTTTTGGTGAATGATTGATTTGTTATAAAATAGACTATTATAAGACTGGTTGGTTGTACATTATTCTTGGTTTAAACAGTATTTTATTCAAGAGAAGATTCATATTTACAATTATTTTGAAAAATATAAGTGAATAGGATGCAGTAACAAGCAAAAGTGCTTGGAAGTGGATATCATTTATATTGCAACTTTGACCCTACATGTATGTAAGGACAGATAGACAGATAGACCCTACCTGTGAAACAAATCAGCAGATCAAATTTTACCAAATCAACACATAATTTTTATACGCCCACATTGGAATGTGCTCGTATATTGTCGTCGCCCCCGTCCGTCCGTCCGTCGGTCCGGCGTCCACAATTGCTTGTGGACGCTCGAGAGGCTAAAGTTAATATCCGATTGACTTTAAATTTATACACAGTGTTTAAGGTCATGAGACGAAGAAGCCTATTGTTTTTCAGCGATTTCCGATAATAACTACCAGAGTTATGGGCCTTGATCACTTCAAAAAATCTTGTGGACGCTCTAGAGGCCAAAGTTAATATCTGATTGGCTTTAAATTTATACACAGTGCTTAAGGTCATAAGACGAAGAAGCCTATCGATTTTCAGCTATTTCCGATAATTAGTGGCAGAGTTATGGCCCTTGATCACTTAAAAAAATCTTGTGGACGCTCTAAAGGCCAAAGTTAATATCCGATTGACTTTAAATTTATACACAGTGTTTAAGGTCATAAGACGAAGAAGCCTATTGATTTTCAGCGATTTCCGATAATTAGTGCCAGAGTTGTGGCCCTTGATTACTACAAAAAATCTTGTGGATGCTCTAGAGGCCAAAGTTAATATCCAATTGACTTCAAATTTATACACAGTGTTTAAGGGCATGAGACGAAGAAGCCTATTGATTTTCAGCGATTTCTGATAATTAGTGGCAGAGTTATGGCCCTTGATCACTTAAAAAAATCTTGTGGACGCTCTAAAGGCCAAAGTTAATATCGGATTGACTTTAAATTTATACACAGTGTTTAAGGTCATAAGACGAAGAAGCCTATCGATTTTCAGCGATTTCCGATAATTAGTTGCAGAGTTATGGCCCTTGATCACTTAAAAAAATCTTGTGGACGCTCTAAAGGCCAAAGTTAATATCCGATTGACTTTAAATTTATACACAGTGTTTAAGGTCATAAGACGAAGAAGCCTATTGATTTTCAGCGATTTCCGATAATTAGTGCCAGAGTTGTGGCCCTTGATTACTTCAAAAAATCTTGTGGATGCTTTAGAGGCCAAAGTTAATATCCGATTGACTTTAAATACACACACACTGTTTAAGGTCATGAGACAAAGAATCCTATTGATTTTGAGCGATGTCAAATAATTACTTCCAGAGTTGTCTCCCTTGATCACTTCAAAAAACCTTGTGACGCTATAGAGGCCAAACTTATCATCCGATTGACTTCAGATTGATACAGAGTTTAAGGTGTTGAAACCAACAAGTATTTTGATTTTCAATGAATTTTGATAACTGAACAGCTAAATCCATGATATAAAATAAAACCAAGTACGAACAATCCAAACCATTAAACAGAATTCGAAGTCCCAAAAAAAAAAAAACGTCATAGGCAAAATAGTGTAATCAGCAAATGGACTGCTCCCCGTGTACAAAATACACGACAAACAGTGGTAACAGGTGTCCGGAAGAGTAAGCTTACCCTGCCTGGCGCCACACCCGCCATAGCTGCATCCAAACTATTAGGCAAAATGTCGATAAAATAGCGTGATTGGCCAATGAACTATCGGTATGCAAAATGCACGTGATGAACTGTGTTAACTATGTAGTGGACATATAATCAGTGAGATAGTATTAGTATACGTGTCAATTAAATATATCTAGAATAATAACCGAGAGAGACACGTTATATTTACCAATCAAGTCAACATGACGGCCATAAAACTTTTTAAAGGTTTTTATAAGTTTAGTGCGCACGTATCCTTGTAGTTGAAGCTTAGATGACAAATGCCTCGATCTACTTAAAAAATCAGAATAAAAGGAACAAGCTCTCGCGTACCGAATTAGCTGAGACACAAACACTCCATAAGCTGGTGATATTGGAATGTTACTACTAATAAATGGAAAGTTAACAATCGGAAAGTCAAAGTCATCACGTTTATCGTACAATTTAACACTCAGTTTATGGCAATTGTCAAAATCGAGACGCAGATCCAAGTAGGAAGCGTAATTGTCACTGTCAGTGGTGTTTTTAATTTCCAGCTCATCAGGATATATGAATTCGACATAATCACTAAATTTTGGATTATTAAGTGATAAAACGTCATCGATATATCGATAAGTGAAATTAAAATTTCTGACCAATCGTTTATTTGTTTTAACGAGCGCTTGGATGTAATCGGCTTCGTACGAATAGAGAAATAAATCAGCAAGCAACGGTGCACAGTTGGTGCCCATGGGGATACCTACCACTTGCTGATATATTTCCCCTCCAAATTCAACAAAGATGTTATCAATTAAAAAATCCAACATCTGAATTATCTTGATGGCGGTGAATTTGTTTTTGGAATCACTGTGATTCTTAACGAAATATGTGGATTTGTAATTAACAACTAAATATTGATATCTAGCAGTTCCCGATTTAGATGAAAAGACACTGTGAATGATGTCTTTCAACCTGGCTTTTAATTTACTATGGGGAATTTTAGTATACAAAGTAGAAAAGTCAAACGTTTGAATGGATGAGACTGAAGCAAGCGATCTAGATTGCAAACCATCAAGTAATTCTTTGGAATTTTTTAATATCCACATTTGATTTATACCACTACGAGAGTATATTTTGTCACAGTATTTTTGAATACCCTCTTTAACTGCCGTTAGTATAGATGTCAATACTTTTGAAAGTGGTTTCGTTGAACAACGGGATGAACCTGCTATAAAACGTTGCTTGTAGGGATTTTTATGTAGTTTAGGTATCCAATATAACAAGGGCAAATCTGTATAGGTATCTCCACATGGAGTACCAAATGAAGTAAGTACAGATCTGTGATTGGATATAATTTCATCCTTACTAAGAGTAGATCGTTTATATGTAGCACTATCGATTGATTTCCCGAAATTAAGTTCTTTCAACAGACAGTCATAATAATATCGTTTACATATAAACACTATGTTATTGGACGCTTTGTCAGCCGGAACAATGACATATTTGTCATGCAAGGCATTGAGGTTTTCAACAATGTTAACATCATTGAAAATAGACTTAGGCCTAGTGTCAACTGACAAACGTTGCATATATATTCTTCGTTTAAGTAAACGACTGATAGATTTAGTCCAATCTGAGAGAGTATCAGATATAACATCTTCCTTTTTGGCCCATGATCTAGCGTAGTCCTCTACAGCATCCATAATAAGTCTGAAATTCTGATCCCATGAAAATGGTTGCGGTTCCCGGTATTTGGGTCCTTTGGACAAAATTTCACGTAGCTTATCATTCTGGACTATGTTCAAATCACCAGTGACCACATGTCCAGCTGGTTGGTAAAGGAAGGACGAAGTAGAGCAAGAACATGGAAGAGGGTTATCATATAAGTCCTTAGCATTGATGTCAGATAATGCGTTTCTGTAATTAAATATTTTGGATGCAATGGGTTTCGTATAAGTATAAGAAATCCTAGGAACAGTAACATTTTTGAAATACGGCGGGATGTTTCTTATACTAATTGTTAGCGTGGGGCAAAACTTTTATAAAAAGCAAACAAATTCTAATTATTTTCAGATAATTACATAATGAGTTGTTACTCTTAATCAGATTTTAGTGTATTACAAATGTTAATCAGATTTTAGTGTATTACAAATGTTTCATTACCCAAAAAAGTAAAAATACGCGACAACCCTTGTTGACTGCCCGGACGATTTAGCTGCTGTGGGCGTATGTTTCGTTGCCTGGCAACCTATCTTTTACTTATATGAAAAAGGTCCTACTAGTAATTATTTCAGTTTTTAACTTTGACTTATTTAAAAAAAAAATTTATACCACTAATGTAATTGCACTTATAAAGAACTAATATTTTTTTCGTAAGACAAAAACATGTTACAAATTTTTTCATAAGCTTTATATATAAAAAAGAGTAGTGGCAATAAGTACAAGTTATTGTTATCTATTGTTATTATAAATTATCGATATAAAGATACTGTATGTGGTGTATTGTGATCTATGGTAGAGTATACTGGATTTAATGATCAGTGTACAACGGTTGCACAGACCGTACATCAACTGACAAAAATTATTGGTCCAAAGCCCAAATTTTTCCATCTCCCATAGTGGTGCAGAGGGGGAAATACTATTTAAATGTTCAATATCAAAACTTTTCTTCAGTGTGAAACTTTTTTTTAAGATATTTTCCAAGGAATAAATTCGTGAAAATTCCCATATAATTTGCTGTATGTATCATAATTGTTCGTATTTGGTGATATTCATACTAACAGGATGGTTTCTTGAATTCTGAAACATCAAAACATGTTTTTTTTTCTCCAAAATTTAATCATTATCATGGAACAAAAACACTTTAGTACAAACTCAAATCAACCTATTTAGATAAAAAAAAACCCCACATGATCCTATTTTTTTAACAACCATTTTCAAAATATTACTTTTGATCACGAAACATGCCCTTTACTTAATGTCCTATTTTTCTGAAGTCATACTGGCCATAATAAACAGTGTATCAAGTGGAATGGTATTCAATTTTTCTTCAGTAACAATAATTAGATATCAATAATTCCAGTCTCAGACTGCACCATGTTATAAATACACGATTATCTAGTGTACTTCACATTCGTTGAAGGGGAGGATCTAGTATTACCGAAAGGGGGTGGGGATTGAACATCTATTGGCATTTGGGTGGGTGTTGTACTGTTGGTTATAGTTTGTACCACTTACAAAGATAGGTTGCCAGGCAACGAAACATACGCCCACAGCAGCTAAATCGTCCGGGCAGTCAACAAGGGTTGTCACGTAATTTTACTTTTTTTCGGGAATGAAACGTTTGTAATACACTAAAATCTGATTACGAGTAACAACTCATTATGTAATTGTCAGAAAATCATTAGAATTTGCTTGCTTTTTAAAAAGTTTTGCCCCACGCTAACAATTAGTATACGAATCATTTAATATCATGGATTTAGCTGTTCAGTTATCAAAATTCATTGAAAATCAAAATACTTATTCGCTTCAACACCTTAAACTCTGTGTATCAATCTGAAGTCAATCGGATGATAAGTTTGGCCTCTATAGTGTCACAAGGTTTTTTGAAGTGATCAAGGGAGTTAACTCTGGAAGTAATTATTTGAAATCGCTGAAAATTAATAGGCTTCTTCATCTCATGACCTTAAACATATATAAATTTAAAGTCAATCGGATATTAACTTTGGCCTCTAGAGCGTCTACAAGATTTTTTGAAGTGATCAAGGGCCATAACTCTGGCACTAATTATTGGAAATTGCTGAAAATCAATAGGCTTCTTCGTCTTATGACCTTAAACGCTGTGTATCAATTTAAAGTCAATCAGATATTAACTTTGGCCTCTAGAGCGTCCACAAGATTTTTTTGAAGTGATCAAGGGCCATAACTCTGGCACTAATTATCGGAAATTGCTGAAAAACAATAGGCTTCTTCGTCTCATGACCTTCAACACTGTGTATAAATTTAAAGTCAATCGGATATTAACTTTGGCCTCTAGAACGTCCACAAGATTTTTTGAAGTGATCAAGGGCCATAACTCTGGCACCAATTATCGGAAATTGCTGAAAATCAATAGGCTTCTTCGTCTTATGACCTCAAACACTGTGTATAAATTTAAAGTCAATCGGATATTAACTTTGGCCTCTAGAGCGTCTACAAGATTTTTTGAAGTGATCAAGGGCCATAACTCTGGCACTAATTATCGGAAATCGCTGAAAATCAATAGGCTTCTTCGTCTGATGACCTTAAACACTGTGTATAAATTTAAAGTCAATCGGATATTAACTTTGGCCGCTAGAGCGTCCACAAGATTTTTTTGAAGTGATCAAGGGCCATAACTCTGGCACTAATTATCGGAAATCGCTGAAAATCAATAGGCTTCTTCGTCTGATGACCTTAAACACTGTGTATAAATTTAAAGTCAATCGGATATTAACTTTGGCCGCTAGAGCGTCCACAAGATTTTTTGAAGTGATCAAGGGCCATAACTCTGGTAGCTATTATCGGAAATTGCTGAAAAACAATAGGCTTCTTCGTCTCATGACCTTCAACACTGTGTATAAATTTAAAGTCAATCGGATATTAACTTTGGCCTCTAGAACGTCCACAAGATTTTTTGAAGTGATCAAGGGCCATAACTCTGGTAGTTATTATCGGAAATCACTGAAAAACAATAGGCTTCTTCGTCTCATGACCTTAAACACTGTGTATAAATTTAAAGTCAATCGGATATTAACTTTAGCCTCTAGAGCGTCCACAAGCAATTGTGGACGCCGGACCGACGGACCGACAGACCGACGGACCGACGGACGGACGGACGGACGGACGGGATGACGACAATATACGACCACATTTCAATGTGGGCGTATAAAAATGCCCTAAAGATAATCCCCTGATTCCTCCCCCCCCCCCAATATTTTTTTGTATTGTAATTTAAGTAGAAAACATAATTTGATATGACAAGTAGCCTAATGTAATTGTACTGTTAGTAGCTTATACAACCTCTTGTGTCTTTGTGTATGTAAAAGGTTGTTTGTCCACATTCTCAAGATATAGAGTAGGGGTGGGTGCTTTTCATTCTATCATCATATTTTATCATGTCTTGATAAACTTTACTTTAAAATATAGACATCGGAGGTGCCATGACCCAGGAACATATCACTAGCGTGGTGGAAATATTGGATTCAGCACATAATCAGAAGTTTCAGCTGTCTGAATTGTTGACAAATCTAAGAGAGTTGAAACAACAGGTGTGTACTATTAAACTTCCTTTAATTAGGCACTGTTTATCAACACTGTTAATTGGTCTTGTGATATCTTCCTGTTATCATCCTAATAATAAATAAGTCCTGGGTCATCAATATGATTCAAAAAAAGTTACATGACCATGTTTTTATAATAGAATAAAACTTATCCTTTTTTTTAATACAGAAAAGGGTTAGGGTAAGGTCAAATTGCAGATTAAGAGTAGATTTAAGCAGTATACTGTTATCAAATGTGCCATTTTTCTCTTATACAATGTGATTTCTGTTCTTTTAATCTCCAGATTATACTGTAAAATATCTACTAACATTATTAATATTGTAGGTACAAGATGGTGCTAATGAATCAAGAAGTAAAGTCGTCAATCATTTTGATTGTCTTAAGACATTTCTAGAAGAGATTTTAAACAGTCGTCTAACAGTATTACTGAAAGAAATAGATAGCATCGAGAAACAAGCAGTTCTACCTCTTACACAATGTGAAGTTATGATACAAAATGGCATTGATAATGCTACCACAATCATGGAGGAAGGTAACTTATAAACTATGAATAATAACATCCAGCATATTCGTATCGTTATCTAATGTTTCTTTGACTAGAATATCTGTTTCCAGTTTTTTGAAGCTCAGTGAGTAAGATGTTGATTTGCTAACCCGGAGGTCCTGTGTTTGATCCCTGCATTGGTCAAGAAATTTTATCAGGATTTTCCAGCATTATTTGGCCTTGTTAGTGGTGCAGAACAGAGAGTCTGGAAAGGGACAGTGTATAGTTGTTCTGTGCCCACATTGCACATAAAAGAATCTATATGCCGGTTGGAATCTATATGCAGTGCTGCTTGCTGTCTGGGCACAGTTATACAACAAAGTTTATATCATACCCACCTGTCATTCGTAGTCTGTCATACATAACAGATTAATGTTAATCCTAAAATATACATGTCATAAAAGAAATATTTGTAATGAATAAAAGAAGATAGTAATTTGCACTATGAATAATTTGTATTTACTTTAGGTAAACTTATTATGAAGAATGGAGCAGAAAATAATCTCGACAAGATACTCAAACTTAAAGAAAATCCTTTAACAAAAACATTGAGCAGGTAGATTAGAACTATTAATTTATAAATTCAATACACTTGAAAAAAGTATATCAAAAATTCGTAGCAAAAGTTTTCCTCTTAAATTTATTCACCTAAAATGATTATATCGTTAATTGCCATTGATCCTTGAGGTTTTCCCCGTGGTATGTACATATAATATTTATTTTAGAGAGAGCTAACAGTTTAAATCTGTCGCTTCTTATTTTTAAATTAGTGTACCAGAAATACCTGACCGTTCTGCTGTACCTTGTATAACTGTAGATTTAGCACCATCTTTAAGAAGTGTATTGAATGAGGCGATACAGAAGGAGGGTAAAGTAATAGCTGGAGCTCCAGTTCAAATCACAGATATAGCTGAAAGACCTGGTAGTTTACTTGTTACTTGGAATGAGGTAAGAAATATTATTTAGCAGCTGAAAGAGAGAGAAATGGGGTTTAACATTCACTCAACACAAATTAAGTCATTTTGGGAAACAAAAATTATTTATATTGGGAATAAACTTGAAGACCCAGAGGAAACCCATGAGGTTAAGCATGCTATCCTATCAGTACTACATGTCATGTACAAGTGTGTTATCGAAACCACACCATTGACTCAACCACAAACCTGATGATCTAAAATGAATATGTTATACTATTTAGCCACCAAATGCAATCCTCATACTGAGCAGCAAAACAACAGCTTTTATTTAAAGAAAGGTGATAGAAATAAAATTAAAGAAATTCTAGTTTGTTCCTTCCTTTAAAGGGACAATAACACTCTTGCTGGCTTGGCAGCCCCAGAAAATAAATAATAGCCTTATTCTAAGTACTAGATGTTTAAGTGTCCTACCTGTTATGTAAAGTATCCATTACGACCTATTTTACTTGTCCAGAGGGTTCGAAAATATTTTAAATCATAGTCACATTTGAAAAGGTTTACGTTAGACTTCTCAAATCAATTAGTTGAATTTTTCCAATTTTTTAAATTAGGTGTGTTAAAATGAAATTTATATCATCAATTAATTGGAATATTGTAAAATAATACAATTTGTTGACCAGAAAGAAGATTGGGACATATTTTTCAATTACAACAAGAGTGTTATTGGGGCTTTGAGAATAATTAGCGAGATAGATTAGAACAATACTTAGGATAAATGAAACAGCCTAATAGCCTTATAATATAATCAAGAACTCCTGTCGAATTAAAACATAATCAGAATAAATTAGTAGCCACTCAATTTATGAAACTTGTCACTCAGAAATCATACAGGAAAACTGTATACTTCAGAAAAGTAAAATTACAATGGATCTTTGAACTTAAAACAGTCACACCCAATGAGCTCAGTGATAAGACTGATAATTGAAATTGAACAAATAGTATTTTTTGATTTTCACTCGTCCAAATTCATTTCTCAAATGATGTAAGTCCATATAAATGATCAAATTATGATAGCATAAAATACCAGAATTTCTAAGACAAACAACACACTGCATATCTGTTTCATAATGGTTAAAATTTAATCTTTGTTTTAAATAGAAAGAAGAAGAGGGGGATTTAACAGAGTTTTGTCTGCAGTATTCTTCTGGTAATATTAAGTCTAATACAGATTCTAAAGCCACATTTCATACAGCTTATGTTGGTCCGAACACAGGACATATTGTTAAACACCTACGTCCAAACAAACAATATTCCTTCCGTGTACGGGGACGACAGGATGGTAGTCATGAATGGAGCGTATGGAGTGTGCCTTATACCGCCATAACAACAATACCTCATCACCGTAAGTACATTTTGCATTCTAGAGAGAATGTACAGTTGACATAGAATAGACCCTAATAAATGTTTATGCACTGAACCTTTCTGTGAAATTGTATATATTCATGTTGTTTGAAGGTGAGGTAACACTATTTCAATCTGCAGTGGATAGAGAGAGAGGATGAAAATTGGAATAAAAGGAGGGAATTAGGGATAGGGAATGGGTTGCAGAGACATGTATTTAAATTATTGATAATAATATACATAATTGAACTAAATTCTATTCTCCATTAAATATTTAACAGTTCTATTTATAGATGTATGGTTCTTGATGTATTTTGTTGTATTTGAATTTTAGAATGGGAATCAACACATGAAGGATACAGTGTTAGTAATGAAGATAAAACAGCAACACGTACAGATATTGGTCTCAGTACATTAGTTTATTCTAATATACCTAGTTATGCCTCTGGTGAACAGTTAACTTTCAAAATATTAGATGCAGGTGAAAGGTCATTAAATGATGGAATAGGTTTAGCCTGTAATTGTGATAATAAAGATACTCTAGAAATACCAGGTGCTATATTTGTCAATATTGATGGTAAATATCTTCTTTGTTTTAAAATTTTCTTTTGCTCTTTTGTTTTTAGAAAATAATAAACTATATCAATCAGATAAGTAGGTAGTTCAGCTCTGAATGTAAGTCTCATTACACTTGCCCTGTACACTCAGGGACTGTCCTATTGAATCCTTGTCGAAAGTAAGATCACTTCCCTAGTCAATTTTACTTGACAACCTTTTACTGCTAAACATTTGTGTGTCAGTCCATGTGAATGCCTGACCAATGTAACTGAACATCTTAATGAGAAAATAAGACCTTGCTTACCTCGCTGGAACCAGTATGAGTGATATAAATATAGCAGTATATGCTAAAACACTTTAATTTCTTTCCATTAAAAGGAACAGTCTATGTTGATGGAAATGTGATGAAGATGAAGCTACCACCATTAAAGAAAGGATCTGCCATTAATTTCCAAACAGAACCATTACCGAACGGAAAGGTCCGCGTAGGAATTGAAGTCCAAGAGAAAGAAGTGACCTTTGATTGGAAGACCGGCTCAATAACAAGTCCACAATCACCCACAGTGCCTAGCATGAACCTAACTGTACAACGCCAGTATTCATCTCATAATTTTTATTTTGCTATGAAATTTGCTCATGAAGATTGGAAAGTAGGCGTAGATTGATCTCTTCTTTTGGCATTTATGATGTTGTCAGTGTAGATAACAGGGGATTATTAAACTTAACTATGGGTTGCAGGTATTTCGTGAGTTGTGGGGTGAAATTAAAAATGAATCTAATTCTGAAAGTAAGTTCCTTGTAAGAAGAGGCGTAATTTATTATATGTTAGTGACATTACAATGTCCGAAATTTGTTACAATTTTTTTATTTACAGTTAATTTACATATGTCTAGTGAAGGATGAGCTTAAAAGTTACAAAAATTATTTTATGTCAAGCATGTGGGCATTATAGTCATAACTTCCATTGAATTTCAATCACAATATAACAGGAGTTGGGTGTATATAATTTGAACAAATGTTTTCCTTTATATAATCATCCCGCATTTACTTATATGTATTAATACATTATAATTTGATCTCATTACAAACTATTTCATCAAGAATTAATGGTTAACAAGCAAATTTTATTTTTTATATTGCCAAATGTTATTATAAAATACTTAATATTAAATTTTAAAAGATTTTATGTAAGATTAAATTGCATTTTGTGTTGGAAACAATTATCTTGTATGGTATGTGGATCTTTTGTTGGAAACAATTATCTTGTATGGTATGTGGATCTTTGTCGTTTGTGGTCTAAGGGGAGATAATTAGCTGCTAAGGAGATGTCTGAAGAGTTACTTCCCTTGAATGTAGACATTCATTGAGTGGATAAGATTTTAATATTGTGACACTCTCATTTTAACTAATTATTCCCTTAATTTCAATCTTCTTCCACTGTCTTATAGAATGTAATGCATTTTTGATTGTTTTAGAATTTTTTATTCTACTATAAAGGTGATATTTTAGAGGCATTTAGTTATTGGATAAAACAATAAACTATAACACTTGCTTGAAACGTTGAGAGAATATTCTACAAAACGTCACTTAAATAAATCAGTAATTGTTCTTCCATAAGTATGTATTATAGTTTATTGCTATAAAATTAGAAAATGAATTATAACAATTTCAATATGGGGAAAGTTTCAATATCTGAGGCCATCATTGTTATATCTTTTCTAGTCACTTGGCAAATTAAACTGTGTGTTCATGTAAGGCACATGTAGCCTGATATTTCGTGTCTTTGATAACTTAGCATGGAATTTATATTGCAATTTTTGATTCCATCACAAGCTCATTAATTTCAATATATTTATGACAATTATAAGGTTTAGTCTATGTGCAATTTATACTGCAATAAATAGTTTCAAATAGAACTGCTCATATCATAAGATATTAATTTTCAATTTATTGTGGAAGCAAAAGTAAGTAATTTAGACAAATGTATAATACTGTATAAATTCTATATATTCTTCTTGTGTTTATACATTGTTAATGGGATTGTTTATATGCTCAAATAAAACAAAGAAATGAAGTGATTTATATTTATTTCAACCATACATAAAATAGTGTACTGTTCGTAGAAATCCTCAATGTGAGTGGCAATAGTTCGGCAACGAGTTATGTCACATATAAAGTAGAAATTCAAGCATTTTTGGTGTATGTAGATATTTTTGTTAGTTCTAATTTGTTGCCAAAACTTGTGATCAAAGAAATGGAAATGAATTGAAAGTTCTGTGTGCAGACACCACCATGGAAATTCTGCCAATCATTGCATTGCATTTTGAACCAATCAGAAATTGCCCATTTTCTGATTGCTCTTTTTGAATTTGGAAACTGATCACATCTAGGTTACCCCTACATGGCTATCCAAACCGTCAATAAGAGTGTGGCTTATGGTGGTAACTTCATCTCTAATATTAAAGACTTTGGTTGATGGGGGAACTCCCAAACCTAAGCCAATTTCTATTGTCTGTGGGTATAAAACTTTGTGACTAACAATAACCTACCAGTTTCTACCTTAAGATAGCACATTAATACACTGCGCTTGATGAGAGAATACAACAAGCATTCTGGGAGTATTGTTGAACCAAGGTGATATCGCCTTCAAAATAGGAGGAGGATATTAAACTATGAATACTATTGAATGCAGTCATGTCTACAAATACCATTTCTAACCCACCTATTCTAATATTGAATGAAGTGAAATATATTTTAACATAGAAGTTCATATTGCACTCATTATAACATGACCAACACAACACACACTTCAAATTGTTTTTATACGCCCACATTGAAATGTGGTCGTATATTGTCGTCGCCCCCGTCCGTCCGTCCGTCCGTCGGTCCGGCGTCCACAATTGCTTGTGGACGCTCTAGAGGCTAAAGTTAATATCCGATTGACTTTAAATTTATACACAGTGTTTAAGGTCATGAGACGAAGAAGCCTATTGTTTTTCAGCGATTTCCGATAATAATTGCCAGAGTTATGGCCCTTGATCACTTCAAAAAATCTTGTGGACGCTCTAGAGGCCAAAGTTAATATCCGATTGGCTTTAAATTTATACACAGTGTTTAAGGTCATAAGACGAAGAAGCCTATTGATTTTCAGCGATTTCCGATAATTAGTGCCAGAGTTATGGCCCTTGATCACTTCAAAAAATCTTGTGGACGCTCTAAAAGCCAAAGTTAATATCCGATTGACTTTAAATTTATACACAGTGTTTAAGGTAATAAGATGAAGAAGCCTATTGATTTTCAGCGATTTCCGATAATTAGTGACAGAGTTATGGCCCTTGATCACTTCAAAAAATCTTGTGGACGCTCTAAAAGCCAAAGTTAATATCCGATTGACTTTAAATTTATACACAGTGTTTAAGGTCATGAGACGAAGAGGCCTATTGATTTTCAGCGATATCCGATAATTAGTGCTAGAGTTATAGCCCTTGATCACTTCAAAAAATCTTGTGGACGCTCTAAAAGCCAAAGTTAATATCCGATTGACTTTAAATTTATACACAGTGTTTAAGGTCATGAGACGAAGAAGCCTAATGATTTTCAGCGATATCCGATAATTAGTGCTAGAGTTATGGCCCTTGATCACTTCAAAAAATCTTGTGGACGCTCTAAAAGCCAAAGTTAATATCCAATTGACTTTAAATTCATACACAGTGTTTAAGGTCATAAGGTGAAGAAGCCTATAGATTTTCAGGGATTTCCGATAATTAGTGCCAGAGTGATGGCCCTTGATCAATCAAAAAATCTTGTGGATGCTTTAGAGGCCAAAGTTAATATCCGATTGACTTTAAATTTATGCAGAGTGTTTAAGGTCATGAGACGAAGAAGCCTATTAATTTTCAGCGATTTCTGATAATTAGTGCCAGAGTTGTGGCCCTTGATCACTTCAAAAAATCTTGTGAATGCTCTAGAGGCCAAAGTTAATGTCTGATTGACTTTAAATTTATACACAGTGTTTAAGGTCATGAGACGAAGAAGCCTATTGATTTTCAGCGATCTCTCATAATTATTAAAAGAGTTATGGCCCTTGATCACATTAAAAACTCCTGTGGATGCTCTAGAGGCCAAAGTTAATATCCGATTGACTTTAAATTTACACACACTGTTTAAGGTCTTGAGACGAAGAAGCCTACTGATTTTCAGCGATTTCAAATAATTACTTCCAGAGTTATCTCCCTTGATCACTTCAAAAAACCTTGTGACGCTATAGATGCCAAACTTATCATCCGATTGACTTCAGATTGATACACAGAGTTTAAGGTGTTGAAAACGAACAAGTATTTTGATTTTCATTGAATTACGATAACTGAACAGCTAAATCCATGATGTTAAATGTTTCCTATACTAATTGTTAGCGTGGGGCAAAACTATAAAAAGCAAACAAATTCTTATGATTTTCAGATATTTACATAATGGGTTGTTACTCTTAATCAGATTTTAGTGTATTACAAATGTTTCATTACCAAAAAAAGTAAAAATATGCGACAACCCTTGTTGACTGCCCGGACGATTTAGCTGCTGTGGGCGTATGTTTCGTTGCCTGGCAACCTATCTTTGTTTTTTTTATTACATTTTTACAATAATTACAAATGTCAAAATGAAAATATGATGCAATGATGAACAATCTACATAACGATTAAGTTGTGATTTTCATACTAGTCAAGTGTCCAAATGATAAATAATTTAGACATGATTGCCTCTTTTAAATGAGATGCAGCTAGCTGAAAACCCAGGTTCCTGTGCCATTCATAATGAATGCTTTTCAAAGTGCCATTTGAACTGTGAAATACTTATACTGATGTATGTTAATCCCAAAATGAGCATGAATTAATTGTGATGTGTGGAAGACACCTTTTCATTTCTACCGATGATAAACATAACATTTTCAAAAAGTCACAACTTCACCTTGAGTGTGATCTGATGAAAATGAATTGAAACAAAAATAAAAAAAATAATAGTAGATATAATTTTAATTATTTACACACACAAGTTTTAAAAGTTTACAAAATGAGTTCATGTTTATTGTGACGGATGATGTCCATTATGGAAATTTTGTTTTGAAATGTCTATTGTTCATTCATCCTGAACAGCCTCTACATCCACAATGTATACACTCCACAATTTTACCCTGTAATAAGAGAAAGAAAATTAGCATAAATTTTTATCAATCCATTTTGAGCATCTATGGATGTTGATAGGCTCATAGTCATGACAGTTATCAATTTCAACATGTACTGCCTTAACAACATGTACATCAAATAGAGAGAGAGAGAAATGGGGTTTAACGTCCACTCGACACAAACCAGGTCTTTTCGGGACTAACATATGGTTTAATTTTATTTCAATAATTCGCTTATGCGTAGGGGTCTTTAGCAGTGGGGGGAAACCGGAGTGCCCGGAGGAAAGCCAAGAGGCTGAGAAGGCGCCCCTATCTCCATGCCACATAAGCTCACACCAGGGATCGAAACCACAGCCGCAAGCCAGAGGTGACCGGCCAGCTAGAGGTCGAAGCGCGGCACTCTAGAGTCTAGACCACTACGCCATCCCAACCCCCCGTACATCAAATAAAATCAGTCTCAATTCTGTAACTTGCCAACTTGTCAATTTCCGGAAATATTGTAATATTCTGTAATAATCAGTTTACACCAATTTCATTTAAACCCTTGTGAGTAATTGATTAATGCATTTTGATAGATAAGTCAGTAAACTAAAATTTTAAAGACCACATCAAATCATTCAGAAAATTTTTACGTACGGGTACTCAATAGTTACAAAATCCATTTCACGGCAAGTTCAAACTAATCTGATTAAAATTAATTCAGATATTTACGTTTTAGTATCCGACTGCCAAAAACGGTTTTCAAATTTTCAATTACAACCTTAATATGGTTGATTGGCTGGTGACGTCACAGGCACTACACATAGTATACACATCATCTGTACAATATATCACACAG
This sequence comes from Patella ulyssiponensis, assembly GCA_963678685.1. Taxonomy (NCBI): domain Eukaryota; kingdom Metazoa; phylum Mollusca; class Gastropoda; family Patellidae; genus Patella; species Patella ulyssiponensis. Next base: position 25,457,270 of record OY783226.1, on the reverse strand, counting down.
CCAGTTGACACGTGTGTATTTGTCGGTCCAATAAACATTTGACTGGCGTAATCATTAACGCATAATTATTTACATGTAAGTTACATATCACTATATCATTTTCAAAAGCCGACCTTTCTCGTCTTGGGTTGTAATAGATTATATATATGTGACTAGAATATTACCGAGTGTATATCAAGATGCCATATTACCGTTGTGTTATTGAGAGTTGTGGAAATCCCAGCAAGGGAAAGGGGAATAATGTACCGGCGTTTCATAAATTTCCCAACGATGAAATCGTACGGAAAAATTGGAATGCGTTTGTAAACAATTCAAATCCTGATTGGCAACCTACAGTCACAACAGTGATAGCAGTGAACATTTTACGAACGATTGCTTAATTACCTATACACACCCGGCGTGTGTATTTATTAACGCCACATCTTTTTACTCCTATACTCTTTTACTCGGGGAAATTCGAACCACAATACTCTTCTGACGAAAATGTATCTCGAATAGATGGGACTGCACACATAGGAGAGTGTAGGCCCTATGACATCGCTGCCGTGTGAAAATGAACGACCGTACATTATGAAACAAATTCTAAATTAGAACGACGATACTCTTCTGACGAAAATGTATCTCGAATCGTTTGGACTGCACACGATGGTAGATTGTATTAAAATCGCTGCCGTGAGTAAACAGAACGACCGTACATAATGAAACAGATTCTAAATTCGAACAATAAACCTCTGACGTAAATGTATCTCGAATCGTTTAGACTGTACACGATGGTAGAGTGTATTAAAATCGCTGCCGTGAGAAAACAGAACGACCGCACATTATGAAACAAATTCTAAATTGGATCTTGAATTAAATTGAATTATAAAACAAATTATTCCGCAGTCAATTGTTTTATTTAATTAGGGGGATTAAGGAATCAGTCAGGCGTTAATGAATACACACGCCGGCTGTATATAGGTAATTAAGGAATAAACATTCCGAATATGCATTCGGTCACTGTGACGTCACTGGCGCCTGAGATGATTAAGAGTGTTTTCAATAATTGGCAAAGTCGTTTTTACGGGAGGTCTATTTTTATACGCCCACATTTTCATGTGGACGTATATTGTCGTCGCCCCTGTTCGTCCGTCCGTCCACAATTGTTTGTGAACAGTCTACAGGTCACAATTTTTATCCGATTTCAATGAAACTTAAAATATAGGTTTATCACCCTAAGATCTCGGTTCCTTTCGATATTGGCATGTATCGGACCGCAACTTCATGGGTTATGGCCCCTGATTGTACGAAAAATCACGTTTTTTAGCTTGTGAACAGTGTAGAGGTCACAATTTTGAACCGATTTGGATGAAACTTTAAATGCATGTTTATAACCCAAAGATCTTGGTTCCTTTCCATATTTGCGCCAATCGGATCGTAACTTCCTGAATTATGGCCCCTGATTGTCCGAAAAATCGCACTTTTTAGCTTGTGGTCCCTCTGGAGGTCAAAATTGTTATCCGATTTAAAAAACCGTTTTATTATATCACTGTGACATGGTTATGAAGGTTGAGTTCGAATTTCGTGAAAATCGGACCAAAATTGACGGACAAAATGGCCGCCGTTTGTACGCGAATAGTGTGAAAATATGTTATATCAAGGTTGTGGACCTTATAGAGGTCACAATTTTGAACCGATTTTGATGAAACTTGACATGTATGTTTATAACCCAAAGATCTTGGTTCCTTTTGATATTTGCGCGCATCGGATCGTAACTTCCTGAATTATGGCCCCTGATTGTCTGAAAAATCGCCCTTTTTAGCTTGTGGTCCCTCTGGAGGTCAAAATTGTTATCCGATTTAAAAAAACGTTTGATTATATCACCGTTCCATGGTTATGAAGGTTGAGTTCGAATTTCGTGAAAATCGGACCAAAATTGACAGACAAAATGGCCGCCGTTTGTACGCGAATGGTGTGAAAATATGTTATATCAAGGTTGTAGACCTTATAGAGGTCACAATCTTGAACCGATTTTGATGAAACTTGACATGTATGTTTATAACTCAAAGATCTTGGTTCCTTTACATATTTGCGCCCATCGGATCGTAACTTCCTGAATTATGGCCCCTGATTGTCCGAAAAATCGCCCTTTTTAGCTTGTGGTCCCTCTGGAGGTCAAAATTGTTATCCGATTCAAAAAAACGTTTGATTATATCACCATTCCATGATTATGAAGGTTAAGTTCGAATTTCGTGAAAATCGGACCAAAACCAAAATTGACGGACAAAATGGCCGCCGTTTGTACGCGAATTGTGTGAAAATATGTTATATCAAGGTTGTGGACCTTATAGAGGTCACAATTTTGAACCGATTTTGATTAAAATTGACATGTATGTTTATAACCCAAAGATCTTGGTTCCTTTCGATATTTGCGCCCATCGGATCGTAACTTGCTGAATTATGGCCCCTGATTGTCCAAAAAATCGCCCTTTTTAGCTTGTGGTTCCTCTGGAGGTCAAAATTGTTATCCGATTTAAAAAAACGTTTGATTATATCACCGTTCCATGGTTATGAAGGTTGAGTTCGAATTTCGTGAAAATCAGACCAAAATTGACGGACAAAATGGCCGCCGTTTGTACGCGAATGGTGTGAAAATATGTTATATCAAGGTTGTGGACCTTATAGATGTCACAATTTTGAACCGATTTTGATGAAACGTGACATGCATGTTTATAACCCAAAGATCTTGGTTCCTTTCGATATTTACGCCCATCGAATAATAACTTCCTGAATTATGTCCCCTGATTGTCCGAAAAATCGCTTTTGTTAGCTTGTGGTCCCTCTGGAGTTCAAAATTATTATCCGATTTAAAAAAACGTTTGATTATATCTCGGTTTCATGGTAATGAAGAGAGAATTTGAATTTTGTGAAAATCGGACCAGAGTTGACGGATAAAATGGCTGCCGTCTGTACGCGAATTGTGTAAAAATATGTTATATCAAGGTTGTGGATCCTATAGAGGTCACAATTTTGAACTGATTTTGATGAAACTTGAAATACATGTTTATAACCTAATGATCTTGATTCCATTGCATATTTGCCCATATCGGATCGTAACTTCCTGAATCATGGCCCCTGATTGTACGAAAAATCACCCTTTTTAGCGTGTGGTCCCTCTGGAGGTCGTCACAATTATTATCTGATTTAAAAAACGTTTGATTATATCACAGTTACACCGTAGTTATGGGTGAGTTTGAATTATGATTTTCTGATGATTACTTAAAATGCAACAACCCTGGTTGACTGCCCGGACGATTTGGCTGCTGTGTGGGCGTATGTTTCGTTGCCTGGCAACCTATTTTTACGACTTTGAATGAAGATAGCTGATTTAATTTTAGGCGGATTGATGTGAATTTGCCGTAAAGTGGATAAAATAACTATGTACTGCTCACATAGAGAAGTTTTCAGGGCCATTTTATGTGCACTTTAAACTAAGTTTAGGTATAATTCAAACTATTTAAATATTGTACCTATGAGCTTAGAGCTAAAGGTATTATCACAAAAACAAGATCTTGGTTACACTTACTGTTTCCAGCTTTGGTTTGGGCACCCTACATATACAATTTGTTCCAAAATTTGTATCTCTGGTCTGAATACATCTTAAACAGCATAAATTTTCATACCCTTGTTTCTTCCATTTGGCAATGAGATTTTTGTCAGCAATATTTTCTTTCAGGCAGTATTCATACAATTCTGTAAATAAAATGTTTATTAATAAGCCATCTTGATAAGTCCGATCAGCAAGTCTGGAAATAAGGCAACTGTCACTGACAATGTCAGGCACAGATTCAGGCATTGTCAGGCATAAAACATCCTGGTGTCTGTCATTTTGTCTGGCACTGATTTGTCTTTTTTATTGATATCATTAAAACATGTTATTGTTCGGCACAAAGTTGAAAATGTCAGGTACTATTTCATTAGCGTATGACATTTTGTCGGGTACATATAAAACCGTTACTTCCAGTCCTGCCTATCAGGAGCAGAACAGTAGGACGTTAAACCCCATTTCATTTCATTTATTGATAAGATTATTTGTATGGTTTCTAACAATTCTACATGTACAACTATTAGGCAGTACAGGTAATTGCCAATGCTGACTTATGAAAAATGAATCATGCAATAACAAATATGTAGATTTCAATTCTCCAATTTATCCTTTACACAGATACAATAATTTATATATTCATATTGAGAACATTATTATGCTGTCGCCCCTGTCTCTGTCTGTGTGTGCCTACCTCTACTTATAGCTTTTCTTCTGTAAAATAAATCATAAATATATCGTGATTTTTGGTGATGTAATCTGAAAATAGGCCACATAGCTTCCACTTTCCTTTTTCCCTCATGAGGATCGGTCTCGGCTGTTAAAATAAATATTTAAAATAAGAATACATTGTTTAAAAGCATTCATAAAACATAATGTTAAAGAGATTGTGGATTTCTTTCTTTCTTTTCTAACATTTTACCATATGGCCATACTGTCATTTTTGGACTAGCATATATTTAAACCATTATTTCAATAATTTGCTTGTGTAGGGGTCGTTTACCAGTGAAAGGATAAAAACTCATTAGTTTGGACATGCGAGTTGTGACTTTACATTTCACCTTCTCTCTACCAGTCCCAGGTAGGTGTGTGTGAGGGGGGGGGGGGTCATTTCATTTCATTCTACAAACAAGTGCCTGTTGTTGTACTTTCGTAGAGACTTGAAATTTTCAGGGATGTTTAGGTCTATCAATAATAATCGTTACCCCATGTCCCATCATCAGAGGAACTACCACGATCAATAATGGGAGGGAGTGGGTGGAGGCAATTCAGTCACGGCACATTTTTCTTTTCTTTTTATTTTTAAACAATAAATAAGGTACCTTCGCGCATTTTAGCATCCAACTCATCTATTGTTGGTTCAATGAGTTCCCATCCTTCTGGGGGTGGCTTCCGACTTCTTTTTATCTTCGGCATTTTCTGCCAACGAGGAAATATCGTTTATAATAATCGTTCTGTGTGTATCACTGTCCGTCGAACGTAAATAATGAAATAAATATAGTATCCAGAATCTCGCCAAATCTCGTGGTATTTTAGGGAGCAATTATTTCAATAGTTTATAGGCAAAATTCTCAAGTTTATTTCATGAAATAAAATATCATTTCTGATCAACACAATTACAAACTAACGTAATAACATATTGCATATACTAATACAAGGGATATTTAGTCAAATATTGACTTAAGCATTGTAGTAGAAACTTATTACACCAACGACGCCTCCCTTCACAGATGGCGCTGTGTCAGCTTGAAAGCAATAGAAGGCAGTTCATAAGTTCAGAAAGTTTATAACAGATTGGCATCAGATATATATTTCAAGATGCCAAGAGGTATAACGTATTGATTGATTGACATCCAAATAGCTTTGTCATTTTATTTAAAGCTACACATGTTTTACAACATAACATGCTGATGTATCTATGGATGCCAGACCGCCACAAATAACATGAAAACGCACAAAACAAAATGTAACACATGGCCATGGCTAGAAATGGTTCCACTACTGATGCCTTTCGTCTTACTCTAAGCACAGTAGTGGCTTTTCCTACAGAGTTCTTTTGCGCAAGTTTTTTTAGTCTAATGACTACAAAAAGTTTACTGGCCCACCTTTACACATAAACTAACCCAAAACAACTGTACTGCACATAGCTTAACATATAATAAATCAATTCCCATTGAAATAAAGGTGAAACCTTACCGCATAATTATATGATTTGATGAAACCCAACTGCTACGTGAAATTTCAACTGGCCTGTGTCATGGCGTCAAGTTGCATAATACGTCATTAGGCCAACAACATAAACATCGCTGTTCAAATGTAGAATGCATTACCATAAAGAAAAACTGTTCGGTAACTATTTTAATGGTCCAGTCCTCACTATTTGTATTATTCCAATACAAACTGTAATGATTTGTGTTGACTATTGTGCGTTTGAACCTATTTGAACATGCGTAAGGACTCTTAGACTGTATCAATGGTAACCATTAATCAAACAGTTTAAGTATAGTAACTAGGCCATCGCATATGCCATCATGTCATGATCATAATGAATTGAAAAAGAAAATGATGCTGCAATCAACTCGACAGCTAAGATTTAAAGTCACAACCCAAACTAAGTTAATCATGGACTGATTGATATTTATATCACCTATTTCACCCAACCTTGCATAGTTGATAGTTCCTTGGCCTGATAATCTGATCCGATGTTGCCATTTTTTAGTGAAGTTCTGTTTTTGCCAAAAATTATTATTTATTTTTTTTGCAATATATCATTTATCAAGTATTGTGATTTGACTTCTGTCACTGAACATAACAATAAGCACACAACACCCTACACACAGAATCCGGCCAGTTCTGTTGACTTAAATGTAATGACATTTAAAACGTAAGGCACCTTACTAGGGAATCCGTTTTCATATTAGCCTACTCTGAGCAGAACAGTGGGACGTTAAACCCCATTTCATTTCTTACTGGAGAACTTGACTCTTACAGTTCGACTTGTAAGTTAAATCTTTAGATTGCAATAGTACATGTAATCTTCCAAAGTACTTTTTATACGCCCACATTGAAATGTGGTCGTATATTGTCGTCATCCCGTCGGTCCGGCGTCCACAATTGCTTGTGGACGCTCTAGAGGCTAAAGTTTATATCCGATTGATTTTAAATTTATACACAGTGTTTAAGGTCATGAGACGAAGAAGCCTATTGTTTTTCAGCGATTTCCGATAATAACTACCAGAGTTATGGCCCTTGATCCCTTCAAAAAATCTTGTGGACGCTCTAGAGGCCAAAGTTAATATCCGATTGACTTTCAATTTATACACAGTGTTTAAGGTCATGAGACGAGGAAGCCTATTGTTTTTCAGCAATTTCCGATAATAACTACCAGAGTTATGGCCCTTGATCACTTCAAAAAATCTTGTGGACGCTCTAGCGGCCAAAGTTAATATCCGATTGACTTTAAATTTATACACAGTGTTTAAGGTCATCAGACGAAGAAGCCTATTGATTTTCAGAGATTTCCGATAATTAGTGCCAGAGTTATGGCCCTTGATCACTTCAAAAAAATCTTGTGGACGCTCTAGCGGCCAAAGTTAATATCGATTGACTTTAAATTTATACACAGTGTTTGAGATCATAAGACGAAGAAGCCTATTGATTTTCAGCAATTTCCGATAATTAGTGCCAGAGTTATGGCCCTTGATCACTTTCAAAAAATCTTGTGGTGGCTCTAGAGGCCAAAGTGAATATCCGATTGACTTTAAATTTATACACAGTGTTTAAGGTCATAAGACGAAGAAGCCTATTGATTTTCAGCAATTTCCGATAACTAGTGCCAGAGTTATGGCCCTTGATCACTTCAAAAAATCTTGTGGATGCTCTAGAGGCCAAAGTTAATATCCGATTGACTTTAAATTTATACACAGTGTTTAAGGTCATGAGCAAGGAATCCTATTTTTTTCAGCGATTTCCGATAATAACTACCAGAGTTATTGCCCTTGATCACTTCAAAAAATCTTGTGGACGCTCTAGCGGCCAAAGTTAATATCCGATTAACTCTAAATTTATACACAGTGTTAAAGGTCATAAGACGAAGAAGCCTATTGATTTTCAGCGATTTCCGATAATTAGTGCCAGAGTTATGGCCCTTGATCACTTCAAAAAAATCTTGCGGACGCTCTAGCGGCCAAAGTTAATATCCGATTGACTTTAAATTTATACACAGTGTTTGGGGTCATAAGACGAAGAAGCCCATTGATTTTCAGCAATTTCCGATAATTAGTGCCAGAATTATGGCCCTTGATCACTTCAAAAAATCTTGTGGTGGCTCTAGAGGCCAAAGTTAATATCCGATTGACTTTAAATTTATTTACGTTTAAGGTCATGAGATGAAGAAGCCTATTGATTTTCAGCGATTTCAAATAATTACTTCCAGAGTTATCTCCCTTGACCACTTCAAAAAACCTTGTGACACTATAGAGGCCAAACTTATCATCCGATTGACTTCAGATTGATACACAGAGTTTAAGGTGTTGAAACGAATAAGTATTTTGATTTTCAATGAATTTTGATAACTGAACAGCTAAATCCATGATATTAAATGATTCGTATACTAATTGTTAGCGTGGGGCAAAACTTTTTAAAAAGCAAGCAAATTCTAATGATTTTCTGATAATTACATAATGAGTTGTTACTCGTAATCAGATTTTAGTGTATTACAAACGTTTCATTCCCGAAAGAAGTCAAATTATGTGACAACCCTTGTTGACTGCCCGGACGATTTAGCTGCTGTGGGCGTATGTTTCGTTGCCTGGCAACCTATCTTTAACTTAAGGGACAATAACACTCTTGCTGGCTTGGCAGCTCCAGAACAGAAAATAAATAATAGCCTTATTCTATTCTAAGTACTAGATGTTTAAGTGTCCTACATACTATCCATTACATACTATTTTACTTTTCCAAAGGTTTCAAAAATATTGTAAAATCCAAGTCACATTTGAAAAGGTTTACGTTAGGCTTTTCAAATCATTTAGTTGAATTTTTCCAATTTTTTAAGTAAGGTGTGTTAAGATGAAATTTGTATCATTGATCAATTAATTGGAATATTGTAAAATAATACAATTTGTTGACCAGAATAAAGATTGGGACATATTATTCAGTTACAAGAGTGGTATTGAGCCTTTAAAGATAGACAAAACTGATATTTTTCTTCAATATAATTACATGTATGTCAAAACACACTTTTCTACCTACATTGGTCAGCTCATGTAAATAATAGCACAAAGACACAGTCCAGTGACCAGAAGAACTAATATAACTTTGTCTGTTAACATTTTATATTTCATTTTTCTGAGCCACACAACATATTTAAAGTAAACTAGGTTTGAAAGTTGTTTGGGTCAGCAATGTTATCTAGGCAATTTCACACATTTTCAACTTCTCCTAAAACACTGCGTGAATTCCAAACATATTTGGTAAATATATGTTTTTTGGCAGATCTTCTTAAAAAGGGGGAAATTTCCCTCATAGCACACTGTATTGCGTATACCCGTCTTCCATTAGCCCAGGTTAGGTGCAGAACTGTAGGACGTTAAACCTCATTTCATTTCATTTTGCTTCTTAAGAAATTGGCAGAGCATTATAAGAAATTGATATGGGGTTTAATGTCATATTCTGCTCCAGCTGGGAAAATGAAGACAGGCATACAAACATCAGATTTTGCCCAGGTAGCAGTGCTACGGCCTACTCTTGTATCAAATTCCAACCGCCATGGGATTTTTAACCTGCATTCCAATGTGTACACAGGAACTTGTTTTTTTGTCCCATCCGGACAATTAGACAGCTGTCTTGTCATGTCCTCCATCTTGCATCACTGACAAGAGGAAACCATGCCGGAAAATCCCAATAATGCTTATTAATATTAAGAACTGGTGTATGTAATAAGAAACTATTTAGTAAAGAAGTTTAATTTCTTGAAATATTTGGAAATTTTCTGATTCGTCAAGTAGTAATATTTCATTATATTACAGGTGGGTTAAGAGACAGTCGAGGCAAGAAAAGTAAAAAGGGACAAAGACGTCATTTTACAGATGAAGAGGCATTAAAAAATGAAGAACAGAAATTAGAAAGAGAAAAAAACTGGAGGGTAAATAATAACATATTCTGAAATATTAGTATATAAAGAAATGAAATATGGAACTGTTCGATCAACTGAACATTGAGATCTCAATTCTGGTATACCAATAAACAATACTCAGTTTATTTCTGTTTTACATAAATTAATGTTATTGACCACTTAATTAACATACTTTCAAATAAAAACAATAAACATTAAATGTTCAGTTTGTAAAATTATTAAATTCATCGTTAATGATACTGTAAAGTGCACTTTTTATGTATTTTCTGGTATCTTGTTGTTGATTAAATAAAGACAAGACTCTTGTTGGTTGCTAATAATACTATAATCAACAGCAGTCAGTTAATATAACAAATTTCGGTTCTATGCTTTAAAGTAGATAAGCTCCAATATGGACATGGGAATTGACATAAACATATGTCTTCAAATATCTGTTCTTAGGAATGTGATCAAAGCTGATCTCCCAAGACGTGTGTAGCAAGTTGTCCCCTAATTCTGTCATTTGGGTCTATATATCCCCATGCATCGCGTCGGGCATTAATCCTTTAAATCTATTGTCTATACAAACAATATACCATGGTAACTAAAATGCTCTATAATTTAAAGTTTAAAAAAAAGAATACTGGAGACCGGTGATTAAAGAAATATATAAGACAATATGAAATAGATATAAATGGGGGGTAGTTAAGGTAGATTAAGATCCATCAAAATGTAGTCTTCCGAATTAACTAATACTGTGCGGATTAGCACGACACACTATTTAACATTTACTATTGGGTCGTAATTCACCCTACTGTAATACATCTGTTTAAGCCTTATATAAACAGAACTTAATATTCTCCACCAATCAAATACAAATGTTGGAATAATCATATTGATAAAGCTCACTGTTTCAAGCTATAATAATGTCCCAGTGTTATGGATAAAACTTGTTATGTTTCTGATTAAACTTAGGAATTAATTATTTATTTTAGCGGCAGCAAGGTGAAGGGGAAAGTGATGAGGAGGAGGGTGCTGGTGCCAGTCGTATAAAAAAAGATGGCAGTGGAAGTTCTTCTAGTTCAGATAGTAGTAGTGATGAGGAAGAAGAGGTACAATCATATTCATAATTAACATTTGTTTTATTAATTAAATGTATAATGGGCTGTAAGGCTGTAGGCCTATGTCACCGAAATAATTAGTCTGTCCTTTTAAATGGGAATTAAACTCGTCAGTAAAAAAAAAAACTCTTTGATTTGAATTTATATAATTAAACAATTTGATCAAGCATGTTCAAATTAGATTGCATGAAAAGTTTTACATAAATCTGGGAATTGATGTCAAGAAGGGGACCAGTAATATATCTTTGTATGTCTGTCTGTCACATCCTTTGCAACTGAACACAATAATTTGGCTTCAAATTAGCTGAATGTCTTGGCGATAATTAATATTTTGGTTGGGGTTACTAAAACCTGGAAAGAAAACTGCAATCAAAATAAGAACCAAAACAATTTATTAAGGGTGTTTGTGTGCCTGTGAATAATGTGTGACATGCAAAATTAAGCGACCAAAAAACATAAAAAAGAATTGAAAATAATCGATTCAATATCTCACGATTAACTACATATTAGATTGGATATGTTTGCTGCAGATGCAAATGGGTATATAGGACTATATAATTATCTGTATTTTTTTCAGAAAAAATCAAAGGGTGTAGAAGGATTTATAGAAGTAGCTAATCCTAATCGTTCAGTAAAACAAGCTAAAAAAGTAACTGATATTGATACCGAACATAAAACAGTTTTATCTCGACGTGAAAGGTAATCATTTCAAATTTCTATACACTGTCAAAGTGAATTGGAAAATCGCAGCCCAGAAAACAAAGTTGGGGGTAGGTGTATATTTCTGTAGCGGCTAGCGTGGCTGTGCTTAAAGTACAAAGGTTTTCGTTTGTGCGTAGTTCAGTGCTTTAATTTAAAAATAAAATATGTAGTTTGTGGATTGCTCTATAATATGCACTTACCATATACAGTTCCACATTAATAATTCAGTAATACATACCCAATGACATTTTTTTGTAGAGAAGAATTAGAAAAAACTGAAGCAAAGAAAAGGTATGATCAACTACACATGGAAGGCAAAACTACAGAAGCTCAAGCTGATCTAGCTCGTTTAGCACTTATTAGAAAACAAAGAGAAGAGCAGGCTAAAAAACGAGACGAAGAAAGAAAAGGTAAAGCAGGACAGAGCTTCCATATTATAGTTTATATTTTGAACTTGTTTAGTTTGAAAATCGATACTTTTTTTATTTTTGGGGTCCAATTTGTTCAGTATCAGATCTGTTAATGCTATAAGACAAGTGTGAAATAAATTGATTTCATTTACAACATAAATTGTACTCTGTTACCTTTGTCTCGTGTATTGTGCATAATGATGAGTTCTACACTGACCCACTCATTCAGTCATCTTTTATTATTAATATCTTTTCAGAATTAGAAAACAAGAAAAAACAAGTGGCTTCTTCCAAGGGAAAATCATGACATCTTTGTATTATCTATAATAATCAATTAAGAATTATATATAAAACATTGTATAAATCTATGAATTATTATATGTCAACTGTAATTTGTTATATCTACACCATTCACAGTTCAAGTTTCTATTTTAGCTCTAGTTTATTTTGATGGTACTGTAAAGCGAGAAAGTAATGCAGTTTGACATATTGAAAGACAAGAAATTAATGCATCAATGATATTTAAATTTGTATTGATATTAAAGTTACCTGCCCATATCTTGTAAGTGAGATCATTTATCTGACACTAACCTTTTTGTTAATTTATCAGTGATACTGATTAGCTAACTGTCTGATTAATCAACCTTCATTTTTCTAATTTGGGGCTTGGGGCTGGGGGATGTTTGATAGGTTTTAGGTAAAATGACTGTGTACAAAATGGTTGATATGAAATTTGTGTAAGCTTATTTAGATTAATGCGATAAGGTATAGGTCTCATTTAATACATTGGTTTCTTTATTTCATTTATTTCTTGTTTTATAGAATGTGCATTTAATGAATCTTACATTTGTCTGTGGTGACTAAGAGAGACTACTTTCAATTTTAACAGTAGAAGTAACCAATTGTTATCAGATAATTGCATATTTGTTACATCCGCACTTTCCTATTGATAACTGTTGATTATATTTTTGTTATGAAAGGTGTTAAATTACTAACAAAAAAGTGCTTTGAAATTCATGCAATTCATAGTAGGTTATGTTTATTGCATTATTTTCTTGTTTTTACAATAGTTATTTAATTATTGGTTGGTCAATTGTTAATGGCTAAATGTATTTATAAAACATACCTTAAAGATGCATTATGTAAGATCAAGATAAAGGGCTGGTTGTTCTTGCAATAATAGTACAAAAATGGATTAAAAAAAAAAGAGTACTGTGGTCTCTGACATCTGATTACTACAGCATTCTGTGAAATCCTTCATCAGTTTTGTCCAGATTTATTTCCTTATTACTTCAAAAAAAGTTTTGAATTGTTTGGATTGTTGATTACCTTGATAATTTTATAATCTCTTGTAAGAGAGCTCTTGGTATTTGATTTGAGTTTCTCACGTCAAATACAGCGATCACTATCATTATAATATTGTGTTGATAATGTGTGATTGTACAGAAAGCGTTATCATATTTTAAGTTTAAAATACTCCCGGTAGTCAAAGGTTATGTGAATAAATGTGTAATTAATGATTTTTGTAAGGAACACCTGCTGCAGATTTAGCTCTTACATAATGCATCTTCAATAAGAAAATACTGTATATGTTTATATGCCTTATTTACATACTTAATTAATATAAACAATGTATATGATAAATTGTATAACTTGTTTATATATTGGGTTGCCTGTTATTTATTTAACAATGGCAAAATAGGTTTTGTGTACGCCAAATTTTATCCTGTACATTACATTGGAAAATCATATCTTCAAAAAGAAAAATTGGAGAGGGCCTGAGAAATACTGTCATGTACAGATAAGCTGAAATGATTTAAGATTATTGTTGATATAAATGCGGATGAAATACTTGAAAGCGGTCAGATTAGTGCTATGGAGAAATGTAAACGACTTTCTTTTCTCTGTTATGTTTAAACATGATCAACTTTCATGTGGACGTATATTGTCGTCGCAACTATCCATGTGTGTGTTTGCGGACACTTTACAGGTCACAATTTTCATTCAATTTTGACAAAACTTGAAAAATGGCCCATGGATGTCGGTTCCTTTCGAATTTGGCATTTATTGAACCATAATATCATAGAAAACTGACATATAAAATAGTCTAAAAGTATGTAATACCAAAGTTGTGCAACTGTTAGAAGTCACAATTTTGATTCAATTTTGGTGAAACTTGAAAAGTATGTTTATACCCAAATATCTTGGTTACTTTCAATATTCGCACATATCAGACTGTAACATCCTGGAGAAAGAGAGGAATGAGGTTTAATGTCCACTCAACACAAACTAGGTAATTTGGGATCAACACATGGTTTTATTTTATTTCAATAATTCGCTTGTGCAAGGGTCTTTAGCAGTGAGAGGAAACTGGAGAACCCAGAGAAAACTTACAAGGTTGGAGTAACTTCCTAGATTATGGCCACTGATAGTACGAAAAATCGTGATTATGGCCACTTCTTGTACACAAATAGTGTAAAAGTATGTAACAATAAGGTGGTGGATCTTGTAGACATCATAATTTGTATCTGATTTCGATGAAATTTAAAATATATGTTTATATCCAAAAGTTCTTGGTTCCTTTTGATGTCCTGGATTATGGCCCATGAGTGTCCAAAAAATCACATTTTTTTTTTATCCATCTCTTGCAAAATGTTGGCATATCTTGCCTAGCAAATGCTGGTTTGATTATTGCATGATTATGATGAAAAGCTCTAGATACATTTTTCTCTTAAGTCATCCAGAATGAATGGCTGAAATAAATCTATATTTATCTCCATACATTCTATATCTTTGGGAGCAGCTTATTATTTAATCATTAGCTGGTCATCAGTAACAATGTAATGTATCGCTTATTATTTATAAAATTGAGGTCATTGGAATGCTCCGATCTATTCTGCTATATAAAATCTCTCATGGTCTATTAAACCAAAGCAATTTGTTTGTTTTCTTGAAGTATTGGTTATCTGGCTGAATTATCCTGTCTTTACATTTGTCAATATATTCAGCCAAAACTGGAAAATCTGTGTCTGCTCCTATAATGCCATCTATAATATCACATTTTAGTTCCTATCTCTGACTGAAAAGCGGAAAGTAGTTTGGTTACATTTTAAGCTTGAGATATCCATTGGTCTGGGAATAAACCAAGATTAATTAAACAGTTATTTTTGCCTGTTTGATTCTATGAGAAATGGGGGTGACCCAATGCTAATCATATTGAGAGTCCTTATTGATTGTTATGGAAATGGGCTCTGTAAACTGATTTTTTTTTTTAAAACCGCCATTAACAAGATAATTTGCTATTAATGTACAAATCTCCAACTTAATTGACATGGACTTGTCTGTCAACCATCACACTACTATAAATTTACATCAATGTCTTTAGGATTTACACTACATTTAATTTTTTAACAAAGACTAAAAAGCATACATATAACTTAGCACTTAAATGACACATACCAAGGGCAGATCCAGAGATATTGTGGATCTTGGTTGGGGACAGACGGCAAAGCCACATGGCACAAAGAGTGGGGTTTACTTGTGGTCACGTTTGACAAATTTCAAATACAATTATAACGGCCTAGAAATTCCATTTCCAGTGATCTGTGAAAAGAATCGAGATGGTTTCATGTCTCCTGAACTATTCAGGCTGAACATAAACACTTTGGATCCATGGATGAGCCTCTGACTGACTAAAAATTGATAGGTTTATACTTGTTGGGATGAATAACATATTGATTTTCTATAATTTCTGCCTATTATTGTTTCAACTTGTAAGGTAGATGGTTCAGGATTAGGGCTGAGCAATGTAGAAAAAGAATGTACTTAAGGGGCCATGTTTATTCCAAGTAATAATGGGAAGTAACTCTTAGTACATAGTAGGCCTATATATGGAGTGACACAACTGAGTAAAAAAGATTCATTATGTACATTATGTTGTAATAATGACCCTTGGTCACTTGACTTTAAACAACTTACGATAATTACTGCCACTGCTCAAGTTATTATCAGATTGAATTGGAATTTAGTCATATACAAGACTTCAAATTTATCACGGGACATTTCTCGGACAGTCTAATTGTCTAAAAACACTGAAAATCAATTAAGTTATTCATCTGAACACCTGGATGATAACTGGACCCTTAAGAACATCTGCAGGATTTTTTGTGATCAAGGGACATAACTCTGGCAGTCAATCACATAATCTAATGGTGATTATCCTAAACTGTATAGGCTACCTGTTTGACCAGGTTAGTTCTATTTCGGAGGGCCACCTCAAGTTTTGTTCAAAGTTTACGCTAACCCTAACCCTTGACCTAGCCCTTACCCAAATCCTTAGGCTACCCACAATCTCACCAACAATCATGTGCCTTAAACATAATATTTACATCTTAGTGTCCTTGACAAAATCTGGAGGTGGTCTTAAGAAATAGATCTAGTCTGTTTGACTGGCTAGATCTATTTCGTAAGGCCAACGTATTATTCTGTTGAGGTCGTTGAAATGTTACGCTTAGGGTAAGCGTTGGGGTTTGCTCCAGGCCAGGGTTAAGTTTAGTGTTGGGTCTTGGCATCAGCGCTAGCCCTGTTTAGACCTACATATCGCGACCGTAGATGAAGCGTAAAGGTAGCCTTATGAAATAGGTCTAACCCGTTCGACTCCCTGCCTCAATTTCTCTTAATCCAAAATTGGAATTTGGAACTTGATAAACAGTAGTAGGTAACCCAGTGTCAAAGTTTCAGTTGGTCCTTGGTGTGTGTTTGCTCCTGGGCACTTGCGCATGTCCGAGACTGATGTTTGTGTTAGCAACACAGCTTTATCCACTTCCACCATTGTGAGTTGGTTCCTCATAACTCAAATAAATATAACTGATCACTTCAGGAAAAAGTGTTATGTACTTAGAGTTTTGTCATTAATAAACATACTTGTTATCGTGATTAGCTGTTTTTTTAGTGATCAGTAGTTACACGATCAACGGAATTAAGTTGATTGGCTTGAAATTGATTGTTCTATCGTTCGTGATTTGTTGCCGTTGTTTTTATACGCCCACATTTTCATGTGGACGTATTATGTCGTCGCCCCTGTCCGTCCGGACGTCCGTCCGTCCGTCCGTCTGTCCGTCCGTCCGTCCGTCCGTCCGTCCGTCTGTCCGTCCACAATTTGTTTGTGGACTCTCTACAGGTCACAATTCTTATCCGATTTTGACGAAACTTGAAATATAGGTTTATCCCCATAAGATCTCGGCTGCTTTCGATATTGGCATGTATCGGATGGAAACTTCATGGATTATGGCCCCTGATTGTACGAAATATCATGTTTTTAGCTTGTGGACCCTATAGAGGTCACAATTTTGAACCGATTTTGATGAAACTTGACATGCATGTATATAACCCCAAGATCTTGGTTCCTTTCGATATTTGCGCCCATCGGATCGTAACTTCCTGAATTATGGCCCCTGATTGTCCGAAAAATCGCCCTTTTTAGCTTGTGGTCCGTCTGGAGGTCAAAATTATTATCCGATTTAAAAAACCGTTCGAGTATATCACCGTTACATGGTAATGAAGGTTGAGTTCAAATTTCGTGAAAATCGGACCGAAATTGACATACAAAATGGCCGCCGTTTGTACGCGAATAGTGTGAAAATATGTTATTTCAAGGTTGTGGACCCTATAGAGATCACAATTTTGAACCGATTGTGATGAAACTTGACATGCATGTTTATAACTCCAAGATCTTGGTTCCTTTCGATATTTGCGGCCATCAGATCGTAACTTCCTGAATTATGGCCCCTGATTGTCCGAAAAATTGCCCTTTTTAGCTTGAGGTCCCTCTGGAGGTCAAAATTATTATCCAATTTAAAAAAACGTTTGATAATATCACCGTTACGTGGTAATGAAGGTTGAGTTCGAATTTCGTGAAAATCGGACCAAAATTGTCATACAAAATGGCCGCCGTTTATACGCGAATAGTGTGAAAATATGTTATTTCAAGGTTGTGGACCCTATAGAGGTCACAATTTTGAACCGATTGTGATGAAACTTGACATGTATGTTTATAAGCTAAAGATCTTGGTTCCTTTCTATATTTGCGGCCATCGGATCGTAACTTCCTGAATTATGGCCCCTGATTGTCCGAAAAATCGCCCTTTTTAGCTTGTGGTCGCTCTGGAGGTCAAAATTATCATCCGATTTAAAAAACTGTTTGATTATATCACCGTTACATGGTAATGAAGGTTGAGTTCAAATTTTGTGTAAATCGGACCCAAATGGACAGACAAAATGGCCCCTGTTTGTACGCGATCAGTGTGAAAATATGTTATATCAAGTTTGTGGACCCTATAGAGGTCAAAATTTTGAACCGATTTTGATGAAACTTGACATGCATGTTTATAACCCGAAGATCTTGGTTCCTTTCGATATTTGCGCCCATTGGTTCGTAACTTCCTGAATTATGGCCCCTGATTGTACGAAAAATCACCCTTTTTAGCTTGTGGTCCCACTGGAGGTCAAAATTATTATCTGATTTTAAAAAACGTTTGATTATATCACCGTTACATGGTAATGAAGATTGAGTTCAAATTTTGTGAAAATCGGACCAAAATTGACAGACAAAATGGCCGATGTTTGAACGCGATTAGTGTGAAAATATGTTATATCAAGGTTGTGGACCCTATAGAGGTCACAATTTTGAACCGATTTTGATGAAACTTGACATGCATGTTTTTAACCCAAAGATCTTGGTTCCTTTCGATATTTGCGCCCATTGGATCGTAACTTCCTGAATTATGGCCCCTGATTATCCGAAAAATGACCTTTTTTTTTTAGCTTGTGGTCCCTCTGCGGTCAGAATTATTATCCCATTTAAAAAACCGTTTGATTATATCACCGTTACGTGGTAATGAAGGTTGAGGTCGAATTTCGTGAAAATCGAACCAAAATTGACAGCTGTTCTTGTCAGGCCATCCATCCTTCATCACTAACAAGGGGAAACCACACCAGAAAATCTAGATGAACTTTGTCACCCAATGCAGGGATCAAAGCAGGGATCAAACACCCAACCTCAAGGCTACCGAGCCAGCATCTTACCCACTTAGCAACATGATTCCCAGTCGAATTTGATGCCTACTGAAATGCACCTTTATAACCCAAAGATCTTAATTCATTTCGATATTTGCACATATCAAATTCTAACTTAATGATGTAGGAAAAATCACTTTCGGTGTTGCTTGTTCTCTATCCATCTCCGAAAATGTGGGCGTATCCTGCCTGGCAGTGCCAGCCTATCTTTATAGTGATTAGTCGTTACACGCGTTCAATAATCAATCAGTGAAACTGGAACCATACATAATAAAATATTTACAAGTTGCCTATTTCTCAAACACAATTACTTTATCATGCAAACCATGGGATCTACTATACTAGTTACTATAAGTATCGGATATTTATTAGCTTTGGGGTCATTCCATGTCAAGTGGGCCAGTGGTGGGAAATTAACCCCCTCGAAAAAATCTGGAAAAAATATATGTTATTGTACATCTAAACTCTAGAAACTGTGCAAAATATGTGCTGTGTAGCATGAAAATTGACTGAGATACGGGCATTTTAGTTTCATGAGTGACTAATAAGTTTTCGAAACAAAATATGTATTACTAATTTACTAGAGTTTCAGATATCTTGATTTTTTCTTTACAGTGAAGATATACCGCTCAAATTTGGTAGTCTTGGAGAACTTTGTGTGTAGATTATGAATCTGCAATCAGATTACCGGTGAGTTGTAGGGTTCGCATGCTACTTAGCCATGAAAACTGACAAAAATTTGGTGCAATTGTATATTGTCTGGTTTTTGTAGAGCTCCAGGTGCTACAAAGTAATAGATATAGACCCAAATATTGGTATATCCAGAGATTGTCAGTAGTACTACATAAGAAACGCATTGAAACGCATCAGCCTTGAATTAATTCCCCAAAAATTGATAGCAAATATGGTTTCAGACACAAATTTTCGAAAATTGTCTCTTATTTTCGAGCCGATATAACCCGGTAGATGAGCACCTAAAAATCTGATTATAGTTTGTAAATATAGTTTGTGCTTATGTTTTCAACATATGTAAAAGCCATTCTTGTCCCGGGCCATTTTGATATTTTTTCAATATTTTGAAAATCTGTGTTTTGTGTTAATCTATGTCAACAATCGTATTTCGGAGCCGATTGAACCCTGTTTGGTGGGCACCTAAAAATCTGAAACTTGGTGGAATTTTAGTTTGTACTAATGTCTCTAACATATGTTAAAACCATTCTTGTCCCATGTCATCTCAATATTTTTAAGATTTTTTCAAAATCTGTGTTATGGGCCATTCCTTGTCAATTATCACCCAATGACTTAAACCGAATCACCTTCGATTTTGCTGAAATTTGGTTTAGACATTTATTTGGGCTGAAAAAGCTAATATTCCCAATTTTAGCTTGATCCGACCAATAGTTCCTGAGATACGGTCCACCAAATTTGGGGGATTTCGGCAAAAGTGGGCGTGGCTGCCATTATTCAAATGACCATACCCAGTAACTGATTGGTCAAAATTGTTGGAATATGTCTTCCAGGGATGGGAATTCCACAAGAATTCTAAATCTACACTTATTTTTGACATCCGGGTGTGTTTTAAAAGAGTGAAGACCTTTTGAATTTGAATTGACCTTATAGACCATGTGACCTTGGGATGAACTTGCATGAAAAGTTTAGCTCAACATGTTTTCTACACACCGTTAAACAACTGGAGGTATAATATCTTTTATAAGCATGTAAAATCAAGTTAAATATTCACACGTGAGACTTAAAATCAGTGTCTTCACTCTTAAAGCAGGATTGTCTTCATGGATAAGCTCTGAGGATACATAGTAACCTTCAGCAGACTTTCCTAAAGAAGGATATCTATGATTCAAACAGCACGTCATTATCTTTCCCATTCCAAAAATACTTATTCCAGCAATTTTAAAATTTTGGTTACTGGGTTATGGTCATTTAAATAATGTCGATGAAACCCATTTTAGCTGAAAATCTCCAAAATTTGGTGGACAGTGTCTTCGGAACTGTTAGTCGGGCAAAGTTAAAATTAGGAATATAAGCTTTTTCAGCCCTAAAACACATATAAAATAA
The DNA here is from genome assembly GCA_963678685.1 of Patella ulyssiponensis. Taxonomy (NCBI): domain Eukaryota; kingdom Metazoa; phylum Mollusca; class Gastropoda; family Patellidae; genus Patella; species Patella ulyssiponensis. The sequence continues at coordinate 25,436,192 of OY783226.1, read as the reverse complement.
AATTCGGCAAAATCGAATCGGGTACTGTTTACCTCGTTGGGTGATAATTGACATGGAATGACCCAAATCACGGATTTTCAAAAAGTTGAAAAAATATCAAAATGGCCCGGGACAAGAATGGCTTTTACATATGTTGAAAACATAAGCACAAACTATATTTACAAACTATAATCAGATTTTTAGGTGCTCATCTACCGGGTTATATCGGCTAGAAAATATGAGACAATTTTCGAAAATTTGTGTCTGAAACCATTTTCGCGGTCAATTTTCTGGGATTCTATTCAAGACTGGTGCGTTTTCATTCGTTTCGTATGTAGTACTACTGGCAATCTCTGGATATACCAATATTTGGGTCTATATCTATTACTTTGTAGCACCTGGAGCACTTCAAAATCCAGACAATATACAACTGCACCAAATTTTTGTCATTTTCGTGGCAAAGTAGCATGCGAACCCTACACCTCACCGGTAATCTGATTGCAGATTCATAATCTACACAAAAAGTTCTTCAAGACTACCAAATTTGAGCGGTATATCTTCACTATAAAGGTAAAATCAAGATATCTGGAACTCAAGTAAATTAGTGATATATATTTTGTTTCGAAAACTTATTGGTAACTCATGAAACTTAAATGCCCGTATCTCAGTCAATTTTCATGCTACAGACCACATATTTTGGACAGTTTCTAGATTTTAGATGTACAATAACATATATTTTTTCCAGATTTTTTCAAGGGGGTCAATTTCCCAAATTTTTGAAAATTGACCCACTTGACATGGAATGACCCTTTGGCCTTTATCCGAAAGCCGATAATATCTGTTATTATAGTAACTAGGGATCTACATCTGAAACTAAATCTGAAAATACCACTATTTCTTGAACATGAATCACCCCATTCCATACAAAGAAAAGAAAGTGGTAATAAATACTCCTTGTAAATTTGGATTCAAACATGCATGCATAATGCACTGTGTACTCTGCGTTTATACAAGGGGCAAATATTTTTTTCTGTTTCCGCATGTGGACGGGAATTATTCAACTTTTATGCTGAATTATAAAGATCGTTAATTTGTATTTCTCCTTTTTACTGAAATAAACAAACAATAGAAACTCAACATCCTCGACTACTAGTCAGTAGTAATACTATAAATATTGGTACATAATAGTAGAAACTGATTTGACCGTAAGAAAATCTTAGGGGAAATCCTATCACGGGGAGTCAACACACACTGTGTCTATAACGGTGTGAGATGACTCCGAGAACTGCGCATGCGCTAAACGGTAAACACACACCAGGGACCAACTGAAACTGTGACACCGGGCAGGAGGTGGAAAGGCTTGTGCATCTAAAACCTTTTCCACATATAACCTGGGATATGCTGTTCCGGGTGCACCAGAAATGTAGCTAAACCCCATTCCATTTGTCTAGAACGCCCACAAAATCTGCGTATTAAAACGGAAGAATAAATGAGGAGTAATTCAATCCCAGAACTTAGAAGAATTTTTGTCCCACCACAACAGTAGTCTCAATCGTGTGGCTTTCAGCACCTTACTAAGATCTGTTGTTTCATATTGATCTGAAAATTAATATATTATTATATGGTTACAATATACCCCAAACAAATAGATAATTCGCAAACAGAGTGTGACAATCAGTGTGAGAGTGTGACTGTGGATAAACTTGAAAGCGCAATCTGAAAATGGAAACTATCTAAAAACGACAAACAGGAAGTCAAGTTAACTTCCGGTTAGGAACATTCACCGAACACAGAACAGTATTTTCAGAATTAATACTTTAAATTTATTTAATAATAAAAGGATAATAAGCCCCCAAGAAAAGATACAAAATGCAAGAGGTAGTCGCACCGTCAGGTCATCTACGATTTGATGTAGAAATTGCCCTTGAACAGCAGATTGGTGCACAAGTATTGCCTTTTCCTGGAATGGATAGTTAGTTATTTTTTTTTACTATAATATTAATAGGCCCTAATAGATAGAGTCTAATATTATTAAAAATAAATGATATAGTATATATAGAAATGTTTCTCAACATAAAGTGACATTAACAGTATGAAACATGAAATATGTAGGCCTACCTATAGTGTTCTTATCAATTACGATTCTGTCTCCACCACAGAGACTATAGAATAGCCTATCATTCCTATCCTGTCATGTACAAACTCTATGATCTTTATTGTTTTCTCGCCTAATTACGATCAATCTATCTATACTAGATACACTTTTTTTCTATGGTCTGGTATTGGAGATAATCGATAATTTTTAATGGAAAGTGAATTATGTAGAATATGATATCAAAACTGCTTAATTTAATTGTCATTAATTTAAATATAGGCCTACCCCTAAGTTCCTTTAAAGATACAAATTGTGAATGTGAGACAGAGCACCAACATTTGCTTCATCAATTCATAAAAGAAGTGGCTTATATATTGATATAAATATAAGTTTTGATAAATTGTTTTTTTCTTTTTTTCAGAATCTGGATCAGGAACCTGCACTTTTTATTTAGTAACAGGTTGCAATAAAGGAACAGCCTGTCCTTTTCGTCATGTTAGAGGAGACAGAACAGTTGTTTGTAAGCATTGGCTCAGAGGCCTATGTAAGAAGGGTGATGATTGTGAATTTTTACATGAGTATGATATGACAAAGATGCCTGAATGTTATTTTTTCTCTAAATTTGGTAAGTATTCAGAATTGTTCAAATTATTGGTCATGTTGACATGATGGTAATTGGTTAGAGACATAAATTCTTGACAAGTTTGTAAACGTAGAAGAAAGAATTAATATTTATGGAGTTTTTTAATACTTTTTATTTGATTAATCTGTTTTTTGTGGAAGCTCAGCCCAAATGTTGGTTTGGCCAATCCCTTCCTAATTTCCTATACCGGTAATTAAAACTGTATTCTAAATACCAATATAGCATTATACTAATATACCATTATATACATAATAAAATACTTTTTATGTTTATTTATCCCAGGTCAGTGTAGTAATAAAGAATGTCCTTTCCTTCATATTGACCCAGAGAAAAAGATTAAAGACTGTCCTTGGTATGATCGAGGATTTTGTCGTCATGGTAAGCATATAGGACATTGTACGAAAATATTTTAGCGTTTGGTATTTAACTGTTTAATTTGAAAAAATGCAGATATTAATTCCTACGGTAGTCAGAATGGGATTTTATATGTACAATGTTTGTTTTACTGTACTTCTGTATACCTACTCATTATATCATGTTGTTTTGATGGATTTGGCACCCCTTAAGATTAAAATTGAAACCTACTACATATAATAATTATAACACTACCCAATACTATATAGGAAGTTTCCTTACTGAAATGTCTTTTCTTTTCAGGTCCTAACTGCAAAAATAGACATGTGAGGAGGGTTTTATGTCAGAACTATTTAAATGGTTTTTGTTTAGAAGGTCCAAAATGTAAATTTGTACAGTAAGTTCATAGCTCTTCCCCTTATATTTACAGGAGCCAAACCTCTAATTCAGTATTTTCCAAAATAAATATTCAAAATTAAAAACAGAAATTAGAATTCAATATTGGTCCATTTCAATCAATCAATATTTACAAATCTTTTTCAAACTTTAGTTTAGGTCAATAATGTTGTGTTTGAGTAGACAATGGTCAGGATAGATTTTGGGCACAATTGCTATTTTTTTTCTGGAGTTATGGCCCTTTAATTAGCATAATTTTGATTGATAACTCCCTTAAGGTCATAAGTTTTGACAAATATTTTTCAAGCTGTGGAATAATTATTCTTACTTTTATTCCATAGTTATTGCTCTTTAATTATCGTCATATTGCTTGTCCGCTCTCTGGGGGCCACAGTTTTTCCTTTCAGATCAGCTTAACTGAATCTAATTAATGGTGCTTGCCTGAGTGCATCAAGTAATATATATGTTTTACATGAACTACAGACAGATATCTGCTCGTTTTACATTATAAGACAGTCACCCCATATTTGCTTCTCATGTTCATAAGAATTACGTTAGAGTTAAACAAAGTCAGTTAATTATTCTTTCCTTTTCTTCTGCAGTCCGAAATTTGATTTACCGATCGCAGATCAGACACAACAAACTAAGAAAACAAATATAACGTGTCATTTCTGTGGTGAACAAGGTCATAAAGCATTACAATGTATTAAGATGCCTTCTCAAGCTAAAGTAGAACAACAACAGGTTAGTTGGCTATCATTCTATTTTTCTACTACAATTAGTTATTATTCACATATATATTCCAATTACATTTTTATAGTTGGGGGTAACGTTGATGAAATAACCTTTTGTCAGAATTCAAAAGGTCAGTAGTGAGTTAATTCTTGTTTTAAATTTTAATTTTCAGTTGGCACAACAGATTCAAGAACAACATTTAATGGATGGTAGACGACCACTGGACCAAGTAACATGCTACAAGGTTGGTTCTTTTAACACAGATGTTCAGGGAAGTCATTTACAATAAAAAATAATTCTGAATGAGCGAAAGTGCCAACTTACAATAGTGTTGATTATAACACAGCAATCGTTCTGAATGGATCTTGGATCGTCTTCGGTGTAAAAAGTAAAAAGTCAGAACCACCAAGACAAAATGAAATAAAAATATAACTTTAGTTTATAATTGCCATATCACAGACAAAACTAGTCTATACAGTAACTATTTGCTCTTGTCATTCGATGTTTCAAATTGCAAGGATGTGCAACTCTTCCTCAGGTTATTGTGTGTGACTACTTAATTCTATAGTTGTTTTTGTTTATGCATATGTGATTTTGTGATGAGATTTAGCGCGTCTCGAAGAAAGCACCATATGTTTGGTGGAATATAGCCCAGTTGGTGCTGACGTGCCATTAAACCATATTTTTTTGTCCCCCGCCTTTCGAAGAAAGTTGGGGGACTATTAAAATGGGTTCGTCTGTCTGTCTGTCTGTCTGTCTGTCTGTCCGTCTGTCCGTCCGTCCGTCACACTTTTTGGGACACAATAACTCTCTTCCTAATTGAGCTAGAATGTTCAAACTTGGTGTATGTGTTTATTAGGTCAATGCCTTGATGGAGTTCGAAGATGAGCATTTTCCGCTTAGGGTAAGCAGAGATAAGCAATTTGATTGGTTGATGCTTTGGGACACAATAACTTTGGTTCTAATTAAGTGAGAGTGATGAAACTTGGTGTATAGTTTCATTACAGTAATACCTTGACTAAGTTCGATAATGAGCATTTTCTGCTCAGGGTAAGCAGAGCGATACGCAATTTGATTGGTCGAGACTTTGGAACACAATAACTCTCCTTCTGATTGAGTTAAAATGTTCAAACTTGGTGTATATGCTTATTAGGTCAATGCCTTGATGGAGTTCGAATATGAGCATTTTCCGCTTAGGGTAAGCAGAGATAAGCAATTTGATTGGTTGATGCTTTGGGACACGATAACTTTAGTTCTAATTAAGTGAGAGTGATGAAACTTGGTGTATAGTTTCATTACAGTAATGCCTTGACTAAGATCGATAATGAGCTTTTTCTGCTCAGGGTAAGCAGAACGATAAGCAATTTGATTTGTCGACACTTTGGAACACAATAACTCTCCTTCTAATTGAGTTAAAATGTTCAAAATTGGTGTGTATGCTTATTAGGCCAATGCCTTGATGGAGTTCGAAGATGAGCATTTTCTGCTTAGGGTAGGCAGAGATAAGCAATTTGATTGGTTGATACTTTGAGACAAGATAACTTAGGATCATCTTGATTGATGATTTTTATGCCAATACAATAACTGCATTCTCATTCAGCAATGGATTCGACAGTAACAGTGTATAGAAACGATTGACTCGGACACGAGGGCCCTTTCCCTTGGCCAGAGGGGCCCTTTTGTCAAGTTTGGGGGCCCTTTTGTCTGCCTTTAGGTTCCCCCTAACTAGGGTACATTTTCATTTTTCTCGTCGGTTTTAGCATTTTTCTTTATAAAACACTTTTGGATGACACTTCGTGTACAGTTTGATTGCTCGATACCTTTGAAAAAGATAAATGTGCGATTAATTAATATGTGTCATCTATTTATTTTGGGATTTTGGCGGGGGACATCAGCCTCACTGTTGGGTTGTTTTTATTCATTCATTATTGTTTAAATAAGCGGTGTTTCATTTTTTTACAAATATGTATCGATTTGTCTTTTCAGTGTGGTGAAAAGGGTCATTATGCTAATAAGTGCCCCAAAGGACATTTAGCCTTCCTTAGTCAATCACTGGTGACAGCTCAATAACATTAAATAGTTGGACAGTTCAATGTATATGTGTATTGTGAACTTTTAAAGAGTGAATGTAACTGGCTGGACATACTTTCTAAATACGAAGTTGAAGAAAAGTAATATTCTGAATTGCCAGTCAGATGTGGTTAAGTGATGGAGAATTTACAGGATATTAAAACCAAGAATAAATGCCATTGTTATCATCAAAAAATAATATACAGTTGTGTTTCTTTTTTTTGTAAAATTGTTTTAAAAATGTGTGAAATTGTTGAACCACTGCGAATTGGTAGGGCAGAGAAATTGTTTTAATGTCAACTCAATAGAAATTAGGTCATTTTGAGACTAACATATGGTACACTTTTATTATATCTTCTGGTGGTTTATTGTTGTCCAGCAATATTCATCTTTAGTGTACTGTGTTCTGTAACATTTTTGCGTTGCTTCTTCTCGGAAACACCAATCAAGCTTTGGTTCATTTTCAAATGCTTTTACATTGTATAGTTACTAAATGGGCTTCACATATAACCAACACATAATTGACACAAAACATTTAATAAGCATATATGTCCTGTAGTACGTTCTGGGGGATGTATGGCCGAATAGTTAGCACGTGTGCACTGTATCACAAGGTCTTCCATTGAGTCAGCTGGTGTGGTTTCCGAATCCCCTGTTGTGCATACAAGAAGTAGGGTCACCTGTCCAACCTCATGGGTTTTCTCTGGGTACTGTGATTTCCTCCCACTGCTAAAGGCCCCAACATACCAGTGAATTGACTTTAAATACCAGCAAACTGACAAGAACATTCAGGATTTTCAAACCCTCTACCACCATTTGACTTGGTACCTGATTCCTTGTATATTCCCTGGACCCTATCTTATAATATCTGAAAATGGATAATGTTGCTTTACTTTCTTAGAGCCGCTGTGACTCAGAGAGTAAGATGTTGGCTCTCTAACATGGAGGTCCAGTATTCGATCGATGTGTTGTCTGAAAAAGTTCATCTGGATTTTCCAGCTTGACTCCTCCTTGTTCATTGTGCAGGACGGAGGGCCTGGCAAGGGACAGCATATAATCATTTGGTGTGCACATAAAATAATCATCGACAACTGGAGTTGGAAATAAGAGTAGACCATAGGGATGCTATCCGGGCAGGATTTCCCTCATAGCACACTTTGGCATAATCATGTTCGTGTTCATTAGCCAAGCCAGTGCAGAACAGTAGGATGTTAAACCCCATTTCATTTCATTTCTTTACAAATCTGGATTAGTGTGGAATTTCTGATTTGTTTACCCATTTTACTTATCGGTATTAAATCTGGTATGGTCCATTGGTGAGTATAAAATAGCTTTTTTTAACGTCCGCTTTCATCCAAGTGATATCGCAGACAATAGTTGCTATGTTGTATATTATGCATGCCTACCATCATACTTGCAAAGGCCAAGGTCACTTTTTTTTGTAAATAGAAACATAAGGTACCCATCAAATGACACAGATTGTCCAATCACGATTTCAGCAACCTACTGTGAATAAATAACAAAGAAGTGAAGTGAAACGGGGATATTTTTTATTACTATAGATAATAAATATAGTTGAATAATGGATGATAATATATATATATATATAAATTTGTCATGTAAATAAATTACTATATTTAAGATAATCTATTGTCAATTCAAATATTAAGTCCGTTTTCAACTATAAAACATGAAATTGTTATCACAGTTTCAACTGACATCAGACACCTGAAGTGACTAGGTGGAGTAACAGGAATCGGGAGGTACCAGAAACTTTCTGTGAGATGATCGTTCACAATGTTGCCCTGAGTACGGAATGGGGGTGGGATTCAATCACAACCAGCACATTTCTCTTAATACCGGTATATAGCCTATACCTGAAAAATAGATTATACAGATACAAACATCTATATTATTAAACAAGTAAAGAAATTTCTGGATAGGTAAGCTAGAAGTGGATGTTGAACAGGACATGAAATTAGTGAAATGAAATGAAGGTTAACGTCCTTCTTTTCTGCACTAAGCGGACTAATGAATATGGGCATACGCCATGCGTTGTGCTATGAGGAATTTTTTTGCGGCGCTACGGCCTACTCTTTATTTTGAATGCCAACTTTCAAGAGTTATTGGCAATTTGGGACCGCAGTTTTTCGTCTCCCCCCCCCACCCCAACGATTAGATGTATCACCGATAAAGGAATATTACACCCAAACTTGTAATAATTCAGTAAATATTATACAGTATTCTAACTCGCTGTCTTGAATATACTGAATTACTGTAGTTTCATTAACCATGTCCGTAATAAAACAAGTTTCTAGGTAGACATGTCCGTTCAAATTAGCTCTTTAATACAAATAAATCTTATTTAAATTACCTTAAGATAATCTGACAGTCGTTCTAGTGGCGGAACTGGAGCGAGTCTGTGAGACAGAACTCCTGTTTTTGGCACGGAGTTTATTGGAGATAGTTTCAGCAGCATCTGCTCTCTCTTCAGCATCTTCCAATTCAGTTTGCGCTTTGCGGAATTTGGCTAGGTTAACTGCAGCAATTTCCTCCTGTAAAAGAAAATAAAACCCTTAGACCTTTGATTTGGGTGAAATAAATAACCGTCAGTATCAGTTCATTTGATTTGTGTCGTCAATGAAAATAACACCTCCTGTAGCTAAGCAAATAACTGATTTTATGTTCCGCTATCGACACAGTGAGCTAAAATGAAACTAAGGTTTGTAAACCAATCGACTTAGCTTTGAATTTTAACCATACAGAGCTTTAATCGTACAGAGCTTACTCCATTCCAGATCGAAATAACACGCCAAAGTGCAAAAGTTTCCATCCCCCTCCCCTTGCAAACGGTAACGGCTTCGTTCAGAGCCTGTGATTAAAGAGCTTTTAAAATACATTTTGTTTTTACTTTTAACACTTTATCTAGATAACCATCTATTAAATCAACTGTTGTGTAAAAATGTATGTTTATTTTCTCTTCAACTCTCCATTTGATCGAAAACCTTATAACATATCTTGGAAAAATCCTAATTTTCAACCCCCTATTTTCTGAAATATGAGTTTAAGGGGAGTGAATGCCGGTGATTTGCTATCTTAGCCTCTAAAGTGGCTAGCCCATATTCAAAGGGTACCCCCTTTGAATATTTCTGGTGTGCACTTACATAATTTGCCCCCTCCCCCCCCCCAGAAGTGTCGTCTCCGGACCTCATTAGTGCACCCCCGCCACTGTTTCATTTGCAGGTTCTATAAATTATACAAATTTATGCTTAAATATGTGAAATCTCCAAAACTACTTACGGCTTCTTCAATTTGTCTCTTGTAAGTTTTGGTCTTATCTTGTAACTTCTCAACCAATTCTTGCAAACGATCTTTGACTTTTTTGTCTTCATCGGCTTGGAAGATGAGTTCCTTCAGTCGTCTATCGTTCTTTCGCATGGTCTTCTCTGTCTCACTGTGGCGGCGTTGTTCAGTTTCTACTTCAGCCTGGAGTTCACTTACTCTCTGTTCAAGTTTCTGGACGAGTCGCTTACCTCCCTTCAAACCTTGAGCTTCGGCCTCTTCAAGTCTCACTTGGAGATCTTTGATTGTACTTTCCATGCCCTTTCGAGCCTTTTCAATCTGCATGCCGTGTTCCTGTTCGTTTCGGAGTTCTTCAGACAGCCTAGCAGCGTCAGATACGGCTTTTCTACCACGTTCTTCTGAGGCTCGGATTTCTGAACTCATTTCGTCTAAATCAGATTGCATGGCTGTAATATCACCTTCCAACTTCCTCTTTTGTCCACTGATAGAATTGCATTGGGCGGAGAGTTCATTTATTCTTATGTTAGCATCCATAAGTTCGTTTTCAGCTGCCTTTCTTGCACGTTCAGACTACAAGTACAATTATATCTATGTTTTGATCATTGTCATGATCTATTTATCTTTGTAATACATTGCTTTCCAGGATGCATGTACGCTTTTAAAATTAACTTTTAATAAATTAACTTTTAAAATATTGTTTAATATTTAATATTACCTGTTCAAGGGCTGTTCTGATTTCTTCAACTTCACCACTTATGACAGCACATCGTCGTTCAGCCATATTGTAAGCTTCCCTGGCTTCTTCTCGTTGACGTTGTTCATCTTCACACTGAGCTTGGATTTCCTTTCAGAGAAGAGAAAAATAATTAATAATTACAATTACAAACGGCAAAGTAATGGCATTATTTCTTATATCGTTAGGTTACTCACGGTGACTTGTTGTTGGTATTTTTTAATAGTCTTCTCCAGCTCTGCCCTGCTTCGGTTGGCGCCATCAAGAGCTACTTCCAATTCGTTAATGTCATGTTCCAGTTTTTTCCTAATTTTCATGCCTTCGGCTTTACCCTTGACTTCAGCCTCCAGGGATGCTTGCATAGATTCAATAGCACGTTGATGGTTTCGTCTATAATAGATGACCACAAAATTATCAGCATTGAAAGATACATTTTTATGCCATGCAATCTTTGAAAATTAAAAAATTTTATTTATCTATACCGAATGTCTATGTGCTTTACCTGGTATTTTCAAACTCCTCTTCTTTTTCATGGACACGTCTGTCGATTTCTTGACGGACCTGTGAGATTTCTAGTTGAGCTCTCATGACTTTAGATTCTTCCTGCTCAAGGGTAGCTTCAGCTTCTTCCAAAGCAGTTTGAAGTTCCTCCTTTTCCATTTCAATTCGTCGTTTGGCTTTCTCAACATCGTGGATATTTCTCCCCCCTTCACTTAGTTGATCAGTCAATTCACGGATTTCATCTACGTAAATTTAAAAGTAAATATTATGTTTGAGTAGTAACCATCTGAATTACTGCCAATGATGACGTTTTTAATACAAAGTTTACCATAACATTATTGGAGAAAGTTTTACATACCAGCCAAGTTTTTATTTTCCCTTTGTAGAGCTTGAACGCGATCGTCTGCTTCAGATTCCTTAGCCTTAACTCTGAAAAGTTCAGCTGACATACTGCGTGTTTCTTTCTGTGCATTTTCCAACTCTTGCTGAATATCTGCAAATTTGGATTGCCATTCAGATGTAGTCTTATCAAAAGATCGCTGTTTCTTCTCCAGTATATTGGCGCTATTATTGGCCTTGAAATAAAACACATTCTTTTGTAATATTTTACTAGTTTATTTTCGGCATTTCTAATGAATGATATTTTTCACTTTTCCAGAAGATAAACACAATATGTCAGTTTACTTTAAGTTCTCTTTTCACAAATTTGATTACTCACCCTGTCAACTTCAATAACAAGATCTTCCATCTCAGCCTGCATTCTGAATTTAGTTTTTTCCAAGTTGTTTATCTTAATATTTGCAGCTTCAACATTTTGTTCGGCATCAGCAAGTTTGGCTTGAAGTTTACGCCTGGAATACATAAATTTGATCTCCTTTTATTGATTCATTTGTTTGTGACTAATATTATGGGTTATTAAATTTATTTTATCAGTGGGTCTATTTACCGTAGACATAAAATATATTGTATTTACCTTGATTCCTCAAGCTCTTCAGCTCTTGCGAGTCCTTCACTCTCATATTTCGTTTTCCATTGTTGAGCTTCAGCGTTGGCTTTCGACAACAGTCTCTGGAGGTTACTTTTAGCGTCTTGTTCTTCTTCTAGCTGATCTCGAAGAGAATCGAAATCTGATGTTAGATTGCGTACTTCGCTCTGGAGTTTCTGTCTCAATCGGGTCTCATCTTCTAAGGATCTCTTAGATTCTTCGAGTTGAGATTGTAGGTTTGTCTTTTCTTTGGTAAGCTGGCTTACGTTATGTTCAGCTTCCTCGAGTTGTCGAGTAATTTCTGTGTTTTGTTGCTGGGCTCTGGTCTTTTCGGATTGGAGTTGGCTGATAGTTCGGGCCCCTTCTTCGATCTTGGCATTCAGTTCTGACATCTGGGATTCGACCTGTTTCGTCATCTTTTCTGACATACCCTAGAACCGATTAAAGGCTTTCAATTATTGAAAAATCTAAAATATTGTTTGGGATTTCATTCCGACAGTTTCCATTAGAAACAATTTTAACGAAATTCAGATGCCTCTGATCTATGAATAATGTTACATGTTCGTCAATGGTCGGAATATGGTAGACACTAAAACAAAACGTAGTATGTGTAAAATGTTAAATTGTCTAATGGTACATATACTTACCTTATTTTTGCCCGCATGTTGAAGTTGGGCAGCTAAATCATCAACCTCAGACTTTAATTGTTGCTTCTCTTTCTCGACCCTAAAAATAAATAATATTAAATCAAAGTTTTTTGGATGCCAAGTCTTTGTTTGGTAATCGCTGAGGTATAGAATTAAGCTATTCGTTTTCAAGAGATCATTTTTGATACGGGTTAGAAGATACAATACTCACTTGCTCTTAACCTTCTGTAGTTGATCAACCTGGTCTGATAATTCATTAACAGCATCTTGTTGTTTCTTTCTGAGACTAGCAACCTGAGCATCATGTTGTAGCTGACTCTCTTCAAGATCTCTTCTAAGTTTCAATAATTCCTGTTCACGTTTTTTGTTGATGTCAATTTGAGCAGAAGTGGCACCACCGGCTTCATCCAGTCGGTCACTGATATCTTCGATTTCACGCGATAATTCGTTACGCTGTTTTTCAACCTACAATGAAAAATAACCGAACATACACGTAATGTAAAGGCGAACATTGGTGAGGTTTTTTTTTTTAAAAAAATGATACCCCATGTAGTTTGTAGATTATAATTTTACTTACGAGAACACCGTGACGTCTTCTGTCTAGTAACAATCTGACGTCATACGTCAATTATTATTGCTGTTATTTGTATCTAATACGTTAACTTTAGCCAGCCTATACTGATTAATCGACACATTTATCAACATCTACGGTATTTTATGCTACAATCCTTACCTTGGATCGTGATTGTCTTTCGGCGGAAAGTTCTTCCTCGAGTTCTTCAATGGTAGCCTAAAGATCAGATTGAAAAAACAAAAAACATTATTATTGATATCAAACGGGTAGAATTAATATATCGATAATTATATACCCGGCATTAAAGATATTCTTCACAGACAACGGGGCCAACTAAACTGTAACTAGATATTCAAAATGTATTCACACAGGTTTAACTAAGAATATTAACCTGAAGTTCCTTGATTTTCTTCTGAAGTTGGGAAACAAGGGATTGTTCATCTTCAACTCTGGAATTTAGCGAACTGATTTCAGCATCTTTTTTTCTCGTTCCTTCTTCTAGTTCTCTTTTAATTCTTTCTAATTCTTCAACTGTTTCTTGATTCATCTTCAGATCTTGTTCTAACTTTCTCTTTACTTTATCAACATCACCACGCGTCTTCTTTTCACGTTCTAGGTTGTTTTCCATCTGGAAATAACAAAAGCAATACCTCATATTATACATTATGAATTGTGGCTATACCTTATAAGTTGTGGATGTGGTAATTCATCTTTAATTTTTTTGATCATTGTTTTGCAAGAAGTGATACCTGAACCCCTTAGTAGCTAATAAGAAATAAATAATCTACCTCATCAAGTGTTTGTTCAAGTTTAGTCTTCAGTTTACTAAGATGGTTGACTTTATCTTCTTCAGCTTGTAGACTTTCAGTCAATTTCTTGTTAGCTTCATCCATATTTTTCTTATCTTTATTGAGTTTACCGATCATCTCATCTTGTTGAGCAATTTCATCATTCAGAGTTTTAATCTGGTTATCTTTCGTTATTTTTTCTTGTTCAGATTTAGCAAGAGAGGTTTCGAGATCTTCAATATCTTTCTTCAGATTTTCATTGGCCTTTTCAAGTTCCTTTTTCTTTTCCTGAAGACCACCAACAGCATCTTCCTCGTCCAGGATGCGCTCTTCAAATTCTTTAAGTTGTGCTTCATAGTCAATCTTCTGAAGGATAAGCTTTTCTATTTTCTCCTGGCAGTCAGCAACGTTATCTTGCTCTGCTTGGAGTTGAAGGAACATATCGTTTTTCTGTTGTAATAAAGACGTATTCTGTTCTTCAAGCTCCTTTTTAACCTTTTCGGTTTTCTCTAATTCGATTTTGGTTTTTTCGAACAATTCCTCTTTTTGCTTCATCTCATCTTCAGCACGGGCAACGTTTAAAAGAGGCTTGACTTTTGTGTACATTTTCCACCAGAGCCAGTTGCGCATACCTAACCATTTTCGGATGTTTCTTTGGATTACTGAGAGACCAACTCTATGAAATAAAATCAATGGGTTTAAAATCACATATTCATTTATTTTTGTTTTCATTTTACAAATGAAATATGCTTACAACATTTACATAACTTTACATTTGAAAAACCAAACGAACATCGATTATAGGCTGGTTGTTGGTTACTTACCTTCTATCACACAGTTTCTTGTATGATTTTTTCACGAGATAACCTCGGACATGAGCTTGGAACATAGAGATAATATTACTCAAACGTTCATCACGGAGATCTTCAAGATAACCCAAAACTCCAGCCTTAAAGAAGACTTTGGTTGTACCCAGTTTATATTCGTTAGTATCCAATTCTAAAGCCAAAAGAATCTTTGTGGCAACAGTCTTGCCTTCAACGAAACCATCAGGAATGGCATTAGGAGCAAGAATGGAGTATCTTTGTTTAAACTCAGAATGGATGATTCTGTTGGGAAATCCCTTCCTGCAAATACGGATACCTTCCAATACACCATTACACTGGAGCTGATGAAGTACTAAATGAGCATCAATCTCCCCTGGCTGTTTGAATTCATTGGGAATAATACATCGTACGAAATGAGGATGTGTTGTGTACAAGTTCTTCATCAGTTTGTTCAAAGATTCCTGAAAGAATTTTGAAAAATTCTTACAATTATGTAATTGAGCTGAAGTAAATACAAATGAATAATAATGTCTAAATCAAAATAACAATTTTTCTTGTTTCTTGCTTATTAGTATTAGTTAGGAAACTTACCCTATGAGTAGCAGAAATGGTCTGGAATGCAGAACTCTTCTTCTTTTTGGCAGGACCACCCCCGGCAGCAGCCTCTGTAACAGTAATAATATATTTTAGATATTTATCAAAAATTCACGCAACGACCATTTACAAGAAGGTGTCGATCTCGTGATTTTGTAGAATCGCTTACCATATGTTATATAATGGCTAAAGCTATATTTTTTACGTGATTTAGTATTATAACAAGCTATCATCATAAATATCAGTTATCCGAATAACAACTACTATTTAAAAATTACCACCCAGGAAAGGACAGAAGCAACACCGTATACTTTGCATCGACTTACCAGCAGGAGCAAACAAAGAAGCTACAAGAGCTTCCTTGGAGTGCATCAACAGTTCTACGATGGTCTCATTCAAGGGATCTTTGTTCTTCTCCAACCAGGAAGTAATACTGTATGGTACAGTACCAGCATAATGATGAAGTTCAAAGTGAGCTTCACCTTTCACTTTCTTACCAACTGGTTTACCAAAGTTTGGTGATTTGCCCAAATGATTGCTGTATAATTTATCCATAAAAGACTTATCATCGGCTTTTGGGAACATGCATTCTTCTTCTAGGATGGACAAGATACCCATAGGCTGGAAATGAGACACAAACAAACGGTACACAATTGAAGGAATTTATGAAACAGTAAGGAACAACCTGGGTCTGTACACAGCCAAAATATCGGCTAGGTGAAGAGGTATAGGGGCTGTATTTTGTATATTGACGTCGTTTTCCGAAGCATGCGATATACAGGTAAAAGGCAAATTATTTATGATGTGTTAGAAATTTACCTTTTCAATAAGATCAACACAAGCTTGTAAATCCATTCCAAAATCAATGAATTCCCATTCAATCGCCTCCTTCTTGTATTCTTCCTGTTCCAGTACAAACATGTGATGGTTGAAGAACTGTTGTAGACGTTCATTGGTGTAGTTGATACACAACTGTTCAAAGCTGTTGAACTGAAATAAATTTATATTTATGTTTTACTGGTGTCAAAATATAAAAAGTTAATTTTGAAATACGTTTTTTTTTTCAAAAATTTTAAACATTTGAAAATTTAAAGAAGAAAAATTTCTCTTACGTCAAAAATCTCAAATCCAGCAATATCCAGTACACCAATAAAGAACTGTCTTTTAGCTTTAGTATCCAGAGTCTTGTTGACTCGAACAACCATCCACTTGAACATACGATCGTAGAGAGATTTAGCCAAGGCACCAACAGAGTTGACGACTTGATCTTTGGTTCTACCCTGGGTGACAAATTCTGAACCCACTTTAATTTTAGGTTTAAGAAAACCTTTCATCAAATCACCAGAGTTGATTCCCAATAAAAATGCTACTTTCTCTGCCTCTGTAAAATTTTTTAGTTCAGTGAGTTATATGTGATGCGATGTACTGTGCAGGCTCACGGGAACTATATAATATTTTGAGTATTTTTCAATGTGAGTCGATATAATTGGATATTATTACGTATTATTGAAACACTTCTTAAAAACCTTATTTCCATCCCGATAACCCAAAACATATTTACCAGCATTGCCGTCTGATTCAGCTTGTTCTCCTCTTTGTTTGAACTTCATTTCACCAAAATGGAGGATAGCACCAGTACATTTAAAGAAACTGTGTTTCTCTTCGGAAGAGAAACCCAAAACATCGAAAGCAGTCTGCAAATATAAGAAAAAAGTTTGTCTTTTGTTCTTTAAATGGTCATTCATTCGTCGTAAAATTCTTTTTTCAAATTTTAATTGATTTCCCGAAACCATTCGATTTAATATATTTTATTTAAAAAATACTTACATCAGTATCTTTCATTTCCTGAACATCATCAATATTATCAACAGTCAGACATCCCTGGTTGATAAATGAGTATAATGCTGGGTCAGGGTTCACCAATAATTTCTCTGTTAACATAAATATTGTTTTCCTTTTAAAATTCGTTTATGTCATTTTGAAAATGTTTTCGAATTATTGCTATTTAAGAAAGGTTGATATTTGATATGTTTAACGATTGTTTTTTTTAAAAAGAAATAAATAGGAAAATGTGACCTCACCGTTATATTCTGGAATAGCATTAGACAGAAGCTGATAGAAAATATGGTAGTTTCTTTCAGCTGGTTGCTGGAAGGTGACTCGAGATTTCTCCAACAAATCTGTAAATGAAATTGTTAAAATGAATTAAATCAATAGATAACATAGAATTATCTGAACTGAATTTTTCTTCTAAAAAGTTATAGTAAATTTACTGTTACTTACATTGTTCAATATCAGCTCCAGAGATTTTACCTTGAGTACCAAAATGGATACGGATAAATTTACCCTAAATTAAATAAAAAAGCAAAGATGAAGATTAGTTAAAATATTAATTCAAATGATATCTAAAATTGATTCTTTATATGAGATAAATTGCAGAAACCTATGAATACAAAATTAACTTACAAATCTAGAAGAGTTGTTGTTACGGGTTGTCTTGGCGTTACCGTAGGCCTCAAGTACTGGATTACATTGTACAATCTGGTCTTCCAATGTACCCTGAATTCAAAAAGGTAGAGAAAGATAGAGAAATTACCATCGTTATGACTCTAATTTTTAAAAGAAATATTTTGTTTAAGGAGATCGTTATTACAGTTAGAAAAATTAACCATAATTGACCCAAATTTGATAGAAGAAAAATACAGTATATGCTACGAGATTCTACTGTATTGAATTTTATATCAAAGAAACAGTGAATTATTGTGTAGCAAGGTTCTAAAAAACTTAACTCACTTTTTTGTATTGAGTATGTAAAATGATCTCACTTAAAGAACAAAATATATACCTTCTTACTGTCCTTCTTTTCTTCTTCCTCCTCACCACTATCTTTATGGGTCATGGCCGCAACTTGGGCGAAGTACATAATTACTTTCTTGGTATTTTCAGTCTTACCGGCACCAGATTCACCACTGGAATGGAAAATATATATCATTAGTAATCAAGGAAACATTGCTAAATAGGTAACATCGATGAAAATACAATAAGGAATTTTCCATTGTTATTTTGAGGAAAATCATGGAAATTCACAAGCGAAAGTTAGAAGTTAGTTGATTCTGAAAACTTTATATTCTTCGTAAAGAGGCCTGGTGAATTGGTTCACCTAGCAAAATCCAATGTGGCCAAATACCTGAAACATTTAATTTGTACTTACGTAATCAAAACAGATTGGTTTTCACGTTCTTGTACCATAGATTGGTAGGCGTTATCAGCAATAGCAAATAAATGGGGAGGCATTTCCATCTTTCGTTTACCTCTATATTTAGAGATGACACTCATGGTGTAAATAGGTAGACGTCGATAGGGATTCACAGCTACACAGAACAGACCAGAATAAGTCTGCAAAGAAATGGAATGCATATCTTATAATCTTATAACTTGATCAAATTGTAAAGGATGTCGTTTATTCAAAAAATAGATATCCATTTGAAAGATTTAAGCATTATTTGTTTATCCATGCAGATGTTATTGAAAGTATGACAATGAGCTAGAAAAATGTTAAACGTCAACTCGACACAGACCAGGTCACTTTCGGGACCACGCATGGTTCGACCTTATTTCAACAATTCGCTTGCGCGTAGGGGTTTGCGCGTAGGGGTTTTTAGCAGTGGGATGAAACGGGATGACCCAGAGAAAACCAACAAGGTTGAACAGGCGACCCCAGTTCTTGCCACGTACAACCGGGGATCCAAACCACGCCATTTGATAAAATGACAGACCTTATGAAACAGCTCGCACACGCTAATCATTCGTCAATCCCCTTACCCCTCCCCCGATAAAAATTATAAGAAAATGCGTATGACTGGCTTTTGCGGGCACTCAACTACATGGGGCCTGTTTCACGATGAAATACAAATTTTAGTAATTTGATTGGGGATAATATTAGATTGATTTTTGTGCTTAGCCAATCAAATTTGAAGTATCTGCTAAAATTTGGATTTTCTTTAGTTAATATTTCGAGAAACGGGCCTTAATTCCATTTAACAGTTTTAATATTAATTTGAATAATATAAAATCTTTTGCCCCCCCCCCCCCCCCACGGAAATCTTCCATGTGGCACTACCTGCGTGTAACATCACTGTGCTTAATATTACCTACTGCGATTTAGATCAAACGGAAACTGTGGAAGAGTTGAATATAAATTCATTTGTAAGGATTCTTTATATTTATACAATACTAATTTGAAAAAGACACAAAAACGCCGAGAATTACATATAAGAACTTACATAAATGAGACCGGCTGTATAACGAGCTTTAAGGTTATGTAAAACTGAAGCCTCGTTCAGGTAGGTCATATTGGCCATATCTTCGATCTTCTCATATTTAGGTGGATTCATCTGCTGGATAAGATCCTTTTTGACGGTTCTTGTCTGTAAAGGGAACATAAAATAATCATTACAGTGTATCAACAGTAATGTGTTATGATAGACATGGAGGAAGTGTTTACCCATACGCATCAAGAGGCCGATAAGCCATATATTAACAATAACGAACTCGTGTATGAAATCGCTTAATGTTTATGGCCAGTATATAAGCAACCGCGGTGGCTCAGTGTTTAAAACGTTGGCTCGATAACATAAAGGTCCCATGTCCGCTGCCAGTTGGCCTAGGACGTTCAGCGTGGCCCCACCTCTTTAGTCGTACAGGACTGAGGAACAACGGACAACGGACAGTCGTTCGAGTAGAGTGAAAAAACTTAGGTGTCGTGTACACTATCGCGTATTTAAAAGAACCCTTGGCAGATGGAATTCGGTATAAAACCGATATGATTATACACTTACTAGACTTTCATTCAAATTTAACTGTAAATAAAAACAAATGTATGCATACCTCGCTTGTTTTTGTTACTTTAACTGTGATATCGTCCCCTTTAGTGCTCTGGATCTCAGCGGGTACAAACATTTCTTTTTCATCTGGAACCCAACAAGCTTTTTTGCCATCAAAAGCTTGAGTCTGTTCCTTCAGCAACTTCTTGCGGTCGACCGCCAAATACTCGAAGTCGGGATCATTGATATCGAAAGACATGATGAAAGGTGGTTTTATCAAAACCTTCCACAAAAAATGCCGTTTACAAAAGTTTCCTGTTAACTATCCCTAACAACGACCTAACTGGGGCTAGAAAAGAAAATCAAAATGTACCACAATTATTACGCAATAAAACATTACAATAGACTTAAATAAAACACATCTCCTTGTCTCATGCCGACTTCCATCACTACCAAACTATTTGACACTTCTCTCGTTTTACAATGTGCACACTAAAATTTCATATTTCAAAACTTCGAAATGCAAGTAAATTAAATATTTGTAAATAATTTAATTTGTGACAGTGTATATTTGATTAAATGGAACAGAATCAAAATTAAAAGAGAATGTTAGCAAGGTAGTAAACGTCACCACAACTATCCAGTAATAAACGACAATATAAATCGCAAGCACACCACATTTATACTCGGTAAAACCACATACAGATACTTACGAGGTGTAAGCCAGTTATGGGGGCTTTCAGGTATTCCTTCGGTATTTAAGGACGACATCTAACGAAACCGTATACTACCTTTTCATTAGGGGTACTGCTTCCTGATTGGTCTCGGTAATCAAGGTACCGCCATTGACCAATGAAGAGGTGTATAATAGTATGGATCCGGTTGTAACTGTATAAGGAGATTGCATGTATAGTAAGAGTAGCTATGTTGTGTAATTATAGAGAATAACGATAATTAGATTATAGAGAAGGAACATTAATCATGTTAATACAATACTTGAACCTAATGTTTACTGTCTTGCTAAATACAAACATATGGCCAAGGTATTGCCATTAATTTATATTGGCAAATCTCCTGATCTGTTTAGTGGAGGTATGATATTTGATACATCGGTGATAGAAATATATCAATTCTGTAGAGAATCTAGTCACCGAGGCATAACATTTCATACCTTTGAGACACAAGAGACACATCTATAATTTGATGAAATTAATTGATGATATAATAAAGAAAGCCGGCGCTATTCCGAGGTCAGTAATTGATAATGTTTCATATATTAATACTAATTACCAAACACCTTGGCCTTGAGACTGTGTAACTATAACACGAGGTCGTACTAATCACCAACAAGAACCGACGAGTGTGTTTTTTTTCCTCTCAGTATCGTCCAAAGTATTGCAAAAACAATTGATAAGCAAAGATATCTTGTCGATATGCATATTCGAAACACCCTGTACAAAATTAAGAACGTTGTGGATGTTTGAAATTGACAAAAAGGAAAAACGCTCTTGCCGGTTCTTGCCGGTGACTAGTAATACCGTTTTTGCCAAAATTTCAATTATCCATAATTTTTCCATTTTCTCTTCTATGAAATCATTTATATTTTGGATATGGAGTGTAGAATATGTATAGATATTACACATCTTTACTTTTCGGTCACTTTAAGCAATGCTTTCTGACGCTTCTGACGGTGATTATAGTAGGACCGTTTTTTGGTCAACATTTCAATAAGTCATCATTTTGTCAGTTGTTTTCATGAACTTTAGATTATAGATTTAATGTTTTTCAGAGAACAATTAATTTGCGTAAATTATTTATAATCAATTAGTACTATATGAGGCACAATTGACTAAATATCGAAAATAAACGTGAGAAGTGTGAATATTATTTTATTAAATTCCTAGTGAGGCCTCAATATAGCACAGGATGTTTGATGAAAGTGTTTTGTTAAAGTTTAAGTATGTAAGAGGTAAGTCTGCTTATTTCAGATCTTTATTTCTGGCTTCGGATTATTATTTAAACATTTATTAACAACATAACTAATTCTCGGAATCATCGCATGGCTCAGATTTTTAAGTAGATTAAAACACCGCGACCATAGTCTCGATTACCAAGTACTGTCGCTAAGGATATAAACCATCTGCGCTACATTTTGCCAAAACTTCAAACACCCATAAGTGATTTGACTGACATTTTCAATATATTCATTTTTCACTATCTATTTTTGAACTATCAAAGCGAAATATGTCAGCTATTTATCAAATTTTCACATAATGTATCTTTCAAGCCATAGTCCGGCCTCAGTGCGTCCTAAAGGCTAACTGGCATTTTCATTATTAAAAGGTGTTCTTTAGATCTGACCACATGAAATCTATAATATACAACGGAAAATTTACATGCTGACAGCAGCGTGTGGGGAAGGAAGGTATGGTAGCAAGATTTTTTCAGGTGCGTCGGTGGACCCAACAATCTCTTTAACAGTTTTCAGAGCATTTTGCTCCAGAAATTGGTTGAATTCTATTTCCCCTTAATAACTTTTTTGGAAACTTTCCAAGGAAATGAAATGGGGTTTAAAGTCCTACTGTTCTGCTCCGGGACTTATGAGGACGGACATACGCCATACAGTGTGCTATGAGAGCAATTTTGCCCGGGCAGCGGCACTATGGAATCCTCTTATATCGTATTCCAACTGCCAAGGGATCTTTTACGCGCACGCCAATGTGACCTCGGTTTTCGTACCATCCGAACGACTAGACAGCTGTCCTTGTCAGGACCTCGACCCTGCACCACTGACAAAAACGGGGTACCACGCCGGAAAATCTGGACGAACTTTCTCGGTCAATGCAGGTATCGATCACCCGACCTCCAGGCTAGCGAGCTTACGTTTTACCCACTTAGCCACCGTGACCCCTAAACCATCCAAGGAACGAACACGTACCTTTCAATGGTCATACAATTTTGGTACCTTAGCCGCCCCTGCTGAGAAATAAACCAAATACATTTCCCGTCGACAACTCATCACGGGTTTTGCGCCCCTTACAAAGCTTACTAAGAACCCAATTATTTATCATTCTATGGTCAAAACACCATTAGTTATATTTTCCAACGTAGGTCCAAACTTTTAGGGAAATTTTCCAAAAGGAGCCGAAGACAAATAGAATGGAAGCAAAAGGCTATGGTTCGCTTCCTACACCATGCAAGAATGTTTCTAACGATAGATAGTGAAGATATAGAATTACAAACAATTTAAACAGCAAAAACGTTCACAACTACAAAAATTATCGGGGGCTTATAGACTATAGTATTTGGTTCCCTTTGCACCTTTTCAAGGGGCATCGTTTCCCCTAGTTGGGGTGTGGGACAACGGACCTGACTAGAGACAGCGTTTGGTCGTTCGGGTAGGATAAAAAAAACGAGGTCGCGTGTACACGTTGGCGTGATTGTAAAATAATCCCTGGCAGTTGGAATTCGATAAAGAATAGGCCGTCCAGTCAAAATGAATTGATTTGGTTGGTGCACAAAAGCAAAACGTTACACCCCGATTTTATTTGGCACCTCAGACTCCCACCGAAAACATGCTTTTACTGATAAAGATAGACTGGGACTAACAGCAAAACGAGCTCAATTCACACAACTTTTCGTGGGTTTCCAACGCTCCCCCTCTCCCCCCTCTCCTCGACTTACGGTCGTTTGGTTTGGTGCTTTCTACGGTAGCTTTACTGTTATAGTGCTAAACCCCAACGCGTTGCCGTTACAATATCTTGACCCGGGTGTTGCGTCTGTCCCAACACGTCATTGCAGGCCATAAAATACCGTATACTATAATTGGTCGATTTCTTTTTAACTATATGACAAATATATATCCAATTTGTTAAGTCTGTAGAATGTTGTACTTTTGGGTACCAAAATACCCAAAGACATGCTGTGTGAATATTGTCTACATTTTGTTATGTGGTTTATGATTTTGTGCCTAGTAAATACAAGAGTGCTTACATGCTGTATCTATTAAGACACGTAAAATAAATACGGTTAATAGACTGTAGCTGTGTAAAGCGATATTAATCTTATCAGTAATTACTAGTAGTAATTATAGTAAGTGACACGTGGCTACCAGATGTAGGAATATACCATAGTATTCATGTCTTGTCACAAGAACTACAACTTCACGCTAATCTGATCTTCATGTGTATCTTATAAACAGTATTACATCATAAAGAAGTGGGGTAAATTGTTCAATTAGCTTAGTGGATAATGGAAATAATTTATGGATCATTTTCATAGCTGTATGATATTTCATCCCTACTGACAATTCCTTTTATAGTAGTAAGCTCTATAACATTCGTCCTTAATCGTGAATTGATTGCCGCTGGTATCCATGAAGTGTTTTCTTTTAGATGGTCGACATTCTTGAAATCAGAATATAGTTTCGAATAAATGGTGATACTGGTCATTGGATTTAGGAAATTGGTATCAATCCAACTATATATATGAAAATTGAAATTAGTTTCAAATAAACCAAGATTTTACTTATTTGTAAGATATGGTAATCTCGCTTAATAATAAGTTTGAATATCTAAAAATATTTTAGTTCAAATAAATAGAATAATTTAATCAAAATCGCCAAGTAGTTTATAAATATTCTTCCAATATAGATCATGTTTTCAATAAAATAAGTTTAAATTTTGAAAACCAGATCCAGTAAATTATACTAAGATAAAATCAAAATATTTTATAGTAATGATGGATGACGTAGGAGTAGAGTATTTTGGCGTATCGTCTGTCAGTCATTCAACCATAAACCAACAGCTAAACACGGATGTGCACAATAGTTCCAACAAACTTTGATATTGGAGACCGTGACATTACATTTAATGTACAGTGAGCTTTTATAAAGTTGATGTTTG
Organism: Patella ulyssiponensis; assembly: GCA_963678685.1. Taxonomy (NCBI): domain Eukaryota; kingdom Metazoa; phylum Mollusca; class Gastropoda; family Patellidae; genus Patella; species Patella ulyssiponensis. The sequence goes on along the minus strand of OY783226.1, from coordinate 25,411,241 downwards.
GAATAGCATTTCGGGAAACTGATTTTATGGGACTTTATTCTGGAAAAAACCCCAGGTGAGTGACATTATTCCATTTATCTCTTTATGATCTTTTATGTTTCCCATAACAGTTCTTGTTTGGATAATTTTCCACACAGTCAATGAATTGTCAGCTTTTGATTAGGGGATAAAACGAATTTTTAAGATAGCAAAACCTTTAGATAGATGTAACACAAAAAATTACAATATTTTCGCCAACATTCATATCGTCTTTTGGTAGTATAGAAACTATCTGCAGTTATGTGAATGTCGTAACGGAAACTATTTCATACATAACAAGCACTGTTTGGGGGCACAAAAACAGGATTCCAGTATGAACACTAATTTTAAAAGTACAAAACATTGTTGATTGAGGAGCCTCTCACCCCCATTATGTATCACACTGATATTGAGGAATTATCATATGAAATATTCTACTCCAACAAATGGTTAACGCGTGCACGTTTGATCAGAAGGTCTGTCATTGAGTCAAATGGCGTGGTTTCGATTACTCGCTTGTACGTGACAAACAGTAGGGTACATCCTGGGGGGGGAGGTTCTCTGGGACCTCCGGTTTCCTCCCATTGATAGAGACCTCTACGTGCAAGCGAATTATTAAAATAAAATTGTGCCATATGCAGGGGCGTAGCCGTGAAATATATATTGGGGAGGCCCCAACTTGGGGGGGGGGGTACCCCCATAAATTTTATTTAAAGTCTCAGTCTTCTGTAAACATTGTTTGGCATAATTTATGGGGTTAAACTAAAATATCACACCAATACAACGTTTATCATGTTTACAGACATCGGTACCGGTCTTCCCCGAGAGGCGAAGAAGCGTGGCTTACCCCCACCTAAAAAATTTTGGAATATTGAACGGCTGCAAACACTTTTTCCTGCTATTTCGGCCCATGCACAAAGCAATTTCAAAGTTGTCTAATATAGCCTAATTAAGGTGGCTTGCTGACTCGAATTCCAATCAATCGTTTACACCCACGGCAACTTCAATTTGGTCCAATATAGCCTACATGGCTGCCCAGAATTCTAAACAACCAATCAATCGTCGCGGGCTATGGGAGCCTCACCCTCCCGGAGAAAATTTTGAAAATTTAACCACCGCAAATGCGTTTTCTGCTATTCTAGCCTATGTGAGCAAGTCCAAAAGTATCCAATTGTTCTATAACCAAAATCCCACTCTGAATTCCATCCAATCACACTGTTGCAGTTGCATTCACAAAGTAGAGTGGCCCAAGACAAAATGTTTTAATCAATAGTCAACTCAGTACAAATTCGTGGTATTCAATTAAAAGAAAAGTGAAATTAGTGTTTTATTAGGACTCGATGACAGTTAGGGAAGCAAAACTAGAAATGCCCAAAGCAGGTTTACCGGCTGTGGCCAGTTTTCTTCACGGGGCGAAGAAGCAAAGCTGACCTTGTATGGACCCCCAAGAAAATTTTGGAATATTTGATGGCCGCAACCGCGTTTTACTGCTATTCCAGTCCTAAAAATTAGTGTTTTATGAGATTTCGGGCACTTTACTTTGCCAATTTTTTTTTTTTTGGGGGGGGGGGGGGGGTCCAAGTGTATTCAGGCCCCCCCAAGGAAAACATGTGTGACGCCCATGGCCATATGCTAGTGTCGAGTGGACGTTACTCCCCTTCCCCCTCTCTCTCTCCCCCTCTCTCTCGGTATCATTTATGTCTCCTGAATTAAAAGGAGTATATTTAAAACAATGAAACATAATGTGATTACAACTTGGATTTGATTATTAGACTATCATTTACTATACTTGTCTACTCTATCAATATACTTATAGTATAAAATAACATGTCGCTTATAACCATTCTTGGATAATCGTATTAGGGCAAGAAAAAATAACTATGCAACATAACACTATAACGAAGCCATAGACAACTTTGCTTGACTTTTAGAAGGTTACTCACTCTGTATGTAATTTGCAGCATAAATCTAGTACCAATATACTAGCTGTTATTAAATGATAGTTATGTTAATGATTTTGTTATAATGAACATAATGTAAACGAAAGGGGGTATATGCATGTATGTCCGGGCCGATACTTCTTGAATTGCAGCAAATTATATAAGTGCATACCAAAAAAAAACCTCTTCAGGAAATAGAAACAGTAGAATTACGAAATAAATAAAAAGTTTACATATAAGTTGATTTAATAAATAGCTATTTAGATAAAGTGTTAAATGTATTAAACGTTGTATTTTGAAATGTCTTTAATCATAAAAAGTCAACTAAGCGTAGGGACTGTAAAAGCAGCATTATAGAGTTATAGTAGCCAGTAGCCTATGCAGGGAGGGGGCGTAACTAAAACGTTTGCCCTAGGGCGCATCGGGTCCTGACCCAACCAAAAACTGTTTCCGACAAATACAGAATTTTAATGCTGTAGGGAATCTTCCATGTTGCAATGAAAAGGTAGACAATATAATGGATTGATACTGTAATAATTTACAGTGAATGGAATGTTTTTATCCACCCGATATATCACTTGTGTATGTTTTCATTTTTCTTTGACATGTGAAGTGATAGTTTTTGTCAAACTATTTTGTCAAACTATTTTGATTGAGATTCCGTCTAGTGGAATACCGAAGAGTAATGATATTGACACTCGTATCACAGTAATTGAATTGCAAAGTTAACACTTTGTGGACAAGTATTCAGCAATCATCAAATTGTGAGGCTGAAAACATGTGAACAGGCAACTTGTCGTCATCGATTTGGTAGGTCAAAAACGCGTGAACAGGCATATTTTTGTCATCGAATTGTAAGGTTAACAACTCAAGAACAAGCACATCGTTGTCATCGAATTGCAAGGTTAACAACGTGTGAACAGGTATATTGCATTCGTGGAATTACGAAGTTAAAAATGCGTGAACAGGCATCTTGGCAATGTACAAATTGATGAATCTTTGTTGGTAATTACTTTCATGTTGATTGACGATATAATTAGATTGCTTGTGTCAACCATACAAATATAAACACTGACAATATTATTATTCTTTCATCAATCGCCATTTGTATTGCCCTTTAGGATTTTTGGTATTATAATTTATTATCAAATCAGTGGAATTCCGTGAGATATTATGTTACATGCTTTATTATCATGTTACCTGCGACCAAGTAATTTGTTTATGTTTTTGAATCGCAAAATTCTATACTTTAAAATAGCATTGGATCAAAGAAGATTTTCAATGACAAATGGAAGGTATACTAGCCCAGAGCCGTTCCTAAAGGAACTAAATGCGACCCATCATGTAACACCTTGAAAGTTTTAACAGTAACATTTTTAACTCGAAATCTTTAGCAGAACTGTGTAGATAGCCAAGCTATATTGTATTCAACGCCTATAATTTCGCTTCGACCTTGATATAATTCCATGTAACTGGACCGCGGGCTGTTACTTTCTTATGTAAACACTGCAGACAACACTCAAATTTAACTTTAAAAAGTCCAATTTGGAACCAATTCTCCAACAAATCTGTTGACATTAATCTGAAAATATGGACAAAATGAAGACCTTGGGTATTAGTTAAAATATGAGTAAAACAGAGAAGATTTTAAATACAGATTAATTCTAAATGGTTGTAAAAAGTAACAGTATTTCTCATTGATAAGATATTACTTTCAATTAGATATTACCTTAAATTAATTATTTTAGAAGATGTTAACTCATTCAAATTTTAAGAATAAAAGAATAAATTTTCGTTTCATAGGTAATATTCCTCGCATATAATTTTAGTTTTTTAAACATCGGACCAGTAGCTACCACCTTTTCCCGGGGGAGAGGTGGGAGCTTATTTATAAGCAGGATCCTAGAGTCGCCTGGCCAACCTTGTGGCCTTTTCTCCGAGTCACCCGGGTTTTCCCCTACTGCCAAGTAAAATAAAATTGAACCATAAGTTAGTCTCGAAATAACACAGTTGTGTCGAGAGAACGGTAAACCTCATTTATTTCTGTCTGTCACTCACGCTTTCGATTATCCTGAGGGTACTAAATCGAAGTTTTAAACATCCTTACGAAGTGATTATCCGTTGTCGGAATTGATATTAAAGTAAATATCCGTTGAATATGTTACTCACATCTGTACAATATAGCAAACAGATTTCTTACCCAGGTGGCAAAACAATGGTCGAATATAATTATAAGGGTAAACATGTGAAGATTTCTAAAAGTAAACGGTTTAATATCTACATTATCTCTGTATAGTAAAACTAATTTCATTTATTCATAGGGAAGACAGCGTGATCACGATCAGGGTAATGTTCCTTTTATTACTATATACATGTATATCTGTTTCTTAAACTTGTAAATTAATTACCAATGATTCAGTTGGTAATTTAGATAGGCGAAACATCGTTTGTTCTCTGCAATCAAGATTTAGGATATGTGAATTATCTTATATTTATCGAAGTGAAGGACAGAGATTAAAGTTTTTTTAACATACATTATAAACATACCTATTACAGGTCTTTCTTTATTAGGCCTGAAATGTTATCTAAATTATTAATTAGACATTTATTAAAGATACATTATGGGAGATTAGATAAAGAGCAATTATCTCTATAATAGTTAAAAACTAGAAAATGTAATGGGAATTTGCTGAAAATTTCAGACAAATTGATCCACTATGAACTGAGATTTTAGCGATTGAATATTGGGGCTAGCCTCGATCATCATTACTAAAGTCGGTAGGACAAAAACCATTGTCTCGATTATCCATTTTTTGATTTAATTATGAATGGAAGTCAAACAGCAAATCCAATAAACATCGCAGGCTAGAGATGCCATCAAGAGTTAATTATGGTCTGGATGAGTTAATTAATGTCTAATTAATAGTTTATATAACTTTTCAGGCCCAATGCAAGAAATACAATAGGCAGATTTAGCTCTTACATGATGTATGTTTAACTTATCCAGACCATAATCAAATGCCGATGTCATCGCTAACCTGCGATATTTACTTAATTTAGAATCTTATCTACTGTTCAACGCTCAATCCAATGGATAGTCGAAAATGTGATTTTATCGTACCGACTTAAGTAATGATGATCGACCTCAGGCCTAAAATTCAATCGCCAAATTCTCGGTTTAAAGTGGATCAATTCGACTGAAATGTTGTAGCCAATTCCCTTATCATCAACTATTACATTGAGAACTGTCAGCTCTTTATCTAATCTTCCATAATTCCCCTTTAATCAATCCTGCACAATTAGTCGATTAGCTCGATTATAACCAGGATCGCCTTGAATGGTAGTCTGGCAGATAGGCTCAAAAAATCTAGGCGTATCACATGTTACCTGATCAATCATTATTTCAACACGTTTTAGTCAAATTTTTAAATTATCAGGAAGATGGGCCTCCTTGTCAATGGGTGGGGGGGGAAGTGGCCCTGTACTTAAGCACACATAACTTCATAAGCACAATGGTAAATCCGGTACTGAATCAACCGTTTCAGGAGAGAGAGAGAAGAGAGAGAGAGAGAGAGAGAGAGAGAGAGAGAGAGAGAGAGAAATGGGGTTTAACGTCTACTCGAAACAAACTAGATCATTTTGGGACTAACATATGGTTTAAATTTTATTTCAATAATTCGCTTGCGCGTAGGGGTCTTTAGCAGTGGGAGGAAACCGGAGTGCCCGGAGGATACCCACGAGGCTGAGAAGGCGCCCCTATCTCCATGCCACATACGCTCACACCAGGGATCGAAACCACAGCCGCAAGCCAGAGGTGACCGGCCAGCTAGAGGTCGAAGCGCGGCATTCTAGACCATTAGGCCACCCCTCCCCCCGAACCGTTTCAAGCAAATGAAATACCATTATATATTTCTTTAGTGATGACTTATACCAGTCTTACAAAATCAACCAACGACATAATTTCTGCCACGAAGCAGAAGGGAGGCACATCTTGATGACACTGTCTTGTTAAACTTTGGCAAAACGTTAATACTCCTTATATTATTTGAAACGTAATTTCAAGTGAAATTCAGAATGGAATTAGCTAATTTGTTTGATACTCTGGTAACGCTTGGTTCTTTGCCCTCCTAAACATATGGAGCCCAATCTGTAAATGTGCACAAATATAATTTTTCCTATTTATGAAACATAAAGGGCATTTATTTGTTTTCCGTCCTATCTCTTCATTATTGTAGAATGTTAACAAATTTTAAAAAAATATTTCCCCCACGATTACCATCAAACATAATGGCCATGGTTGTTCTTGTAGTTTGCTGTTGCCATCATGGCTTCTAGTGTCTGTTATTCACTATCCAACGAGTTAAGCTGGGATAAGGAAATTGTTGACACAAGGTCGTAATTTGAAACTACCACACCTTTATGTCGACCAAGGCACTCAAAACAAATCTAAAGTGCCTTCGTTAGTAGCCTACCAAATCACGCCACGGTACGAAATTCATTTTCTTTATTTATTAAACTAATTCAGTTAATAACACCAGAAGTTTGCAATGTTAGAAACCAAAACACGAAGGAATTCTGCTTTGCAAATCCGATTCCAAGATGTAAAGTATTAGCATCCTAGGGTAATATTAGCATGATGTGTGATGTAGAAGGGAGAAACTATCCATTTGACCACAATAATATGCATGAAGTCTTGTCGATTGCCAAGTAGGGGCAGAACACCCATAAAGCTGGTTACACGAATGTAGTTTCTTCCAATACTAGTCTCTTTAGACCAAAATAAAAATTTAATTCTATGGGGAAATTTATGGTGGTGTGCATCCATGTATAATTTGAGAGTTATGTCCCTTGAATAGTATTTTGTTTTCTCTCAAAATCTATTTTGCATCTGATTTTGACACTTGTGGATATTGGTCTACTAGTAGAACAATGAAAGATGAAAATATGTTTTTGGGAATCGAGCTTTACAGCGATGTGGAAGGAGAACTCGGCCTATATAGTATTTTGTGTTAGTCCTCTCGAAATGTAGAGTGGTGCTAGTTAACGTATGCTAGTTACCAGTGACAGTTGGCTACCTAATCTCTGAGTCTGAACCGGTCTTGAGATAACAAATGATATACAGTAGTTGTATCTGATCTAGACGTAAATCACAACAACATTAACTGACTCAACGATAATTTTGCATACTGGTATAAACATGGCCGCCAAGGGAAATTTTATGTGCCGGACCAAGTCAAAGCATGGTAGGCCTACTCGGAGCAGCAGACTAGCTGCACCTTTCACATTGTGTCTGGTTATAAATTATCTCTTTTTAAAACTTTATACGTATCAATAACCCAAGCGAGTTTATAGGTCCACATTGACATGTTTTCGAATGGTTTGGTCATCCCCGCCCGTCCGTCCGTCCATCTGATTTACGCGTAAATGATTTTGAGCTTGCAGTTATCACCCAATTAATTTTATATACCGGTACCTGCTTAAGTTCATAAGACAAAGATTCCGAATAATTTTCAACGTTGTCCGATAGTTACTGTCAGACTTGTCGCCCTTGTCCAATTTGGAAAATTGTTTGAACTCTTTGCCAATTTTTTTTCCCGACTGACATAAAAATTCTATTCACAGTTCATCTTATTTCTTTGATTTTCCAAAGGTTATAAATGCATATTTGAAACTAAAATCCCATGCATCTTCAAATGCCCTCTACGCGCCTACTTAAAATAGCGTGGTAGTAGATTATAAGACAAGTTTGTGTGCTCTTACGTGACTAGGAAAAGAGTGGCTTCTTTCTAAGATCGTGGGCTACCTTACATCCTTCAAGATGTGCGAACACATGGGAATTGCGAAGTGATGGAAGAGAATATGCTGTTTGCTAATGTTATCTCGAAATGACCCAGTCAGGGGTGAATTGACATTCAAATCAATTTCTCTATCTTTATATTCGTAGGTTTCCAGTGGAGGCTAACAATTCTGTTACAGAAATACTGAAAAGTATGATATACAAGTTTTTTTTGAATATTGGCAACTTCGGTAATTTCACTCTTCGGATTCCGTATATATCTTGCAACAGTTTTTAAATATTTTTCTCCGATCGGATCGACGCAAAGCAAACGTATTATAGGGATTTTACCTTATTTATTTGACGGAACTTAGTTCACACAGCCTCGTGTGTAGGTAGGAGGGCCGACTATAAACCCCATCTGGTGCATGTCCACAAATCAGGAGGGAATGATTTATTTCAATTTAATAAATAACATTTTATTGATTAGGGATTTTTAAAACATACAATAAATCATAAACAGTGGTCGATAGTATATAATAGAATTCACATGAGACGGAGTTCTATATATCTATTAACATGATTACTAAATACTACATCAATCTTCTTTAAGATACAAAACTTTCGATAAATTAATATCGAAAGACTTGATCAATTTTATAGTATTCACCAAGTTAAAGTACCAGGAATAAGGAGACGAAGAGTTAGCGTTGGCATCATAACATCTTTCATACCTGCAAAAATATAAAAATGAAAAATCATTTATACAGATACATTTCCTTATTATATTGTTAGGTTGGGTGGGCTGTCTTGTGGTTTAAGGCGTGCGCTTTCAATCACAAGGCCTGCAATAGATTCAAGCGGTGTTGTTTCTATTACCGGCTTCAACGTGACAATGCGTAGATTACCTGTCCTACCTCGTGGAGATTCTCCCGGCCCTCCGGTTTCCTCCCACGGCTAAGGCCACCTACGCGCAAGCGAATTATTGAAATAGAATTGAACCATAGTATGTTAGACCTTGTTTGTGTCGAGTGAACGTTACCCCCCCCCCTCTCTCTCTCACTCTCTTTCTTTATGTTCAAAAATCTGCATACCTTTTTAATTTAGTACTGAACCGGCCCTTCCTGTCCTTGCAACAGAACCAGATCGAGCCATTGAAGCAGAGCTTCGGTTTTTGGCGCGGAGTTTGTTTACAGTACTCTCGGCGGTATCGGCTCTCTCTTCGGCATCCTCCAATTCCGTCTGTACTTTACGGAATTTAGCCAGGTTAACAGCAGCAATTTCCTCCTGTAAATATAGATTGACCCATAAATGCGTTTTAACAACAATTTTAAATTAAATCTCCAAATTTAAGTACAGATAACGTTTTTACATGATGTTTCTAACAAGTATCAGTCATTTCGAAAAACTCTCAAAGCTAGTAATCGGCTGATGCGCGAGACGTGGATTTGTATATTGTAGCCCTTTATTTTACATTGCACAGTATATATGAAAATTGCATTATATACTCACAGCTTCCTCAACTTGTCTTTTGTATGTTTTAATTTTGCCCTGTAGTTTATCGATTAAGTCCTGGAGTCGTTCCTGGCTCTTTTTATCTTCCTCGACCTGGAAGTTCAACTCTTTAAGACGTCTGTCAGCCTTACGAACATTCTTTTCACTTTCCGAGTAGCGCATTTGGTTAGATTCGTTTTCAGACTGTAGTTCGCGAATCTTCTGTTCCAGTTTACTGATGATTCTCTTTCCTCCTTTAATACCCTGAGCTTCAGCTTCATCGAGGCGAACCTGTAATTCTTTGTTGTTGCTCTCCAAGGATTTGCGAACCTTCTCGATCTGGAGACTGTGGTCTTGTTCGCTTCTAAGTTCTTCGGCTAGACGGGCAGCATCTGCGATGGCCTTTCGACCACGGTCTTCGGAGTTGCGAAGTTCTGTGCTCATTTCATCGAGATCAGCCTGCATGGCAGAGATATCACCCTCCAACTTCCTCTTCTGACCTTGAATTGAACTGGTTTGCGCGGCAAGTTCATTGACACGATCGCTGGCATCGTTAAGCTCGTTTTCTGCTGCTTTACGGGCACGTTCAGCCTAAAACAATAAACAGTTCTCGATTATTATATCAATACCATCGCGGGCCTCAATATAATCCTCTAATGGGTATAAGAAAAGTGGAAAATAAATTATGAATATAATGATTTCCTGTTAGATTATTCACATTTTGTTCTTTATTCGTGTGCTGACAGTGGTATACTTAAAAGCACAAAGTATATTGAAAGGATATCCATTATACTTAGAAGTAAAATTATTACCTGTTCAAGAGCTGTTCTGAGTTCTTCAACCTCACCACTAACAACAGCACATCGTCGTTCAGCCATGCTGTAAGCTTCTCTGGCTTCTTCTCGTTGACGTTGTTCATCCTCACATTGAGCTTGGATTTCCTTTGAAAAAAGAATTTAGCATTCGTTTTATTATCAACACAGGAACAATTTCCCTTTGGGGCGCAATATGTAGGAAGCCAATCAACAGTTTCCTTATTTAAAATATAACAAAATCAAGGGCTAACACTTTTTGGTGTTTAAAAACAGATACCCGATGTGATGTTGGTGGATAGAATTATTATTCAAATGAGAATGTAAGTGAACTTGATAACATTGAAAAGAAAAAGGACTCAACAATATGCCTTTTGGTAAAAGATACTTTTTGCGCAAATTGTACACCTTTCGCGCACAGTTTACATTCGCAGCTTATTCTAGTTCAGAGGACCCTTAATCTTTATAAATTACTATTAAAATTTTAAGACTATACAAATCAAAAAAATATTGTAAAGAATTTCCCGGAATTTATAATCACACATAGCGTTCAACTTACACCTATCTGCTGTTGGTGTCGTTTCACGGCCTTCTCCATCTCAGCACGGCCACGGTTGGCACCATCAAGAGCAATTTCTAATTCATTAATATCTTGTTCCAATTTCTTCTTAATCCTCATAGCTTCAGATTTACCTTTGGATTCGGCCTCCAGCGAAGCTTGCATCGATTCCATGGCGCGTTGATGGTTTCGTCTGAATTGTAAAAGCAATGAAATACAGTTAAATAGTGCATCGACACCAACTGGTATAACACCAACCGGTATATATTTAATCAAACAAAATCATAAAAAAGCCCAGTCCGTCCCCCTTTTACTTTTTCAACATCTTTGAATGAATCATTTTAGCATCTAGAATATAAATAAAAGTAAGAAAATTGACGAAAAAGGTATAATTACCGTGTGCTTTCGAACTCATCTTCTTTCTCGTGGAGACGTCTGTCAATTTCTTGACGAACATTGGACATTTCCAGTTGGGCCCTCATTACCTTAGCTTCCTCTTGTTCAAGGGTTGATTCGGCTTCTTCCAAAGCAGATTGGAGTTCTTCCTTCTCCATTTCAACCCGTCTTCGTATTTTTTCGACTTCGTGGACACTGCGACCGCCTTCACTGAGCTGATCAGTCAGGTCGTGAATCTCATCTAAACAAAAAGACAATGCAAGACTTAATGACCCTTTTCTCTTGTACCCAATTCATACTGTTGTACTTAATTAAGCTTAGACTAAAAGACTTGAAATTCTAGCCCTTGGTTATCAACATCTAATACATGAATACATAAAATTGTGCTATAGGACAATCTTCCCGAATAAAACATTATAGAAAAGGCTTTCGGTACAAATATACAATACATACCAGCGAGATTTTTGTTTTCTCTCTTCAAAGATTCAACTCGTTCAAGAGCCTCTTCTTCTTTAGCTTTAACACGGAAGAGCTCAGCTGAATAGCCTCGAGATTCCTTCTGTGCGTTTTCAAGTTCAGCTTGGAGGTCGCGATTCTTTGACTGCCATTCTTGCATGGCCTTGTCAAAGTTTCGTTGTTTTTTCTCCAACATATTTGCATTACCATTAGCCTGAAGATAGAAAAGATTCGCAATATTTTTTCTTGATGTAAACATGACATACTATTTCCTAAATTAAAGGATATACGCAGGAACTATTTAATGTTAAACAATTCGAAATAAACACTAAAGTATTCGAAACAAAAACTCATCGATTATGATTTTTAAATACTATTTCCTTAATTAAAGGATATACACAAGAACTATTAAATGTTAAACAATTCGAAATAAACACTAAAGTATTCGAAACAAGCACTCATTGACATATTGGGTTTTATGGGTTTTTTAAAATCAAAACGAGCATACTTACTCGTTCAACGTCAATCATAAGATCCTCGAGTTCACCCTGAAGTCTGGATTTATTTTTTTCCAGATTGTTAACTTTGACATTAGCAGCTTCGGCATTTTGTTCAGCATCGGCAAGCTTAGCTTGTAATTTACGTCTGTGGAAATACGTACATAGTATATTTATTACTATTATACATGTATATATATTGAAAACACGAATTTTCTATGAAAATATTCATTAATATATGTGTCCAGTGATATATATATATATAACATAGTTTAAAAAGATGAAATGTCGTACTTACTTAGCTTCTTCAAGTTCTTCAGAACGTGCCATGCCCTCGCCTTCATATTTAGATCTCCATTGTTGAGCTTCAGCATTAGCTTTAGACAAGTTCCTTTGGGCGCTACTTCTAGCTTCTTGTTCTTCTTCTAACTGCTCACGAACGGCATCCAAATCTGAACTGAGATTTCGCATGTCACTTTGCAGTTTCTGTCGGAGTCTTGATTCATCTTCTAGATTACGTTGTGCTTCCTCGAGTTTGGAGCTGAGTGCGCTCTTCTCTTTAGAAAGTTCTCCAACACGGTGTTCAGCATCTTCAAGTTGTCGGGTAAGTTCCGAACTTTCAAGCTGTAATTTGTTTTTGCTGGATTGTAAGTCGCTAATAGTTCTGTTGCTGTCTTCAACTTTAGAGTTTAGTTCAGCCATTTGACTTTCTACCTGTTTAGACATCTTTTCAGACATACCCTACAATAATAAAGAAAATATTTTCAAATAAAAATTACTGCACAGCTATTCTTTAATGTTTACGGTCGTTTTGAAACAATTTTCCTTGCAGTTTGATTGTTGACTTGCCATAGACAAAGACATATTTTATCCATCAAAGTTAAAATAGGGAATCGGTATTTGGTTGTTTGGAAGGGATTGGGATGCTCTGTATAGTGGACGAAAACCCCCAGAACTGTCTATGAATATGACACTCGAGAGTTAAATTCAATGATCTATGTCACAGATATGTCATAACTATCACTACTATCTTGATGTGGATGATAAAACTTACTGGAACACAGAAGGGTGTATATTTACCTTATTTTTACTAGCATGTACTATTTGAGCAGCTATATCTTCAGCTTCTGCTTTGGCTTGTTGTTTTTCTTTCTCTAGCCTGTTATTGGAAGAGCAATAGATAATGTTATATACAATGTATATAATGTAATAATAAATCGAGATGTTAATTAGAATTATTCCATTTCTTTAATGGGTATATGTTGAAATTATTATAAAGGAGTCCATCACCCATTACACGTGGGAATGGGTGAAACAAAATCAATGATTTTTACTTTATGATTCTCTACCAACCTGCTTTTAACCTTTTGTAGTTGATCGATTTGGTCAGATAATTCGGTGTTAGCCTCTTGTTGTTTCTTTCTCAGATTAGCAACTTGTTGATCGTGTTGTAACTGGTTCTCTTCTAAATCTCGTCTAAGTTTCAATAATTCGTGTTCACGTTTTTTGTTAATTTCAATCTGAGCAGAAGTGGCACCACCAGCTTCATCCAGACGTTCACTGATATCTTCAATCTCACGAGATAATTCATTACGCTGTTTCTCAACCTAAAAGTCAATTAAATATTGTTGTAATTTGAAAGATTTCAGACAAAATATTAGCAGATATCGCTTATTGGAATACATCAACGATATCTTGAAATGGTTTAAAATTATGATTATGTCTTGCTTCAAATGTTATTTTAACAACATGAAAAACATTATTTCAGACATATACAACTTATGTTACTTCATCACTTGAAAACTTACCTTTGATCTTGCCTGTCGTTCGGCTTCCAATTCCTCTTCGAGTTCTTCAATTCTAGCCTATAAAACAAATATATATTTTTTTTGAATTTATGGAAACTTTGTTCATATTGCAATTATTGTAATTTATTATAATTGAAACGGGTCAACTTTACGCATAATCATATGATGTCCAAATTACCTGAAGTTCTTTAATTTTTCTTTGAAGCTGAGCCACAAGACTTTGTTCATCTTCTAATCTAGTGTTAAGTCCGTTGATTTCTGTATCCTTTCTTCGGACATTTTCTTCGAGATCACGCTTCGCCCTTTCTAAGTCTTCTACTGTTTCCTGTGTCATCTTCAAATCTTGTTCCAACTTTCTCTTGGCTTTTTCTACATCACCACGTACCTTCTTTTCCCTTTCTAAGTTGTTCTCCAGCTATAAAAGAAGGAAGAGGATTATTTAAAAATGACGAAACCTTATATCAAGGGCCACACCCTTAATTATTAATTCTACTTTTAACGCTTTATGATTTAGAGTTTTAATGGATGTCTTGTAATAAAGTACAAACCTCATCTAAAGTTTGCTCTAATTTAGTCTTAAGTTTGCTTAGATGGTTGACTTTGTCTTCTTCGGCCTGAAGATCGGCAGTTAACTTTTTGTTGGTTTCATCCATATTTTTCTTATCTTTGTTCAGCTTCGCGATTTGTTCATCTTGTTGTGCCATTTCATCTTGGAGTGTTTTAATCTGATTATCTTTGGTCTGTTTCTCCTGCTCAGCTTTGGCTAGACTAGTTTCAAGATCTTCTACGTCTTTCTTCAGATCACTACATTCTTTCTCTAGTTTCTTTTTCTGTCCCTCTAATTCACCTGCCGCATCTTCTTCATCCAGTAGCCTTTCTTCCATCTCTTTTATTTGAGACTCAAAGTCTACCTTTTGTTTGATTAATTTCTCAATCTTTTCCTCACAATCAGCGACGTTATCTTGTTCAGCTTGAAGTTGGATAAACATATCGTTCTTCTGCTGCAATAGAGTAACGTTCTGTTCCTCGAGTTCTTTCTTGACCTTTTCAGTTTTCTCGAGTTCAACTTTCGTTTTTTCCAACAATTCTTCTTTCACTTTCATCTCATCCTCAGCTCGGGCGGTGTTCAAGAGAGGCTTGACTTTGGTGTAAAGTTTCCACCAGAGCCAGTTGCGCATCAACAGCCATTTACGGATATTTCTCTGAATAACCGAGAGTCCAACTCTATGAAAATATACCAAAAACAACACATTTTTAATAAACACATTTTAAAAATATTATATTAAAAACCCCGATGACTATCTATTTATCCACTAGAGGTATGCACGACTAATATATCAAAGACACAAATAATACACCCACCTTTGATCGCATAACTTTTTGTAAGCTTTCCTCATCAAGTAGCCTCGGATATGAGCTTGGAACATAGAAATAATAGAACTGAGACGCTCATCACGAAGATCTTCAAGATAACCCAGAACACCAGCTTTGAAGAAAACTTTTGTTATTCCCAATTTGTATTCAGCTGTGTCCATTTCAAGAGCCTGGAGAATCTTGGTAGCCACGGTCTTGCCATCAACGAAACCATCAGGAATAGCATTAGGAGCCAAGATGGAGTATCTGAAAAGGTAACGAGATTAAAGTCAGCATAGACGTCAGACGTGTCGTTAATAATTTCGACAACTATTCGAAAATGAAGACTACTGACCTCTGCTTGAACTCTCCGTATATGATTCTGTTAGGGAATCCTTTTCGGCAAATACGGATACCTTCCAGTACACCATTACACTGGAGCTGATGAAGTACCAAATGGGCATCGACCTCACCTGAATCACGATAAAAACATTTATCATTAATTACAATTCAATATGCCATCAACAAATTGAAGACAAATCCTCGATTATAGCTGTCACTACTGATGGCTATTTTGTTATTTCCTTACGGTAATATTTACCTAGGATCACAATCTAAAAAATCTCTTGATGACGTGATGTACAATTAAAGACATTCTTATTCATACTAGAACATAACTAGATCTCATTTAAAAGATATTTTTGTTCTTGTTTGTACTTACCGGGTTGTTTGTTCTCGTTGGGGATAATACAACGAACGAAGTGAGGATGTGTACTGTACAAATTCTTCATCAGTTTGTTCAAAGATTCCTGTAAGAGAATAATACATGTAATTTGTATGTTCCTTTAGAAAAACCCCGTTCTACACCGACACTAACTGAACATCATGTCAACTACATACCCAGACCTGGACTGATCCATTAGCAATCACTTATAAAAAGTCTAGCCCCAACCTAGTTCACGAAGTTAAAACTTACTCTATGGGTAGCAGAAATAGTCTGGAAAGCAGAACTCTTCTTCTTCTTTGCAGGACCACCACCACCTGCTGCTTCTGTAACGAGTAAATAAGGGCTTTTAATTTACGGAGAAAATGAAAGTTTGCATGATTACAAACATACAATGACACTGTAGTTTAATTATTTAGGTATTAGTGAAACGAGTAATGAATAAAATCAACGATTACCTGGTGCTATAAACAGAGTTTGTACAAGAGCTTCCTTGGAGTGGGTCAAGAGTTCTACGATGGTTTCGTTCAAGGGATCCTTGTTCTTCTCTAACCAACCAGTAATACTGTATGGTACAGTGCCAGCATAATGATGAAGTTCAAAGTGAGCTTCACCTTTCACTTTCTTACCAACTGGTTTACCAAAGTTAGGTGATTTTCCCAAATGGTTGTTGTACAATTTATCCTTGAAAGACTTATCGTCGGCTTTTGGGAACATGCACTCTTCTTCTAAGATGGACAAGATACCCATGGGCTGAAACGTTCGAAATTAAATATTTATAAAAATAACATTTTTGTAAGGCCAATAAAGAAAACAAAGTACAATAATTTTTACATATATACATGCATGCCTATCATAGAAGTTTTAAAAAGCAGAAGATATCATGAAATTTTGTATTATACAGTACCATACCTTTTCAATTAAATCGACGCAGGCCTGTAAATCCATACCGAAATCGATGAAAGTCCATTCGATGGCCTCTTTCTTGTATTCTTCTTGTTCTAAGATGAACATGTGATGGTTGAAGAACTGTTGTAAACGTTCATTGGTGTAGTTGATACAAATCTGTTCAAAGCTGTTGAACTGAAAACACAAACAGATAATTATATGTAATATATCCCCAATACACACCTCTTTCAGGTATGTAAACAAAATGTGATATTTTAATATCTTAAAAAAAACGAAAATTGAAACTTACATCAAAAATCTCAAAACCAGCAATATCCAGTACACCAATGAAGAACTGTCTTTTAGCTTTAGTATCCAGAGTCTTGTTGACACGGATAACCATAGCCTTGAACATACGATCGTAGAGTGATTTAGCCAAGGCACCAACAGAATTGACGACCTGGTCTTTGGTTCTACCTTGGGTGACATATTCTGCACCGACCTTGATCTTAGGTTTAAGTAACCCTTTCATCAGATCACCAGAGTTGATACCCAATAAGAAAGCTACCTTCTCTGCCTCTGAAAAGTAAATAGACCATCGACAACGTTAACATTTAAATTAAAACAAGAAACAACAATGTATGCTCTCGTCGTTTGTGTCAGACACTTAATGAAATTCAATATCAGTTCCATTCTGCAGGAATCAGCTCCGTGGTCTGATATGTTTTGGGTTCAACAAACCATAAATCGTAATTCTAAGATAAAAAGTCAGTTCCCTCGTTATTTAGAATTACAATATAATTTACCCGACAGGAGAAAAAAAAGTACTAAATTTACCAGCATTGCCATCAGCCTCAGCTTGTTCACCTCTCTGTTTGAATTTCATCTCACCGAAATGCATAATAGCTCCAGTACATTTGTAGTAACTCAACTTCTCTTCGGCCGAGAAACCCAACACATCGAAAGCAGCCTGAAGAAAAGCACATAACGTGATTTGTGTATTTGTCTCAGATAGTCTCATAACGGTGATATTATCATAATATTTTGAAAAAGTTAAAACTTACATCAGTATCTTTCATTTCCTGAACATCATCAATATTATCAACAGTCAGACATCCCTGGTTGATAAATGAGTATAAAGCTGGGTCGGGGCTCACTAACAATTTCTCTGAAACAAAGGAAGATCAAATAATCAATAAAGTTAAAGCTGACATTTATTGATGTTATCTTAAATTTCATGTGTTTGCATTTAAAAATAGAGACATTTGATTAAGTTATACTTACCGTTGTTTCCTGGGATGGCGTTGGAAAGAAGCTGGTAGAAAATGTGATAGTTTCTTTCAGCAGATTGCTGGAAGGTGACTCGAGATTTCTCCAACAAATCTGTCGAAACATACATACAATAACAATAATTATAATTATTAAACATGTTATTCGCTTATATAATGGGGGTACTTGCTCAGGTTAATGCATTAGTGTTGGTTATTCAACTTGGGTTCAACTCTATCTATGGTATAGCCTTTCAACGAAAAAATAAGGAATAACTTACATTGTTCAATATCAGCTCCCGAGATTTTTCCTTGAGTACCAAAATGGATACGGATAAATTTACCCTAAAATTTGAAGAAATTATTGTTTATGCTACCGAAACTTTCAATTCGCGGAAAATGTAACTACTATTACAAAGAGACGAAGTTGAAATCTAAACTATTTTACACAAAATATATCATAATGCTCTCTATCCAGATAACTATTTAATATGGTGCAAAACAAAAGAAAAAAAAATCTCCCATCTGTGGTTCATGCTTAAGTTACTTTATGATTAAAGTATAAATCCCCCTGGTTTGCAAATCACATGCATACATACTTACTCAGGTGCAGGGTGGAATTGGTGAGTTTAGATGTACATCTAAATCTGGTAATTGTAGGTCGATAAAGAAAATAGGATAATGTAGAGGTAGGTAATAGGTAGGGTAACACACATAAGGGTGGGAAATCCATACTCGAGTGTCTGGAAGTGAAGGAGTGAACACGTAAATACAAAAAAAAAAGATACCCGATATCGCGTTCTTTTTACATTTTGACTGGGTATGTGCTTGTGTTCTAGGGACTATTCATCAAATTGTCACGATTTAGGGAACACACACAAAATCTTTGGGAATCTATAAAGGTCACAACATTCAGGCATCCTTTGTTCTACTGTTTTTGGAAAGACACAAAAAAAAAATTATAATAATTGAAGGACATTATGCATTGCTATAGATCTACATGGTAAATTTAAACTACACTAGATTTGTATTTTGAAGAAAACATAACACAAATATAAAATGGTGATTTGATAATCTTGTGAAAGAATAGTGTGTCAGGTAAAACTCATAATACTTACGAATCTAGAAGAGTTGTTGTTACGGGTTGTCTTGGCGTTACCGTAAGCCTCAAGTACTGGATTGGCTTGGACGATCTGATCTTCAAGCGAACCCTGTATTTAAGAAGAAGAGATAATAACAATTATATTTTGAAATTCTATACCGTTATAACCGATACTGTTTTGATAATAATTAAACGTTTGATTATGTATTCGAAATGTCCCAAAGGTATAACATTGACTTTGTAAAGAACAAAATATATACCTTCTTACTCTCCTTCTTTTCTTCTTCCACCTCACCACTATCTTTATGGGTCATGGCCGCAACTTGGGCGAAGTACATAATTACTTTCTTGGTATTTTCAGTCTTACCGGCACCAGATTCACCACTGGAATTGAAAAATAATATTCTTTGAAAATTGCAAGTAATATACAAAGCTATGACATTGTATCAGCAAATGAGGATTATCATAAACATGACCTTTACAAATTTTTGTATAATAATTCTGTTGGTTTTATAAAATATGCATTACAATCTGTGGACGTTAAAGGACAATATTGGTGCCAGTCATTATCACATATGTGATAGAACTGATTAAACACTTTCCAAATATAATATTAACACAGAGATCATCGCTACCATAGAAGAGTAATAAAGGATTCATGAATCGGAAGTGACGAACGCCAAAGGAAAACACGAGTTATCTCTCTATGTGAATGACTGAAGTGACGAGTGATGACAGATAAACGGCCGAATTTCTGCTCACTAATAATTCCTTCGAAGACAAAAAGTTGTTATATGGGACCGCAAGAGGATATCTGACGATTCAATAAAGTAATTAAGTGTCATAAGATAAGAGAACACGGGGAAAAATAGAAATACTCCGTACAGCCCCTTGTTTTTATTCATTCCATAGGGGAGACCGGGGCACATTGAACACTGTATAGTGTTGGGTTGTATAATATTATTTATAAAGGATATATATCCATGGTGGTTCAATGTGCCCCGGTCTCCCCTACCTTATAAAAACATGGTAATGCACGAACTTTTTTCTGTTTTTCTTTCGTGTTCTCTTATGTAGTGGCAGTCAATTCTTTTTATGAATTGTAAGATATTCTCTCACAGTGTCACACAGCAACTTTAGGTCTTCGAGGGAATTATTAGTGAGCAGATATTCGCCCATGTATCTGTTACCACTAGTCACTTCAGTTAGAGGAATAACTCGTGTTTTCCTTTGGCGTTCGTCACTTCCGATTCATGAATCCTTTATTACTCCTCTATGGTAGCGATGATCTCTGTGTTAATATTATATTTGTAAAGTGTTTAATCAGTTCTATCACATATGTGATAATGACTGACACCAATATTGTCCTTTAATGGGAATAGATATTTTCTTTGGAGTTAACTGGATACCGATGAAAACTACGATAGATGCGTAAAAACAAAACTACTCACGTAATAAGTACAGACTGGTTTTCTCTGTCTGGAAATGAATATAAAAAATACAATGATTAATCAAATAGTATACTGTTCTCAGGTCGCATCAAGGAGCATCGTAAGTAGCGTCAAATGCCGGCATTAGGCGCGACTCGAGTCAACTTATTCATTTCGTTAAAGGACAAATCCTTTTGGAGAATAAAACTATTTAGTTTTATGTTAAAATTCCTTTAAACCCTCCCTCTTCGTTAAGTTCGAGGAATTAACTCACCATATGTGATACGTTTTCAAACAACTAAAACCCGTCAGTCTTTCCGGGCACGTAACCCTTGTATAGACCTCTAAAGGGTCAGGGATCGATTATCGGGTCACCCGACGAAAATAAAAACCCGAAATCAAACGAGGAAAACATATCCCAAACATGCCAGAAAAGTTAAGCTGATTTGGCTTATAGTGCGTATGAACGCTACAATCCCCGGGCTAAAAGCTACCGTCGTTTGAAAACAAGCTTATATTTGTATATGTAAATTGTACCTTGTAACATGTTTTGGTAGGCGTTATCAGCAATAGAGAACAAATGGGGAGGCATTTCCATCTTTCGCTTTCCTCTGTATTTACCGATGATACTTTGGACGTAGATTGGTAGACGTCGGTAGGGATTGATGGCGACACAGAAGAGACCAGAGTACGTCTATAAAACGTAAAAGAAAAATTGTGAATTAAGTTATAATGAGGAAGTGCTTCCATGCCATTTAAATAATAAATTAATTATAGTTTGACAAATATATGCATCGATTCAAGGCCATTTTCCAAACTCTTTTTATAAAACGCCTGGAATGTATCAAATAAAACTTACATAGATCAAACCAGATGTATAACGGGCTTTCAAGTTATAAAGTACAGCGGCTTCGTTCAGATAGGTCAAGTTAGCCATATCTTCATATTTCTCAAACTTGGGTGGATTCATCTGCTGGAGATCATCCTTCTTTACAGTTTTTGTCTGAAATAAACAAGAAACATATTTATGTATATTGTAGTAATTAGCAAAATACTAAAACTGTATAGTGGAAGGCATTAACATTTTAACTTAAAAGTTAAACTGTGAGTTTATGTGTACCAAGAATAGGCTTATTCTCGTTATCCTTTAGTAATACCCCCGTCAGACCGGGTTGGCGTCCTTACTACGCTGCTACGGTGACGGAAAATGGTCTCAAGATCGTCATTTGCGTGATAAAAGCATGGTGGAAACGCCAGATACCGTGCTGTGTTCTCCATGGTCGCCATTGATCGCCGAGTCACTGCGTTTGTTTTTAGCATGTTCAAAATAAACGCCAAGGTTCGGCGATCTGACCTGGAAAGCTGTGAGAAAGCGACTTGTTTCAAGTTTGTAATTTTTGGAGTTATTTTCTCGCATTATGCCCACGTTTGCCGGAGACCTTGTACATTTTCTGGTAGCCGTACGTTCGCAGGAACGCAGTAAGGACGCCTCTCCGGTCTGACGGGGGCGTAAGCGGTGAATAAATCGTTTCGCCTTTGGCATTGATGAAATGACAACAGTTGTATATATGAGAGAGATAAATGGGGTTTAACATCCACTCGGCACAAACTAGGTCTTTTCGGAACTAACATATAGTTTAATTTAATTCAATATTTCGCTTGCGTGTAGGGGTCTTTAGCAGTGTGAGGAAACCGGAGGACCCTGAGAAAACCCTACTCCTTTTCAGGTACAGGGAATCGAAAACATGCCAGTTAACAGACCTTATGATACAGCGCGCACGTGCTAACCATTAGGGAATCCAACCCCACTTGTTTATAAACCTGTCGGTATATTGAATGATTGACCACCATAGCAAAATATTACAATCTGATTGTTAGCGAAAGAAATATAAAGTCTTGATACCTCATTGTTAGTTGTTATCTTGACTGTCACCATGTCGCCGGTACTGCTCTGGATCTCACCGGGAAGGAAAGAATACTTTTCATCGGGAACCCAACAGGCCTTCTTACCGTCAAAGGTCTGTGTCTGTTCTCGCATCAACTTCTTACGGTCGACGGCGAGGTATTCGAAGTCGGGATCAGCGGGATCGTACGACATCTTGAGGGTCTATACGAATCCTTTTAATCAAAAAAGAAAACCAAACCCGAGAAAGCAGTATGTTTTGTCGATGGCAAAGTGCTTGGCGAAACAGCCAAAAGCTAAAAAAGAAACAAAAAGAATAAAATCATTTTAGCACTTACTTAAATTCAAATGAGTTTTTGTTTGTTATAGGTAATAGAGGTCAACGTCAATGTCAGCCAAGCAATATAGTCTACATATAGAAGGAGTTCCGTTTAATTCAAGATGGCGGCAAGGTCAATCTAAGGTTTGGATTCCATCATATGAACTGAAATCAAGACAATCGAACGCTTGCCACTGATCGCATGTTAAAATGGATGTTATTTTAAGCACCATGTTTAAAGAACATATGGTACTATAGGCCTAAAGGTATTTATTTGCATTTCGTCTATGTCTAGCACCTGTATATGGTTTCCTTTGATTAACTTTCCATCCAACACCATATGGTGGAAACAGGAGCCAAATAATTTAATGATTAGAAATTCCGTCTGCATGTTCAAACCGCATAGGTGTATTTGCAATTAATCCCCTACAATCATTACCACATAAGCTGGAATGATTTATATTCTATATATTGCATACACTATAAGTATTTTATAACATTACGTGCTAAATCATACCTTTGTAAATTAAACAGTTAAATACAATACAAAATACAAAGATTTCATGTAAATATGGAGCCCTTTCAATGTTAGATTACGTTCAACGCACTGTCGTCTTATAAATTTTATTCAACACCTAATCCCAACTAATGACATGTATTAAAGCGATAAGAACCAACACTCCGATTTGCTACCTTCTTGCATAACGCATTTCACAAGCTATTATAATTATGAGACTTTCAAAAGTTTAGTTTTTATATTAACTGTCTTTGTGTTTGGCACAGATTAATTAATCAAAATATAATCCATATGTTATTATCTCACATGATAATGCTGTCAAATCATTGGCTTTTAAAATATTGCAATTATTCCAAATATGGCAATTATATTATAATGATAACATATACAGAATAATAAACAATAAACAATAAGATGCATTATTATATAAAATATATAAAACTTGTAATAAAAGAAAATAATAAAAACTTACTCATACAGTATATACTATCACTTACCGTCAGAAAGGCTGCTCTGAACAACCTTCAAATGTATATCTCGTTTTATAGTACCATCCAAATAACCTACAGGATTACTGTACTCGGTCAGTATAGCGCTCTATGTGATTGGTTCAAATCTTACAACAAACCAATGAAAATTCCAGAAAGTTAACTTGCCCAAGTCTGCTCTATAAGGAAAGATGAAATTGAAGCTTGCCACATTATGCAAGGATACAAAACCAACGCGCTCTATTAAGTATCCGTGTATTTATCATGCCAACCGAACGTGGACGAGTGGGAAATATTTTGACGGAATAAGTCATCGTAGATTTGGTATATCTACATTGTACATAGTAATTTCTTATACCAAGGCGTTCACCTGTTTCCCCCTGTATATTAACAAAGCTAATAATACCTGTATATTATATAGAAAAAATATATTTACATTTAATTTTAACACATAAGCCAAATGAAATTATCTTGAATTGGATACCCACACAGATACAGAATTTTTTGTAAAGAAAAAAAAGGCCTCATTAAATCCATATCGCGCTCATTATAAAAACTTAAATTTTTAAAGGTACGCGTTAATATATTGCTTTGATGCACCAATGGGCTTTTGGGGGACATTTGATTGCTGGATGTATTTAGTTATGTACAATAAATACATATTTCATTAATATTGACCTTTGATAGTCGCCGACATTATTGTTAAACCCCTATAAATAAATCTTCATAAACTACTCTTTATCTTATATTTCAGACAGATATGTGGGTAGCTCTACACACGCGATGTTCCATAAAAGGTATGAAAGGCTGGCTTTAGCGTGGATATTTTTGGGGTCTTACTGGCAGCAATCACGTGGTTTTACTTTTACACTACACATCCTGAGAATGGACATTTTTTACATGAACTGGCGTTGAAGCGGCAGGTTTGATTTTGTGGCTATATGTGCAGTGGAGTGAAGTGGGAAGATGTGTACAATCGACACAAGGTAGGTGAATTCATTAGTGTGCTAGTTAATACATTTAAACAGATGATACCTGCCTATTTTGTTATTGCATTTTATCTAGCGTTTTGCAAAAATTAAAAAAAAGGCCATTGTTTTGTTCCGTTTTATTTATTTATTTAGTTTTGTTTACCATTTATAGACAATCCCCTGTATTAGTTTAACGTTTTCCTTCCTTTCTATTCCAGTTTACCCTTCACCTTTATACTGGAGAATACCTTACCAAATACCTTACCAACTGCACCTTACCAAAAACCTTACCAACTGCACCCTGCACCATATCGATGATTGTGTAACAGTGTAGAGTTTTGTTTTTTACCATCACGTGTTATCCTATACCTTAAAGCCAAGTTCAATACAATCTTTGATCATTCCATCCTTAGTTTTAGAGCTGTTGTGTATATATTATCTTTCCACTATAAAAACTTCTGAGGGTGAAAATATAAAAAAATAAAATAAATACACTGTAACTTCAACTCTAGTATTACGTTCAACATCATTCTTTTTCAAGTCGATTATAAATTTAGAACCCTTTGAAATTTGAATACCTGGAACAAATCTAATTTAGCATAATTATTTGATTAGTTGAAAAATTGTTATGGGGCATTTAAATCTTCTTCAGCTAAATTATTTTTGGTTTTGAATTATCCGTCAAGAGTTTCTTCAACTCCTAGAATCTTACCATAAATACTCTTTTTATACGCCCACATTAAAATGTGGTCGTATATTGTCGTCACCCCGTCTGTCCGTCCGTCCGTCGGTCCGGCGTCCACAATTGCTTGTGGACGCTCTAGAGGCTAAAGTTAATATCCGATTGACTTTAAATTTATACACAGTGTTTAAGGTCATGAGACGAAGAAGTCTATTGATTTTCAGCAATTTCCAATAATTACTGCCAGAGTTATGGCCCTTGATCACCTCAAAAAGTTAATATCCGATTGACTTTAAATTTATATACGTTTAAGGTCATGAGACGAAGAAGCCTATTAATTTTCAGCGATTTCAAATAATTACATCAAGAGTTATCTCCCTTGATCACTTCAAAAAACTTTGTGACACTATAGGGGCCAAACTTATCATCCGATTGACTTCAGATTGATACACATAGTTTAAGGTGTTGAAACGAATAAGTATTTTGATTTTCAATGAATTTTGATAACTGAACAGCTAAATCCATGGTATTAAATGATTCGTATACTAATTATTAGCGTGGGGCAAAACTTTTTAAAAAGCAAGCAAATTCTAATGATTTTCTGATAATTACATAATGAGTTGTTACTCGTAATCATATTTTAGTGTATTACAAACGTTTCATTCCCGAAAAAAAGTAAAATTATGTGACAACCCTTGTTGACTGCCAGGACGATTTAGCTGCTGTGGGCGTATGTTTCGTTGCCTGGCAACCTAACCTTGTTTATCTAGTAGTCATCACGTTCCAACGTAGAGGCATTTTGTCCGATTCAAACAAAAACATTTATTCTGAGAAGTTGTAACATTCTTAATAAAACATGGTATAAATATTTATAAAATATATTATAAGATTGACAGTAAAAAGGCAATACGCCATTGTGCGTAAAACTCAAATTGTATGTTGTATATTTTTGCGTTTAACTAATTTGGCGTTCAGACTCCAAAACAATTAACACATATAAATACGAGTATAGAGAATAATTATGTAATTAAAAATTTAGTTTATTTGTGATTTAAATAATTCAACCGAATGGTATATTTGGTTAACAAAAGCATCAGTCAACAACTCTTCTCCACAAACGGCTCCAAACAAATCTGTTGCTTAACTTTCATCGTCGACACATAGTTATTTTAGATCTAAAGCCGGTGTTTTCGGATGACCTTTGAATTGAGAGTGTGGAAATCTTGCCCGAACAACCTTCTAGTTAATTTTACAACGGGTGACGACTTATGTGTACTTGCAATACGAATATAAAAGCGTAGTTTTTAGGACTATAAACTTTTTATATGCAAGTTCTGGATTCCAGGTTGTTTCTATCCTTTAAAAATCGAAACTGACAAGTAAAGATTTCTGGACTCCGGCCAGCGTATGTGGTGATAGAAGTTGTGTAATGCTTAGTTTTATGTTTTTAGACAAAATAATCCTAAAGATCGAGCAAGGTATTGGATGTATACACAGATAGGTTCGCTCTAGTCTTCTGTTAAAACAACACTTAAGAATACTGTCTCTTTGTGCAACATGTAGGAGGTGTATATATATGTTTGTGGAGGGTGCTTTGGGAGGGGGGGGGGGTTAAATCACATTGTAAACTGCAAACCTGTCGTTCACATTAAATACTTATGCGTTCCCATTTTCTACCCTTAATACATACCATTCGATTGATTTCGTTCAATGTGAATGTGGTAAAAGATTATCATTATTGGTATACTTGCGACAGCTCGCTCACGAATATGTTTCGTAATTTTAACATTGAAAGTATACAGTATTTGTATTAATTAAACAAAATACGCAGTATTTTTTTTTATAAGTTAAACAAAGTACACAGTATTTTTTTTATTAGATAAACAAAATCAAATGTATTTGTATTTGATAAACAAAATACTCAAGAATGGGTCGATTCTACAGGTGTGTGTCTAATCATTGCAAAATTACAGAAGATTGTTTCAAATTTATTTTACACCAGCACAATAACATGTGTTGGGTTTTAACTCAAGGGATTTTAGTTAACGCCGACGTATTTTGTATGGAAGGGCATCCCTGCCAATATTACATCTTCTGCTAACATGTCTTTTCCACTGATTATATGTAACATGTACAATCTACAAAATCCTAGTGACTGTATGTGAGTTGAGGGGGATATTCAATGTTGAAATAGGGTCTTAATACGAAAATCCAAATAATACCATATTACCTAATGTATAACTGCAAATCACGTTCAATGCCCTTCCCAAATATGTAAGCCATTTTCTGGCACATTCATATTTACATACCTGAAAAAAACTCAATTAATTGACGGGTGTAGGGATATTTAAAGTAAAAATACGAAATTCCAGATACTATGCAGCGTATCACAGACAAGCACGTTTATTGGTCTTTTCAAATAGCAAATTTCTTATAGTGTGCCAGCTTTATTTCATCTTATGTTAATAAGGCACGTGATATCATACATTTGCATAATATCGAAGATCGTGATATGAAGGCAAATGTAAAATGTAATGTAAGAAATGTAAAATGTCGACCCGTCAAAAAAACAGCATTTTCCAATAAAACATTTGTTATTTGAGACTTAATTTTTGACGTTTTATATTTAACTTTGGCTTTAAAGGTATTTTGACTTCATCATTATCGGTATTAGGATTTTGTACACGGTACTTTTTACATATAATTAGACGAAAATACATTATAGCAGAAGATTTAATATTGACAGCGATGCCTTTCCATAGTAACAGCTCTGGTCGTAATTGCAGACATATGTGGTGATCTATCTGCGTTTCTGTGAGGGTCGGTTATTGAACGTAAAGGTTAACCCACGTCTATGATTTTATATGATATACTAGTAAACGCAGTTCTCGTTATGCAAGTTATTCACTGAGTACTTAAAGGGGCTAAATCGCTAATATTTGAGACCTAGAAATTGACACAAATGGGCCGCAACGCATTTAGTAATGTAATATGAATGTATATTAACTGATTAACATAAATGGTTTCTGTTTTACTGGTAATTTCTAATCAGTTATGTTCGGCGAAATACGCAAGAAGTCTCAATCTGTAGCATCTGGTTATTCCAGTCTAAACCAATGGAATTTATTGCACATGCTCTCCATATACGAACATGGCCTCACCGTCTTACATGATTTATTACAATGGCGCCGAAACGCATTATGGTACACGATTGGTGTACCAATGGTAAAATGTTTATTTTAACTTAAATATTGGATATCAGAAGCCCATCTTTTCACGGTAAGACTACAACATCAATGTTGATTTAAAATGACAAAGAATTCGTGTTTTCAATGTCGTGTTTTCAATCAGAGTTCGTGGCACCAAACACACTATAAACAAACAGGGTTTTTTAAATTGAGAAACTCGTGGGAAAACAGCAACCGCGACATTGATCGATCTTTGAACTTTGCAACTCGATATCACATGTAGGCATTTTAGCTATAAAGCACGAGACTTGGTATTCACGACGACCGATGAATCTGATAGGTTCCCAAGCTGGGCTTGTGACAATCGAACTTAGTGGCGAAATATACAGGGTATTACGTGAAGGGCTTGATAAGATGTATGTAGTTAAGGCGAGATCAAGCCTTCTATTGAAGGTGGAGACTTACCTACTTTAAAGTCATTCGAGGAGTGGACTCTCGCAGACAGCTTCAATTGAGTTCTGTACTCGTCTGACCAGTTATCCAATGGGAAATTATATCCGTCTATTGTATTCATTTCTCATTTCTCTTATTCGTGTCCCCGGAAATGTGGTCGTATATTGTCGTTCGCCACCCATACCACCTATCACATGTCTGCCCGCAGTCTATCGTCAAAAATTGCGTGTGGACGCAATAGAGGTGCAACTGGTTTCTAATTATTTTCGATAATTACTTTCGGAGTTACGGCCAATGAAGAGGGCTAGGCGCAGTTAACTGGTTAACTATTTTAATTGTTTTAAACTAGTCGAATCAAAGTTAAAGTTTTAACAAGGAAATCTAGTTCTTTGTGAGATCAGTAAATATTATTTAAAATGTTGAACAATTCTGTCGTGTCATGTTGGATAAAGGTGTAGAAAGCTTTATAAACATTGACGTATTTTAGCCAAATTTGTCACACACAATATCTGACCATGGCGCGGACTATACCCCCAAACACATATCCAGTAGATCGTAATAATCAGGAAAGTTTTCGCGGGGAAACGGAGTACCAAGAAAGTGGCCCCAAGTACGGCTGCTTTACTCTTCTAGAACAGATACACCACATAGGTTATTAGACCTAATCTTTTCATGATGTGTGCATAAATGATTACAGAGACTGGCCTCTCTGCCGTTTAAGAAGAGTGTTTTACCCCGTTACATAGGCGGGAGTTTGCCCCATCTACCCCAAAAGAGGGTATTTCTGCTCAGTGAGGGCAAATGTTGCTAGTGGCGACTCGAAGTACGCTCCAAGTTGGGTAGCTGGAGCTTGTAGCAGGAAATTGACGATTTGCTTACTATTGACCATGTGGCGAGATTACAAATAACACCACAAATATTAACTATGTATTACGTATGAAGTGTTATCAGTTGTTTTAAGAAAAGAGCGAGACCATCATCGAGGAGCGTCTTTAAGAAACTTTATATTCCACATATTAAAGTTGTTGTTGGCGTTTTGTTATTGAACATAGTTTAGCAGCGAACATCTGGACTGTATTGTTGTAACCACATAGCCAAATCTTTGACAGCCAAGTTGTCTTAATTTAGATCTTCCAACATAAGGACGACCGATTTGCTCTTATCAGGCTGTTCACTTATTCCGTAACTCCGATATAAAGACGTTTTAAAACCACGCAACAGTAGTTTGGAACTGCAAAAATATCTTTGAGAATGTATCAAGTTGAAGGATCATATCAGTTTCGACGAAAATGTATTCTATTCTAAGCAATCAGACTGAAAAACTAGAAATATATATTCAACTTATATCAATCAAAGTCTAGAGGACAGACATTAAGGATGGTCTATACAGTGTGATTATTATCAATGGTTATAATTACATAGAACTTTGATCAGACCACTGCAGAAATTATACGCTTGTAACCCCTTAACCTTTACCGGATTGGGTTAAACGTATAAAGCTTGGTCGTGCATTACTAATGATATATTGTAGACCCATATGATGGTGCCTGCGTATGTTGACCTTAACCAAGAACTGTTTACTGGATATTGATATGGTGCCAGTGCTGACTTGCCCTTTAAGATTGTCGGCGGCTATTGGGCTTTGGTAATCAAAATGATCGGATGATACTTCATAGCGAATAAAAAAAGAATGCACCGACGTGTACTTTCATTTGTTATTTGCGTTGCAAATGACGCATGCTTACATATAAGACAGTAGGTCACTAGTGCCTAACGCGTGCACAGCAGTTTCTTAATACCGGTGTTTCACTCGTACATTGCAGCTTGGTGCATCAATGAATAAATATAACTAGTAAATAAAATTGCCATTTGCATTGAATCTGTACGAAATGCAACCAGTTAAAGGATAACTCAAAACATTTTTCGGTCGTCAATCTAGAGGATGGAAATGGATATGAATCTATAAAATCATGGCAAATCATAATTAAATACCCTATCCAACAGAATACTTTAGGGTGCTGGTTACCTATATAGGCTGAAACCTAGGGCTACAAGATCTAGGGCGAGAGTAAGATCTTTCGGCCAATTTGTTCAATATTTTTGGCACTGACATAAACCTTTCTTACACGCATTTATAGTCTTAAAATACCGCCATCGTCATCGATCTGCTCAATTGTACTTAAAACACACTTCAACCCTTTCTAGTTGCGAGAGTGGGGGAATTGGGAGGGTATCATAAGAGAATCAGCATGGGACCTCTTTTCATCTACATCCGACAAGTAGTAAATGCATTGGGTGATAAACTTAAATGTGTATTGAAAGTCGTTATACTAAATCTTGAAGGGTTATACAAGTATTAGATGTAATATACTAAAATCTTTACCATTATCATAACGTATCTGAACTTTCAGTGCTCATGTTTCTGTCGCCTTATTTACATATTAATAATACTCTTGACTTGGGTCATTTGGAGACTAATAAACGATATTTCTTGTCTTGTGGTAACGTTTAATGCTGGAGGTAGGGGATCAAACTCCCCTTCTTCGAATCGTTACTGCCAAGGAGTCTTTTACTGTCTGTTTTTTTTTTATCCCACCAGGGCGATTAGATATTTTTCAGGCGCTACCTTTAGCTTGAAAAACTCACAAGGATTCAAATCCTGAGTGTGTGCTTATTGCGAGTGAATCTGCTAACCGAGGCTTCTTATAAATATAATAGAATGATACCCTGGTCTTATAACAAGTTCAATTGGAATTGAGATGTTTCATACCAGTCTAGTGACCTACAACTAATTGTGTATCAGACAGTGTGTAATATAATGTGTAGGGCTTAAAAAGATAAATAATTGGCGCCACGGGAGCTTTAACTTAGACGTGAACTAAGTATATTTTAATCATATTCGAGTAAAACACAATTTATTTGCAACTGTTTGCACCATGGTAAAGGTGATATATATTTGAATTTATTGGTTCGCCAAAGGTATACCTACTCCATGATATGGGCCGTGTAAGTGTATCGAAAAACTAAGTTGAACTCATTAGGTTTTAAAGTTAATTAAATTAATTTTAATAAGGGATATGTTACTATACATGACCAATATCACTCAAAGAACTGACCAACTTTTGTTGAATAATACCTTCTTCTAAATAAAAGTGTTTTAATCTAAATGTTTCAATAACCAACATTTAATGGATCCTTTGGAACTATGAAACAAACTGATGTAGAATGAAATGATTTATAAAACGTCCATTATTTTAAAGATACATGTTCATCCCTACAAAAGTATTTATAGGTAGTTATTCCAATAAAGCTATGGCAAATTTGCTATATATTATTATGGAAATTATATCTTATTACGAAATTACTGGATTCCCAAGAAACACCCTTGAGGCGCATAAAGTACAACATTCTAAGGTATTCACTAAAGGATATCCCATCCCACCTTTTGCTGCCTTCTTAAATGATGTAGAAAGCCTTGAGTTTTGTTGATGGAATGACTGGGGTTGTGCTAGACTTAAACGCACTATGTAGACTTTGAGTTTTAACGACAGAAAAATAGGTTTGTAAACGATAATCCAAGAATTTACGCAGATTTCGATATGCACGGTCACTGGTGAGTTACGACAAACTCTACAAGCCAAAAATGGGCTCTCACTAGAATTAGGTCCAATTAAAAACAAGGTGCTAACAAGTTTTGATTGATAAATTAGTTTGAATATGTTTTTAGTCCAAATGAACAATTAATCTCTTGTTTTGAGACAATTTTAAAGTCTTGAAATGTTTTATAGCGATTTGCACCAAAAAGTTCGGCTCGTTATCATGTTTATGCGGAGGGGCAAATAAAGTATATTTCAGACATTTAGACTAGATTATTTTACGTAATTATTGATGTCATTTTTAAGACTACAAGAAAGAGGCGCAAGTAAGACATCTCCTTGACATATACCGTCATTGGCAAAATGTTGAAGATTAGTAAAACTGAAAGGATGAAGACAAATAGCGTATGATTTATGTTATTTCGACAAAAAATCTAATGATCTATGAGAAAACATAGCTGTCATGGCTAAATAAACAAAAGGCGCTCATCCATCCAAATTGTACCAATATCAACATGCCAATAGACTTGGTTCCAAAAACACACGGTTTGTCTTCTTCTCAAACACTCCGGGTCTGGGCTTTATCAGTTTCAAACGTTTACTACTCTTGATGTAACTGGGTTTCATCAACTGTTCAACAAATTTACTTCTCAGTTTTACAGTTATATGGTCTATGGAGGGTAAAATATGCTGAAATATTTTGTAAGGATATTCTTCATTTGAAGTCACGTTTTCAAGTCATTGATATGGGTTAGGATGATATTATTTTTCATAATACATTTGAAATTAAATTTAGAGATTTGAAATGTAGTGAAATTGGGTTTAACGATCTATTGTATATGTCTATATATTATATAAACCCCGGCGATTTAGAACTAGTTTAAAGATAAGTATCTGAACGGTATATTATATTGTTTATATAATACGGTGCCGATGTAACCAATTGGACTGACATTTCGCCCCCACCTCTTTTTTCCCCATACCCATTGGGCAAATGCCAACTATAGCGTGCCTAGTATTTACCCATAATCTTTAACTGGAATCGAGAGAAATAATTAGCCAAGACCATCTGTCGAACTTTATATATAGCACTGGATAGATGGTATTCTTAATATCTTGTATATTCTATAGTGGTGGCATACTCGAGTATACACGTATATATATAACTCCACGTTTCATCTGGCTATAAACTAGATCATTTCTTTATCTCCCACAAGAAATCAAACTGGTTATATAGGTTTATCACATGGGTGTAACATGTTTTTGGAAGTAGCAGAGGTTAGTAGCGGTCATTATAATATATCTCACACCTTATAGGCCGTTTGTACGATATCAATTTCATCGATACCAAGAAACGTATATTCATGTGTATGTATATTGAATCTAATCTAAGCTAAGGTATAAAATTACTTTATTTGCACTAAGAGTGTGAAATACGCGCACAAATACAGATTATTTTTAATTAGCGTCCGTTACTTCCAACAACCTTGAAAACATTAACAATGAACCTATTCATACAACGTTAGGGTATGTTGAACACACTGGTCTTGCTGATTAATTTTAAGGCAAATTTAACTTTTGCCTTGAATCAAATTTGAACAGACAGTCGTAGAATATGTCTCAATATTGTTTTCTTCATTTTCAACAGCCGTTGTAGAGATTTACATCATCTGGTAGGGTCCCTGGGAGTAATATGGGCGGGGAAAAATATTTTCTTTATGAGATGCATTTTTGGCCTAAAATGTTACGTCACTGGGATTATCAGATTGGTCTTAGCATGTTTTAAAACGTCATGTATATAATTTGTTTTAAGTTCCGAGATTCCTTATTTGGGGATTTTGTGTCTGTTTTCAAATGTTACCATTGACATTATATTTTTGTAAATACTGAAAGTTTGATAAGACATGATTCACTGAACAAAAATTCTCATCTATCAGGGTTAAGTGATTTTTTCCCGTCGTTAGTAAGCGCTAAGAAAAAAATAAAGATGAAAGTGGCATGTGGTGTTTTGAGCTATATTAAAATGTAGCGGTTCCCAATTAAAACAGTAATTTGTACAATCAGTGTCCCAATAGTGCCAAAATTAATAATTGGTACAAGCAATGTCCCGATAGTGACACAATTAAAACAGTTATCTGTATAATAAATGTCCCAGTTATACAAATGACTGAACCTGGGACAAAATCCCCAATGAGACGGTAACAAATGTTTATACTTTTATTCTCAACCCGGGGCCATTTGATTAAAAGGTTAATACTTATTCTTATACCCACATGTTGGTGTTTCTACTCTTACAAAAGGTTAACCTCGCTGTTTTCAGACAACAGATTTAGAAGCCGGTAAAACGACCATGACGTATATTTAAACATGTGTTCTGGGAATGTGATAAGGATAGTTCAGTAATTACTAGCTGCTAATACTTCAAATCCAACATCTGTGTTAAGATCAGTTATAATATTGTACGTACTTCTGGCTGAGATTTGTGTTTAAAATCTATACAGAAAATACAGATTGTTATTTAAATAGAACTACATCACAATGGCTTTTACGTTCAGTATAAATGAAGTATGACGCACACTCACTGATTCAGAGCCCGCGAATATTCCGCTTTGAAGGAGCTAAATCGCTAATATTTGAGACCTAGAAACTTTACACAAATGGGTCGGAACGTATATAATAATGTCATATGAACGTATATAAATGGGTTTACATTCAATCGTTACTCTAAATTCAAATCAGTTATGCTCGGCGAAATACGCCAGAAGTCACAATCGAATGGCAATCTCTAGCGTCTGGTTATTCTAGTCTACACCGATAGTATTTATTGCCCATGCTCTCAAGATATGAATAGTGGAATATGTCTAACCCCGTTCTTCGAGTCCCTTGTTACAAATGGCGCTGAAACGCATTTTTTGGTTTTAATTATTTGATATCAGAAGCCCATATATTTCCGGTAAGATCACAACATCACTGTTGATTTAAATTGACAAACAATACGTGTTTCCAATGTCGAAGACTGTTAATGATATATACTGAGACTTAGCTACTTTAAAAGCATGTATATTTTATTTGGAGCCAGTCGAAAAGTATGTTAATACTGAGTGTAATAACCTACCGGATAGCTGTATAAAAATTGTTGATTATGGCTCTTTTTCAACTTTATTGTATATAATCTCTGTATTTATATTGTTTCCGTGACTTTATTATATGCTACTTAAACATCACTTATAAACAGTATTAAACATAAAAAACACTATAAATTACTTCTGCAACTAGCAAAACAAACCATATTATTTGAACATCTGCAGACGTACGCTGTTCAATTATTCGCCTAATTAGACGCCATCTTTATTTAATTATGTTAGTAAGTCTAGTTTTTGAATCTGTCTGTCTGCTGTTTTCACCATCTTCTAGTGCAAATCAATTTGATATAGCCGTATTGAATAACTATTTTGATTTTCTTGAAAACGAGATCTGGTTATTGAACTGGATTTATGCCTACTTCCGGAATTCATGTGACCAAAAAATAGTTTTCAAACTGATGTATCAGTCCCAACGGTACTAATTATTTCTTTACTCTGAATCTATAATTGAAATGTTATTATTGATAAGGAATATCGCAAATGGGTTTATGTTTATATCTTGTTCTTTCCACATAAGAATCATAATTCATAATGTCGCACTCCATATTAGACTTGAATATTACGTTCAAATTATACCAAAATTAAGTTTATATTTTTCACAAAATTGCATTCGGAATATGCCATCAAACTTGTGGTCTAATCATACAGATTTTAAGAGAGACGCCACCTACGTACAAAGCAATTCAAACGCTAGTTTCGTATGCCTTTTGTCCCATTAATAGCACAATTCGTAATACTTCCACCGTTAGGAAAACCATGCGTTAAATTATCATTTAATAATGTTACCTGATGATCAATCAAAATAGTGCATGACATCGCAGTATTGTTACTTTGAATGGCACATGCTTGATTTAGTACAACCGCCGATATTCTGCTTACATTTGTAAGAGATCGTCATTTTGAAAAATACTACATGACTTTAACGCAGCATAATATTTTAAACAATTGTCATTAATCTAGTCGGCCAAACATCAGGGTAGTACTTAGCGGGGATGCAGGGGGTACATTGCACCCCAGAAATGGCGCCCCTACGCGATTACTTGCTTGCCGCTTTGATTGCGGCAGTTCTCGCGCTCAGTAACTTGGACATTATATAGGTGCCCTCCAATCCCCACTT
This sequence comes from Patella ulyssiponensis, assembly GCA_963678685.1. Classification (NCBI taxonomy): domain Eukaryota; kingdom Metazoa; phylum Mollusca; class Gastropoda; family Patellidae; genus Patella; species Patella ulyssiponensis. The sequence goes on along the minus strand of OY783226.1, from coordinate 25,374,343 downwards.
TTAAAATCTTACATACCGCCCTGCCAAACATAAACATGCATAAAGGAGGTAAAAGGATACATCTCTATACACGAACTTACAAAATGATCAGTGGTTCGACTCCATGAGTGTTACCAGGAAGTGCTTGAGTTGCTTTCTATTTAGACAGGTGAAAAGTAACACAGAATATCAAGCTACAGGAAAATGGAAGTAAGTCTACATATACAAGACTATTGGGTTAACACCACCCATCATTAATTGCTGTCTGTTTTATACAATTCTTTTGTTATTTGGAAAACATCTTCTAATACACATAAAATTTAATAAAAACGCGAATGGTTTCAGGATGTCAATACGTTTGGTAATTTGTATTCGGAACGGGGGGAAGCATGCCCTGAGTTGTGCATGGCATGTATTGCTAATTTAGTCCTGTAACTGGCAAGAAGTGTATTTACCAGTCACAGCTGATGTTAACCAGATGTAAACGACGGAAATTATATTTACTCAATTTATTTTCTGGTTATTTAATGAATGTGTTGTTTTTTGAAAGAAATAATTATAGAAAATAGTGTTCTATGTAAACAGTTTCATATGGCACCCAATAAAACCTGGCGTAAACTATATACAGTTATAAGTTATCACCATAGATGTAAACAAATAGATAGGTAATCTGTTGATATTTATTCAATGGACTTCATCTGTATTACCTTCAATGCCAGACTTAGTGACGTATTAGTGGTGTGTGCCGCCTTTAACAAATGTCGCGATATGTGTCTCCATAAAGGATATAAAGGAGTTTTTTTCTGGGAAAAGTTTTCGTTATGACTATAAGTTGCATGGTATAGTGGTCTGTTCAAACATGGAGAGATGAGCAAAATATAAAGAAGAATTTTGTTCAGTATCTGTAATGTTGCGATGACAAGCAACGCTGAATCAAGTTTTCTAAAACAGAATTGCACACTGGTTAATGATGTTCTAATTAGTCGCTGTTGTGAAAAGGAGGTTATAACGGGATCGCCCTGTTCCCAGAGTTTGCTGAAAATATGATTTAGAAGAGGCTGTGTCTATCGTGGTCATGTAAATCAATGATTGAATCTTGATAAGTTGGTCCCCCTTTAGATATCGCTAGACTTTGTAAACAAAAAAATTGTGTAAAATATGGGGGATGCTCGATTCACAGTTCCGGAATTAAATTCCAAAACTGGTGTCAATCGAGTGACAAGGAGAATTTCGGAGGACAACGCATGTGCCGACTGTATAAAAAAAAATTCAACCAATCATGGCAGCTGAAACATATTTTTTACTGGGAATACGTCACGATTCTACTCACTCCACCTAAGCTATCGGGACTGGCAGAACTGTGACAGGACTGAATTCCGCGTCACTCGATTGTAATTCTGTCGATTCGGGACGTTCTGGACTGTGAATCGAGCATCCCCAATGTGTTATTCCAGGGGAAGCAACCCTCTTTTTTTTAAAACGAACTTATACAATAACATCCTGCTATTCTACCCCAACTGCCACTGGGAGTACGCCATGCAGTGTGCTATGATAGGAATTTTGCCTGGACAGCGACTTCGATCTGCGCTTGTTTTAAGTTCCAACTGTCTATGGTTCTGTACGGGGAAAACTACGCTGGAAAATTACGGCAACTTTCTCGGTTACTGCAGAGAACGAACCAAGGTCTTTGGGCAGTGAACCACTCGAAAAATATGAAATGACACCAGCTATTCCAGGAAACAATTGTCTTTCGAAAATGATTTTCAAAATTGCTTTTTGGTTTACGTAACTCAGAAAAATGATTTTGACCTATTGTTTATTTGTTATATAAAATTTGAATTAAACCGGTTTGACAGTTGATGCTTTGCTGGTTGATTGGTTTGAATAAGGGCATTCTCGTACAAAATCTATACTATTCAAAAACAGTAGGGGATATTTGATTTTTAAGTGTTATTAAAGTCACCTAATGAAACTGACGAAGAAACAAATGACAAAATGAAATGAAGTTCACATTCATCGATTTATTCCAAATGATCGTTAGACTAAGTAAGGCACAGACTGACCATTATAAGGGTAAAATGATACCCGGGGTCAAACAGCAAAGTTACCACAGCATCACAACAAAGTCAGTAACAGGTAAATCCTCCTCTGCTTGCCAAACAAGCATTGATCCGACGTGGCATACTCCTAATGAGACGTCTAAGGTCATTTTGGTCCAGATTTTCCCATTCCTGTTGCAACGCAGCAGCAAGTTCTTGGACATTGGCAGGACGTTGTTGACGTTGACGTAACCTCTGTCCAAGCATGTCCCAGACATGCTCGATGGGGGAGAGGTCGGGACTCAGTGCTGGCCAAGGTAATGTGGTGATGTTCTGTTGTTGGAGGTAACCTGTAACGACCCTGGCCCTGTGACATCTTGCGTTGTCATCCTGGAAGATGAAACGGCGGCCATGACGTCGTTCGAACGGCACAACATGGACTGCCAAGATGTTGTCCCGGTAGTACTGGCCTGTAACACGCCCTGCAACAACATGTAAAGCCGTTCTTCCAGCAACAGTGATGCCTCCCCACACCATAACAGAACCACCCCCAAGCGCTCGTTTCGACGACGCCACACCCTCCTACGTCTGTCCAAAAAATCAACAGTGAACCTTGACTCATCTGATTGCTCCAGCGTCGATTATCCCAGTGTTGACGATCCCTACACCAACGACGTCTTGCCTGAATGTGATGATCTCTCAAACAAGGGATCACGCGAGGACGTCGGGCGCAAAGGTGACCTCTATGCAGTCGATTCCGAATTGTCTGGCCACTCACTCTCATACCAGTGTCTGTTTGAAGACGAGCGCTGATCTGATTTGTTGTGATGACACGATTTCTCAAGGCCAAGGTACGGATAAATCGATCCTGGGCTTGAGTTGTCGCCCTTGGTCGACCTGAGCGTGGTCTGTCCTGTGCAGATTGTGTATCACGGTATCTGGACCATAGCCTGCTTATGACAGACTGAGAAACATTCATCGTCCGCGCCACAACCGCCTGTGTTGTGCCGATCTGTAGCATGCCAAGGGCACGTAACCTTTCATTTTGGGTAAGCCGACGCATATCAAAATTTGTTTTCTGGTCACTAAAACAATTAAACTGATGTTTCCACCCTGGAATTCAATGCCACAATGACTGTAACATTCAAAGTCAGAGTCCTGCAAATCTTGGGTTGGACCCCCATGATGATCCCAAGCATCACCTGCATTCCATGCGGTAGCTATTGGTGCGTTTGGGCGTCACATGTAACTGGAAATGTTTCTTCTGTTAGGTTCTATAGTGACTTTTTTCGTAGTCATTTGCATATTTTAGTATTATGCCTCCAAAATCAAATATCCCCTACTTTTTTTGAATAGTATATATTACCGCCCATAAACCCCGACTTCACCTCTTTACATATTCTAGCTTCACTGGACAAAGATGATTGTGGCGTATCCGCACCATTATACCACAAACAGTTGTTATTTAATAAAACTTTCAATGAATTAATGAACTGGAGTTTAACGACGAACTTTTCTGCGCCGACCGGGATAATCAAGATTAGCATTTACCATTTAGTGTGCTAGGATAGCAATTTTGCCCGGACACAAATTGAATCTCAACTTACAAGGGTTCTTTCACATCCATGCACACTTATACATGGGGCCTTGGTTGTTCATACCATCTTTAACTGCTAGACGTTGTTCTTTGTCCTGCACCATGGAAAATCCAGCTCCGAAATGTCTAATTAGCCGGATCTGCCGTGGCGGCGGGTGATACAGCAGCTTATGTTTTTTTTTGATGACAGGAACGAGGACAGCGGTACGAAATGAAGATTGAAATAACAATGCAGTATGTTTATTATCATTGAATAAATATTTAACAAATAAAAATAAAAGCAATTTGCATGAAATTATAAGTCAAATGTAGAATATTGCACTTAAATATTCGCTGAGCAAATTTATTGATCCATTTAGAGATTATAATAGTATTTCGATAGTTTGATTCAATGCAGGCAACAATTAAAATGAATTTATTTAAATCTGAAGCCCTAACTGCGATAGTTGGGAGTTTCCATCCTCTTTTAAAATGAGACCAGTTAAAGATATCTGAAACAAATAATCAAAAAAAGGAAAAATTACAAACATCCCTCGTGTATTACTTAGTATCTTCCGCTGTGAAAATAGGTAAGAGTATTATTACTGGGTACAAACGGGTAAATTCATCCGCACTGTTAATGATATATTACCTCTATCGCTAAATTAAAATGAGGTATGCATACGAGGATAGGTTAGGTTGTCATAATATTGACCACTCTCATTTCCATTAAACATACATTATGCAAGAGCTAGATCTGCAGGTCTTTATATAGGCTGGAAATGTTATCTAAAGTATTAATTAGACATTAAATAACGTATCCAGACCATAATCAACTCTCGATGCCATCGCTAGCCTACGATATTTACCGGATAAGAATCCGATCTGCTGCTCCACGCACATTCAGGATTAAATCAAGACAATGATAAACGAGACTATGTTTTTTTTACCGTACCGATTTAAGTAATGATGATCGATATTCAGAGTGGATCAATTTGACTGGAATTTTCAGACAATTCCCTTTACATTATCTAGTTTTTAACAATTATAGTGCGAAATGCCAACTTTTTATCTAATTTCCCATAATGTATCTTTAATTAGCCACATTTGTGGCAGTGTTGGAAGTTAATTATATAACAATGACAACGTGTAAAAAATTCGACGATTGCACATAAGGCTTTGGGAATCCCGAGGTGATTGTTATGGATGTAGTCATAACGAGATGCCACCAATAGTTTATGTTTCTGGTTTGCATTATCAACGATAATATAAGGCCAGTGAAAATTGGTGAAAGATTACAAAAGAATACGGGAGCATCTTTTGTTACACGATTGACAGTTGCAGTGAGTAGACATTCCTTAACATATGAAATGTATCTGTTTATTTACTATACCTATAGTTACGGGTAAACAATGAACACCTGTGCTTCTAGACAGCAAATCATTAGCCCAGAACATGGAGCCATGCTACCATAATAGAGGTGGGGGTCGTATCTCAATGTCATTCAGTGCACATTACTTTTAATGAGTAAAATAGGATTTAATGATATATATTTTAGGTATTAAGTGAAAGTATTAAGTGAGAGTGCATTATCAATGACTTGTCATTGCTAAAACTTTGTTGTTAGATATATTTTATCTTAATAAGAAAATAGAAAATTTCTTATCGCTCTGCATCCCCATGGAAACCAATACTGGCGTATTACAGCAGCATGGCCGTCGACCAACATTTGGAAATCTGATGTTACCCGTGTAAAGCCTGCTTGTTTTTGTTGAAGGAATATTTTCTATTACATATTATAACATGTCGTTACTAATACATTCCAACATACTGTCTATATATAATCATCAGTTCTTATATATAAAGGTCACCACCTTCTATCATATATCCAATGTAGTATAGCCAGATACCTGATATACTTACCTAGCTTAATTACCATGAGCAAAAGACACAGAACTTCTGTTTTTGGCGCGAAGTTTGGACAGAGTTGTCTCAGCAATATCTAATCTTTCTTCAGCGTCATCTAGCTCATTCTGTGCTTTTCTGTATTTAGCCAAATTAACAGCAGCTACTTCTTCCTGATTAACAATAGAAAAGACATAGATATTAATAGTTCGACCATTGTTTGTCAAATTTTAATGTAGAGGACAATATCAAAGGATATTCGGCTAGTTTGTTCATTTTGGAAATGAATAGACGAGCTAAATTCACAGAAGGTAATCGAAAACAACATAAGGGTTGGCCCAAAATACGGAAGGAAACGTCTCTCATCAGGCCGTATAAATACACAAACTTAGCCATGCAAACTTACTAAAGGGATGCCACTGGAAAGCCCGATTACATTGTGTTTTATAGCATTGTAATTCGCCAGGAACTGGTGGACAAATTAGAGATCCGCTCCTCTACACCTAGACGTATACGGAAAAGAACCCCAGGCTATTGTAATTCGATAAAGAGTATTTGGAAACGCCGTTGCGAGGAAATTCTCCCACTCACAATAAACAAATACTATATTAGTCTCGAAATGATAGATGTATTGTGTTGACGAGACGTTGAATCCATTTTTACACAAAGTCTTTTATGACGCCAAAATGGATACTCAAGAAGCAAGCGAAAGTGATTATCCGTGTCGATAAGAATCCAAACATTTAATATTTTAGACAAATGAAGCCTGTAATGTACGCATATAGTAGACAATGGGACGTGGATGCTATTTTATCTTTATAACAAGTATGCCTTCCTAGTTTACACGGTTAAGGCAGATATATTTACAGATTCGTGATATTTTTACGATACAGATTATTATAAGAACACTCACGGCCTCTTCTAACTGTTTCTTGAAGACACGAATCTTATCATTAAGCTTCTCAATAGCATCTTGAAGGCGTTCATGGGATTTCTTGTCTTCTTCAGCCAGAAAAATAACTTCCTTCAAACGTCGTTCTGTCTTCCTGTTATTTTTATCCGTCTCAGCATGACGACGTTTTTCTTGATCAAGGTCTCTCTCCAATTCTTGTATTTTGTGTTCGAATTTCTGGGCAACCTTTCTGCTCTCCTTTTCTGTCATGGCTTCTGCTTCCTCTAATCTAACCTGAAGATCCTTGTTCGAGTTTTCCAGACTAATACGGGCATACTCACCCTTTATTGTGTGATCTTTTTCGCGTTTCAATTCCTCTGATAATCGATTACACTCTTCTTCTGACTTCCTCCATTTTGATTCGTATTCGGATATTTCACTAGACGCCTCCTCTAAATCAACAGACATAGCTTCAATGTCATTTTCCAATTTTCTCTTCTGAAGCTGCGCTGAGTTACAGTTAGCTACGGCTTCATTAACTTGACCTTTGACTTCTTCGAGTTCACTCTCAGCAGCCTTGCGATTTCGGTCAGCCTGTAATGTATCAACAATCAAGGATGGTAATTTTCATATTTATTCAATATTTCAGAAGTAATCTATTTTAGGTAACCATTTTGTACAAATTTTAATGTAGCTTCTATCTACTTTTCTGAAACAGGAAGTCTGAGCAAATTGGTTTAATTTACAAGCACTATATGTTGTACACGATGCAGGAAGTGCTCACATTAATCTCTGCATTTTGATCCAGATATCGCAACAAAACATTGATATTGGAATCTGATTTGACTTACTTTGTATTTTTATTTTACATTTTGAAGTACGACACAAGTTCGATATCTGGGAAATATTTAAAGATAAGTGGTAGAACGATAAAGCTATTTATTACTACGTTTAGTTAATGGGTTTATGGTAGCGACATGAGTTTTAACAGTTTTGCTATATTGATATCCCCCTGTTTCAATATTCAAATATTACATTTTACCTGTTCAAGATTTATTCTCAAATCTTCTACTTCTTTACCAACCATTGTTAGCCGTTTCTCAAGCGTACCGCACATTTCATTGGCTTGATCCTTCATTCGTCTTTCTTCTTCCAACTTAGTTTGTAGTTCCTAATTATAAATAGATACACCAACATCTTATTCTTGGTTTACTGTTAACTATTATTTAAAGTGACACCCTTTTCACTTATTAACAGATTCATTATAGGGTATGGTAACTTGTCTTTAAAACATTTTTTTTCAAGAGCATATCACTTTAATTGAAATATTCTAGAATAATTTATTTCAGAATTATTAATAACTTAAATTCACATACAAATAAGAGTAGGTTGCGAAAAGCGACGTGTGTGTCCTTTAAGAAGCAAATAATATGAATAAAATTCGTTGTCTCATTGTTAAATGCTTGCAATATTGATTATGTAAAGATTGATTAGTCCAAAATAACAAAGAAAAAAACCCCAAAAAAACCCAAATAAATACATAAAAATAAAACACAGTGGAAAATTAGGGTACAGGTTAGATAAGACGGCTTGTATTAGAAATACGCGAGAAATATAGAATCGTGGTACAATCAAAGGGAAACAACTCTCATTAACTTCGATCATTTTTGGGTGAAGATGAAAATCTTTGAGACGTGGAGATCAAACTGCAAAAATGAGCCAAATTATGTAAGTTTCTAAGTGTTGTTGCCCTTGGTTATAGTTGTTATAGATAAAGACTCACAATTAGAAAACAGCTACACAAAAAGAACAACAAAACAAATACAACAACATCACATTAAGAAGGATGAGGGAGGAAAGAAAATTGTTGGGTTTTCATTGGATCGAAGAGAAATTGGACTGGAACAAAAGTCGGATAGCTTGACTGTTTCACCACATGGGTAGAAAGAAAAGGAGTTGGCGGTTTGCAAAATCCCACTGGGGTTTCCTTATTCACAACAACTGTGTTAGAGATAAAATGGTGAATATTATGATACAAACCTAACTCACCTTCATCTCCTTATAAATAATAGCAAGATATATTATATCAAAACATCAACTTTATTTATCTATTAAATTGTGTCTGAAATAAACACTTTCTGGTGCTCGAATAGCTTTTATAAGAAGTGTGGTAAAAACTACATTCTTACATGTGAGAGGAGACTATAATTTCACACAGTCTAACTTTTTCAACTGCTTACGAGGTAATAAAACTCCGAAGAGTTCCGATTTAATAAGTTCTACTGGTACTGGATACCATTCGCGCACCAAGAAAGTGTAAATCTTAAATCTGTTAGTGCTCTTAGATGCGATCTATAAATTATTTATAACAGTTAAATTTTTTAATTAAATTGTATCGAAATAGCAATGTTATCTTTATCTATACTACACTCGGGCTGTATAGTACTGAACAATGTGTTTCTTGGGGCATCTCTACATTCCGAATTCCTTAATACTTTCCGCGTTGCACAATTTCCACCATAAGGATTTTACACTAATCAATAAATGCGAATTTAAACCAGATCGCTCGCAAAATAAAACCAACAGGTCATAATTAGGTCATATTGGAAGGTAGTCCAAGATCCAAACATATATTTTTTTTATGCAACTGTATTTGATTAATTATTATATCGAAAGTGCAGAAACATACAGAAACAGAAGTTTTAGTTTTTGAGAATATTGTTCTAAAATAAAAATGTGCGTGATTAAAAATGAGGTGGTGTACAATCTTTTGTGTAGAATTAGATAATTTGAAATAATATTAAACATTAAAGTTAGGTGTTTAAAAAGATATATTACAGACGAGTAGAACAATCAATGAACTGTAGAATTATACAAAAAGGAGAAATATAGTTTTGAAACAAGAAATCAGCTAAATAGAACGCCTTCGCTTTGTAGAGCTATTTCCCTTCCTTCGAGTGACTCCCGTTTGCGATACGAAAAGGAGGTAGGCAAATAGGGAAGCTTACTCATGACTGTTTGGGCCTTACATAGCGAAAGCTTGATTATATAGATTAGGTCGCGCATATTAAATCTAGTGCCATTATAAAGCAGCATAAATAATATCTACGATAACAATAATAGAATAGTATTTATTGATATTAGAGATTGATATTTACCGTTACTTGTTGTTGGTATCGTCTCATGTTCTTCTCCATTTCACTTCGTTCGTGATTGGCATTATCTAACGATATCTCCAGTTCGTTAATATCCTGTTCCAATTTCTTTTTAGATTTCACGGCGTCTGCTCTACCTTTGATCTCGGCATCCAGAGAGGCTTGCATGGATTCCATGTTAGTGGCATGATTGCGTCTGAAAGAAAGAAATGGAGGTAAGTGGTCTGGATTGTTTATAAACTGTATTTATAAAGGTAATTTATTTATTTAGTTTTGCCTGCGATTAGGATGGACTACGATACCGCTGATCGGCTAACAAACCCTTAGGAAATTGAGCGAGAAGTTGTTACCTCCCTTTAGACAACTTGCTGCTAGATCTATATTTTAGCAATTTCTTTATTTTAACTAAAAATGAGGTTTAATAAAAATATAAAAGCACAGCACGAGAATGCATTGAAAAAAGTTTTTTTTAAAGGGTATCATATTGTTATTTGATCAAAGGAATATTCAGTAATTAATATTTGGGCAACATCATTAATATTTTAGATAGCAGCTAGAGGACTTGATAATGTTAATGAAGTGCTGGAAATACACGCATACTCTCTCACACCTTGTATTTGTAAACTCTTCGTCCTTTTCACGAAGTCTTCTTTCAATCTCCTGTTTGGTTTCAGCTATTGTTAATTCCGCCCGGGTTACCTTGGCTGCCTCTTGTTCCATTTCGGATGCAGCTTCCTCTAAGGCAGCCTGTAATTCTTCCTTATCGTTCTCAAGTCGCTTTATTGCCTTTTTGTACTCATGAATACTACGCCCAGTTTCCGTCACTTGATCGGTAAGGTCGCGTATTTCAACTGAAATACACAAAGAAATTTGAAATACAGTTCACCTTTTTACCTGTTATCTGTACTTGGCGTTTTCCTGGATGTTTTAATTTTTTTCCTGGCTTTCCAGTTCCCAACACTGACAAAACTTCAAAGATAAATCGCCATGTAATAGTGTATGTTGATCACAAACCACGTGACTTATTTAAGTATTTATGAACTCACCTGATTGGTTATTTATGTCTTTTTTAAGTGATTCGATGGTGTCCTGAGCCTCGGTTTCTTTTGCTCTGGAGCGAATAAGGTCCGTAGAATAGGTGCTAATTTCCATCTGCGCGTTTTTAAGGTCTGCTTCCAGATTCTTGTATTTGACCTCCCAGTCCGTAACAACCTTATCATATCCACGCAGTTTCTTCTCGAAACTAGAGGCAGTCGAGTTGGCCTAAAGAAATAATTATTGCTTTTTAGTATTAAAACAGTCAGTAAACGATTCTTCTTTTAATTGAAATCCGACTACTGTTGTGGTGGGGAGGGTCTATAAAAATCCGAAAGTGTGGATACTTATCACTGTTAGTACTGATTTGAATTTTCGTGGACTTTTCAAAATTTAGAAATACATTCAGACAATAAATACCCGTTCAATGTCCACTGTAAGATCTTCTACGTCACCCTGTAGTCTTGTTTTCACTTTTTCGAGATTGCTAATCATAGCATTAGCTGCTTCCACATTTTGTTCAGCCTCGGTTAGTTTAGCTGAAAGCTTTCGCCTAAAATAGAAATAGATTTTAGTTTAACGTTTATTTCACGAAATTCCACAACAGCAAACCCATAAAACAGCTGACATAAAACTGCATTATAAAATTTTGTTCAGCCTCGGTTAGTTTAGCTGAAAGCTTTCACCTAAAATAGAAATAGATTTTAGTTTAACGTTTATTTCTCGAAATTCCACAACAACAAACCCATAAAACAGTTATGAAATTGCATTATAAATTATGGAACACAATGACTTTATTTATTGACATCTACTTGATGTACAAATAACAGTAATTCAACCTTAAAACCGATTATGAATTTCATTTATGATACATGTACATACAATTTCCAGTTTAATTCAAAGATTATATAGGGTCTAAACTACTGTTAAAATGGGGGAAATTCAAAGCGTCAAGCTGGTTTGCATGGGGATCAAGACAAAGGAACCATAACTAGTATATAACTACGCATACGTGCAGTTCAAACTGCCTACATCTATTAAACAACCTTCGATGCTATGTAAGTGCGTGAATTATAGGACACATCGCAATATTGCAAAACAGAGATTATAGAATGCCAGCAGCTTCAGGTCGTCTTTCTGGCATATAATTCCACCTGGTACTTGAAGAGATCTTCAAAATCACCACAGGAAGTCCATGTACATTTAGGTTTTAACATCATATTGATAATATGAACAGGCTTGGTTAGTTGGTAGGTATAGTTAAAACAGTGTTTCTGGGAAGGACTAAACATACACACAGACAAACCACAACGAAATGAGAGCAACATTTACTTAGTCAGTGGTGTCCATACCACAAGATTAACTGATCTGTCCTTTTGATTACTACTCCAACATTTTCTTCGTCTTCAAGATTTCACGTGGCAGGACAGCTGTCTCATGATAAATAATTAGTAAAATAAATATTGATGTAGTAGGAAACAAAAATGTCGATAGCAAATATAAATATTCTCTATAAAGCAACATATAAAGCGTTAACGTATACAAAGAAAACAAGATTGAAATAATAATACACGTAAATAAACCCAACAAAACAAATTACAACATTCAATATCGTAATGATTTGTTAACAGGTTTGCTTAAAGTATATTATATTAATTTAAGAAGAATTCGAACTTACTTGGCATCTTGGAGATCCTCTGTACGAGCTACACCTTCCTCCTCGAATTTAGTACGCCATTGTTGAGCTTCCGCATTAGCCCTTGATAGATGCCTCTGAATTTCATTTTTACCTTCTTGCTCTCCCTCCAATTGTTCGCGAACTGTCGTTAGTTCCATCTGGACTTCACGAATCTCATTTTGGGCTCTTTGACGTTGCCTGGTTTCTTCTTCTAGTGATCGTCTCACGTCCTCTATCTGACTACTGACAGTTTCTCGTTCTTTTGTTAGAACGTTGATGCGGTTCTCTGCTTTCTCCAGCTTGGTTACCAGTTCTAAGTTTTCTAGTTGGAATTTATTTTTATTGGTTAAGTGTTCGTTGTTACTTCGATTTAATTCATCAATTTTACTGGTGAGCTCGCTGATCTGCAATTCATATTGTTTTTGCATCTTTTCGGACACGCCTTGCTGTAATAGAAACATGCAAGTTATTGTTAGAATGGGATCAATCATTTTTTTTTAAAGTTATCAAGTTTATAGTTCACAATGGGCGAAAGGAAAACAGAAAATGCATTCGAATGCTTATAATTTATTTTGGAATTCCTTTAACGGGAAGCAAATGACACAGTGGTTAGCAAGTTGGGTCTGTTACTACTCATTTTTTCGATCCTCACTCTGGAGGTTAAACTTCTCATATGTGTCCTTGTATTCCCACGTATCGAGTTTGGTAGGCTAATAAAAGTAGATGGACTATTAACTTCAGAATTATACTACTTTACATTAAATGACAGTGCAGGACTGCTCAGCACAAACCACATATATGCCTTTGGCTTACCTTTGTCTTAGTCACTTGACTTAGTTGAGCTGCAAATTCATCTGCTTCAAGCTTCGCCTGTTGCTTTTCTCTCTCTAACCTATAAAAATTTTAAAAAAGGTAAAATAGTTATATTTTCATTGTATATTACTTTGCAAAAATACCAAAGAACCCGCAAAAACATTCTTCCATTGATCGTTAAATCAGTATTCTTTGAGAATTACATATAATGTGGATACCTGGTTTTTATTTTTTGGAGCTGTTCAATTTGTTCTGATAGCTCTTTATTTGCATCTTGCGCCCTCCGTCGCAGGTTACCCATCGCAGCTTCATTCTGGAGTTGACTGTTTTCTACATCTCGTCTCAATTTTATCACATCTTGCTCACGTCGTTTGTTCAGATCAACTAATGCATTCTTACTGGCGTTAAGGTCACCAATTTGTTCATTAAGCTCTTCGATTTCCCGACTCAGTTCTACCAGCTGTTTCTCTTTCTGTTAAAGAATAAAAAGAAATGCATTAAGATATCGTTGTGAAACAATAAATAATCTCTTTTATAACTTTTAATAACTTATGACGATAGTATTCGTCCTGGCGAGGCATTGGGACTGGCAAGAGAAGCTAAGTGGTGCTACTGATTAGATATTAAAAGTAGCTCAAATTGTCATGGTCTAAAGGGGGATACATGTCCGGAGGGGTGAGTGTAGTTTTAAATGTGCGGAAGGGCTCCGTGGAGAGATGGTTATGGAGAGAATGTATGTAATGTTACAGGCTAGTGTTATTAAGAAGGGAACATGAATGATTTTAATGCTACATGTTGGGAACACCAATGAGACTATAAGCCATTTTGCTAAGGATGTGGATATGGATGTGATGGTACTGGCCATGTCTGGATAAATTGTCTAATTACTGATATATGTAGCTCGGGACACAACAAAATGTGAAAGATAATACCACAATTAATGATAATGCTACAATCCGACATGCGAGTTTTTCTTTATTTTCTGTTCCATATGTGTTAATGATCTGATGAATATTTATAATTATTGTAGTGATAGTCACCGACGTACGGATGTATAATGTAATAGTTACTGGTACAAACTGATTAATTCTTACACCAAGAAGCACTTCTTGAATTAGTGCCAAGGCTATAAAATAAAGCTAAAATAGGTCTGTGGCAATACTGCTGATAGAACGCGAGTAGAAGTGAAAGCTAGCATAACGTCTGGAATTCTTCTTCGCATATTTCAATTTAAAGTGCCATCACGGAACAGAAATAATAAATTGTAAAAGATCAACGACAAGCTATGTCTACCGATGGGTTCTATCTAGAATGTTTTGATTTAATGAGATGGGACTGAATATTTAAAAAGAAAGTTATTCAAGTTTGATTTGAAAGCATACCTGTCAATTTGGTTCATAATTTTAAAAAAAATATGTTGTGTAATACCTATTTCACGCCCAGACATTCGGTTAATATTCAGATGACATGGTTATTTTGTTTGCTAGATTTGCCTGTAAGTAATTTTATGGCGTTAGATATAACAAACCGACACTTTAAGTTTAGAATTGCAGCTTTATTCATAGCTGGAATAACACATTAAATAGAATGGAGTCAACACTTTTTGTCTTACATGGCACGCGGCAGGTTCTATGTCAAGCATTTTCAAGTTCGTTTAAAATTTACACATGGCCGTGCTCTTATGTAGTTAGATAATTCAGTTTATGCTCCAGGCAATAATATATAGACTTGATGTTGATCACGTTCATGTAAAGACTGGCATCGAATCATGGAATGCTCCACACGAACTGAAATAATTTCAAAAGATTGCGGATAAAGCAGGGGAGTTATTTACTGCCACTAAATCTATAATTATTTGGTTTATGACAGCCAAATCTTTAATCAAAGGAATTATAAGCATTTACCTTCGGTGTTAAAAAATTGCCCGCCAAGCAATTTACGTTTTCAATTCTCTAAATATTGAGGTATATAATATAATTTACCCATTATGCGCTGAAGATAGATTTGTAATATGATATTTTATTTTTAGGTCTACTTATCGTCTTCAGCTTATTTGGTCTTATAATTTTTAATGTTAAACCGTGTTATATTTGAGTTAATATTGTTAAGACTGCTCTGATTTTTGGAAATTTTTCTTATCTTGTATTAATCAAGAACATGAAAGAAAATGTATTACACTTTAAGGGGGCTACAACAGCTTCGTTGTAACGTTATCTTAAACAAGAAAACAGACGTACGTCAGCCATGTTTCTTTCCTTTGATATAGGTTATAACTAATCTCAGGTATTCACATGTCATTATAACCCACCCTTTGAATAAAGTTGAATAATGCATACATTTATCCAACAACAATATACCAGAACGCCCATGAACCAAACCACATAAAACTTTTAATGTTATTAATCGTGAAATGAAATATTAAAGACAACAAAGTAAAAAAAAAAAAAAAAAATACCCAGGAAAATCTCCATCCTAATTGCTATATTATGCTAGTTTATCTGATATGTTAAATATATATTATTTTTAAAAAGTAATTTTTACTTGCAATTATCTTTATTTTAAAATCTTTCCTTTTCCATAGTCTCAAAGAGTTATGTAATTATATATTTCAAACTATAGTCACATAATAACAGAATAAAGAAAATGTAAAATTCTAATTATTGTTCTATTGTTTCCGTTATGTCTGTATATTTATACACGTGTATAATCATAATCTATTTATATATATATTTCATATTGCTTAGATTGCATAATACAAACCTTAACTTTTGATTGACGTTCATTTTCCAAATCCAATTCCAGTTCTTCTACTCTGGCTGATAAAGCTCTATTAGTCATGGTAGATGGCTTTTAAGGGAATTTATCCGAACGAAATTTTCGAAGACACAAACACACCCAACACTTTCAGCTAACCTTGTGCTAATAGTTCCTGATAAATATCCGAAAAGTTAAAAGAAGTTGATCCTAATTCATATCGAAATAATTGTTAGGTAAATTTGAATTTTATGCTGCCTAGAACTGTGCACCAGCTAGCTAGCATAAGAGAACCCACGCTCAATGATATGTGTGGTGTTTAGTCATGCTGCCAGCCAAAGTTTCTTAAAATACATTTCAAGTGAGTCAGCGAGAAAGGGAAAGGGGCGCACGTATTGTAACATGATCTATCTTTGTACATTTTTTTTAGAAGTCTGTATAAGTAATCAGGTTATATTGTATTAAGAGAGACGTAAGCACCAAAATAACTACACACCTATATATACCTTGGTAAAATTAGATTATTTATAATTACATACCTACCATAATACGTAAGCAGGAATTGACAAGTATTTATATGAGAAAACAGTTACAGCAAAGTTTATTATTGACTCTTCTTACAGTTTGATATTTTACCGATTCCCTATTTTGTAATATAGACTTAATATTTCTCAGATTTGAAAACAATGGCTGTTACAAATGAAAATATTTAACTGTCGGCTCTGTATTTTACATATCATCTATCACCTATTTTTAAGTTTGTGTATTAAGTTCACACCAGTAAATGACATAGATTGCAGCTAGTTTTACAGTAATGATTATTGATTAATAATCGATTGATATTAGCTAGTCCCAATATCGATAGATATTCAACGTTATATTACTGTATGATGACTTGTTATAGCTAATGCCAAATTAATTTGAGAGTAAACGTTATCCATAAAAGGTATCAACTTAGCAGTTTTGTCCACAGAGTGACTGACAATCATTAGGTCTTGCCCCAGTATATATGTATAGCTTCTTCCGGTTCCCAAGCGCTCACAGAAACGTTTCAATACAGTTTGCAACCCGGAATCGCCATACTTTTTAGCCTGTTCTTCATGTTATTGTTAACCGCCTTTCGAAGAAAGTGGGGGACTATTAAAATGGGTTCGTCATTCCGCCCGCCCGTCCGCCCGTCACACTCTTTGGAACACAATAGCTCTCCTCCTAATTTAGCTAGAAATTTCAAACTTGGTGTAGGTGTTTATTAGGGTGATGCCTTGATTCAGCACGAAGAAGGGGCTTTTTTGTTGAGGGTAAGCAGAGATAAGCAATTTGATAGGTTGATGCTTTGGGACACGATAACTTCAGTTCTAATTAAACGAGAGTGATCAAATTTGGTGTATAGTTTGATTACATCAATACCTTGACTAAGTTCGAAAATGAACTGATGAGGGAAAGCAGAGCTATGAGGAATTTGATTGGTCGAGACTTTGGGACACAATAACTCTCCTTCTAATTGGGCTATAAATTTCAAACTTGGCCTGGGGGTTTATTACGTCGATGCCTTGGTGTAGTTCAAAGATGAGCATTTTCTGCTTAGAGTGATCCCTTGGTGTAGTCCGAAGAAGGGTTTTTTCTGCTGAGGGTAAGCAGAGATAAGCAATTTGATTGGTTGATGCTTTGGGACACGATAACTTTAATTCTTTTTAAGTGAGAATAATGAAACTTGGTGTATAGTTTCATCACATCAATACCTTGAACATTATCGTCAGAGGGTAAGCAGAGGGATAAGCAATTTGATTGGTCAAGACTTTGGAACATAATAACTCTGCTTTTAATTGAGGTAGAGTGTTTAAAGGTGATCATGGTGTTCATTAGGTTGATTCTATCTGGTATAGAGTGATAAAACTAAGGGTGTAGTTGATAATCAGTTTGAGGTAGAATGTTTAAAGGTGATCATGATTTCATTAGGTTGGTTCTATCTGGTAGAGAGTGATGAAACTTAGGGTGTAGTTGATAATCAGTTTGATTCCTCAGTACTTTTGAAAAAGATAAATGTGCAATTAATTAATATGTGTCCTCTATTTATTTCGGGATTTCGGCGGGGGACATCAGCCTCACTATTGGCCTGTTCTCCATTATTCCTTTATTGTTTTTGTATTGTTCCCTGTTATTGATTATTATTTGCTGTTTTTTTATACGCTAACATTTTCATGTGGACGTATATTATTGTCGTATTCCATCTCCGTTCGGCCGTCCGTCCACAATTTGTTTGCTCTACGAATTATAGTTTCAAAATCTCGATATCGGCATGTTTGGCCCCTGATTGTAAAAAAAGCCACGTTTTTAGTTTGGGAAAGCTCTAGAGGTCACAATTATTATCTGATTTTGATGAATCTTAACATGTTTGTTAATAACCCATAAATCACAGTTCCTGTTGATATTCGCGCATATCGGATCGTAAATTCCTGGATTATGGTCTTCGTTTTTATCAAACATATCAACGTTCCACTTTTAAGACGGTTGAGTGACAATTTCGTAAAATTCGGATCGAAATTGCCCGACAAAATGATAGCTTCTTGTAAGCAAAGAGTGTAAAAGTATGCAATAACAAGGTAGTGGACACTCTAGAGGCCACAATTTTTATCCTATTTTTATGAAACTTAAAATGTGTGTTTGCATCCCAAAATCCCTCTAGAGACCACAATTTGTATCCGATATTAAAAAAAATCTTAAATTTATCACAGTTCCGCCTTGATGGTGGTTGAGTTTCAATTTCTTCGAATTGAGGTACAATGTTCAAATCTGGTGCAGCCCTTCATAGGGTGAATGCCTTCGAAGATTAACATTTTCTGCTAAAAGTTGTAATTAAGTGAGAGTGATGGAACTTGGTGTATAGTTTCATCACATCAATACCTGGACTAAGTTCGATAATGAACATTTTCGGCTCGGGGTAAGCAGGGCGATTACTCATTTGATTGGACGAGACTTCGGAGCTTGACAACTCTTTGAGTGATAGTGGTAAAACTGTGTGTATAGTTTCATTATATCAATACCATAACATTTCTGTTTAGTTTCACTTCTAGCTACTTCAAAACTTGACAGAGTTTAACCGTGAACAGTTTATGCTTAGACAAAGCATAGATAATCAGTTTGATTACTCGATATTTTTGAAAAAGATAAATGTGCACTTACAAGGAACCACGTCGGAAAAACGCGATGAACTTTCTTGGTCAGTACGGAACTTCCAGGTTACCGACCGGATGTCTTATTCACCGAGCCCCGTAGTTATCCGGACGAGGTCGTACGCCTTCAAAATAATATGTGGATCAGTCTTGGTCATGAAAATTTACTACGAATCTACTCTACAGATGTATGAGTCATCAGCTAATGTAAGGGAGGCGTTGTTTTGAAGATCTGTTACTCGTGTATATTTATGTAATAGGTAATGATTGATTATAGTTCTGTTTTGAAAACATCTGTCAATGTATAAAATAAAATACGGGGCTAGCAACGGGAAAACGCATCCCTACATGTTCATAAGCTCCATCAAATTAACAAATATAGAGTCTATTTTGTTAATGTGTTTCTCATGTCATAGATAGGGTGCTAATGGTCGTTAAAATTAGATACTTGGATTTTATGCGATATAAATATGTACGAAACGAACTGCCAAATAACCTAATGCGAGTTAACAGATTTTTTGCGGACAGTATAATAGTCGATTGATTCAAGTGAAAATCCTTCCTTATATAAGCATACGTGTCCGGTGGAAGCGGAGGTAATAAAATTATTTCACATACACAGCTTCCTTTGTGTCGTTAGACAATAAGAGCCGATTTTGTAATACAAAAATTGGTTTCGGATATACTGATTGTGTTGCAACTGTTTTGAGATAGCACTAATTACAAATCCTTGTGTATGAAATCTCAAGACGGACTACGTATTTCGAACTTTAACATGTGGTGATGGGTGGCCGAATGGTTAACGCGCACGCGATGCATCATAAGGTCTGTCAATGAGTCAAGCGGCGTGGTTTCGATTCCCCGCTTATACGTGACAAAGAATTATGTCGCCTGCCCAACTATTAAAGACCTCTACGCACAAGAGAGTTATTGAGTTAGCTCCGATGTGACCTAATTTGTGTCGAGTGAACGCTAAACCCCCGTTTCCCTCTCGCATTCGCTTTTTAGCATTTGCCAGAACTGGCTATGCGTGATGGGGGCTTTGGGAAACGGCTTTATGGGACAAACTCTGGTGGTAATCTCCCTTTAGTCAGCGATTGAATGTCTCATTTACCTGTTGTTTGTACGAATGCCTATTGCCGTATTATTAAGTAACTGTTACTTAAGCACTAGAGCCAGGAATCATTGCTGCGACGGAGTACAATGCCATGACGTCCGTGGCATCGAAATTAATTGAACTTGCTGGGTCCTTTATGAGTAATCTAAATTTAATGAGATTTTCAAGAATAGTGTAATACCATACTAATGAAGACGGGTATACGCCATACAGAGTGCTATGAGGCAAATTTTTCCCGGAAAGTAATTTCGAATTCAATCTGTCAAGGGATCTTTTACTTGTTCGCTAACGTATACACGTTTTTTCGTGTCAT
This sequence comes from Patella ulyssiponensis, assembly GCA_963678685.1. Lineage (NCBI taxonomy): Eukaryota > Metazoa > Mollusca > Gastropoda > Patellidae > Patella > Patella ulyssiponensis. The sequence goes on along the minus strand of OY783226.1, from coordinate 25,353,917 downwards.
TCGAACGACTAGACAACTGTCCTTGTCAGGCCATCCTCCTGCATCACTGACAAGGGAGGGTCACGCCGAAAATCAGGTTGAACTTTCTCGGCCAATGCAGGGATCGAACACCCGACTCCGAGCTAACGTACCAGCGTCTTACCCACTTAGTCACCGTGATCCCACACAGTAAAAAAGTGGGCTGCTGTATTTAAGCGTGGTAGAGAGTTCTTTGACATCGACACGCTATCTGGAAGGCCGTCAACATGATGGTTGATCTATGATTGGTCACCAGGCATATTGCGAGTGCCGTAGACATCTGTTATGAGAGAATTGAGCACATGATCACTAACGAGTTAGGAATGATAAAGGTTCCTCCAATGTGGGTGCCGAAGCCCTTGACTGTGGATCAAGTGTGTAATACGCTGATTCACCAACCTGGGTGTCCGGTGTTGGCCGATAACGGTGCTTGGGATTTTCTAGAGTGGTTTCCCATCGGACAATCTGACAAGGAACATCGGCTAGTCATTCAGATTGGATGAAAACAGGTCATGTGTACACGTTGGCGTGCACTTAAAAGAATTCTTGACATAATACCCTTTTTCATTTTCCCGTTGAGTAAAGAGAAGTAGCACATTAAACCCCATGTCATTCATTCATGCTAAGCCGACTGTAGATAGTCACAGAACAGTAGGACGTTAGGCCCCATTTCATTTCTATAGATAGTCACAATTGTTCGATCTCTTTCTATGGCCTCCTCCAAATTACACCCCTCCATTTTCTGATACGATCAAATTCAACAAAGAAATGAAACAATACATTTGTTTGCATGGAGAAAACCCTTTACATTTTTATTGTAGATAAACCCAAAAGGGCTTATTCATAATATTATAAATTCACGTATAAATTAAATAATTTAATTTGAATAACAGAAATTAAAAGTTATAAATATCTTGCATGATCAGAGAGATTCGAAACTGAAAACTACCTTTTCACACGAGATTATTATTGCACTTATAATATATAAGTATCACATTAGAGTGTATCTTATTATCTATTTTATATTTGATATCGGTGTAGGGGAGAAGAGAATTATGTTGTTAGCTGTGACGAATTCTTTCTTGTCAATGCTGTGTGGAAATCTGAAATATATAAATTCAAAATATGAATTATTTGATGTAATAAATTGTTTCGACGCGGTTTTAAATGTAATAGATATGTGGCAATTCGCTTGCTGGTCTGGTATTGGAGCCCCCCCCCCCCCAGCTTTAGGGTAAGTAGGATTGTTTTTTCTGTAGAGGTGTATTGTACTTTTTATGACAGTCCCAATTTGTTTATGATTTCAACCCAAGGCTGTAGGTGGCAATATGTTATACCGCCTGTCCAACCCCTTGAGTATTGTCGACATTAAACCCCACCCCATTGTCATTTACAATGGCAGGTTTTTAAAATACACCAGAAAAAGTAATACGGCGTTTGGGCAATTCAACCCTTAACAAAACTTACCTTATTACATTTCCACGGTTCTGACCGAACTTGCTCGGGATACTGAGACAGAGCTCCTGTTTTTGGCTCTTAATTTCGACACTGTGTTTTCAGCAGTATCAGCTCGCTCTTCGGCATCTTCCAACTCTGTTTGCACCTTACGGAATTTAGCCAAGTTAACTGCGGCAACCTCCTCCTGTAATAGTGATACATTTATTGTTTACTATATTATCAATAATCGTGTAGCATAGTAAAATTTAAATATGTACATGCATTCAGTGCTCCATATTAATACGTGTTCCGATATTGCCATAACGTTGTAGAGGCGATCGTTTTATCCGACTGTGTTGATAGTAAGACGAAAAGCGCGTAAAATTTCAATTTCTTAGTGTTTAACGTCCGCTTCCTCCGACGGTGATATGACAGAGAGATTTGCAGAGTATTTGGCTTTTAATAGCTGCCAGGATGACTGGTGGGCGTATTAGATCTGAGGCATGAAACAAACTCGCTCTGGTTTTCTAAAAGTTATATAATATGGTATAACACTAAAACACAATCTACTTACGGCTTCTTCTAATTGCCTCTTGAAAACCTTGATTTTGCCATTCAATTTCTCTACCAATTCGTTAAGACGATCTTGATTCTTCTTTTCTTCTTCAGCCTGGAAGATAACCTCCTTAAGTCGTCGTTCACTCTTTCTTGCATTCTTTTCGGTTTCAACGTGTCGGCGTTGTTCAGCAGCCAACTCGTTCTCAAGTTCTTGTACTCTTGATTCGAGTTTGGCGATGAGTTTTCGTCCACCTTTAAGTACCTGGGATTCAGCTTCCTCTAAACGAACCTGGAGGTCTTTATTGGTACCCTCAAGACTCTTGCGTAATTTCTCTATTTGTTGGCTGTGTTCTTGTTCTCGTTTAAGATCGTCAGCTAAGCGAATGGCGTCTTCAGATGCCTTCTTAACCTTTTCATCACAATTCTTTACTTCAAGGTGCATCTCATCAAGGTCAGCCTGCATGGCTGTGATATCACCTTCCAACTTTCTCTTCTGTAATTGCACAGAGCTAGCTTGTGCGGCCAATTCATTGACGCGGTCGTTAGCTTCATTCAATTCACTTTCAGCAGCCTTGCGACCTCGTTCAGCCTAATTAACAGAAAAAAATAGAATTCGCAAATATTCATTAACCTTCAAAGAGTAAGAATTGCGTGTTTTATTCATGCTTGCTTGATATATTATAATTTATAAGGATTGAATATGATCTACAAATGATGGGTACTAGCAAAGAATTGTATCTTAGTTGTATATCAATTTTAATGAGCTAGCTTTTATTCTAAAACTATTTACCTGTTCAAGGGCGGACCTGAATTCTTCTAGTTCAGTATTACAAACAGCATATCTTCTTTCTGAAGCATTGAAGTTTTCAGTGGCTTCATTCTTTTGGCGTTGTTCATCTGCTAGCTGTTCTGTTATTTCCTACAAAAACATCATAGAAATAGTTATTGAGACTATAGGCTGCTACTTATATTTGTAGGGGACGATAAATTTTGTGTGTTTTGGGGAGTTACGAGTCTATCACTAATTACAAGTTTATGGATTATAACTAGTGTCGTTGTTTATTAAGACTGGAAGGTATTTGTGACGGTGAACTTGTTGTCTATCCGCCACGTCGTCCCGCGACATTTTTGTTGCACCGTAGCCACATGGTTCGAGTAGGTCTACAATTTATATTTCTTAAGCTATTTACTTACTGCAACTTGTTGTTGGTATTTCTTACAGTTCTTCTCAACTTCAGCTCTAGATCTATTAGCACCATCTAAGGCTACTTCGAGCTCATTGATATCTTGTTCTAACTTCTTCCTCATTCTCATAGCATCATTCTTGCCCTTCTGTTCTGCCTCAAGAGATGCCTGCATGGATTCAAGAGCGCGACTGTGGTTTCGTCTAAAATACAAACCAAGAATCATTTTGAAAAAAGAAAATGTATGCATATTATTATCAATTGATAAATGTACAACTCACGAATGGTGGCTTTACTATTATTAATACAAAATGAACTACGACTGTGTATTTTGAAATCTGCAAATTTTATTTCAAAGTAAGAACCCACAAAAATTATTATTCCAACATCGTATGTTTTGTTCGAAATTACACATACCTTGTGTTTTCGAATTCATCATCTTTTTCTCTGAGACGTTTGTCGATTTCGGCACGTACATTGCCGATTTCGATTTGGGATCGAGCGACCTTAGCTTCTTCTTGTTCAAGCATCTGTTCAGCTTCTTCAAGAGCTGACTGAAGTTCATCCTTCTCGTTTTGTAAACGTTTTCGTGCTTTCTCAACTTCATAGACACTTCTACCTCCCTCGTTAAGTTGTTCGGTAAGGTCACGGATCTCATCTATTAAACAGAAATATATCCATGTTGTATAAACTTACTAAAATCAATTTCTGATTATATATAACTAGTCATTTATTTGGGGGTTGTTAAGATGTAATGTTTAGGTACTATAATAATCACTTATAACTATCGCTTGACTACTTGGTAATAACTGGAATAATGATCATGTTGTTGCATGTATTTCAAGGTTCGATTGACATGTTCCCTGTAGCCTAACCGAAAATTCATGTTTAGATTTTTGTTGTATATACTCCAAATAACATACCAGCGAGATTTTTGTTTTCTCTTCGTAGAGCTTCCATGGCGTCGATAGCTTCTTCCTCTTTAGATTTAGAACGGAAGAGTTCTGCGGAAACGCTACGAACCTCTCTTTGATAATTTTCGATTTCAGAGTTGAGATCATTACATTTAGTTTGCCATTCTTGGATTGTCTTGTCGAATCCTCTTTGTTTCTTCTCCAACATATTGGCGTTGGCATTGGCCTGAAATTTATAATTATAGTCTATTTTATAAAATATGAATTAAATCTGTAATCTAGAAGAGGGCTGGCAGGGGAATCCAGATAAATATAGTTATGTCTTAAGTGGCTGCATAAGCTAAACACTTAGTTTTAATACTGGTGTGTATAGACCATGATCAAGTATATAAATACCTGACTATATCTACGCGGGAATCAATGTATTCCTTTCCATTAATACAAATTATATAACTTGTTATGGAATAAAATTAGTATTTTTACGGAATATATAATCGATTTTTATGTATTTCAGAAAAGGAAATCTTACACGTTCGACGTCGATCATAAGGTCCTCGAGTTCTCCCTGAAGTCTGGATTTGGCTTTCTCCAAACTATTTGCCCTTGTGTTAGCGGCTTCAGCAGCTTGTTCAGCTTCGTTGAGTCGAGCTTGAAGTTTTCGCCTGATGAAAAATGTAAGTAAATAATATAATATATTTCAAAACGCAAGGTCTATTAAGTAAATCCAAAATAAGTTTATCATCTTGTATACCATAGAGGAATAATCTGGTATACCCCAAAAAGGGTATAAAAACATACTGAGCAAAAAAAATGATCAAAAAACGCCTCGATGAAAAATGGATTAACTTAATATATTGTATGTAAAGATATTGTATTTAACTTGGACCTGGTTATACATGTAATTGGGTGAATTAGTAATATTAGAAGATGGCCCTCTTACTTGGCGTCTTCAAGTTCTTCAGCTCGGGCAGCACCCTCGCCTTCATATTTAGATCTCCATTGTTGAGCTTCAGCATTAGCTCTGGACAGCTGTCGTTGAACATCGTTTCGGGCTTCCTGTTCTTCTTCAAGTTGTTCGCGGGCACTGTCAACATCTGATTTAAGATTTCGGACTTCTCCCTGAAGTTTCTGTCGGAGCCTGCTTTCTTCTTCAAGATTTCGTTGAACCTCCTCGAGTTTAGAATTGAGGTTGGTCTGTTCCTTGAGGGCTTTGCTAAGTTTGTTTTCACTCTCTTCAAGGTCACGACTAAGTTCAGCGCTCTCGGCTTGGAATTTGTTCCTACTGGATTGAAGTTCGTTGATTGTTCGGTTGGCTTCATCAATCTTTGCATTGAGTTCTGCCATCTGAGTTTCAACTTGTCTACTCATCTTCTCGGACATACCCTAGAACAGACACAATACCCAATAAAGTTGTATTACATGTCGTCGTTTGATTCATATACGATATAAATTACAATACAAAAGTTAAACAAAATTTGTCACCTATATGAATTCTTCCTATGGCAAGTACTAACGATTATGGCTGCAGGAAAAGATCATTTCTAAACATTCATGTATGATATTATATATGATTACATACCTTGTTCTTGCCAGCGTTTTGAAGTTGAGATGCGAGATCTTCGGCCTCAACTTTAGCTTGTTGTTTTTCTTTTTCGAGTCTAAAATTAGAAAATGGCATATTGGTCTTATATTTCCAAACGTAATATACTTGTTTTATTTTCTTTAAATTCCAACTTACAAAACGTGTCCATCCACACGCTTGTCAGTGCGAGGATCTTGGTTAATATATCCTATGACAGGCCAGCAGGGCATTTCGCGAGTACCTTAATCTTTCCACTACCGCAGGTCCCCGAAAACTGGGAAATGTAGGAAAAGGGGGAGGGGCAGCAGTCATTTTTTTTTTAGATAAGTTTATGTTATAACTCACTTGTTCTTGATTTTTTGGAGTTGATCGATTTGATCAGACAACTCGTTGTTAGCATCTTGTTGTTTCTTTCTGAGATTAGCAACTTGTTGGTCGTGTTGAAGTTGGCTCTCCTCGAGATCACGTCGAAGTTTCTGTAATTCTTGTTCACGTTTTTTATTGATTTCAACCTGAGCATGAGTATTGCCACCAGCTTCATCTAGACGTTCACTAATGTCTTCGATTTCACGAGTTAATTCGTTACGCTGTTTCTCAACCTAAGAGTATAAAATGAAATATATTAAACTACAATATTCTGTTTGTAATGTTAAACACGTGACACTACTGAATAACGATTCATGTACGTAAACGATTCATTAGGGGTGATTTACACCGGCAAATATAAAACAATATATATATTATATGCATTAAGACAGTTGCAACAATTTATCGCCTTTACTATTCCCGTATGCATTCATAAATCATGTGGCCGCCATATCACCCTCTGTGGAAGCCGGCGTTAAGTTTTACAAACGAAACAAAAATTGTGTTTTCATAATCGACATTCAAAGCATCGATATAACAAATTAGCAATTCTTACCTTTGACCTTGATTGTCTTTCGGCTTCCAATTCCTCTTCAAGCTCCTCAATTCTAGCCTGTGAATGAAAAATGAAAGTGACAGAGTTTATTAAATTGATACGATAGTTCGTTGTCGGCATCGTTAGTGTGAATTGTCAGGTAATCGAAATTAGTTACCCTAGCAGTACAACCATCTCCGTCGCCCGAATTTAACCGATCATAGTTCTTACACTTTACAATTCAGCCATCTCATCAACCATACCAAAATGCAGTGTCATTATGTGTATCAATGAATTCCGAGATAAGAAAGCAGATGAATAAACATATGAATTAAAAATACTTACTTGGAGTTCTTTGATCTTTCTCTGTAGTTGAGCTACAAGATTCTGTTCATCCTCCAATCTAGTATTAAGGGAGTTGATTTCAGTATCCTTCCTTCGGCTTCCTTCTTCGAGATCACGTTTAGCCCTTTCTAAGTCTTCCACTGTTTCCTGTGTCATCTTTAAATCTTGTTCTATCTTCCTCTTGGCCTTTTCTACATCACCGCGCACCTTCTTCTCTCTTTCTAAATTATCTTCAAGCTACAACAAATCCATATCAATACAATACCTGAACAGTAATCTACACCAAAACAGTCTATACTTTTCCAAATGTAAGTTTTACATGGCACGGTTTGCCATGTAATTCAATATGGACAAAAACCAAAGTTTAGTCTGTGTTCTTAAAATTTAACTCATTCACTGGAAAACTTACCTCATCTAGAGTTTGTTCTAATTTGGTCTTAAGTTTGCTGAGATGATTGACTTTGTCTTCTTCTGCCTGGAGGTCTTCCTGTAATTTTTTGGTGCCTTCATCAGCATTCTTATTTGCTTTATTTAATTTGGCGATCATCTCATCTTGTGCAGCCATTTCATCTTGGAGTGTTTTGATCTGGTTATCTTTGGTCTGTTTATCTTGTTCAGCCTTGGCAAGATTACCTTCCATTTCTTCCAAATCTTTTTTAAGATCTGCGTTTTCTTTCTCCAGTTTCTTTTTCCTTTCTTCCAAGTCACCAGCAGCGTCTTCTTCGTCTAATAATCTTTCTTCCATTTCCTTGATTTGAGCTTCATAATCAATCTTTTGGGTAATCAATTTCTCGATTTTCTCCTGACAGTCAGCTACGTTATCTTGTTCAGCTTGGAGTTGAAGGAACATGTCGTTTTTCTGTTGAAGAAGGGTTGTATTTTGTTCTTCGAGCTCTTTCTTGTCTTTCTGGGTGGTCTCGAGCTCAGCTTTGGTTTTTTCGAGCAATTCTTCCTTCTGTTTCATCTCATCTTCAGCACGGGCAATGTTGAGGAGAGGCTTGACTTTGGTGTACATCTTCCACCAGAGCCAGTTACGCATTGACAGCCATTTACGGATGTTCCTCTGGATTACCGAGAGACCGACTCTGCAATGAAAGTACAACATTTTATTACCGGGAAACGCTATGTGAAAGTTGCGCCGAGTTGAATTACACGAATTGAGCCATTCATTAAACTTAGTTCAACTTCTGTATTAAGACCATTATCATTTTATCAATAAGGACAAAGACATGATTAAATTGTATTACCTTTGATCACACAGTTTTTTGTAGGCCCTTCGCATGAGATAACCACGAATGAAGGCTTGGAACATAGAAATGATAGAAGTTAATCTCTCATCACGAAGATCTTCAAGATAACCCAAGACACCAGCTTTAAAGAAAACCTTGGTTGTTCCCAATTTGTATTCAGCCGTGTCCATCTGAAGAGCCAGTAGAATCTTTGTAGCCACGGTCTTTCCATCAACGAAACCATCAGGAATAGCATTGGGAGCCAGGATAGAGTATCTGCGATAAAATGAATTGAGAAATCATACAATTAAGTACAGATGATAAAAGGCATATGAACAATAATTAAAGAGTGTTGACTGATATTGAAATACAATGGAGTTTAACGTCGTACCAACTGAACTAATGAAGACGGCCATACGTCATGCAGTGTGCTATGAGTGAAATTTTGTTCGGAAGGCGGCGTTTCCGCCTACTATATTGTATTCCAACTGTCAATGATTCTTCTAAATTCACGCCAACGTGTACTCGGAACTTCGTCTTTTAAACCAAGTTCCTTGCAAGGACAGTGGGAAACCATGCTGAAAAATCCCAAGGAACTGTCTCGGCCAATACCTTAATCGAACATCGGGTCCCCTTGCTAGGTAGCTAACGTCTCACTGACTGAGCCTTACACGTATAAAAGAAACCTACCTCTGTTTGAATTCTCCGTACAAAATTCTGTTAGGGAATCCTTTTCGGCAAATACGGATACCTTCCAGTACACCATTACACTGGAGCTGATGAAGTACCAAATGGGCATCAATCTCACCTGAATCACGATAAACAGTTTCACCATTACAATTTGATATGCTATCGATACAAAATAGACCGCCAATACAATTGTCGGTTATATTTTCGTGAGGTAACCATTGGTCTGGGATACTAATCTAATGTATCGCTTAGTTTATAATTCATGACGCGTGAATTCATACTAGAACATATGATGATCTCATTTAAGAATTTTCATTTTAGTTCTGCTTTTTACCTACCGGGTTGTTTGTTCTCGTTGGGAATAATACAACGAACGAAGTGAGGATGTGTACTGTACAAGTTCTTCATCAATTTAGTCAAAGATTCCTGAGAATAAAAGAAACACACATAAATAACGTGTAATTAGTGTCCTGATCTGTTTAAGCTTAAATGGATTGTGTTAATTAATTTTTAAACCATCAATTTATATACCGTTAAGAACTTATTTATTTCATTCTGTTTTTTGGTGATGCCTGATAGTAAGGTAAAAAATAATGTAAGTACCTTGTGTGTAGCAGAAATGGTCTGGAAAGCAGAGCTCTTTTGTTTCTTCTTAGTACCACCAGCTTCGGGCTCTATAGATATCAGTAAGTTATTATGTGAAAGAATTCAGGTAATTAATAGCAAAGAGCATGTCGCATTAATTTTACAAGATTATTAGATCACTATGCGTATGTTAGCGAGGTAAGCCAGAAGCATTAGATGTATAGATATATACATCTATTTGTGTGCACATCTGGCGTAGCGAATAGTTGTTGTGCAATAAGATTTTTGAGTGAGAACATTAAAATATGCATCAATATGTGTACCCACCTGCCTTAGCGAATAATTGTTGTACAATAAGATCTTTTGAGTGGGAAAGAAGTTCGACAATGGTCTCATTCAAGGGATCCTTGTTCTTCTCTAACCAACCAGTAATACTGTATGGTACAGTACCAGCATAATGATGAAGTTCAAAGTGAGCTTCACCTTTCACTTTCTTACCAACTGGTTTACCAAAGTTAGGTGATTTGCCCAAATGGTTGTTGTACAATTTTTCCTTAAACGTCAAGTCAGAGGCTTTGGGGAACATGCACTCTTCTTCTAGGATAGACAAGATACCCATAGGCTGGAATGATAAATGATTCATAAGTGTTCGAGAATGGATATTTCAGATAAACACATTGGTATGAAATATAAAGACTGTCAAGCGTCACTAAAAGTAAAAGATTTCAGATTCAATTTACCTTTTCAATAAGATCCACACAAGCTTGTAAATCCATACCGAAATCAATGAATGTCCATTCAATGGCTTCTTTCTTGTATTCTTCTTGTTCCAGTACAAACATGTGATGGTTAAAGAACTGTTGTAGACGTTCATTGGTGTAGTTGATACACAACTGTTCAAAGCTGTTGAACTGAATAATAAACCATTGATCAGTAAATTTGAAACATAATGTACAAAATATTTTCTTTGAGTAGTTGTACGATACAAAAGGATCATTCTCTTTACAAGGAATATTCAGTTTTATTATTGTTCATTAAAAGACTTGGTATTCTTACATCAAAAATCTCGAAACCAGCAATATCCAGTACACCAATAAAGAACTGTCTTTTAGCTTTAGTATCCAGTGTTTTGTTGACACGAACAACCATCCACTTGAACATACGATCGTAGATGGATTTAGACAAGGCTCCAACGGAATAGATTACTTGGTCCTTGGTTCTGCCCTGGTAGACAAACTCGTTACCGACCTTAATCTTGGGTTTCAAAAGACTCTTAACCAAGTCTCCAGAGTTGATACCTAACAAGAAAGCGACCTTCTCGGCCTCTGAAAACAGAAGAAGAAAATATCTCAAACTGTAATATATTATGTAAAAATAAAACCACAAAACTACGATAGATATAAAATCGTCCATTATATATTTCTGAAAATGTCAATCCTAAACAACCTACCGGCGGTACCATCAGCTTCGGCTTGTTCCTCTCTGGGTCTTTGTTTGAATTTCATCTCACCGAAATGAATAATAGCTCCAGTACATGTGTACAAACTGTTCTTCTCTGCTTCGGTGAAGCCCAACACATCAAAGGCAACCTTTGAAAACAATATCAAATGTGGTAATGTCCATAAGTTGTGCAAAAGCAGTAACTCGGAACTTTATGGCTGTAATCTTTGATTTGTCATCATTTTATAAAGATAGGACGATAAATTATTTTTGCATTTGATTGCTCTTCATATTATTTGAATTGATACTTACATCAGTATCCTTCATTTCTTGGTTGTCATCGATATTATCAACAGTAATACAACCCTGGTTGATAAAAGAATACAGAGCAGGGTCTGGGCTACATAATAGCTTCTCTGAAAAAAAATTGTGAATAGGATACATTTAATCCTGGATTTTTACATTAGGAGCCAAGCATGTTTTATAAGATACTCATTTCTCAGATACTTTCATGACTGTTAGGTTTCTATTTGAGTATTTTTAGTTGGTTACTAGGAAAGATTAGTCAAATTTGAAACCCTATCAATGAAAATGACTAGTAAGATAAAGTCAACAATTATACTACTTTGAAACAAGTAGGTAATGGGATTTACTAATTTTACATCTCTGTTATCAGTAAGTTTTTATTTGAAGTTTTCGTAGTGTAATATTTTATAAGAATACGCACCAACAATGCTTGGGATAGAATTGGACAACAGCTGGTAGAAAATATGGTAGTTTCTTTCAGCAGGTTGCTGGAAGGTGACTCGAGATTTCTCCAACAAATCTGTAAACAAAGTAAATTTGAATCAATGAATATATAGAAAATTAAACATACGTAAAACAGTGATTCTATTTAATGCAATATGGTATATATCACTTACCCCAATTAAGAAATAAATTTATTTTGATTGCCCCATGTCAACGCATTGCATACATACCTCCCAGTAAGACAGTAAATTTCTTTGGATTACCTTGTGTCAACTTATAGCAAATGCATCTTACCGTAAGAAAGTAAATTTGTATTTTTTATTGCCACATGTCAACTTATTGCATATTATACCTCCCAGTAAGACATCAATTTTTTTTGATTGACTCGTGTCAGCTTATTGCAAATATATCTTGCAGTACGAAAGTAAATTTCTTTTGATTGCCACACGATAACTTATTACAATTATTGCAATTATTGCTTAAAACAAGAAAAAACATTTCTTTTGATAGCCATATGTTAACTTGTTACAAATATACCCTACAACTACATGACAACTTATTGGAAATATACCTTACAATAAGAAATATATTTCATATTGATACTTACATTGTTCAATATCAGCTCCAGAGATTTTACCTTGAGTACCAAAATGGATACGGATAAATTTACCCTGTGAAAGTTGTAAAATGAACCATATTATACATGTACTTCATATAATGTTATCGTTTGAATCCCTATCTTCATAATTAAAAAATAGATATAAACAATACATTTTTCCATTACTCTCTTTAAAATTTTAACAAATATGATCTGGAAATTGACTTGAATTGCTGTAATTTAGTTTATGGATATAGTAATAAACTTGTAATATTACTGGGAGGTTGAAATTAAACTTTAAGGGGATGGACTTGCTGTTAGGGTCGAGTTACCAGTTAATTATCATTTGTTGTTAGATGAACATTCTTAATCAAATTATGTATTAAATAAAGTTACTCCGGAAATTACATATAATTATATGCGCATGGTGTGTCAAAGCATCATTAACTAATAGAATTTTAGTTTCTTATGGCTCGCGAATATTTTCTGTTAGTTTTATAATAATACTTCATCTACCAATGACAAGACTACAACCAGTTAAAGTATAACTCTAATAATGTTTATAAAAATACAAAATTATAATTGAATAATTTATCTGTAACAAATATAAGCATGTTATGCATGTACGTCAATATCGGGTTAAAATGAGGATTCCTTACAATATTCCATTTAGTAGCTTTTACGCGCATTTCTGAGAAATAACAAAAGCGTCAATGCCATTGTGCAGAACATATTAATATTATTATTTTGTAAAGCATGAGTTTGCAAGCAATATCTTTCGTAATATTGAAAAGCTTATTAGTACCCAATGCGCATTAGCATTCGTAATATGTGACCATGACATAATATAACCCTTTGAACAATTTTACTGGTAAACTTGAAAAACTTAATAGTTAGGTTTAAAGAACTTCAATTATTGACTATCTCAGTTTTATAACAGAAGCGATTAATTATGTATAAAAATTTGACATGACTGCGACACTGTTGCTAGCGTTTACATACAAAACCATACTTACGACTGTGACCATGTATGTTATACTTGTGTGCGTTCAGTATTATCTAGTTCTTCTTTATATTGAGATTTTAAGAAGAGATGAAAAGAGAAAGGTTTGGATGTTAGTAAAGTGTTGTTAATAAACGTCATTTCTTTGTTAATGTTAACGTGGGCATGTAAATAAAAAGGGAGTATAGTCTAATTTATGTCCGTATTTTAAGTTGTGTGGGTATTTTTCGTTGGGGTGGGGGGCGCTTTTTTTATACATGGTAACATAGAAACAAGACACGACAAGCGTTATTTCGAGAGGTTTAAACTCAAGTCTCAAAACCAATTTACGCACAAATAACAAGAATGTTGCATCTGTCACTTTTGCTCCCATTATTTATATCTCAAACATTAATGGTTAAGAACACAATAAAGCAATTGTAGCATTATATGGATAACCTTCATTTTCCACGGCATATAAATGTCTCTGGCCTTGATTAATTATCTAATTAACCAAAGCCTTTCAATAGATGTCTTTGCATTTTTTGTATGACGTTTTTTGATTGGTAAATTGGTCTGGAATCGACCAATCACAATCTGCTCTTTACGCGCCCCACAGAGAAATATGTTTAGACCAAACCGAAGTAGGGTAAAGAACCAAAAAATATAACGGAACGAAATGTTGATATAATTTCAATTAGACTGGGTGTTAATTAGTAATTAGTAAGAAACAATAAATTCTAGTGTAGTGACAAATAACGAGCATAATGCATAGGATGCAAACTACATGTATGTTGCCAGGCAACGAAACATACGCTCACATCAGCTAAGTCGTTCTATCAGTTCACTAAGGATGCCGGATTGTGAATCTTTAGGTAAATAAAAGGAATATTTCTATTTTATAATTCCATTAGCGTGCTGAAAATAATCTATCACTTACTCAAGGGCAATAACTATATAATCAGAAATTGTTATAATAGTATGTTCACATAGCATTGTGGATGACAGCCTGACGGACCAACCGATAGACAGACAGTCGGACTTAGAGACGAACTATACGACCACGGTGTTTAAAAATTTGCATCTACATGTATATTCATTATCCATTTTTGTTAACTTTTGTTTCAAGTTAAGAGAGTATTGTTTGGCTCAATACTTACGAATCTTGAAGAGTTGTTATTTCGAATTGTTTTAGCATTACCGTAGGCTTCCAAAACAGGATTAGCTTGTACGATTTGATCTTCAAGACTTCCCTGTGGTTTCAGGACACACAAACACATTCAATGGGGTAGGGAAAAGGTAAAAAGGTAAAAACAATAAAAATCTACTATAAACAAAGGATATATGATTTCCTGGGGCAATGGAAATGGGAGTTTGATGTGGGCGGTGAAAACACAGCAAAATATACATTGGGTGGTGTCTTGTGGGATTGATGTTAGTTGATTTGGTTGAGGTTGATTATGTGGTAAGGTTTCGATTGGAGTGGTTTTGGGGATACAAGGAAAATCGTGGCTAAGGTAACGCTTCGGAGGGTTCAGGTGGAAGGGATTATTCACAGCACACCTCCACCAGTCTACTTTACTTACGAATCTAGAAGAGTTGTTGTTACGGGTTGTCTTGGCGTTACCGTAAGCCTCAAGTACTGGATTGGCTTGGACGATTTGATCTTCTAATGAACCCTGTATATTGGGTTTGAGGGAGGTATTGTTTAGGTTAAGGTATTATGGTGTTTTGCAAATGAGCAATACCATTTTAAAAGGAGAAGGTAAAGGATAGATTAAAAAAAAAGAGTGAAAATAATCGATTATTATAAAGATCTCATCAATAATGAAATAATTCATCTTTTTTATTGAATTAAATAAGTTTACTATTTAAAAAAAAGACAGAATAAACTCTTGGAACAGATATTATTAAATTCACATAATATAAATTTATCTTAACAATTAGATGTATGTTATTTATTTAGTATCGAGACTTACCTTTTTGGAGTCCTTTTCTTCCTCTTTTGCCTCTTTTTGGCTCATGGCAGCAACGTGAGCGAAGTACATGATTACTTTTTTGGTATTTTCAGTCTTACCAGCACCAGATTCACCACTGATGGACAAAAAGACAATCATTCATTTGGTTAAAAATTTGACAAGGGCCAGCTTATTACTATGGGACAGGAACCGAATATGCCTTCATCATAGCTATATTGAAATTGTCATATCAAAGTTCGAAGTCAGTCAATCCATGTGCACTTGTTCTAGGAACAAGCTTGCCAACTTTCAAGTCGATCGTACATGAATTGACCTTAATTTTTTTTCCGACGAGCGTCGCCCTTAACAACAACAAAATGCGTAGCTACTTGGGTCCTGTTCCTGGGGCAAAAACACACAGGGTATTGTTTTACTATTTTTGGAAATTAATAAAGAATAAATTGTATATACATGTATGTCGATTATAACAGTAAAAGAATCACTATGAAATCTATGTAGATGGAATATAAGATATACTTACGTAATAAGTACAGACTGATTTTCACGATCTGAAAGATATAATGAAGTTAAATTAAACCTCTATAGATTAGCATCAAAAAATTTATAACGTATTGCTTAAATGGTAAACTCTAAATGCCTGTTAAAAGGCAGATGATATTACCGTGTTAAATCACAATGGTAATACACCCCTGTATTTGCTCAAGTTTCACCATAATTGTACGTTCTCTGTTTCCAAATAAATAATTAAAGTTATTTACCTTGCAACATGTTTTGGTAGGCGTTGTCAGCAATAGAGAATAAATGGGGAGGCATTTCCATCTTTCGTTTACCTCTGTATTTAGAGATAATACTCATGGTATAGATAGGTAGACGTCGGTAGGGATTGATGGCAACACAGAAAAGACCGGAGTAGGTCTGTAAGATAAGAATAATTTCAAAAATTAAGGGCATGTATAGAACTGTAATTAATTTTGAGCATAGAAAGTAGATTCGGATAAATGGGTCATTAAAAAGAATTCTATTGGCAAATCGGACAATACTGAGCTCGAGTTCAATAAGAATATTGACAATCCAGCTGAATGGATTTCGCCTACAGACCTTAATTCACAAATTCGACTTTTTAATTTTTCTGTCTTTCTCTTACTTTTACTTACATAGATAATGGAAGCTTCATAACGGGCTTTCAGATTGTAAAGTACAGCGGCTTCATTCAAATAGGTCAAATTGGCCATGTCTTCGATCTTCTCAAACTTAGGAGGGTTCATCTGCATAATGGCATCTTTCTTCACGGTTATAACCTGAAAGGAAAAGACAGAATACTCTAAACAAACTCCTTTTCTTCTGTAACAAAATCATACAGTGTGCCTTTTATGTATTTTTTAAAAACAATTTTTAACATTGTGACAAGTTTCAAATCTGAATAAAAGAATTTATCATATTTTAATTGTTTTCTAATTGCAGGATAACAACTTGTTTGATGCAGCTAAAGAGAAGGTTATTAAGTGGGGACATTTCTTTGCACTAGTTGTAGACTATAAGGTAAGATTATATAATAATGAAATATCATACATTTCTGTTGGATGTCAACTGAACGGTGATTTCTTCTCCCTTGCTGCTTTGGATTTCGGCGGCTGAAAAAGCATTTCTCTCATCTGGGACCCAACATGATTTTTTACCATCAAAAGCTTGGGTCTGTTCCTTCAACAACTTCTTACGGTCAACCGCAAGGTATTCGAAGTCTGGGTCATTTGGGTCGTACGACATCTTGACAGTCGCAGTGTTAAATCTCTTACAACGAAAAGTGGTGCCGGAAGGCTAAACACTGTACTATCTTGACCCTTCAAGGTTATTTCTCCACACAAGGCCTACCGATGATATGCAGAACAGCTTTCCAGTCTGTAAGAAAGAAAGTACCGAAATTAAAGCGAGGTTAACTACTTGTCAATGAATCAGTACCGTTTGATTATATTTAGTTAATGAGTGAACCCTGCAGAGGTGATCAGGTCAGCTAGACACCCCCGCAGCCTGCTTATCCATCACAATTAGTCCAGAAACTGAAACATGTTGCAGAAAGTCCATAAAGATATAGCAGATGAACATCTCGGTAAACCAATTCCTTAAATACCTGTTTAAGTTGGCATCCAAGAACAAAATCATATTTCTATAGCCTAAGAAAAAAAAAGCCGACATCCTTCAAAATGATTAAGAGCTAAGCTTTGGCTTCTCGTTTATCAATACATGCGCACTGGAATGTAGTGGCGTGAAATAATGTATCTGCAGCTGCCTAACTCATCGAACAATTTTAACGTAGGTAGATTTCGTCTAAAAATAGATCGGAGTTTAATAACTTGTCGAATTTTGTTTAAGAAATCTGTACTTAGAATGAAATAACAAGTATCAAGTTTCACACCTGTATTATATGATCTATTTTCACTGTGTCTTCAAGTTTGCAATGCAAATCCATTTTTTTGATAACGATTTATTTCAGATTGTTGAAATTATTTATTTTATTTTCTATTACAGCTATATTAATTATTTTATTTTCTATTATAGATATATTAATTGTTTTATTTTCTATTATAGATATATTAATTAAATAGACGCGGCTTCCTCTTTCTAGCTGTTATCTAGCGACCACGCCCTATTTGAGAATACTGATATTAAGGTGTAATAATATATCAGAGTTTAGTAACTAAAGAAAAAAATCAGTATGTTTTCATGCTTATTTTAGACAATAGAATTTCAGTGTTGCGCTTCTGAAAGGACCAGATCAGAAATATACTACTAACTGCAGAACTAATTAGCATCACACCTGAAGCTCGCGTAATCTACCGGCATAACGCCTCCGTCAAATTTGCAAGAAGAACGATTTTAAAATGTTTAAGAAACGCCCTACAGAATTTTGAACTATACGCATGATACAATAAATGATACAAAAACATAATACAAAATTATGTATTCAAAAGATATATACATACTAGTAACTGGAAATCTATTAAGAAATAGTCAAAATGACGATGGTACTTACGTTGAAAAAGCCGCTCTGTGTGGCTGGCTTGTATATATCCTGTCTTATAGAGCTGAAGACGACTTCTGCTCCCTTTCGTTATATACTTCAACCTTCAATTGGCTAGGAATTTCAACTGGACCAATCACGAGCAAGGTAACTCAATATGTCGACTTTTCTGTAAAAGGCAAGCACGACACTTGAGGCTTGAAGACATGAAACCCTATATTATAATGATACTAATAAAGATAGGTACTAAGCAGTTTGCTGCGCTAAGACAAAAGTTTTATGCATTTTTATTCATTGTATGTAGAACGTGGCCACTGGGGGCGAATGCAGTTTAAATTAGATTATTTTATAGCAATCGTAACTGTCAGATTTCACCATGTACACTGAGAAATTATATATGTTATAACCGTCTCTGCTTTTGATAATGTGCTAATATCAATTGAAAAAGACGTGTGCCATAGGCCTATAACAAAGTTAAAAGCTACCTTGATGACCCCGGGAAGATAGATTAAGTTAAGCATGGTGTAAGACAAATTTGGGTTTAAGTTAATGAGTTCACGGCAACTTAATTCCTAGCTGGAACTTTGGTCGTGGTTATCGATTATCGTAGATAATCTTCAGTCCCTGGTTTATCTGAATTTATAAACTTACATATTGTCGTGGAGAAAAGATTAACCATAGGGCATCATTACCCGCCATGCCTGTCATAGTGCGTGTGTGTATTATGATTTATGACACACGTAGGTGTTCGTAAGTATCACGAGTGGGTAATAAGATTACGTCATCTAATTAACAGCGGGGTGCGAATAAATGGCGTTCTTGGACCAATTAGGATTTCTCTAACCGACGAGGTTACACTTCCATCTATTGGTGATATGTTGCTTAATCAAACGAATCGATTAGTTTGTTCGCATTAGAATCTTATCGATTAGTCGGATCTGTAGTAGCTTCTAATTGATTAGTGGGATCCGAGATAGCCTCTGATCGATTAGTGGGATCCGAGAAAGCCTCTGATCGATAAGTTTGATCTACAATAACATTTGAGCGATTAATTGGATCTAATATAACATCTGATCGAATACTTTGATCTGTAATAGCTTAATTAAATCAACCTGTCCGTAATATAATATTTCAAAGTATTGGACGTTAAATTTGTACTAAACAACAGCAACAGGTCTGCGGTCGATTAGTTGGATTTGTGATAGCTTCTGATCTATTAGTTGGACCTGTGATAGATTCGGGGTGGACTATCGCCTTGCCGATATTTGGACGCCCTAATTCCTATTTTAAAAGGATTCACACATTAACCTACAAAATTACCAATGATTTTCAATGAGATACCACAAGGGGCAACACTAAATTTTGAATACCGGCAATGATCAACTACGAATATGGATGGAATTCAAATATGGATGAAAATTTTAAAAAGGCGTTATGGCTGTACCACGTTTGCTCAAAGCTGTTCGCCCATTTTGAAAGACCGTGGTAATTTTATTGACATGATCACACCGTATATTAGGTTGTAGTGAATCGTGGGCTTTAATTTATAGAGATAAATGCTAAAACTACATGTAGGGAAAATACATTTATAAGTCTATACCTGGCACGACACTGATTTTTCGCGTGCTCTTACATTTATCTATGAAGTTAATAGGAAATGCTGAGAGCTTTTACTTATACTGTAAATAAGAATTCCGGCGTGAATGGCCTTACTTTACTGGTGTATTAATTAAACACGGGCATACTAGCCATATGTTATACTAATATGGTCAAACAAATTTAGTCAACAAGATGGCTTATGGTAAGGTAAATACAGATACCTGCATCCAACCAATTTGAAGATTCTATGTTACCTAATCCCGCCCCTTTATGTCAAAGAAAACCAAATACTAATTTTAACATATATTTTCAGATCACAAACAGAAAGCCTACTCAATATTCCAAATCATCGGACTACACACCACAAGGTAAGACAAGTTTTACTTTTAAATACAAAACATTTAGCTGTTTTTCTAAATTCTACTTTCGACGGTTGCCATAGCAATTAGTAAACATTTTACCAGTTGTTCAGATGCTGAATGTGGACACGAAAGCGTTTATGTACAGTTTGCTAGCTTACTCCTACACATATATACTAGCAATTCTAGGGACATGCCCGTGAGGAAACGTCATTTACCAGTAGCTAAGATCATACTTCTTTTGCATGCTAAAGTTTGTTTAGACTCACATAACGCATCTATCACATTGACGTTGTGTTATTGTTGTGATGAAAAGATAGCATTATCTATAGGTATTGTTTGTCTTTACAAGTTGTTGTTTTTGTATATTTAATGATAATCATTAGACTTGCGTCCAGGGTATGGATTCTATACATTCTATGTTTTTCGGAATATCCTTATCTATTGAATTCTGATTTTGATATCATAATAAATAGTCTAAAATGAATTTAGTAGAGATAAAGATAATCTATATAGACATTTTTTCATGTTGATAAAATTATGAATAAAAATTAGTACTGTCATAGTAATTTGAGATCAACGTCATATTAGATTTTTTAAAAAGATCCTCGGGGGTATTTTCCGAATTTTGTAAATGTTGTATTTGTTTGAAAAGCACATGAAATGGCCATAGTATTAAAGTGGCATGTAATTACACCAGTTTAATTCAGTTTTATTCATAATCGATTGCGACATCTTCACTAAAATTCAACGTAATCATTTTTTTTAGATCAGTTTTAGATTCGATAATATTTGCCATTTACAGGGTAGTTCATGTATATGCCTGCTGTTTCTAGAATGTTGAGCTTTTGATTCATTCATGGATTTTATATTTTTGGATTTAGTCTGTATCAGGAATTTGTATTAATCATTCAAGATAATCCCAGTTTAGCATTCAGAAATATTAGCATTCAGAGATGTTGAGTCTTTGTGAGAGTTCATATATCTTATTTGTGTTTGTATATATTTGGAAGATGTATCCCTAATTATTTGATTTAAATCAAATTATAGTTTAAATCAAAAATACCTATTCATCTGAAAATGGTTGCTGCAGTGGGCGAAGTTCCAACTTTCTATTAGAGAAGTGTCAAATAAATCTACAACTGTTTATTTTAACACGAGAAATTGTGTACATAGTTGTTCTGAGTAAATTCGCTTTTTATTTCGGTAGACAGTTTAACAAGAGTACAACTTTTTTTAGAATTTATTTTTAAAATATTTAAGACGTGAACACTTCTTCTGACGAGTGGCTCGTCTAAAAATATTACCTGTAAAACTTATTTTATTAGGTGATAACAGGTGTTGGAGGTTTGTACGTTATACAAGTTTACTTTAATTAACATATCAGAATTATATATCTCTAAGACCATAGACAACACAAAGTACTTCTGTTTGAAACAAATCAACCAACTCTAACTTATGTAATGACCATTTAGAATTAAAATTTGTTTCTATTTGATGTCTTAGGTGAATATACCACAGAATTCAGTAATTTTATCTTTCACGTACAAACAAGTCTATTCTTCATACACTCTAATGTGCTTAAATACCCAATAACGTCATACACCCGATCCATTCACATGATTTGATATTTGTTGTTTATTTCTTGCAATGTCTGTGTAGCTGGTTTTGTCCGCAGGTTGTGTGTAGTGCGGTTCTCCTTCACTTACTATTTGAGTAAATTTGAAAAACCTGACTTTTTTTGTTTATTTGTTGGGGAAGGGGTGTGGAGTGGGGTGGGTGGGGTGAGAACTTTACTCAGCATTATCTAATTGTTTTTCTTCAAAATATTTAACTTTGGAGTAATTCAATTTGTTGATACAATAATTTCAAAGATTATGAGACTGCGACAGGATTTATATAATAAATTGTAAATGACTGATTCTACATTTGATTTTAAATCTCTCATTTTATTCTCATTGACTTAGTTTAATTATATAACGGGGGCTTAATGTGATTCAGACCATAAATAACGTTCCTAGTTTATAAAGTTATGGATTTTCTAGTTTACACTGGGACGTTTAAAGATAACTTACAAAATAACAAGGCTGTTTTGTTTAGATTAAAGGATTGGTTTTTGTAGATAATGCCACCCAGCTGTTTTAGTATAAGAGCTTCCACTATTCGTGTCTTGAATTAGTCTTCAAATGATATAATTCTTTGAAGAATTTTCAGTTCATGAATCTCCAAGAGGCCGCAAGGAAACGTAACGTATTAAATCTATCACATGTTTATGCTATGCCTTTCATTAACCTTGAAGATAATTTCTTCTACTATGTGTTATTTTTAAGCCAAGAAAAGGTAATTTACCGCGAAACTTGATATGCAGTTTTCGTTGGCACTCTCTAGTTGTAGTGTAAGTTCTACTTGTCGACTTGTCGTAAATCATATTATAATCCACCGTTCGAACTAAATAAGATGAACATAACTTTTAATGTCGACAGCTTATCCTGAAAATTATTTGTAGAACATATAAATCATTAAAATAATTGTTAACCAATTGTTATACATTTGTATTAAACCAATGGCCTCGGAACTCACGGCAACGGCACCCCTAATCGGTACTGCACGTAACCAAAGTTTGGATCAAATCAAGTCTGATAGAGTCTGTGAGTAGGAATGTAATCAGACAGGCCGCAACTGTCTTTATATATAGCTTTAAATAGTGGTGGGTATCGTGTAAGCGTTGGGGTGTGCTCTTCTAGAACATGTTATACCACTTCCCATTTGTACTTTTCTCATAGCTAACAAACATTTGTTGCAGGGAATTTTTTGACAATATTGTACTGTACATGCTGTGTGTATTCGTGTGCTACATTAATAAATCAAGCTACTTCTTACCGGTAATACAATTTATCTGCTATGTTTTCACTACTTGTAAAAAGTATCCATGGGTAGTTTTGTTTATTGATGATTGTTGTAACATGCATATGTAAACGTCAATGATCAACTGGTTTAAAATTCCTGTGGATTTTTAATATGAAGTGTGTACTCATTTGCTGGTTGAAGTTTAACCTCAACTTGCACAATAGCGATATTACAGACTAAAGGTAGAAGTACAAAAATGTGCTCCTGTTATCAGAATCTATATGATTTATAATCGTCTTCTGTGTGGTCTGTGGTCATGTATTGGTTTATCTGAAATGTGATCCCTTTATTAAAAAACGCATATTGGACTCAGCTATAGGTAGGAAGGTTATCCTAGAGCAAACAGCTCTAGTATGTCTTGGTTTATTGGGTTAGATGGCTATATTCTGAGGTTAGTGAAATGGTGTTTAGGTTTCACACTTACTTCAATATTCCACTTAAAGGAGCCATCCCGATTTTCCAGGGAATATAACGTTCTCACGGACTATTATGACCAGTAATTCTGACGTTCAGATGTTATAATTAATTACATATAGGCATACACGTAATATGGTACGGTTAGCTAACAAAGGTACACACGAATAGGCAGATAAGACAACTTAACTGTTAAAGTTACCTCTGGATCAGGTGAATTTGGTCAGATTTGCACCCGGACGGCAAAGTTAAGCGAGTTTAACATATCTGATGTTGAATATACTTTTGCTCAGGATGAATTATCTCTACATTAGGACAGAGTGGTAGTCAATAAGATTAACAATATAAAAACTAATTGTTCATTTATTCTTTACAATGCATCGAATATACCCAAACGAATTGTAAATGGTAAACTTGTATTGTAAATAAAGGTTCTGACGTATAAAATTTATATAATAACTTATTTCAAGTTCCTTAAAATTTTATGATATGTCTTTATATTTATAGAAAAATCTAAGAACTCTATAATGTGTTTGTTTATTTATAGGAAGCTATGTGCCAACTTAGTACATGATTAATTATTACTGGTTATATAATTCCTCACACCGCCCCTGTAAATGAAATTGTGCTTGATTCTATCCAGCTAAGTTTTCCACCTTTTAATTAGTATTTGATATATGTATATTGAAAGATGGGTTCCTGGGATAGGTTGTATTAAATCACCGACATGTATATTCTCCATTTTATATTAACGAAGATAAAACGAAAGTTGAGATAAAACAGACAACATGTTATAGTAGGCTACATGTCTGACTGAAATCAATATGGTGCCAGTTTATGGCACATGTTCCGTTTGCCATAAAGGGAGATGAGGTAATTAGTGTTAATAATACTAGTTCATTAAATCTACTATTTCTGACTGTATACTCTGTTCATTTCATTTTCGGTATGTATATTCCACTTATCGTTCACAACACGTCTGTCTGTTGCTGGTCCATCAACAACCAGCTGTGTCAGTAGACAGCAGTGGATATCTTTTCATTATCTCATTCACACATCAATGTTTTCGTTTGTAATTAATTATAGTTAAGAAAGTTTTCTCTAGTTTATACATTTTCACGTATTTTTGATAAATGTTTTACAATATACCCGTGTGTAGAAGCTGTACAAATACAAATTAGTGTTAGGAAAAAATGAAAATACTTTAACATGAGTAGCATGTTCATAAATATTGCGAAGGAAGCCATGATAAAATTGCAAGCCTTGTAATTTTTTGAAGATAAATTTAATTATCTAGCCAAATAATTATTATAACCGTTGTGTTGTAGCAATTCTCTTAATGAATAACATTTGTTGTCATCCAACAAAGTATTATAACTGTTTTACTGTTATCAGTCACGGCTAAAAGTCAATTAGACAATTAGACAAGTTACATTATTTTTCGTTGAAGATGTTTTCAGTGCTTAAGAAATACAAAAGGATTCGTTCGTCCTTTTCTGGGTTTTAACGTCCACTTCCACTAAGGGTGATATCGTAGAAAAGAAGAAAACAATGCGCTTTTATAATGAACTCAAAACTCTTTTTTTATGGAGACACTTAAACGGAGTAAGAATGGCAATGGTGAAATGGCACCCCTTTGACGACAACTACTGTTGATTTTTATCACTAATAAGTTTGTTTATGGACGTTTGTCTAATTTTGTATTCTGTACGACCTTTCCCCTGAGCCTGAATATATCTTGTAATATAATGTGCGGGGTTTCCTTGTTACATTACCACACATTGAATTTGATTTTGTCCCACATTCCTTCAAAATTATAATTGTCTATGTTCTCAATCATTGCTTAAATCTATTTAAACCTGTGCAACGTGTATTTCATTAATAAAATGTATCTGATAAGTTTGGTAAGTTATAATATCAATTTATACATGTACTGTGATATCAATAACTATAATGATTTCCTATATTAGTAAGTGGTAATAGTTATAACATATGTCTTATACATAAAAACATGTTATTTATTTGATGATATCCCATATTGATATATATGTAATTAAGATTGGTAAAATATATTAATTAATATTGTGATATCAATATACCGATTTGCTATATTAGTACGTGCTAATATCCCATATTGGTAAGTTATATCAATTAATATTGTCATATTAAAAACTATACTGATTTACTATATTAATAGGTGCTCATATCCCATATTGATATATTTATGATTAAAATTGGTAAGTTATATCAATTGATATTGTGATATCAATACCTATAACGATTTGCTATATTAATATTGGTGGTAATAGTTATAACATGTATGTCTTGTATATAATAACATGTTATGTATCGTGTCTGTTATCGTTGTAGGATTCTTGGTTAATCATTCTACCGTATAAATAAATATATGTTACAGCACAGTAATGTATATAACTATAACCCCCAGTTTTATTACTTTACAGATCTCATCTCTGAACAACCATGGCAACGTAACTCATGATACCGGTTTTTTCACCGGTCTCCTTAAATTTAACGCTTATTTAATGACAGTTTCGTGGTTTGAAGATTATCGGCTGTCAATAACCAACAACTGATTTGGTTGACCTTGAAAGTATTTTCTGAAGGTTATACCTGAAATGTATTTCAACACATGCTTTGAATATTTTAACAGATAGAATTAGATTATTCCTAACAATACCGACCCAGGTAATTGAATGAAATAATTGAAATAAATCGATTTTAATTTAACGAATTAATTGTTGACAATGTTTTCCCCCCATTAGTTTCGCTGTCTTTTGCACGTGAAGTTTTTGGGGCTTTATGTATGATCTGTTAAGAAAAACGCGATATATGTTATGCAACGGGGTTATACAGTATTTTGGCCTTCAGATACTATTATGATTCCATTGTCTTTGTTCCTCAAATTTTATCACTCCATCGAATTTCAGGAATGGTTAACGACTTACAATGCCAACATTATAGTCAGATATCGTTCTCGCATAGCATGTATTTGCTCATGGTAAAACCATCAAGCCTCCATTTTGAATTTGATGTAAGGTATAGCCGGTAGTTAAAAAGTAGGAGGGCTATAAATTAATATGGCACCTTGCCCATAGTCTGAGGTATTAATGGTTAGAATTTCCTCAATTATATCAATACGCCTGCCACTAGTACTAAGACTATGCATCATTGAAATAGGTATAGTATTACAAATAGCTTCAACGTATTTAGAGAATCATTTTTCATGCTTTCTCTCCTTTTCATGGACGAAAATATATATCATATTCTATGATTTGTTAGCGTCGGTATGAACCAGAACAAGATGGATTCACATTACTTTATATAGCAATAATCTATATCGGTCATAAGTGAAAGGGTCTTTCATAAACTTAAAGTGTTTTAAAATTGACTCATAAGCCGCGATAAACGTACCATACTCGGTACTGATTGTGATATAATTCTAGAAATTACATCATTTACATAACCATAGAATGACCGTTCTTGAAACAGACTCTACAAGGTACGTTAGTTTCAGTCACGGGGAATGATAACGCATAAGCAGAAATCCGTCCGTACTGAGAACCATTCTGAGACCGATAGCGTTTACACTACGAAAAGATAACCGTACCATTCGTTACAACGGTGGCCAGACCACCTCACTTTAGTATGGCATGGTTATGTTTGACCCTTGTACGCTACAAAAAAATAATCGCTCCGTTTGCATTACCGTTCCTGGCACGCGTAAAATTTGTAACGTAAACGGGGTTATAAAATTTTATCTTGTTTAGTTCGCAGTAAAATTTTTTATCGTGTAGTTTTCCGGTTTTAAAGGGACATAACTGCTGTTTATAGGTGTAATTATGTAAAGTATATTGTATACAGACATGTATGAATACAAGTCAGTGTATAAGTTATATATAAGTTATTTATAAGATATATACAATGGATATAAAACATACCTGGTAAAGATAATGCATAACTGAATATCTTGTTACCTTCGTAAATGCTCCCAACCTCGTGGGTTTTCTCAGACCCCCTTCGCCCAAGTGAGTTATTCAAATAAAAGTGAACCATATGTTAGTCCTGAAATGACCTAGTTTATGTCGAATAGACGTAAAACCCCATTTCTGTCTCTTTCTCTCTGAATTAAAAAGACAGTGCATCATAATAAAATTATTTCATAATCAACAAAATGCATTTAACGAAGTTGAAGTTACCAAATCTGTGATCTGTTTACTGTGGGTTATAGCTATTTAGAGTACATGCATACTCTTCTGTAATGACTGACAGTAATGTATAGCTGGGGAAGGAAAGGTTTACTTTTTTTCCTGTTTTGTAAATTAAAGTATCAACGACGTTTTCACCTATATTTTTCTTTACCCATGTAAAAGAGCTAGGTTCCATGGGTACGTATTGTTTATCTCTATTTCGTGAAAGGTGTTTGATGAGTTTTAGACTAGATAAAGAGGAGTTGATAGTGACGTCGATAACAGGCGATGTATCGTTTGAGTATGTCGAGATAACCCACACACTTCGGTTACACCCAGTTCCTTAATCAATTGGCAAATGTTCATTTTCAACAATTTCTGAAAATATGTATACATGTAAGAGCTAACGGCGTCAGTAACTTCTAAGAACATTTAAGACATGCATGCTTTAAAATTTCTTTATTGGCGAAGTAAAAATATTTCACGGATTTTTTAAAGATAAAGCGTTAAGAAAATAATGTAGTGATATATTAAAGATGCTTGAAAAATTGTGGTATCATGCTTGAGAAATTCCCACTAATGTACATCTCAAGTGTACAGTGGTGCAATGCTTGAGAAACTCTCCCAAATGTACATTGGTGCAATGCTTGAGAAATTCTCACAAATTTACACTGTTTTAAGGTTAGGAAGCTCTCAGTGAATGTCAAATTCTTATTAAATCCGAGAGAATCTGTCACATATTTTACCCCTCTAAATAACCAGAAAATGCCTCATGGCGACCATCTTGAATATTTAAATTGCCCCAAGGGTGCTAAGGTGGCATCATCCGGATTCTTTATTTACACATACTGAAGACATATAATCCTGCAAAAAACATTAGGTGGACTATATTTCTAGGTTTGTCGACCTGCCGCCGGACTTATTCTGTACAAAAAAAAAGAGACTTGAAAGTGTTAAGATAGTTACCGCCATGTGCTCAAAATAAGATTGAATTAAATTATTGTTGAGTCGGGGAATAAAGATGGGGATATGAGATCAGTAGAAAGTAATGTGAATATTATGTAGGTTAATATTAATCCACATTGTAGCATGTTGTTAGCATGTGTGTTGCATTGTGGTTTCACTTCATATACATCAAATTTGTCACACGTCATGCTTTACCTTGGCCCTGTTTCGCGAAATTTTAACTAAAGATAAAATCCAAATTTTAGTAGAAACTTCGATAATGATTGGCTAAGAACCAAAATCAATCTAATATTGTCCAATCAAATAACTTAAATTTGAATTTTATCTTAGTGTAAAATTTCGCGAAACAGGCCCCAGGCCTTTAATACACAGACAGCCTATCAGGCCTACTTATATATAGCTGATAGTACACCGAAAAATCAAAGATATGGCGGTGGATACACTGGAGTACGTGCAACAATATCTTCTCCACACGTCCAGCTCTATTCTTTTCTGTTCCAGAATTATGAGTTTCTTTGATTTATATTTAATAGCATTTTGTGTATATGTCATACTCCCAACATTTCATATGCATGTAGCTTTCCCTAAACTGAAACTTTTGTTAAAAATGTTAAATAACAAAAAAACAAAACAAACAACATTTTGCTGTATTCACCAACTATTGGTATTTTTTGTCAGTTTTGACGTACTTAAATGGTGTCTAAAATACTATTTTTGCACACTTACCTTATTGGTTCAACTTTTTCTAGCATTAGTTTCAGACATAAATTTGACCTCTATTATTGTTGTTGATATTAACTCCCTTCATTATGTGTTACAGACGGACTTTCATTTGTGTGATGTAAAAGTTTGCAAATGGAGCTGCCTTGGCAACATTCTACCTGGCGGAGAGAGTTCACTACATCTTACTGGTGATTGACCATGGCTTTATATGTTTAATCGAAAATATTTAAAGGCAAGGTGAATTGTAAAATCAAAATTTGAAACCCAGGAACAAGACTGACATTGTCAACTGGAGATTTGATTTGAATTAGATAATGGCCGAGAAATACTGCAATATATAGTGGTCATCTTCTTTCAGTTTAATGTGTAGCTCACATTATCAATTATTTGTCTATAACTGATAATTAATCGCAAGTGGTCAGAAACAGTAGAGCTGAAAATTATGGTTGACAAGTATTCGGTAGAGTATGTTGGCCATAGCTTGAAAGTTCAAATAAATTATGTTTGATACTGTAATAAAAAGGTACAAAATAGGTGAAAGAACATTCTGCTTGTATGAATATGTTAGAACAGCTGTGGTGTATCATTAATACAAACTATTATTGTTATCTATATCCTCTAATATTGTTACCAAAAGGAGATGGTCCATCTGCTTCTAAATTCTAACAAAAGGTAGCAAATGATGGCAGCTTAGACAAATTATGGACACCCTCGTTTAAGCACACTTAATTACTTACATAATGCGCTACTGTCGTCATCGGCACCTCAAAGCTTACAACAGATGAAAAGAAACGAAATGGGGTTAACCTCCTACTGTTTTGCATCGATTGGTCTAATGAAAACGGACATGCACCAGACAGTGTGCTATCGGGGAAAAGTTTGCCAGGACCGTGGCAGTAGGGCCTGCTATTATATTGAATTCCAACCACTACTTACTAGAGTTCTTTAACGTATTTTGTCCTACCTCAACGACAATGTGATGTGCATTGTCAGGCCCCCCGTCTTATACCTTGACATATCAGTAAGGGGCACACCGGAAAACCGCTGCGAACTTTCTTGGCCAACATCTGGATCTAACACGGGACCTCCAGGTTAGCTAACCAACGCCTTGCCTTACGCACTGGAGACAGCCTTAAATCGTGAAATATTTAGTAAATCGGTGTTATTTTCTATCTTGTGTAACTGTTAGTCGTCTTTTGCTTTTTCCAATTGACATTTTCAAGTTAGGGATCCATCGGCGCGAATATTGAATACAATCTATAGTGTTGTGTTTGAAAGTTTTAAATAGTGCCTGTTGTAACTTGTCATTCTTATTTATCTATTGTTAGACGATAGAAATAGGCGACCCTCTCCTTCAAATCTAACATTTTATCCCACCATTCCACCCTTTTCATGAAATATTTAAATATAAACATCACCTCTATGATTTATAGATGGAAAACTCCCCGATTTCATTGTATTTAATCGTGTTATCCATATGCAAGATAAGTGAAAATTCATTGACCTATTTCATCACCAGTAGGTAGTTTACACAGCGTGATTCTTGGTGTATGTTACGACTCTAATTGACTGGTTTAAAAATCATGATTTTCTTTTACCACAGAAGAAGAGTTAGCTCCCCATTTCTGTTTGAACGCAGACTTTTTGGGTAATTTTAATAAAAAAAATTCTTATATTGTGTGATGAACTATAGCAATCATGTTAGTCCAATATAGCGTAGTTTTATTCTGTTTACCGTTGAAGATTTAATGTATTACTGAATAACCCACACGAATACATAATCAAGAAATCGACACTATCTCAGAAGGTTCCGTGTTTATAATGGTATTACGAGTTTTATAAGGATTTTGCTTTATAAAATAAATTTACCGATCTTTTATATAAGACTGCTTTTTGCTATTTGTCCTGCTTGTACTCCGCATATTTCATACCTTCCTTCATTAATATTTCGTAGCCATCATATATCGATTTGTTTATGTTTATTATACAGGAAACGACATTCTTTCTCTTTCATGAACATCTTATATCACTTCAACTAATTTAACAATTATCTTATATTTGAAATGTTTCCGTTGTATGAAAATTACAATTTGAATATCATATATATAACATTGCATTTACCTTGGTATAAACAATATTGATTTTAAGAAAAAAGTTATTAAGAATTACAAAAACAAACAACTCGTAGACTAATGGTTCTAAAAGATAAGTAATTAAATGAAATGAAATGGGGTTTAACGTACTACTGTTTTGCTTCTAAACTGGGCTAATGAAGACGGGAAATAATTAGATACAATGGTGCTTAATGAAATGGGGTTTAACGTGTGCTATGAGGGAAATGTTGCCCGGACAGCAGTACTACGGCCTACTTTTATATACAATGGTGCAAGTGTAGAACATTCTACCGTGTTTAGTGGTTTGGCGGAGGTTTGGCCTGAATCCAAAGGTGGTGGATGGCTGAATTGTTAGCACGTGCGCGTTGTATAATTAGGTTTGTCATTGCGTCTACCGGCGTGGATTCGCTTACCCGGCTGTATGTGACAAGGAGAGTAGGGTCGCCTGCCCAACCTGGTGGGGTTTCTCCAGGTCCTCTGGTTTCCTCCAACTGCTTAAGGTCCCTACGCGCAAGCGAATCATTGAAAAGAAATTGAACCATGCGTTAGTCCCGAAATGACCTAGTTTGTGTCGAGTGGACGTTAAACCCCACTTTTCTCTTCCTGAATTCAAGTTTTTTTTGAATCTATGATTAGTTTTGGGGGAAAGAAAGGGGTGTGTTGCTTGACAGCGACCTAGATCCCTGAGCTTTCAGTACAATTCCTAATTTTTGATAAATATGGGAATAGGTGGGATGGATTTGAAAAAGGCTTCTATCCATTGTGATAACTCATTTTCGTTAGTTACTGCAATACCATACCATAATTTTGCCCCAAATACAATTGAGTTATACAATTATGCAGGTGGCCCACGTTTTCTACATAATCCTTCGTTATGAGCTTGGTTCCCATAAACATATATAATCCCATTGGCGACCACTTTATCCGACGTACATACAAAATTCATTCATAGCTTGCCATATTGTCCAAGCTCCATGAGCCAATGGCGGCCTTTTCTGGTCGAATCTAAGAAGCCATTATATCTGTTGATTGTGTGTTTTCTCCGCCCCATATTCCAAATTGCGTATTTCCCGGGAAAATTTGTTGATGGTGAAGGCCCCTGAGAACCCACCCCTCTCTGGAAAATCTTTATAAATAACCCATATCATACAAGATATTCGGTCGTCGGTTTGATACAACCACTATACAAAACAGACACGGTGCATTTTGCGTTAAGAGAGATATAATTTCTTTCGTATCTTAAAGGTTTACAATAGTGTTTGAGAGAAAAAAAAGAAAAACAAATCAATAAGCAAAAACCGAAACAAAATACATTAAATTGTATAAATAAATTTACTCTTTTGTTTCCATGATGCGGTCCAATGAGGAGGTCTGATTCATTATTCGGAATAACCCAACGTCGGGTCATTGCAATAAATAATTATACATAATGATAATTTAACTTCTCATACAGTTTTTAATTAATTATAATAACAAATTGACGAGAAATATCTACAAAAATAATTGGGTTTATTTTAAGGACACTTTGTAAAACTTGTCGAATAAGCACAGGTATCACACAAACACATTTTCACCGAGTCAAATTAAAAATATGCTCATATGCGTTGCTAGAAACTTGAAAAAATAAATTAAAAATTGAATTCCAAAAATAATACATTAAGTTTTATCACCATTACATAAATATATTGCACAGTATATTGCACATAATAAATGTCTCTTTTTTACAGCACATATTGTCGATATAGAGTAGGGCACAATGGCTACTGTAAAACAAAATCCCTCAAAAGTTTTAAAAGTCCTCCCCCTCATTGGACGGAGAAAGAGTTCTGTAGGACGACTGCCGTCCTGCTCCTGAAGATCTAAATGTGCTGTGACCATACAAGTCAGAAAACTGAAAAAAGTTAAAAATCGGATTAAAATATTTTTAATAAATATATATTCCATGAAGAATTTACTTTTTTTATATTGATGTCAACTTTTAATATAAGTATTCATAAATTCATAATTAGATACTTAAAATATAAAATTAACCTACAAATAGCTCAAATTAAAAGACAAAAAAAAAATAAATGTAAAATTTTAATTTTTATAAGCAATATAAATGATTCCATGTAATAACCAGAGAGAAAATATACAACATGCGATATGATTTACACAATTTTACAAATGTAGGAGAAACAGCTGATGTTCATGCACTGATTAAAAGATGAAAAACAAGAATTGGACACGTTTGTGGGATCAGAGGCAAAATGGATAACGATGACGTAATTCAATAGTAAAATAGTTTAGGGAGAATTTAGTAAACTGAAATAAAGACAATTATTTTTGTTTGTTACAGGACAACAAATAAATAAACCCAACATTATTTTAGCAAATTTAAATTTAAGGAAAGTAAAGTATATTAGAACAAATTGGCGGAATATATAACCACTCAGGCCGCAAATCCACTTACTATTGTATAAAGCAAAAAAGCTTTTTTTATTCTACAACCTCCTTCTGAGAAGGCAAAAACACAAAAAGCAAAATATAAATAATTTGAAACTACATGAAAGGCTTCTACAATCTATATCTACATATACGATGATAAAGATTGACATATTATTAGGCGCTTGATGAATTTGAATAAGCTGTTAATATTTGACGCCATTTTATATGATGTCTCAACAACTTACTGACTCTTTAATAATCGCCCGAAGGAGCGCGTGCCGTCCTCATAGGCTAAAGAGAGGAGAAAAGAGGCAAGAATATAAAGGAGTAAAATTAAACTAAGCAATACACTACATATTTAATCTATTCTAATTTCTATCAATATGGGGTGCAGATTTCTAGAACGGCAGGGAAATATAAGCATTTGTTTTGCGATTGTAATATGTTGACTAGTTGTCGTAAACTACACGGGAAGAATGTCATGGAATATAAGCATTCTTGGACAATTAAAGCACCATCTCTAGTTTTGTTTACCTCACAACAGCGAAGCCGAGCCGGCTCTTGCAGAGCGGGAGACAGAACCAGCACGTCCCTATTACAAAAATATTTGGTTAGATTCTACGTTTATTTAAGTATACAATTTATTAAATATTTATATATTTTATATCTATATATTATTATATACTAGTATAGATATCAGTCATACGTCATTATATATGTATTTATCTAGTAAAGGTTGAATATGCCTATAAAATACTTACTCCTGGACTGGCACTTGTTCGGCCCTGCGAGACAGAGCTCCTGTTTTTGGCGCGAAGTTTATTCACTGTACCTTCAGCGTTATCAGCTCTCTCTTCGGCATCTTCCAGTTCACTCTGGACTTTACGGAATTTAGCCAAGTTGACAGCTGCAATTTCCTCCTATAAAGATAGGTATAATACATAGATCATAGTATATTTATATAAGAGCAACAACTGCTATTAGAATGATTGGTTTCATGTTAATATTTGATTAGGTATTTGTTGGGTAATCAATCAAAGAAACTTCTTCTTATATCTTTTTAGATTGACCATAGCGTAAAACTCTATTATACTCACAGCTTCCTCAACTTGTCTCTTGTATGTTTTAATCTTGCCCTGCAGTTTTTCAATGAGTTCTTGTAGGCGGTCCTGGTTCTTTCTATCCTCTTCAGCTTGGAAGGCTAATTCTTTAAGACGCCTGTCTGCTTTACGCATGTTCTTTTGTGTTTCCGCATGACGTCGTTGTTCGCCATCTAGTTCACTTTCGAGTTCTCGAACTCTGGTTTCTAGCTTACTAATAATCTTCTTACCACCCTTTAGAGCCTGAGACTCGGCTTCATCAAGGCGTACCTGGAGTTCTTTGGTATGGTTTTCGAGACCCTTTCGGAGTTTCTCGATTTGCAAACCATGTTCTTGTTCATTTCGGAGTTCTTCTGCAAGTCGAGAAGCATCGGCCATCGCTTTTTTAGCTCGATCCTCAGAGTTTCTGAGTTCACTGTTCATTTCATCAAGATCAGCTTGCATGGCGTTGATGTCTCCCTCTAACTTTCGCTTCTGACTCTGAATAGAGCTTGCTTGGGCGGCCAGTTCATTTACACGGTCATTGGCGTCATTTAATTCATTTTCAGCTCCCTTTCGGGCACGTTCAGCCTGGAATGAAGTAAATTAACAATAGCAACATAGTAATTTGATAATAAGTCAATTATAGTGCACACTATTTTATCACATTAGAATCAATCTCTAATCACGTTTAAACTAACCTGTTCAAGAGCTGTTCTAAGTTCTTCAACCTCACCACTGATCGCAGCACATCGTCGCTCAGCTAGATTGAACGCTTCTCTGGCTTCTTCTCGTTGACGTTGTTCCTCTTCGCAATGAGATTGTAACTCCTGTAATGAGTGTTTTTTTCAATTAATTAGAAATCACAAAGTATACAATTTTGAAAGAAATTATGCTTCTATGAATACCAATTATTTTAATGTTACTGAATACGTCTTTAAAAATCTTACTAAGATTTGTTGCTGGTGTCTCTTAACAGTCTTTTCAAGCTCAGCACGACCTCGATTAGCACCGTCGAGGGCTATTTCAAGCTCGTTGATGTCCTGTTCCAATTTCTTCTTGATTCTCATAGCTTCAGCTTTGCCCTTGCACTCAGCTTCAAGGGACGCTTGCATGGATTCTACTGCACGTTGATGATTACGTCTGAAATACACAGATAAAAGAATGTATATATCTCATAATTGTAAGTACGTTCGACTTTAAAAAACACACATGTATATCAAATAATTCTTATTATGCACCATAGCCGATTTAAATCCATTTACCTTGTGTTTTCGAATTCATCATCTTTTTCATGAAGACGCCTATCAATATCTTGACGAACTTGTGAAATTTCTAGCTGAGCCCTCATTACTTTAGCTTCTTCTTGTTCAAGAGCTGCTTCGGCTTCTTCAAGTGCCGACTGGAGTTCTTCCTTCTCCAATTCTAGTCGTTTACGAGCCTTTTCTACCTCATGAACGTTGCGACCTCCTTCGCTGAGCTGATCAGTAAGATCATGAATCTCATCTGTAATAAAAGCAGTATAATCATTCATACTGTAACGAACGGAAAACTCATTAAATTTAGAACTATATTCAAGTTATGTTGAGAGCGTTACCTGCAAGATTTTTGTTTTCACGTCGGAGGGATTCAATTGTGTCCTGAGCTTCTTCGCCCTTGGCCTTAACTCTAAATAGTTCAGCAGAATAACCACGGGCTTCTTTTTGTGAATTTTCTAATTCGGACTGGAGGTCGTTACATTTAGCTTGCCATTCCTGGATAGTTTTGTCGAATCCACGCTGTTTCTTTTCAAGTTGGTTAGCATTGGAGTTGGCCTGTTTAATAAACAAAATATAGATACTCATGTTGTTTCAATTCAGAACAAAGTCAATAAAGAACAACAATGTGTGTGTATACAAATTAACTTACACGTTCAACGTCGATCATAAGGTCCTCGAGTTCTCCCTGAAGTCTGGACTTGGCCTTCTCCAAATTGTTGACTTTGGAATTCGCGGCTTCGGCATTCTGTTCAGCTTCAGAAAGTTTAATTTGTAGTTTTCGCCTAAAAGATAAAAACAAAATGTATTCCGGTTAGCAGTTGATTTTGTCGTAAATCTAACTTTCCATTAAACGTTTACATTAGACCCATCGGTATTTAGAACAGTTAACTTACTTAGATTCTTCTAGCTCTTCTGCGCGAGCTGCTCCTTCACCTTCATATTTAGCTCGCCACTGCTGGGCTTCGGCATTTGCTTTGGAAAGCTGGCGTTGTAAGTCGCTTCTGCCTTCCTGTTCTTCCTCAAGTTGTTCACGAACACCGTCGAGATCAGAGTTAAGGTTGCGAACTTCACTTTGGAGTTTCTGGCGAAGTCGTGTCTCATCTTCAAGCGATCGTTTAGCTTCATCAAGTTGAGTAGCTAATCCATTCTTGTCTTTGGTGAGCTGGCCAACATGATGTTCCGCCTCCTCGAGTTGACGAGTGAGCTCAGAACTCTCTTGTTGGAGTCTTCCTTTGGTGTGCTGTAACTCACTAATTGTTCGGTTACCCTCTTCTACTTTAGCGTTAAGTTCGGCCATTTGAGCCTCAATCTGTTTTGACATTTTTTCAGACATACCCTAAAATGACAAGATCATATGATTAATCATATTTTATTTTAGTCGGACATTATCATGCTAATTAATTTGAACACTTCATTTCTTTAAAACACATCTACTTTAATAAATCATGCGATTGAAATATTAACTAGTGTTACGAAAAAAAAATGACAGTCATATTATTGATACAAGTATAAAATCATTAGTTAAGGTACCATTTGCTGTAGTCGTTGATCGAGGACAACCATCAAGTCATCCATCTCTAACTGCATATCAATCAGCTCTCTTTCTTTTCTACAATTCATGCAACATGCAAACAATAAAATAATAACATACATAAGAAATATTTATCTGCGTTTTATATAATATATTGTTTAAGGTTAGGCGTGTGATTCCATGCATACTACAATGGACATGCCAATTACCTTATTTTTACTGGCGTGTTGTAGTTGATGTATGGCATCTTCAGCCTCCGACTTAATCTGTTGTTTTTCTTTTTCCAATCTAAAATTCAGACATTGAAATAAAGAGTCTTGCTATGTAGCTTTAAATCCTTAAATTTGGAATTGTCACCGGATTTTTTGGGCTCCAACAAAGTCAAACTCTGTGACTCATTACTTTAACGCTCAGCTTGCAAATATGACCATGTCAAACACATTTTAAACATTGCCAAAACAAATATCAGAGAATTTTTGAAACATTACCTATGCTGAAAGATAGCTTCGGGTTACAAACCTGCTCTTAATTTTTTGTAGTTGATCGATTTGATCAGATAACTCATTATTGGCATCTTGTTGCTTTTTACGAAGACTGGAAATTTGGGATTCGTGCTGTAGTTGGTTCTCTTCTAAATCTCTTCTAAGTTTCAATAATTCCTGTTCACGTTTTTTGTTAATTTCAATCTGAGCAGAAGTGGCACCACCAGCTTCATCCAGACGTTCACTGATATCTTCAATCTCACGAGATAAATCATTACGCTGTTTCTCAACCTATTTATAACAAAATTGTGATACTCTTTATTGTCTTGTTTATGACTCAATTTAAGTTGTAGGATGAAAAAGTGGGCAATACAAGGATATGGAAAGATTGGGGTAAACAGAAATTAATTATAAAAAAAAAAATCCTTTAATTTTATCATGATTGTTTCAAAGCCTTAAATGTCTTGAGTCTCGATTGCTAAACAGGTGAACTCATTCGTTAGCCTACTTTATAACCGGTTATTTTTGCTAGAATACATCTTGGCAGAATTACACTAAATGCAGACTCGAACTGTTGAAGGCAAACCGTTAGATACCAGATTCCTGCCTATATCTGGTTACTATTTATAGAGATGTTCTGTAGCAGACGAACCCATATTTACACCTCTAACACATGGGTAAACGATGCAGTAATTGTAGCCTTTGGCACTCAACTTGTAATTTAGGAATGCTTGTTTGCATTTTTCACTATTCGCTTACTGTACCGGGTCAGTACTGGATTACATAAATATCATTTTGATTACCTTTGTAACCTGTCGATAGTTTATAGATCATTATTTAAAAAACAGTTAACTCCTTCATAAAACTTTCTAAATATCCATTTTATTTAGATAATAAACAAATTGTTTACTTACCTTGGACCTAGCTTGTCGTTCGGCTTCAAGTTCTTCTTCTAACTCCTCAATACGAGCCTGTAAAACATGATAACTCATACTTATATCCACACTTATCACAACGAAATATCAGAGTAGAAGTAGCCACTGGAAAAATAATCCTTCGAAAATATATATCCAATAAACTATCCAAGAAAGTTGAGATCACTTATTCCGAATTCAAACAATTTGTGCCTTTTATCGGGGATTTTAATTTATTTTACTGGCTTGAACTCAACTGGTAATTGGAAGATGGCCTGAGGAGCCAGTTTTAAAAATTAAAGCGCCACGTCATGAATGCTAAATAGTTCAGGTGTGAGTCAGCAAGAAAAACAAGAAGAAATATATATCATAGTATAAATACGCCATGATAAGACGAAATCTAAGAAATGGCGACTCTGATATCTTGAATTCCATGCAAGCATTTATCTTTTAACCAAACGATTTATATTTACGATTTAAGATAAATAAAAATGTAGATTATTATTATTATATATAATACACCGATAGAACACATTAATCTCTATATAATAAAATTTCATCAATTTAATTAAGCAATAAAATCGAGAATTTGAAATAAGAATTTTATAATATACTATACTTCAAGAAGACTCTTTAATCCTGGGCATGTCGCTGCTAACTCAGCCGTGTCACGAATAACTTTTCGACTTCGAGAACTTAATTTCGAACCTGAACTTCTCGAAGGCTCATAAGCTTTTGAATATAAAAGAGGATGAGTGGCGATGTTTTCAAGTACAGCTGGGCTCGTGCCCCGAAATTCTCTGGATAATGCTCCGAGATAATCCCCATATTGATAATCCGAACTAGTTTTGGCTCGCGATGAAGACACTTTCTGATATGATTTGGCTGTCGAAGATGTGGATGATTCTGGTTTTTTAGTTCTTGGACGGGTCTCAGGTTCCTCTGGTTGTCGAGGTTTTACGGAAATTGATGGTAGTGCGGTCGTCGGGGCTGGTGCAGGCTGTGACTCCGCTGATCTTTTGATGACAATACTTTCTTTAGGTGTCGCGCTTTCGGTCTCCATGGGTGCTGGTGTGGCTTGAACGGGAGGGGGTATATCACTTGTTACTTCCTGAGGCTGAACAGACTCCACGGCTGACTTAACAACTTGAGGTGAACTACTGGATAAGTCGTCTTTCTCTTTCTCTACATCAGCAGTTGAGTCAACGTTTGTTTCCCCATTCGTTGCCATGGCATCGAAAAAAACTTCCCAATTATAAACTCAATCGTTATCAATTTGAACAATCTCAAAAATGCAGCCTCCTCAGTAATCGGGTGTGTTCTCCCCGATGATATACAGCTATGTGAAGGTAGGCCACAGAAAAGTAAATGTTCGCCACAAAAAGTATAATTAACCGAAACACTAAGAGTTTATCAGAATCCAGAGAAGTTGAAAGATAAAAGACTTTATAGGCAAGAAGCCATTGTGATTCACTCCTATATGTTAAACTGTCTCCACATTGAGGCTATCATATGATAATGCATTACAACACGCCTCCTCCTTTAATGGCGTTTCTACACCGAATATGCTAATCAGCTTAGGTCATCCCCACCCTAAGATATTTTTGACTTCAGACCTTGAGACAAAATAGTGAAGGTGAATCTTCCGTTGACGAAAAAATAAAAATAAAATAACAGAACCGTTTTTTTGCCAAATATTTTTTCTGACAGATAAGATCAACAGAATGCCGAAATATGCCTGAGTAATACCGCGTTTTACCTACACTCGTTTATATACACGTGTGTACGTCGACTCGCCTCACAAGACCGGTAGCTCTACGTCTGATGGCGAGTAACGAAGAGCCGCGAGTGTTTTCCAGGGTTATTTCAGTAACTATTTTCAAGTGAAAGTTGTTGTAATTAGACTCGTATGTGTGTGTGTATGTGCTATGATGCCATTCTTAAGTCGTTTCAAGTCGATGCGGAAATAGATAGATATTGGTCTCGGGTTACACTAGGTAGATTCTTGCTCATCAAGACGGCAGCCTTTTCCTTATTTAGCCGAGAGGAGGCGTATCATGTTTCACAACACAGAACTTCAGAATGCAGCATATACCTTAGCTTTCAGGTTGAGATAATTAATTGACTGGCAGCTGTCTTACTACATTATAAAGTCTTATCTTCCATTCTAATCATAGTAATTTAAACATGAAATCTACGGATTGACTCATTCTAACGGGGATTATTACAAATCATTGGATGATGTAACAATATTCACCTCTGTCCTATTACACGCATATTTCTAAATATTCTAAAATAAGTTATTCACACTGATAAAGACGTATTTTTTTTCCAAATTGATATAAAGAAACTAAACAGAAACGCTAGTAATTAAAGAATGAATTACTTTAATATACTAGCTTGTAAATCATCTATAAGTTCTATGTTTGTCTTGGAATTGTTCAGTCTCATGATAAGACTAAGGAAGTAACACGTGGAAACTATTTATTTGTATAAATACGTGCAAATCTATAAATATGTAAGATGAATATATCCAGGTAGCGGCACGTAATCAAGTAAAAAAAATATGACGTGCAGTAAAGAAATGTCAGTTTATTTTTGAAGAAGTCCTACGTAATTACTGGTTTGGTAATAACATCTATCAGTTTTACCTACATTTCAAAATAAATAAACAATGAATCAAGAATATTCTTATTTAATACAAAGATGTAAACCTAAATCTACTCATCATACAGTGACTAGAGCTTGTGTTCTGGAATTCGTTTTCTTTTGTGCAAGACATTCCGTTTTTTGGGGGGATTGATTACTTAAACATACACACAATAAATAAAGGCTGGATCTGTAATAGCAGTCAATAGATGAGGTAGGGGAGGTACTAAGGCAAATTAAATTTAACACACCATAAAACCTGAACTAAAGTAAGATCAAATTTAATTCGCGTTTGTCAAAAAGAGCCATAAATCTTAATAAATAAAATTCCCGCAGAATATAAACAATCCATACATCAAAGTGAAATTTAGTCTCAGGTCAGATACAGTTTTCAGCAAAGTAAAATGCATAATATGTTTGTTCCTTTCATATTTTATAAATTCAAACAGATCGAATAATTATTTGAAGCTCCTAGACATTTTCAAACCCACGGAGGTACAATACTGGTTGGGGTGATACTGTAAGTTGTGTTTGGATTACAAATTTATCGTGTATTACCTGAAAATATTCAATTGCTGGCCAAAGTAAGAATAGTGATAAAATGGTTGGGAAACAAAGAATTGAACATTTGTCTTCAAATACGAATCGACGGCTTATTGATAGTTTTTATATATCAAATCGAAAAGGCGGAAAATAACCAATATTCGCTTTCTTGCTTTGAATTATTTGATTAGAAAATGCAATATATTTGATAACCAGCTAGGCGTGTTGTTATGGTTTAAAAATGCGTATACTTTTTTGGGATAGGCGAAAGTTAGCCATTATCATCTTATATCATGCCATGGTTGGAAAACGAAAACTGAACTTTCTTCAACGTCCGATAATAACAGAAGATTTTATTTAGTATGTCAGAGACAATTGCCCTCAAAAATAGAATAACCTCAATTTTTTTTATGTTCTTTGGAAGGGCATACCTAAGTCAGGTCTTTTACAGATAACTACTTTCAAAAGCCTTTAACAAAATAGCTGCGTATTTAAAAACAGATGTCGAACTTTGTGTTACTTTTGGGGAAATAAAAATGATGTGAAAAAAGATTCTGAAAAGTTACCAAAACATCAATTTTTAATTGCGAAAATATAATGTATCTAATGAAATCTAAATGAAAATCTGGCGGAAAATTATTGGACCCAGAGTGAGCACGGCTTACTGGCAATAAGGTCAAGTCCCCCCTCCCTTTTGGTTAATCAATGTATTTGTCCCTTTCTGGTTAAAATAATTATTGTTTATATCACATTGGTTTATATCAGTCTACCAGTAAATCAATTGAATATTATTTAGTTGGATCTAACAAAAATATTCACTTTAAATTGTAATTGATTTGTGTTTTCATTTCAATACCGATACATAATAACAATAAACTGCAGTTTGCTGGCTCAAGGGAGACAATTTACTGGCAGGATTTTGCAAATTATGCCCAAAGTATTAGGCTGTGTATTGTTCTTACAAACAGATGATTTTAAAATCATTGTATCACGTGACGAGGGAATATAATTTACGCAGTAGCCTATACAGTACAAAAAAAGATAATTATTGCTGAATTGAGACAACACTACCAACGATACTTAAATTCTTCAGATAGAATACCGCAATATTGTTAAAGCGCGTTGGGGAATCTTTTTAAGCCACTGAAGAACTTTTAATGCGAATGTGTTTGGCTTTCCCCCATATATCTACGGTTCGCGAATAAAATCTTGATTCTGGGTGTTGCGACTTTTAGAATGAATAAGGAAATGTTGGGTGGGGCTTTGGTTAAAAGGTTCAAAACGGGGTTATTTAAGTTTAAACGATCAAATCAAATGTGGATCATCTGTAATTATGTTGTAAATTGGTAAAGGTGTTAGGAAAATAGAGGAAAACACATGTGTTTCACAGCAAACTTTATTTCGTAAATTTCCATCATTTTCATACTTACCAACTGTTTCTAACTAATGGCCCATCTTAGCTACCAACATACCAGGATCTACGAGTTCAATTGAAGTATAGTATAGTTAAAATAATTATAATAGCTTAAACTAAATTACTAATTGAAAAGCCCCCAAATACCTGAAGTTCTTTAATTTTCTTTTGGAGCTGGGCTACAAGATTTTGTTCATCTTCCAGTTTGGCATGAAGACCACTGATCTCAACGTCTTTTCGTCGAACATTTTCTTCCAGCTCACGTTTAGACCTTTCCAGGTCTTCCACTGTTTGCTGTGTCGCCTTTAAATCTTGTTCTAACTTCCTCTTGGCCTTTTCTACATCACCACGAACCTTCTTTTCTCTTTCTAAATTATCTTCAAGCTACGATGAGATTATACTTATGAATATTAACATCAGGTAGTTATTAAAGATTCATGTCAGTTCATTTTTTTTAAAAAAAGATTTATAATTTTTATTTCAATTTTTTGGTGTACCGTTTGTGATATCACAGAACATCAATACACACGTGGGTAGATTTCGTTCTTAGAAAGCGATATACAAATAGTAACTTACCTCATCGAGGGTTTGTTCTAATTTGGTTTTGAGCTTACTAAGATGGTTAACTTTATCTTCCTCGGCCTGGAGGTCACTAAGTGTCTTCTTATGTGCCTCGTCCATATTTTTCTTATCTTTATTCAGTTTCGCGATTTGTTCGTCTTGTTGTGCCATTTCATCTTGGAGTGTTTTAATTTGATTATCTTTGGTCTGTTTCTCCTGCTCAGCTTTGGCTAGACTAGTTTCAAGATCTTCTACGTCTTTCTTCAGGTCGCCACATTCTTTCTCTAGTTTCTTTCTCTTTTCATCCAGTTCACTTGCCGCATCTTCTTCATCCAGTAGCCTTTCTTCCATCTCTTTTATTTGAGCCTCGAAGTCTACCTTTTGTTTGATCAACTTCTCGATCTTCTCTTCACAATCTGCGACATTATCTTGTTCAGCTTGAAGTTGGATAAACATGTCGTTCTTCTGCTGCAGCAGAGTAACGTTCTGTTCCTCGAGTTCTTTTTTGATTTTTTCGGTTTTCTCGAGTTCAGTTTTGGTTTTTTCCAACAATTCTTCTTTCACTTTCATCTCATCTTCAGCTCTGGCAACGTTTAAAAGAGG
The DNA here is from genome assembly GCA_963678685.1 of Patella ulyssiponensis. Lineage (NCBI taxonomy): Eukaryota > Metazoa > Mollusca > Gastropoda > Patellidae > Patella > Patella ulyssiponensis. The sequence goes on along the minus strand of OY783226.1, from coordinate 25,308,957 downwards.
CTTGACTTTGGTGTAAAGTTTCCACCAGAGCCAGTTGCGCATCATCAGCCATTTACGGATGTTTCTTTGGATGACAGATAGACCAACCCTGAAACAAAGAAAAACTCATATCATCACATACCTTTAACCTTTAAATGAAACTAATCGAAAGTTATTTATTTTAGGAAGTATTTTGTAGTAACAAAGAGATAGATAACATTTCTACCTCTGATCACATAGTTTCTTGTAGGCTTTCCTCATCAAATAACCTCGAATGTGGGCCTGGAACATAGAGATAATTGAAGTCAACCTTTCGTCACGAAGATCTTCAAGATAGCCCACGACACCAGCTTTAAAGAAGACTTTTGTAAGACCAAGACGATATTCAGCAACATCCATGTTCAAGGCTTGGAGAATTTTGGTAGCCACGGTCTTTCCATCAACGAAGCCTTCCGGAATAGCATTAGGAGCCAAGATAGAGTATCTGTATTACAAAATTGAAAAAATCCTGAATTAAATGTTAAAAATTAACATACAAATGTACAACGTTAATACATGTTAATCACGAAAAGTCATGAAAACGAGAAGTTTTTCGAAAACCCACCATCTGTCTTCGAGTTAACAATCAAGAAACTTAATTTTTAAAGAAAACCCTTAATCAGAACTCACCTCTGTTTGAACTCAGAATATATAATTCTATTTGGGAATCCTTTTCGGCAAATACGGATACCTTCCAGTACACCATTACACTGGAGCTGATGAAGTACCAGATGGGAATCAATTAAACCTTTGAATAAATAAAACCCAAAACATTATCAGACACAATACCATTAGTACACCACATAATAGAAATAACGATAAAATAGCAAATTTAAAAAATAATACATTCTGATGTTTGTATATTGTTTTTAAAGGTTGTCTCTTTTCGTTGCTGACAGATATGCCTGTTATTTTCGTCAATTAATTCTAAGATGAGTATAGTATTGTCCAGACATACCTGGCTGTTTCAATTCATTGGGAATAATACATCGTACAAAGTGAGGATGTGTACTGTACAAATTCTTCATCAATTTATTCAAAGATTCCTGAAAATTTGTTTAGTCAAGAATTATTCAAAAATCAAAAATGACTTTAAAGTTACAATTAACTTGAGACATAAAGATTATTGAAACAAAGATAGAGTGAAACTAGGTTATTCAATTTGAGTGTTATAAATCAAATACATGTAAAACGTATAAACGTGTATGTCAAAGCTATGAAATAACGTTATATAAGGAATATAGTATAGTGATCGCATGACCGTTTTGGTTAAACTAAATTCAAAATGTCGGTAAATATTTCTTTTAAATCCATAACAAAATCAATGGCTAAGTTTTTAAATTTCGGTAAGGATAGGTGTTGTCTAAACTAATTACTCCAATGATAACTGCGTAAGGGGATGTTTAATCTGATGTAGTGAATGTTGCTAAGAAGGTGTGTAGGGGTTTGTGAGGATTTGTAATACAACGGGTTCTGTTGTCATAGGTACATGCAAATACTAAGATACTCCAGGATAAAATGTAAATTGGAAAAATAATTCAAACGGTATGTAGATTCAAAATGTGCAGGTATCAAATAAACAACTACATGCATAGGAGTTCGTGGCTAAAGAGAATTCAAGGGGACATAACCACACACATCTCACGGACGTGGCATGCTGTAAGTACCCTATGTGTGGCTGAAATGGTCTGGAAAGCTGAACTCTTCTTTTTCTTCTGGGTACCACCTCCGGCGCCCTCCTCTGATCAAAAATATCATAAGATACGTTTTATAAGCGGATTTAATAATAAAAAAAGAAAGATATATCAGAAACGTTCACATTTATTGTACTTGCTTGACCATTGACAAGTTCAACAAATGTGAAATGATCCCACTATAATCACTTTCTTGTTCAGTCACTGATAAACAAAGATGCTCCTCGAAAGTCTTCTATGTAAGAATATGTATACTTAAAATACTTTTTCAAACTTATAAAATATTTAAGAGACCTCTACTGACTAAAGAATATGTTTAGCTTTAAATGCAGTTGAAGACCATTATCCCAATTTATTTCATTCGCAATGGTTCTTTAATCATTTTTCGGCATTTAGAGCACTCCTATTGTAAAACTTTACGTAAATCAACAGAAAGAAGTTTCGGAATCACGGCATCTACATTTTCGAAATTGGGACTAGAAGTGGCGAAATAAGTTATGTTTCTTTTCAATGATTTTATACTCGAAATTTGTTAATTTTTCAGAATTTGGCAGTTACATGACAAAAAGTGATTATCATAGGTTGTTTCTGTACAAAGCTATGTGCCTACCCTGTGACGATAAGATACCGTCATAAAACTGGATCCCTTTTTACGTACTGGCGGGGAGCCATCATCGGCTAAATAAATACAAATTACATTTATTTAATAATAAAATGATGAAAAGAAAACATTAACGAATTAACATTAAATATATGAAGAATTTATTCATGCTTGTTGGAATATCTGTTTCACTTGGGTTTACTCAAACAATTTATTCCAGTCCCTGGTTGTCTCATACATATCCCATAACATTAGTTCTTCGTAAACTTATGCCTGATAAAATCAATTTTCCACCAATTTCAACATACTTTATGAACAAATTGTAAGTGTAAATAAATTACCTGCTGGGGCGAAGAGGGTTGATACCAAAGCTTCTTTGGAGTGAATAAGAATTTCTACTACAGTTTCATTCAAGGGATCCTTGTTCTTCTCTAACCAACCAGTAATACTGTATGGTACAGTACCAGCATAATGGTGAAGTTCAAAGTGAGCTTCACCTTTGAGTTTCTTTCCAACTGGTTTACCAAAGTTTGGGGATTTGCCCAAATGGTTGTTGTATAACTTTTCTTTGAAGGAAAGGTCAGTTGCTTTAGGGAACATACATTCTTCTTCTAAGATGGACAAGATACCCATAGGCTAAAATGAATATTAATATAGTAATACATATACATTTTCGATAAGTAAAAAGACAGGATAAATAATTGGACAAAATCTGTCCAAATCGCCCCCATTTTATCAGGGAATCGCCTCGGACCTAGCATACAATACGGTAACACATAAAGACTAAAGGGTGTTGTATATATATGCGATCAATGCGAACCCTCAACAGAATAAGCTGTAACCAACGAGACACAATTAAATGGTATGGGTCAGTAAAAATGATATTTGATCCTGGGAAAGATGATTACACGGGAACTAACCTCAAATTCGACAATTAATTAATATGTGTTGGCCAATACAAATCACACTTAACCTGAGAAAAATGATTTAAAAGTAAATGCATACAATTACCTTTTCAATAAGATCAATACAAGCTTGCAAGTCCATTCCAAAATCAATGAATTCCCATTCAATGCCTTCCTTTTTGTATTCTTCTTGTTCTAAGATAAACATGTGATGGTTGAAGAACTGTTGTAGACGCTCATTCGTGTAGTTGATACAAATCTGTTCAAAGCTGTTGAACTATTTAAAAATAGAGATCAGATATAATATAACGTAACGTCATGTCATTTGTGTATTACAAGATCTAGTACCCGCTATTAGATTAAGCAAATCAGACACACACTATTTACAATCAAAATAAGTCTTGTCATTAATCTACTTACATCAAAAATCTCGAAACCAGCAATATCCAGTACACCAATGAAGAACTGTCTTTTAGCTTTAGTATCCAGAGTCTTGTTGACACGAACAACTAACCATTTAAACATACGATCATATGTGGACTTTGACAAAGCACCGACTGAATATATAACTTGTTCCTTCGTACGACCTTGGGTCACAAATTCGTTACCGACCTTAATCTTGGGTTTCAGAAGACCTTTGACCAAATCTCCAGCATTGACACCCAACAAAAAGGCAACCTTTTCAGCCTCTGAAATAATTGATCGGTTATTTTATCATTTAAATAGAATATCCCTTTTGCTTTAAATATAACTTGTTTATTTTGGGGCACAAAAACCCATTCTCACTGACATAGCTTACAGTAATATCTTTACAACTCACCGGCATTGCCATCAGCTTCAGCTTGCTCTTCTCTTGGTCTCTGTTTGAATTTCATCTCACCAAAATGAATGATAGCTGCTGTACATTTGAACATACTCGTTTTCTCATCTTGTGAGAACCCCAAAACATCGAACGCGACCTGAAAATCACATAGGTCCTTGAGTTCTCTTTTTATTAAAGATACATTATGGGGGATTAGATAACGAGTTGGCAGTTCGCACTGTAATAGTTAAAAACTAGATAATGTAAAGGAAATTTGCTGGAAATTTCAGTCAAATTGATCCACTATGAACCGAAAATTAAACAAGTGAAATTTCCGCCTAGCCTCGATCATCATAACTAAAGTCGGTACGGTAAAAAACATATTCTCGTTTATCCATTTTATAATTAAATCCAGAAGGAAAGTTATGCAGTAAAACGGGTCATAATGCTAATTAATGTCTACTTAATAATTATAAGATAACATTTCAGACCCAAAGAAAGACCTGCAATATGCAGATTTAGCTCTTGCATAATGTATGTGTAAGGAAAGAAAAGGAAATCCAATTCCGTATACATCCCTGCAGCTAAGTTTCCAATGCAACAAATGCGAGACATGTAACTTTGTCGACCATCTCTTCTTTAAAGAATGGTTGCTTTCTTTTTTAGTATCATTACGCTCGACAGTCAAATAGCTAAACTACTGGAATTTCTCGTATACTTACATCAGTATCCTTCATTTCTTGGTTATCATCGATATTGTCGACTGTTATAGCTCCCTGGTTAATAAAACTGTAGAGAGCTGGGTCTGGGCTACATAATAGCTTCTCTGTATAAGAACAAACATTACATAATTAGTCCTATCAAAATAGTATTTTTGCAGTGTTACAAAAAGTTTTTTTCGGGGCAATTTTAAACGCTAATATTAATAACTATAGTGATAAACAACACTAAAGGGACGACTGGCATTATAAAGTTAAGACGTATTAAAATATTTTTTAGTGTATTTCATTAAAGAATAAGGTAACACAAACAACCTGTAATTTCTGGTTATATACTCACCGTTATATTCTGGAATAGCATTAGACAGAAGCTGGTAGAAAATATGGTAGTTTCTTTCACCAGGTCGCTGGAAGGTGACTCGAGATTTCTCCAACAAATCTGTAAACATGAACCAATAATATGTATATTACTTTAAAGCAACACCTAAATGAGCGAAAACAAAGGAAACGCGGTTCAGCGTCCTATTTTTGTGAACCAACCGAGATGCATTATATAAGATTAAGATAAACAGCTGGCCGTTCTTGCAATAATAGTTCAAAAATAGATAATGCAAAATGATTATAGTGAAAATATTATCTATTTTTGTATTATGTTATTAAATGTTGATCGTTTTTCAATCCAATTAATTCTCGTCTATCTGATGGTCTAGAAAGTTAGTTATAAAATTTGAAGCCAAAATATTGACCGTAGCCCTTCCATAATGCATCTTAAAAGGTCAAGATATCTGGCCTTTTATATGTACGTTCATATTTAATATGACATGTTTCGATTTTATTCTTAAGTTTATTTTTTGAAAATTATTTTCAGGTATATCATAATACATATTAAATGTTCACTTACATTGTTCAATATCAGCTCCAGAGATTTTACCTTGAGTACCAAAATGGATACGGATAAATTTACCCTAAATCAAAAGATAAGATCATGTTATAATATGGAGAATACATGGTAAGTAAATACGTGTACTTCTTAATACTACTTTTTATCGATAAACGAAATGATCTTACTCATTAATTCATTTATTTTTCATTAGTAATAAGCTTATAAAAGAAAGGATATGGTGATACGATGATGCCCAAAACACACCAATTCAGAACAATGATGCCTTAAAGCTTTTTTCACACATTATTAAATTTGAAAAATATGATGAATGAAAGAGTTGTGTCGTACAAAAATATCGTTAAGACTGAAAAACCAAGCGAACCAAACCAAATATATATACATGTATAGAATTATAGAAAGTTCTACCAAGTGAACCTATTGTCTAAACGCTTTTGGTCCGAGGTTTCATGGAGACCATTTTCTGTCTACATATTTGTGACTCAACGACCAGCACATCATTATTCACTATACACTGCATTTTAGCATAATAATCGGGCATTCTAATAATGAATGCTTCATTATTTTCCCATCGTGTACACTGCATTGTCGAGGTTATCTTCTGACCCAGTAGCCACTGATTTCTAAAATACAGGTCCAAAGCATTGTCCCGGTTAGCTATAAAAAGTGGTGGTGTCATTAACGAGACAGTGCATGCTTACGGTTTCTAGATCATCCGGGTGCTACACATTAAATATTATATACAATATCGTGCGAAAAGAGAAAATTGTCCTTGCATATTGCCTTAGAAAGAGGGCCATCATAAAAATTACCAATTATTTATTTTTCGACTTAAATTTTGTACAAATTAAAGTGGCATATTCTGTCTGCCAATATTTTGTCGGCCCAAGAAAATGATAATAATAAAAAAAAACATTATCATATACATCAGTGCATGCCTAGGATTATTATACAGATATACATGTATGTACATAATTTTGGTCCGAATAATAAAATACAATTTTCGTCAAACATGCATAAGTTTATCAGAATTGGGTCGAATACTTACGAATCTGGAAGAGTTGTTATTTCGAATTGTTTTGGCGTTACCGTACGCTTCTAATACCGGGTTAGCTTGAATGATTTGGTCTTCTAAGGTTCCCTATATAGACAGGAGCATTCGGGGGGAAAAGAGGAAAGAAAACATACATGATAAAAGGGTGAACGACATATTGATGTTGCCTCAACATCGGGGTGGGGTCACATATGGATTCAACAACATGGGGGTAAGGATAATGAGGTCACTCCGAGCAAAAGAATGAGAAAGTGCAAGAAAGGAGGAAATAAAAGGATAAAAGTGAATAGTGTAGGATGTAGGATGTAGTTATTTACGCAGAAAAGGAGGTCATAAATAACTCGTTAAATAATTGAATTGAAGTTATGCGGTGAGTTTTTAAAAATTTTGTATGATTTTAAATTGTATGTAAATCCACGTCCAATTTGGGGTGAAACTCAACATATGTAGTTATTTACGCATAAAGGGAGGTCATAACTATTTCAAATTCTTCAAATATTGAAGTTGTGCTCATGCGGTGAATTTAAAAAAAAATGCAAAATTTTAGATTGTATGTATACACATCCAATTTGGGGTGAAACTCATCATGGATTATGTGGCGGAAAAAAAATAAGGTAATTGTAGTGACAAATTGCGGAAAGTGCTTGGGTTCTTTATGGTTGGAAATTGAAATCTAAGGTGGTGAAAGAAAGATGTGTGTTCGTGCAAAGGAAAGGATACAAATGTCACGTCTTCACAAAGGTAATTCGGCGTTAGGTTTTGGGGCACAGTTACTTACGAATCTTGAAGAGTTGTTGTTACGAAGTGTTTTAGCATTGCCGTAAGCTTCTAATACCGGATTAGCTTGTACGATTTGATCCTCAAGAGATCCTGCCTGAATATTGGTAATGCGAAGAGAAAATGGGAAAACATACAAATTACAAGATATTTAGAAAGTATTCTATAGTTGCCAATTGATTACAATTACAAAAAAGAAGTGTTTGATTATTTAAGGCCGAATAATGTACACGAGAACATTGCTGGTCTCAGATGCGATTTGGGTGTCAGCCCTAACAACTGTTTTATGTTCCCCATGATGCAGTACTGAAAAGCTGGAAGAGTTGTTTTCGTGGGTTCTGTTACTACAGGGTTGGCTTGGACAATTTGATCTTCCAGCAAACCCTGCGTATTAGGCAAGTGGTTTAATGGTAGAGGGGTTTATTGGGTTAGTTTCGTACAAGATTTAGCACGACACGTCATGTGTGTTACGGTGCAGATCAACGAGACAGAGAGGAAGAAGTGGAAGTGACCGGATTAACATAAATCAATACATAAATATAAGCTATATAATTTTTTAATGGGAGACTATCACATTACAGAAGTTATTTCTTTATGAATGTTCAAAGGGGGCTTGCTGGGATTTTTGAACAGGAACTAATAAGAAATAACTCTTGTTCTGTGCAAGTCTGATATTTTAATAAACAAACAGGTCACAATTCTATGGAATACAATCGACATTTCGACTAGCCTAGTAATGAGCAGTAATTGTATTCTATAAAATTGTGACCTGTTTATTCCAGTTCAATTACTAAATGCCATTGAAACAATTTGATATTCCGATGTTTCACGGCAACTATTATTACAATAAAATTCAAATATTTTAAGTTAATAATGTACAATATCATAGCCCAAGAAGTTAATAATTGAGGCAGCTGACATGGTTTTAGTAATCATTATTAAGGGCATACAGTAAAATATGGAATTTAACATTGGAATTGAATCTTATAATTTTAATCATATAGACTAGACTAAATTTAAAAAGGTCATATTGAAACAATACATTACCTGTCAAAAATAAAACAACGAAATAAACACGGGCATTAGCGTGCACAGTTAAATCTAAACAAATTGAATAACTTCCAAGGCACCAAACACAAAACCCATATCTTAGATATTAAACATTCCCCTTGTGAAAGAGTTAATTAATTATTTTAAGGCCGATAAGCGACTCTGTTCAAATAAGTTTTTGTTTTTGCCTGGGACATTAATCATTTATTTTGTAGGACATAATGCATGCAGTCCTGCGTACTCTATTAAAGGTATAATGTGAACCGTTTTTGTGCTGCTAACAGGAGATTATGATTTAATAAATACTGTATGAGATAAGGTTATTTTCAAGATTGTATTGGGAGGTTACTTAATTTAAACTAATGAAAAGATAATGCAAAAAAAAAAAAAAAAAAAAAAAAGAATAAATAAAAATTAAATAATAGTTATTACTAGGAGAAGTATTGAAAGAAAGAAATACTTAAAATAGTAAATATTTAAAAAATACTTAAAAAATAAAATAAGTAGAAAAATATTTTTTGAAAAATTAGGAAATATTTTTAAAAATAATTAGAAAATATTTTTAAAAATAATTAGAAAATATTTTTAAAATTAAATAGAAAATATTTTTAAAATTAATTAGAAAATATTTTTGAAAATAATTAGAAAATATTTTTGAAAATTTTTTTGAAAATAATTAGAAAATATTTTTAAAAATAATTAGAAAATATTTTTCAAAATAATTAGAAAATATTTTTTAAAATAATAAGAATAATATTTTTTAAAATAATTAGAAAATATTTTTTAAAAATCATATAAATAATTAGAATATAAATTTGATTTAATATAAGTAAAAATTAAGCATAATCTGTTAGTAAAATTGTTTGATTTCGATTATTAGTAACATATTAAAAATTGAAAGTTAGTAAGGATTTAATTATTTTATAAAAGGTCAAACTACTTGTAAACATTATAACGTTTTGTAACTAATGAGGAACTAGGACTAGAGGTGAAATGGGGTTGAAGTGTATGATGGTGGGGGCGGGGGAATCCACGCCGTGCTGTCACACGAAATGCGATTTCTCTACCTTTTTCTCTGTTTTGCCATCCTCCTCCTTTTTCTCCTCCTTTTCTTTATGTGATTTAGCCGCAACATGGGCAAAATACTGAATGACCTTTTTCGTGTTTTCAGTCTTACCAGCACCAGATTCGCCACTGTTTAATGATCAGTAAATACATAGCTAGTAGCGTTAAACATTTAAGTTTAATATTCCAGGCTCATTTACAAAAGCGTTATACCTAATATAGCCGCTTTAAAAGAAATCACATTACATTTACCAGTTTAATGGTTTAAGCGGTACAATTTCCTTGAAATGCAATTTGCATAAACAATCACAAACGTCCCCATGTCGATTCAAGAAGAACAGATTCAATAAATTTTTAATATTTTGAAATACTCAAATTTCTTTTGCTTTTTTGTCGTTCAGTGGTAAATCTAAAATTGAATGACCCCCATAACCCCAGGCCCTACTCGTTTTTACGTAAATTTGAGAATAACAAAAATATCCGACGTTAAATGTAAATGTAATTTCCATTTAAAATGGCCAGGCCTCTTCGATATGAGTAAAATATAATTGTGACAATTTGATTAAATTTGATGTTTTGATTTGTTTTGCGAAGTTGGATCTGTTTACCTATAAAAGTCCACAGATAAAACCAACCATGAGATATAACTGGCTCAGTGATTCACCAAAACCGAAACTAAATAGGTAAACAAACCGATATCCGCTTAATATTTAGGCGCCAAGAATCGATCTTTTCTCGCTAATCGAAATAATACACCAAACCAATCGAATTACACGCTTTGACCCAAATCAAAGAGGCTTAGCTCCTTTAAGTGTAAAGAAATATAGAAGTATTATGAGTATAGAAATAATAGAATTATAAGCGTGTAGACATGTCGGAATAGAACAGGACACTTACAGCTAGGGATTTTTCCCCCTTGCTCTCTCTGTCCTTCTCTTTAGATTTACCGGCCACGTGAGCGAAGTACATAATTACTTTCTTGGTATTTTCAGTCTTACCGGCACCAGATTCACCACTGACGGGTAAAATGGAATAACATAATCAGACAACAAGCGAGAGAAAACAGTGCTAGGATTAACTAGAGATGTGAAAACTGCTCCATCGTGTGGATGGAAACGATGGTATTGTTATGTACACGAAACAGAAGATGCATGTAATAATGACAGCAGCGATGGGTACGTATTGGTAAAACGTTCCTGCTAGTATTAAATGTTCAAAGAGAGACAACCACCAAAACAATAATATATTCAACTGATTCAAATTAAATTTTGGAGCAAATAAATATTTAAAAACATATTCCGGTGGGGTTATGATTTGGAATTGCAAGGTTTGGATTTGAAACTAATTCAAGTCGCGTGAAGGCAGCGAAGTTGTGCGTTAGTTGTGGAATTTTATGCATAATTTTATCGTGAAGATGTAATCTGTAACCGGATTATTTGCAAACCATGTAAGGGGGGATAACTCCATTTAGACAACTTTTAATAATAACAATAAACATTCGGTACTTTAATAAAGGATGTAACTTTAAAATTTACTCTTGGGACAAAATAAAACCTGGATTAAATTGTCGACTAAATATCTTATTTTAGGAATTAATAGTATGAAAAATTTTCATTGCCACGAGTTATGTGTTTTGGCAGAAATCAGGGTATAAAAATAGGTATTACTTACGTAATCAACATGGACTGATTTTCACGATCTGAAAGGTAAATATAAAACGTAAATGAAAATTTAATATCACTGAACAGTTAATGATTACATTGTAAAATTTTAATAAGAGTAGAGACTATTGCATATCACTATTTCATTCCCGTTATCTTAATTAACGTTTTCTTGGTATATTTTGTTTTGGACATTATAATCAATGAATGATATTCAGATTATACTTTGGGTAATGTTGTAAGGCAGAATTCTGGATTAATTTTAAGAAACATGGCGGCATTGTTTTATGCCTAGCGCTGACAAGTCACTGATTTGCGTATATTATAGCTCCGGTGACTTTGTAATTTAACGCGAGATAGAGATGGGTTGGCATGGGTAATTTTATATTGCGTCTTAAAATACGGTTATATTAACTTTCTTGTTAAAAGCTGTACACTTCTCAGTAAGCGCACCATGCCCTCTTCATTAGACAGAGATATAATTATATATATATATCTAGATTTTCCTTCTTGAAAGAATTGTGCTCTTTACCTAAAAATAACACGAATTTCTGAAATTATATTGTTTAAATTGTATCCAAGTTTAAGTCTATATGTACAGTTTATTACTCAACACATATCTAAATATGTCTTATCAATTAACATATTTCACATGTTTAATGCGTGTTTAATTTCAAAACCCCACGAGTAACCAGATACCAGCATGTCTATTTTAATAAAATTGAAAACTTTCACCATCCTATATTTAAGCTTTATTTATTTGTAATGTACACGAATCAAAAGAGGTTGGGTGGGGAGATTGGAGTTTAAACGCAAAATAGTTTCAATTTTCAAATATTTTTATTGTTTTGAATTTTTAAAATTTCCAAACACAAAGTATCTGTGTGCAGCTTTTTCTAGCGATGTAAAAATTCTGTCTGACGGATTTCACAGCAAGATTCTAGAATTTTGAAGATTTTCAGGATATAATATACGGCAGCGTGCCAAGTTAGGTTAATAGAGTGCCAATTGCTAATGTCAAAACTCAGATCATTTAAACTTAAAGATGCTTCTAATGCAGATGATTCGTTTGGCCTCAAGTGTTATATAAATCATTAATTACATGTATACATTTATTTACATGCCTGCATGGTCCATAGCAGGCCCGTAGCCAGCCCACAAAAGTTGTGTGTGTGGGTGGGTGGAGGAGCAAGGGCTTCTGGGGGCGTTGATGTACCTACACTTGACAGTCCACGGCGAACGGAACCGTGGAGTCGCCTCCCTTCGGGGAAAAGTCTAAGGAATAGCAATATGATTGACAGATTAAATTATCAGGTACTACAACATAATACTTCGGACATTTTGTGACCAACTTACGGGTATATTGTATGGTCACGTATACACTGCTATGAAGAAGAATTGTGTACCGGCAGGGACGTTAAGTCTACTTTTCACAGAATTCCAACTGTTGTTTTATGTGCACCCTAAACACGGGTGTGCAGATACATGTTGTCCCTTTCAAAGGACTAGACACGCATACTTTGTCAACCCGGCAGACACTACATTGGACTAAGCAAATCCAAATGTTATTCTTGGGACAGGTCGGTATTGTAAGACGGGGCACGCTCGTCACGAGTCAAGTGAGAGAGAGGAAGAAATGGGGTTTAACGTCTACTCGACACTAATACATGGTTTAAATTTTTATTTTTATTTTTTAATAATTCGCTTGCGCGTAGGGTCTTTAGCAGTGGGAAGAAACCGGAATACCCGGAGAAAACCCACGAGGTTGGACAGGCGACCCAACTCCTTGCCACGTACAACCGGGGATTCGAAACCACGCCAGTTGACTCAATGGCAGACCGTATGATACAGCGCGCACACGATAACACGGGTCAAGCCATGATGCTAAACTTACACGGTCCCATTTTGCGGTTTCAAATTTATTGTTTATTCAGAAAATGTAATTTTCCTACTTGTGGTCTGTTAGAATAATGTTTTATTGGTGGATTTAACTAATCTTAATAAATCATTTCCGTTGGGAATCTAGCATCTGACAGTAAGACAAAGGATATGATCTGTTTGATCACAGTGCTGTATATTATACCTGCATTCTATTCTTTCAGTTATTTGTAAATACATGTAGTTTTATATTTGTTTAATTTCAGATTATAGCAATGAAACAATTTGAGATGTTCTTTGATGTGGAAGTATGTTGTGTGTATATCAATGATAAGACATATGTTAGAATATGATGTGGTGAGTCAAACGACCTTTGATATTTACACATACAGTTTATATTGTAAGACTGGTAGCTCTTCATATCTCAGCTCAGATAAACTGACTGACATCAGTCGCAGACCTCCTCCATTTACCATATATGGAGGACTACGGCTCGAGCAGACGCCAGTTTGACATTTAACATGTTGTGCCGGTTGGGCGCGTGTCGACAAAGATACAGCACGCGTGTTCAACTTAAAAACTTCTTCACAATACGGCTGTTAACATCAATGTCCATTTACCGACTATTTATTAAGATACCTTTATTTAAAGACGCAGCGACTGGTGCTGAATATGATCTTTATACAGAAAGTTGGGTAAATTACCATTTTGGAATCCATTTGCGTGGATAGAAGTAAGAAATGAATGAAATGAAATGGGTTTTAACGTCCTACTGTTTTGCTCCTAAACTGGGCTAATGAAGACGGGCACACGCCATTCAGTGTGCTATGAGGGAAATTTTGCCCGGACAGCGGTGCTGCGGCCTACTCTTATATCGAATTCGAACTGCCAAGGCATCTTTTACGTGCAGGTAAATTTGTTCACAGAACCTCGGTTTTTCGTTCCATCCGAACGATTAGACAGCTGTTCTTGTCAGATCCCCCGTCCTGCATCACTGATAAGGGGAAACCACGTTGGGAAATCAGGATGAACTTTCCCGGCCAATGCATTGATCGTACACCCGATCTCCATGCTAGAGAGCCAGCGTCTTACCCACTTAACCACGTGATCCCCATGGATAGAAATAAATTGTAATTCAGGCGTCTTCAGATAAATATTGATGACTAAAAATGATGTTGTGAATTTAATAGAAAATAATAACAATATGATATTATTTTTGGTCAATAAATTTTTGGACTACATTATCTTTTTAGTGTGTGTGATTCAAAAAATGATATTATTATGCGTCTTATTCTGGTATATTTGTCCCTAAAGTTTGTCACATTTCCAGAAACATTGCCCTTTAAAGTCCCCTGTCCAGCTATAATCGTCAATAATATAATTACCAATAATTAAGTCTTGGTCTAATTTAGGGGTTACTTTAAACCATCACAGGGCAAAATGTTAACTATAGAGAGCGCTTTAATTAATAGATAGCCAGTCTAATTAAAACTATGCAATTCGTCTTTGTGTTTCTGATTTCATACTCAGATCGAAGTCGGAGGTTTATTAGAGCATTTAATGGCCATACTGTTTGCATGGGCTGTGTTATGCATGAAGCTTTGGCGGTGAATGCGTTTATTGGCTGTATACGGTGCACAAATAAGAAAATGGCGCGGTGATAGTAAATAAAATGTAAAATATGGAATATAAAAATAAATAAAACGAATTGAAAAATATCTGATTTTAATCAGTTCGATAGATCGTAAGTTTACGTGTGTAACAAGAAGTCTTCCAGATAACATATTCAAATCTTCTTCTTACTTACCCATTACCATGTATTGGTAGGCGTTGTCAGCAATAGAGAATAAATGGGGAGGCATTTCCACTCTTCGTTTACCTCGGTATTTGATAATAATACTCATGGTGTAGATAGGTAGACGTCGGTAGGGATTGATGGCAACACAGAACAGTCCGGAGTAAGTCTATGGCAATGAAAAGTTCATGTATAAATTTTCAATTAAATAACAAAGACCTTAGAGACATCCATATAAGTAGAGACATCCATATAAGTGTAAGTGTCTACTTTTAAAAACTGAAATGATGTTTTTATAATCTGTAGAAGTGAGTTTTATGCGTTTCAAAGATAGAATTATTTCATTCTTATCTTTTGTAACTTGGTTCATTATATAGTGCGATATTTTTTGTTTAAAACGTAATTATTAAATAAATAAATACTTCAATCCATAAAGACCTTGATTAAATAAATACATGAATAAATGAATAAATGAATAAAAAGCCCCCATCCAGAACTGCGTATAAAAAATATCATGTAAACTTTGTTATTTCCTTGACATGTTTCAAGGTCACTATGGTCCCGTTGTCTAGGGTAGATTTTTGGCACACGCTTCTGTTTCCGAAAATATCAGAATAGTAGAGCCAGATATAAACTGTAAGATAGAATTGGCGATTATGTCTGTTTATCAAGGACATTTATAGGTCGTAAAGATTTATTGGGTATTTCTGTTACCTAGCCACTCAAAGGAATTTTACTTATCATAACGTTGTGTAATTATATATTTAAGATAGTTTTATAAATAGTTGTTTACATTCTAAATATGTTTCCTGCTATTGCATCTGATTTTCTAGAAGAAATGAATGCGAGTTTGAAAGAAAAAAACCAAACCAAACATTCTTACTTAATTGTTGTTTTCAAGGACAGTATGTCGCCCAAACGGAAATATTTTTTTTCTCAGAAATTCTGAAAAGTGTAATTAGATCTATTATAGCCCCAATGAGCTAGAAGGCCAGCAGCTTTTTTTCCCCTTATTTAGTAATTTAGACCATTAAATAGAGACAATTTTGGCCTGGATGTTCATGGGTAGGAACGAATTATTCTTCAGAAAATATGACATATGCCTTTACTAGAAGTTTAAGATAATAATATAATATTATAATATATGCAGTAATTTTATTGTCTGGGATGACATAGGCAATTTAATAACATGGACGATACAGTGTTTATACAGTTTCCTATATCGATGAACGTGTTTAACTGTGTGTATTCAGATAACTAATTGGATCAGTCCAGCTTATAATTCAATTGATTAAATCAGATCACTATATTTGTTAATTAATTGTCCATTTTAGAGGTTAAATACGATATCTTTACTAATAAAATAATAAGCTTTTACATTCAATAAAGGCAGATCATGGTCAATCTGTATTATTATTTGATAAGTAAGTACTTACATAGATAAAGCCAGATTCGTAACGAGCTTTCAAGTTGTAAAGTACCGAAGCTTCGTTCAGATAGGTCAAGTTAGCCATATCTTCAATTTTCTCGAACTTGGGTGGATTCATCTGCTGTAGGTCATCTTTCTTAAAAGTTTTTGTCTTAAAAAATAATAAAAAAAATACTAGCAATTATTTGAGGGGCATTTTACCTAGTGATATACATGTACCAATAATAATAATAAGATAGGAAATTTAACCATAAATGGTATGTATGCTCTAAACGTATAAATTCGGTCCAGTACAATTCGTGGTGGGGGGGGGCTGACAAGAACCCTACGAAATATGATAGGCCGTAGCGCCGCTGTCCGGGCAAAATCTCCCTCACAGCACAATGTATGGCATAAGTCCGTCTTCATTAGCCCAGTTAGAACAGAAAGCAGGACGTTAAACCCCATTTTATTTCATTCCATTTGATATAGCATCTGGAAGAGTTTGGATAAACAAACATGGTACAGCTGTAAAGGCTAATTAAACTATTCTCAAAACTTGAAAATAACTAACTGTTACTTAAAAAAATCAAACTATATTCTTCTACTAAAATGTTTTACCTCATTCGTTTTAGAGACCTTGACGGTGACCTTGTCACCTTCGGTACTCTGGATTTCCCCAGCGAGAAAGGATTCTTTTGGGTCAGGAACCCAACAGGCCTTCTTACCGTCGAACGTCTGGGTTTGTTCTCTCATCAACTTTTTACGGTCGACGGCCAGAAATTCAAAATCGGGGTGAGTGGGGTCGAAAGACATGATGACAGTTTAACGCTGGAGAGTTTTTTCAGCGAAATTCCAGAAACGGTGCTGTTCAAAATCAAAATATCTCAAAGCGCCGGCCAATTCAAAAAGGGCTAATTTTCATTAAATAAAACAGCCTTCAACCTGCAAAAAAAGAATAAAATAGAATAAAAAATAAACAATAGTAAGTCAATTTTACTCTCCATTTGTATTTATAAGTTCTAAATTCATGATTTCTTAAAAGACGTTCAAGATATCTATATAAATATGATTCAAAAGAATTATGCTGTAACCAGGTGTCAATATTTTTCATACAGAATACCCTGAAACACCAGGAACAAATTATTATTTTAAACTTAGCAAGTGCCTGCAAGCACCAGTAACAAAATCAATAATTGGTAAAATAATTAGTAACAAATTTAACTTGACTTTTGCAACAGACAAATTGTGTGCAATAACAGATGTTGTATTTGTACAAAATATTGAAATATGTCATAAGATGCAAAAGAGAACTCATACAGTTACTGGTCACAAAATTACAAACTTTTGAAATATGTAAGTCGTATAATAAATAATAATAATGATAATAAAAATAACTTGTAGGTGTACTAAAAGTTTTTTCTTAGCCCAATAGATAATATGTACATTATAATAAATAACAAAGGTAATACCTACTTTTGAAATCGACAAGTCCCATGCAATAACAAGCAACGTAAATTTGTATACTAACGTTTTAAATTGAGAAAAGGCTCATCTCAAATTTAAGCATAGAACTACCAAAATATAAACAGCTGGCTTCAAAATATACAGTATCAGTAAAGCAGATAAGGTATATCCCTGCATAAACTATAAACATGTAATGTTAGCCGAACATGTAATGTTAGATCCAAGTCCAGTCACCGTGGAAGAATCTGTTAGGTCAAAATTGTAAATGAAAGCAATCACACATAAATACTTCAAGTGTAATAAACTAATGTACATAAATATATAAACTTTAAATCCTGCTATCAAAAATACAAATTTGAAAGGTTAAATGCGTAATTTTAAACATACCAGAAAAATGTATCCTTTGCTTCAAGGAATCCAACACACTATGATTTACATTCATTACCGACAACGCGCCTACCCATTAATATCTTCCAATGATGTTCGTCCAGTAGCTTCTTGTACTATAACGCTATAAAATGTGATAGTGAATGATATGAAAAATCTTCTATCTCTGGCTGTCTGTGTCTTATTACTATGTTAAATGCAACGTTTTACTATATTCTTAGGAAGCAGAGGGAGATATATCGTGTGCAGAGAACCCCGAATACATAAATAAAGCCAGTTTCGTGTTAATTTCCTCTGGTAATGTAAAATAATCCCGTGTAATATGTAGGCGTGGTTTATTATTATGATAATCCGTTATCCAGATTAAACAATGATGAGAAATTGTCGTGATCGGGTAATCGTTTTACGTTAAGAGAGCAAGCCGATTAACTGAATCTAATTATATAATAAGATACACAATCTATGAAAAATCTCACGTTCACTCTTTTAATGTTGGGATACTGATAAACACTGAATACAAGCAAGGTACTAAACTTTAATGCAGCTGAATTATATAAAAATATATTCAGCTCTCAATTTTTTTTTTAAAAAAAGGAATTAGAGCACACAAATTAAACTAGCAATGTCATTACTAATATAACTATATTTGTCAAACACATTTTATACTTACGTTGGAAGTGCTGTTCTGTGAAAGTTGAATACCAAATTTCCTTTTATATATAGGAGCGCTCAAAATGCTACGATTTCTTATATTATGTAACGAAAAATTCGATTGGTCAGGATTACGACTGGAACCAATTGGAATAAATGTCAGTGTGGTATGTAATTCACTGTTAATCCAACAATATGATGGAGCATAGGTACATGTAATATTATGTATCTCTTTACGAATAACCATTATTACCACCCACCCCACCCTGACCAAAACAAAACAAACAAAACCACAATAAATGGCACGGTATTGTTATTTGTTTCTAAACAAATGCCATCCACAAAAAAGTAATTAGTTAAATGTGCAAGTTATCGGATATTCCAATTAGACTGTTAACTCATTCGACCAACAGTTACATTAATTTAAAAGAAACTTGTTTTCATTGTTAAGGAAAAATGTTTTTTTTTCTATAAATAAAATGGTAAATACATGTACATAATATCGTCTTGTAGAACAGCTGTGTTAGAGCGCGTGTAGAAGTAATAACATTAAATTGCATGTAGTACAGTTTAACTTTCTAATTTTAAGAAAACAAGGCAATATTATTAAAATATAGGTCATGTTTTCTCTGATACTGTGCAATATTTGTAGTTACCATCACAGTATGGATTTACGTGCACCATACTTGTGGAATCTGAATAACTATATAGAAATTACAAAATAATATTTGTATAGCTAATCCATATGTTTGTCTGTTTGATTTATATTTCACTTATCCCTGTTTTATTCCTGTCTTTATATTGTCATATTTATATTATATATTTTTCATGTTGCTTTAATTTTACCTTGCACTATCACTGTGACCTTATTAGAGATGGGTAGGCTAATAAAAAGCAGGGTCGAACATGTAACCTCTTGATCACAATTACTCCTTGTATAATACTCTATGATGTATAATAATTATGACACCTTTGTATCATTTCAGATCTATTAGACAAGAAAAGGCACTAATTAATGGAACACATTATGGGACGTTAATACCTCTGATTACTATTTTTTTTTTAATATTAACGGATGTAAAGAACATGCCCTCAAATGAACAACATGTGTGATGTCTTAATAGCTATTAGCAGGTAAGTTTACGTTTTCTAAGTTTCATTACTCTATATAGGGCAGAAATAAACTATGTTGATATATAGACTATGAGGGGTATATAGACATACATTAAATAAGTGCTTTAAATACAGATAGTAAACTGAGGCATATCTTCCACTGGTTTCTATAGCAACAGAATTTTATAATGTTGAAGATTTAAGTATGGACGCTAACAGTTTTATACATACAGTATACGAGAAGTCTTCCGTTTTCTAGCATGTTCGAGTACAAGCGGCTAACAGGATAACAATCAAATGCACACGAAACCTAAATCCCCACCTCTCCCATATAAGGTATGGTACTTTATCCATATAACCAGTATTACGGAATATACCTCTCAAACAATTCCTAGAGCCAAAAAAAGGTGGCCTATATTGTCCTACATGTAATCTCTGCATGTTGTAAGACATAGATGCACCATCAACTTGTACTTATAAACAAAATTCTTTTCTAATATAAACCATAACATATCAGCACAAATTCTAGAATATTCTTATCTTTTTTCGATATTTTAAGAAAATTTGCAACATAACAAGTATATATTTAGCAATTTCATACAGCCAAGTCTCGTTAGATCTGACGTTTTGATTCACAAAATAACCATAAGCACTAAAACAGATCCATTTGCAAATGTTTACATTTTTTAAAGGGAGAGAGAGAGAGAGAGAGAGAGAGAGAGAGAGAGAGAGAGAGAGATCACTATTTACTTGTAAAGGGACAAGTCTGTGAGGCGAGATAATCTATGCCAGAGTTACGGCCCGCTAACGAAGACCTCGGTCTTACCATACTGAGTAAAATACAATTTATCACCCCAAAACACATTTGACAGTAGATATCGCTTGTGTGATAAATTACATAATCTGCTGTGATATCTCCTAGGAGATATCGCTTTACATGAATTTGATCGGTCAATCAAAGAGGAACTGCTTTCTTTTATTTTAAAGAAACCACTTATTTTGAATAAAAAGTAACTTCTTTTTTGTTAAAAAGAAACTTTTTTTTTATTTAATTGACCTTGAAGGTAATACTGCTGTCAAAAAATGATGTATCACTAATCAGATTCAGTTAAAGTGAAATCTATACCAAAGAATTATATTTATGAAAGAAAGAATTGGGTGATAAATAAAATCTCCAACTAGTCTTTTTTGATATAAATAAAATATCAACAGTCGTTGATAAAGTAATAAAAAAAAAAATCGGCAGAGCCTCGCTTATTTTTACTTTAACAACTTGTGTTGATATTTTTTGATATCAAAAAAGACTCGTAGGAGATTCTCTGTGTATTTCCGTACTTTAAAATTTTATTAGCATAGTATAGGTATATACATAGTCTATCAGTTTATGTCTAATCTTTAAATATTCTATTTTTAGGCCATCGATGGGTGGAAGCAGATTCCTATAGAATGCAGTTATGGAAGAATCATATAAATCAACGGCTACGTTTTGACACGTCTCCACTACTTTCAGATAAAATATGGTTTATGACTAGATATTACCTCGACCGAATATAACTTTGAAAGCAAATAAATAGACATAAAAAACGGATAGACCATTCTTTTCATCGTCACTATACATAAAAAACTTATATTATAGTAAATTCTGGATTCATGCCCTAATGAACGTTTCCACAGATATAAACGAGGAGGTAATTTTGGTCAGTTTTTATTGGCCAACATTTTCATGTGGACGTATATTGTCGTCGCCCCTGACCGTTCAGACGTCCGTTCACAATTTGTTGTGGACACTTTACATGTCACAATTTTATCCGATTTTGACGAAACTTTATGTATGGATGTATCCCTCAAACGAAAACTTTTCGTTTTGATATTAGCATATATCGGACCGTAACTTCATGGATTATGGCCCTTGGTGTACGAAAAATCACGTTGATTGCTGGTGAACATTCTCGAAGTCACAAATCTTACTTAACTTTGTTTACAACCCTAAAATCTCGACTCCTTTTGATATTCACGCATATTGGACGGTAAATACATGGATTATGGTCCCTGATTGTACGAATAATCGCGTTAGCTTGTGGAACCTCTAAAGGTCACAATATTTATCCGATTTCGATGAAACATAAAATATTGTCGCATGCGGGCCGGTTCGTAAACTCTTAGAATATGGCCCCTTGTACAAAAATAGCAAAATGTGGGCGTATCTTGCATGGTAACCAGTAGTTGCTGTTTTAATTCAATGCCCATTAAATTACACTTACGGTAAGTAGCATGATTCTTGACAGATCTATGTAATGTGTTTTTTTTTAAATAAAATAACTCGTTAATACACGTATCATTGGTCTGTTATCTTTTATACGCTTACGACAGTTGAGAGGAGTTTGGGTGGTTGGGTCCCAGCCACGGTTTTTCTGCAAATTCGGCTCAACATCTACATCAAGGGCAGATAACTCTTCGATTTCACAATTTTCTAGTAGTGGCAATTCTCAAACACGTCAGAAAATGAGAACTTATTTAAAACAATTTCTTGAAGCTTGGACCAACATGTTTTGAAAAATAAATACGCATGCAAATATGGGAAGGGTAATTAGCCAAAAACATACATGAAAATAAGACACGGAATTTATCGGTATTAATCCTTCTTTGGAATTCATTTGTTCCAGGGGCGTGGTGAGAATGAGTTCATGAGTAGCCATACTCATGCGCCAAAAAGTTTTTGCGCCAAAATCACAATCAAATTACTCAAAAAATGAAAAACATTTGTAAGTGGAAAAATTGTTTCATCTGACCCAATTAAAAAAATTTTGAAAGAGTCAAGTTGGAAAATTTAATCATATTTTATTACCGTATTTCTTGTCTCGGATTGCTGGAGATTGCGTTTCTGGGCTTCTAATTTTCGAAATTTTCCCGGGGGAAGTAAAAGGGTTTTTGTGCCAAAATCTTTTTTGTTACTCATAATTTCTTCTCAATAATTGCCCTCACCACGCCCCTGATTTGTTCGGTCACTGTTAAGCGTACTGATACTGTAAGATCTGGGATTTAATTTCTCTTGGACACATTATTAAACTAACATACCATAATTTTCATACGTTGCATTTTAATCCTGTCAGTTTTTCGTGTGTCACGACTTTCGTTTTGGAGTTACGCCCCCTTATCCGAAATTATTTTTGGTACGAAGCATTTGGTTCTGGAGAGAACGAATCCTATCAATTTTTCGCATGCTATGACATACTTACCTGAAAATCTAAAAAAAAAAATAATTTGGTGTGAGGCATTTAGGCCATGAATGGTCAAACCCAAAAAATTGTCAGCGGTCCGTGACACACTATTCCGAAAACCTTTCAAAAATAATTTGGTGAGAAGCACAGATGTCCCAAGAGGAAGAACATTTAATTATGTATTTCAAATTTGGGGTCAAGCATTTCGGTCATGAGAGGACGCGACCTATTTTGGAAATTCCAATTTTCTAGCGGGTTTCATTTTTTTGGTGTGAAGCATCGCGGTCAAGAAGACAAGTCTATCGATTTTCAGCGTTTCGCGACTTTCAGTACACCATTTTGCCATAGCACTGTGAACGTGATACTGCAGTTTCTAAGAATTTTTGTTACACATTAGGTGTAAAGCATTAGAACTGCGATAGGGCGATAGATATATCTACGTGTATTTCTAGATTGAATACTTAACCCTCGTTTTTCGCCTCACGCGAAGGACCAGATACAGTTTTCTTTCCTTACATTTGTGGTTTTGAAAGTCATGATCATAACATTTAAAGTGAATTGTAGATTCTTTAACACAGTCCTGGTGCATAAAGTTTTTGCAAAGCCCAACATAAATCAAATAGTATGTAAGATTGCATAGTGTTAAGATGTCGATTCTAGATCAAAAACACTATTCATATATAAGCGGTGATTCGAAGGTTCTAGATTGGCTTTGTTCCACAAGTCAAATAAATATATGTTGGAAGAAAGTGTTAGTTGTATATTGATCTGATCGGAGCTATATATAGTAATAGGTTATATTATTAACCAGGTGGTAATAATGCATTCTAGTTCCTTCCATGATCAAATGACCACCATACCTACGCAAAGCGCATATATACAATGTATATGTTAGCTCGACTTTTGATGTGGGTTTGGATGCACTGGTAAAAAATGTCAAGTTATTAAACGGAAACGTTCGTCTCACCATCTACACGCGCATAACGTGTTGATACGGAATAGAATAGAATAGAATAGAATGGAATAGAATCTACAGGGAAGTTTGAGAATTCAAATGTTAAAAAGGGTTGTTATGGAAGATTAGATGAAAAGCTGACAATTCTCGCTGTAATAGTTAAAAACGCTAATAAAAAACAGGATATGCTGAAAAAATCAAATTGCTTGACTGTGCACAAACGTCATATTACTACTGCGATACGATTGGAAAAACAAAGTCTCGGTTATCCATTTTAACGTTAAATCATCCGTCATATCCGCTAAATATCGCAGATTAGCGATGACATTGGGAGTTGATTATGTCTTGATATACTAAGTAATGTTTAATTAATCATTTAGGTAACATTTCAGGCCTATAGTCTTAAACAGGTATTACATATATACTTTTAAACCATTTGCGTTCAATAAGCGGCCATTTTGTCGGGCAGTTTCGGTCTGATTTTCTTTTACGAAATTCGATGGCAATCATCATGAGTGTGTAACGGTGATGTATCTAAACTCTTTTTAAAATCTGAAAAAAATGTGTGACCTATAGAGGGACACACGCTAAAATCGCGATTTCTTCGTACAATCTGAGGTCATAATTCAGTAACATACTGTCCGATATGCGCGAATATCGACATCAACCTAAATCTTTGAGACAGAGTCAACAACAGTGATATTACCTACTTTAAATCAACATTATGGTGTAACAATGCTATTTTCGAACGTTTTTTAATCAGATAAAAATTGTGAGCTCTAAGAAAGAAAGATAGGGGTGGGGGGAAGCTAAAATGCGATTTTTCGTACAATCAGGGGCTATAATCCAGTAAGTTGCAGTCTTATATCGACAGGAACCAATTATAAACACACATTACAAGTTTCATCTGAATCGGATAAAAATGATGACCACAAGCTTAAAACGTGATTTTTCGTAAAAGCAGGGGCCATAATCAACGATCTTTACGAACCGAGATCATTTCGTCAAAATCGGATAAACATTATGCCTGTAGAGTATCCAAAAACTAATTGTGAACCGACGCAATGACGGACGAACTGGGTGCCACAATATACGTGGAACTCTACAAAATTGACGGGGAATTCCTCTTATAACCACAATGCCCCACACAACAGTCAGGCCGATATTGGACTGGTGGAAGACTACAGGCTCCAAAACTAAGTGTGGGCGTATTAAAAGTAACTAACATAAAAAAAAATATGGGAAGGGTTTTTCGAACTGGCAAACGCAGTTCCGTTTTTCAAATGTATTTCTTCAAGTCTTTGCTACCATAGTGTGTTATCAAGGTGTAGATACCATTTGGGTATCTTGTCACGTGTATTATAAATGCGTATATAGACAGCGTGAATGTGGCTCACGTGTACGTTTTAAACTTATTCCATCTGCCAAAACTATAATGTTACTTAGTCTTGCAGTGATATTAAAACTCTGTTGAGCAGACATCTACAGGTATTATAAACCATAGCAATTGTACGTGACCTTCTCGCAGAATATTTCCTCCGTAAAGGTTTTCTGGCCAGCCAGGTAAATATGCTGCATCCGAACACGTAAACACATTCTTTTATTGTGTTATCACCATGGAAACGACTTCTGGTCTTAATATTTATTTTACCAAACATACGGATGACTACTCTATTCCAACAGACCATATTTCAAATTTTCCATAAAACAAATTCAGCCAAGCATGCAAAGACAATCTTAAAGTTTTACTTCAAGAGTGAAATACGGGCCTACATTTTTAGCTGGAATATGGCAACTGATTGGTTATTTTTTTATGTCATGCCACAAGACGTCACAAGAGCAATTTACAAACATGACCTTTAATGTTGTCAAGAAATCAAGCAAATATAAAAATATTTAATACATTGACATGGTGAAGTTGCCATATTTAATACATTGACATGGTGAAGTTGCCATATTTTCTGAATACATTATATATCCTTTTACGCCTAAGTTTCTCACCCATTGGTCACATTGATTTTGGTTCTTTAAACCGACAAGAAGTTCAGAAGACCGGAATCGGGGACCATTACCACTCACTGTAAAAATCTGTTTGAGGTACGGGCCGAGCGAGTAGATAGAGATTTACGCTACTGCTTTTTTATCAATACCAGTGAAAGAAAATAGCCCACCTGTTGTCACATCCAAGCTTATTTCTTTCATAAATTTTGGCACAATAGCGAAGTCAGCTGTCGGGGCCAAAGAAGGCTGATGGTGCGTGCCATTCCTGAAATATTTGATAAAATTACATAATTGACAACACACAATTGGTAAGGAAACTATGGTCTGTTTTTCTCAGAAAATATGACATTTGTAAGTGTAATAGAGCTATACATTAAAATGATACATTGTCGAACATGACATACTTAAACTTGTTCCTTTTGGAACTGTCCTCGAGCGAACGATATATTCGCTACACAGTTCCTATTCGGCCTTCTATTACTGCAGTATGAAAATACCGTTCTTCCCCACCTCTGTTCTAAGGCTATTTTGGAATCCTTACCTACTATTTTTCACCTTGATTCTACTTTATTATCCAAAGGAATCATTTCTTGCCACAGTTGGCACACATTTATAAAGATTCATCACTATTTTCAAGTAGAATTCTGCGATTATAAACATACACCAAATACGTTTAAACCGAGAGAGATTACGAGACCCGGGCATGCGCAAACCACATGTTTATTTCATCGCTAAATTCTACTTGAAAATGGAGTTGAATTATTATAAATTTGTGTCAAATATAGTGAGAAAGGATTCCTTTCGGTGGAAAATAAAGAATTGTTGTGACAAATAGACGGTAAGGGTTCTAAAACAGCCTGAGAACATGGGTGGGGAATAGCGATATTTTACCGTATTTTCATACTGCAGTTATAGAAGGCCGGATAAGAACTGTCAGCGAAAGTCTAAAAGACAGTTCTGAAAAAAACTATCCTTAAACTAATGCTTCAGCAACACGTGTAGCCTCCCTGTGTCTGAATGGTGACTTCCATTCTGTGAAACGCCAAATATGAACAAAATCTCCCTGTGTAATGCTGCTTCCAGTTCTTTCAAATTTCGTACGACCCTTGCCTATATCCGATGACATCTCTTGTGTGCTCATGGCTGACCATAGTAAAGTTGACTTAACTTTTTGGGGAGGTAGGCTGGCACTGTGTGGTAAAGATGATGTGTGGCGGTGTATTCCTCTCGTGGTTGTCCAAACAAGGAATGGTCAAAGATTTCATGTAGCCTACTGCTCGCATGTAAGATCGCCTGGTACGCGGCTAATGTGTCCATCGCTTAATTCGCCCCGCAATTCTCATGACTAGAGTCTCCCATTACATTTATGCGTGGTTTAGCGTGACCCCTTGCCCACCTAGAGTGTATGCCATTTTTATACGTGACCCAATCTGTTTCACAGAGAATTACTTGTAGTATTTGTAGTTAAAAAATATTTCCTATTTAGTGTAAATGGGTATTAAGATGAGTAAAATGCATCATTTTGCCCGAAGCAGTTAGGTGTTAAGTAAACATTGCACGAGTCGTTGAGCCAGTGACAGGCGCCGTGTGCAGTCAACGCACATGTTGTGGACACTCATCTGTTACAGGGTTAATTCGTAAGTAATTCTCAGTTAAACATATTGGTCTTACGCCTGGCAAATGACCAACATCGAGTGTCCCGCAAAAATTTAATTATATATACGTGACCCATTACCCACCTAGATTCACCAGGGGCGTTTTAAGGTTTATCATGGCGAAGGCTATACTATTTTGAGGGCCCTCTTTCTTCCCGAGGTCGAGAAATTTTGCAAAATAGAAATCATTTTGGTGCATTCTGACTTATCCTCAAGGCCCTTCGAAGCCGGTTTAATCTGAGGGCCGGGGCCTTATTCGATACTCGTCTGAAGAGAGAATGCGAAACAAATCACTTGTACGTATCGGGAGCTCAATCAAATAATAATTAATGGATTATGGTGGAGTGGGCCTATTGTGCAAGCAGCACACGTAATCCCGGAAATCTATTCAGCAAAGAAATGATCGCTCCGCCAAGCCAGACCACACTGGGCGGCCTAGCTATCTCTTTCCTGAATAGCCTATTAGTAGGTTTTCAGAAAAGGTGTTTCCTGGTAGATGATTTTCATGCAATTGCAATGGCTGCACTCTCATTCAGCAGACAAAACAGAATTTATTTTTATAGGAACAAAGCAAAAACTCCAGCAGATCAGGGATTGCACTCTTTCCATTGCAGGCGAAACTATCACACCATCACCAAAATTCAAAAACATTGGAGTGATCCTAGATAAAAACTTGTCTTTCAAACATCATATATCAGCTTCAACATCATCAGCATTCTTTAAAATACATCAACTGGGTAAAATTAAACAGTATCTATCTACCGATAACCTGAAGCTACTCGTTCAGTCCCTTGTCATGTCTAAACTCGACTACAACAATTATGCCTACATAATTAAATTTCAATCAGATGAGAACTTAAGCCTCTTCCAGAGCGTCCATGACGGGCCAACAGCGGTGACAATAATATACAACCACATTTCAATGTGGACATATATAACTATAACAATCATGCATCATATATTTTACAATGCTCGCGTTCAGTTGGATCCATGCTACCAAAGATTCCATAAATGTAGATTCTTCTGTTTATAGTATTGCATTCCAAAGATATTCTCGGTGCTGTCTTTGGATGACTGTTTAGTGTAGAAAGGGTTTAAGAACGCGTCATGCAGAAATTGAAAAAAAACGATAACCCTGGGGGTCAGCAAATTTCAACCATACTTTGTCTATGATGACCCCTAGGAAACAGAAGTCACATGATGAAGTGAAAAATTTTTGAAGTGATAACTTCCGGTATAACTGGAAATTGTTGTTTTGGGGCAAAATTTGACATATTTGACCAATTTTTTTACACAACTTTCAAAACGCTCTTACCCGAAAGGTTGTGTCTCTAAATTTTTGAAATTGGTCAGGTATGATAGGCCTAGTAGTCGTCTTAAAATCCTACAGTCGTTTGTTGATTGTATGAATCATGTG
This sequence comes from Patella ulyssiponensis, assembly GCA_963678685.1. Taxonomy (NCBI): domain Eukaryota; kingdom Metazoa; phylum Mollusca; class Gastropoda; family Patellidae; genus Patella; species Patella ulyssiponensis. The sequence continues at coordinate 25,279,765 of OY783226.1, read as the reverse complement.
AAATTTTCTGTGCGTGATCTTAAAGTAGTCATTTTACGTATGTTGAAAACTATGCCATCCTAAAACGTATGTAGCTACTTCTTTGCAGGTTTGACATATAATTGCTTGGTGTGGTTGTGAAGGGCATTTCTCAAAGTAAATGTCAGAGGAAAAAAACTGACCGGAGCGCAACCCACTAGAATGCTGCAATAGTTTGAAAATATGTAAAAACGGTATTTTCCACGAAATTTGTCTATTCACTGATGACGGACTACTATTTTCAAGAGTTCATTTCTCAAAGTAAATGTCAGAAGAAAAAAACTGACCGGAACGCAACCCACTAGAATGCTGCAATAGTTTGAAAATATGTAAAAACGGTATTTTCCACGAAATTTGTCTTTTCACTGATGACGGACTACTATTTTCAAGAGTTCAAATGACCGTTGATTATCAACATTACTAACATATTTTGTTAGTTGGATGTTCCTTGCCCCAAATATACTATCTTGGTTAAAAATCATGAAGTTTTTGTGACAAAATCGGACGCTCGCGGTCATAGTAGAAACGGGGCGGAACTGGTGTATAACTTTGCAGGATCAGGCAACGATTATTCTAATCTGTATTCAGTAGTTAGTAGCACAGAAGAGCATAAATCCATGGGTTGGCACGGCAAGCTTTCATATTGGCACAATTTAACCAAAGCAGCACCTTTTCAGCAATGACCAACGATTATCTTCAAATGACTATTTGATCATCACCATTACTTCTAATATTTCGGTATTTGAACTTGCCTCGTGTCAAATAGATATTGTTTAAAATCATATTTTTGTGACACAATCTGACTTTGACGCTCGCTTGATAGCCAAAAGGAAGGCTCATATGTTGTGTATAATTTTGCAGGGATCAGACCACTGTTATTAAGATCAGTATTCAGGAAGAGATCATCGTATAGATTTATTGACTGACATGACTTTCATAAACTTGATCTATCAATTTGTACACCTGCTCATGTAAAGAAGAAACATTCACAAATGTTCACGTCGGGACATTTAATGTTTGGTATTGAAATCTCTTAAGGGGAAGATGGCATAGAACACAACGGGATTTAGGGCACTCCAGGATAATGTTGACCGCATGTGCCAACCTCCTACATGTCTACGTTCGAGCAGAAGTGCTTACGTACTTAGTTTTTCTATGTGCGAGTGTAAATGCTATCTGACTTTCCTTCAAGTTTTTGGACCCAAGAGTAATGTTTTATTTTGTAATACTGTTTTAGTCTATGTCCTCTTCTCCTTCCTGATCTGCCTCTCCATGAAAATTTCTAAATGTTTCTATACAATGATCGGCTCCTAAATAAAGACGGGAATAAGCTAGTCTGGCCAAAATAACTGCGCATGTGAACCCACTAACCTATGCTTGTTGTGTAGTCATCTTGCTGATCGTGTGACTATGACTTAATGTCACTGGATCATGTACAATCCCCTCTTCCTTAAAACCTTTGGAAACATTTCAAGTCTTCAACCCATGGACCACTAATTGTTTATGATCACGGACTTAGCTGATGTGGTTCTCTGCCACTCAAGAATTATCGTGTTTCAGGTTGTCCCGTTCTCCACAAAACATTTCCAGCCACAAGAATGTACTTAAGATGCTAATGCGAACCTGTTGTGCATTTCACAGAAATTTATGAGCTTGCTTTGGTGAACAAAATTTCAGCATTTCACTCAAGAGATTCACAGTGATATCTTCTTGCTAGCAAAATCAGTGGCTAACATGGAAAATAACAGTGAGATATCACAGGCTTCCTTGATGATCACGTTTAAAGACATCTCCCCCACCCACCCACCCACAGAGACAAACTGACAGATGTTATTTAGACGACTTTATACACATACAACACAGGTACAGATTTAAGGGAGAAAAGAAAGGTGGGACCAGACAAATTACTTTTTGACTTCAAAATCGATATGGAAACAATACAGCTCAAATTCTTTATTGCGATAATTGTAATTAATATGATTGAAATTATGTATGATATATGGTTATGTACTACTGGTACATTTGAGCATTAATCCTTGCTTTTTGAACATGATAAATATACATGTACTAAGATGAATGAAGAAATGACATGATAGTTTCCGCTTATTACAAACTCTATTTCCACATCTTGACGCACAAACCTCATTTACTATAAGTTTGACATTATTTTTCCTATTGTAAATCTACTCAATTTCTATTTACCACCATTTGTAATACCAACAAATTTACTGCTTCATAATCCAACATCAACCATTTATAGATACATGTAATATGGCTGACGATGGTGTATATAACTGCTGTACTATCATCCATGATTTTATTTATCCTCCAATAGTACCGACAGACGCACTGTACTATTTTGCTACAGATTACTGAATGCCAAGTAACTTTTCAACGGGTGGATATCTCCAATCATCATCTTCTAATGTTTTTACTAACTCTTTCAACTCCTTTAATCTTCCTTCATGTGCTTCTGTAAAATTAGACAAAAATGGTACTGACTTCAGTGTCATACTTACACCAGTTACATAATACTTAGTTACATTAGTTACAATATACTTATATAATTTGAGAACAATAGTCAATGATTTTAGTTTGGATAAAAAACACATGCAAGGCAACCTCATTAGATGGCAACCATCAGGTATATGTACATTGGTAAGCTAGAGTGCAGCAGAGGTGAATTCCAATGAAAGATAGTGTTAAATGCATGTAAACTCATTACACAATTAATGGTGGGGATAATACCACAGGAATCAGACATCCTAATGGTATATATATATATGCATACACCTTACAAAACTAGACAATATATTGTCTAGTTCAGTATGGTATATACTATACGGAAAGAAGGTCACATTTCTGTGGTTATACCTGTCACTTACATATGTAGTTTACATTAATAATTCAACCATATTCTTGACCCAGCACTTAGATTCCCAGTCACAAATGTAACCTTTAAGCAAATTCGTAAACCAAAAGATATTTTATTCATGTATATATTTTAAATGGTAGTCTAAAACCAAAAACAATATTAAACTACATAATCCCTAAATTTTCTTAAATGAAAGTTTCTTAAATCAATGATATAGCAAAATTTCAAAAGATATATAATGCCTCCCAAATGTCTACGGGTTAAGATTTGTAATACTTGCTTCACCCCAAGTTTTAGCATCCTGGCATGCCCAGAAAATATTATGTCTAAATTGTAGTATTGAACTGGTATTACAATCTAAATCAGATATTAACTTTACCATATAGAGCAGTGGTTGGCAAACTTTTTGGTGAAGTGCCAAATCAAACTGATCCCGCAGTGAATATTCGCTTGGCCGCTACAATCACTGATAAGCATGACATCGACGAGGCTTAATAAGTACGGCATATTAACTTTTTTACTCCGACAAATTAAATTCTTAAACATTTTTTTGAGGTAAAAGAAAAATAAATAAAGACGTTTGAAGTATTTGAAGTTAAAAAATATTTCCTATTTAGTGTAAATGGGTATTAAAATGAGTAAAATGCATCATTTTGCCCGAAGCAGTTAGGTGTTAAGTAAACATTGCACGAGCAGTTGAGCCAATGACTGGCGCGGTGAGCAGTCAACGCACGTGCTATGGACACTTATCTGTTACAGAGATAATTCGAAAGTAATTCTCTGTGAAACAGATTGGGGCCAAATACAAAGTGATCAAGGATCATAACTCCGTCAGTAATTATCAGAAATCATTGAAAAGAAATAGGATTCTTCGTCACAAGACCTCAAACAATGTGTATAAATTTAAAGCCAATCGGATATTAACTTTATAATCTAGACAGACGGTCGGGGGTGACGACAATATACGACCACATGTGGGCATATAAATTACAAATGAAAGAATGCGAAATTCCGAAATTGTTCACAAAGGAAAGGAGTCTAATACTAATAAAATATAAAATTCAAACAAAATGTCTTATAAAAAAAAAATTATTACTACAAATAAAGTTATTTCAAAACGCATTACTAGTAAATATAAGACCTATAACGAATAAACAAAATTACTTTCTCTTTTCTAGAGATAAGGGAATGATCACGAATTAAAAAAATGTACCTACCTTTTACCCCTTCTTTAATAAATATTTCAGTGTCCCTCTCTACTTGTAATTTACTCATTATATTTAATATTTTATTAGTATTATCTACAACAAAAAATATATCATAATCAACTATTTACTAATATCACAGTATCATACTTAGGGGTGTAACGATACATCGAACAATCGATGCATCGCGATAGTTCGACTGTCCATAGTATCTATCGATAGGAAAAAATCTATCGATAAAAATTGCGATAGTCAAGCAAACTATCGATAGTCTCGATAGTTTGTAATAGCGAAAGTAAAATGGCTCAAATTCGCTCGTATTTGTCGAATAATTACTCTGAATTTTTTATCAGAGCCCTGTTATCACCACAATAGCGTTACACGATCCCATTGTCACATGGAAATCCTCGTCTACTATATTAGGCATGCCTTACTAAGAAATGTGTAAAGTGGTTGATTTTGGCGCGAAAAAGCTGAAAATGGTCACGTAGGCTACGCCAATAACAGACATGCTGAAGTCACGCCGCATGTGACAGGAAAATTGCCTATGCTTTTAGTTACTAAACTACCAATGTAATATTAATAATATACCATTTAATATAATATAAAGAAAAAAACAATGTACTTTATTATTTACTTCACAATCAGAATGCGACGTTACCGTGTGCCTAAGATACCAACTCGGAGGCCCTTCTATTCGCCCACCCTTTCGCCGCACCTTTAGAAGACACATGGTGTTTTTGTTTTTATATGTACCGTCTTGTATCGCTTCTGTCGTTTTTTTTTGTCGATATGATTACCGATATCCGTGTTAAAATATTACGTACTGATTTACGGGAGAAGTTGAGCTAGTGAATTGTAATCTTTATTGCCAGTACTGGATTTTTAATTAGCGGTTAAAGCAGTAGGGGTAAGTCAGAATGCGGGAATGTCTTACACAGCCCAACCGATACGATTTTTGGCGAGGCGATTACCCGATTCAAGAATTTTGTAATCGTGACAACACTAAAAATCAGTATGGTTATTTTCTGGGAAAAGTATTCCGGTCACCGATAATATAATCAGTAATATCATTATTTTGTTCTGCTTATTCGAGAGTCCGTTATAAAAATGGACTCTTACATTGATTTGTCGATTAGGGACCAATGAAAATCGTCTGTTATAAACGATTGTCCGTTATAGAGTGTCCGTAATAAAAAGACTTTGAAAACAAGAAATTTTTATTACAAAAATCGGGACCAAAATGTTGTGTCCGTATAAGCGATTGTCCGTTGTATGCGCATCCGTTATATTATGCGGAGTCTACTTGTATGATATTATCTAACATTACCTGGAACTTTCTAGTGTTTCAAAATTTTTAGTTTGATTAAATGTTATAATAAATGTATACCTGACAGTGTGTTTTACACCTAAACTAATAAACAAACCAAACTATCGCAATAGTCCAATAATAGTATCGCAATATTTCATCCCCAATAGTAATAGTATTAATTGCAATAGCTGTTTACCCAATAGCAATACTATCCCAATAGTGAAAATTACCAACAATAGTCACCCCTATTGTTTGAGTTGCCACTTGTCATCTCCAGATTACAATTAATCTTTAGGACTTTCGCATTGTCTTTTAATCTGATTGACTGGCTAAATGATTGAATGCTAATTAGGACTTACATTTGATTGCAATCTACATGATATATTACTAGTATGAAATCAACTAAGTTTAATAAGCTTACATGAAAGAGCCCTAAATAAAAAAATAAAAAATCAAATACATGTAGTAATGTTTTCTTGTTATGTTTAAATCATCTTTTCATTTTTATAAAAAATTTGTTTGAATTGAATTTATGTCAAATATACTTAATCTATAATCTTTGATGCTAAAATTTCAGTCCTGTCATAGTTGGAAAGTATGATCTGGGGGAGATAGAGGGATATCATTTCGGGACTAACATAATTCAATAATACTTCAATAATTCACATGCACGTAGGGATTTTTAGCGGTGGGAAGAAACCGGAGGACCTGGAGAAAACCCATGAAGTAGGACAGCCGACCCTACTCCTTGTCACATACAACCGTTGAATTTATCATCCATTACAAGGCTCAAACATGGAAGACTGTATGTGTTTTATTAATTGCAAAATTCTACTTGAAAAAAGTGTTGAATCATTATAAATTTGTGTCAGACATGGCAAGAAATAATTCCTTTTGGTGAGCGGTCCTATTTTCTCAGTAAGATGTTAAGTTAGGCCTACATTGGTCAGGCATTCACAGTGACTGACACGCGACCGATCAGCAGTAAAAAGTTACCCAGTAAAATTGACTGGGAAGCCAAACTTTTTCGCCAAGGATTCAATAGCATGGTCCTCAGACGTACCGTCTAGTACAGGGCGAGTGTAATGAGACCTACATTCAAAGCTGAACTAGTACAACCAGGGAATCGAAACCAAATCAGTTGACTCAATGACAGACCTTATGATGCAGCACGCACACGCTAACCTAAATAAACACAACTTAAAATGATCCATGTAGGCCTATATTGTTAAGTAGAATCTAATAATTAATTATACACTAAAGGCAAAGGCCTAGACCTAATGTTAATAAATAATAATCTACATGTAAAAAAACAAAACACACACACACGTTTGTCCTTAAAAATTTAAATTTAATGAAGAGAAGTCAGAGACCTTGCTATCGAGGCAAAATTTCCCTCATAAAAAAACATGGCATACAAGCAGAAAAGTTGGACGTTAAAGTAAAGTTTATAAAAACCCATTTTTCTTGTTCTGTAACCAAAACAACAAGATGACTAGTCATCAAACATCCCGCGACCTTGCACTTGTTTAGGAGAAATAAGTAAAAATAACTTCTTTATGTTATTGGTAATCAATATAAAAATTATCATATTTCGCAAACAGTGTCACTGGCCTAATATTGTGGCCCTGTTCAGTAGATATTGCTCTCTATTTCTGAAAACTAATGATTCAACCACTTCCGGTCTGTGCAGAATTTTCAAAGGTACTAGTGCATCAAGTAGCAACCACATGGTTTCCCAATAGAACACAAGGCAGGGTTGCTACTCCCTGTAAGGTTTACACAACAACCTTTGCCTACCTCAAACAGGTACACATGTACAGAGAGAGAGAAATGGGGTTTAACGTCCACTCGACACAAACTTGGTCATTTTGGTACTAACATATGGTTTAATTTTATTTCAATAATTCTATGGCGCGTAAGGGTCTTTAGCAGTGGGAGAAAGCCAGAGGACCCGGAGACAATGTCATAAATGTCACATTCCAACACATGGAATATCCATGGGACACATTAGCTTGGCAAGGCAGGGTCGCTACTCCCTGTAAGGTTTGCACAACACAACCTTTGCCTACCGTACCTCAAACAGGTACAGAGAGAGAGAAATCGGGTTTAATGTCCCCTCGACACAAACTATGCTCCGGAAACAAATTTATACACCAGAAACTAAGTCAAATTTGTTTCCATATAAACACAAAAAATATAAGTCCCAGAAATACCTTAATACCAAAAGGCACAACTACTGTGACAGGTTGATGTGTGTACAAACTTTCAGAAAAATATCTTGAACGGTTTATGAGATATGCTCCGGAAACAAATTTATACACCAGAAACTTATGAGATATGCCCTGGAAACAAATTTATACACCAGAAACTAAATCAAATTTGTTTCCATGGAAACACAAAAAATATAAATCCCAGAAATTCCTTAATAGCAAAAGGCACAACTACTGTGATAGGTTGATGTGTGTACAAAGTATCAGAAAGATATCTTGAACGGTATATGATATATGCTCCGGAAACGTAATCGGGACGGGCGGGCGGACCCCGTTTCAATATCCCTCCCTTCGTTCGGCGCGGGATAAAAATGAAAGTAGCCGCACTTACTGGAAGCATAACGCATGTTCTCGAGAACTGGCGTTTGAAACAAAGTTTTTCGAATATGATCACTATTTGTCTTTGGTGTTCGGCTGGAACCGGACATGTTTCGTACCAAATTGTTTGTTTGGGTTCCTACATAATGCAATTTCCTGAATTGATTTAGAATCTCAACGCACTAAACATTTCTTCGTTGAAGTCATTGCGCAGGCCCCGTGCTTTCATTTTTCTTGGATTTCCACTTTGTAGTCTTGCAAATCCAGACTCGCCACAACTTCTCACCACGAATGGTAATCAACTCGTCCATATTCAAACTCGTCCACACGAAAGTCCAGTAAAGTCGTCCACTGATCAATGCTCCCACATCTATCTAACTAAGGAAACACATATTTTTGTGTCTAATTCGTCTAATTACACTTCAGGCTTTGGGTTACATGACAATCTTGTTCAAAACAATACAAAAATCAATTATCATATATACGAAAAATTGCTTTGAATTTTCGTAAATCATTGAGTCGATGCAATCAACAATAGATAGTATTTCAAAATTTGAAAGCAGAACCTGTCTGTTCTAGCAAATTCTTACTAAAGTAAAGAGTCTTAGTAAAATTGCGGACGACATAACCATTACAAGTCGGACGAATCTGTATTCTAATTTGATTGTTGACGAATCAGAAGAACAAAGGGGAGATAATAATTTTGAAAGGTGGTTGATGCTATACCGCACCTATCTAAATATAAAAAAGGGGAGGAGCTACCAATAACTAGCTGAGCAGTAATTCTAACGTGTTTGTAGGCGGGGATTAAGAAGCATAACCACGCCTTGACATGATCGGTGAAGGTCGCGTTAGCAGCTCGCCTCATCAGCGAATTGATGGCGATACCCAAACCAACCGACAATTGAGATGTACAAGATGTTTAATAGAATTAGGAAGCTGAGAATTAAATGAAATCGACAGAAGTACACGTGACGACACAATGTATAACACGAAACACCAGGAATTCCAATGCACCAGGGCACCAGGTAGGAAGTGTCTTTTGATATCGATATACGGTCGTAGGCCTGTGTAGTAAATAAATTATAAATATGTCTTGCCAAATTTATAAATTACGTTAGTACCGGTATTGGTCAGTTGACGAGAATTGAGAAGTTCATCGGGATTTTCCCTTGTCAGTGCTGCTCGATGAAAGGTCTATAGTCTTTCGGATGGGAAGGAAAACAATGATCCCGTCAATACATTGACGTGCATGTGTGACGTAAAGCAAAGGACCCCTTGGCAAATGGCTCAAGTCAAACTACGATTTCTTGTAGGCCTAGTTCAAAAACCAATATATGTTCAAATGTTGACAATTTTTTCTCAATAATAGGGAATAAACTGGTAATATGCAATGGTATGCTATGCCATTACTCGAAGAGTGGCGTTAAAATTCCATTTTTATTTTCACCTTCACCTAATTTTTGTAATGTTAATTACCAAGAAGGTATCAATTGTGATTTGGCACTATTATTATCGACAGAGGTCATGGCTGATGGGCCAACAGACTTGAGAGTTGATAATGCCACATGCTTGGCAAGTGAAGCAAAGCTTAAATAGTCTATGTAACAATGCATCTTTATAAAGCTTCATTTATTTGCATTTTAATTTTGTTCTATTTTCATTTTTTCTTCAGGATGATGCTCTGATAGTCTATTAAAAAATCTAATGTCAAAGTAGAAATTGGTATACATGTAAGTGGTTTTATCCTTTGACAACAATTCAGCTTATATACTAAAAATAATAAAGTACCCATCCAGGCGCGGATCCAGGGGGGGGGGGGGTCCAGGGGGTCCGGACCCCCCCCTGCTCAGACTTGAAAATTTGAAACTTAAATCTATGCGATTTTATTGGCGATTTTAGACCTGTAATTTTGGAATTTACCTTCCGGAAATACGTCAGAATGCACCAAATTGAATTTAATTTACCGAACCCCCCGTTGATTGGTTGAGCGCAATTCGTTAAGAAATTATCAAACCTACACCCCCCCCCCCCCCTGCAAAAAATCCTGGATCCGCGCCTGCCATCGTTAGTTCCCAGTGTTGACCAAGAAAATTCATCTCGATTTTCCGGCGTGATTTCTCCTTGTTAGTGAGTGGTGCAGAACATAGGGCCTGACAAGGACAACTGCCTAGTTGTTTGGATGGAAAGATTAACAGAGGTCCAGTCTACACATTGACGTGCACGTAATAGTTCGTTTGCCAGTTGGAATTGGATATAAGTGTAGGCCGTAACGACAATGTCTAGGCAAAATATCCCTCATAGCAGTCAGAGTAGTACAGTAGGATGTTATCCCTCATTTTTATTTCTATAATATTGGGAGCCCCAAAGTCTCAGTGAGTAAAGCGTGGTTAGCAATAGCCAGACATGGACATCCTGTGTTTGACTCCTGTATTGGCTGAGAAAGTTCATGTGGATTTTCCGTCGTGTAGGACGGAGGTCATGATAGTATAACAATATCGTTTGGTTCGCATAGCAGTAAAAAACGGGTCCGTGTACAGATTGGCATGCACATTTAAAAACGCTTGATTGTTGGAATTCGATGTGAGAGTAGGTCATAGCACCTATGTCCAGGCAAAAAAGAGAGAGAGAGAGAGAGAAATGGGGTTTAACGTCCACTCCACACAAACTAGGTCATTTTTGGGACTATCATATGGTTTCATTTTATTTCAATAATTCGCTTGCGCGTAGGGGTCTTTAGCAGTGGGAGGAAACCGGAGTGCCCGGAGGAAACCCACGAGGTTAAGAAGGCGCCCCTATCTCCATGACACATACGCTCACACCAGGACTCGAAACCACAGCCGTAAGCCAGAGGTGACCGGCCAGCTAGAGGTCGAAGCGCGACACTCTAGACCACCAGGCCATCCCAACTCCACATGTCCAGGCAAAATTTCCCTTGTACCTCATTGCATGGGGTTTGCCTGTTTTCATTAGCTCCATATTGGAATATAAACCCATTTAAGTTTATTTCATGTAGTATATAACATTGACAATGAATAACAATTGTTAACATTTTAGGCGTGCGGTCCTGAGAAAAGAAAAGCAGAAAAGAGGCTTCAGATTTAACATTGTCAGCAATAAGGTAATTTCTTGTTCTTGTAAAACCCTTTTATACTGAGCCAAATATAGTACGAGGTTTGTCCGCCTAGATTTCATTTACAAAGCGTAATCTCATAAACCGTTTAAAGTATCTTTCAGACTGGCTATTTTGGGTTTTTCCTGGGTTTTCCTGATTCTCCTGGTTTCCTTCCGGTGCTAAAGACTCCCAATGTGCAATAAAATTTCATGACATTGTGTTGTAAACCTGCATCTGGAACGGACTCCAATTTGTTGATTCTTTGATGGTAGTAGTGGTAATTTGTAATTTTAGTTAATTTATGTACACTTACACTATGATTAAATTCATTATTAAAGAAGACTATTTACCATTATTCTTTCAGGCACTGGGATTCCAATTAGTTGTATACCTATGTACAAAACTATTAAAAAGAAGATTCAAGAAAAACTCAGTATTTGCAATGCTACATTTACCATATCTCCAGAATTGCAACTTCGTGTTTGTAATCTCGACAATTTATATGCAACATTTTGTTGAAAGAATCCTCAGTATTTGTTGTGGTGAACAAAATAAATATTTGCTGTCGAGAGGCAAATTGTATGTTGACCAAATATGAAAAATAAAGTTATACATCTGCATGTTTTAATCACCCTTTTTGTTATGCCTGTTTTCTTTTACAAATTAAGGTCCCAATGTTTTCTACGGTATGGGGAAATGCTGCATTTCGGCCCAAACTGATGAAAAGAAATGAAATGGGGTTTAACATCCTTGGTTTTTTGCACCTACCTGGCTTATTAAGATAGGTATACGTCATGCAGTGTGATATGATTGAAATTTTGACCAGACACCATCCCTGCAAAATCTCTTCTTTATTTCAAATTCCAAGCCCCCCACCCCCTTCTCCTTCCTAACATATTTACAAGAGGGAACAACATCAGAAAAGCATGCCATGATGACCTTTGATAAATACTCTTCTTTATTTCAAATTCCAAGCCCCTCCCCCTCCGCCTAACCTATTCACAAGGGGGAACAACATCGGAAAAGCATGCCATGATGACCTTTGCAAAATACTCTTCTTCATTTCAAATACCAAGCTCCCCACCCCACCCCGTCCGTCCTAACCTATTCACAAGGGGAAACAACATCGGAGAAGCATGCCATGAATACCTTTGTCAGTCTACATTGAGTAGAACATTGAGCCACCGTGGCCCCTCTAAAGGAAACACCCAATATTTTCTGTAACACAAGAAAGTATAACACTTTTATGATAATTTTATCATAGAAAATCTTTCTGTAAACACCAAGCTGAAAACAAATTCTGCTGTCATGGCTATTGTGACGAAATTCTGCTGTCATGATTTAAAAGTATTTATTCAGAATTCTTATATACAACGATGGAGGGAATAATATGAATAAATTGGATACAGTAACAAGCAATTAAATGCTTATATAAAACTGCTTCCAGAATAGTATGTATTGAATATAAATTTTAAATGATCAGCTGGCAGTGTAATAAAATAAAAATTATTATCTAGATTAGGGTTTTATAGTTAACGGTGGAAAGAAGAAAATGTGTTGAGTAAAAAAAAAATAAGGAAAATCGAATAAAATAAGAGAAAGAAAAAATTGTAGCGAAGGATAGGGACATTGATGAAGGTGTGGGGGGGGGGTGAATAGAGATTTGAATTAGAAATTAGTTAGGGACGCAACGCCAGAAAACCCCAAAAGCCTGCTGTCATGGCTATTGTGACGAAAATATTATGCTCTGCTGAATAATCTAACCACAATTCCTGCTGTTGGGACTAATCTATATAAAACTCTCCTGTGGTATCTTTTCTGACGAAATTCCTGATATGACGGATAATCTAAAGAAAACCCTTGCTGTTTAAACCAATCTATAGAAAATCCTGCTGTTGGAATCAAGCTTAAAACTGATTTTGCTGTGGTATATGGCTATTGTGGTGAAAGTATTCTGCTGTCATGGCTATTGTGACGAAAATACTCTGCCTTCTTGGATTTTCTAACGGCAATTCCTGCTCTGCTGAATATTCTAACCACAATTCCTGCTGTTGGGACAAATCTATAGAAAATTCTGCTGTGATGGCTATTTTGACGAGAACTCTGTTTTAGTGGTTATCTGCCGAATAACATTGCTGTGATGGATAATCTTACGAAATTCCCGATATGATGGATAATCTGAAGAAAAATCCAGCTGTTTAAACCAATCTATAGAAGATATCCAAGCAGAAAACAGTTTCTGCTGTCATGGCTATTGTGATAAAAATATTCTTCTGTAATCGCTATTGTGACGAAAATTCCAGCTCTGTTGAATAATCTAACTACAATTCTTCAATTTAGGACCAATCTATAGAACATTCTGCTGTGATAGCTATTCTGACGAAAAAGTCTGCTGCGCTGGCTATTCTGCCGAATAAACCTGTTGTGATGGATATTCTAACGAAATTCCTTATATGATGGATAATCTAAAGAAAAATCCTGCTGTTTAAACCGAACTATAGAAAACCCTTCTGTTGGAACCAAGTTAATAACAAATTTTGCTGTTAACTGTTGTGATGAAAATGTTATGCTGTCATGGCTATTGTGACGAAAATATTCTGCCTTCATGGATTTTCTAACGGCAATTCCTGCTCTGTTGAATAATCTAACCACAATTCCTGCTGTTGGGACCAATCTATAGAAAATTCTGCTGTGATGGCTATTTTGACGAGAACTCTGTTTTAGTGGTTATCTGCCGAATAACATTGCTGTGATGGATAATCTTACGAAATTCCCGATATGATGGATTATCTGAAGAAAAATCCAGCTCTTTAAACCAATCTATAGAAGATATCCAAGCAGAAAACAATTTCTGCTGTCATGGCTATTGTAAAAAAATATTCTTCTGTAATCGCTATTGTGACGAAAATTCCAGCTCTGTTGAATAATCTAACCACAATTCTTCAATTTAGGACCAATCTATAGAACATTCTGCTGTGATAGCTATTCTGACGAAAAAGTCTGCTGTGCTGGCTATTCTGCCGAATAAACCTGATGTGATGGATATTCTAACGAAATTCCTTATATGATGGGTAATCTAAAGGAAATTTCTGTCTATAGAAAATCCTGCTGTTGGAACCAAGCTAAAAAAAATTGCTGTATAGGACTGTTGTGATGAAAACATACTGCTCTCATGGCTATTGTGAGGAAAATATTCCGCTGTCATGGATTTTCTAACGACAATTCCTGCTCTGCTGAATAATCTAACCACAATTCCTGCTGTTGGGCACCAATCAATAGAAAATTCTGCTGTGATAGCTATTCTGACGAAAAATTCTGTTTTGGTGGCTATCTGTCGAATAATATTGCTGTGATGAATAATCTGACGAAATTTCTGATATGATGGATAATCTGAAGAACATTCCAGCTGTTTAAACCAATCCATAGAAAATATGCAAGCAGAAAACAACTTCTGCTGTCATGGCTATTGTGATGAAAAAAATATTCTGCTGTAATCGCTATTGTGACGAAAATTTCAGCTCTGTTGAATAATCTAACCACAATTCTTCCAGTTAGGACCAATCTGTAGAAAATTCTGCTGTGATAGCTATTCTGACGAATAAGTCTGCTGTGTTGACTATTCTGCCGAATAAACCTGTTGGGGTGGATATTCTAACGAAATTCCTTATATGATGGGTAATCTAAAGGAAATTCCTGTCTATAGAAAATCCTGCTGTTGGAACCAAGCTAAAAAGAATTTGCTGTATAGGACTGTTGTGATGAAAACATACTGCTCTCATGGCTATTGTGAGGAAAATATTCTGCTGTCATGGATTTTCTAACGACAATTCCTGCTCTGCTGAATAATCTAACCACAATTCCTGCTGTTGGGCACCAATCAATAGAAAATTCTGCTGTGATAGCTATTCTGACGAAAAATTCTGTTTTGATGGCTATCTGTCGAATGATATTGCTGTGATGAATAATCTAACGAAATTCCTGATATGATGGATAATCTGAAGAACATTCCAGCTGTTTAAACCAATCCATAGAAAATATGCAAGCAGAAAACAACTTCTGCTGTCATGGCTATTGGGGTAAAAATATTCTGCTGTAATCGCTATTCTGACGAAAATTTCAGCTTTGTTGAATAATCTAACCACAATTCTTCCAGTTAGGACCAATCTGTATAAAATTCTGCTGTGATAGCTATCCTGCAGAATAAGTCTGCTTTGCTGGCTATTCTGCCGAATAAACTTATTGTGATGGATATTCTAACGAAATTCCTTGTATGATGGATAATCTAAAGGAAAATCCTGCTGTTTAAACCAATCTATAGAAAACCATGCTGTTTAAACCAATCTATAGAAAATCTTGCTGTTGGAACCAAGCTAAAAACAAATTTAGCTGTATATGGCTGTTGTGATGAAGACATTCTGCTGTCATGGCTATTGTGACGAAAATATTCTGCTGTCATGGATTTTCTAACGACAATTCCTGCTCTGCTGAATAATCTAACCACAATTCCTGTTTTTTGGACCAATCTATAGAAAATTCTGCTGTGATAGCTAATCTGACGAAAAATTCTGTTTTGGTGGATATCTGTCGAATAATATTGCTGTGATGAATAATCTAACGAAATTCCTTATTTGATGGATAATCTGAGGAAAAATCCAGTTTTTTAAACCAATCTATAGAAGATATCCAAGCAGAAAACAACTTCTGCTGTCATGGCTATTGTAATAAAAATATTCTGCTGTAATCGCTACTGTGACGAAAATTTCAGCTCTGATGAATAATCTAACCGCAATTCTTCCAGTTAGGACCAGTATATAGACAATTCTGCTGTGATAGCCATCCTGCAGAGTAAGTCTGCCGTGCTGGCTATTCTGTCGAATAAACCTATTGTGATGGATATTCTAACGAAATTCCTTATATTATTATGATGGATAATCTAAGGAAAAATCCTGCTGTTTAAACCAATCTATAGAAAATCCTGCTGTTTAAACCAATCTATAGAAAATCCTGCTGTTTAAACCAATCTATAGAAAATCCTGCTGTTAGAACCAAACTAAAAACAAATTTTGCAGTTATGCTTTTGTGATGAAAATATTCTGCTGTCATGGCTATTGTGACGAAAATATTCTGCCTTCGTGGATTTTCGAACGGCAATTCCTGTGCTGCTGAATAATCTAACCACAATTCCTGCTGTTGGGACTAGTCTATAGAAAATTCTGCTGTGATAGCTATTCTGACGAAATATTCTGTTTTGGTGGCTATATGTCGAATAATATTGCTGTGATGAATAATCTAACGAAATTCCTGATATGATGGATAATCTGAAGAACATTCCAGCTGTTTAAACCAATCTATAGAAAATATGCAAGCAGAAAACAACTTCTGCTGTCATGGCTATTGGGGTAAAAATATTCTGCTGTAATCGCTATTCTGACGAAAATTTCAGCTTTGTTGAATAATCTAACCACAATTCTTCCAGTTAGGACCTATCTGTAGAAAATTCTGCTGTGATAGCTATCCTGCAGAATAAGTCTGCTGTGCTGGCTATTCTGCCGAATAAACCTAGTGATGGATATTCTAACGAAATTCCTTGTATGATAGATAATCTAAAGGAAAATCCTGCTGTTTAAACCAATCTATAGAAAATCATGCTGTTTAAACCAATCTATAGAAAATCTTGCTGTAGGAACCAAGCTAAAAACAAATTTAGCTGTATATGGCTGTTGTGATGAAGACATTCTGCTGTCATGGCTATTGTGACGAAAATTTTCTGCTGTCATGGATTTTCTAACGACAATTCCTGCTCTGCTGAATAATCTAACCACAATTCCTGTTTTTTGGACCAATCTATAGAAAATTCTGCTGTGATAGCTAATCTGACGAAAAATTCTGTTTTGGTGGATATCTGCCGAATAATATTGCTGTGATGAATAATCTAACGAAATTCCTTATTTGATGGATAATCTGAAGAAAAATCCAGCTTTTTAAACCAATCTATAGAAGATATCCAAGCTGAAAACAACTTCTGCTGTCATGGCTATTGTGATAAAAATATTCTGCTGTAATCACTACTGTGACGAAAATTTCAGCTCTGATGAATAATCTAACCGCAATTCTTTCAGTTAGAAAATCCTGCTGTTTAAACCAATCTATAGAAAATCCTGCTGTTGGAACCAAACTAAAAACAAATTTTGCAGTTATGCTTTTGTGATGAAAATCGTGTTGTGGGAACTAATCTGAAAACAAATTGTGCTGTGATGGCTATTCCGACGAAAAATTCTGCTGGGCCGAACATTCGCAGTTTCTGTAAGACTCTTATGGGGGCTGTTTTAGTTTTCAACTGTATGTTTTATAGAATAATATTCCATGCAGTATAAAAAAAACCCGTTTTAAAACGTTTATTTAAAGCCACTTTAACAGACACTGCATACAACTGATATGTCCATAATTTGGTTGTTGTTTTTTTTGTTTTTTTTATACGATTACATTGTCACTTTGTAAAGTGCCCCTAAACACGGAATATGAAAGGGGGCACTATAAATATGCTGTAATAATAATAATAAATATGATGTAATAGTAATAAATATGCCGTAATAATTTAGTAATAAATATACTGTAGTAATCTAGAGAAAATCTTATTGTTGAGACTAATCTATTGAACATCCTGCTGTGAGGGCAAATCGGAACCATTATAAATAATTACTGCTTTGAGGGGTGGGGTGGGGCAATCTTTAGAGAATAATGGTGGGGGCATTAATCTTAAGAAAAATTTTGCTGTGAAAGCCAAACTGAACAAACACTCTTAGACTTTAGTTTATAATTTACTCAAAATTGTTCGCCTTATTTTAACTAAAATATAGCCCTGTATAAAACCTTGGCTGTTTTAATGTATCAAATAGGCATACATGAATAAGAAACAATGTGCAAAGTTTTGATTTTGGGGATCAAAGATATTTCTTATAAACAGTAATTGAAAGTTGAGTAAATTATTAACTTAAGCCTGAGAATGCTTAGTGAACTCAAGGCCCGACGTGATGGATAATCTAAAGAAAACTTTGTTGTGGGGGCTAATGCGAATAAAAATTCTGCTGTGACTGGCAATCTATATAAAATCATTGGGACCATAGAAATACTAATATTATTATAACATGCAATATTTAAAAAATCGTGCCGTGGGCGCTTATAAAAAAATCATGTTGTTGGGACCAATGGAGAAAATACTGCTGGGGACATTCTAAATAAAAACAATCCTGCTGTGAAAGCCAATATAACTATGGTGTGTGTGTGTGTGTGTGGATGTGGGGTGGGGGTTATAGAAAAATTAAAACATTGAATGTTTATCTATTTCTTTCGTGACTTTTTGTGCATGTGCGGGGAGGGGGATTAATGGCATTATGGGCCATTGTCAAAGTTAGGGATATAAATATGGCTATATTAGTTTATGGTTCTACAATGTACTCTAAATTCGTGGCCTGGAATAGCAGTAGAACAGGTTTTAACATTTATGTGGTCTGCCTCCAGTTGTTAGAATTATTTCCCTTGATATTTCTAAGGTGAAGGCTGACAGCTGTCAATCATTCTGCACTGGTGTGTGTGATGCCTGTCACTTTGTGGTAGCTCTGAAATAGTGCTTACCTTGAAAGGTCAAGGCTGAAAGAGAGACACGAAAAAGTATTTTGTTTTGGAAAAATAATGTGTGATTTTTATTCTCTAAAAATAATATTATTTTTCACTGATTAAAAATTATCGCCTATTGGGATATCTGCATGTGAGTCCGATACACATATATTATCAATTTTACTTCTATCTAAGGATTTATTATCACACTAGAGAAAAATGATTGAACTCTGAAAAATGGTGAACATGAATCATGATCATCTGTCGTCTGTATTTCCCGACGTTTGGATGTTTTCAAATCTCTTTTTCCAATTTATTCAATTCCTGAAGCCACATTATTATGATACCATCTGATTCAATTAAAAATTATAAGTTTATACTATATATTCAATGGCAGGCTTAAGCATAGTTCCTTTTGGAAATGTCTTTGAGCTGACAGTTCCTATCGATCCCTTTTTTTATTATAGCTGCAATACCGCTCATCCTCACCTATGGTCTATGACTATTTTTGAATCCTTACCGACTATTTTTCACCCAGAATCTTCATTATTTGTCAAAGGAATCATTTCTTGACACAGCTTACTTACAGTCATATTAATTCAACACTATTTTCAAGTAGAATTCTGAGATTAGATTGAAAACACACACAAAATACGTTTAATCTAAACAACCAGGTGGTAGAGGTAAATCGTAGTCCATCCATGTGTCGCACTATCACGACTTCCCACAATTACTAACCAATAAATTCTGATTTCTGATATTTATTATTTTTATTTTAGTGACAGACTGGTAGAATGTCTAGAAGTAGACATGTTGGAACATGGAGGCAGATTTTCCATTGGGGGCCAATATTAGCTCTTTCAGTTATTATAATAATAGCATGGATGACAGTGGTGTGTGATTTGATGTGGTGGCCAATAACAACTCTAGGGGGTTGTGTAAATCTAATGGTATTTTTGATATGGGTTGGACTGACTTTCTACAATTATTTTAGAGCAGCATTGTTAGGTCCAGGATTTGTGCCTTATGGTTATAAACCAGTAAGTGTGGATATTAGATATCATAATTTGTTTAAATGTTAAACATGCATTATGTAAGAGCAAAATCTACCTATTGTAGGTCTTTCTTTAGGCCTGAAATGTTATAAAGACTATTAATTAGATATTAATTAGCCTATTCAGACCATAATCAACTCTCGATGTCAAGATTTTTGTTGGATTGTAGTTCGATATGCTGAAATATTTTCCTTCATGGTTTACCAATAAAAATGGATAACCGATACTACTGATTTTGTCTTACCGACTTTAGTAATGATGACCTAGGCTAAGTGGAAATTTCATTCGCTCAGTTCTAAGTTAATAGTGAATCAATTTTGACTGAAATTTTCAGCAAATTGGCTTTACATTCGCTAGTTTTTAACTATTGTAGTGAGAAGTGCCAACTCTTTATCTAATCTCCCATAATGTATCTTTAAATAATATAAGATTCAAATATTAAAGGGAGGGGGATATCTAATATGAACAAGTTAGATAAAGGTCTGTCATTGAGTCAAGAAGCATGGTTCGAGCCCACAATTGTATGTTAATGTTACAAAAAGTAGGGTTACCTACCCAACCTCATTGGTTTTCTCTGGTTCCTCTATCTCTCACTCATTGACAAGTAGACATTTTATATTTTGTGAACTTTTATCTGTTTTGTTTATTTTAGAAGAATGAATCAGATTGTGATAAACTACAGTATTGTCAAGTTTGTGAAGGATATAAGACACCAAGATCACATCATTGTAGAAAATGTGAAAGGTACAGTTCATCAAATTGATCCATGGTAGATTTTCATGGGCCGGAATAGTTTGATAGTTCACCAACATTTTCTTATTTATTGTTTAGTAATGGAAAGATTAAAATCAAGACTGAGTTCCATGTGCCAAATATTAATTATCCATACAACTTCAGAAATGCTATATCTCTTATAAAGATTAAACTAAGAAAGATGTAAAGAGAGATAAAACATTGTTCTGTAAAATATATTTTCAAGTATTTTTCATGGTAGATCATTATTGTCATGAGGTGTAATATGCAACTCACTCTGGTCTAAGACATGTCTACATGTAGATGCTGTAAAATCAAAATAGAACATTAAGCACTGTAGATCTAACAAAAGTTTGTTGTCGATTTCAGATGTGTTATGAAAATGGATCATCACTGCCCATGGATCAACACTTGTTGTGGTCATTTAAATCATTGCAGTTTTATTTGGTTTTTATTTTTTGCACCATGTGGGTGTATTCATGCCATATTTATACTCATTCCATCTATATATAGAGCACTTAATTTTGTAAGTTTTAATTTCTTTACAATATAATATTACATAATGACTGTTAGCATTGATAAAATAGTATGCTACAACTAATGTCAAAAAGTATATTTAAGTGCATTCTATATCTACAGAAAACAATGGTTAAGGCCACACAAAAAATATTCTGTTTCTCTTCTCAGACAATCCTTTGTAAAAAAAATTGATGCGGGAGGACGTTTTATTGTTTTTATTTTGTCAAATTCTAGCTAGTTATTCATATTTAAAGCCCAAATAGTTGCCATACTTGTTTTCAATTTGTAAAACAAACATGGCAATCGATTATGGTGTATAAGAATAGAGACAGACCATGCCCACATCCAGTATATGCTATGTCATGCATAGTGTCCACATCCAGCTTGCTATATTTGAATTACCAATTATACACTCTCGGATTGATGTTTTTTTCACTATCAACTTACTGAAAATATTATTGCTACACAATTATTATGTCTGATCAGGTACATATTATTGTACTAATTAGACAAAATATGTCAACCATGATGTACTTTTGCTCCAAACAATAACAACTCTGCCAATGTCAACCAATTCTAAGTTGTTGATATAAAATCAAGGGACATTACTGCTTATATCCTTTGATTGTCATTAATAACAAGATGGTGACGTTTCGTAACTATTTTGAAGTGAAAGGGACTTAATTGATCGAGAGAACAACAGTTTTATTGCTGCTTTGGATATATTTTGGAATGATGATACTGGACTGTACGATGCAGAAAATTATTTGGTGTTTCTGCGTTGTTGTGCAAAAATTTCACGAAATGGCATTGGTAGATTTGTTATAATTTGATGATGCAGCAGTATCTGAGAACCAGATTATTTTTTGGGGGGGAGCCTTATAAACTGTTTTGTAAGTTTTATTTATTTTTATTACCGTTTTTACATTATTGTTTAAACTAATAAAACTATGGAATGAGTAACATCGGAAAGGACATTGGGTGCCTTTTGTTTCTTTACAACCACAACCAATTATTTGATAAGTTCTTACTTTATGTTGCAGCATTGGTATTTATACTATAGACGTGAGGAACCATTAGTAGAATTGGGTATAGTAGGTTTTATATGTACTATGTTTGCTATAGGTTTAGCAATAGGTGTTGTTATAGCTGTAGGAATGTTATTTTATATACAGGTAAATATTACTATATTAATCTCAATCCTTGTTATAATAAGATACAATGAATAATATGAAATTATTGTAAAAAATAATGGTCAAGTAGACCACAAAGAAAACCTCCAAATTTTGCAAGTTAGAACATCTTCAAGTGGTGATGGTTCGATATGGCTATTATCAGTTTCTGATATTAATTGATAGATTGATTTTTTTTTTTTTAAAGTTTAAAAGTGTGTGGAAGAATGAGACAGGTATAGAAAATTGGATCATTGAAAAAGTAAGCTTATTATTTTCTTTTTAGCTTCTATATAAGGGAGATAACCATTGTTTAAAGATTGCTCCTTCTATCTCTCATCTCCAATGATTTCCATTCAATTTACTGGTAATAATGTTGTGTACATTGAGCTTTTGGCCTCTTCCAAATACAACTGGAAAAAGAGTTGCCCGCCTCCCTTTACCACAGGAAATATGAAAATGTTCCAACGAATGAGAATCTTTTTATTGTTCCCTACTTTTTGAAGAAAGCAAGGGACTAATACAATATGTTTGTTAGTCATACTTTTTGGGACACAATAACTCCCTTCTAATTGAGATAGAATGTTCAAAATTTGTTGTAGGTGTATATTAGGTTTCTAGGTGAATACAGTGAAATATTTTATATCTACATTAATTGTTTTGTTTTACTAGGCTGAAGATAGATTGCGAGGGGAAGATGAAGAAGAAGAGTTTATATATCCCTATAATTTAGGTTGGAAAGAGAATCTACGACAAGTTTTTACTTTCACTGGTCGTCCAAAATCTGATGGAATAACATGGCAGGTTGTAGATGGTTGTGATCAGTTTACATTTACAGTAAGTTTTAATAATTAGGTGACGTTAATAATAAGTTTGTCGCTTACTGATAAATATAACTAAAATTGTTGTATAGCAAGGAAATTTTGCCCATGTAAAAAGAATGCAGGAAAAATGGCTTTTTATGATAGTTATATGCTACATGGGTTTTTTGAACTGTCTGTTTGTCCCACTTTTCATCCGACTGAGGTAGAGTTCAAATTTGGTGTAGATTTTCATGAGGTGAATGTCTGGGGGAAGTTTAATTAAACTTGTGTTCTATTTTGGCCAAAGTGTGATCCAATAACTTTGAATCTATTCTTAGCAGCTTGGCTGCTCAATGTTTTATAAATGGCTAAATGTGAAAGTAATTAATGATAATGTTACTGTTAGTTTGTTTAAGATAAAAATAACCATTAATATTAATATATTATTACAGATTGAACAAATACATCAGAAAGCTGAGAAACGTGAAAGAACAGTAGAATATACAATAATATCAAATTATGGTGGTTCATTATTTCCTGTAAGTAAAGGTTGTAAAGTTATGTACTGTATACCCTGTACAGATGAACCAAGAATACCAGTTAAATTAGGTGATCATGTTCATGTAACACGCTGGAAAAAGTAAGTCTAGTTTCATATTTACATTAATGTTATTGTTATTTTGGAATTACTGTAACAAAGATTAATATTGTATTAGTATCAGTAGATGAAATTGATGTAAATGTACTGATTTTAACTGCTGGTATTAAATGGTTAAAAGGTAATATTATTAAAAATTTCTTTTACAATTGAAAGTTACCATTTTTTTCAATATTTGGAACTAAAATTTGAAAAAACAATATGCCATTCAGTCTATTTTAATTTTTATACGCCCACATTTTCATGTGGATGTATATTGTCGTCGCCCCTGTTCGTCCGTCCACAATTGTTTGTGAACAGTCTACAGGTCACAATTTTTATCCGATTTCAATGAAGCTTAAAATATAGGTTTATCACTCTAAGATCTCGGTATCTTTCGATGTTGGCATGTACGAAAAATCACGTTTTTAGCATGTGAACAGTGTAGAGGTCACAATTTTGAACTGATTTGGATGAAACTTGAAATGCATGGTTATAACCCAAAGATCGTGGTTCCTTTCGATATTTGCGCCCTTTGGATGGTAACTTCCTGAAATATGGCCCCTGATTGTCCGAAAAATCGCCCTTTTTAGCTTGTTGTCCCTCTGGAGGTCAAAATTGTTATCCGATTTAAAAAACGTTTGATTATATCACCTTTACATGGTTATGGAGGTTGTGTTCAAATTTCATGAAAATCGGACCAAAATTGACAAACAAAATGGCCGTCTTTGTACACGAATAGTGTGAAAATATGTTATATCAAAGTTGTGGACCCTATAGAGGTCACAATTTTGAACCGATTTTGATGAAAGTTGAAATACATGTTTATAACCTAAAGATCTTGGTTCCATTGCATATTTGCGCATATCGGATTGTAACTTTCTGAATTATGGACCCTGATTGTACGAAAAATCGCCATTTTTTAGCTTGTGGTTCCTTTGGAGGTCACAATTATTAACGGATTTAAAATAACATTTGATTATATCACTGTTTCACTGTAATGAAGGTTGAGGCCGAATTTTGTAAAAATCGGACCTAAATTGCCGGACAAAATGCCTGCCCTAATACGCGAAAAGTGTAAAAATATGATATATCAAGGTTGTGGACCCTGTAGAGGTCACAATTTTAATCCAATTTTGATGAAATTAAAATGTAAGTTTATAACCCAAAGATAGCGGTTCCTTTCGATATTAGGGCACATTGGACCATAACTTCCTTAATTATAGCCCCTGATTGTATGAAAAATCATTTTTTTTAACTTGTGGACCCTATGGAGGTCACAATTTTATTCCCCCCCCCCCCCAAAAAAGTTTGACTACATCCCCGTTACTTATTAATGATGGTTGAGTGTGAATTTCTTGAAAATCAATAATTGAACAGCTAGATCCATAATATTAAATGTTTTGTATGCTTAACGTTAGCATGGGGCAGAACTTTATAAAAACCAAAAAAATTCTAATGATTTTCTGATAATTACTATATATGCGACAACTCTTGTTGACTGCCCGGACGTTTTAGCCAACCTATTTTTGGTAATTTGGTATTGAAGAGAATTTATTTGAAATTTTTGTTTATTTTTTAGACACTGGCTTTATGGAACAAAAGTAGGCAATGATTCAGGTATTATTTTATTTTTTGAATACTAAATTAGATATTTTCTAAGATGAGTCAAAACCAACAATTTATTGATGTTGATGTATATTTTAAGATTGAATTGAGTTTAATCATTTTGTATTTCAGATAATGGCAATAAAAAGAGAATACGTGGGTGGTTTCCCAGACAGTGTGCAAGGGAGATAATAGGAAATGACATATCAGAAAGCGACAAGAAAGATGATTAATGTATATGAATGTAGTTTACTGTAAATGTAAATCAAGAAATTAATGTGTCATGTGTTGACGGAAAGCTTTTCTTTCAATCTTAACAGAAGTAGACAAATTTTATTTCACATTTTCACAGATATTTTTATTAAGATTACTGTGAACGATGATAGAAGATACCATTTTTTGCAGGGTATATCTATAAGTCAAACATTTATCCTGCCAAATTCCTGGCTTATCATAAATTCCACATACATTATTATGATGATAGCTTGTTTTATAAATTCAACTTTTGTAAGGGACCAATATGTTGTCAATTTTTCTGTATCCATATTATTGCCATGTACAGAGATAAGGGACAATATAAAATAAAAACTCTTTCAAATAAGCTCCCCCCCTTTTGAATATTACTCAAGTTGGTCTTATATTTAACAGTTATTATTTTACATCATGGGCCATTTATATTTATGTATATCGGCACCATCATAGACTACAATATGCATGCCACTTGATACAAGATTGGAATGACATTGAAAATCATTTGTCTTGTACACTAGATAAATTGTAAAATAAAATGCTTTGACTTGCGTCCACATCGAGTTATAATTATACCCTGTAAAATAGGGTATTTAGCACATTAATTTCTTGTTTTACAATCTTTTATACAATTATAGATAAATTCTACTTTTCTATAGTTTTTATGTTGAATTTTGTTATGATAAATTATTTATATGTATATGATATAGTTTATATTTTTTATGAAGTACATCACGACCAAGCTTTTGTCCATTGTCCATACTGGTATAGATATATAGTTTTATATGTTACACAATGCAATGTATATAGACATCTATGATGAAAATGTTTAAGAAGTTAAACCTAATGAATCTATGTTCTGTGAATTTTAATTTTTTTTGTTGTTGTTTAGGTTAATTTCTTAAGAATGCCTTACATAAGATTTAGGTAAAAAGCTAACAGTTCTCGCTATATATAGATAATAAAAAAAGAATATATTGAAAATTGCAATCAAATTAAATTATTCTGTGCTAAGTTATGTGGTCTTAATTTTCATTGCTACCATATTGTTAGGATACTAAACAAAGTATCAATTATTCATTCTGAAATTCAATTTTTAATTGACGATTGTTTTTAAATCCATTAATAATCACGACCATCCTATGTTCTAGAGAGTTGATTATGGTCTTCTAATGTGAATAAATTTTCCATTTTTCTCAGTAACATCATTTCCAGGACACTACTCCTCACATCAGAGTATATATGAAATATATGATACTTTAGAACCAATTTAATAGGGGATTTCTATATTATAATTTAGAACTTGTTGAAATTTTGGAAACAAAGTATTATGATTAAATTGGACTAAATGTTAGTATCATTGGATTATGTGTGATAAGGGGAAATAATCA
Source organism: Patella ulyssiponensis (assembly GCA_963678685.1). Classification (NCBI taxonomy): domain Eukaryota; kingdom Metazoa; phylum Mollusca; class Gastropoda; family Patellidae; genus Patella; species Patella ulyssiponensis. Next base: position 25,252,848 of record OY783226.1, on the reverse strand, counting down.
AGTGAGTTTAAAGTGTATGAAAGCTTCCCTCTATATATTTCTATGCACCTGTAATGTACTTGATTGACACTGTAAAGATGAATTGAGCTGGGACCTCTTGTATACAATAGACATGTCCATTTCTTTTTAAAGATGCATTATGTAAGAATTAGAATTAACATTTCTTGGTATAAAAGTCAAAAGCGAGATAGTGAAAATAGAATATCTTGAAAATTTTAGTCACATTACCTTGGGTTTGTTTTGTGAATAGTGAGGTCTTGATTATCTATTTTTTAATTTTAATCATTATGGTCTTGGCAAGTTCAATAATGTCTAATTAATAATTTATATAAAATTTAAGGCCTAAAGATTAGAATGACCTGTTCTTGCATAATGCATCTTGATAGTTGAAAATGTTCAAACTTGTTATGTAAAAATGTCTTTTTGGATAAAATAACTTTGGGAACTAGATTTTGTAGTTTTGTATGTGAAATGTTTTTGATAAAAGCAGAACCTAAAAGGGGATGCTTGCCTTTTATTTGTTGATAGATTATACATTACAGTTATCAGAACAATGTTGTTTAAAAACAAGACAATCTAATTTCATCAAGATGGTGGCGAATTACATCTGGATTTCATATAGAGAGGTCTCATTTCTGGCAAGAAATCCTTAGTTACCACTTTACTGGCAGATCTTAAATTTAGTTGTATATTTCATAATGTAATTTCTACATCATGCACGGTATCTGCTACCAGAATAGCAGGGGCGGATCCAGGATTTTCAGAAAGGGGGGGGGGGGGGCGTGCAGCGCCCACTTGGGATTGGGAAGCCCAGCCCATGATTTTTGAGTGGAAAAAATGCCCACAAGGACTAATTTCATACTAGTACTGTATTTCCAACCTAAACTATTTTTGCTCTCCTTTCCTCCGAGAATATATGGAGCTAAAAATTGTTCGCCACCACGAAAAATAGAGGGGGCGTGCGCCTGGTGCCCCCCCCCCCTCTGGATCTGCGCCTGAATAGTTTAGACTAGGATTTAAAGCCCCAATAACACTCTTGTTGTAATTGAATAATATGCCCCAATCTTTATTCTGGTCAACAAATTGTATTATTTTACAATATTCAAATTAATTGGTGATACAATTTTCATCTTAACATACCTAATTTAAAGAATTGGAAAAATTCAACTACATGATTTGAAAAGGTTAACGTAAACCTTTTCAAATGTGACTTGGATTTTAAAATATTTTCGAACCCTCTGAACAAGTAAAATATGATGTAATGGATAATTTACACAACAGGTAGGACAAATAAACATCTAGTGCTTAGAATAAGACTATTATTTATTTTCTAGAGCTGCCAAGCCAGCAAGAGTGTTATTGTCCCTTAAAAAAACCAGTGATATAGCATGACGTATGCCTCAAAACGCGTCAAACTTATCTACAATGTTTGTATTTGTGACATCTACAAAACTTGGAGAGGGTGTGTTAGTTTATAAGGGCTGCCATTGAATCAAGTGGCCTAGTTTCAATTCACCGCTTGTACGTGACAAAGAGTACGTTCACCTGTACACCAACACCTTGGGTTTTCTACTGGTCCTCCGGTTTTCTCCAATTACCAATGATCTGTACCGTATGTTAATCCCTAAATGACCTTGATTGTGTCTAGTGAACGTTACACCCCCTATCTCTTTCTCTCCCTTGAGAGACATTATTGGTTTAACGAAGAAAACGAACCTAACACTGTAGAACAATCGACTTTGATTTATTTTGAAACGATTTTTAACCGTACAGATCTTGTTCCATCACTATTTCAAAAAGAAAACACGAAATGAGGTCATTTTAACTCTGATTTGACTTTAATATAACCGGACTGTCTCCTTTCTGTCACTGGGTAGCTCTTCCGTCCGCTTTGTAACAAGGCAATACCGCAAAGGTGTATTTTAATTCAAGTAGAATTAAAAATGCATGACACGTTGCTGCCACATGTGTATTAAAGAGAACTATTAACTTTATTGTATGGTATACTGGCCTTAACACTAATTCGGTCATTATCTCCAGCTGATTCACAGTAAGGTAGATGTATCATCAAAAAACGTTTAATCTCTGATCAATCTGATAATTATATAGCCAGAATGATAATCATGGTTATTATTAAATTTGTTAGGGAACTTATCAATTAAATTTACAAATAAATTAATTTGTAGTTTAAGTTATATCGAATCAAACAATGCTTTAGTATAATATCAGGAACTGCAATAATTTTGTAAAATTTAAAAATCAAACATATATTTATTACTTTAGGAAATAATTGTGTGTGAATTTTCGAAAAATTTCAAATTTCTGACGGCTTAATCCACGCTAATATGTGTTCAGATTTAATTAAGAAAATAAAATCAAAATATCAACCCTAAATTCCAGTTTGGATTGAGTCGTATTAAAACAGGCCCATCAATTACATTTCGCTAAACATAAAGGGGGTGGTGAGAAGAGTAGATCGATGGATTTTCCGTTCATCACATTTTTTATAAAATACTGAAGGGAATAGAACCATTTTTGGAGTGATATTCCTATTTGAGATTCAACTTTTAAACTATGGCATTTCTAATAATTATCAGTCAGAAATTATTATTATCAAAATATTGATTTATTGCAAAAATGTGTGTCGATTTTGAGAGTCCCTTTACCTAAATACATGTATACTTTAAACCAGTTGTATTAAATGCAAAAATAATACTTTAAAATAAAAAATACTAGTGCTTTATTGATGGTATTACATTAAAAGTTACCCTACGTATTACATTAGCTCACAAAGAAAATATTACTATAACATATGTATACTATAACGTTGCAATTTCAAAAAAATTTGAAATTTTAATAAATAGAATGAAAATTTCTCTTTTCTAACGATTCCACAAACTTGGATTTCTTTTTATAAAATTTTATAAAAGATAAAATTTAAATTCAAGGATACTCACATGAGTTTGTTGATTATCCGATAGTAACATCCCACCCACAACGAGATACACCAGATAACTAAACTGACCATATGTTTGTATTTAGTAAGACAGTAGGTAAACATTAGTTTAAAGTATTATAGTAACATGATTAATGCCCCCTGTCTCTATAATCTAATTATTATTGTTATTTATAATTACACAACATATCTACTCTTACTACATGCAATCTCCTTTTACAGTAGCCCCTATCTTGTCTTTCCCTCATCTTGGTTGGGTCAGGATATCTATCTTGTCCAATCAGAACTTGTGTTAGATAATGGCACCACGGGATACGTTTCGGTAGATGCTCTTAAATACCAGGAATACATCTCGTAGCATCACAACTGACTTGCTCAGCGTAAGTAGACAATGTTTGGACTTCTTATTACTATTTACAACGTTTATGTAGACTTATATTAAGGCCAGTGCGTTCATTTTAGGGGGTTACTACTACTTGATTTGTTGAGAAATCCGCATTGGATTATAAAAAAACAATGTTTATATTTTGATATTATCTGTAAACATGGTCAAATCCTAAGTTATAATGTTTGATTTTATTCCATACATACCACCGGTGTAACAATTGTAATTTTATATTCTTTATTTCAGTTAGTTGTCAGAACCAGACCCAGACCGATCACCTTTAGTCGTCATATCTTTTTTTTATCATTAACAAGTAATCTAAACGTCATCATGTCTTCTTACGATCCCAATGATCCCGACTTCCAATATTTGGCAGTCGACCGTAAGAAGATGATGAAGGAACAGACTCAAGCTTTCGATGGTAAAAAAGCTTGTTGGGTTCCAGATGAAAAGAACATGTTTTTACCCGCCGAGATCACTGGCTCCAAGGGCGATGATATTGAAGTCAAGATAACTACCACCAACGAAGTAATTAGCAATTACGGTTTATTTTATAAGCTTTATTATCTTTAATTTAAAACTTGATATCTTACAGTTGCAATTCATAATTATTGTCCACTTAAAAATGAAAAAAAAAGAAAATAAAAAGATTACGAATTTTAAATCGATGTATAAATCAAACAAATGATGAAATTTATTTCAGACAAGAACTGTGAAAAAAGATCAAATCCAGCAGATGAATCCACCTAAATATGAGAAGATCGAAGATATGGCCAATATGACCTACCTGAACGAGGCTTCAGTTCTTCATAACTTGAAATCACGTTACACCGCCGGTCTCATTTATGTGAGTATTCATAAAATACATAAATCTCTTTGATAAGAAAACAACTTACTCGTAAGCAGAGTATCCGAAATAAAGAATATAAACGTCGATTTTATTCGCACCCTTTTCTCATGTTTCTTTACACATCTGTTGATTGTAGATTATTAATTGACAAACTGATATTTAAATTATTGAAAAAGAATATTGTGATATTTGAAATATTGAAATAGAATATTGTGGTATCAATTTATTCTATTATTTATATTTCTTCCCAAACAGACCTACTCTGGTCTGTTCTGTGTAGCTGTGAATCCCTATCGACGTCTACCTATTTACACCATGAGTGTCATCTCTAAATACAGAGGTAAACGAAAGATGGAAATGCCTCCCCATTTATTTGCTATTGCTGATAACGCCTACCAATCTATGGTACAAGAACGTGAAAACCAATCCGTTTTAATTACGTAAGTACAAATTAAAAAGTTCAGTTATTTATCACAAAGGATCTGTGCAAGGGGACCCACTTACACCGGACTTATTCAATTTGTAAATGAATGGTTTAGAAGATAAGATTGCACATGATATCCTTAATGGGTTTTTTTTCACCAAATCGGAATAGCGAACGGCATGCACAAGGAAATCATCATAAGATTATTTCACGATATCAGCCTAATTATTACCCATTATCATTTCGGCACAAGACCGTTATAAACTTATATTTCAGTGGTGAATCTGGTGCTGGTAAAACTGAAAATACCAAGAAAGTTATTATGTACTTCGCTCAAGTTGCCGCAATGGGTCATAAACCAACTGAAGAAGAAGAAGCTACAGACAGCAAAAAGGTTAAATATTTTTGATATTCTAAATAGATCCTAACGCAATTTAATTCCTTCAAAGGTAAAAAGACACGTCTATATATTTCCATCTATTAGTTGGATTATAATCCATATAGAAAAAAATCAATCATATCAGACACACAGTTCTACCAATCTCACTTTATTTGATAGAAAAATCTATTTTGAATTCAGGGTACATTGGAAGACCAGATTGTACAATGTAATCCAGTACTTGAGGCCTACGGTAACGCCAAGACAACCCGTAACAACAACTCTTCTAGATTTGTAAGTATACACAAATGATACCATATTCAAATCCCACAAAAACAAAAAATAAATTAACGTCATACTTCGTGGAATTGACCAAAGTTGACTAAATGTTTTTTTAAATGTGTTATTCCCCTACTCAAACAACCTATTAGCTACTGGAATAGAAACATATTTATTTTCATTTCAGGGTAAATTTATCCGTATCCATTTCGGTACTCAAGGTAAAATCTCTGGAGCTGATATTGAACAATGTAAGTAGAAGTATAGAATTATATTTAACATTACGCCCTGTAAATGTAAATTGACATTATTTTGTTTAAAACGTTCAATTCAAACAATTAATAGTTTATCTAGTCATTTAACTCATTTCAATGATTTTATTTACAGATTTATTGGAGAAATCTCGAGTCACCTTCCAACAACCTGCTGAAAGAAACTACCATATTTTCTACCAGCTTTTGTCTAATGCTATTCCAGAATATAACGGTAAGGATACTGCCAGAAAAAAACAAATTATATACATTCACACTTTAATTCGATAACAGTAAAATTTACGCTAAAAACCCATAGCACACGCTTTATAATTCTAAATATTATAAATCTTGTTATTAACAGAGAAATTATTGGTGAACCCTGACGCAGCTTTATACTCATTTATCAACCAGGGATGTCTGACTGTTGATAATATTGATGATGTTCAAGAAATGAAAGATACTGATGTACGTATTTTTTAAATAAAATATATTAATTCGTTTGGTTTCGGGGAAATCAACTAAAATTTGTAAAACGAATTTTACGGCGAATGAATGACCATTTAAAGAACAAAAGACAAACTTTTTCTTATATTTGCAGACTGCTTTCGATGTTTTGGGTTTCTCTACCGAAGAGAAACACGGTGTCTTTAAATGTACTGGTGCTATCCTCCATTTTGGTGAAATGAAATTCAAACAACGAGGCGAACAGGCTGAATCCGATGGCAATGCTGGTAAATATTTTTGTTATTCTGCTTATTGTCTGTTTTAAAATAGCAAGAGAACAGCAAGGTTATATAATGTTTAATTCACCACTATCATGGATAAAGCTTTCAATCAATTAATGAGTATCCATCTACCCAGTTAGGTAATTCACTAGTCAGTCAACATTCTTCCCTTAAGTGTTCATTTGATCAAATTAAACCTTTCAGAGGCTGAGAAGGTGGCTTTCTTATTGGGTATCAACTCTGGAGATCTGATGAAAGGTTTGCTCAAACCCAAGATCAAAGTCGGCACAGAATTTGTCACCCAAGGTAGAACCAAGGTTCAAGTCGTTAACTCTGTTGGTGCCTTGTCTAAATCTCTCTACGATCGTATGTTCAAGTGGATGGTTGTTCGACTCAACAAGACTCTGGATACTAAAGCAAAAAGACAGTTCTTCATTGGTGTACTAGATATTGCTGGTTTTGAGATCTTCGATGTAAGTGAAATATTTATTTTCTTGTTAAAATTACGAAGGTATAAACCAAAAATGAACTTAATACAAAGCATGTACATTAAGACACGAATGAAACAATTATGGACATTAATTTCAGTTCAACAGCTTTGAACAGTTGTGTATCAACTACACCAATGAACGTCTACAACAGTTCTTTAACCATCACATGTTTGTACTGGAACAAGAAGAATACAAGAAAGAGGGCATTGACTGGGAATTCATTGATTTTGGAATGGATTTACAAGCTTGTGTTGATCTTATTGAAAAGGTGAGTGAAAAGTTTAAAATAGATAACAAATATAAAAATACATAGTGGATATCTTGTAAGCCATATATTGTTGTATGTCTGTATACAAGTCTACAGTTTTTATTATTTCTATTAGTAATTTCTGCTATATTTGTTCATTGCTTCCAGCCTATGGGTATCTTGTCCATCCTAGAAGAAGAATGCATGTTTCCAAAAGCCGATGATAAATCCTTCATGGATAAATTGTACAACAATCATTTGGGCAAATCACCTAACTTTGGCAAACCAGTTGGTAAGAAAGTGAAAGGTGAAGCTCACTTTGAACTTCATCATTATGCTGGTACTGTGCCGTACAGTATAACTTCCTGGTTAGAAAAGAACAAGGATCCCCTGAACGAAACCATCGTAGAACTCTTGGTCCACTCCAAGGAAGCTCTTGTCGCTGCTTTGTTTGCTCCTGCGGGTAAGATATTTCTGACGGTACTAACACACAGTTTGGGAAAGATAACAATAATTAAATATTTATCGAATGTGACAGCTTCTCTAAAAATGAAATTGTATGGTACAAATAACTTTTATCATTTTGCACTATAGATCCTGGCGCAGCAACAGGAGGCGCTAACAAGAAAAAGAAGAGTTCAGCTTTCCAGACTATTTCTGCTACACACAGGGTAAGGTTTTAAAAGTTATATGAATCATCCAAATTCTTAATCCAATTATCATTTCATACGTTTGAATTTAGAATACCCGAAATAATTGTTATGCTCACCACGTAATGTAACCTATTTTTAAAGTATTTTTTATTTTGTGCTGTCTTCCAGGAGTCTTTGAACAAACTAATGAAGAGCTTGTACACAACACATCCTCATTTCGTGAGATGTCTTATCCCCAACGAATTCAAACAGCCAGGGGAGGTTGATGCTCATTTAGTACTTCACCAGCTCCAGTGTAATGGTGTTTTGGAAGGTATCCGTATTTGTCGAAAGGGATTTCCAAACAGAATCATCCACTCTGAGTTTAAACAAAGATACTCTATCTTGGCTCCCAATGCTATCCCTGAAGGATTTGTTGAAGGCAAGACTGTTGCTACGAAGATTCTACAGGCTTTGGAATTGGATACTAACGAATATAAATTAGGTTCCACTAAAGTCTTTTTCAAAGCTGGTGTTTTGGGTTATCTTGAAGATCTTCGTGATGAACGACTGAGTAGCATCATTTCCATGTTCCAGGCTCACATCCGAGGTTATTTAGTAAAGAAATCCTACAAGAAGCTCTGTGATAGAAGGTAAATTATTCTCTTATAAGGATCAACCAAATACCATTTGGCATTCAATTTTCGATTATATTGTATATATCAAATTAAGATTTGAAACAATATCGGTGACAGAAAATGCACCTTGAAATTTTACTTCTGAGCCATAACTTACGTTGACAAATCGTATTTGAAATATACTGGAGGTGGTAGATATTTTGTATTGTAATTGTAACTGATTTTTTTTCCTCTTTAATAACAGAGTTGGTCTATCAGTCATCCAAAGGAACATCCGAAAATGGTTGGGTATGCGCAACTGGCCCTGGTGGAAGATGTACACCAAAGTCAAGCCTCTTTTGAATGTTGCCCGTGCTGAGGACGAGATAAAGCAGAAAGAGGAATTGTTCGAAAAAACTAAAATAGAACTGGAGAAGACAGAGAAGGTTAAAAAGGAGCTTGAAGAACAGAATACAGTTTTATTACAACAGAAAAATGACATGTTCATTCAACTCCAAGCTGAACAAGATAACGTTGCTGACTGCCAAGAGAAAATTGAAAAGCTTATCCTTCAAAAGATTGACTTTGAAACTCAACTTAAAGAATTTGAAGACCGTATCTTGGACGAGGAAGATGCCGTCAATAGTCTTGAAGAAAAGAAAAAGGAACTTGAAAAGGCCAATGATGATTTGAGGAAAGATATTGAAGATCTTGATACCTCTCTTGCTAAATCTGAACAAGAAAAAATAACGAAAGATAACCAGATTAAAACTTTGAATAACGAAATTGGCCAACAAGATGAGATGATCGGTAAACTCAATAAAGATAAGAAAAATATGGAAGAGGCCAACAAGAAATTGACTGAAAGCCTGCAAGCTGAAGAAGACAAAGTCAATAATCTTAGTAAACTGAAGACTAAAATGGAACAAACCCTGGATGAGGTAGAGTATTAAATCATCTTCATTAATTGATGACTATTGTAATATTGCTGTTGTTACGTAGGAGGTTTTTTTAATATATGTTTTAATATTTTCAGTTGGCAAACAACCTAGAACGCGAAAAGAAAGTTCGAGGTGATGTAGAGAAAGCTAAAAGAAAGCTAGAACAAGATTTGAAAACGAGTCAGCAATCAGTTGAAGAATTGGAACGAATTAGAAGAGAATTGGAAGAAGGCATGAGAAAGAAGGATGTTGAAATCAATTCTCTTCACTCAAGAGTTGAAGATGAGCAGACAAGCGTCACGCAACTTCAGAAGAAAATCAAAGAATTTCAGGTAACTAGAATGAATTCGGTAAAAGTGTATACTTTATTAATATATTGAAAATATAAAGTGGAACAATGAACGAACCTTATCTTAAGACTTGAAGATTTTCTTCAGATCATTACATGATGCTATGTTCACACTTTATACTTCCAGTCTACCATTGAAGAGCTTGAAGAAGACCTCTCTGCTGAAAAACAAACAAGAGCTAAGGTGAGAATCCATTAAGCACTGGTCAGTTATAAATACATGACAATATATTATTCAGTAACAAAAATCCTAACAATCATACAAAAAAAAAACCACAACAATTTCATCTTAAATTTCCATTTCTAAACTCCAACTAGTATTAATTGGACATTACTACCTTCCTAATAGGTTGAGAAACAGCGAAATGACTTGACTCACGAGATTGAAGATATCAGTGAACGTCTGGATGAAGCTGGTGGTGCCACTTCTGCTCAGATTGAAATCAACAAAAAACGTGAACAGGAATTGTTGAAAGTAAAAAGAGATCTCGAAGAGAATCAGCTACAACATGATGCCCAGATTGCTAGTCTCAGAAAGAAACAACAAGATGCTGTTAATGAATTATCTGACCAGGTTGAGCAACTACAGAAGGTTAAAAGCAAGTGAGTGTTTTGTGTCTTTTGATAATTTTCAGATTCGTTTGTTTAATCCAGTTACTCCGCGACATTACTGATAAGGTGCGTTACTATCAAATTCAATTTGAAATATTTAAGTGTTTAAGAGCAAGTGAGTATAAAGGATCATTTTATAATGGATCAAATTAAATTACCGACATTATTTCGTTTGAATTTCAGAGTTGAGAAAGAAAAGCAGCAATTGAAGTCCGAGATCGAAGATTTGGCAGCACAACTTCAACATTCAAGCAAAAATAAGGTTAGCATATCAAAGCACTCTGGTTCCTGAATTTCAATCAAACATTTACCTCTTTTGCAAATAATGCCATGTTATTATATTGAAGACTAACCTTTATTGATTGTTTTAAGGAATGCATTTCAATCTTAAAACTGAACTTTCAGGGTATGTCTGAGAAGATGTCTAGACAGGTTGAATCACAAATTTCGGAATTGAACGCCAGACTCGAAGAAGGAACCCGAACTATCGCCGAACTCCAATCGAGCAAGACAAAAATCCAACAAGAAACTATTGAAATCACTCGACAACTTGAGGAGACTGAACACCGATTAAGTCAGATCACTAAAGAGAAGATGTGTATCCAATCAGAGTTCGAAGAAACCAAACGATCCCTCGAAGAAGAAACCAGAATTCGCCAGAAACTCCAGGGTGACATCCGTACCATAACATCCGATTACGAGTCTCTCCGGGATCAGATTGAAGAAGAACAGGATAATAAAAGTAACCTCCAGAGATTGTTGTCTAAAGCCAATTCAGACGCTCAGCAATGGAGATCTAAATATGAAAGTGAAGGACTTGTACGAAGTGAAGAACTTGAGGAGGCCAGGTAGGAAGCCATTTACATCTGTAATTGCATAACCATTCACGCATAATTATTTTTATTTGCAATGGTAAATTCGTGTTTTGCTTTTTCGTCTGCTTTTTAACTCTTACATTCATGCATTTACTGATGCATATTTAATTTACAGACGTAAACTTCAATGCAAGCTTGCTGACGCTGAACAAAATGTTGAAGCTGCCAATATTAAAATTAACAACTTGGAGAAAACCAAATACAGAATGCAGGCCGAGATGGAAGATCTTATGATTGAAGTCGAGAGAGTAAGTCGTTGTTTGTTGTCTTATTATTTAAAAAAATAGGTTTGCCAGCGAACTGTTGGTAAATCTTTAAACATCATTACTGATCTAAGCTAAATGTTGGTGAGGCGTTTGAAATTATGAATTTATATTATATAGGCTAACAGCAGCGCCACCATATTAGAGAAGAAACAGCGAGGTTTCGATAAAACTACATCTGAATGGCAGTCAAAATTCTCTGATATACAATTTGAATTGGAGAACTCACAAAAAGAAACCCGGGGACTATCTGCTGAACTATTCCGAGTCAAAGCTAAGGATGTTGAAACACTTGATCGTGTCGAGGCCTTGAAACGAGAAAACAAAAACCTGTCAGGTAAGATTTTCAATATTAATGCCGTCGTTATTATCTTAAAGTCGAGACTTTGCAAAGTTAATACTATCACATCGACCAATCCTATATTTATTGCACAGAGAGGCCAGTTATGCTTTTAAAAATTAAAACTGCTCATAATTTAGTGTAAAGTCATCAAATACATAAATTTTCTCCACAGATGAAATCCGTGAATTGACAGACCAACTAACTGAAGGTGGAAGAAACATCCATGATGTTGAAAAAACTCGACGACGCATCGAAATGGAGAAAGAAGAACTTCAAGCTGCTTTGGAGGAAGCTGAAGCTACTCTTGAACAAGAAGAAGCTAAAGTCATGAGAGCTCAACTGGAAATCTCCCAGGTCCGACAAGAAATCGACCGACGTGTCAATGAGAAGGAAGAAGAATTTGAAAATACCAGGTAAATAATGTTTTTAATAATATATCACGAATTATATTCATGCAATGGTTGCCGATACAGCTATCTAATTAAACGTATTATCAGCTTTTGTCTTTTGATTTATTGCGTATTTGTCAAGCCAGTCCAAAACGAATGGTGCAAAATGGAGTAAGTCTTGAATTGTGCTGCAAATTAAGGGTTATATTTTGAGTAATATTTCAGTTGAAAACTTTTAATGGTATCCAACCCATTATCCTGCTTACTAATGTGAATAACTATATTATGTACAGGCGAAACTACCAACGTTCAATTGAATCTATGCAAGTATCTCTTGAGGCTGAAAGCAAAGGCAAAGCTGAAGCCATGAAAATCAAGAAGAAATTGGAACATGACGTCAACGAATTGGAAATTGCTCTGGATGCCGCCAACCGAGGCCGAACAGATATTGAGAAAAATATTAAGAAATATCAACACCAGATAGATGTAAGTATCTCCACAGGGAGCATCACAACCATTTATTTACGCTTTTGCTTTCAGCATTCTGATAGTCTACAATAGTAGTATTGCAAGAACCCTTTCAAGAGGTTTCAACAATATATTGATTTAGCTTAAAGTTTGTGTGATGATTACAGGAAATGGAAACTCGGTGCGAAGATGAACAGCGACAGAGAGATGAAGCTCGCGAATCCTACAATATGGCCGAACGACGATGTGCTGTCATTAGTGGTGAAGTAGAGGAACTCAGAACGTCTCTTGAACAGGTACGAAAAATATATAAATAAGGGTTCTTCTGTTTCTGGATTATAAAGGAATGATTAATAAGATTTACAAAAAAAAAAAAAAAAAATACAAGAGATACGAAAAGTAAACTTTATAATTTTGTAGTTTCGTTTTATGATACATGTTCAATATGTTTACTTCTCTAATTTTCAAATTTTATATTCTTTAGGCTGAACGAGCAAGAAAATCAGCAGAAAGTGAACTCATGGATGCTAATATACGTGTTAGTGAGACAACTGCCCAAACCAACTCAATCAACGCACACAAGAGAAAGTTGGAATGCGATATCGCCGCCATGCAGTCCGATTTAGATGAGATGCATTCAGAGCTTCGAGCCTGTGAGGAACGATGCAAGAAAGCAGTATGTGACGCTGCACGTTTAACAGAGGAATTACGAAGCGAACAGGAGCACAGTATGCAGATTGAAAAGATCCGAAAGAGCTTAGAATGTAACACCAAAGATCTCCAGATACGAATTGACGAAGCTGAAGCCCAGAGTTTGAAGGGAGGAAAGAGAGTTGTGCAGAAACTTGAACAAAAAGTAAGAGAAATGCAAACTGAGCTGGAAACTGAACAACAACGCCATTGTGAAACTGAAAAGAATATGAGAAAAGCTGAACGACGTCTGAAGGAGGTTCTTTTCCAATCAGATGAAGACAAAAGAATCCAAGAACGTATGCAGGAATTGATCGAAAAGCTACAGGATAAGACAAAAACTTACAAGAAGCATGCCGAGGAAGCAGTACGTATTTGTTTACTTTTATCCATACATCTTAGATATCTTTATATTTTTATTAAAAAGTCCAAATTGTCAGTGATCCCTTTTATGAAAAACATTTAAGTCATGCTCTGCATTTGAATTTCAGGAAGAAGTTGCTGCTGTTAACTTGGCTAAATTCCGTAAAATCCAAAGCGAATTGGAAGATGCTGAAGAAAGAGCTGAAGCTGCTGAAAGTGTCACCAATAAACTCCGCGCAAAAAGTAGGAGTACTGTTTCCCAGACTCGCTCCAGTTCAGTATCACGAACCACGGCTGTAAGATTTTCTTAAGGTAGGTTAACATTAAGATCACGATTTCATTTGCGCACAAGTGTGTAGCAAACGAGGGATTAACTGGGGTTTAATTTCCACTCGTCACAAACAAGTTTGTGGAATGGCCTAACAACAACGTGTAATCAACACTTTCATCCAGGACAGACCTTATGGCCTACGCCAAACGTTTGGCGTTTGTTTCAAGACGGGTGCGTGTCAAGGGACAGCGTCTCGCCGTCCGGAAAGTTTGCAAGATCTCGGTGAGCATGAAATAATAGCTTAGACAATAGGAATTCAAAGATTATAGCGCCTTTGCCCATCTTCATTAGCTTGTCTAGTGCCGAAACATTGGACGTTAAACCTCATTTCATTTTATTTGATTTCATTTCCTTATTTATGCATAGTAAATAATGTCATATTAACCTATATTTCAGGTGTTTTGGTTATCATGGTGACTGTATTGTCTAGTGTCGTATACTAGTATAGCCCTGTGTCCTGCTGGTCATCCGTGAATGTCCGTTTTATCGTATTTTGTTATTACCCAAAGGCATTAATCAACCTATTAGTTATTTGTCATTTCGTGCGACTGCAATAACTTAAACAACGTACATAATTTTCTATCAGTTAATAAAGCAGTATATGATACGAATCAACCTTATATTATTGTATATATGTATGAATAATTCCAATAATTAACTTATTCCTATTTATTGTATACACATCTTTGATAATAAAAACTGTTTTACCTTAACGGCTATTCACATGTGTTTTTGTTGCAATAAAGAACCTGGGATGACAGAGTTGCCTAAATTTGAAATTTTTCCAAATTTTCACCCAAGGGAGCAATTGGCCGCCATGTGAACGATCAAAAACTGGTTAAAAATGGTCTATATAGAGTAAATAAACTTTGCCTTGGCGTAAATGGGTTATACATAGGTGTCATATGCCATACATTGGGATATAGGGGAAATTTTGCCCGGATAGCGGCGTTACGGGCTACTCTTCTATCGAATTCCAACTGCCAAAGGATTTTTTCCATGCACGCCAATATGTACACGGGAACTCGGATTTTGTCCCATCCGAACTATGCAGCTGTCCTGCACGACTGGCAAGGGGGCACCACGCATACAGCACACGTAATTGGGAATCTAATCTATATTATAGGCTCTCAATGGTTGAAAAGTTCTAGAGCACCTGATACTACGTCGAAAGAAAAAGATACTACTTCTCGCGATCACGTTTTAGTGGGGTCACAAAAGTCAGTAGCACAACCACGCAAGAATTGCGAGCAACGTCCTTCATCGAACTTGGCTGTCAGAACTCGAAACCTCTGGGTTTTAAATTGAAACCTGAGCAGCAGTGACAACGTTCCGAAACATATAATATTACAACCTTTCAATTGAATATGTCCATTTGTAGGCCCACTTACCATTGCTTTATTTTGTCCACTTCATACACCGTCGATTGTTCTTCAATTCGTTTACGTGATAGACAAAGGGGGGTGTTGGTTTGATGGCCGGATGGTTAGCGCGAACGCGTTGTATCATAAGGTCTGTCATTAAGTCAACTGACGCGGTTTCGATTCTCTGGTTGTAGCTGACAGGGAATGGGGTCGCCTGCCCAACTTCGTAGGTTTATTTCTGGGTCCTCCGCCCCCCCCCCTGCCAAAGACCCAAGCGAATTATTGAAATAAAATTGAACCATTTACTAGTCCCGAAATGAACTACTTTGTATCGAGTGTACGTTAAACCCCATTTCTCTCTCATGTTGACACAAGGTCTGATAAATAAACATGCATGGCGTTTATTTCTACCTTCTTTCAATGATAAACATGGTTACGAATAGTTTCAAGTTTGTTTTGTGTGTGTGTGTGGTGGGGGGGGGTATAAGAAATGACAAATGTGGTTTTAGACTAAGAAGCCGTTCATGGTATATGGCGGTAGAACTAAAAGGTGTAAAAAGAACAAAAAAGCGATAAGATTTCATTGACAAAATATGAGAGTTCTATTACTATCACGAAAGGAGGACTCTGGGTGGAGCATTTGGTATGAGTTCGAGTTCAATAATACAATGGAAATTGTTATTCAATTTGTTTATGTTAGCATATCGAATTCATGAATGGGTTCAACGGCAGCTCGATACAAATAGTAATTTCGGTAAAAAATTTATTTCAATAATTCGATTGTGCATATTCATTAATGGGGCAAAATAATGACTTGATCTAAATCTCTAACTATGTACAGTATTGTCAAAACATTCGAAATTAAAAACAATCAATATTGATCTTGCCGTGAAAATGTGGAATCCTAATCTCCAATATTTAATACATAAAGAGCATTTTAATATAGTACACAAGCCATGTACCTTATGGTTTAAGGCGTCATTTGTAATGAACAAAGACAAATATATCCCACCAGATAATGCGGAAGTAATTATTAATGGCTATCGTAAATGACAAAATAATAATGAAGAAACGTGTGGAAGGGTCTTGGTAGACGTAAAAGTCAATTTGGATTGTTCGGGTATTTCAACGTACAAAATTGATTAGAAAATCACAATAATTATTTTGAAATGAATATAAATCACTTATCATTACATAACATGTGCTTTAAGACCAATTTTTCGTCTATTTTAAGGTTCATAGGAATAGCTCCATATGCCACTTAAAACTAAAATAGACAATTTATTCCATTTTTCATTCCAATAAAACGTATAGTAGACTTTACTGTACTTTTAATTTTATTCAAATACGGCTAAATGGTCCTTGCCAGCAAAAGCATGAGAGATGAGACAAAATTCAAAATTCAAAACAATATCTACTAAATTGCACCCACTTTAAAATTTGCGCAAAAAGTTATTTTAAACATAAATTTAACCTTTTGACGAAAGTGGATGTGTGTACGAGATGGGCGGGGCTTTTGGGATATAAACTTCCGAGAAAGTATCGTCACCACCAGTGACATTCATCAGTTTAGACTATAAAATTTATTATGTAACACCCCCCCCTCCCCACACACACACACACAATCACACCTCCCTTGCCCACATGTGATTTAAATCATAATAAATTTTAAAAAGATCAAATTGGGCGAAAAATTATAGACAAAAATTTCAAGAAGAAGACGTTTATGTGAGTATAATATTATATTTTGAATATTACAATTATGATAGAGAAGGATAATGATAGTCAAAATTTTCATGGTAAAAACATTTCCTAAATTTGTGATAGGATAACATGACGTCAATAATCTGATAGCGTCATACAATCAAATAACGTCACGCCCGGCAGTTTTCTAATAGTATTTCTAGGGGAAAGCCGCATACTATTTTCTTATAGAAAAAAGTAATTTTTTCAACGATTTCAAAGTTTTCTTGAAAAGTTCAAGCTATACAGGTAAGTGAGTATTTATTCTCAGAATCTGATCTCGCTAGTTTCAGTTATATTCATGGTAAAGTTTTGCTTGGACGTTCTTCTTGTGTTTAATCATAGCATCGCAAATCGTCAAGATCTATATTTACTAGCTTATTATAAAAATCCAGTGTTTTAATAATACATGATGCATTTGTGGCCAGCCCGGATTTGCTATGACGCCAAACTTTCTGTTTCTTTCAAAATGTCCATGAATTTTATAAATTAATAATGTGAAATATCGCTCAAAAGAAAACAAATATTATTTTCTTGCTATTATCCGCCATACACCTCTAAATTCATTTTCTATTCTTTGTGTGGTGATCTGAAATATTATCCTAATCTTCTCCATTTTTTAATTACAGCTAAAATAATGAATAATCTACACGATCTGAATAAATTCAGAACCAATTTCGCTCCTGTAATGAAACAATTAGGAGAATTAAAAGGTACCTTATCTGTTTTTTTTTAAAATTGTTTGAGCTTACCCTCAAAAGATTGTGTATTTTTGTATGACAATGGGTACCGTATATTAGATCAGATTTTTTCCTTTTTGTCGTTTATTATAAAAAACTTAAACAATATTTCCTAATCAACCCGTTTCTCTTTACACCAGATTCACGACATTTGGTGGTGTCTGATAATCCCAGGAGATTAAAGAATTATCCTGATATGACAGATCAACAAACTTCATCCATGTATGATGAAGACATATCCAGAAAATATTATTATTCTTTGGGCGATTCATATATCCACAACAGCTACAGAACAGCGATGGAACACGACTGTCAAAAACTCCAGTCTCATATCCAATCCGCTGATTCATCTTTCAGTGTTAAACACCAGAGAATTAATTTTCCAAGATCAAAAACTTTACCAGATGGTGCCTTTGTTAGTTTAGCAGAACTTCACCAAGTTATCCGGGGATTGAAACCAGTTAATATACCCAGAAATATCAGTTCTAACTTTCAAGGCCATCAGCCATGGAAGGCAGCACCAGAACTCTATGGTTCTTACTTGCAAGACTACCAGCCGTGGACGGCAGCCCCAGAACTCTTCGGTTCGCGAGATGTAACAAGAAATATCTTCTGGAATAAATGCGGTGTGGCACCAAATTATCCCAGACGTACCGACGTTCCTGATGGTGCCTTTGTCTCCCTAGCAGAACTCGAAACAGCAATTCAACTCTTAAAACCGGTTTCGAAAGTAGGTGATGTAACTGAAAATATCTGGACTCAAGGAAGTTTTACTAGTGACAACATGTCTTTACATAAACTTTATGATGTCCGCGATGAATTCACGTCAAAAACAGCCTCAATAAAACTGGAAGAATCAAAAGATCAAAAAGACAAAGATAGGGGTTATGTCTTCAAGACAAATCCAATAACAGTGAAAGAATTAGAACTTCGTATAAAGAGTCTGAAAAGCGTTGGGGGAGTTTACTACCCCCATCTGAAAACAACGTTTTACGATGATATAAAAGAAGAGCACGATGATATGAAAGAAACAGAACAGGTGATTGAAGTCCAGTCGACAAGTGATCATCATGATATTTATAAAGTAGATGAAGTATATGTTAGTAAAGTTAACAGGATCAAGAAACGAAGCTTTCTATCAGTAAGTTATTTCTTAAAACATTTCCTTTATTTTCTATTGTCTTGAAGGCGATGATTATAAATTAATATGCGTGGATTTACTTTAAAACTGTTGATATTTCTATTACAGAGGATAAAGTTCTGGAAAAAAGGAGATAAAGAAATAAAACAGACCACGTGTGAAATAATGACAAGTGAATATCATAATAAAGGTAGATTAGTAACAATTTTTTATACAAGGACCAAGAGTAGTAATTTTCTTCCAACAAAGGACTTTAGAATTAAATTCGTATAAATCAATTGGTCCATAATTAAATACTCCGGTGATCTTAATCTTTAAAACCACAACAACCTCAATGTGTCACAATCATCTGATACTATAGAATAATGATGGGGGCGGGGGATGTCCCCCCCCCCCTTAGAAAACTTCACAGAAAATGTAACTTCGAAGAATCTTCAAAAACAAAACAGAAATACAAATTTTTATATAACTCTGATGATGATGAGGGGGTGGAGGGAGGGAGATGAGATTGTGAGCAACAATTTAAAAGAGGGTAGAACCAGAGATAAGGGTTCGGGATAAGAAAGGTGATTGTGTGTGCTATGTTTATATTTAGATATGGAGCGAGTTTTAAAGGGGTGTACAAATTCAGAGAGCAATAATTATTCGCAAACTTAAATTGTCCTTGATCTTTATATTTTCAGACCGAGAAAATACAACAGAACCATCAAAAGAAAAAACTCCATCAGTATTTGCGAAAATCGCATCTGTGTTTTGTTGTTGTGTAAAAGGCGATTCCACCGACGATTAAATGAAAGTTTCTCTTCATTTTGTGGGAAACATCAACCATGTATTATTTTATATAAAGTGCAATAATTTTATCTTTTTAAATTTATATATTTTTTATTATTGATGTGTATTTGTATATAAAATATATATAGAACAAAATAAAATAAGATACGATAAAGTTTATTGAAATATTGGTGTTTTACTTAACAATTGTTTTATAGTTGAAAAGAAGCGATTGGGCTACATAATTGGAATCTTAAAATAATGGAATTAAATTTATTGGGGTCAATATTCGATTAACATACGATATTTCTCGTTGATATGATGAAGTAAACAAAGTGGCGGAAGTGGGGTGTTTATTATTTTTTTCAAGTTCAAACCAACATCTCACTCCCACCTATTATTATTCTTTAATATGATGAAATTATGTTCTTCTTTATAAGCTTAATCATAACGTTTTTGAGCAAAGTAGCGTCTAAACTCTTGTGTACACATTGGCGTGCATATAAAAGAATTCTTCACAGTTGAATTTTAATTAAAGAAATGCCACGGAAAATTGAATGAAATGAAATTGTGTTTTTCATCCTACGGACATGCAGTGTACTGCGAGGGGAAAATTTGCCCAGATAGTGGCGCTACGGCCTACTCTTATATTGCATTCAAAATGTCAGCGGGTCTTTTAAGTGGTCGCCAATATATACACGGGACCTCGATTTTGTGTTCCATCAAAAAAAAAAAAAAAAAAAAAAAAACTATACGTTATAGTTCGAATGGAACAAAAAACCGAGTTGAATTATGAGGGACATTTGTTCGGACAGTGGCGCTAAGACCTATTCTTATATCGAATTCTAACTGCCAAGGGCTCTTTTACGTGCACACCAATGTATACACGGGACCATGGTTTTTCGTGCCATCCGAAGGATTAGACAGAGCTGTCCTTGCCAGGCCCTCCTTCCTGTACCCCTGACGAGGAGAAATCACGCTGGAAAATCTCGATGAACTTTCTCGGCCAACACCGGAAGTGAACCCGCGACCTCAAGGCTAGCGAGCCAGTATCTTTCTCTCCTAGTCACTGGACGTTAAACCGAATTTCATGTATTCCTACTTATCATCACCATTCGGTCTATTGAAGGTAGGCATACGCTCATAGGCGTACGAGGCGGGGGGGCCGGGGGGGCACCGGCCCCCCCCAAATATTTTCATGAAAAAAAATAGAAATCTGAAAAGAGCCCAGAATTGTGAGATCGGTCATTAGCCGAGGAGTTTTTGAAAATGGGGTGGGGTAGGGGTATGGCCTTGTTGGGGAAGGCTATGGTCTTGTCGGAAATGAATGCTCAGTTTGTCGGGAAGCGTCGCGCTGTCTGTCGGGTTTGGAATATTTTTAATAATATGGAAGCGGAATGAACACGTTAACCATCTGAATAGAACTAGCACGTACACATGGCCTTTCTCAGTTCTTGAGTACGGTACTGTGTTAGTAATAATCGTTTGACTTGTTCTTCTTTTGGTTTAATATAGTGCACTAGATGTAAATAAACATGAACTAAAATGGTCATTCATACGATGAAGAATGCCACGGTTCTTTGTAAATTTCGGACATATCACTCTGCATAGCGTATGATACGCTATGCAGAGTGATATGTCCGAAATTTACAAAGAACCGTGGCATTCTTCATCGAATTTCAAGTGTGAAAGATTCGTTTATGTGCACGCCAATGTGTACACAGCAGCTTGTGTTTTGTCCCATCTATAATACTAGACACTGTACTTTGCCAGGTCATTTGTCCCGCACTGCTGACAAGGGAAGAAACCACGCTCCAAATAACGGGGAACTTTCTTGACCAAAACTAGGATCAGTGTACCTAATCATAGTATTGAGAGGAAAATAGCCGATAACCCGACACGTCGACCACCCAATATCACGACAACCCGATATCACATTTTTACGTGAGAAAAAGAGAGAACTCGGGTTTATCGCCCACTCGACACAAACATAGCAGTCGGGGGAAGGGGTTCTGCAGGACCCGGAGAAACCCCACGAGGTTGGAAGGCGACCATACTCATTGTCACGTACCATCGGGGAATCGAAACTACGCCAGTTAACTCACAGTAAGAAAATATTCCGTAATCTGATAAATGGGAAACAACTACACTCAGAACTTGCACTATGATTTGGAGTTAACTCCCTTGTGTTAATCTATTTAACGGGGTTCGTTTGAAACGTTTGAAACATTACCTAAATCACAGAGTCTGACCTTCCATCTGTAAATATATATATGCATACACCATGTCGTACTAGACAATGTGTAATAAAAAAGAACAGGAATGCAATGCTTGTTGAAGACTCGATTTTACCTGCTCTCGCTTCAGCTCGGTTTTATTCAACAACTCGTATCGTTGGGCAATTAAACCTCTGCCGATTCACTAAGATATATTTTTTCTTCAATCTAGTTGTTTTGATTCGAATAAATAATCCCACGTCAGCGTGACGTCAGCGCATGGCTTCAGGGACAAAATGGCAATGGGCGAAAATAATGTAAATATTGTAAACAAGTGGCTGTCACATCGATTTGTGGGATTATTTATTCAAATCAAAACAACTAGATTGAAGAAAAAACATATCTGAACCAGTGGCAGCGCCAGCCGTCGGTGATTGGAGGGACAAGGCTGGGGCAAAGTCCAAGGTTAAGGGGGCGAAGGCACGAGTATCAACTAAGGGGGGGGGGCGGTCTCCCCAGAAAATTTTGAAAAACAGGCTGCCGGAAATGCAGCCTGGCTGTATTTCAGGCAATGATTCTTGAGGTAAAGTGTCAAACGAACGGACTTGCGAACCTCGACGAATCCCACTCTCGAGCGCCAATTTCGGGAGTATTTATGGAGGGTATGGGGGGCCTCCCCCAGAAAATTTTGAAAAATAGACTCTCGGAAATGCTCTCTGACAGCGTATTCAGTCAGGCACCGATCGTCGAGATAAATAAATCTGATCACATACTGTCCGTAGCCTGATCACTAGTAAACGATCAGAGACCAAATGGCAAACGAACGGACTTGCGAACCTCAACGAAGTACCTGTGTGAGCGCTAAAGTAGCGAGTCCTTGTGGGGGTTTTGGGGACCTCCCAAAGAAGATTTTGAAAAATAGACTGTTGGAAATGCTGCCTGACAGTACTCGGGCACCGATCTCTGGGATAAATAGAGCTGATCGGATGTCACCTGTGGCCTGATCACTAGTCTTTCCGACCTCAGAGAGGAAAGTGTCACATTAAACTCAATGAAGTCCCCAAAAATTTGATAAGTAGACTGCTCGAAATGCAGTCTGGCAGTATTTCAGGCATTGATCGTCGAGATAAAGAATACCGTCTGTCGCCACATTACTAGTTTATCCGACCAGAGAAGAAAGTGACAAACGGGTGGAGTGAGTGACTCAAAGTGAATGAATATTTTCGCCACTATATTTTGTGAAATGAACGGACTTGCGAACCTCAACGAAAATTTGAAAAGTAGATGACCCGAAATGCAGTCTGGCAGTATTTCAGGCATTGGTCGTCGAGATAAATAGAGCTTAACAGATACCGCCTGTCGCCAAATCACTATTTTACCCGACCAGAGAGGAAAGTGTCGAGCGGGCGGAGTAAGAGTGACTCAAAGTGAATGAATATTTTCGCCACTATATTTTGTAAAATAGAATGCAGCCAGGTAGCATTTCAGGCATTTTTTTCCGAAAATTATTGGGGGGGGGGGGCAAACAGAGGGCAGGCAAGATTTTTTTGGGGGCGCCGCCACTGATCTGAACGAATCGGCAGAGGTTTAATTGCACGACAATACGAATTGTTGAATAAAACCCAGTTGAAGCGAGAGCAGGTATATATTATCTGGTACGACATGGTGTATGCATATATTTATACGGATAGAAGGTCAGACTCCTGTGCCTAAATCTACCAGTAGAAGACTTTACCAAAGTTCGCCTACACTACAGTGTATTCATTTATACCCCATGTTTATACGCAGTAAGAAGAATATTCACTACTAAACAGAACTCTTTATGATCAAAATACTGTCTACTGAATACAACACTTGCTAGACAAATCGCGTACGATGACCTTAAATTCAAAATTTACATCATGTCGACTACTCTGTATTTACTATTAAAAATAAACATGATATTAAAATTAATACCCGAAGAGTTTTTATTTCAAGCTCTATATAATGTAGATACAGTGACCGAAAAAGTTTCAGTAAAAGAATGAAGTGAGCTCTAGGAGGGGGGGGGGGGGCATATACAAAACTGAATAGAGAAAATATAGCGCAGTTTCAAAGTCTAATTTTAAAATATGAAGATTAAAGATACATTATATGGGACATTAGATAACGAGTTGGCATTTCTCACTATAATAGTTAAAAAGTAGACAATGTAAAGGCAATTTGGTGAAAATTGAATCACTAAGAACCGAGAATTAAGCTAGGGGAGACCGGGGTTGATCGGAACACTTTTCACACTTTCTAATATTCTGAAGCCAAGCCTACCCTAGTAAAGTAAAGTTTATAGTCCAAACTATCAGCTAATATTGCTCTAATAGTTGGTACCTAACCAAGAATCCAATGAAACTGTTCTGACTTTCATTCGTGAATTAAGTACAGTCCTTGAAACCGTCTTAACCTTACCCAAGTCGGGACTGGTCGGGACATCACACGGGGAATGTTGGGACAAGGTTTCCTAACTTACCCCAATTTGAAAGTTTCTTAATTCAAGCAAGGTAATCTTTAATAGCATTAGGCTGATACGATCTGGATGCAAAAGGGGGTGGGAGGGGAGGGGGGCAGATGCTTGATAACTACATGGTGGAGGAATTAACATATTTTTATTTAATCTCAGAGTAATAAAATATGAAACATAAAAATGAAACACATATATTATTTCAGATAATATTTGTCTTGTCATTGTCTTTCAGCATTCGGCATTTTCTAGGCGCATTATTTATATCATCATCCGAATCACAGTTTTGACACGTGAAAGCGGGTGTGTCTTGGGGAGTGCACAGAACGTGGGCCCACATCGTACAGACAACACAACTGACCCATTTTTCTCCAGGGCGACTATTTGAGTAGGGTTCGCCACAAACGACACAATTTCAGTGCGTTTTTTCTTTCTTTTCGGTACTTACTTTTTTTCTGTTGTTTTTGTCCACACCCGTTTTATTGAGACTGAATATCATTTTCTTTGCTGCCGATTTTTTCGTTTTCGTCATGTTAATAATAATATATTTTCGAAAATCCGTACATACCCGTGGCCGTAAATGATTGATGAAAGAGGCAAAGGGGTATGTCTGGCCATAATGTGGGGCAGGTTGGGACAATGTCCTAACCTTCCCCAATGCGAGTGTCCCAACCTTCCCCACTACAACTCGCGACGTGTAATTGAAAATAGCAGTTTCGGGACTACTTTGCATGCACGTGTTAACCCCCTAGCTAACTTGCGGCCCTATAATAACACTAGAATCTTTCCGGTATAATAATGCTTGGAGTTTTTTTACTCCATAAGCTAATCACAAAAACTGCATGCAATGAAGATTTTACCTTTATACTTTAAAAACTATTCCCCCCTCCCCCAAAAAATAAATCTATTCTTACCTTAGTCTACGTCTAGGAAGTATATCAAAGATGGCGGATGACGTTCGACATGTGCTGGTGCGTTGTGAGTTATATCCCTTGAAACTTGTTTAAGGCAGAACCGGTGTCTCAACCTGGACGTGCCCCAACAGTCTCGATTATCCATTTATTGATTTAATCGTGATGCGATGTTATACAGTAAATCGGGTCATAGTGTTTACTTGATAATTTAGACAAGAGAAACACCTGCAATAGGCAGATTTAGCTCTTGTGTAGAGAATATATCCTTATATATAAGTTATAAGTTATATGTACCCGAAGAGGGGGGGGGGTCACGGTGGGCTAAGTGGGTTTGACACTGGCTCGCTTGTCTTCATCTCGGGGGTTCGATCCCTGCATTGGCCGACAAACGCCATCGAGATTTTCCGGCGTGATTCCCCCTTGTCAGTGATGCAGGACGAAGGCAGGGGCGTACATAACGATTTTGTTTGGAGTGGAGGGGGGGGGGGCAAACCATAGAACGAGTGGCACAGTTAGGAGCGAGCACCAAAGGTGTGGGTTTTTTTAGGGGTCATGTGCAGTAGCGGATCAAGAAGCTAGGAATGTGGGGCCGGTTCCAAATCCCATCCACAATGAATGTCAACAAAATACTGGCTTTATAACATTAGGCGTCCCGGTAGAACATTGATAGTACATGTATTGTATAATTATAACATTGAGCAACCTGAGATGTGAGTCAATGGGACAGAATCTCGAGATCTGCCCCTGTCAATTCCGCCTGTAAGCAAGAGCTGATATAACATTTGTAAAGTCTGACACCCCCGACCCTCACACCAAGTATGACTGGGCGAATTGGGTGAATACGATAGTGCTGAGACAGTATAAGACAACAGAGCAATAGAAGAATGGTCATGTTATAATAGAATCGAGCGCCACATCCTCGAAAAAAAATCAGATATGTAACCGAGCTTTTAATTTTTGGGGATTGAGCCCCGATATGAAACTGAGCTTTTAAGTTTTGAGGACTGGGCGTGTGGGCACCTTATAGACCGGGAGCCCAGAGGGTCGAACTTAGACGAACGAG
Organism: Patella ulyssiponensis; assembly: GCA_963678685.1. Classification (NCBI taxonomy): domain Eukaryota; kingdom Metazoa; phylum Mollusca; class Gastropoda; family Patellidae; genus Patella; species Patella ulyssiponensis. The sequence goes on along the minus strand of OY783226.1, from coordinate 25,226,539 downwards.
GTACCAATATCTGACCATATAGGCATCTACATACTAACCTGGGATGCACAGAAGTGGGCGTCTGCCGGGGCCCAGTTCATGGGTGTGACCCTGGTGACCCCTATAATGACCCCAAAAATGGGTTAAACTCATACATTCGAGGTACCGGTCAAAACCAGTTTTAAATGTAAGAATACACTCTACTGAGTACGAAAATGCCCATAACAGATGATTTTGGCCCTGGGATGGCCCAAACTGACACCCCAAATATAGATCCCAGAGGGCTTGAAAAAAAAATTATATTCATACATTCGAGGTACCAGTTGAAACCAATTACAAATGAAAGAGTATATCCCACTGAGTACGAAATTACCCATAACAGACGATTAGACACCTGGGGTGGCCCAGACTGACACCCCAAAGCCGAAGAGGGTGGGGTGGGGCAAAAATAGGGTTTGCTCATACATGTACATTCGAGCTACCGGTCAAAACCAATTTAAAATGAAAGAGTACATCTCACTGAGTACATAATTGCTCATAACAGAAGATTTCGGCCCTGGGACTTTCCAAAGTGGCACCCCATCCCAGGGGCTTAAAAAAGGGTCATATTCATACATTCGAGTTATCAGCTGAAACTAATTTCAAATGGAAGAGTATATCCCACTGAGTACAAAATTACCCATAACAGACGATTGGACCCTTGGGATGGCCCAGACCAACACACCAAAGCCGAAAAGGGGTTGTTGGGGAGAGGGGCGAATAGGGTATACTCATAGAATCTGTGGTACCGCTCAAAACCAATTCTCTTGCTCATAACAGAAGACTTCAGCCCTGGGACTGCCCAAACTGACACCCAAAACATGACATCCTAAGTTTAAAAAGGGGTTAGACTCATACATTCACGATACCAGTTCAAACTAATTCTAAATGAAAGAATATATCCCTCTGAGTACGGAATTGTCCATAACAGAAGATTACATGTGACTGAGTACGGAATTGTCCATAACAGACGCTTGTGACCCTGAAACGGCCCAAACTGATGCCATAGTTATGACCCTTGGGGCTTAAAAATGGATATATTCGTACAATCGAGGTACCAGTTGAAACTAATTTTAAATGAAAGTATAGACACCACTGAGTACAAAATGGCTCATAACAGATTTACACCCCACATTGTTTTTAAATTATCTGTTATATATGGTCCAGGTTAATTGGTTTCCCTTTAATAGTTTTAAATACATGTACATTCATCTTGATACATCAATAGGTTGCCAGCCCACTGCCTTTTAATGCCTGAAAAAGTTTCCGCTGTGATGGTTCAGTTATAAATGGGCCCCTAATTGAAGGTCTTGCGTTTTTATTGTATTTCATTGTCGTGTTATTTGTGTTGCATGTTCTTTGTATATTTGTGTACTATCTATATATTTGCACTGTCTGTGTTATCACCCAAGGTAGGAGTGGACGTGAAACCCCAGGAACCATCGAACATATCTGTATCATTTGCTTGATAACGCCGAGAGTATCCTTGTGGAAACATCGTTTAGTACCTTGTACATGTATATAGACGATTTTGGTCTAAACTGACACTCTAAATTTTACATCCCTAGGCTTGAAAAAAGTTATTCTAACAAAATCCGATGGTTCCATTCCATAAACTTTTCCTCACTATTGCCAACGATGCTGCAAGGCCTGGATGCCGGCCAGGACGAATTTTTTTTATTTTCCCCACCCCCCCTCCTAAAAAATTACACATAGCTGAAATGGTTAGTCCTTTCAGTGGCAGGTATTTGATAGCTGCCCTATAGTCAGTTTTGTCCATTTCTGGTGATTCCTGATGGGTTAATCACAAGATGGTCTGGTATGAAAACAATATTAACACTACAGGTGCAGTTCTTATGTCCATGATTGTACTTGTTGGTGACAAAAGTCTGCTTCAATCTGGCCTCACAATACCATTTTATGCATTTTATCAGTTTGAACCATCATCTTTTATGGGTCATTTCGTTATCAGCAAGATGCACACTTTCATTTAAAATTAAATTGAACTGATACCTCAAATGTGTGAATATAAATTTTTCTCGAGCCTCGAGGTCGATATTATGGTGTCAGCTTGGCCTGCAGGGTCGAAACCAACTGTTATGGACAATTTCGAACTCAGTGAGATGTACTCTTCCATTTAAAATTGGTTTGACTGGTACTTCGAATATATGAGTATAACCTATTTTTGACCCTTCGGCTCGGCGGTCCATATTTAGGGTGTCAATTTGGGCCGCCCAAGGGCCACAAGCGTCTGTTATGGGCAACTTCGTACCTAGTGAGATGTACTCGTTCATTTAGAGTTGGTTTTGACCGGTACCGCAAATTTATGGCCCCATTGTCAATTTGGGCCATGCCATGGGCCCAATCGTCTGTTATGGACAATTCCGTAATCAGCGGCAGATACTCTTTCATTTAACATTAGTGTCTACTAATAACTCGAATGTATGAATATAACCCTTTTCTTAAGCCGCCCAGGGAGGATGGGGGTTCATATTTGGGGTGTCAGTTTGGGCAGTCCCAGGGCCAAAATCGTCTGTTATGAGCAATTTCGCACTCAGTGAGATGTACCCTTCCATTTAAAATTGGTCTTGACTGGTACCTCGAATGTATGAACAAACTCTGTTTTTGCCCCACCCCACTCCCTTCGGCTTTGTGGTGTCAGTCTGGGCCATCTCAGGGATGTAATCGTCTGTTATGGGTAATTTCGTACTCAGTGGGATATACTCTTCCATTTGTAATTGATTTCAACTGGTACCTCGAATGTATGAATATAATTTTTTTTTCAAGCCCTCTGGGGTTCATATTTGGGGTGTCAGTTTGGACCATCCCAGGGCCAAAATCGTCTGTTATGGGCAATTTCCTACTTAGTAGAGTGTATTCTTTCAATTAAAATTGGTTTTGACCGGTACCTCGAATGTATGAGTTTAACCCATTTTTGGGGTCATTATAGGGGTCACCAGGGTCACACCCATGAACTGGGCCACGGCAGACGCCCACTTCTGTGCATCCCAGGTTAGTATGTAGATGCCTATATGGTCAGATATTGGTACCTCGTTCGTCTAGGTTCGACCCTCTGGGCTCCTGGTCTATTATCTCAATGGGGCGCTTACTTAGTCTCTTAAATGCCCTGGACTTTGGGGATAGATTTTACTGAATTCTGATGGTCAATTTCTTAGACCAACATACGGAACTGAACAGTAGGACGTTAAACCCCATTTTATTTCATTTCAGGTTATCCCTGTCGCGCGATCACCAGACATATGTTTGGTCACGTGACCTGTTACTATGGTAAAGCGTGATTCACCCGCGCTCTTTTGGGGGAAGTTTGTAGCCCGGATTTTCGAATGCATAATGTATGTTTAATTACAAAATTACGTTTTCGGAACACACCCTTTTTCGGAGAGAGAGAGAGAGAGAGAGAGAGAGAGAGAGAGGCGGTTTATCGTCCACTCGACACAAACTAGGTCATTACGGGACTAACATAGGGTTTAATCTTATTTCATTAATTCGCCCGCGCGCAGGGGTCCTTTAGTAGTAGGAGGAAACTCTACTCCTTGTTACGTACAACCGGGGATACGAAACCACGCCAGTTGACTCAATGACAGGCTTTATGATACAGCACGCACGTGCTAACCATTGCTCCCCCCGCCCCTTATGGAGCTTGGATCGGGTCGCAATAATAGTTGAGATAGGCAAACTTATTACAAACTGAGCTATATACACAGAAACCTGCATCTTCGAAACCAAGAAACCAAATATAAACCAAATGTAACATAGAAATGGGAAGTGAAATCAGATGTTTTGTTTTGCAATGTGGTCGCACATTTCGATCAGTAAGTTTGTCCGAACATCCATACCTATCGTTCCAGCTTTTATCGAGTATTTCTAAAACTACATGAATGAAAACTTGCATTAAGACAAGGTGGGGTTCCATATTTCTTTTCGTAATTGCAGTTGGGGCTAACGTTTTTATTGGATTATTCTGAAATTTTCAAGGAACTTATACGAAATGCCAAATGGGATTTTATATGTTAGTGTTATGCACTATATTATAAGAACAGTGTTGACAAGGCAGAGGTCAATGCGTACACGGGACCTCGGGTCCTCTAGCATGCACCACTGACAAGGAGAAACAGCATCGGAAATCTCCGAAGAACTTTCTCTATCAAGAACGGACCGAAATCGGCTCCGCCAGGTTATACCATGGGCCTGTGCCGCTCTTCTTGCGGCAATTATAATTTGGCTGTATTACGGCACCGGTGAATGCGATGGCCCGTTCGCTATGTGCCTTAGTACGGGACACAGTCGCCCTTGCACTGAAATCAGTGAGTTGTTTGGGGTTTTTTGAAATCAGAGTTGGGTTAGGTGAGAAGGGGCTCAAAACTCAGGGGCCCTGCCTTCGCATGCCCCCTTACAGTAAAAACAACAGGTATCAGATTTTACGAACAGTTGCTCAAACTTACTGGAATTGACCAATTTCTGTTGATTTTCTCGTGTTATAACTCGTAAAGAGAAACCATACTTACACAGCGCTCTACATATCGTTTAGACGCTTATTTCTAAACCAGTTCAAAATCGCCGGGGTTTTTAAGTCAATAGCGTGTTACATTCACACGTACTATAAGCCAAACCAGTTTAACTATTCTGACCTCTTCGGTTAGAGTTAACTACGCATGGGTAGCTTCATATTCTTTATTCCGTTCTTGCACGCTTTCGATAACAATGGCACTGCCTGATCTACTTTTGATTTCTAATTACATGTAAATTTATCTAAATAACAATTTTTAGTTATATTAGATATTACAATTAAAATAGTATTTAAAAAGATAGAGCGTCCTAATTTATAGGGTTTTATGACGACAACAATCCGATAACGTCATACAATCAAATAACGTCATACCCTCCAGTTTTCTAATAGTATTTCTAGTGGAAAGCCGCATACTATTTTCTTACTAGAAAAAAAAGTAATTTTATCAACGAATTCAAAGTTTTCTTGAAAAAATCAAGCTATATAGGTAAGTGAGCAATTATTCTCGGTATATCACCGTCTTTCGATAATATCGTTGACTTAAATGGTAATATTATGGCTGCGCGTTCTTCTAGTACTTATTTATTTATTTAACAACAAGGATACCATTTATTATAAACCAAATTCTTCTTTCTAATTCACTATAGATAGTATGTTTACTAGCCTATAATTAAAATCGAATGTTTTAATAATACAAGACGCATTTGTGGCCAGTTTTATCTTTTCCTGCATCCTAAAATTGGGACCTGAAATGCGCGAAACATTTCCTATATTAAAAAATATGCATGAATTATATTAACTTTATAAATGAATAATGTAAATAACTTAAAAGTAAATTATGTAATTTATCAACTTGAAATTTCCCCATGATTGATATATTTAGCGAAAACCTTGCTCTGGTCTAATTAATAATTAATAATTTATGCTAAATCTCTCTCTCTCTGTAGGGGTGATTATTTCGATCCCATCTACCAGGGTTTTCTCCGGGCCACCTCCAACTGCTAAAGAGCTCGACGCGCAAACGAACTTTTAAACTAAAAATTGGACAGCATTTTAATCACAAAATAACCTAGTTTATGTGGAATGGACGTTTACCTTCTCTATCTCTAAATTACAGGTAGAATAATGAATAATCTACACGATCTGAATAAATTCAGAACTAATTTCGCTCCTGTAATGAAACAATTAGCAGAATTAAAAGGTACCTTATCTTGTTTAAATTGTTTATGCTATTTGTATATTTATTTGATATATTATCTGCTAATAATGGGTAAGAAGGCTCTTTTCTAACGATTCGGGCTGTTTTTTTTATTACAGACCATCATCGTGCGAATATATATAAATGATGAACTATTGAATAATAGGAAACAGTTATAAAATATGTTTCTTTTTGCCTTTTATTAATAAAGTTTTAAATATTACATATATTTCCTAATCAATTTTTTTCTCTTTACACCAGATTCTCGACATTTTGTTGTGTCTGATAATCCAAGGCGATTAAAGAATTATCCTGATATGACAGATCAACAAACTTCATCAACGTATGATGAAGACATATCCAGAAAATATTATTATTCTTTGGGCGATTCATATATCCACAACAGCTACAGAACAGCGATGGAACACGACTGTCAAAAGCTCCAGTCTCATGTCCAATCCGCTGATTCATCTTTCAGTGTTAAACACCAGAGAATTAATTTTCCAAGATCAAAAACTTTACCAGATGGTGCCTTTGTTAGTTTAGCAGAACTTCACCAAGTTATTCGGGGATTGAAACCAGTTAATATACCCAGAGATATCAGTTCTAACTTAAAAGATTATCATCCGTGGAAGGCAGCACCAGAACTCTTTAGTTCTAACTGGCACGACTATCAGCCGTGGAGGGTAGCACCAGAACTCTATGGTTCTAATGTGCAGGACTATCAGCCGTGGAATGCAGCCCCAGAAGAACTCTTTGGTTCACGAGATGTAACACGGAAGTCCTTCTGGAATAAATGCGGTACGGCAGCAATTTATCCCAGACGTTCCGACGTTCCTGATGGTGCCTTTGTCTCTATAGCGGAACTCCAAACAGCAATTCAACTCTTAAAACCGGTTTCAAAAGTGGGTGATGTAACTGAAAGTATCTGGACTAGTGATGACATGTCTTTACATAAACTTTTTGATGTCCGCGATGAATTCACGTCAATAAAACTGAAAGAATCAAAAGATCAAAAAGACAAAGATAGGGGTTTTGACTTGAGGACGAATCCATTAACAGTGAAAGAATTAGAACTTCGTATAAAGAGTCTGAAAAGCGTTGGGAGAGTTTACTACCCTCAACTGAAAACAACGTTTTACGATGATATAAAAGAAGAGCACGACGATATAAAAGAAACAGAACAGGTGATTGAAGTCCAGTCGACAAGTGATCATCATGATATTTATAAAGTAGATGAAGTATATGTTAGTAAAGTTAACAGGATCAAGAAACGAAGCTTTCTATCAGTAAGTTATTTCATAAAACACCTCCTTTATTTTCTATTGTATTAAAGGCCATGATTATATATCTATATAATGATATTCATAGCTTTCTATCAGTAAGTAATTTCATAAAACATTTCCTTTGTTTTCTATTGTATTAAAGGCCATGATTATAAATTAATATTCGTGGATTTACTTTAAAACTGTTGATAATTCTATTACAGAGAATAAAGTTCTGGAAAAAAGGAGTTAATGAAATAAAACAAACAAGTGAAATAATGACGAATGAAACTTGTGATGAAGGTAGATTATTAATAATTACTAATACATCGATGATAATGGATTAAGACTGGTAATTCTCCCCCAGTGGTCATAAATGTTAAATTGGTTTAAATTACTTGATACACTCCGGTGATCTTAATCTTTAAAACCACAAAGCCTTCAATGTGTCACAATCATCTGATAAAACAATGATTTGGGGTTTGGAGTGGGGAGGGGGGCTTTTTTACGCCAGTAGTAATTTACTAAGTATTGGCTTCGTTTTCGTAGGTTTTTTTTTACCTTAGTTTACTTCCCGATCCTTCACCAAGGAAGCCTGACAAACTGTTGGGAAGAATGGTGATATAGAATGTACTAAGTTTATAATTAGATAAAGAGCGAGAAAGGGGTGCACAATTTCCGGGAAGAATAATTATTCGGATTCGACTAACTTTATTTGATGTTAATCGTTTCATTTTCAGGACAAGAATCTGCTACAGAACCACCAAAAGAAAAAACTCCATCAGTATTTGCGAAAATTTCATCTTTGTTTTGTTGTTGTGTAAAAGGCGTTTCCACTGACGATTAAATGAAAATTTCTCTTCATTTTGTGGGAAACATCACCCATTTATTATTATATTATATAAAGTGCAATAAGTCTATATTTTTAGATTTATTTATTTTTATCTAAATTATTATTGATGTGTATTTGTATATAAAATAAAAAGAGAAAACATAACAATTAAGAATATTTTCTATTTAATGATTGTATATATTAGTGAAAGTTATAAGTAATCCGGGGTGTTGGATGGCTGAATGGTTAGCACGTGCTGTATCATAAAGTCAGTCATTGAGTCAACTGGCGTTGTTTCGAATCCTCGGTTGTACGTGACAAGGAGTAGGATCGCCTCTCCAATCTCGTGGGTTTTCTCCGGGTTCTATGGTTTCCTCCAACTGCTAAAGACCTCCACACGCAAGCGAATTACTGAAATAAAATTAAACCATATGTTATTCCCGAAATTACCTAATCTGTGTCGAGTGGACGTTAAACCCCATCTCTCTCTCGCTCTCTCTCGTTCTCTCCTCCCTCTGTAAGTTATCCTTTATCTTATAATTGTACAGTATATAGGCTACCGGTAAAGAAATCTTGACTAATTCTAATCTCACATTATATTTCTACAAAAGACGAGTGAAATATTAAAGGAATGGAATACAATTTATTTGAGTCTTCATTAGATTAACGGTATTTCTTACTGATATGGTGAAGCGAGGACTTTCGTTGCCTTTTTCCTGGGTCGTTAAGTAACTCCGGCTTCTAAAATCCAAGTTCAAGCTATCACCTCACGCCTATCTTTTTTTTATTTTTGGATATGATGACAATCTTAGAGCTGGGTGGGGTGTGCGGGGGTGCGCGGGTGGGTGTGGCGTTGGAACCATTATGTATATCTTTAAGTCACGACGTGGTTTCGATTTCCAGCTTGTACATGACAAGGAGTATGGTCGTCTGGGTTTCTCCGGCTGCTAAAGACCCAACGCACAGGCGAATTTTTGTAATTAAATTCTGAAATGACGTAGTATGCACCATCTCTCTCTGTCTCTCTCTCTCTCTCTCTCTCTCTCTCTCTCTCTCTCTCTCTTTCTCTCTCCATTCGGCGCTGGAAAATGAATAATGAACTTTAAAGAAGTAAAACACAAATTATGGCAAGTCAGTGATATATTCTCAGAAAGTCCATTTTGATTACAGCTCACAAAGGTAAGCGTGTATATAAAAACATGCATTTTGTGTAAGCAGCGTAAAGAGGGAATAATTGTAAACCTTAGTTATGCACATTATTACTAGCTACACAATTCTAACTAGTTTCTATAAAAGATGCATTAAGACAGCTTGTATATTATTTGTTATTACGTATTGGAGGTAATTAACTTGAAGGGTATAGCTTATCCATCTCAGCATGATTTGAAAAGAAACGTCTGTCCGTTCTGTAAATAAGATGTCATAACTGCTTGAAACAAACGCCCAGATCTTTCCATTTAATGATCACGTTTTCAATCTTTTTTTGAAAAACAATAACGTTTATTGGAATGGAAAACAACAACCTCCGTGGCTTCGTGCAATATGTGTTAAAGAATAACTATAGACATATTTTAAAATATACAATATTAGCTGGTACGCAATTCAAGACGATAAATTGATTAGCATGGTTAATAATACGGGAAAATTCCAAAATTTATGAGGACTGTTCCTTTGCTATACACATACAGAAATAATTTTCTATATCAAACTTATACCCGTCGAATTTTGACTCGCGTAGCGTCCTGTCTTCTTTAGACGTAGTCATATTTTTGTTTTTATTCAGGCCAGTAAGAGTGCGCCAAGCCAACACGTATACAAAGCAAAAATGTAACATGAAAATTGGAAATTAGTAACTAAACACACTTCCGGGCTGATATATGGTTCAATTTTATATTCAATAATTCACCCCTGCGTTAGGGTTTAAAGTCTGGGAAAGGAAACCTAGGCAAGCGGGGAATCGAAACCACGCCATTTGTTTCAATGACAGACCTTATGGTTTACCCCCCCCCCCATACTCGCACACACCTTGCGCACACCTTGTCAGTTTTTCCGTCACCGATTACTTATCCAAACATATCTCAAAATTGTCAAAGATAACTTTATAAAAAACTGTGTACTCATTTCAACCTGCAACGATAGATTATGTGTTTTTGCTAGTTACAAATTTCTGACTGAATGAAATTAATTAGGGTTTAACGACCTTCTGTTCTGATCCGACTGGGCAAATGAATGAGAGAGAGGGGGGAAGAGAGAGAGAGAGAGAGAGAGAGAGAGAGAGAGAGAGAGAGAATTCCCTTGCGCGTAGGGATATTTAGCAGTGGGAAGACATCGAAGAACCCAGAGAAAACCCACGAGGTTGGACAGGCGATTATATTCATTGCCACGTATAACCTGGGAATCGAAACCACACCAGCTGACTCAATTATAGACCTTGTGATACAGCGCACACGTGCTAACCATTATGCCACCCCCTCTCCCCCCAAAAAAAGACGGAATGAAAGAGGATTATTAATAAATATACATTCATTTGAAGAAAAATAAAATTCCGTGTCGAAAAAAACAACAAGTATATTATCCTTACGCGCTAGTTATTTTTTTTGTACTTTTGCCTTATTTTATCAGAATTGTTTTTAGTGTAAGATAAATGACCTGTTTTGTTGTACAGCTATCTTTTCGGAAGACCAATTCAGTAATGGCTTATTCCAAATATGCACCAGGCTGACTGAAGGAGGCTGATTAATAGATATATATGCATTTGAATAAAAATATATTTCCTGCCGAATAGATCAACAAGTATAATATATCCTTATAATACATGTAGTTAAATTATCTGTTTTGGTCCTATATTATCAGAATTATATCTAGCCTCAGATGAATTACCCTCACATACTGACCACACGTGTTTATAATTTGTTAGAAAATAAACATTAGTCTACAGTAATGTAATAATTAATGGTCTATCTATATAATCTAATTATCATTTAATCTGTTATTACTCAATATATCTCCTCCGTCTAAGAACACACTGTCCTTATACAGTACTACTTTACACGCATCTTGATTGGGTCACGATCTTATCTTGTCCAATCAGAAGATGTGTTAGATAATGGCACAACGGGACGCGTTGCGGTCGACGCGTTTATATACGACGGACAAATCTTGCAATATCACAACTGACTTGTCCAGCGTAAGTATACGTATGTTTGGTTCTCCTGTGCGTCCGGTTTTACAATAATATGTATCCTTTAACATGTCTGAAAGAACGTTAAATTCGGATGATTATTCTGCATTAATGTAATGGAACAGTGTATCTAAAACGCGTTTTGAATCCAACAAGGATATGAATATAATTACTTCTGATGAAATTATTCTATGTTTCTATACATCGGTTATACTCTTGCAGTATTTTTCACTTTGAAAAATAATGCGGCTTTGAAGCAGGATTACAATATAACGTGCAAATTGTCTGTAATTTATGTATTTTTTTTATTATTATTTCAGTGAGTTGGTTGTCAGTATAATATCTTTATCTTTTTAATTAATAACAACCACTAAACGTCATCATGTCTTCTTACGATCCCAATGATCCCGACTTCCAATATTTGGCTGTTGACCGTAAGAAGATGATGAAGGAACAGACTCAAGCTTTCGATGGTAAAAAAGCTTGTTGGGTTCCAGATGAAAAGGACATGTTTTTGCCTGCCGAGATCACCAGTTCAAAGGGCGATGACATCACAGTCAAGATAACTACGACCAATGAAGTAATTTTTCTTTTTATTTTTCCTGTAATAATTTGACCTTGATGGAATGATCACGTTATTGATCTTAATAAGTAATCGATTGAATAGAATTTTGTCGCTCAAATGAAATTGGAATTTGAAATAATATCACTCTCATCAAATATGTATAACATTATTGCATATGGCTTCGTTTCAGTCAAGAACTGTAAAGAAGGACAGTATTCAACAGATGAATCCACCTAAATATGAGAAGATCGAAGATATGGCCAATATGACCTACCTGAACGAGGCTTCAGTTCTTCATAACTTAAAATCACGTTACACCGCCGGTCTCATTTATGTAAGTTACATTCCTATAAGAGCATATTATGAGATTAAGACCCCCCCCCCCCCGCACACATACAAGAATCACGGTGATTACAGAAGAATTGCTTTGTAAAGCAGTTTCCAAAATGCCCCCCCCCCCGAAAAAGCCATTTTAAACCATTCAGTTTTAATCTAGTAATATAAATGTTCAATTGAATTATAGTGTTATGAATTCTATTTCTTCATTGTTATTTCTTCCCACACAGACTTACTCTGGTCTGTTCTGTGTAGCTGTGAATCCCTACCGACGTCTACCTATTTACACCATGAGTGTCATCTCTAAATATAGAGGTAAACGAAAGATGGAAATGCCTCCCCATTTATTTGCTATTGCTGATAACGCCTACCAATCTATGGTACAAGAACGTGAAAACCAATCTGTTTTGATTACGTAAGTACAATTTATTTAGTCACGGTGGATTTGTGCAAGTTGAACCACTTCTACCAGACTTATTCAGTTTGTAAATAATTGGTTTTAAAAACAGAGAAAAGAATTCCACATAATGTCCCTTTTCAACAAATACGAATAATAAAAAATATGCATAAGGGAATCAAATTTTAAGGGGTTTATTTTATCAATTTACGACAGTTAGCCTATTCATTACGAAGTATTTCGAAGCAAAAATGGTATAAACTTATATTTCAGTGGTGAATCTGGTGCTGGTAAAACTGAAAATACCAAGAAAGTAATTATGTATTTCGCTCAAGTTGCCGCAATGGGTCACAAACCATCTGAAGAGGAAGAAGCTAATAACAGTAAAAAGGTTAAATGTTTTTGATATTCTAAATAGATCCTAACGCAATTTAATTCCTTCAAAGGTAAAAAGACACGTCTATATATTTCCAAACTATTAGTTGGATTATAATCCCTATAGAATATAGATAATCTTAAATGACAATTCTACCAATCTGACTTTATTTGATAGAAAAAAATCTATTTTAATTCAGGGTACATTGGAAGACCAGATTGTACAGTGTAACCCAGTACTCGAGGCCTACGGTAACGCCAAGACAACCCGTAACAACAACTCATCTAGATTCGTAAGTTTATTTTATATTCTTAGGTTTCTGTAATTTATCTCATATGAAGAAGCAGTTATAGATATCATTTGAATTAATATTTCAGCTAATCTTCATCTTTGCGTCCTTATTTATTTTAGGGTAAATTTATCCGTATCCATTTTGGTACTCAAGGTAAAATCTCTGGAGCTGATATTGAACAATGTAAGTAGAAGTATAGAATTATATTTAACATTACGCCCTGTAAATGTAAATTGACATTATTTTGTTTAAAACGTCCAATTAAAACAATTAATAGATTATCTAGTCATTTAATTCATTGCAATGTTTTTATTCACAGATTTGTTGGAGAAATCTCGTGTCACCTTCCAGCAACCTGCTGAACGAAACTACCATATTTTCTACCAGCTTCTGTCTAATGCTATTCCAGAATATAACGGTAAGGATAATATCAGAGCATCTAAAACTAACAGAAAATTTTACATTAAAGAAACTCATGATTAATGCTTTATGATTCTAAATGTTCTGAATAATTTCATTAACAGAGAAACTATTGGTGAACCCTGATCCAGCTTTATACTCATTTATCAACCAGGGATGTCTGACTGTTGATAATATTGATGATGTTCAGGAAATGAAAGATACTGATGTAAGTTGTTTACCAGATGAATAGAAAATTAATTCAAAATTAAAAATCAAAACAGATTTGCATTCAGAACAGTAAACGAAACATTTTCACTATGTGCTTATGTTTATAGGCTGTTTTACTTATATTCATAGGCTACCATTACTAATGTTTAAAGGATGCTTTTATTTATATTTATATGTTACCTTTACTTATATTCATAGGTTGCTTTCGATGTTTTGGGTTTCTCCACCGAAGAGAAGCATGGTGTCTTTAAATGTACTGGTGCTATCCTCCATTTTGGTGAAATGAAATTCAAACAACGAGGCGAACAGGCTGAATCCGATGGCAATGCTGGTAAATATTTTTGTTATTCTGTTTATTGTCGTTTTTGAAATAGCAAGAGGCCGAAAGATTTAAAGCAAGCGATAGCCATGTATATCTACCCCATCAGTTCCATTCTTCCTTTTTGTGTACATTGGATCAAATTAAACTTTTCAGAGGCTGAGAAGGTGGCTTTCCTATTGGGTATCAACTCGGGTGATATGATGAAAGGTTTGATCAAACCCAAGATCAAGGTCGGCACAGAATTTGTCACCCAAGGTAGAACCAAGGTTCAAGTCGTTAACTCTGTTGGTGCCTTGTCTAAATCTCTCTACGATCGTATGTTCAAGTGGATGGTTGTTCGACTCAACAAAACTCTGGATACTAAAGCAAAACGACAGTTCTTTATTGGTGTATTAGATATTGCTGGTTTTGAGATCTTCGATGTAAGTGAAATATTTATTTTCTGGTTTAAATTATGAAGGTATAAACAAAAAAACAACGCAAAACCCTTAAACAAAGCATTTACATTATGGACATTAATTTCAGTTCAACAGCTTTGAACAGTTGTGTATCAACTACACCAATGAACGTCTACAACAGTTCTTTAACCACCACATGTTTGTACTGGAACAAGAGGAATACAAGAAAGAGGGCATTGACTGGGAATTCATTGATTTTGGAATGGATTTACAAGCTTGTGTTGATCTTATTGAAAAGGTGGGTGACAAGATTAATTTTTTTTATTAAATCAAGAGGACGGACACTGCCCCCATCCCCCCCGCCCCGTCCCGCATCAAGGCTCCAATCAATGAACAAAATTTCGTTATCAATACATGTATATATATAGATCCTTGATAAAGAAACAGAACATCTGAATACTTATACTCACACGTCACGGATACCTGCTATATACTTTCGTCTTTTCAATGTAAAGTCGTGTATATGATTAAATACCACGCCTATCTATATTATTTCCAGCCTATGGGTATCTTGTCCATCCTGGAAGAGGAGTGCATGTTCCCAAAAGCCGACGATAAGTCTTTCATGGATAAATTATACAGCAATCATTTGGGCAAATCACCAAACTTCGGCAAACCAGTTGGCAAGAAAGTGAAAGGTGAAGCTCACTTTGAACTTCATCATTATGCTGGTACTGTACCATACAGTATTACTTCCTGGTTAGAAAAGAATAAGGATCCCTTGAACGAAACCATCGTTGAACTCTTGACCCACTCCAAGGAAGCTCTTGTAGCTTCTCTGTTTGCTCCTGCAGGTAAGCCATTTTAAAGATATTTACATAATGTTTCATTACCGCAGCAGTGGCTAAATAGTTATCAAATGATATAAATATTATAATAAAATGCGTAATAAGAATAACATTTATAATTTTACACTATAGATCCCGGAGCAGCAACTGGAGGTGCTACCAAGAAGAAGAAGAGTTCTGCTTTCCAGACAATTTCTGCTACCCATAGAGTAAGGCTTTTACTTCAATTAATCTGTTGATCGTCGCCACGCTGTAACTTTCGATTTGCAATGCTATGTCTCTACCATAATTTTCCCTTTAAATTTTAATTCAAAATATATTTCAGGAATCATTGAACAAACTGATGAAGAGTTTGTATACAACACATCCTCATTTCGTACGATGTCTTATTCCCAATGAATTCAAACAGCCAGGCGAGGTTGATCCTCATTTGGTACTTCATCAGCTCCAGTGTAATGGTGTACTGGAAGGTATCCGTATTTGCCGAAAGGGATTTCCAAACAGAATCATCCACTCCGAGTTCAAACAAAGATACTCTATCTTGGCCCCAAATGCCATCCCTGAAGGATTCGTTGAAGGCAAGACTGTTGCCACGAAGATTCTCCAGGCTTTGGAATTGGACACTAATGAATATAAATTGGGTTCTACTAAAGTTTTCTTCAAGGCTGGTGTTTTAGGTTATCTTGAAGATCTTCGTGATGAACGTTTGAGTAGCATCATTTCCATGTTCCAAGCTCACATCCGAGGTTATCTTGTAAAGAAATCATACAAGAAACTCTGTGATAGAAGGTAAATTATTTTATGCTATATAGCAAGATAGGAAGAAATATAATATAAAATCTACAGTATCGCAGTATCAAATATATCTACAGTAGGACAATGCCAAACCTATCTTATAAAATCCTTAGTTGACAGTACCAAATATCGCATATCATATGATTCACTAATAACCAATGTCAATTAGTAACATGTTCTAAACGTATATTATTATTTGAACTTTTCTCTTTGATACTCAAAATGTCGTTCGGCTTTTATTACAATTAATAATTATGGCTTGTTCTTTTAACAGAGTTGGTCTCTCAGTCATCCAAAGGAATATCCGAAAATGGTTGGGTATGCGCAATTGGCTCTGGTGGAAGATGTACACCAAAGTCAAGCCTCTTTTGAACGTTGCCAGAGCTGAAGATGAGATAAAGCAGAAAGAGGAATTGTTCGAAAAAACTAAAATAGAATTGGAGAAAACAGAGAAAGTTAAAAAGGAGCTTGAAGAACAAAATACAGTTTTATTACAACAGAAAAACGATATGTTCATTCAACTCCAAGCTGAACAAGATAACGTTTCTGACTGCCAGGAGAAAATAGAAAAGCTTATCCTTCAAAAGATTGACTTTGAAACTCAACTTAAAGAATTTGAAGATCGTATCCTGGACGAGGAAAATGCTGTTGGTGGTCTACAAGATAAGAAGAAAGAACTCGAAAAGGCCAATGATGATCTAAGAAATGATATTGGCGATCTCGAAACCTCTTTGGCTAAATCTGAACAAGAAAAAATAACAAAAGATAACCAGATTAAAACTCTGAATGATGAAATTGCTCAACAAGATGAGATGATCGGTAAACTCAATAAAGATAAGAAAAATATGGATGAAGCTAACAAAAAATTGACTGAAAGTCTACAAGCTGAAGAAGATAAAGTCAACCATCTTAGTAAACTGAAGACTAAACTTGAACAAACTCTTGATGAGGTAACTTTCTTTCTTTTAACCCCGATAAATAATATACTTTATATTCTATATATTAAGATGGTCATCTATCATTCTTGTTCGCTATATTTTTTCGATATTTTAATTTCAGCAACGGATCACTATTCTCGCATGACTATAATCGAACGTTTTGTATGTGTTGTTTCTAATTTTAGTTACAAATCAGGAAAATTTCAAATGTGATTATCATGGAACAACTTTTGGCATGTTTTGTTTCTGCTTTCAGTTGGAGAATAATCTAGAACGTGAAAAGAAGGTTCGAGGAGACGTAGATAAAGTAAAAAGAAAGTTAGAACAAGATTTGAAAATGAACCAAGAATGTGTTGAAGAATTAGAAAGAATCAAAAGAGAACTGGAAGAAGGTATAAGAAAGAAGGATGTTGAAATCAATTCTCTTCACTCAAGAGTTGAAGATGAGCAGACAACTGTCAGTCAACTTCAGAAGAAAATCAAGGAACTTCAGGTAATTGGAATAACCGAAAGTTAAAGCATTAACATAATTTGTAGAGTACCATATTATGAATTATATATTCAAGTAAATACAATCCCCCTACATATGTATAATGCCATGGTAGTTTTAAAAGACAATAAACCAACATTATCTATTTTTATTCTAGTTCACGATTGAGGAACTTGAAGAAGAACTTTCTGCCGAAAAACAAGCAAGATCAAAGGTAAGATCCCAAATACACTATACCTTTCAGAATAAAGATTATTACTCCGAGGCGTAAAATACCAAATAACGCGTTTTCAAATGCTCGAATGTTGTCAAAAATAGAATTCTATATTAGTTTACGTACATCCAATTTTTAAGATCTATAATTTCTAACCCGAACAATGTATGGAATATTTACTAATTTAAAGTTTTGTCATTTTAATGGATAGGTTGAGAAACAGCGAAATGAATTGTCCCACGAGATTGAAGATATCAGTGACCGACTAGATGAAGCCGGTGGTGCCACTTCTGCTCAGATTGAAATTAACAAAAAACGTGAACAAGAATTATTGAAACTTAGAAGAGATCTTGAAGAAAATCAGCTACAACATGATGCCCAGGTTGCTAGTCTCAGAAAGAAACAACAAGATTCTGTTAATGAATTATCTGACCAGGTTGAGCAACTACAGAAGGTTAAGAGCAAGTGAGTATCTTCCATGTAAAGAAATTGTGTCATTTAATTAGTCTAGTAATTAAACCAGTTACTACGCGAAGTTTCTAATGAATGGGTTCCTATCAAATTCAATTTGTATTTTAGAGTTGAAAAGGAAAAACAACATTTGAAGTCCGAGATCGATGATTTAACTGCCCAACTGCAACATTCAAGCAAGAATAAGGTAAGAATATTTTAATTTTAAATGTATATATTCGCAAGAAAATTGTCTATTTCTTATGACGACACCAACTTGAATTAACTGATTGCTCCCTGCTCAATCCTCGTGTCAGTATAACTGTCAATGGGGTTCATCAAAAGATGAAACCAATGTATTTGTCAACACATTAATTCTCACCATAACTTTCAGGGTATGTCCGAAAAGATGACGAAACAGGTAGAATCACAGATATCTGAATTTAATGCCAAGATTGAAGAAGGAACCAGAACTATCACCGAACTCCAATTCAGCAAGACTAAATTCCAGCAAGAAATTACTGAAATCACTCGACAACTTGAGGAGACTGAGCACCGATTTAGTCAAATTAGTAAGGAGAAGACCAGCATCCAGTCTCAGTTTGAAGAAAGCAAGCGATCGCTTGAAGATGAAATTAGAATTCGTCAGAAACTGCAGAGTGAAATCCGCAACCTTACATCAGATTACGAGTCCATCCGAGACCAGTTTGAAGAAGAACAGGATATTAAGAGTAACATCCAGAGATTGTTGTCTAAAGCCACTACAGAGGCCCAGCAATGGAAATCTAAATACGAGAGTGAGGGAATCGCCCGAAGTGAAGAACTGGAAGAATCCAGGTTTGAAATAGATTATTATGAAATAACCATTCAATCCATGACCCAATTTTTAAAGAAAATTATAGTTCTGTTTGACTGTATATTTATGTGTTGTCGTCATCCCTTGTTATTTAACCTTATCATATAATGTATAATATAATCTTTACAGGCGTAAGCTCCAATGTAAACTTGCTGATGCTGAACAAAATGTTGAAGCTGCCAATATTAAGATCAATAACTTAGAGAAAACCAAATACAGAATGCAGACTGAGATGGAAGATCTTATGATTGAAGTCGAGAGAGTAAGTTATTAATGGTAGAAATTTAATATTGTACAGTTCCTATTTTATATCATCCTTAAAATGACTTTGTTGATTAAAAACAACAGAGTACGCAAATTGTTTAATATTATGCAATTTTATTATTTCCAGGCTAACACTAGTGCCAATATACTGGAGAAGAAACAACGTAGTTTCGATAAAACTACGTCTGAATGGCAGTCAAAATTCACGGATATACAATATGAGTTGGAAAACTCACAGAAAGAATGCCGTGGAATGTCTGCCGAACTATTCCGAACCAAAGCCAAAGATACTGAAACTTTGGATCGTGTCGAAGCCTTGAGACGGGAAAACAAAAACTTAGCTGGTAAGTGTTTCAGTGATAATGTTTAAGTTAATTTCTAAAATCGAGATTTGTGTATTAGCAAAAGGCAGCATTTTGTCAAAAAATTAAAATTCAATATTTGTGTACCGTAAATGATTCCTGTCGATCAGGCATATCAAGATGATTTAATTTATTTCTAAATGATAAAAAGAAATCACCATATATGCATGCAAAAATTGTATATCTGATCATATTCAAATATTTTCAACAAAGATGAAATCCGTGAATTAACTGATCAACTGAGTGAAGGAGGAAGAAATGTCCACGATGTCGAGAAAGCTAGAAGACGAATTGAAATGGAGAAGGAGGAACTTCAAGTTGCTTTAGAAGAAGCCGAAGCTACCCTTGAACAAGAAGAAGCTAAAGTCATGAGAGCCCAATTGGAAATCTCCCAGGTCCGTCAAGAAATCGAGAGACGTGTCAACGAGAAAGAAGAAGAATTTGAAAATACCAGGTAAATTATATCAGCTTAGATGACAAATAGATGTTTCACTAACGAAAGTCCCTACACCACTCAATATTTATTCAGTATAAAATTATAAAAATTATTATTAATAACCACTTTATTCTCTTCAATAAAATGGTTTGTGTTGTATTACAGACGAAACCACCAACGAGTTATTGAATCTATGCAAGCATCACTAGAGGCTGAAACAAAGGGTAAAATTGAAGCCATGAAAATCAAGAAACAATTGGAACATGACATCAATGGACTGGAAATTGCCCTGGATGGTGCCAACCGAAGCCGAGTAGATGTTGAGAAGACTATTAAAAGATATCAATTGCAAATAACCGTAAGTACCATTCATCCCTGGAACTATATTAATATCTCTTTTGGCGTTTTCAATCTTTGCTGTCATATTACGTTTGAGGCTGAAGTTTCATTTCATCAAATACTATATTTAAAGAAATTTATAATTTATTTTTTATACTTTTGCAGGAAATCGAATCTCGATGCGAGGATGAAAAGCGACAGAGAGATGAAGCTCGTGAGTCCTACAGTATGGCCGAGCGACGCTGTGCTGTTATCAGTGGTGAAGTCGAGGAACTCAGAACAGCCCTGGAACAGGTACTCATTTAAAATATCTGCTTTGTGTCTTCTTTGAAATTATATTGATTATTTATATCTGCTTTGTGTCTTCTTTGAAATTATATTGATTATTGATTATTACTTATAATTTTATACTTAATATTTTCTATTTGCATTCTCCAGGCCGAAAGAGCTAGAAAAACAGCTGACAGTGAAATCATGGATGCTAATATTCGTGTGAGTGAGATGACTGCCCAGATGAACTCGTTCAATGGTCAAAAGAGAAAGTTGGAATGTGATGTCGCCACCATGCAGTCTGATTTACATGATCTACATTCAGAACTTCGTGCTAGTGATGATCGATGCAAAAAGGCCGTGTGTGACGTTGCACGTTTAACAGAGGAATTACGAAGCGAGCGGGAACACAGTTTGCAGATTGAAAAGATCCGAAAGAACTTGGAATGTACCATTAAAGATCTCCAGATTCGTATTGACGAGGCTGAAGCCCAGGGCTTGAAGGGAGGAAAGAGACTTGTGCAGAAACTTGAACAAAAAGTTAGAGAACTTCAATCTGAGCTGGAAACTGAACAACAACGTCATGGTGAAACTGAAAAGAATATGAGAAAAGTTGACCGACGTCTCAAGGAACTTCTCTTCCAATCAGATGAAGACAAGAGAATCCAGGAACATCAACAAGCATTGGTTGAAAAACTGCAGGATAAGACAAAAACTTACAAGAAGCAAATTGAAGAAGTGGTACGTATTTCGTTACTTTGGTTATTGTCCAATAGACATGGCCTGAAATCATTAGGACCCAAGACGCATTAACTTCGCGGGTTTTTATGTAAAATCTCAGTACATATCTATTGGACAATAACACCCTCTAAATGCGAAATAGGAAGTGTTTATTGACATAGTAACATGCTATTTTAGGATTTTAAAAGAAATCACTAAAACAGAGAGATGTGATTGTCCAATAGACAGTGTCTAATTGACGAATCAAAACGCAAGATCTACCCTTAAGCATGTTACAATATCAATTATACAACAATCTAAATGTTTTTTTTCTTCCGTGCTTTCATAATGTGTTTGCATCTGTATTTTCAGGAGGAAATTGCTGCTATTAACTTAGCCAAATTCCGTAAAATCCAAAGTGAATTGGAAGATGCTGAAGAGAGAGCTGACGCTGCCGAAAGTGTCTCCAATAAACTTCGCGCCAAAAGTAGGAGTTCGATGTCCCAGACTCGTTCAAGCTCTGTATCAAGAGTCACATCAGTAAAATTTTCTTAAGGTATGTAACAACCAGAATATATAGATTAAAAACTAGCATTTCGATCGACCTGTAGTCTAATTTCACACATTTTGTTAACCGATACAATATGTTCTGTGAGTGATGTGCTAATTCGATGGCGTCTGTTTCTTGTTCTTTTCAGGCGATTTGGCGATTATGATGTATCCATTGGTTCAACTGTATGGGTGTTAAATTGTGTGTTCGGCTGACTTTGCTTTTAAATATAAACTCGATGTTTCAGAATTTCGAAAGCCAATAAAACAGCATTCGTCACTTGATAAATATTGATGTATTTATATCTAATTGTATAAATAATTCCAATAATTAACTTATTCCTATTTATTGTATAAATGTCCTTCTTGATATGATAATAAAAACTGTTTTACCTTTCTGAATATTGTGATTATTTCGAACGTTTATGGGGGTAAAGGTTGCTACGTGGGTAAGACGCTGGCTCGCTAGCCTGGGGGTCGAGTCTTCGATTTCTGCATTGACTGAGAAGATTCATCCAGATTTTCCGGCGATCACGTAAAAGATCCCTTGGCAGTTTTAAATGTATATAAAAGTAGGCCGTAGCGCCGCTGCCCGGGCAAAATTGCCCTCATATCACACTGTATGGCGTATTCCCGTCTTCATTAGCCCAGTTTAGGAGCAGAGCAGTAGGACGTTAAACTCCATTTCATTTCATTTCATTACGCTTTAAATTAAGAAGACTACTGGCGGCCAAGTGTAAGAACGCCTTATTCAATCCGGGGTGGGGATCAAGTGTATCTATTTCGCTTGGACCAAAATTATTATAAGACTGTTGTACAGAATTCTTCAAATAAAATTCCTCAAATAGTTATTTTAAAAATTATTTTAAATTTACTAGAAAGATTTAAGATGACTAACTCTTTACCATTCTTTACCTATGCTCTATTCAAATATGCAATTCTTGGTGGTGAATATTTTGGGCAGATACAAACAAGCTTTGGCTTTTCCACCGGGGATCGATGTAACTCCCCAAATGCAACACGTCTTGAAGGTGTCGAAATATACATGTCTGGGTGTTTGCCGATGCTACAATTATAAAAAGTCTTCCCCATTCCCTAAGTACTTTAGGAAACCCAGTGATTGGACTATTTTCTCACATTTGGCATTTAATTAACATCTGAACTCAATTCCCCCAAATAATATACTCAACAAGAGCTACTTTGAAATATTTTCTTTAAGACCATACAGCATATTCCAACTTGGTAAAAGAAATATCATACATTGATAGACAGATTACCCAGGTTGAGATATACAAAACTGACTGGGCTAATAAAGACGTGACTAGGCTATACCGTGTACTACGACGGAAATTTTTCCCGGACAACGGCACTACGCAAGGGTTCTTTTGCGTGCAGGCCAATGTGTACACGGGACCGCGTGTTTTGCGTACAATCTCTTGCAGAAAAATCGAGATGACCTTTCTCGGGATCGAACATGGGACCTCCAGGTTAGCATGCCAACGTCTTACTTATTGAGTAAATGTCCAGATCATTCATTTCATGATCTGTTGACGAGCAAGTTATCGCCCAGCATGAAGTCGACACGTTCTTATGTGAAATGAACTGGGGTTTAACGTCAGATTGTTCAACACCGAATGCGCTAATGGGGGAAATTTTACCTGGACAGCGGCACTGCGGCCTACTCTCATTTCGATTTCCATTTGTGAAGGGGTCTTTTACGTGCACGCTGAAGTGTACACGGGACCTCGGATATTCGCCATTGCCACACGTGGGTGGGATGCGGGAAAATCTCAATGAACACGCAACCTCCAGGTAAGCGTCTTATTCACTGAGCCACAGGGGTTCCTTCGTTGTGTTACAAAGATTGTATCCAGGATCTTCTACGTGCACGCTGATGTGTACACTGGACCTCGGATATTCGTCATTGCCACACCCTCCGTTCTGTACCACTGACAAGGGGTGGGGGGGTATACGGGGAAAATCCCGATGAACACGGAACCTCCAGGTTAGCGAACCAACGTCTTATTCACTGAGCCACAGGGGCTCCCTCGTTGTGTTACAAAGATTGTATCGTGTGATACAGGATCTATCCAAAAACCATTTGAAAGTTATATATGACCAGTTTTCTGGAACCTTCCCAAAGCCCTATATTAAATAGATCTCAGGATAGTGTGGGTGGAGTACAGGAGGAAACACAAAACCGACTCAGATTTAGAAATCAGAATCGTTTTGTACATGTATTTCATTTAATTCTTACAAGCATACAGTTCTTGTGTCGTGTCGTTCTTTTCATAGAAAAAAAAAGCCTTATTTAATTGATAGACTATTTTATATGGAATTGTCTACCCCCTGGCATCGTGAAATTGAAGCAATTAGTAGTATATCTGATCCATTGACAGAAATGAAATGGGGTTTAACGTCAGGCCCGTAGCTAGCCGAAAATTGTTGGTTGTTGGGTAGGGGGGGGGGGGACAAATGCTACTGCATGGGACTTCTGGGGCGTCGCTGCGCTGTATCTGCACTTTACGGTCCACGGCGAACAGTAAGGTGGATATGTCTACGGTGCTCTCCCCCAGAAAATTTTGGAAACTAGGACTTGCACCTGAAAATGACGGAAAATATCAATTTTGAGACAGAATTTGCTATATTGGCGTATTATGATATTTTGATATGGATATTATAAAAAATGAATTAAGGAATACGACTTTAACGTACCTAACGAAAAGTTCGGAATCGGGTTAGAGTACCACGTCATTCCAATAATTCGCCTGTGCGTTGTGGTCTATATCAGCTGGAGAAACACGAAACACATACGATTGGACTGGCGACCCGACTCCTTGCCATGTTCAAGTTAGGAATCGAAACCACGCGTGCTCTTGACTCAAAGACATAGGCTACCAAATGGTCTCAACGTCCCACTCCCACACACGAACACCCACCAACCTGTAACATCAGACTGAATGTAATGTACATGTATTCTAGAAATTGTAGTCGAGTGGTCAGGTTACTGGGATAGAACGGGCGTGATAAATCATGCATTTTCTCATGTCCGGATCAAGTCTGCTGACTGGCGAGGAATGTGTCCTTCGCTCGAGATGAAAAACCATGACCAACCTGTGCTCATAGACAAAGTAACCGGACATTAGTCGTAATGCCACTATCATCATCACTTTCGCCATCGTCATTGCATCGTCATCATATATCCAAGAATAATGACAGATAGGCGTGAGGTGATAGCTTGAACATGGATTTTAGAAGACAAACTTACTTAAAGCGGAAATTTCATATTTTCTAAGAAAGTCAAAACATAATTATTTCTATGTATTTTGCTCAAAAGGTTGTCAACTCACTATTATACGATCATGGGCAAAATTTTTGGGGCATTAAAATGGGTGACACAGGTTGATTGAGGAAATAGTTACTCAATTACCTCCCTTGTTTTCCCATTCCTCTCCATGGACGGCCATCTTCAACCGTTTGAATTTGAAGTTGAAAATGATATTTTTGCCAATTTCTCAACTGGCAATAGTGAATTATAGGATTAATAGGATTATTCTTTAACAAGGTAGGACTGTTTATAGGTTCAATCTATTTTAGGGCTTTATTTTAATACATTTTAAAAATATAACTTAAAAAAATGCTATTGCAACTTTAATGGCACAGGAAATGGGCAACGAAAGTCCTCGCTTCACCATATCAATAAGAAATACCGTGGGTTAATCTAATAAAGACTCAAATAAATCGCATTCCATTCCTTTAATATTTCACTCGCCATTACTTTCCTTTCAACCGTACAACTGCAAAATATGGACTCCATCTTCCATTACTGTTGTAGAAATATAGGATTTCTTTACCGCTATATATTGTAAAATTATGAGATAATGGATAACTTTTAAATTCCACTATTTTTTGCACAATTATTAAATACAAATATTCTTAATTGATATGTTTTCTCTCTTTATTTTATATATACAAATACACATCAATAATAATTTAAATAAAAATATATAAATTTAAAAATATAAACTTATTGCACTTTATATAAAATAATAAATGGCTGATGTTTCCGTCAAAATGAAGAGAATTGTTTTTAGATTTAATCGTCAGTGGAAACGCCTTTTACACAAAAACAAAACAAAGATGAAATTTTCGCAAATACTGATGGAGTATATTCTTTTGATGGTTCTGTAGCAGATTCGTGTCCTGAAAATAAAATGATTAAGATCAATTGAAGTTAGTCGAATCCGAATAATTATTCTTCATGGAAATTGTACACCCCTTTCTCGATCTTCATCTAAATATAAACATTTTTCCAACAGTTTTGTCAGAATTCCTGGGTGAAGGAACGGGTAGTAAGCATACACATAACTAGGGTATAAAAAACTGCGTAATAAAAAAACAACAAAAGATCCCCACCCCTACCCCTGGGGGAGAATTACTAGTCTTGATCCATATATTTTTGTATAATTTCTTTTTAAAATTTATCTATACCTTTATCACAAGTTTCATTCGTCATTATTTCACTTGTTTGTTTTATTTCTTTAACTCCTTTTTTCCAGAACTTTATTCTCTGTAATATAATTATCAACAGTTTTAAAGTAAATCCACGAATATCACTATATATTCATGGCCTTTAATACAATAGAAAATAAAGAAAACGTTTTATGAAATAACTTACTGATAGAAAGCTATGAATATCATTATATAGATATATAATCATGGCCTTTAATACAATAGAAAATAAAGGAGGTGTTTTATGAAATAACTTACTGATAGAAAGCTTCGTTTCTTGATCCTGTTAACTTTACTAACATATACTTCATCTACTTTATAAATATCATGATGATCACTTGTCGCCCGGACTTCAATCACCTGTTCTCTTTCTTTCATATCGTCGTGCTCTTTTTTTATATCATCGTAAAACGTTGTTTTCAGTTGAGGGTAGTAAACTCTCCCAACGCTTTTCAGACTCTTTATGCGAAGTTCTAATTCTTTCACTGTTATTGGATTTGTCTTGAAGACATAACCCCTATCTTTTGATTCTTCCAGTTTTATTGAAGCTGTTTTTGACGTGAATTCATCGCGGACATCATAAAGTTTATGTAAAGACATGTTGTCACTAGTAAAACTTCCTTGAGTCCAGATATTTTCAGTTACATCACCTACTTTCGAAACCGGTTTTAAGAGTTGAATTGCTGTTTGGAGTTCTGCAATAGAGACAAAGGCACCATCAGGAACGTCGGAACGTCTCGGATAATTGGCAGCTGTACCGCTTTTATTCCAGAAGAATTTCCGTGTAACATCTCGCGAACCAAAGAGTTCTGGTGCTGCCTTCCACGGCTGATAGTCTCGCACATTAGAACCAAGGAGTTCTGGTGCTGCCTTCCACGGCTGATAGTCGTGCCAGTTAGAACTGAAGAGTTCTGGTGCTGCCTTCCATGGCTGATAGTCTCGCAAGTTAGAACTGATATCTCTGGGTATATTAACTGGTTTCAATCCCCGAATAACTTGGTGAAGTTCTGCTAGACTAACAAAGGCGCCATCTGGTAAAGTTTTTGATCTTGGAAAATTAATTCTCTGGTGTTTAACACTCAAGGGTGAATGAGTGGATTGGACATGAGACTGAAGCTTTTGACAGTCGTGTTCCATCGCTGTTCTGTAGCTGTTGTAGATATATGAATCGCCCAAAGAATAATAATATTTTCTGGATATGTCTTCATCATACGTGGATGAAGTTTGTTGATCTGTCATATCAGGATAATTCTTTAATCGCCTTGGATTATCAGACACAACAAAATGTCGAGAATCTGGTATAAAGAGAAAAAGTTGATTAGGAAATATATTGAATGTTTAAAACTTTATTAATAAAAGGCAAAAAGAAACATATTTTATAACTGTTTTCTATTATTCAATAGTTCACCATTCATATATATTCGCACGATGATGGTCTGCAATAAAACAGCGGGAAACGTTGGTAATGAGCCTTCATACCCATTATTAGCAGACAATATACCAAATAAATAAACAAATAACATAAGCAATTTAAAATAGATAAGGTACCTTTTAATTCTGCTAATTGTTTCATTACAGGAGCGAAATTGGTTCTGAATTTATTCAGATCGTGTAGATTATTCATTATTCTACCTGTAATTTAGAGATAGAGAAGGTAAACATTGCATAATACGGTTCAGATTTTATTTTCGTTTGCGCGTCGGGGTCCTTAGCATGAGGGGGGGGGGGTAACCGGAGGAC
Source organism: Patella ulyssiponensis (assembly GCA_963678685.1). Lineage (NCBI taxonomy): Eukaryota > Metazoa > Mollusca > Gastropoda > Patellidae > Patella > Patella ulyssiponensis. Next base: position 25,198,418 of record OY783226.1, on the reverse strand, counting down.
CTGGAAAAAAAGCCAGGTGCATCACTCCTATAGAAATGCAATAAAAAGGGGTTTAACGTCCTACTGCTCTGCTCCGACAGGCAGAAGTCGATCACCCTTATTAAGACCAGAGCAAGGTTTTTCGCATGATATCAATGAGGAAATTTCAAGCAGATTAATATTTAGATAATTTACTTTTAACTGACATTTCACATTATTCAATTATAGAATTATTATAATTCAATTCAGGGATATTTTTTAATATTGCAAATGTTTCGCCCAGTTCAGGTCCGAATTTCGGGATGCAGAAAAAGTGAAAACTGGCCACAAATGCGTCTTGTAGTATTAAAACATTCGACTTTTATAATAGGCTAGTAAACATACTATCTATAGTGGATTAGAAAGAAGAATTTGGTTTGTAAATGGTGTCCTTGTTATTAAATAAATGCACAAGTACTAAAAGAACGCTCAACCATAACTTTATACCATTTAAGTCAACGATATTATCGAAAGACGGTGGTATACCGAGAATAAGTGCTCACTTACCTGTGTGGCTTGATTTTTTCAAGAAAACTTTGAATTCGTTGATAAAATTACTTTTTTTCTAATAAGAAAATAGTATGCGGCTTTCCACTAGAAATACTATTAGAAAACTGAAGGATATGACGTTATTTGATTGTATGACGTTATCTGATTGTTGACGTCATAATACACTATCATTCAAAGTCTTGTGTCTCTTTTTTATTACCATTATTATAGTCACATAAAAATTTCCATCTTGAAAGTTCTGACTGTCTTTTTACCAATATTTTAATCATAATATCTATAATATTACAGGCACACAAAATCTTTATATTGAAAGATTTGACTATATTTTTACCACTATTTGAATGATATACAGGTCACACAATTCTATCGAATTATTACTGCTTATCACTGAGCGATGTTTCGACTAGCCTTCTCTAAGTCATTATCAAGCAATGATAAAATATGAAAATATGACAAGACAATATATACATGTACACAACAATACTTAGTTAATGCTGACAAACCAGAGATCTCCCTTAATTACATGTACCTAAAGGGAATCTAATTCAACATTTATTTTGAAAATTGTAACCGTTGGCTGTTATTTTTACTACTATTTCAATAATAATTATTTGTAACATAATATTAGAGTCACATTAAAAAGTCAAGAAAACTAAATATTTCATCAGCGATAATAATAATTATATTTGTTACATTCTAAACATTGCATACGACCTATTAAAAACCTAACAATTTAATAATTTTGGGATGCAGTTAGTCCAATAGCTAGGCTACATTATTATTATTAATATTATTATTATTGCAAATTACTATAGCACACAACGCGTACAAATATGTTCAAATACATAATAAAACAAGATAACAAAGAGCATACTGCATTATCTATATAAAAAGATCACTAGGTCATTGCAATCTAATTAAAATATAGATCTATATTTCGTTTCGTTTTTTATACTTTCGACGGCCTACACTCATGTAGATCTAACTAGTTATAGTGGACGCTCACGTTCTATGACGTCAGGTATCAAGCACGGGACATTTGACCCGATAACGTCAGTCATTCGATTAACCAATTAGCGATCGCCATGCTTTTCAAAATCCACTTGTGTTTTGTTATGATTTCTATCCGCTGGTGTTAGTATAGACGTCGTTGGCTGGTAATATCTACCCACAGTTCCACGCATGAAAAGGTCAAACGGTCGATTCGACAGACCATTTGATTGGCTGACCCCTCATTTCAGGCAGAACGCCAGTTAAATAACAAGTCCTCCAGATCCAAGAGTAGTGAAGACAAGTAAAAACGAAATTTTGAACTATAAAAACCGAAACGAAATTGGATCTGTGTTTTAATCAGATTGTAGGTCATTGTGTAAAGGCTTTTTAAAGAAATATGTCTCTAGTTTAGTTTTAAAAGTAGTAATAACAGTGACATTACGACTTTGACATGGTAATATATTCCGTAGAAATGGTACTTATACATAGAATGATCGGTAACCATAATATGATGATAAACTACGTATGAAATGAAATGAAATGGGGTTTAACATCCTACTGTTCTGCTCGTATACTAGACAGAAAGTCCTACAGAAATATATGTAATCAATTGTCCCAAATATAATTTTCAATAATGCCCTAGACTAACATAATTATTGTAAACGCCCAACAAAATAAATGAAAAAAAAACCCCACACAAATTAGCAAACAAAACATCATAAAACTTAATTAAAATCTTTTTTAAATTATTTTGAATTTCTACAATATATGTAATTAATTTTTATCAAATATAACTTTAAAAGATGCCCTAGACTAACATAATTAACGTAAAACATAAAAAAAAACCAAAAAAAACAACAAATCAACAAGTATATGCAGTGCCCTAGACTAAGATAATTATCGTAAACCAAAGCCAAAAAATAAAATAAAAAGAAACACACAAATTGATAAACAAAACAACATAAAACTAAATTAAAATCGGTTTTAAATAATTCTAAAGACCCACGAAAATATACGTAATATTAAATCGGTGTTAAATAATTCTAAAGTCCTACGAAACTATATTATTATGTAATTAATTTCATCAAATATTATCTTAAAAAGTGCTCCTTCTTAATAAGCAAGTTTGTCTCAAATTTCTCCAGCCCGGCGAGGGGTAGTGGTTGGCGGTATAGATATATATATATGTGTGTGTGTGTAGGTGTGTGTGTGTTGGGGGGAGATGCTTTGCTGAAAAAAGGACAATTGCTATTTCCTGTGCTTTCGGGCTGTAAGGGGGGAGGGTGTGAGTAAGACTTTGACTCTTTAATCTGGAGGTCCAGTTTTCGATCCTGGTGTTAGTCGAGATAGTTCATCTGGTTTTTTTTCGGCGTGGCTTCCCCCTCAAATGCACAGGGCATAGGATATGACAACCCGGTGTTAGTCGAGATAGTTCATCTGTTTTTTTTTTTCGGCGTGGCTTCCCCCTCAAATGCACAGGGCACAGGATATGACAAGGAACAGCGTATAGTCATTTGGATGGGACGAAAAACCAAGGTACCGTGTCCACATTGGCGTGCACGTAAAAGAACCCCGGACAGTCGTAATTCGATATACGTGTAGACCGCCGAACTACTGTCCAGGCAAACTTCCTCTCATAACACACTGTATGGCGTATGTCCGTCTTCATTACCCCAGTCGCAGCAGAACAGTAGGACGTTAAACACCATATCCTTTCAATTTCCAAAATTATAAAACAATATGAAATTTTTCATATGTCAGTACAAATAAAAAAAAATAAATTAGATAAATAAATAATATAAATAAATTCTTTGATTTGATATCATATTGTTGGCCGATGGTGGTGCTTTTTGGTCCTGCAATTTTTGGTTCTATCGCGGTGCAGGGGCGTTTTAAGGTTAATCATGGCGGAGGCTACACTATTTTGAGGGCCCTCTTTCGTGGTGGGGGGGTGTGTCTAGATTGATGACTTTTATGCCAATGCAATGACTACATTCTCATTCAGTAATGGATTCGACAGTAACAGTGTATAGAAAATGATTGACTCGGACTCGGGACCCTTTCCCATGGCCAGAGGGGCCCTTTTGTCAGACGTGGGGCCCTTCTGTCCGCCTTCAGGACCCTCCCTAACTAGGGTTCATTTTCATTTTTCTCATCGGTTTTAGCATTTTTCTCCCGTTTTATTTTTTCAACTTCTTTGATTTTTTTCGCGAGGAGGCTGGCGCCTCCAGCGCCTCAGCTATAAAACGCCTTTGTCGCGGGGTTACTGGAGAAAGTTACCAGGAATTTAATGACCCAATGACTGCTGAATTCGACATAAGATCCGTCTGCAATAGTAATAGCGCTGCTGTCCCGCAAATTGCCCCAATACGTCGGCCTTCAATAGCAGAAAATTTGGGCATTAAATCCCATTATATATCGCTTTCAAGCATTTTGACGCACATTGAACACAGACCAGTGTATCGTCTTAAAACTAATGTGTTTGAAATTAAACAAATTACAATGTTGTAACAATTAATGCTATCTTTATCTCTTTACGTATATATTATTATATCTAATTACCATTATTATCTATAATTACACAACAGATCTACTCCTATACATACAATCTCCTTATACAGTAGCTGCCCTATCTGTCTTTAGACTAATCTTGATTGGTTCATGATCTTATCTTGTCCAATCAAAAGATGTGTTTGATTATGACACAGTGGGGTATGTTCAGGAAGATGCGCTTAAATACCAAGAAGAAATCGTGTAACTTCACAACTGACTTGTCCAGCGTAAGTACACGTATGTTCTCTTGGGTTAACGCCCGGTTTTACTGTATGTTTCCTTCGGAAGGGCTAAAAGAACGATAAATTAAGATGACTTATCTTTATTGATTTAACAACAGAAGTACTTTTGATTATTTGAACTTTTTCTACATTTTCCCATGAAATTAGATTTTGTTGTAAAAATATATATTATTATTTATAGTATTTTTAAACTAGGAACTGGTACCATAGACTTTATAATCTGGTTCGATAGACTTACTAATCTTGGTGCTCTTCTTCGTGTGACGTTCTTCATAAAAAGCCCTTAGGCTCCGCCAATCCGCGTTCGATCGACATGCTTGTTCCGTGAAATATGTTCGTCAAGACTGACGGACTTCAATTTTGATATTGTACCGTCGCATAATGACAATGTGAATTTCATGCACGTTTATCATATAACCAGCAAATATAATAGTTAATAATTCATAAGTAACACTGAATATTTTTTTCATTATTGTTTCAGTGAGTTGGTTGTCAGTATAATATCTTTATCTTTTTTATTAATAACAACCACTAAACGTCATCATGTCTTCTTACGATCCCAATGATCCCGACTTCCAATATTTGGCTGTCGACCGAAAGAAGATGATGAAGGAACAGACTCAAGCTTTCGATGGTAAAAAAGCTTGTTGGGTTCCAGATGAAAAGGACATGTTTTTACCTGCTGAGATCACCAGTTCAAAGGGCGATGACATCACAGTCAAAATAACTACCACCAATGAAGTATGTATTGGTATTATTTCAATCTCTAATCAATTTGATCTTGATTGTATGACCACGTGTAATACCAATCTTAATCAATCTGTTTCACAGAGAGAATTACTTACGAATTAACTCTGTAACAGATGACTCTCCACAACAAGTGCGTTGACTGCACGCGGCGTCAGTCATTGGCTCAACGGCTCGTGCAATGTTTACATAACACCTAACTGCTTCGTGCAAAATAATGCATTTTACTCATTTTAATACCCATTTACACTAAATAGGAAATACTTTTTAACTTCAAATACTTCAAACGTCTTTATTTATTTTTCTTTTACCTCAAAAAAAAAAAATTGTTTGAGAATTTAATTTGTCGGAGTAAAAAAGTTAATATGCCGTACTCATTAAGCCTCGTCGATGTCATGCTTATCAGTGATTGTAGCGGCCAAGCGAATATTCACTGCGGGATCAGTTTGACATTGTGTATGATAATAGTTCCAAATTGTATCGTGTAAATTGAATATATTGAGAACAAATTCCATTTAAATTACTTTATTCTGAGCGAAGTAATCACTGTTTGAAGTTTTGACAAGATGTGGCATAGACTGGCTATTATCGTAGCAACGGTGCCTCTTAATCGATAATAAACATCGATACACGATTTTAAATCAAATCATTAAATGGTGACCGTGTTTCAATCCGTTTAGAGCTGATTTTGGGCTTGCCATGTGAACAAACATCAAAATAATAGTTTAAATATCATTTGAAGCCTACATAAATGGGAAGATTTAGCTCTTACATTATGTACATTAAAATGTGGTTTCGTTTCAGTCAAGAACTGTAAAGAAGGACAGTATTCAACAGATGAATCCACCTAAATATGAGAAGATCGAAGATATGGCCAATATGACCTACCTGAACGAGGCTTCGGTTTTACACAATCTTAAATCTCGTTATACGGCCGGTCTAATTTATGTAAGTCCTATTTCTATAAACAACGATCATACAACACACTAGACAAAAAATCCCTTATACGTTTTTCACAGTGAAATCAACAAAGTTTTTTCTTTCGTGAATACATTTGATCAACAACCCTAACAAACGCCCTTTTGAAATACTCAATTTTAATCTAGTAATATAAATATTAAATTGGATTATAGTGCTATGAATCGTCATTGGTTTTTCTTTTCAATATAGACTTACTCTGGTCTGTTCTGTGTAGCTGTGAATCCCTATCGACGTCTACCTATTTACACCATGAGTGTCATCTCTAAATATAGAGGTAAACGAAAGATGGAAATGCCTCCCCATTTATTTGCTATTGCTGATAACGCCTACCAATCTATGGTACAAGAACGTGAAAACCAATCTGTTTTGATTACGTAAGTACAATTTATTTAGTCACGGTGGATTTGTGCAAGGTGAACCACTTCCACCAGACTTATTCAGTTTGTAAATAATTGGTTTTAAAAACAGAGAAAAGAATTCCACATAATGTCAATTTTCAACAAATACGAATAATAAAAAATATGCATAAGGGAATCAAATTTTAAGGGAATCAAATTTTAAGGGGTTTATTTTATCAATTTACGACAGTTAGCCTATTCATTACGAAGTATTTCGAAGCAAAAATGGTATAAACTTATATTTCAGTGGTGAATCTGGTGCTGGTAAAACGGAAAATACCAAGAAAGTTATTATGTACTTCGCTCAAGTTGCCGCAATGGGTCACAAACCATCTGAAGAGGAAGAAGCTAATAACAGTAAAAAGGTAATATATTTTCGACATTTTAAGTATATCATATATACATCTACAGTAACTTAATTTAATTCTTTCAAAAGTCAAACAAACAATTTTCATATGTTTTAAAAAATCTCGTTTGGATTATAAATCATGTACTTAATTATGAATTATTAGATCTTTTCTTAATAAATACTCTTGTCATATATTCTTCACATGTTACTGTATTTTGAAACAAACATCTATGTTTAATTAAGGGTACATTGGAAGACCAGATTGTACAATGTAATCCAGTACTTGAGGCCTACGGTAACGCCAAGACAACCCGTAACAACAACTCTTCAAGATTCGTAAGTATACACAAATATAATATATTAAAATTAAGTATGTTTGCCATCCCTACCCAAACAATGCAATCACTACTTTACTTTCATTTTAGGGTAAATTTATCCGTATCCGTAAATTTATCCTTTTTTATTTTAGGGTAAATTTATCCGTATCCATTTTGGTACTCAAGGTAAAATATCTGGAGCTGATATTGAACAATGTAAGTAAAAGTATAGAATTATATTTAAAATTACGCCCTGTGAATGTAAATTGACAATATTTTGTTTTAAAAATTGAAATTTAAACAATTAATTGATTATCTAGTCATTTAATTCATTTCAATGATTTTATTTACAGATTTATTGGAGAAATCTCGAGTCACCTTCCAACAACCTGCTGAAAGAAACTACCATATTTTCTACCAGCTTTTGTCTAATGCTATTCCAGAATATAACGGTAAGGATAATATCAGAGCATCTAAAACTAACAGAAAATTTTACATTAAAGAAACTCATGATTAATGCTTTATGATTCTAAATGTTCTGAATAATTTCATTAACAGAGAAACTATTGGTGAACCCTGATCCAGCTTTATACTCATTTATCAACCAGGGATGTCTGACTGTTGATAATATTGATGATGTTCAGGAAATGAAAGATACTGATGTAAGTTTTTTACCCGATGAATAGAAATTGATTTGATTTAAAAATTAAAACAAATTTATAATCAGAATTAAAATTAAAAATTAAAACAAATTTACAACCAGAAACTAAACAGTAAAATAAACATTTTCACCCTTGTACTTATTTTTATAGGCTGTTTTTACTTATATTTATATGTTGTCTTTACTTATATTTATAGGTTGCTTTCGATGTTTTGGGTTTCTCTACTGAAGAGAAGCATGGTGTCTTTAAATGTACTGGTGCTATCCTCCATTTTGGTGAAATGAAATTCAAACAACGAGGAGAACAGGCTGAATCCGATGGCAATGCTGGTAGATTTTTTTGTAATTCTTTTTATTGTTCTTTATAACGGAAAAAGCTCCGACGCAAGTAATAAGCATTCATATCTACCCAAATGCGACATTCACCAGTTAGTCACCAATTTTCCGTTTTGTGTAAATTTGGTCAAATTAAACTTTTCAGAGGCTGAGAAGGTGGCTTTCTTATTGGGTATCAACTCGGGTGATATGATGAAAGGTTTGATCAAACCCAAGATCAAGGTCGGCACAGAATTTGTCACCCAAGGTAGAACCAAGGTTCAAGTCGTTAACTCTGTTGGTGCCTTGTCTAAATCTCTCTACGATCGTATGTTCAAGTGGATGGTTGTTCGACTCAACAAAACTCTGGATACAAAAGCAAAAAGGCAGTTCTTTATTGGTGTACTAGATATTGCTGGTTTCGAGATCTTCGATGTAAGTTAAATCTTTATTTTCTTTTAAATTACGAAGGTATAAACAAACAAAAAATGAACTTGAACAAAGCAGTTACATTCAGTCACCAGTGAAACAAAAATATAAATTCATTTCAGTTCAACAGCTTTGAACAATTGTGTATCAACTACACCAATGAACGTCTACAACAGTTCTTTAACCACCACATGTTTGTACTGGAACAAGAAGAATACAAAAAGGAAGGCATTGATTGGGAATTCATTGATTTTGGAATGGATTTACAAGCTTGTGTTGATCTTATTGAAAAGGTAGGCGACAAAAAAAAATCGAAATGGGGTTTTAACGACCTACTTCTCTGCAACGAGTTAATAAAGCCGTTTGGGTGACATTTTGCACAGGCAGTGACACTACGGCCTACTTTTATATCGAATTAGAAATGTCAAGGGGGAACTACAGAATCCCAGGGAGCTTTCAAGATCAGCACCGAAATCTAACCCCGGGTCGCTGGTTAGCGAGCCAGTGACTTCGTAACTGCGTCATCACGGAATAATACATGATATATAAAGATACGTGATAGAAATCCATCCAAGTCAAAGATAACTATTATTTACTTTCGTCTATCGACTCCAATGTAAAGTCGTGTATATGATTAAATACCACGCTTATGTATATTATTTCCAGCCTATGGGTATCTTGTCCATCCTAGAGGAAGAATGCATGTTCCCAAAAGCCGATGATAAGTCCTTCATGGATAAATTATACAGCAATCATTTGGGCAAATCACCAAACTTTGGTAAACCAGTTGGTAAGAAAGTGAAAGGTGAAGCTCACTTTGAACTTCATCATTATGCTGGTACTGTACCATACAGTATTACTTCCTGGTTAGAAAAGAACAAGGATCCCTTGAACGAAACCATCGTAGAACTCTTGACTCACTCCAAGGAAGCCCTTGTAGCTTCTCTGTTTGCTCCTGCAGGTAAGTCATTTTAATGCTATTTATATAATGTTTGATTATAAATGCTTTGACTAAATATTTATCCAATAACACACATACTATAATAAAATGCGTAATAAGAATAATATTTGTCATCTGACACTATAGATCCTGGAGCAGCAACTGGAGGTGCTACCAAGAAGAAGAAGAGCTCTGCTTTCCAGACAATTTCTGCCACTCACAGAGTAAGGATTTTAGTTCAATTTTTCTTTGAATACACGAATATATAATTTTGTTTATCATCTAACTGTAATGGTACTTTTCGATTTGGAAGTTTATGTCTCAACCAGGATTTTACTTCAATTTTTCTTTGAATAAGCGAATATATGATTTTGTTTATCTTTTAATCCAACCTAACTGTAATGGTACTTTCGATTTGCAATTTTATGTCTCTACCACAATTTTTCATTTACAGTTAAACATTAATAACGATATTTCAGGAATCTTTAAACAAACTGATGAAGAGTTTGTATACAACACATCCTCATTTCGTACGATGTCTTATTCCCAATGAATTCAAACAGCCAGGCGAGGTTGATCCCCATTTGGTACTTCATCAACTCCAGTGTAATGGTGTACTGGAAGGCATCCGTATTTGCCGAAAGGGATTTCCAAACAGAATCATCCACTCTGAATTTAAACAAAGATACTCTATCTTGGCTCCCAATGCTATCCCTGAAGGATTCGTTGAAGGCAAGACTGTTGCTACGAAGATTCTCCAGGCTTTGGAATTGGACACTAATGAATATAAATTGGGTTCAACTAAAGTCTTTTTCAAAGCTGGCGTTTTGGGTTATCTTGAAGATCTTCGTGATGAACGTTTGAGTAGCATCATTTCCATGTTCCAAGCTCACATCCGAGGTTATCTTGTAAAGAAATCATACAAGAAACTCTGTGATAGAAGGTAAATTATTTTATGCTACATAACAAGATAGTAAGAAATATCATATAAAATCTACAGTACCACAGTATCAAATATATCTACAGTAGGACATTACCAAACCTATCTTATAAAATCCTTAGTTCACATTACCAAATATCGCATATCATGTGATTCACTAATAACCAACGCCAATTAGTAATATGTTCTAAACGAATAGTATTATTTGAATGGAATTAGATACTCCAAATTTCTCTTCAATACTCAAGATATCGTTCGGCTTTTATTACAATTAATAATTATGGCTCCAAATTTCTCTTCAATACTCAAGATATCGTTCGGCTTTTATTACAATTAATAATTATGGCTTGTTCTTTTAACAGAGTTGGTCTCTCAGTCATCCAAAGGAATATCCGAAAATGGTTGGGTATGCGCAATTGGCTCTGGTGGAAGATGTACACCAAAGTCAAGCCCCTTTTGAATGTTGCCAGAGCTGAAGATGAGATAAAGCAGAAAGAGGAATTGTTCGAAAAAACTAAAATAGAACTGGAGAAAACAGAGAAGGTTAAAAAGGAGCTTGAAGAACAGAATACAGTTTTATTACAACAGAAAAATGATATGTTCATTCAACTCCAAGCTGAACAAGATAACGTTTCTGACTGCCAGGAGAAAATAGAAAAGCTTATCCTTCAAAAGATTGACTTTGAAACTCAACTTAAAGAATTTGAAGATCGCATCCTGGACGAGGAAAATGCTGTTGGTGGTCTACAAGATAAGAAGAAAGAACTCGAAAAGGCCAATGATGATCTAAGAAATGATATTGGCGATCTCGAAACCTCTTTGGCTAAATCTGAACAAGAAAAAATAACGAAAGATAACCAGATTAAAACTCTGAATGATGAAATTGCTCAACAAGATGAGATGATCGGTAAACTCAATAAAGATAAGAAAAATATGGATGAAGCTAACAAGAAATTGACTGAAAGTCTACAAGCTGAAGAAGATAAAGTCAACCATCTTAGTAAACTGAAGACTAAACTTGAACAAACTCTTGATGAGGTAACTTTCTTTCTTTTACCTCTGATGAATAATATACTTTATATTCTGTATATTAAGACGGTCATTTATCATTCTTGTTCGCTATATTTTTTCGATATTTTAATTTCAGCAACGGATCACTATTCTCGCATGACTATAATCGAACGTTTTGTATGTGTTGTTTCTAATTTTATTTACAAATCAGGACAATTTCAAATGTGATTATCATGGAACAACTTTTGGCATGTTTTGTTTCTGCTTTCAGTTGGAGAATAATCTAGAACGTGAAAAGAAGGTTCGAGGAGACGTAGATAAAGTAAAAAGAAAGTTAGAACAAGATTTGAAAATGAACCAAGAATGTGTTGAAGAATTAGAAAGAATCAAAAGAGAACTGGAAGAAGGTATAAGAAAGAAGGATGTTGAAATCAATTCTCTTCACTCAAGAGTTGAAGATGAGCAGACAACTGTCAGTCAACTTCAGAAGAAAATCAAGGAACTTCAGGTAATGGGAATAACCGAAAGTTAAATCATTAACATAATTTGTAGAGTACCATATTATGAATTATATATTCAAGTAAATACAATCCCCCTACATATGTATAATGCCATGGTAGTTTTAAAAGACAATAAACCAACATTTTCTATTTTTATTCTAGTTCACGATTGAGGAACTTGAAGAAGAACTTTCTGCCGAAAAACAAGCAAGATCAAAGGTAAGATCCCAAATACACTATACCTTTCAGAATAAAAATTATTACGTTACCAAATAACGCGTTTTCAAATGCTCGAATGTTGTTAAAAATAGAATTCTATTTTAATTTACGTACATCCAATTTTTAAGATCTATAATATCTAACCCGAACAATGTATGGAATATTTACTAATTTAAAGTTCTGTCATTTTAATGGATAGGTTGAGAAACAGCGAAATGAATTGTCCCACGAGATTGAAGATATCAGTGACCGACTAGATGAAGCCGGTGGTGCCACTTCTGCTCAGATTGAAATTAACAAAAAACGTGAACAAGAATTATTGAAACTTCGAAGAGATCTTGAAGAAAATCAGCTACAACATGATGCCCAGGTTGCTAGTCTCAGAAAGAAACAACAAGATGCTGTTAATGAATTATCTGACCAGGTTGAGCAACTACAGAAGGTTAAAAGCAAGTGAGTATCTTCCATGTAAAGAAATTGTGTCATTTAATTATTCTAGTAAATTAAACCAGCTACTACGCGAAGTTTCTAATGAAATGGGTTACTATCAAATTCAATTTGTATTTTAGAGTTGAAAAGGAAAAACAACATTTGAAGTCCGAGATCGATGATTTAACTGCCCAACTGCAACATTCAAGCAAGAATAAGGTAAGAATATTTTAATTTTAAATGTAAATATTCGCAAGAAAATTGTCTATTTCTTATGACGACACCAACTTGAATTAACTGATTGCTCCCTGCTCAATCCTCGTGTCAGTATAACTGTCAATGGGGTTCATCAAAAGATGAAACCAATGTATTTGTCAACACATTAATTCTCACCATAACTTTCAGGGTATGTCCGAAAAGATGACGAAACAGGTAGAATCACAGATATCTGAATTTAATGCCAAGATTGAAGAAGGAACCAGAACTATCACCGAACTCCAATTCAGCAAGACTAAATTCCAGCAAGAAATTACTGAAATCACTCGACAACTTGAGGAGACTGAGCACCGATTTAGTCAAATCAGTAAGGAGAAGACAAGCATCCAGTCTCAGTTTGAAGAAAGCAAGCGATCGCTTGAAGATGAAATTAGAATTCGCCAGAAACTGCAGAGTGAAATCCGTAACCTTACATCAGATTACGAGTCCATCCGAGACCAGTTTGAAGAAGAGCAGGATATTAAGAGTAACATCCAGAGATTGTTGTCTAAAGCCACTACAGAGGCCCAACAATGGAAATCTAAATACGAGAGTGAGGGAATTGCCCGAAGTGAAGAACTGGAAGAATCCAGGTTTGAAATAGATTATTATGAAATAACCATTCAATCCATGACCCAATTTTTAAAGACAATTGTAGTTCTGTTTGACTGTATATTTATGTGTTGTCGTCATCCCTTGTTATTTAAACTTATTATATAATGTATAATATAATCTTTACAGGCGTAAGCTCCAATGTAAACTTGCTGATGCTGAACAAAATGTTGAAGCTGCCAATATTAAGATCAATAACTTGGAGAAAACCAAATACAGAATGCAGACTGAGATGGAAGATCTTATGATTGAAGTCGAGAGAGTAAGTTATTGATAGTAGAAATTTAATATTGTACAGTTCCTATTTTATATCATCCTTAAAATGACTTTGTTGATTAAAAACAGAGTACGCAAATTGTTTAATATTATGCAATTTTATTATTTCCAGGCTAACACGAGTGCCAATATACTGGAGAAGAAACAACGTAGTTTCGATAAAACTACGTCTGAATGGCAGTCAAAATTCACGGATATACAATATGAGTTGGAAAACTCACAGAAAGAATGCCGTGGAATGTCTGCCGAACTATTCCGAACCAAAGCCAAAGATGTTGAAACTTTGGATCGTGTCGAAGCCTTGAGACGGGAAAACAAAAACTTAGCTGGTAAGTGTTTCAACGGTAATGTTTAAGTTAATTTCTAAAATCGAGGTTTGTGCATTGGCAAAAGGCGGCATTGTGTTTAAAAATTAAAATTTATTATTTGTGTAATTGATTCTATGATCAAGCACATTAAGATAATTTACTTTACTTCTAAATGATAAAAAGAAATCATATGCATATATATCTGATCATATTAAAAAATTTTCAACAAAGATGAAATCCGTGAATTGACTGATCAACTGAGTGAAGGAGGAAGAAATGTCCACGATGTCGAGAAAGCTAGAAGACGAATTGAAATGGAGAAGGAGGAACTCCAAGCTGCTTTAGAAGAGGCCGAAGCTACCCTTGAACAAGAAGAAGCTAAAGTCATGAGAGCCCAATTGGAAATCTCCCAGGTCCGTCAAGAAATCGAGAGACGAGTCAATGAGAAGGAAGAAGAGTTTGAAAATACCAGGTAAATTATATATCATCAGCTTAGATGACAGATAGAAAGTCCATACACCACTCAATATATATATTTAGTATAAAACTATAAAATTAATTATAAATAACCACAACATTCTTTCTAATACAGTGGTGTGTATTGTTTTACAGACGAAACCACCAACGAGTTATTGAATCTATGCAAGCATCTCTGGAGGCTGAAACAAAGGGTAAAATTGAAGCCATGAAAATCAAGAAACAATTGGAACATGACATCAATGGACTGGAAATTGCCCTGGATGGTGCCAACCGAAGCCGAGTAGATGTTGAGAAGACTATTAAAAGATATCAATTGCAAATAACCGTAAGTACCATTCATCCCTGGAACTATATTAATAGCTCTTTTGTCGCTTTCAATCTTAGCTGTCATATTAAGTTTGAGGCTGAAGTATCATTTCATCAAATGCTATATTTGAAGAAATTTATAATTTATTTTTTTTATTTTGCAGGAAATCGAATCTCGATGCGAGGATGAAAAGCGACAGAGAGATGAAGCACGTGAGTCCTACAGTATGGCCGAACGACGATGTGCTGTTATCAGTGGTGAAGTCGAGGAACTCAGAACAGCCCTGGAACAGGTACTCATTTAAAATATCTTCTTTGTGTCTTCTTTGAAATTATATTGATTATTTATAGCTGCTTTGTGTCTTGTTTGAAATTATATTGATTATTGATTTATACATATAATTTTATACTTAATATTTTCTTTTTGCATTCTCCAGGCTGAAAGAGCTAGAAAAACAGCTGACGGTGAAATCATGGATGCTAATATCCGTGTGAGTGAGATGACTGCCCAGATGAACTCGTTCAATGGTCAAAAGAGAAAGTTGGAATGTGATGTCGCCACCATGCAGTCTGATTTACATGATCTACATTCAGAACTTCGTGCTAGTGATGATCGATGCAAAAAGGCCGTGTGTGATGTTGCACGTTTAACAGAGGAATTACGAAGCGAACAGGAGCACAGTATGCAGATTGAAAAGATCCGAAAGAACTTAGAATGTACCACCAAAGATCTCCAAATACGAATTGACGAGGCTGAAGCACAGGGCTTGAAGGGAGGAAAGAGACTTGTGCAGAAACTTGAACAAAAAGTAAGAGAACTCCAAACTGAGCTGGAAACTGAACAACAACGTCATGGTGAAACTGAAAAGAATATGAGAAAAGCTGATCGACGTCTCAAGGAACTTCTCTTCCAATCAGATGAAGATAAGAGAATCCAGGAACATCAACAAGCATTGGTTGAAAAACTGCAGGATAAGACAAAAACTTACAAGAAGCAAATTGAAGACGTGGTACGTATTTAGTTACTATCAATTATTATTATTATTTCTATAGCGCACAACCTTTACACATATGTATCCATTGCGCTCCACAAAGGAATAGAGTGTGATAATATTACATTTACATAATAAAACGAGATGGCAAAAAAAATATATATATATATAAATAAATAAATATTGTTATTTGGTTTGAATTACATGTAATTAGAAATTAAAATAGCCCTGGTTATTATATATAAATGATTCACTTGGTAAATAAGTATGATTTAGCTTAGTAGTAATAACAATGACATTACGAATTGGTAATTTATTCCATAATAAGGGTGCTTGTACATATGATAATAAATCAAAGAGCGCTGTATACGTAATGATGTCTCAGTGAGGGTTTATAGTATTTAATTTGGACGGGCCAAAGTATTAAAGCATTTAACCTCATTCTTTTTAAATCTCTTCTGTTGGCTATCATTCAACAATCTAAACGAGTCATTTTTTGTCTTCCCTACTTTCATAATGTCGACCTTTGTAACACTAACGGTTCGTTGAATTGTGTCTACATTTGTATTTTCAGGAGGAAATTGCTGCTATTAACTTAGCCAAATTCCGTAAAATCCAAAGTGAATTGGAAGATGCTGAAGAGAGAGCTGACGCTGCCGAAAGTGTCTCCAATAAACTTCGCGCCAAAAGCAGAAGTTCGATTTCCCAGACTCGCTCAAGCTCTGTATCAAGAGTCACATCTGTACGATTTTCTTAAGGTAGGCAACTTAAAATACAAATTAAAAACTAGTATTTTGGTCAACCTGTAGCCTAATTTCCCACATTCTGCCAACAGATACGAATTGTTTTATTGAAGTTGTGACCAGTTTGATATATTTAAGTCTTCTCAATTATTATTATTTAGGGGAAAAGAATTCATCAGAATTAATATTTTCGTAACAGAACTATAGGAGGTTATAGTAAATCGTGTTATGGGTATCTGTAGACTGTGTATATCATACTACAATCGCTTTACAATACCAAATTTTTGCAACGGACACATAACAGCTTCCTCCAGATTTGGAAGAGATCTTAGTTTCGTGTTTAACTCCAACGTGTCAAGACTTCCCGCGTTAATCAAGATGAATATTTAATACCTTTTCAACTTATTTTTTTCAGGTGATTTGGAAACGATTATCTGTCCATTGGTTTAATCGTATGGTGGTAAAATCGTGTGCTCGGTTGACTTGGATTATTGATATAAACACAGTTTCCTTGATGTTTCGGAAGTTCAAAGGCAATTAAGCCGCTTTCGTCCATTGAATTTATATCTAATTGTATAAATAATTCCACTTAACTTATTCCTATTTATTGTATACACATCTTTGTTAAAATGATAATAAAAACTGTTTTACCTTAATATTATGTTTGTGTCGAACATATATATACGCTGTATATAATGCGGGGTCTGGGGCAAGTGTAGACATTTCTGGCATAGCACATTCAGTAATAATGCTGTCGTTCTTGTTCAGAAATGGGTGGGGGTGCAACGTTTGTGCAAATCATGAATACTGTGTTATATATATAGCCGTCAAACAGAATGGAAATCTCAGTTACTCTCCAAATGCAGAAAAACGATTGCAGAGTGGTGATTAAGTATCCCCATTTGAAAAAGTTTCCCGAAAGCAGATTCATGATGACATGATATACAAACATTATTTTACACTGCTCGTTCGTATAGTACCGTTGTTCTCAATTGACAAGCACTGAGGATGAACCACCCATGAGAAATGGCCACCAAAGTTAAAATTGATTCTGTTCTCCACATAACACTTTACAGGCGAGTAACTTTTAAGACACTTAGATAATGCACAGGACATTACAAAAACATCAGTGGAACGAATAATCCATGAACATTTGTACATGAATATTCCCCAAATCAAGCTTCCTCGGACTTCTTCTTCCCAAAACTTAAATCAGAGTATAGTCTAATATTTTGGCATTTGATTAACATACTAAACTCATTGTTATCACTGTGTCCTGTGAAATCTATCTGGGATAAAATTATTACTAAGTTGGTACTTTCTCTTTAAATGTAACTAGGATTATATTAAATAAATAAATACAGAAATAACAGCAACAGTGTATATTAAATTTGATATTATTATTAAATATCTTAAAATATTTTTGTATGCAGCAATATTATATAATTTATGTTCATGCATATCAACAATATAATATAACAAATATACTTAAAGCACTTTTCAAACAAATAATGGCAGAATATAATATTCATAATATTAATAATACAGAATGTTCTACATGTCAAATATCAAGGGGTAGTTTTACATCCTTAAAGAATTGGATAAAATATCAAACATTATTTTGTACAGTTTTGCTCTAAAGAAAAGATCTGGATACTGGAAGAAGAGCAATTTACAAAGAATTGTATTTGGAGAGAGAGAGAGAAAATGGGGTTTAACGTCCACTCCACACAAAGTAGGTCATTTCGGGACTAAAGTACCGTATGGTTCAATTTTATTTCAATAATTCGTTTGCGCGTAGGGGTCTTTAGCAGTGGGAGGAAACCTGAGGACCTGAGAAAACCCATTTGGTTGGACAGGCAACCCTACTCCTTGTCACGTAATTGGATTTGGATGCATTAACATGGAGTCTGAATTATTTTCATATCCAAAATTTCTACTTAAGTTCCATAATAAAGGTTATAGGTTAATATAGAAATCCATGACTAGATTCGCACAATTTTATATAATGCCACATGATATACAATACTTATATTAAATATATCTATATAATAAGATTTTAATTTTATATTATCAATATTTGATACTCCTACTAGTCTTCTGTATGAATAGCTTTAAATATGACATATATTAGTTTCATGCTTGAACTCCTATATTAACATCAGAGAAGAGAGCGAGAAATGGGGTTTAATGTCCACTCAATACAAACTAGGTTATTTTTGGACTAGCATGGCTTGCGGGTAGGGGTCTTGATCAGTGAGACTAGTAGGAAAACAATATTTGTTGCTGAAAATAACCAACTCTTACCGCTTATGATTGGAAAATTCTATTCCATTTCAAATCTAAATTTACTGCCATTATAAGTAATACATACAATAATGATAAAAGTGAAGAGTGTTGTGGTGTGCAGCTGTGTCTACACTGCGCAAACTATAGCCCATCCCTCTTAATGTGATAATGACCAGCTGTGGCCTTTCATCCATAGAATCCGTTGTCTGCCAAACTTGCAGTAAACATTATAGTATTTTTTTATTTTATTTATAGTGACCTCACTAATTACTATTATATAGTCAAAATATTGTTTGAATTGGTTGCATTATGCAACATATATTTTAATACATGTACACCCTCCAAGATACATAAAATTACAGACTTGTCATATACAGCAAACTCTCAGCAAATATACACATATTCAGTTACAAATAAAATATTACAATAACAAGGACAATCAGTTTTTTTACACCAAGAGTATTTCATTATGAGAGCAGTATTTCTGATACAACAAAATCAAGACACAACCATTAACAGGACTATTATTAAATAGGTAAAACTGAAAACCAGTCATGGATTTGTGTGTTGTTATATCAAGCTGTAAATAAATTATTAAGTAGGTGCTGGTTCACATATACCCCTGTCAGACCGGCATGGCGTCCTTACTGTGCTGCTATGATGACGGATACGCCTGATATCAGGCTGTGGTCTCTATGGTCGCCAATGATCGCTGAGTCATGGCGTTTGTTTTAAGCATGTTCAAAACAAACGCTACTAAGGTTCTGAAATCTGACCTGGAAAGCTGTGATAACTCAACCTTTTTCAAGTTTGTAATTTTGGGAAACATTTTCTCTCATTGTGTTCACGTTTGCTGGCGACCTTGTGTGTATTCTGGTTGGATGGGACAGAAAAGCACCCATGACACTTAAGAGGAGGCAAAGATGCCGCTGTCTGGACAAAATTATCCTCATGTATGCGTGAATGTTTCTTTCATTTGTGGAACCTGATATATACGAATTCTGGGACTGCACCTTTAAATGGTGAATACTGATACAAAGTTTAGTAAGTGTTGGATCTAGATATTAAGACTCGGATCAGAATGTTACAGATCCGGCTGGTAAACAATTATTAACTAAGCGATAATATCTTACATCATTAACAAGTCTATGAACATTCTGGGTAAAAGTTGGTAAATCCTGAAATGGAGAAAAAAACTATTTTTAGATATCAAAGTTCAACTGAAATAAATCTGTCACTGAATTACATTATATGGAGACAATATCTTAGTTCTGACATTCTAGTAACTAAACATTGTTCCATTTTGTTTCAACAAATTGGTTGAGCATAGCTGGATTAACCCCTCAAGATTAGGTAAGCTATCCTAATCTATGTTATGTATAAACCCAGGATCAAAAGCCCTTATGATTTACACTTTAAACACCCACTCCCTTATACTGAAAGTGTCTTACCTTATCTATTTTAAAGTTATGACTCAATATTGTTTTTTGATTAACATCTAGCCCATTACAAGTGTTTAAAAAGTGAGGCAGAAATCCTGTATAAAAACCTTCAAAGTCGACAGAAGCCATATTATACACAGTTATAACTATTTCTTCTTGTAATAAATCGTGAGATTTAACTACTAATGTCTGTATTAACACATTTAAAAACTGGGATAACATCATCTCTTTAAATATTGACTGAAAAAAAAAAACAAACAATACAGTATCTTAATTTCAAACAGGGGTTGTTCTTTGTAGTAAATATAGATACATTTGATAAAGGATAAAGGGTGGTATAACCAGAAACGTAATGAATAAACCATCTGTTATTTTAACTTAAATCTGTTTTGTAATACTTTTGGGCACGCATTTCTAAATATTTAATGTATTTTCCTTCAGCAGTGTTAGGTCAACTATACTATAACTGCTATAAAAGAGCAATGTGTACACAGGACCTTGGTTTTCATTCAATCCAAATGACTAGACAGCTGTCCTTGCCAGACCCTCTGTCCTACGCAATTGTCTAGTGGAAACCACACTGGAAATTCCTGATGAACTTTCTCTCGGCCAACACAGGAAACAAACCTGCCACATTCAGACTAGCTAGCTTTCTAGATTCATTTAAATTTTTTAAAAGAGTTATTTTCTTAGAACACAGATTGTCTTAGAACCAGAATATTTTTTATATGGCCTTATGGCAAACACTATCTGTTTTTATTCTATACAATCCTTTTCTATTCCAGTCCAAAATAGTTACCTTATTATACAGCTTCCATTTAGCATTAAGAATTTCTAGAGATTCTAAATTCTGTTTAAATATTGTTATATCTGGTTGTAAGAAAGATTGACCATAAGCCTGTAAATATATATAAACATATACTATTATAATATGAAACAAGAATATTGTTTGTGCCTTAATATATAATTGTGTAAATACAAATTAATGTCAATAAAGGCAAAGATTTAAACTGTCATGTTGAAAGAAAGGTGTCATTATTGGCATGCTTGTAAAAGAACAATTGGCCATTGAAGAATTGGTGGAAAGACCACTGTACAGGCAAAATTCTCCCTTTCGTAACCAATAAAATGAAAATGTTAAGTCTCAAAATGACTTATTGTGTTGATGAGACTCTAAACCTATGCTTGTCTTTATAAGCCAGAAGTTAAATTCCATTTCATATCATTTATTCATTCATTCAATATACAGAAATATAATATATCAAAATCACCTGCATAATGTTTATAAATTTATCACCATTTTCTATTTCTTCAGACGGTTTTTGTAGTGATGAGATTACAGATCCTTTAAAGAAGTAGCGCCAGTTATTGGCAAAAATTTCATGGAGTAAAGTATATAACACCAATTTTATATCTGGTGATGGCCTCTGAAATAACAAACATTAATAATACAATCAAGGAAAAACTCACAGCTGTAATTCAGTGAATAAGAGATCATTGGGTTTAACGTCCACTTGACACACACTTAGATCATTTCGGGACTAACATATGGTTCAATTTTATTTCAATAATTCACTTGAACGTAGGGCCTTTAGTTAAGCAGTGGAAGGAAACCGGAGGACCTTGAGAAAACCAACGAGGTTGGACAGACGACCCCACTCCTTGTCAAGTACAAGCAGGGAATCGAAACTGGTGTTATCGGTGGATAGATCTGATCCATACATATAGTTATAATAACTTACTGGTGCTATCAGTGGATAGATCTGATCCATACATATAGTTATAATCTGTGGAAGAAATGATTTAAACTGTGAACCTGGCTCTTGGACAATTAAAGACAAAATCTTCAAAAATCTGCAAAAGACAAAATTGTTACATTATCACTTCCAGAAAAAGTTGAGATAGGATCAACTTTTATTAGCGATGTGGGACACAATATATATATATACAAATATGTTTCTTTAACTAATTAATATAGGTAGCTTTGTATATCGTATAAGTAAACATGGTTATGCTAATACAGACTGATTGCAAATTGCTGTCTACAAAAAATCAGCTTTTCAATGTTAAGCTATATAAATTTTTGAGCTCAAAATGTGACGAGCTGACAAATAATCAAAAGCATGTGTTGGATATATATATATATATGAAGTGTCTTGTATATATACCTCTCTATAACACGAAATGCTGAAGAACTTTCTTGATTTATTGTCTGTGATAAATGTTCTCTGAAATCAAAAAATATACAGCATTTATATTTAGTAACACTACAATTTTTTGTATATTGTCTTCTTAATAATCCTTTAATGCAGAAATTCTTAACTTGAAATCAATCAAAGCAAATGGACAGTTTCTTTAAGAACTTGCCATAAAATACTTGCTATTTTACAAAGATTCCAGTATAATATGTTAAAGACTTACTTAGTAAATAGATTAATAAATGTCTGTATAACTTGTTGTGTAAAGGGTACACCCATCTGTACACGAACACCTTGAAATAATGCTAGAAAAAAACTCATTATACTCTCCACCACATCTGTAAAATAAAAATCATCTAAAATAATTTCTTCCCTTAAATATTAGGCTAAAGACACTTGACATTATATGCAATTTCATTACCAGCTTTCCAAACATTCCTCTTAGCAAACCGATGTACACAACTCATTTTATTGCTTGTTTTTTTTTTTTCGAATCCTTTCTAACAAAGCTATATCAGATCAGATTTAACTGGACACCTAGTGTTCTGAATATTTTAGAAATGAATTATGTATATTTGCTAAGTACAGGGCTATGTGTGTTCCTGGTAGTAAATGTTGTACATGAGAATTGACAGGTTACTTACAATATTATAATTTGTATGCATTGTGAGTTTCTGATATTTTGCAAGACACTGACGCCAATTTCATACAGATCTGATTATAATTTTGGTCATTCGGGCGTTCACAAGTTTTTCAAAACAGAAACAATGGCAATAACTCCAGAAATAATTCACATAAATCATTGAAACTAGACAGGCTTCTCCGTTTCACTAATTTAAATAATGCAAACAACTTTCATGCAGTTCAGATGATAACTTTTGTAGAAAGTGCCCGTTTCCATTAGCCCAGGTTAGGAGGAGAACAGTAGGATGTTAAACCCCATTTCATTTCATGTACAAAGTGAATCAAAGAACATAACTCTAGCATACATTAACAAAAATAGCAGAAATTCAGTAGCCTTCTCCATTTCACTAATTTATATTATGCATATAAAATTCATACAGATCGGATGATAACTTTTGTTGTTAGAGCATTCACAAGGGCCAATACTCTAAAAGATGTTAACAGAAATTGCTGAAAGTCAATAGACTTTAACCTAAATGATACCTAGGAATTTTATACAGATTGCATGATAACATTTCGTCTTTCACAAGGTTCAACAAAGTGAAGCAAGGGCCATAAGTAATTAATGGAAATTGCTGAAATTCAATAGGCTTCTTTGTTTCACTAATTCAAACCATAAATATAAATTTCATATAGATTGGATGATTATTTGTGTCATTAGAGCATTCACATTTCCATGTGGGGGTATAAAAAAATAGGTTGCCAGGCAACGAAACATACGCCCACACAGCAGCCAAATCGTCCGGGCAGTCAACAAGAGTTGTTGCATTTTAAGTAATCACCAGAAAATCATAATTCAAACTCACCCATAACTACGGTGTAACTGTGATATAATCAAACGTTTTTTTAAATCAGATAATAATTGTGACCTCCAGAGGGACCACAAGCTAAAAAGGGTGATTTTTCGTACAATCAGGGGCCATGATTCAGGAAGTTACGATCCGATATGGGCAAATATGCAATGGAACCAAGATCATTAGGTTATAAACATGTATTTCAAGTTTCATCAAAATCAGTTCAAAATTGTGACCTCTATAGGGTCCACAACCTTGATATAACATATTTTTACACAATTCGCGTACAGACGGCAGCCATTTTATCCGTCAACTCTGGTCCGATTTTCACGAAATTCAAATTCTCTCTTCATTACCATGAAACCGTGATATAATCAAACGTTTTTTTAAATCAGATAATAATTTTGACCTCCAGAGGGACCACAAGCTAACAAAAGCGATTTTTCGGACAATCAGGGGACATAATTCATGAAGTTATGATTCGATGGGCGCAAATATCGAAAGGAACCAAGATCTTTGGGTTATAAACATACATGTCAAGTTTCATCAAAATCGGTTCAAAATTGTGACCTCTATAAGGTCCACAACCTTGATATAACATATTTTCACACCATTCGCATACAAATGTGGGCGTATAAAAATCTGATGCAGCAAACATTAACTAGCGTTTTATAAATTTTCGAAAATGAATTTCTCAAAACGGGCATGTTCTTTTACAAAAACTCTCACTTGCACAATATTTAATCAGAAAACAAGTTATATATGATAAAAATAAACTCTGTTTAATAAATAACTATGATATATACCTGTTTGTTGTATATAAACGGGAAATATAGTTAATGTTACATGTGTTACAGACTGTAACGATTGAAAACATATCTTCTTGC
The DNA here is from genome assembly GCA_963678685.1 of Patella ulyssiponensis. NCBI lineage: Eukaryota > Metazoa > Mollusca > Gastropoda > Patellidae > Patella > Patella ulyssiponensis. The sequence continues at coordinate 25,173,600 of OY783226.1, read as the reverse complement.
TCTTTACTACTTCACCAGCTATAGCTTCTATCCAATCTTCTAACATAGATAATGTCTGTTTTATCACAGGTACAGCTAGACAATAAGTATAAACAATTATAATCTTCTAATATAGATAATGTCTGTCTTATCACAAGTACAGCTTTACAATAAATATAAACAATTATAATATCCTAATATAGATAATGTCTGTTTTATCATGGGTATGACTATACAATAAATATAAACTCAAACTGGGGATGAAACGGCCTCTACTCCTTTCATCCCCACTACCTGATAAATACTATTGATATTCAATATCCATCCACCCTTTAGAGATAAGAATTCATCTATATTTGTCAATGTGTAAAATAACGTAATATATCATACCTTTTTCTTGTAAAATCTTGTTTTCAGCCAATGTTCTAGTATCTTTAAGTTGTAAATATTCTAAAGTTAATTGATTAACTAAGTTTTGATGTATATTAGCTCTGTTATCCCAGTCTTGTTGAGAATCGGGTATATTTAACCAGGGTAATAATAAATAATGGGACAGTGATCTATATACTAATAACTGTACCTAAAAAACAATACAAACACATTACAATATACATAAAATACAAATAGTACAGATTACAATAAACCTAAAATACAAATAGATTACAATAAACCTAAAATAAAAATAGATTACACTACAGCTATATTTTATTTAAAGAGAGATCTGTTGTTTGGCAATCATTGGCTATGATTTCTACAATAATTCAACTTTTTTTTATAATATAACTTTGTTATTCAAGGTTACACTCTGGAATAAATCCTAGATGTATACCCCCCCCCCCCCCGGACTTCTGCATGGAGTTTTATGAAATGGTTACATATAATGATCACTGCAATTAGCTATATGTAGTGACAGGTGTTATAACCATTACACATTATGTCAACTCCATCTTGAACAATCTGATTAAAATATACATCTACATTTCGTTTTGTGTTTTTTATACTTTTAATGGCTTCCACTACATGAAGGTCTGACCGTTTCTAGTGGGAGATCGCATCAGGGTTCATACCAACGACTTTTGACCCTATGACACCAGACATTTGATTAAGCAATCAACATTGATGTTTCAAATGGGTATTTGTAAATATGTTTGCTTTGTCTTCGCTGCGCACCACACACCAAGAATTCGTCACAACAGACAATTTCATTGGTTAATCACATCAACCAGAATACAGGATAATTATATTAGAACTCCTCCAGATCCTGGTGTAGAAAAGGCAAGTGAAGCAAAATTTTGAACAATAAAAAAATGAAACAGTATCTGTGTTTTAATCAGACTGCATCTTGGACATCTTTTACTACTACTTTCAATTTGAGTCCACATCGACAACAGACGTTATGTAATGCAAACTGCGACTATAATAGCCTAAAGAAAACCAAATATTTTCAGACATAAAAAAAAGTAAAAGTTATTTTTGAAAACAAAAATCTTCAGATAGAAAAATGGAGAAAATCATTACTTACGTCTTGTGAAAGTTGAGAAAAAGAACCTTGACCAGCAGCAGTATATAATGTTGTCATACAAGGTACTTGTAGTAAAAAACATGGACGGACAGTAGTTGTTATAGATAGTAACAGATGGGCGGCAGAATGCACTATTTTCTCAGGAATCTAAACAAATGTGCCAAAATCAAAAATATTAGAAATCTGGCACTTAAATGTGAACAGGATAAGCTCAAAATGAAATGAAATCTAATGGGATTTAACATCCTACTGTTCTGCTTTGATTAGGCTAATGAAGATGGGCATAAGGATAAGTTGGATGAGACGCCATTAACACATTTTATTGAACTAACCTACCTGTTTATTTATCATAGAACAGATTGATGTCAGGATGGTATTTATCACATTATAAAATGGCTGATTACGCTCTTGTGGCTTCTGTGTTTGAGCGTAAAATTGAACTAACCAATGGGAGTAGGCTTTAGTGGCTGCTAGTGCTTGAGCATGTCTGAAATTGAAAGTACAAAGAAAAAAAGCAATGAGAGTTACATTTTAAAAAGGTTTCAGATCATAATAACAATAATGAAAACAAAAACTTAGTCTAGAACAACTAGGAATAAAAACATTATAAGAGTGTGAAAAAAAGTGTATCAATTACAAAGTTAGGACAAAAGGCCTTCTTTCTATAAAACAGAGAAACTCATTAGAGTATTTTTATAATCTGTATTGAACCACAGTTTAAGCAAACTGTTCTATTTGTATAATGTATACATACACTTGTATAAAATCAGGTTGTAATACTGTCTGTGCTGTAGATTCCACATCAAATAGTTTATTATTACTACCTACAGCTGATGCTGATATTAATCTATAAAAATACAATATTTTTATACACATTAATAATCATAACTTTTATATCATTATTAAAGGGATAGTATTATGATTTCAGGCTGTGGTGTATTACTATAGTATATACATTACCTCTCTACTAAACTTTGTGATATAGATGAACGTTCAGTAAATTTTTCTCCTATAAAATGTTCTGCAAGACGACCTGAAGCTTGAAATAGTGATGAGAGATCTCGTAGGGTACAGTGTAACCTTCGACATTCATTCTCTCCAGTTATAGTTAATCTTCTACCTTGATTACCATTTGTCACAAATTGACCCAATTCAGCGTAGATTGTTACAGCTTCATTAAATGGTTCCCACTATAATCAAATACAATAGGATCGTATTAGTAAGCGCAGGGAGACCACACCACACTCAAACAATTACACAAGACACAATAGACAGACACGGACACAACAAAGAACAAATGCACATATCAGATCAAGTGAACGGATCCACGGTGCTGTCTAGTCCCAGGCCTGTAGTGATAGTGTTTAGGGCAACATTTAGCTTGCCATAGCTTATATAAGTGAAGTTCTTAAAATAAATAAACGTCCTTACATAAATGTTACTTCACCACAAAAATTACTTACAATAAGTTGAAAAGTTTCTGCAGGAAGAAGTTCAGCCACTTTAGCAACAACTTCTAAGGAATGACGTAAAAACTGTTGCCACTCAGTTTCAGACTTGAAAAAGAAAATATTAATAAGTTTTGTTACATAAGGATGGAGGTACATATAACAAAATATTATCCATTTTTTTAAATAGAATCTGGAAGTACATGTACTACTAGAGAGGGATATGAGACACTACTGAAGGTTTGTAAAAATGCTGATTTTATATACAATTCAGTATTCTCTATTTTATTATAAATTCCACAAAATACATACATTATCATCTAAAATATCATCATCTAATTCTTCTAACTGTGATTGGTTATAACGGAACTGTAATTTCTGTAATATATGGGACACTAGTGAGGTCAGAGCTGCTTTGTATCTGTGAAACATAAATACAGATTAGGTTATGTACAGTTTTCTAGTGGACAATGTTGTCGAAACAGCCAAACAAAACATAAAACAGAGACTGAATAATAGTAGACTAAAGTACTTACAACAAAATTTAACATTGACTTTTATTCAAAAGTTAAGTTGCCAGGCAACAAAACATATGTCCACATATTCTAAGTCGTTTGTGCAGTCAAATAGATTTACATGTACATAAATTTGTTCTGTAGCAGTTCATGAAAACATTTACTGGATCAAGAGTAACAACCCAATCATTAAGTCATTGTCAGAAATAAATAAAATTTGATTGGCTTCCTGTTGCTAATATTTCTTATACAAATTAATAGGCTTATGTCATCTTATGAAGATAATATGTGTAATATGTGTTTAATTTATGTGTCAATCAGATGATATCCTTAGAGCTAAGAGTGTCCAAAAGGTTTTCAATTTGTAATTTTTCAAAACCATTGAACATTAGCTGTGGGTAAAGACTCGACAGACAGAAAGAGAGAAATGGGGTTTAACATCCACTCGACACAAGCGGGGTCATTTCGGGACTAACATATGGTTTAAATTTATTTCAATAATCCGCTGGTTTAATTTTATTTCAATAATTCGCTTGCGCATAGGGATCTTTAGCAGTGGGAGGAAACCGGGGGACGCGGAGAAAAGCTACAAAGTTGGACATGCGACCCTACTCCTTGTCATGTACAACTGGGGATTCGAAACCATGCCGACTGACTCAATGACAGGCTTTATGATACAGCATGCACGTGCTAACCATTCGGCCTCCCCACCGACAGACAGACATGGGTAACAACAACATATCATATATCAATAAATTTGAGCATCTATCATGATGAATATACATGAACGTACCTGCCTATAACAGATTCTTCGTCAGATGACCTTTCGCCTAATTTAGTTACTAGAAAGTCTAAAAATGTGTTCCATATATCTAAACAATGATAATATCCTTCATGATTTGGCTGAAATAAAATATATAAACAAATAACCCAAGTTTACCTTATAATTCATAACAAATGTCAAATTGATAATACTTTGAGAATCAGTCGAAAAAATAAAAACCCAGTTTATTTTTCCATCTGTTTATTTCAGGGGGTCATTCATACCTTCAGTTTAATGAGCAAAAGTACACCAAAGTACAAGAAAGTGCTATATAATTGTTGCTTAAACATGCACTAAAGAGCTAAATCTGCCTATTGCAGGTCTTTCTTTAGGCCTAAAATGTTTTCTAAAGTATTAATTAGACATTAATTAACTGATCCCGGCCTTAATCAACTCTCGATGGCATCAGATTTTCTCTGATATTAAATAGATTGAAACAGTTCAGCGATACCTTGATTTAATCAAATATGGAGGAACGAGATGTAACTTCGATCAACCAGGTCAGTGGTTGAAATTATTGAACACGTCTGTCAAACCTTCAAAGGCTAATATCTTCGCTTGCAAAAGAGTAATTTGAATGAAATTTTCAAATTATTCATTTTACATTATCTACTTTCTAACTAATATAGCATGAATGGCTAGTTCTTTATCTAAATCTTACATAATGTATCTTTAATATATTTCAATCATAAAACAATATGTAAAATTTAGGTTGAATTTGGGGCTTTTTTGGGGTAAAATATATTTTGATAGTCAAAAAATGATGGAACATAATCAAAGCACTGATTTCTCTTCTTGAATTGATCACAACTAACTTATGAGTATCCATCAAAATCAATATTTACTCCATATAACAACACTAGTATACTAAATTTGATATCATACTAACCTGTCTAAAGGTATATTTAAATAATAGGGATAGAAACTCAAGAACAGGAAACTTGGAATTGTTTTCAAATCTGCGTAAATGTACACTAACAAATAACTGCAAAAAATCGGTAAATTTTTCTACATAACTGAAACAAAAGGTAAAGAAAGATAAAATAATGTTAGAAATGATAATGTAGACTGTAAAAAATTAATGACTTAATCTACCAAATGGCAGAGTAGTAAATGACAACAATCCTCCTCATGATACATTTATAAACATGATTTAATCTACCGCACGTCATCTAACAGAGAGAGAGTGAGATGGGGTTTAACGTCCACTTATCACAAACAAGGTAATTTCGGGACTGACATATGGTTTCATTTACTTCAATAATTTACTTGGGTGTAGGTGTCTTTAGCAGTTGGAGGTAACCGGAGGACCCGGAGAAAACCCAAGAAGTTGGACAGGCGACCCTACTCCTTGCCACGTTCAACCGGGGAATCGAAACCACACCAGTCGACTCGAAGACAGAACTTATGAAACAGGGCACTTTATTTATTTAAACGTTATTAGTCATATATTTTTGAATTTTAATAGAATTAGAGAAATTACAACTTGTATACAATCATACCTTTCATCCGATTCCTCTAATCGATTACCACTAGAATTACTTGTACTATCTTTTGTTAATTTCTGTAATAATGAAAATGTCTGCTGGAACATTTGTACTAAGAAATCCTCAAATTCTTGAGGTACACAGTTTTTGGCTAACAGTTCGTTGATGCAGTTCATGGCCAATACACCTAAAAACTGGGCATTACCACTGAAGGAAGAATTGGGACTCGAGGCACGAACATTTCTTACTTCACATCCAAATCCCGCAAAATGGAAAATGGTGCTTAAAAGTTGTGGTGTGATGGTTGTGGATAGAGGAATCCAACTAAAAAAGTGAGCTAAACAGTTTAAAACTAGTGAACACAATTGTTTCGATTCGTCATCTAATGGTGGTAAGGCTTCAAGTTGCACCCCTCTACCAGGACTTTTAAACATACTGGACATATCTAAAAATATTAAATACATTGAATTAAAGTAAAGAAAAATCAATCCAAACCAGTAGTCTAATAGATATCCACCAGATGAGAAAGTTGTCTAGGGCTTTCTAGAGTAATTTAAGGGTGGGAAGGATTGCACGAAACAGTGTCTAGTTATTGGGATGGAAAAAATCCCAACGTTGTTCCCTACAAACTGGCTTGCACATACAGCTAAAAAAAAACAACTCTGCACTTGGGCAAAATTACACTCTTAGCTCACTTTATGCCTGTCTTCATCAGTCCAGTTATTGCAGAAAAGTAGGACAAACAACATTCAGTTTATTTCCTCCCCAAAATAAAATAATAGCCTTTTAAACAATGCAATAATCAACTGTTATATATTAGTTGTTACAGCTAAGAAGACTTTGATAAAAGTGATGTCATTATCTGGTAAATAGTTTAAGTACAAGAAACCACCCCATTTATAGATCAGGTAGGATACTGCAGTAATTTTAAAAAAATAAAAAAATTGTAGAATCAGTACTAGCACACATTTATTCAGACTCCCTTCTAGGTGGCATCAATTTCATTAATCAATTACGAGTGACTCCCTCCAGGTCACATCCAGTATTACAATATCTCTATAATCATTTCTTGTCAAGTACCTACCAGATCTCGATGGAGATGTTGAAAATAGTAAAAGTGAAGATTTTCGATGAGAAGTACTTTCGCCATGTGTGGGTGAGGGGGGTGGAGTTGCTGCCACCAAGTGACGATTTTTCTCAAGAACTGATTCTAAGATACCTGTAAAATATATCTCAAAGATTAATTTTCTGCAAAGGAAAGTACTAACCAAACTGAGAAGCCTCATCAAAATTGCCTTGCTTTGCTTTCAAAATAATAGATATTAATAATATTTTCAATGTTTAAATCAAATGTGGTATGTTAGTCGAGGCCATATGAAACTACTTGAATAATCATAGATTTAAAAATTTAGACTGTGGTTGTATATAAGCATGCACGATCGATAACTCACTATTTAACAGACCAAGAACAGTTGGAACTTGTAATAATAACAGTCTATGTAATTCTTCCTTTCTAGCCATACTTAAATCTTCTCTTGGTGCTGCTAGTTCTTCTGATGATGTTTGTAATAATAATACACCTAATGTTACTGTTTCTGTTTGTTGTACTAACTATATATATATATAATATAAACCATATACTATCAACATATCAATACAGATTTATTTTAACAAAAAAGTGTATGTTATACGTAGAGGATGTATACCATAGACAACTACAGAATTATAATGTTCATTTGCATACAACATATAATTACCATTGACTTGTTAAATTATTTAATACCAGTATATCTATGAAACTATATTCACCATGTAAGTTCCGGCTACTAAATTATTGCCTATACATAATACAAACCATTACAAGGTTATTTTCACTATTATCCTCTTTTTATTCATTTTTCAATTAATAATAAATAAAGTTTTCAAACTGCTCAAAAGAAAGATGTAGCTGCTAACCTGTAGTATGCTTGGGAAAAAATCAGGATAAAAATGAGGCCAGTCAATTCTACCAATATCAACAACTAGTTTTACAAGTTTATTCCTGATGTAAGTAGGAACAATAGAGTGTTGTTCTAACAAGAAACGGTTTAACGTATTCCTTAGTTCCATTTTATCATTACCATCAAATCCCAACCATTGTCTGTTTATTGCATTCTGTAAAATAGATGCGCATCTTCAAATTATATTTAATAAGTAAATTACAACAACGCTTTGTTAAAGATTAGATTATGTAAGATTTAAATAAAGAACTGGCCATTCGTGTAATAATTGTTCAAAAATAGACAATGCAAAATGAATAGATTGAAAATTTCATTGGAATTACTCTCTTCTGAACGAAGTTATCAATGTTTGTAGCTTTTACAAGATATGAGTGCATTGATTGTTTATTGTTGTAACCATGGTAGTGGTTATCGAGGCTTAGTCTCACATCTCCATTTTTGGATTAGATCAAATGACCAAATGATTTCTACTTCAAATCAGAGCCATCTGATGGCATTAAGAATTGATTACGGTATTGTCGTGTTAACAAATGTCTTATTAGTAATTAATATAACATCTAGCTCTAGATGTTTAATATACAGTTATCTTGTATTTTTTCAATACTAACCTCAAGTAAACTTAGACAAAACATGATAACATATTCATTCTGTGTATTTGACATAAAATATAGACAATGCTTCCATGATTCCTTTGTCTGTCCAAAGTTATTCAACAAGGCTTCTGAAATACAAATAAAAATCAAATCAAAAAAAGATTTTGTTGAATCAAGTCACATTCAAATATAGATTGTGTACGGTATAGGCTTAACTAAACATTTTTTAAAACTTTCCTGAGAAAAAGGGTTGCCATGCCTCAGCTACACAAAGCTTTCAAAGAAATATAGAAGGCTTCCAAGGCACTGTAGGCTATTAAAGATGCTGATCTGAAGATTTAATCAATTTACCAATTTCTCTCTTTCTTTCATTACTTGTTCTTCCATCAAAGAATTCTGTCATTAATGCTTCTAAAGCTCTCAGTGAACTTTCATCTGATGCCTGAAATCATTTCATGAATTGTCATAATTTGGTATATATCATCGGAACAAAGAAATAATTAACTCTATATCTTTTTAATAATCATGTATAGATATCATTTGCTGATAGCATTTTGATAATGTCTAATCAAACCAATTCTTTCGCGACAAACAAATGCTAAATTTCGTGTATATAGATGAGTTCTTGGCATTACACTGTACTCTTCTGTGATTTCCTAATTTTCTGTGCACACAAATGTATGGTAGACCACAATTTTATATCCCAACGTGAACTACAAGACATATATATAGGCCTACTTAAAATTTACATACACGTCAGTCAGGCAAATTGCAAGCACCCTCAACCTGATGGGTGCCAGTCAAATCGTCCACAAGCAAAGTCGTCCATAGTGAAGTCGTCCACACCTGTTGGTGGAGTCGTCCACAAGGCATTGGTGATGTCGTCCACAACTATTGGTGATGTCGTCCACAACTAAGAATAAGACTCGTACACAATTTACTCGTACTCAAATCGAATCACCTATGTTTATGTAATAAAGTGAATCGTATTGTTGGATTATTGTATGATCTTTCTTTTTATGTTAGATTGGCATTATAATTTTAGCTTGTTGTTCACCGATGTTTTTGCAATGAAGTATACTTGTGTATTGTTTGTTAATTGGCGTTATGATTTTAGCATTTTTGATTATTTGATTAGTATTAACCATGTTTTTGTAATAAACGTTATGATTGATTAGTATTAACAATGTTTTTTTTAATGATGATTGTAACATTTTTGATTAGTATTAACAATGTTTTTGTAATGATGTATACTTGTATTGTTTTTTAATTGATTATAGCCTCGATTTGTCTGAAGTTTAAACACGCCGACTATAGAAGATTAGCTAAAAACAGCTCACTGTCATAATAATTTTAAAACGGCTTCATCAGAACTTGGGTATATATTGACCGTAAAATTTATCATTCATTACCTTCATTAGTTCTTACTGATTTATATCATAAGCTCTAATTGAAATCTTTATTATGGCTAGTGTCTGTGTCGTTTGGACAAAGGAGGAAAATCTTTAAAATATGGGAATTGTATGAACAGGGGGAAAAAAGTGTATCGGGACTTTTAAAGGACGTGGGACGTTTGGTAGCGGTATAGGAATTCAGTTGTGCATGGGGCTTGTTATATTAATGAAATTGTTATATTAATTAACTTGTTTATGAATTTGTTATTTATTGAATTTGTTATATTAATGCTTATTTATTGAATTTGTTATATTAATGCTTATTTATTGAATTTGTTAAATTTGTTTATGAATATGTTATTTATTGAATAAAATGATTTACTTTGTTGTTTATTTGCCGGGAGAAAGGGTGACCACGCAGAAAAACTATACTAATTAAAAATAAAAAACTATACTAATTAACGAGTTACTATATCCAGAAATTATACTAAGTCGTGTGGACGACTCCACCAACGAGTGTGGACGACTCCACCAACGGGTGTGGACGACTCCACCAACGGGTGTGGACGACTTAACCAGGTTTTTCGTGTGTACGACTTTGCTTGTGGACGACTTGACTGGCATTCAACCTGATAACATCATGGGGGTTCTTTGATCTTATCCCGGGCTAATCAAATACCGCATGGATTCCCTCCCAAGCATTACTTAGTATTCTTTAGGTTGAGAGACAATATTTAACTAAGCTTAGACTAAAGTATCCAAAATGCTTTTCAACCATAACCATATGAATATCATCCTCTCTCTCCACCCTTGTTTGGGAACTTGTTATTATATTTGTGCGAGCATTTCTTGTAAACAAGCCCAGATGAATCATACGTGTTTGGAATTTGTAGAAAAAATGATAAAAGTGTGTCAAAATCATAACTCTAAATTACCATGTTTCTGTTGTTTTACTGAAGATATTGTGATTTTTTAGATTTAGCAAAAGTCACATTTTCTCTGCACGGCCATAATGGAAATTGAATTGTGGGATATTTTGCTCAAAATTCTGACAGGTGCTTGGGCCGCTTCGGCGATTGTCTAACTGTTCCGATTTGTTCCAAGCATTCCATTCTGTTCATCAATATAATTATATTTAGTTTACTAAGTTTGACTTGCAATCATAATGTAAATTTATACTCTCACGCGAGACATCATAAAGTTTTAACACCGGTCGATTCATCTTTAAACGCTAGGCGAAATGGCAGGTCGATTTCGACAAATACCCAAGTCGGCCATGCTTACGTCATTTCCGGTATAGGAAATAGAAACCAAAACTAGGAAGATGTAAAAGATGCAAGACTTTCGACGCGACGCATTATGACTCAGTATTTGTGATACACTATTAATATTATGCTTATAGATTTGATAGGCCAACTCCGTTGCTTGACAATCTGTAAATGTTTAACACTGATTTGCATTTTATCGCTCTGTTTAATTTTTACTCAAAATATTTATTACTCTAAAAAAGGACAATATTCATCAACAAAAACGGGGAAAACGGCTAGCAAGTCCATCGTTACCAGAACCAGTACTATAATGGCTGGAAAGGGTAGTGCCGGTAAGTATAAAGCATGAAGGTGCAGACGTTCGAGAAAACACATGACAGTCTCAATGTGTCATGGTTTAGGTTTGGTCTATGCAGGATGGGGACGAGGTCTTAAGGGTCGTGCATGTCTGAATATGTGTAGGTCTAGAGTGGCAGCGGCTAAATACCACGCTTCAAAATACCACGCTCGCCTTACTGCTTCTATACACACGAAACGTGGTACGCTTTTTCGGTACCACTTTCTATTTAATTATAGGGATTTTACATTATATAAAGCTAATTTTGCAAATTATGTTGATCATTTAATCAATTTTGATGTTTTTATTGGTGATATTTACACTTAATCTTAAAGTTGCAATAGCATTTTTTTAAGTTATATTTTTAAAATGTATTAAAATAAAGCCCTAAAATAGATTGAACCTATAAATAGTCCTACCTTGTTTAAGAATAATCCTATTAATCCTATAATGCACTATTGCCAGTTGAGAAATTGGCAAAAATATCATTTTCAACTTCAAATTCAAACGTTTGAAGATGGCCGTCCATGGAGAGGAATGGGAAAACAAGGGAGGTAATTGAGTAACTATTTCCTCAATCAACCTGTGTCAACCATTTTAATGCCCCAAAAATTTTGCCCATGATCGTATAATAGTGAGTTGACAACCTTTTGAGCAAAAGACATAGAAATAATTATGTTTTGACTTTCTTAGAAAATATGAAATTGTAACTTTAAAATAAATTACATTACAGATAGCCGATCGGTCGGTTAATGCATCGAGCCGTACCTATACCATACGGTTTATAATACGGTGTAACCGTTATTATACCCTATTCAAAAAGACCCTACGTGGTATATTGGAATATTATGTATGCGACTATGCATAGATATGAAACAAAACCCGGAAGGTAAAAACTAACGTGGTATAATCCTGTATAGGGGCGATAAGAAAGGGCGATAAGTTGACAGTAAAAAAAGTGGTATTCCGGGGCAGAGATAACCGTACCACGTTCGCCTTGCTAGTGCTATACAAACGGAACGTGGTACGCGACTTCGGTACCACGTCCTTTTTATTTATAGGGATTTTACATTATTTGTAGTAAATTTTTCAAATTATGTTGATTATTTAATCCATTTTGATGTTTTTATAGGCCATATTTACACTTTATGTTAAAATTAATTACAATACAGATAACCGATCAGTAATAATACTGTGTAAATTTAAAAAGACCCAACGTGGTATATTGGAAATGTAATGAAATGAGGTTTAACGTCCTACTGTTCTGCTCCGACCAGGCTAATGAAAACGGGCATATCAGTACCTCTCTCGACTTTCTCCATCCACAAAAACGAAGCGTGGTACGCGACTTCGGCTTATTTTTCAAATTGGATTATTTAATCCATTTTGATGTTTTTATAGGCCATATACTGTATCCGATTTAAAAAGACCCTACGTGGTATATTGGGTAGATATGAAATAAAAGTGGCAAGTAAAACGGGGTATAATAAAATATGTGGATTATACGAGAGTACCTTGAGTTGAATATAGTTAAACAAAAAGTGGTATAATAGAATCCAGTGCTGAGATAACCGTACCACGCTCGCCTTGCTGGATCTATACAACCGGAACGTGGTACTCGACTTCGGTGAAAAAGAATCGTGGTAAAATAGAATCCAAGACTGAGACAACCGTACCACACTCTCCTTACTGGTTTTATACAAACGGAACGTTGTACGCGACTTTGGGTCAAAAAACGTGGTATAATAGAATCCGAGACTGAGATAACCGTAATTAGAACCAAAGACTGGGATAACCACGCCCGGCTTACTGCTTTTATACAACTGAAACGTGGTAAACTCGCTCTACTTCTCCTATACAATTGAAACGTGGTACGCGGCTTTGGTACCACGTCCTTTTTAATAATAGGGATTTTACATTTTTCGATGCATATTTTGCAAATTGTGTTGATTATTTGATCCATTTTGATGTTTTATAGGCCACCTCGGTACAAAGAACGTGGTATACTAGAATCAGAGACTGAGATAATCGTAGCACGCTCGCCGTATACTGGTTCTATACAAATGGAACGTGGTACGCGACTTTGGTAAAAAAAAACGTGGTATAATAGAATCCGAGACAGAGATAACAGTACCACGCTCGCCTGGCAGGTTCTATACAAACGAAACGTGGTACGCGACTTCGTTACAAAAACGTGGTAAACTAGAACCCGAGAGCAAGATAACGGTAACTAGAAACCGATACTGAGATAACCGTACCACGCCCGGCTTACTACTTCTATACAACTGAAACGTGTTATGCTCACCTTACTTTTCCTATACAATTGAAACGTGGTACTAGGCTTTGGTACCACGTCTTTTTTAATTATAGAGATTTTACATTATTCAAAGCAGATTTTGCAAATTGTGTTGATTATTTAATCCATTTTCATGTTTTATACTATAGGCCATATTTACACTTTATAACCCTAGGGATACTGATAAATGTACTGAGACAATCGTAACAGTACCACGCTCGTCTTACTGATTCTATACAAACGGAACGATGTACACGACTTCGGTACAAAAAACGTGGTATAATAGAATCCGACACGGAGATAACCGTACCAAGCTTGCCTGACAGGCTCTATACAAACGAAACGTGGTACGCGAATTGGGTACAAAAACGTGGTAAACTAGAACCCGCGACCAAGATAACGGTAACTAGAAACCGATACTGAGATAACCGTACCACGCCCGGCTTACTACTTCTATACAACTGAAACGTGTTATGCTCGCCTTACTTCTCATATACAATTGAAACGTGGTACTCGGCTTTGGTACCACGTCTTTTTTTAATTATAGAGATTTTACATTATTCGAAGCAGATTTTGCAAATTGTGTTGATTATTTAATCCATTTTGATGTTTTAACTATAGGCAATATTTCCACTTTATGATAAAATAAATTATCGTGTAACATAATGCGTCTCAGTGCCATTTGTAACAAGGGACTCGAAGAATGAGGCTAGACTTATTCCACAAGTCATGTTAAACGGTGACCGCATATTCTTATCTGGAGAGCATGTGCAATAAACGTAATCGACGTAGACTGATATAACCAGACGCTAGAGATTGCCATTCGATTTCGCCGAACCTAACTGATTAGAAATTACTGTAAAAACAGAAACGATTGAATGTAAATCAGTTTATTTTCATTCATATTACATTAATATATGCGTTGCGACCCATTTGTGTTAATGTCGAGGTCCCAGATATTAGCGATTGAGCCCCTTTAATTATAGGGATTTACATTATTTGTACCGACGTCGCGTACCACGTGGCACGATTATCTCAGTCTCTGATTCTATTATACCACTGGATTAAATAATCAACATAACTTGAGAAATACGACAAATTCGCGTACCACGTTTCGTTTGTATAAAAGTAGTAAAGCCAGCGTGGTACGATTATCTCAGTTTAGGAATCCATTATACCACGTTTTTTTGTACCGAAGTCGCGTACCACATTCCGTTTGTATAGAACCAGTAGGATGAGCGTTGTACGGTAATCTCAATCTATTATACCACGTTTTTGAACCGAAGTCGCGTACCACGTTTCGTTTTTATATAACCAGTTAGACGAGCGTGGCACTATTATTCCAGTCTCGGATTCTATTATACCACGCTTTTGAATCGAAGTCGCGTATCACGTTCCGTTTGTATAGAACCAGTACGATTATCTCAGTCCCGGATTCTATTATACCACGTTTTTTTGTATCGAAGTCGCGCACCACGTTCCGTTTGTATAGAACCAGTGCGATTATCCCAGTCTCGGATTCTGTTATACCACGTTTTTGAACCAAATTCGCGTACCACGTTTCGTTTGTATAAAAGTAGTAAAGCCAGCGTGGTACGATTATCTCATTCTCGGATTCTATTATAAAACATTTTTTGTACCGAAGTCGCGTACCACGCCCTGTTTGTATAGAAACAGTAAAGTAAGTATGGTACGATTATCTCATTCTCGGATTCTTTTATACCACGTTTTTTGCATCGAAGTCGCACAACACGTTCCTTTTGTATACAACCAGTACGATTATCTCAGTCTCGGATTCTATTATACCACGTTTTTGAACCCAAGTTTCGTACCACGTTCCGTTTGCATAGAACCAGTAAGGCGAGCGTGGTACGATTATCTCAGTCTCGAATTCTATTATACCACTTTTTTTTAACCGAAGTCGCGTACCACGTTCCAGTTGTATAGAACCAGTAGGGCGAGCGTGGTACGATTCTCTCAATCTCGGATTCTATTATACCACGTTTTTTTAAACTGAAGTCGCGTACCACGTTCCGTTTGAATAGAACCAGTAAGGCGAGCGTGGTACGATTATCTCAGTCGCGCACCATATTCCGGATGTACAGAACCAGTGAGGCGAGCGTGGTACGATTATCTCAGTCTCTCATTCTATTATACCACGTTTTTTTGAACCGATGTCGCGTACCACGTTCCGGTTGTATAGAACCAGTAAGGCGAGCGTGGTACGATTATCTCAGTCTCTGATTCTATTATACCACGTTTTTTGAACCGAATTCGCGTACCACGTCACGTTTGTATAGAACCAGTAAGGCGAGCGTGGTACGATTATCTGAGTCTCTGATTTTATTATACCACGTTTTTTGAACCGAAGTCGCGCACCGTGTTCCGTTTGTATAGAACCAGTACGATTATCTCAGTCTCGGATTCTATTATACCACGTTTTTGAACCGAAGCCGCGTACCACGTTCCGCTTGTATAGAACCAGTAAGGCGAGCGTGGTACGATTATCTCAGTATCGGATTCTATTATACCACGTTTTTTGAACCGAAGTCGCGCACCATGTTCCGTTTGTTTAGAACCAGTACGATTATCTCAGTCTCGGATTCTATTATACCACGTTTTTTTTATCCGAAGTCGCGTACCACGTTCCGTTTGTATAGAACCAGTAAGGCGAGCGTGGTACGATTATCTCAGTCTCGGATTCTATTATAAAACATTTTTTGTACCCATGTCGCGTACCACGTTCCGTTTGTATATAACCAGTAAGGCGAGCGTGGTACGATTATCTCAGTATCGGATTCTATTATACCACGTTTTTGAACCGAAGCCGCGTACCACGTTCCGCTTGTATAGAACCAGTAAGGCGAGCGTGGTACGATTATCTCAGTATCGGATTCTATTATACCACGTTTTTTGAACCGAAGTCGCGCACCATGTTCCGTTTGTTTAGAACCAGTACGATTATCTCAGTCTCGGATTCTATTATACCACGTTTTTTTTATCCGAAGTCGCGTACCACGTTCCGTTTGTATAGAACCAGTAAGGCGAGCGTGGTACGATTATCTCAGTCTCGGATTCTATTATACCACGTTTTTTAACCGAAGTCGCGCACCATGTTCCGTTTGTATAGAGCCAGTACGATTATCTCAGTCTCGGATTATACCACGTTTTTGAACCGAAGCCGCATACCACGTTCCGTTTGTATAGAACCAGTAAGGCGAGCGTGGTACGATTATCTCAGTATACTACCACTTTTTTTTGTACCGAAGTCACGTACCACGTTCCGGTTGTATATAACCAGTAAGGCGAGTGTGGTACGATTATCTCAGTCTCAGATTCTATTATACCACGTTTTTTGAACCGAAGTCGCGCACCATGTTCCGTTTGTATAGAACCAGTACGATTATCTCAGTCTCGGATTCTATTATATCACGTTTTTCAACCGAAGCCGCGTACCACGTTCCGTTTGTATAGAACCAGTAAGGCGAGCGTGGTACGATTATCTCAGTCTCGGATTCTATTATACCACGTTTTTTGAACCGAAGTCGCGTACCACGTTCCGTTTGTATAGAACCAGTAAGGCGAGCGTGGTACGATTATCTCAGTCTCGGATTCTATTATACCACGTTTTTGAACCGAAGTCTCGTACCACGTTCCGTTTGTATAGAACCAGTAAGGCGAGCGTTGTACGATTATCTCAGTGTCGGATTCTATTATACCACGTTTTTTGAACCGAAGTCGCGTACCACGTTCCGGTTGTATATAACCAGTAAGGCGAGCGTGGTACGATTGTCTCAGTCCATGATTCTATTATACCACGTTTTTTGAACCGAAGTCGCGCACCATGTTCCGTTTGTATAGAACCAGTACGATTATCTCAGTCTCGGATTCTATTATACCACGTTTTTGAACCGAAGCCGCGTACCTCGTTCCGTTTGTATAGAACCAGTAAGGCGAGCGTGGTACGATTATCTCAGTATCGGATTATATTATACCACGTTTTTTGAACCGAAGTCACGTACCACGTTCTGGTTGTATATAACCAGTAAGGCGAGCGTGGTACGATTATCTCAGTCTCTCGTTCTATTATACCACGTTTTTTGAACCGAAGTCGCGCACCATGTTCCGTTTGTATAGAACCAGTACGATTATCTCAGTCTAAGATTCTATTATACCACGTTTTTTTAACCGAAGTCGCGTACCACGTCCCGTTTGTATAGAACCAGTAAGGCGAGCGTGGTACGATTATCTCAGTCTCGGATTCTATTATACCACGTTTTTTAACCGAAGTCGCGCACCATGTTCCGTTTGTATAGAACCAGTAGGGCGAGCGTGGTACGATTCTCTCAATCTCGGATTCTATACTACCACTCGTTCTATTATACCAAGTTTTTTGAACCGAAGTCGCGCACCATGTTCCGTTTGTATAGAACCAGTACGATTATCTCAGTCTCGGATTCTATTATACCACGTTTTTGAACCGAAGCCGCGTACCACGTTCCGTTTGTATAGAACCAGTAAGGCGAGCGTGGTACGATAATCTCAGTCTCGGATTCTATACTACCACTTTTTTTTGTACCGAACTCACGTACCACGTTCCGGTTGTATATAACCAGTAAGGCGAGCGTGGTACGATTATCTCAGTCTCTCGTTCTATTATACCACGTTTTTTGAACCGAAGTCGCGCACCATGTTCCGTTTGTATAGAACCAGTACGATTATCTCAGTCTCAGATTCTATTATACCACGTTTTTTGAACCGAAGTCGCGCATCATGTTCCGTTTGTATAAAAGCAGTACGATTATCTCAGTCTCGGATTCTATTATACCACGTTTTTGAACCGAAGTCGCGTACCAGTACGATTATCTCAGTCTCAGATTCTATTATACCACGTTTTTTGAACCGAAGTCGCGTACCACGTTCCGTTTGTATAGAACCAGTAAGGCGAGCGTGGTACGATTATCTCTGTCTCGGATTCTATTATACCACGTTTTTTGAACCGAAGTCGCGTACAACGTTCCGTTTGTATAGAACCAGTAAGGCGAGCGTGGTACGATTATCTCAGTCTCGGATTCTATTATACCACGTTTTTGAACCGAAGCTTCGTACCACGTTCCGTTTGTATAGAACCAGTAAGGCGAGCGTGGTACGATTATCTCAGTGTCGGATTCTATTATACCACGTTTTTTGAACCGAAGTCACGTACCACGTCCCGTTTGTATAGAACCAGTAAGGCGGGTGTGGTACGATTATCTCAGTGTCGGATTCTATTATACAACGTTTTTGAACTGAAGTCGCGCACCATATTCCGTTTGTATAGAACCAGTACGATTATCTCAGTTTCGGATTCTATTATACCACGTTTTTGAAACGAAGTCGCGTACCACGTTCCGTTTGTATAGAACCAGTAAGGCGGGCGTGGTGTTGTTATCTCAGTCTTGGATTCGATTATACCACGTATTTTGTACCGAAGTCGAGTACCACGTTTGTATAAAAGCAGTAAGGCCAGCGTGGTATGCTATTATCTCAGCCTCGGGTTCTATTGTACCTCTATTTTTTTACTTATGAACTTATTGTTCTTTCGCATAATCCTCACGTTTTTGAACCGAAGCCGCGTACCACGTTCCGTTTGTATAGAACCAGTAAGGCGGGCGTGGTACGATTATCTCAGTCTCGGATTCTATTATACCACGGTTTTTTTAACCGAAGTCGCGTACCACGTTCCGTTTGTATAGAACCAGTAAGGCGAGCGTGGTACGATTATCTCAGTCTCGGATTCTATTATAAAACATTTTTTGTACCGATGTCGCGTACCACGTTCCGTTTGTATAGAACCAGTAAGGCGAGCGTGGTACGATTATCTCAGTATCGGATTCTATTAAACCACGTTTTTTGAACCGAAGTCACGTACCACGTTCCGTTTGTATAGAACCAGTACGATTATCTCAGTCTCGGATTCTATTATACCACGTTTTTGAACCGAAGCCGCGTACCACGTTCCGTTTGTATAGAACCAGTAAGGCGAGCGTGGTACGATTATCTCAGTATCGGATTCTATTATACCACGTTTTTTGAACCGAAGTCACGTACCACGTTCCGGTTGTATATAACCAGTAAGGCGAGCGTGGTACGATTATCTCAGTCTCTCGTTCTATTATACCACGTTTTTTGAACCGAAGTCGCGCACCATGTTCCGTTTGTATAGAACCAGTACGATTATCTCAGTCTAAGATTCTATTATACCACGTTTTTTTAACCGAAGTCGCGTACTACGTCCCGTTTGTATAGAACCAGTAAGGCGAGCGTGGTACGATTATCTCAGTCTCGGATTCTATTATACCACGTTTTTTAACCGAAGTCGCGCACCATGTTCCGTTTGTATAGAACCAGTACGATTATCTCAGTCTCGGATTCTATTATACCACGTTTTTGAACCGAAGCCGCGTACCACGTTCCGTTTGTATAGAACCAGTAAGGCGAGCGTGGTACGATTATTTCAGTCTCGGATTCTATTATACCACGTTTTTTTTAACCGAAGTCGCGTACCACGTTCCGTTTGTATAGAACCAGTAAGGCGAGCGTGGTACGATTATCTCAGTCTCGGATTCTATTATAAAACATTTTTTGTACCGATGTCGCGTACCACGTTCCGTTTGTATAGAACCAGTAAGGCGAGCGTGGTACGATTATTTCAGTATCGGATTCTATTATACCGCGTTTTTTGAACCGAAGTCACTTACCACGTTCCGGTTGTATATAACCAGTAAGGCGGGCGTGGTACGATTATCTCAGTCTCTCGTTCTATTATACCACGTTTTTTGAACCGAAGTCGCGCACCATGTTCCGTTTGTATAGAACCAGTACGATTATCTCAGTCTCAGATTCTATTATACCACGTTTTTGAACCGAAGCCACTTACCACGTTCCGTTTGTATAGAACCAGTAAGGCGAGCGTGGTACGATAATCTCAGTCTCGGATTCTATACTACCACTTTTTTTTGTACCGAACTCACGTACCACGTTCCGGTTGTATATAACCAGTAAGGCGAGCGTGGTACGATTATCTCAGTCTCTCGTTCTATTATACCACGTTTTTTGAACCGAAGTCGCGCACCATGTTCCGTTTGTATAGAACCAGAACGATTATCTCAGTCTCAGATTCTATTATACCACGTTTTTTGAACCGAAGTCGCGCATCATGTTCCGTTTGTATAAAAGCAGTACGATTATCTCAGTCTCGGATTCTATTATACCACGTTTTTGAACCGAAGTCGCGTACCACGTTCCGTTTGTATAGAACCAGTAAGGCGAGCGTGGTACGATTATCTCAGTCTCGGATTCTATTATACCACGTTTTTTGAACCGAAGTCGCGTACAACGTTCCGTTTGTATAGAACCAGTAAGGCGAGCGTGGTACGATTATCTCCGTCTCGGATTCTATTATACCACGTTTTTGAACCGAAGCCTCGTACCACGTTCCGTTTGTATAGAACCAGTAAGGCGAGCGTGGTACGATTATCTCAGTGTCGGATTCTATTATACCACGTTTTTTGAACCGAAGTCACGTACCACGTCCCGTTTGTATAGAACCAGTAAGGCGGCGTGGTACGATTATCTCAGTGTCGGATTCTATTATACCACGTTTTTGAACTGAAGTCGCGCACCATATTCCGTTTGTATAGAACCAGTACGATTATCTCAGTTTCGGATTCTATTATACCACGTTTTTGAAACGAAGTCGCGTACCACGTTCCGTTTGTATAGTACCAGTAAGGCAGGCGTGGTGTTGTTATCTCAGTCTTGGATTCGATTATACCACGTATTTTGTACCGAAGTCGAGTACCACGTTTGTATAAAAGCAGTAAGGCCAGCGTGGTATGCTATTATCTCAGCCTCGGGTTCTATTGTACCTCTATTTTTTTACTTATGAACTTATTGTTCTTTCGCATAATCCTCACATTTTATTATACCACGTTTTTACCTGCCAGATTTTGTTTCATATCTACCCAATATACCACGTTGGCTCTTTTTAAATAGGGTATATAATAATAAATTTTACACAATATTATTAACCGTATGCTCATTAACCGATCTATCGGCTATTTGTAATGTAATTTATTCTAAGATAGACGGCATAAATATGCCTATAAAAACACAATTTGCAAAATTTGCCTCAAATAATGTAAATCCCAATAATTAAAAAGGACGTGGTACCAAAGTCGCGTACCACGTTTCAATTGTATAGGAGCTGTAAGGCGAGAGTGTTGGGGTTATCTCCGCCTCGGATTCTATTATTTTAACATAAAGTGTAAAACAACAAAACGGATTAAATAATCAACATTATTTGAAAAATAAGCTTTATATAATGTAAAATAAGTCAAAGTCGTGTACCACGTTTCGTTTATATAGAAACAGTAAATGAACTTGGCACTGTTATCTCAGCCTCGGATTCTATTGTACCACGTTCTTTTTACTTATCAACTCACGGTTCTTTCGTGTCATTCTCATTTTTTTTATTATACCACGTTTTTAACTGCCACGTTTTATTTCATATCTAGGCAGTAGTGCAATATACCACGTAGGGCCTTTTTAAATAGGTAACAATAGCTTGTACACCGTATATAAATGGCGATTATTTTAACCGACTGTTTGAATTGTATTATATTAAACATTAAGTGTAAATATGATATATAAATAGTATAAAACATCGAAATTGATTAAATAATTAATGTAATTTGCAAAGTTAGCTTTTAAAAAGGTAAAATCACCATAATTAAAAAGAGCGTGGTACCAAAATCCCGTACCACGTTACATTTGTATAGAAGCAATAGGGACGAGCGTGGTATTTTGGAGCGTGGTATTTAGCCACTGCCGTCTAGAGTACCACTCTATTATTAGGCCTACTCAGCTCTGAAGGTATAGGGGTCTTTGCATGGCAAATGTAATGGGATCTATATTCTATCTCACTGTTTTGTTTTTCTTGTTTTGTTTAATGTGGTACTAAAGGCCCAGCCAAGAATATATTTTGCCTCTTGTCTACATGTCTATACATTGTGTCTAGTAAGTAATTTGTACAGTTACGTGGCGCCTTTGGAACATAATGCATCATGTCTTCATTTCTGAGACAGTGAAGGCGCAATAATCCCCACTGAACTGGGCATTTACAAATGAACACTATCTCAAGGCCCTGGTTTTAGTCAGTCAGCACATTTTTTGCAAGGATTTCATAATCATTATTTAAATTCACCCCGGTTATGTCCTATCAAAGAACTGGATTTCAGTTAAAAACGGTAAAATTCTTTTTACTGCGCATGTTTTAATTTCAGATATGTTACAACGTTATAAAGCTGCAATGGTGTTAAGTGGTGCAGGTGATGCCATTGGTTACAATAGAGGTAGATGGGAATTTTGTACAGATGGTCTTAAGATACATGAGGAATTAAATAAAATGGGTGGTCTTGCTAAAATTAATGTTGCAGGTAAACACATATTCTTACTGCTGCTCGACAATAGCTTGTGTTGATCTGCTTATTAGGGTTTCACACTATTGTTTTTGTTCGGATTATTATTCTTCTTCTTATTATTATTATTATTTTTCCATCGGATCATATCTCAGAAACTACTTGACGGATTGATTTGGTGTCTTCAGTTTTACTGGGAAAGTGGGTGTAACTTAAATTTTAAAGCTATTTCTGACGTATTGTGACAATGCGAAATGTCCGAAATCACAGAAGTTGTCGTTTTTTGAAATTTTGCCGTAAATTGATCAATAATTGTCGGATTGTAATATTTGATACATTTTGACACAGCCAGAGACAAGCTACAGTTCTGTAGATTTTTTATTTTCAACAAATCTTCGGAGATATTAGGTGCCAAATTTTGGAAATTTAAAATTTTACAAATATAATGAATATTTTTCTGTGGTATTTTGCCAAGAGTTAAAGAATCATCTGATTTGACCAAAATTGGCAACATTTTTTGTCACCGTATTTTTTCTTGGCCCCCATTGGCTAATTCAGTTTTTCGGTCCTAGATTAATTATTTATTGTTCGATTTATATAAAACAAAGTTCATATGCTCCGTGGTCTAAAATGTCATTTTTTTTGTTCATGGTAAGGTGACGTAATTAAAGCAAAAACTATAATTTTGACAGTTCGGTACCACTTTTTGAAAGCAAAAATTATTTTTTTCAAAAATGGTATGACTGAACGGGTGTGCCCTGTAAAGACGCAGAAATCGTCGCGCTCAGTTTTTTTAATTTCGACTTCAATTTCGGCTCATTTCGATTTAAATGAGAAAAAAGGTGAAAAAACGAGCTATTTACAACCCATTCAGGCATTTCATATTTTAGAATATTTCTTCGCAACTTCCATTAACTTGTAGCAATAATCCATACGAAGAGAATGTATGAGAAAATTAGTTTGTAAAATTAAAGGTGCCGAGAAATGGGCAATTTTACATGAGTCACTTTTTATGCTAGCTTGCCTGTAAAAGAGTCAATTATTATTTGATTTTCATAAGAGTGACACCATTTGATGCGTGATGTCAATTTCAACTAGGCCACACCAATTTAAAATTTTCAATGTCACCGGAAATGACGTAATTTGGGCAAAAACTCTATTTATAGCCTTCGAAACAAATAATTTATTCAAATTAGTCGTATTTGTTATTTGTTTAAAATTTTGATATTTGATTCCAATCAACTAATAGAATGAACCCATACGATCATATATATATCACAAAATGGTTTCTAACTTGTTCAGTTGCGGAGAAATAGGCGATTTTCAATAGGTCACTTTTCAAGGTTTTTGGTCCATAAAAGAGTCAATTATTATTCGATTTTCATAAAATTTTCACTGTGTGATACCTAATGCCATTTACGATTTCATAAAAGTAATTTAAGATTTTCATTATCACAGGAAGTAACATCATTTTGGCAAAAACTGTATTTTTAGCCTTCAAAACAGATATTTTAATTAAAAGGGTCTGATTTGATTTTGTAATGTTTTTGCAATTATGATATTTGATTCCAATCAACAAATAGATTGAACCCATACGATAATATAGATACCCAAAAATAGTTTCTAACTTGTACGGTTGCCGAGAAATAGACGATTTTCTACAAGTCACTTTTCAAGGTTTTTGGACAATAAAAGTGGCAATTATTATTCGATTTACATAAACCTTTCACCATGTGATGCCTTATGCCATTTCTGATTTCATAAAACTAATTAAACATTTTCATTATCACCAGAAGTACTGTAATTTTGTCAGGATCAATTACATGTAACAAATGTATAAAATGAATTGATATTGCTGGATTTGGTTGATTCTGTTTCCCTTTTATTTGATGTGTGCAATGTTTATGTGGAAATCTGTTTATCGGTTACATTGGTTTAAGGGTAATGTGGCACCGAAAGTGACATAAATTCAAGGGTAACGTGGCACCGGTGAAAACCGTCATTCCTACTTCGCAGGTCTAGTTCATAATCGTAACTGCTTGTAAATACCATGCTCAGAATCAGCGATGACACCCACACAAAAGGCATGTGGATAAATATGTCTGTAAAGGGCAAAGTTCAACAACAAGAACGTTCATAATAACACTGGAAATAACAGAAAGTGACCTCCCTTGTTACCTGTACACTCCATTGATACTAAAAACTTATATTCCCCAATTTGTCAACTGACAATAGTGAATTATAGGATTAATAGGATTATTCTTTAGCACAGTTAGGAGGATTGTATAAATTCTATGTGTTTTAAGGCTTTATTTTAACTTATTATAAACACGTGACTTTAAAAGATGCAACTATCACTTTAATCCCAGAAAAAGAAATAACATATTGCAACACATAAAAGCTATATTCACACACTAAAGATGCTTAATTTTTTGCAACACCTATACTGGAATTGTTGCTGTTTGTTAATTGGTTACAGTTACTATTTTTATATTTACAGAAAAAAAAGAGGGTGAAAAATATAGATGGTTGGTTAGTGATGATACAGTGATGCATCTAGCTACAGCAGAAGGTAAGTCTTAATGGAAACTATGCCTCTTAATATTCAAGATAACTGAACAAACCAAGCAATACATAGAACTACTATCAAAAAAACTGTCGAAAGTTGCACCACTTTTTTTGGCAGAGCTGTGTCAAACTTTTAATTATTTGTAATTTTGTAAATTTTCAGTAATTGAGTATTTCATTCAAAAATGACATACTTTCATTATGAGTAAATCTAAAATATATTTTCAATTCTATTTTTATTTCAGCTCTGTGTGATAATGGTGATTTAGAAAAAACATTGCGTAAAATAGGTGATAATTACAAGGAATGTATGAAGGATATGTCCAATAGAGCACCAGGTGTTAAATTATTTGTACAACCTAATAAATTAAATACTTTCAGTTTAGTCCATCTTCCATAAGAAAAAGAAATTTAAGACTATTCGTATATATAATATTAAGACTTTGCAAATCCATGTTAATCTGCAGGTTAAAGCTATTTCTCATAAAAATGCTAATTTCTCACACATTTTATCATATTATATTTAATGAGGGCCAAAACTCACACAATAAAACCAGAAAATAATCGTTTTAAACAGCATAGACGTGGTCAGACCTTTGAATTAGAATGAATAAAAGTTCAAGTATTGAATAACTAATATCACAAACAAACTCTGTCAATAAATGTCAAGAAGGTCCACTTCTAAGGACGAATAATGGAAAATGAAGTCTTATATCTTTAGGAGTTACCTAATAAAAGTCTCATCTCATCTAGGCCTAAGTGCTTGTGTAATTTTGCTCTCCCAGGAAAATCGCCGAGCTTATTTCTTTGTGGCAAGCACTGCAGCATATATATTAGAAAATGAAACAGGTTTAACGTCCTACTTTTCTGCTTTGACTTTGTTAATGAAGATGGGCATACAACAAAGGTAGTGCTATGAGGGAAATTTTGCTCGGACAGTTAAGCTACAGCCTACTCTTATATCAAATTTCAACTGCCAAGGAATCTTATATGTGCATACCAATATGTACATGGAACCTTGTTTTATTGTCCCATCCAAATAACTAGACTTTGTCTCTTTTTCCCCACACAATTTTCAGTGTTTTGTTGTATGAAAATGGTCTTTCAAAGAAGTGTCAAACTTGATACCACTTTTTAACTGCAGGTCCAACCAGTATGAATGGAGCTCATATATGGAATCCTCAGAGTGAGACAAGACAAGTTCTTCGATTTGATCCTAGGTATGATATGAATTATGTTTATTATGACAAATATGTTAAAGGAATAAGACAAGTTAGTTCTGTTCTGCAATCTGATTATCAGTACGTCATATTACTGTGATAATTAAACAGCCAATGGAAAATGCAACACTTACAATCACACCAAGACATCATTCTTGGATTGATTTATAAATTCACAGATATCTTGTGTTGAGCAGAAATGAAATGGGTTTTTTAAAGGTCTAATCGTTCTGCTCCGACTGGGCAAATGAAGACAGGCAAACGTCATATGGTGTGCTTCAGGGTAATTTGGCCAGGGCTGCGGCACTATGGCCTATTCTTCCTGATATCAAATTTCAACTACCAAGGTATCTATTACATGCATGCCAATGTATACACTGAACCTCTGTTTTGCATCCCATCTAAATGACTAGACAGCTGTCCTTGTTGTGTCCTTTGTCTTGCAACAATGACAAGAGGAAACCACATTGGAACACCCTGATGAATTTTCTTGGCCAATGCAGTGATCGAACATCGGACCTCCAGCAGGCTAGCGAGCCAGCATCTCACCCACTTACCACCCACTGTCTTACCCACTTAGCCACCCACCATGGCTCCCTGTATAGAACAGAGCTGAAGGCAAAAAATCAAAACCATAAAGATGAAAGGAAATAAATCAGAAATGTAGAATCAGTACTCGCAGTCGGTACGAGTAGTATCACATATGTAAGAAGTGGGATGTCATCTTTGATTTAACAGCTTAAATATTCTGTTAGTTTTATTTGGATGCCATCTCTGTTCTTATCATGGTTTTTACAAGCAGTTATGTTTATGATCATTAAGAATCGTTTTAACGAACTTGGTTAAAAAATACAAAGACTTCATACAGTGTAAAAAGGTATACTGCTATTAAATTTATATGTCTTGATAGTGCATAAAGAGGATGTATTTAGAAAACATAATTTCCTTCATTATGAAAATTTACTAAAAACAATCAAGAGAAATT
Source organism: Patella ulyssiponensis (assembly GCA_963678685.1). NCBI lineage: Eukaryota > Metazoa > Mollusca > Gastropoda > Patellidae > Patella > Patella ulyssiponensis. Next base: position 25,145,704 of record OY783226.1, on the reverse strand, counting down.
TAACCATATTGTATATACAAGTTTCATATAAATTTAATAACTTATTTATCATTTTTGTCCTTTAAAACTACCAGTAACAGGCTAATACAAATTATTTTCTTCCATTTGGAACTAGTCCAGGTTGCTGTCTTCAACTATTATCTAGATTTAACATGTTGAATTATATGTGAAATGGACATTTACCATGTAAGTTTTATGACATTGTGTTGTTGGGTATTTTCAGGGGTGGTGGATGTGGAGCTGCTATGAGAGCTATGTGTATAGGATTACGTTATCCAAGGTACATTTTCATTTAAAATCAATTAAACACTGCATCAAAATATGGACATTATGATTAGGGCTGCAACGATACACCAGGCCACGATTCGATGCGCATCAAGATTCAGAGTCTACGATACGATTAATATCGTGATAGGAAATAAATTTAAAAATAGGCCTTTTTTATGGTTTACTTTAAATGTGGCATTTATTCGGTCAACTGCATGTAATAAGCCAATTCAAGTGTCAAAAACGCTTTAACACTTTCTGCTCTGAAAGTAAAAAAGTTATTTTGCTCATGGACTTGTTTACGCATTTAAAGGAATATTAGTCCATTTTTGTGAAATTTTTATTTGGATAACGAATCACGATACGGACATTGATTTATCGTGCATCGTGTATTTTTAAAACATCGCGATTCAGCGATGAATCGTTGCAGCCCTAATTATGATATGTATTATAAGGTCAATGACCAGAGTAATTATAGATAAACAATTTGATAGCTGGATGCGGTGTGCAATTTTTATGTGTCATCCATTTATTTTGGGATTGAAGGAGGATTGTATTGTTTTATAACAATTAGCTATTTGAACAGCTGAGCTGCTGGTGAGTGTCTGTTCTGTTGCCTGGGTTACCTGGGTGTACCACAACAAACACTAAGAGCTAAATTACCTGTTGCAGATCCTTCTTTTGGCATCAAATGTAATATACATTAATTAATATGACAAGCCCATAATCAACTCTCTAGAACATATGTCATTACTTTATTGAAATTTAATAATCTGATTTAAAAATGGATAATCAAAATGAAAATCGGTTTGTTCAACCACAATCGTGTATGTTATCAACTCTAAATGTGTTTACTCCAACAGTGACCGCCCTAGACCCTTAAAACCATTAGCCAAATTTTTAGCCAAATCAAAATTTTATTAGCCAATTCAGAGAGTTTTAGCCAAATATTTTATATCATTTTTACTCATATGTTTGTTAATTAAAAATGAAACTACGTGCTTGTTGCTTTTTAAACGTACCGGTAATACAAGACTCATAGCAGCATTAATAATAAACAGTACAAAATCCTTATGAGTATCCTTTATCTAAATTGCTACGTATTTTTTTTTTTTTTTTTTTTTACTTCGTTTTATCTAGTTCACTATATTGTCTGTCAATATATGAGTAGAAGTTTTGGAAAAGGTGAGAAATATCACGTGGTTTGCGCGTGGTGGAATAAAGGATGAAAGGGGGGATATTCCTTTGATGTCACGTAATCACTGTCTAATACATTCCGGCTTCTGGATGCCGATATAAATTTAGAAATAATTTAGTGATTTATATTGTTATGCTTGGTTATTGTATCGACAAATAAAAACTCATAATAAAGATCATACTTTATTAATTAATAATATTATCAATAAATAGGTTCCCATTAGATGTTTTATTTTTAACAATAGTTCTAGAAATGGCGGGAGAATGTCACGTGATAGCCACTGTTGACAAACAGGTCATGAAGGTATCGCTTTGATGTATCATTTCATTACCGCATGAACTAATGCACACGTATAGATACAGATGCCGTGCCGATTACTGTAAGGAATTAGATAGTAATTAACACTTAAAATATGATAATCTCGACCATTAATGATACAGCAAATAATTTAATTCATGATGGATGGTGTATATTTTTGACGATTGCGTAAGAAGCGTGGCCCAATTATTACTTCAACAACACAGGGTTTAAATTTATGTTGATTCCCGCCGTAAAATAGTAAAAGTACCATGCGTTTCCCGACTATCTACATAGATCATCATGCCATTCGAGACATTTTAATGTGTAATGGTTTTATATCCACCACTATCGGTAATTTATTTGTATTGGCCGATATACTTCGCTGTCAATATCTGATATCGGTAAAACCGACAGGTGTCATATCGGAACATCGCTACTTGCAGTGAAGCCATAGAACTGTATATACGATCTATGGTGAAGCGAATGTACACTCGGCAAGCGGCGAGCATAATAATATGTAAACAGTGCAGTGCCACACAAAAGGGGCGTAACTGTGTTGTATAGTCTCTAGACACGATCTTTCAGTCGTTTTAATGCGTGACATTGACTGATTTGCGACTTGTACGATTGAGACTAGAGTAATTAATGTACTAAAAATAGACATTCCATTGAATGATCGAACGATTTCAACTTTAATATTAACAGATTTACAAAATAATTCATTCGCCAAAATTTTCGCCAGAATCATCACTTTATTCGCCAATAAAAATATTTGTCGTCATTGGCTAATTGGCGAATGTCTAGGGCGGTCACTGCTCCAAGAAAGCTGCAATGTTTTTTTAATGTTTTGTGTAGAGTAGAAGATGAAGATAAATTAATAGCTATAAGTATTGAGAGTGGTAGAATGTCACATCATCATCCAACTGGTTATCTAGGAGCTTTAGCATCAGCTTTATTTACAGCTTACAGTGTCCAAGGTCTGTAATTTTTTCCATACACCTCTTCCTGTGTAGTTTGCCTGAAAGGAGAAATCACAAATATATTCCAATAATAAAACTGTTGAATTCTGTGTGGAAGACCCTTAAAAGACCTTTTTTTAGTTCCACATAACTGTCTGAACCTCACAGAGGTCAGAAACAGGAATTAATGTCCTACTTTTCTGTTCCATATATTATGGGTTAATGAAAACGGGCATTGTGCTATTAGTCGAATTCTGACCAGACAGCAACCCAGTGACCTATTTTTATTTCCATTTCCAACTGTCTTGTGTACTTTACTTGCAGTTCCTTATCAAGCCCTACATGCTGCTCGGACAACTAACATGTTATGAGTGTATGTTTTGTTGCCTGTCAACTAGTGGTGGGACGATACATCGATACGCGATACAGAGCTTGGCGATATATCGTATCGTTTTGGCATCACGTATCGCGATATATCGCCAAGCAATTATAAATTTGTGATTTGGTGAAAGTTTCTTCCAATAATACTATCCAGAGCACTGGGCATGACGGATGTCTTAATGACATGATGATGTAGGCCTACTTTATTACTACAATCACCGGTACTTGCAGTATCGTGCATTTTCTGCTTAAAGCCACGTGCTATAACGCATTTAATGTCGTCTTGTTTATTTTTGGTTTTATAATTCACCATAAATGATACTGATGTAAACGAGAGTATGTATAACTGGTCACTTTAAATTCAAAAATTTCAGATCTGTTCTAGCCATGTTCACCTCTGAAGAAACGAGGTTCGCAAATCAAGTTCGTCCTAAACATTCCTTCGCTGAAAAAAACGAAGGATTCCAATTGGGTGTCCATGTACGCTTCCATCAAAAATGGCTTACGCCGTAAGGTACGGGGAAAAGTTAGTGGAGCTCTCTGGTTTGTTTCAAAGCATCTATATGTGAAGAATTTAATTTCAAAGCTATAGAGCTTAAATCTGGCGTTTTTGAAATTGATAGATCACACGCAATATGCCACGAGTGTAATATATGAGTGAAACATTCTGGAATCACGTAATCCGGCATCACGTGGAGTGAGTGGATCAATACAATGACAAATTTTAATGTAAACGGATAATGATAGCCTAGTGATTTGTTCAAGAAACAGAATTCATGCAGGCCTGGCAATACCCCTTTAAACAAATCACAACCAACTGTATACTGACATTATAAGTGACAGAAAATTGAAGTCAAAAAGTAACACACAACAGAAATAACTAAATCAATCGGTCATTTCATACTCAAAGATCTTTGTCTGTTTTCTGTGGTTATTTTTAGATATTTGTTACATACATTTTATCATGTTTACACAAAATTCTTTGTTTTCACACACACGCAATACGTATCGTATCGTGACCCATGTATCACGATATGTATCGTATCGTGACCCACCAACAAATTCCCACCCCTACTGTCAACCTATATTATAATATTAGAAATCATGGCCGCAGCTAACATAAATTGGTACTCATCCATACATTCATTCTACATCAACACTTTTTTGCAATTTTTTGATGTTAGGTTTTATGAATAAAAACTCCCACAGATAGTTCTGAATTAAGTTTAGAATTTGCCATATATATCACCTATCATGATGTGAAAAACTGGCCATGACTCTAGTTTGAAGAACAGATAGACTCGTTGTAACAGGCTTCCCAGTTGTTAGTTGCAGAAAAGGGATAAAACCAGACCATCTGTCACGTATATCCTCAGCTCATTTGCTTGTACTATCACAGAAGTTTCACATCATATAGAAGGAACTATTGTGTAAAAAGATTCACTCACAAGAACTAGACTGATCAACCCTAAGCAGGGATCACAAACAAGTGGTGTGTCAGACGAGACTGATATATCGGCAGAGTAGAAATATGGTCTACCTACTTAGTAGTACCAACCTTCTCCATATGTTAAATACAACATATGAGTGAAAGAAAACAGGTCTTTTTTTTCAAATTGAATAAAAGAACATTTTGCAAATATTAAACATAACAGACCAAAATCTACATGCGAGTAGAAATGTTATGATACAAATAACTGAGCTTTCAAAACTTATTAGGATAATGACAAAAATATGTCATTTGGAAAGTATTTGAAGCAAATTGGATTCACACTTTAAAAACTATTGCAATGGATAGCTCAACGATAAGATTTAGTCCGAAAGGGTTCATATGGCATTTAGTAACTGAACATTAGTAAATATTTAGTTAAGACTTTTTGTTGGTATAAAGGATGAAAGCCCATGGATTCGCCCCAGTTATTATTACTAATAAGAGAATATTGATTTATAATAGGTAAAGAATTGAAGGAATGGGGACATGGTTTAATGGAGATATTACCCAGAGCCTTAGAATATGTTAAAGAGGCTGGCCATAGCGTTAAAGAAAATGTAGATGCTTGGTATGTTAGTTCTTTATATTATTTCTTAATTTATGTACATGGTAATCTATTGAATAGATGATAACCGGAACATTATGATACATAATCTTCATATGCTTTGAAATGCAATCTACCTGGTAAAATGTTATCCTTTGCCTTGTAACAGTTTTTTTTAAGCCCCTTCATGACAGAATAAAGTCACAGAGTCCAACCATTCTTCATGAAGTTTATGTGCTTAATTACATAATAACATCATTAAAATAGTACATATTTTTGACTTGGAAAGTATGTGAGTGAATTATCAAATTTGTTGTGCCTTTAAGCAAAATTAGGTATGTGAGTGAATTATCAAATTTGTTGTGCCTTTAAGCAAAATTAGATAAAGTGCATCTGCTTCAAAATATTTGCAGGAATGAAGAAAAATCATTTGGAAACCGATGGAAGAATTATTTACTGTATCGTAAGATATTTGATGGTAAAAGTGACCCAGTATTTCCTGCTGAGTATGGTGTGAAAGAGCGAGATGAATTTTACAGATCTGTTAGTTACAGTGGTTGGGGTGGAGCTAGCGGCCATGATGCTCCTCTTATAGCGTAAGTAAATGAAATCAAGACTTTGGGAATTTAGCTCCATAATTTGTTGGAGGAGTTATCTATACTATTGTAAAATTTGAAATGGTGAAAGTGAGTAAGTGTTTCCGAAACAATATGGTGTGGAGGAACGATATAAATTTTACAAATCCATTATGCCCCTCTTATAGAGTAAGTAAATGAAATTGAGGATTTTGGTAATGTATCTCCATAATTTCTTACTGATAACCATAAACTACTAATTTAAGATCATATCTAAATAAATCATTTAAGAAAGTGTTTAATTACACTATAGCTAAATAGTTCATGCTAGAGTCTACGTGTCAGACATTTGGTTAGTTAGTTATATTAGCTTAAAGATACATTATGGGAGATTAGATAAAGAGCTGGCAGTTCTCACTATAATAGTTAAGAACTACATAATGTAAAGGGAATTTCTGAAAATTTCAGTCAAATTGATCCACTTTGAATCAAGATTGAATTTTGAGCCTATGCTACGACAAAAAACATAGTCTTGATTATCCATTTTTTATACGCCCACATTGAAATGTCGTCTGTCCGTCGGTCCAGCGTCCACAAGCTCTAGAGGCTAAAGTTAATATCCGATTAACTTTAAATTTATACACAGTGTTTAAGGTCATGAGACGAAGAAGCCTATTGTTTTTCAGCGATTTCCGATAATAACTACCAGAGTTATGGCCCTTGATCACTTCAAAAAATCTTGTGGACGCTCTAGAGGCCAAAGTTAATATCCGATTGGCTTTAGATTTTACACAGTGTTTAAGGTCATAAGACGAAGAAGCCTATTGATTTTCGGCGATTTCCGATAATTAGTGCCAGAGCTATGGCCCTTGATCACTTCAAAATACCTTGTGACATTATAGAGGCCAAACTTATCATCCAATTGACTTCAGATTGATACACAGAGTTTAAGGTGTTGAAACGAACAAGTATTTTGATTTTCAACGAATTTTGATAACTTAACAGCTAAATCCATGATATTAAATGTTTCCTATACTAATTGTTAGCGTGGGGCAAAACTTTATAAAAAGCAAACAAATTCTAATGATTTTCAGATAATTACATAATGAGTTGTTACTCTTAATCAGATTTTAGTGTATTACAAATGTTGCATTACCAAAAAAAGTAAAAATTTGCGACAACCCTTGTTGACTGCCTGGACGATTTAGCTGCTGTGGGCGTATGTTTCGTTGCCTGGCAACTATCTTTGATTTAATTATGAATGGACATTTAAATAAGCATTCTTATCCAGTAAATATCACAGACTAGCTCTTGCATAATGTATGTTTACTTATTTCTTTAATCAACAATGAGAACCCACCATGATGCACTAGAGCTGTACAAATTGCTTTACTAATCTCTCATATAGTAAGGACATAATATTTAAATAACAAAGTAAAAAAGGTTGGGTGCCCACATTTAGGTTTGCCTGTGATTTCATAATATAGTCAGTGATTTGAACGTTTAAAGCAGTGTACTGGTAATTCAACATGACCTGTCATCCTTTGGTTATGGGTCTTTGTCGAGTGAGTGGCTCCTTTCAACCAGATCAGCTCTGGATCGGTTTGATTCTGTGGTATCACTTGTGGTTGAAAGAGTAAATGTTTTTTAGTTGAGAGAATATCTTTTGCCAAAGTGGTGGTTAAATCTAAAGCAAAAAGGTAATCACAACAGAACGTCTTGATCACAAAATAAGCCTTAACAAGATCGTTAGCAGAGAGTAAGAGAATATAAGAGTGGCTATTAAGACCTGGTTATCCTGAGTGTCAGTGACTAGTTTTGTTCGTAAGTGAACTTTTCAGATAGGTTGGACTCCAGTGGTGGCCTTTTATTTATACCATTCCGAAACCCCTGAAGAGTGTTACCAGGGGGTTGTGAATTTATTACCAGATTTGGTAACTGGCTTACTGGGTTTGTACAGAGATTTGAATAAACTTGTATTTGAATTTTGTCTTTGATCTGTTTTTCAGATATGACAGTATTTTATTTGCAAAAGATGACTGGACTGAATTAGCTAATCGGTATGGATTATCTTAATGCTTTCTTTTCCAATTCATTGGCTACACAAATATGTATTAATATATATCCATGCATGAAATTAATAGTGGCTTCTCTTTGTTTCATATAAAAAAACTCACAAATTTGGTTTAGAGTAGATCGTTGATGGGCGTTGCATGCAGGACACATGATACTAGTTCACTCATGGGTATTTTAGTTTTATAGTTTTCCATATAAGATATTCACTTACTATTTACTTTAATTTTATTTTCGTTTTATGGATTCATTGATTACTTCTTTGTATTTGTATCTATAAATTGGAATGTGTATTTTTAAACAGAGCGTTCTTTCATGGTGGTGATAGTGATAGTACTGCTGTAATGGCTGCCTGCTGGTTTGGAGCTCTATATGGTTACAAAGGTGTACCAGAATCAAATTACAAGGTAAACAGAATTTGTACAATTTAGTGCCACTAAATTTAGATGTGAGGGATACACAGTTGAACTTTTAGGAATCAAGTTGTTCCAATCCCGTTAAAGGAGAAAATCGATACCAAATCAGTCTGCTACATTCATGATAATATCTATAGATGATGTTTGATTATACTAGGTTGCTATCGAGGCCACCACGTCCCTGATCTTGCTCAACTTCTATCACTTAATCCAATTTAGAATATTTGGAGCTATCCCGAAAATGTGAGAAAATGTTTAAAGGGAGATAACTGTAATCCATTTCATAACAGGCCACCAAATTTTTCACAATATATGCCAGTTTCTTGTTTGTGTTTGGTCATTTTGGCATAAACAAATTGAAAGTACCAGTTACTACAACACCACATTAACCTCTTATATTTCCACCCCAATATTAAGAATATCCACCTAAACCTTGTACAATACCAGACCAAATAGTCAAAAAAACAATTAGCATGAAAATGGGGAAAGGGCAAGGAATGTAGAGAAACTTTAAGTAACATGCACTGATTTAGTTGGTAAACTATTGAGGGAATTTCTACATTTCCATTTGAGTGAGTTAGTAAAAAATATAATGTTCTAGGTTTGAATGAAAACATTACCTTGATTTTACTCCTTTTCAGGGTCTTGAATATCAGTCCAGATTAGAAAAAGCTGGGGAAATTCTGTACAATTTATCTCATCCTGTGTCTGCAGCAGAACCTGATTCACAATTATCTCAGTCTGAGCCTATGGAACAAGCAGCGCAAGATTCACAATCTGAGCCTGTAAAAGTGTCTGATTCTGAGCCGGTAAAAGCACCCGAATCTGAGCCTGTAAAAACACCAGATTCACTTTTATAATATGATCATCTACCAATAAAGTTATAATATTATCATCTACCAATAAAGTTATAATAATTATCATCTAATTAGAAAGTTATAATAATATTATCTACCAATGATATCCTCATCTACCTAGGAAGTTATATTATCATCTACCAAAAAAGTTATAATAGTATCATCTCCCTAGAAAGTTTTAATATTATCATCTACCAAAAAAGTTATAATAATCTACCAACAAAGTTTTTGTAATAGTAAAAATATTTATGAATAAAGTTATTATATTATGATCTACCAAAAATTATAATATTATTATCTACTTAGAAAGTTATAATATTATCATCTACCAATAACGTTCTAATAATCTACCAACAAAGTTTTTGTGATAGTAGAAATATTTATGAATAAAGTTATCATATTATGATCTACCAAAAAAGTTATAATATTATTATCTACTTAGAAAGTTATAATGTTATCATCTACCAATAAAGTTATAAAAATCTACCAACAATGTTTTTGCAATAGTAGAAATATTTATGAATGAAATACCTGATTACTGATTATCATATACATACACTGTGGAAAAGAACCCAAATTAAAATATTATCATCTACCAACTTAATTATTTAAATTATAAAAATATATTTATGTATGGAATATAATATCTACCTTAATTTTACTAAAAAATATAGAAAACCTTTACTTTTATGAAATCAAATTTATTCAAAAATAGGTAAACTGGTGTTGTTCGCAATACACAAACACCATTGACACGATTGGCTGTACATTCAGATATTTCTAGTACATGAATCATTGTTATATTATTTGTTTACTGTCTACACTGTGTTTTTAATAAAATATTTTTAACCTTTCATTTCTTTATGGTTTATGTTAATTCCCCCAAAGCATTGATAAAATCCGGACATATTTACAGATCGTATGCAGTGACAGTCCTAAACATATGAGTTTAAGGGAATAGACCCTTTCTACTTGTAAACCATGCGATCAAATGAAATGAGTTTTAATGTCCTACTATTATGCTCGGACTAGGCTAATGATGATGGGCATACGCCATTGCATGGTTTTAAATCCCCGGTTGTACGTGACAAGGAGTAGGGTCGCCTGTCCAACTTCGTGGGTTTTTCTCCAGGCCCTCTGGTTTCCTCCCACAGCTAAAGACCCCTACACACAGGCGAATTATTGAAATAAAATTAAAACCATGTTAGTCCCGAAATGACCTAGTTTGTTTTGAGTGGACATTGAACCTCATTTTTCTCTCTCTCACATACGCCATGCAGTGTGCTATGAAGGAAATTTTGCCTGGACTGTGGCACTCCGGCCTACCCTTACATTGAATTTCAGCTGCCAAGGGATCTTTTATATACTCGTCAATGTGTACACGGGACCTTGTTTTTTTCGTCCCATCTGAACAACTAGACACCTTCACCTTGTCAGGCCCTACATCCTGCACCACTGACAAGAGGAAAATCCCGACGGTCATCACTGGGGTGGAACCTGCGACGTCCAGGTTAGAGAGCCAGCATTCTTACTCACTTAGCCACAGTGGCTGCCTCAATAATAAACAATCATGTGGGAGATATATTGCGATTGTGATTATTCAGATTTGTTCACATTAATTTGATTGGCCCTAAAGTGGTGCTTTGCAAAACAATGACAGATAAAATTAACATTGTATTAGTCTCAGACTTCGTTCACAAGAAATTGAACTAAATTACATTAGCCTAATATCACATGGATTTCATCTTTGGTATATGTTATATTATACATTGTAGCCCAAAATGGGATTTTATGATTTTGATGGTTCGAAAAGTGGCACCCATTGAGTATAACAGTCCTGTAAATTCCCTTAGGCGAATCACTGCAAATGAATATTTCTTAGGAACTAGAAGGTTTTCCAATAGCAAACAATTCTCTACCCTACTTCTTTAATTATTGCAGGAAATCTGCATGGTGGGGTTTACTTTTTTCATTAGAGGGAGGTGCTCTAGGGTGTTTTGTGGAATCCTATGCACCCTGGTCGGTGTCAACACTATTTTCAAGTAGAATTTTGAGATTTAAAACATAAACAGTGTGATGAGGTGAAATCTTTTCCGGATAAAGGCGTATCCGCCGAACCTTTATCTAATTCAAATTGTCTCGGGGTCCTTTACATGCACAGCACCGGGGTTTTCTTCCCATCCGAACGATTAGCACACTGTATGGCGTATGACCATCATAATCTCGCTTACAGACATGAACGTAAACGACTTAGTAAAAACTAATATACTACTTTGTCCCAGCTTTTTGAAAGAGACTTAGCAAGTTACGGGTTAAATGAACAATTCCTGCTAATTTGGAAACATTAGGGATTGTGTAGGATGTGACCATCCATATTAAATTTGACGGTGTTAAATCCCAACAGGTGGTTTTAAAATCAGGAGAAGAACCCCACGGGGGGGGGGGGCATTATTAGCCTTCCTAATGAAGTTGAGCACCCTTTTCGAATGTTTAGATCACCACAACTGTAAGTTCATAGTTCAATTTAGGAGGCCCCACGGTTCATGGGAAAACAATTAAAATTCCAGATGAAAGTTTGACGGTAATCGATCTAGTGGCGCGAAGGAGGAGACTGAGCTATCCCCCAATCTTCTCTGTGAAGTTCCACTCGTTTATCGGCCTTGGCTTCTAGACTTGTATGTCATTCGAAATTGAATAAATCTCGTATGTGATCACATATTATATAATTATTCTTGTATTACAGACCGTGTAATTGTGTGTTATGCGTGCCATTCAAAGGTCTATGAAATAATCTTCTCGTCGCGTCAGGGGCCCCGCGATTCTAGTCAGGTCCAGGGCCCTGAGTTCTTGTATCATGGACGTTATGTATTATAAGATCCATGTTCTGTATAAATTATCCGGTGTGGTCACAAGTCTTTGCTGCTGGCGACAACAAGACAACAACTTTCATAGCGAAAAACAAAACGTTGATAAACACTAATCTGAGGTAAACGTGTCATATACAATGTGTCAATGGAAGTGAGAATTTCCAAATCTACAAATTTATCATTGTAGTGATGTTATTGAAGAACCACCCTGGGATTCGAGGCTATTACTTAATTAAAAGTTTCATTGTAGCAGAAGCCAAGATCCGCTGGTTTTACAGTTGTTTCAGACATGCCATTAAACTATCCACTGTCTCCCGTAGGTTTTACGGAAATAACGGCAGTACGCTTCTATCTTTATCTAATAATGTTACTAGACAAATTCTAATAATACTCCCACTCGAAAGAAAAACAGAAACGCAGTAAATGCAATGGAATAACTGGTCTATTTGACACTAACATAGGCCCCTATTCTTTAACATATTTGATTAATCTGCAGTCGCGACTATCAAACATTAACCATTCAAATGCGATTTCTACTTAAAATATGAAGCCTTTCGATAATAATGTTGCAGGACATTCGGAAAACATTGCCGGATTTTGTTTTTCCAATTCGGTGTGAATCATTGGGACGATGAAACCTATTTAGCGATCTACGCCCCCCCCCCCCGTAGGTCACATACTCCATTCAAACCAGTTAGTCATACAACGGTATATAGGAATAGTTTTAGACCTAACCTGTTGATGAATTTGAATTCAAGCTTTATGACCTAATATTCTCGACCAAATACTAACACATAAAATCTAGTGGTATAAATGATCAATCTAATTCGGAGACTTAAATAGACTCTTTATCATATCAGGTTCCACGATGGTGCTCATTACTACTTCAAATTCAAGACAACATATCTTAATGAGTATAGAATATGATAGGTGATCGTTCAACACTGTAGATGTCATCTGGAGAGAAACACGTTGTTCCCAGAAGAGAAGAAAGAAAAGAAAATTTCAATGAATACATGTGTATTTAATTCCCGATTTCTCGTTATGAGATTTCTATGATTACATGACACTGAACTTGTATGGTATCCTATTGAGAAATTTAATGAACAGTGACCTATCACATCTTTTATCTATTGATTATTATTGACTATCTTTGTATGGTTATAATTGAAAAGGATTGCATCTGTAAACACAATAATCATCACGTAATATTATAATAAACCAAGCCAGCAGACAAAATGTAAATGTAGAAAGTTCCGCCTTCTCCTTTGGGCATCAATAGATTGCATTTGGCTAAGGAACGCCATTAAACTGTTATTCGTCTGAATAGCAGTGTAATCTTGCAATGTTTATGAATGCCATTGAATGACTTAAGTTCAATTCAATTTTGTTCCAGAATATCAACACCAACTTCTTGAATTCGCGATTTTATGCCCAACTAATTAATTTCTAACACCTGTGATTATTAGAAACTTAAAAGTCGCAGCGTGGTAATGGTTTCATTGTGTGGGTTGTTTTCAATATATTCAGCGCACTTTGTCAATCTTTCTGTAAATCTTCTGTAGGAAATAAATTACTTTGAGAAAGTCCTTTTTGAAATGTCCAGACTTTGTACCTTAATATTTTAATAGTACGATGTAAATCGATCATTGGTGAAGTTTCGGTCTAGATTAGAGCAATAATAGAAGATAAACGTTTGAACGAAATGAACTTGATCAACTATATAAAACTGTAGTAACGACTCGTTTACTTCATCAATTTACATCGCAAATCTATTGTCAATAAATTTCTTATATATTTTTTCTTCCAGCAGTTGTTGGCTTGTAAACTGTGGTGAAGACCCCACGGCCATTCTTGTCGAAATCTAACGCTAAGTTGTTGGTCTATTTTGTGTCCTATAATTTCATTTCTTAAAGCGAGAATTTCATATTTCCTAAGAAAGTTAAAACTGCTCAATAGATTGTCAACTCACTATTATACGATCAAAGGCAAATTTTCCTACACTTAAAAGTTATTCACATCGGAAATAATAGCACAATTGCCCCCCTTGTTTTTCTATTCCCACATGGAATAGCTATCTTCAAACGTTGGAATCTGAAGTTGAAAATGATATTTTTGCCAATTTCTCAACTGGCAATAGTGAATTATAGGATTATTCTTTAACAAGGCAGAACTTATTATAGATACCATCTATTTCAAAGCTTTATTTCAATACATTTTTTTAAAAAATATATCTTAAAAATATGAAATACACGCTTTAATAACTGGAAACACTATATTATATCTAAAGCATTGAAACTCCCATGATAAAATTCGGCTTTCTTTTTATCTAATTGCTGTCCAAATGACATTGGCCTTTTTCAAAATTGGATAAGGAAAATCCATTACAATAAACTTAATTTTACTCAGACAACACAGATGGTATACATTTCTTTTATTGCTACTTCACAGATTCTTTAATTGGCAAGTTTTCCTATGTAGACACGAGTTGAATGGAATTAGTCTCTCTTATCACAAGAAAAAAAAGCACCATTCAAAAACCTCTGTATCAGATCTAGACAATCGCCCATTTTAGAAGAACTTAGAAAAATGATCTTTCTAAAAGTCAGCTGGATTTAATAAAAACAATGAATATGTGTATTCTGACTGAGTTTTGTTTCAGTTACACTTCTGTATTTGCGTAACTCTGTACTCAAAAAAAATGTGTCACTCTTCATAATTATGTTAATCATGTGTATTATACATTTGTTCAGCTTTGGTCCGATAGCTACAAGTTTTGATGAATGTCGTACAGAATGCAATATATTCTTATTATTTGTGAAACACTCGGTAATTGTCAGTGGAAAGGTTTTGTCATTTGAAAGTTTCATTTGGTTTGTCTGAGCTCTATAGTTTACTATTTGTTTTATGTTTACTGATGAATTAGACTACATCGTTTATTAAAGTGGCTGGAGTTTAAATGTCATACCGAAAGTTCTCAGGGAGTATGTCGCTGGCTCAGTATATCTGCGGATTTTCAATCCCGGTTTGAAGGACGCTACTATTCGCTTGGATTGCACAAAAATCCGAGGCCCAGTCGTCTACTTATTTGCATGCAAGTAAAAGAAGCCTTGGCAATAATCGGGGAAAGGTGGTTATAAACTTTCATAACATGGCGTATGCTCCTCTATATTTGCCCGATCGGTAAAGTAGGTAAAGCCTGTACACTATTTTATTACAGTTGAAGTTCGTCATAGACGCGATTGCAAAGCTACAAAGGTTTTGACTTTATTTCAGTTCAGTGAATTTAGTTTAAGACGACTGTATAACCGCCACCAACAAAGCACCATGATTATATGACTGCCAGAATATCTTAGTCTACAGTACTATTTATAGTATCCTTTCCATGTAAATACTAAATCTGAATAGGAGGGTCCTACTAATCACTTGCAAGGACTAACAGGAGCGTTCTGTTACCAGAATTTAACTGATTTCATAAAAAAAATCACAGAATAATGGAAAATTGAAATCGTCATTTTTTTTTTGAAATTGTTTTAATTTGGAATATGATTTGTAGAATGTGCACATCTATAATGTACCTTTCCTTGTGTGTCAATGGTACTGTGAGCGCTATTGATAAAAGAAACGTTCTAGCCGGTCCTTGTCGGTGATTTGTTGGACCAGGATACGTAACACCCAAATCTAGCAAGTCTATGGAAATAAATCCACGACTGAACACCAAAAAGAACGGCGGAAGACGGACATAGGTTAGGTTCATATTTCAGTTGAGTTAACTCCAGCAGCATATAAACTGACGTGTTAAAAATTTATAATATAATATGGTCAGCCATTAAGTTATTGGTAATCTATATGAGGTTCCAACTTAATTGCTGTTGTTATAAATCGAACCCTGGAGAGAAAATGATGAATAGCTGGTGCAATATATAATTTATTTAGGGAAAATCTCTGGGCTATAAAACATAACTCACTGTTAGTCAGGAGTAATCCATCTTTCCTGGTCTATGGACCACGATAGGAGTTCGATATTTCTCTAGACCAAACCAATAATATAAGTTGATATAATTGGATAGAACTGTTCGCCTTATCAAAAACTTCGACCGTTTCTGTTCCCTCTTGGTTGCGCTTCAATATGAATGTACTTAAAATCGTTATCAGGCATGATTTATATCCAGTACAATAGGTTACACTCTAATCATCGTGGGTTTTTTTAGCGTCAACGTGTACAACTATTACAACAGATGTTTCATACAGTACAGTACACATAAATCAAAGTGTATTCCGTTCAAGACAACACACTATTTGGCCCATGTGCCTTAAGAAGATATTCTTGCCCAATGCAATACTTTGAGAGGTTTTTAAATATGCAGCTTTTTACGGCACTGTACAATAACAATGATTTTTTTAAAAAAAAAAGAATATTGAAGCAGTTTTATGTTTAAGCACGCATTCTTGGTATGAATCTCGACTCTTTTAAATTATACTTTAAACTCAATGGCTTGATATTGTTTAACTTTCCGCAAACAAAAGCTCTGGATGTTAATGATCAATCTAGATAGCAGACTTGAACAAACAGACCCTTTACCATACCAGGTTTCACTATGGTAATCATTTCTCCTTCAAAATCAACTCAAATTCCGTTGAAATGAAAAGACAACATATCATAATGAGTATAGAATATGGTAGGTGATCGTTCAACACTGTAGATGTCATCTGGAGAGAAACACATTGTTCCCAGAAGAGAAGAAAGAAAAGAAAATTTCAATGAATGCATGTGTATTTAATTCCCGATTTCTCGTTATGAGATTTCTATGATTACATGACACTGAACTTGTATGGTATCCTATTGAGAAATTTAATGAACAGTGACCTATCACATCTTTTATCTATTGATTATTATTGACTATCTTTGTATGGTTATAATTGAAAAGGATTGCATCTGTAAACACAATAATCATCACGTAATCTTATAATAAACCAAGTCAGCAGACAAAATGTAAATGTAGAAAGTTCCGGTTTCTTCTTTGGACATCAATAGATTTCCTTAGGCTAAGAAACGTCTTAACATTAAGCTGTTCTTCGTTTAAATAGCTGTTTAATCTTTGAATGTTTATGAATGACATACATCACAGTTTAATTACTTTCTAGAATACCAAGAGGCAATAGAATTCTGAAATTGGGCTATTTCAATTCTTGGTTTTTTAACATCCGTAACTCTTTGAATAGTCACAGCTTTGAAATTATTTATTTGCGTGGCTTGTTTTCATTTTATACAAGTGCAATACATCAATCTTTCTGTAAATCGTCCTCTCAAAGGTAACAAAAATAAGACAGTGTAATGTAACACTATGCGTGCTATAAGTCGCTGGTTAGATGTCGAAAGCTCATAAGATCAAAACTCCCCACATCCAACCTGTGACGCATACTCCCTTCTGCTGCATATTTTAATAGCTTTGTGATCGTCTAGTATTTGTAATTCTGTTCTTTGGATTCCTTTTCACGTTGAGTATTTTCTTTTTACTATCTCATTAGTTAAGACGTTTGACTTACCAGGAATAACAATGCAACAGTTCAGTCCTACATCTTATTTCAATCGGGATACATATGGTTACAATGCATAATAGACTGCATTGGCATACTTAAAATTAACATATTTCTCTCAATCCCAACTCCTTTAAAAGTCTAACCAGCATCGTTAGACTCGGAAAACCGCTTCATCATAATATGGTCATCTGAAGAATCAAGGCGATGTCTATACCCTCTGAGAATTCAGCGGCAGTCTCTTGGAACTCAGATGTTCGTCTCTGCGGAATTCGCATGGTATCTGCCTGGAACCCAATGATATCTAAAATCTATCGGACTTAAATCCCTCTTATAACATAAACAGTGTCCCCGAGACAGCCCTGTCAATCATTTAATTTGACAAATATTACGTAATTAATTATGATGACAGGTTACTTAGCCAAATGATGTAGTCGGACGTTAAACCTTATTTCATTTCAATTCTTAATAAATTATTCCAATACCGGAAACCATAAGGTTGATATCGGTTGTTCTAACTTCGAAACTTGATATGGAATTAGATATAAAAACAATACCCCATTTCTGAGCAATGCATATGGATGTGAAGGTCGTATGTGACTAAGCATGTACTAAAACTTTTTTATAATCGCGATCATTTCTTATTCATTTTTCATACAATTTTCACTTACCACTCAAAACCTAATGCAGGAGATGATAATATTTTTTTATAAAAGAAAAATGACATGATGCTGATGTTAACTATAGTGCTTAGGTCAATTTTGAACAATATGTCTCTTTAGGAAAATATCTTTCTCATATATAACGGAAATGATTTAGTTAGAGTGGAAGGTTGTCATAATCGACGCCTTTATTGTAAAGCTACGAAGATGTTGACATTATTATAGTGTAGCTGAAAACACTAAACATTCTCATTTCAACTTTACAACTTAAACCTTACTATCTAAATACCTAATAACCCCAACCAACACCATTACTGGCCGAGTTATATCTTGCGGAGACTCTAATCAACAAATTTGAACGGGATTGACCCGAACATCAAGGGTGGCTAATCTAGATTACAGTCATTTATACATGTTAATCTTCAATGCCGGTGATAGTAATTGTTCAATGTATGATCGTTTCACGTTCTGGCTTGCGGACAAAATACAAGATAATTTAATTTGACATTCCAATAAACTCTTCAGATCATCTGCCAACAGAGAAGATAGACCATTATTGGTACAAATGCTGGTTAATTCAAGCATAGGCAGTGCCTTAATATCATTATGATTCAAATAAAGTAGGGATCCATTTACATTTGTCCATCTTGGGGGTGTAGTATGGGTGGTGGTGGTGGTGATTTACATCCAGCTAAATTCTGCGCCCAGCCAGCGAACATTTTGGCTACGAGAAACAATTCGGCTTTTAACATAAAAAAAAACCGTCAGTAATTGTCTCATGTCGACATTTACAAACTGAAAAAAGAATAAATGATTGTAGCTCATTAAAACTGAATGTTAATGTTGGCGCTAATTGCGTCTACCTTTTAGTAAATGTGTCGGTTCGATCATTACAAACATAGAAGTGACCAAGACCGACTCCAGACTTGGAGTTCATTATTCCCGACTTAAAGTACAAGTTAAAGGGATACTGTCAAATTTAAATGTGATGACATTGTGACGGCAATCGGTTAATGTCAGACAATAGGCTAATGGATCATTATGACTTGCCCCCAAATCCATTCACTTGATATATACAGTGTATGTTGTTTAAAAATGTCTTTGCCGTTTGTCTTGTCCGCAGGTTTGTCTTATCATTTTTGTTTTGCGTGTAGTGTGGTTTCCTGCACTTACTATTACTATCGTACAAACAACCACACGAATGCAAAGAGAAATGGGGTTTAACGCCCACTCGGCAAAAAGTAGTTCAATACGGGACTAACACACGATTCAATTTTATTTCAATAATTCGGTCTTTAGCAGTGAGAGGAAACAGCAGGATCTGGAGAAAACCCACGAGATTGGACAAGTGACCTACTCTTTGTCACTTTCAAACGGACAGTCACTTTCAAACCCCACCAGTTGACTCAATGGCAGACCTTATGATACAGCGTGCACGTGCTAACCATTCGGGCATCTGCGCCCCCCCCCCCACACACAGAGACCCGAATATCTCTTGCACAGCAAATTTAGTTTCAAAATATCAATATCAATACCTGTTTTGATTAACGTGAACACTCAGCGCTCATTCTCTCGTACAATTGTGATTAATAGTTAATATGGAAAGCTAGTCGGTGGCAAATTTACAATATATATACTAAACAGCAACGTCAGTACGATTTCAAAATCAGAGAAATCATTGTAGAAAACGAATTACTATCAAAGCAATTTTTTATGAACAGCATATTGACACATTAGTGATTAATTCATCACAGTTGCAAGACCTTACGAGACGGTTTGGAGTTTGTACACAGTATTCACCAGTATCTGGTGTGTTCACCGCGAGTGTCAATAACAGCAGCGTCTGTACATGGAGTGGATCACACTCTCAGAAAAGCCTGGCGCAATTCATCGGCTGTGTTTGGTCTCGGAACGACGTTATTATGTCTCCTCTGAATTTCATCTTAAAGATGTTCGATCGGGTTTAAGTCCGGACTAAGAACTGACCAGTGCATAACGTTGACACCGTTATGCAGAAGAAAGTCCCGAGTAAATCTGGCGGTGTTGGCACGGGTGTTGTCCAGGGCCGTGTCTAAGGGGGTTCCGGGGGTACATTGCACCCCCAGAAAAATAAGGCGCCCCGAGAAATGGCGCCCCACCATTTCCAAAAAATAATAATTTGACAATCTTTCAATTATAAAATAATGTTTACACTTGATTATGACCACACAGTGATGCTCTTAAGGTACTGATCAGTCGGTCGGTTTTAAGGGCGCCCTGATCCAAACCTACTTATATCACTTACGTGGAGGCTATGGCGCCACACCCACTTTTAAAATCCTACATACGGACCTGGTGTTGTCATACTGGAAAAAAGTTATTTCGATGGCGTGCGAAATGTGGTATGCCGTGGGATATGAGAGCTAGATCAATGTAGCACACTGCTGTGATGACGCTTCCTTTCCCTGGACCAAGATTTTGGAATACCACAGGACTCACTCTCTGGTTTAGACGACACCAACCCAAACCATTATGCATGGACCTCCGCATGAGCTTCGTTCCATGACACAGTGCACATATTCTGATCCTGCCATCTGCAGTTGATACGCAATACCGACTCTCATCTGTGAACAGAACAGTTCTCAATTGCCTGTATCGCCAGTGCTGGTGTTGTTGGGCAAACTATAAACGTTCACGTCGATGGCGAGGGTTGAGGATCGGTCCACGGTAAGGTTTACGGCAATGGGTGTTCTCTCTCTGGTAAGACGTCGGCGCACTGTATCGTTACTGATCTGTCTTCCGTGTTTTCCCACTGTCTGACGTGCTGTCTCAGATGCCTGTGTGAAGGGATTCTGCACGTGGTGTTGATAGCCTGAAAGCGTTGCTAAAGCCTGTGTTTGATCCAAACTGGAAGTGATTGGCAACCGCTCGGGTGGTGTGGCCTGCGTCGAGTCTTCCACGTGCCTGTCGTGAGTTGTGGCTGACGTTGTAGAGTGAATGATTCAACCAGGTATCAGGGTGCATTTTATAGGGCTGGTCCCGGTGAACAGCATGTGTAGCATGAGTTACATGAAAATAATGAAGAATACCATTTCAGAAGTCGGGTTTCGTTTTGAAAACATTTCCTGGATTCAATTCTGTTTTTGGGAAGGAGCCTTATTGGTCAGAAGATGTGTCCACAAATATACAATCGAAGCATTTGGCAAGTGTTATACAGTGTAACATACCAACCTAACGTTTCTTTTGCTGCTTAGTATGTATACAGAGATAAGTTTAAGGCATATCAAGATATACTCTAATGCTTGAAGCATGTCAAGGATGAGCACTATTTCATTCTTGTATCCAGAAAAGGATATAAAATAACACTTGTACGTAGATTAACATATAAATATAAATCTTGTAATTTATTTACGATTTTATATTATTGATGTTGGAATCTTCAATTACAATTATTATATAGTGGACTGGTTATCAGATTTTTATTTTACCCTGTTTCATTAAGTTATTAGTTCTGTTTCCCTTTGTTTGATCTATTCAACTGAAGGCTATTCAATTTTGTTGCCTGGCAAAACTATATTTATTTTGTTTTTGTCTGGAGTCTGAATCGGTTTGTTCAGTTTAAATTTATTCTTTTCAGAAAAAGACTAGATACGATTATATAGGGTAGACTACGTCTTTATAGTTGTTTAAGTAAAGTGTTCGATTCCATTAAGAAATAATAGAATGTTTGTTCCTACAGGTATCCATGGTAAATGTATACAAAGCCAAACACGACGAATAAATCTGAAGCCTTTAATTTGCAGACGGTATTCCACACATTTATTTTTTATTGATGGGGTAATTTAATCTGAAAAATAAATAACCAGAAACATTATCATTAATTCACTGACGTGTCGATGGTGTCATACCCATAGCGTGGTGAATTATGCAATAGAAATTATTTATTGCATTGGATAAAGTCAATGTTATTAGAAACGCCAAAATGTACTATATTATTATGCGTTTACAAATGACGGCATACTTCGTCATCAATATAAATGGTTAGTAAAATTAACATTCATATTCATTCAATAATACAGATGGGTACAAGAACAATACACTAGTTGTTCACCTTTAGGGCGTTATACTGGTTATTAAAAAATACGAACTCCAAAGAGCTACAAGATCTATAATTTGTACTTTTTGAAGAAGAACCTATTTTTATCAGCAGATCACCAGCTCAGCCGTAATTAAAGAATAACAAAACGAAATCTGTGTTCGATAAAAGAAAGAATCGTGGAATACAAACATAAAAGAATTACAAGAGAATTGAATTTAACTGCAGGGAAAATGTCATTCCACGCCCAGCAGTTGAACTGAATTTCCATTAACAAAGAACTGTAGGGAACATGCTTTGGCTCTAAATTCAATCTGATAGAAATTGGTCAAAATCAATTCATTATTTCCCTATAGTGGTTTTGGTAGGTTGTAAATTGGATCTGAGTTCTAACAAATAAGTGGCTGTGTAGGATTTCAATTACAGTAGAAACTTATATGACCCCACAGTAGGACTGACCTGTGTGTGTCTTAAACTTTGTAATTATAAATAGTATGTTTTAAGATGGGAAATTATTGCTTTATTGTGTGTGAAGGTGTGTGTGATGGAGTGTGTATGGGTGTGTGTGTGTGTGTGAAAGAGAGAGAGAGAGAGAGAGAGAGAGAGAGAGAGAGACCGGATGTTGGACAGGCGGCCTTACTACTTGTCACGTACAAACGGGTAGTTGACACCACGTCAGTTCACAAACTTTATGAAACAGCGCTCACGTGTCACGTGCTAACCATTCAGTCACCCAACCCCCATTGCTCTATTGAAAGGAACAGAGTTAAAGCCAATTTTGACACTAATACACAGTCCATTTTAATTAACACTAAGCATGTGTGTATTGCTAGACAAAGTAATTTTACCCGGACATAAGTCTAGGATTATCTGGTTCCTCGTGTGTGGCACCCTTGATTGGATATCTAATTTTATAGATTTAATTTTATTTCATTGGATATTTTTGTAAAGAAATAATAATTGAGCCGATTGTAATTTCCGACAGCCCCCC
The DNA here is from genome assembly GCA_963678685.1 of Patella ulyssiponensis. NCBI lineage: Eukaryota > Metazoa > Mollusca > Gastropoda > Patellidae > Patella > Patella ulyssiponensis. Next base: position 25,122,509 of record OY783226.1, on the reverse strand, counting down.
CTAACCCTTTAAAACAAATATCTTATAAGTTTTCTTTCTTCTCTGGTTTTAAGTGTTTAATATCCCCACAAACCGCGTATCATTCCTCACATCCGCATTCAGTAGGATGTGAACAGAATCTACCCAGACAACATGGGATGAACTTATAGAGATGTCAAAGTCTGTGTCAATACACACAGCTAGTTTATGAGCTATCTGAAGAAACCTACGAGTAAAATATTAGATAATGAGTAAGATATGGGCAATATAAACGTCTGCTGGGCTTGATGATATGTTGTAAATAAGATAATAAAATCTCTCCAGACGCTCATTCTATCAGGAAATCACTGGACAGATGTAGTAAAATCATAACTAGGGAATATAGAGACTTTAAATCATGGAAATGGAACGCCGACAAAGTGTTGTAAACTTAACCTTGGATCATGGAAATATAATAATGATTAATCGGGCTCATACATTTCAATGATGGTGGATCTACGTCTCATGACAGATAGTCTAATATAGACATTGAGGAACAACCGTGGAATATAATTACGGATACAGATTGGTTGCCTACTATAAATAGACACCGGCGTCACCACTTTCCCCCACTCCCCGACCCATCAAAATCAACAAAAAACAAAGGTTAACAAAAAAATGGGATGCGTACGGAGCCCCTTAAGTGCACGATTCCACTCTTATATAATTTTTTCGTACATGATTCCACTCTTATATAATTATTTCGTTTAAACGAAATATTAATTCGTTTAAACGAAATATTAATTCGATTAAACGAAATATTAATTCGTTTAAACGAAATATTAATTCGTTTAAACGAAATATTAATTCGTTATAACGAAATATTAATTCGTTATAACGAAATAATTAATTCGTTATAACGAAATAATTAATTCGTTTTAACGAAATAATTAATTCGTTATAACGAAATAATTAATTCGTTATAACGAAATAATAATTCGTTTAAACGAAATATTATTTCGTTATAACGAAATATTATATCGTTATAACGAAAGCAGAACAGTAGGACGTTTAAGCCCATTTCATAAGGGTATACACCCTATCGATTTGTTAGTGTTACGTGACTTGCCGTTCCAGCGAAATGAATGTTGGGTGGTCTAGTGGTGCGCCATTGGGTCAAGGGGCGTTGTATCGGTTGACTGCATGTACGTGACAAGAAGTATGATTGCTTGTACATCCTCGTGGGTCTTCAGTTTCATCCCATTGCTAAATACCCCTACGCGAAAGCGGATTACACGTGTTAGTTCCGAAATAACCTAGTTTGTGTCTCTGTTCCAAGATTACCGCAAATTGATAAAGTTTTTGGTTTTTTGGGGTTTTTTAACATCTTTTATTTTCAAATTTGGTGTTTTGAGCATTTGGGTGTACACTGGACTTCGTTTGTTCGTCCAGTCCGAACTTGACAGCTCTCCTTTTCAGGCCCTCCGTCCTGCACCACTGACAAAAACCAGATGAACTTTCTTGACAGTTCTCCTTGTCAAGCCCTCCGTCCTGCATCACTGATAAAAACCAGATGAACTTTTTCCGCCAACACCGGGAACGTACCAGCGACCTCTAAAGCTTGTGAACCCAATGGTTAATTCCCTAAAATATATGTTCAAAACTATAGGGTTCACAGGGTTTTCGTAAGGGGGATAATGTTTGGGAACTGGGTCTCTGGAGAAGTAGGTAGCGGAAACGATAGGATCCGTTCTCTCATTAACCCCAATGCTTCACACCAATATATGAAGAAAAAAAAACTGATTTGAAGTGTATCCTCACAATAGGGGGAGGAGGAACCCGGGCCATCTCTTTATGCCACCAATGCTTCATAGACTCAATATCCATCACATGATCCCCATTACGAAAACCTATGAAGAGAAAAAAACTGATTTAAAGTGTATCCTCAGAATAGGGGGGGGGGGGGAGGAACCCGGGCCATATCTTTATGTCACCAATGCTTCATAGAGTTCATACCAATCACATAATCCCCAGTACGAAAACAGTGTAAACATGAGGTCTGTTATTGGGTCAAGTGCCGTTATTTCAATTAACCGCCTCTACGCGACAAGCAGCAGGATCGCTTGTCCAACCTCGTGGATTCTCCCCGGGCCCACTGCTACATATCCTTACGCGCAAACGAATTATTGAGATAAATATGAACCACGTGTATATCCCGTATATCGATAACGATAGAGGTCACGATTGTTTTTTTTAATTTTTTTTAATTTGTTTTTCAACTTCGTTGTTTGGAGCATTGGGGTTAGTCGACGTGTTAAATCGACATTGATTAATTCGATTAATCGAAACGATTAATTCGTTTAAACGAAATAATTAATTCGTTTAAACGAAATAATTAATTCGTTTAAACGAAATAATTAATTCGTTTAAACGAAATAATTAATTCGTTTAAACGAAATAATTAATTCGTTTAAACGAAATATTAATTCGTTATAACGAAATATTAATTCGTTATAACGAAATATTAATTCGTTATAACGAAATATTAATTCGTTATAACGAAATATTAATTCGTTATAACGAAATAATTAATTCGTTAAAACGAAATAATTAATTCGTTATAACGAAATATTAATTCGTTATAACGAAATAATTAATTCGTTATAACGAAATGATTAATTCGTTATAACGAAATAATTAATTCGTTATAACGAAATAATTAATTCGTTAAAACGAAATAATTAATTCGTTATAACGAAATATTAATTCGTTATAACGAAATGTTAATTCGTTATAACGAAATAATTGATTCGTTAAAACGAAATAATTAATTCGTTAAAACGAAATAACTAATTCGTTAAAACGAAATAATTATTTCGTTTAAACGAAATAATTAATTTGTTATAACGAAATAATTAATTCGTTATAACGAAATATTAATTCGTTTAAACGAAATAATATTTCGTTATAACGATATAATATTTCGTTATAACGATATAATATTTCGTTTAAACGAATTATTATTTCGTTATAACGAATTAATTATTTCGTTATAACGAATTAATTATTTCGTTTAAACGAATTAATTATTTCGTTATAACGAATTAATTATTTCGTTATAACGAATTAATATTTCGTTTAAACGAATTAATATTTCGTTTAAACGAATTAATATTTCGTTTAAACGAATTAATATTTCGTTTAAACGAAATAATTATATAAGAGTGGAATCATGTACGAAAAAATTATATAAGAGTGGAATCGTGCACTTAAGGGGCTCCGTAGATGCGATTGATTATGTTGTCGGTATTATCAATAATTTCTCTAATTAAAATTATAGCGTTAATTTCGTTCCGACTTAGATTAATTGTTGGTGTAAGATCTAATTACTTCCTAGTTAGTTGTTGAAATAAAATTAAACCATATGTTAACCCCTTCTTTCTCTCCCACTCTCTGTTTTTCTTTCTCTCTCTCTCTCTCCATTACAGGAACACCCTTTCTTATCAGTGGCCTTTTCAGGAACTGAAAAATAACTTGATCATTCAAGGAGTAGATATCATACGACGGACAAGAATAGCTGAATCATCAGTAGCCTTTAAACGTTTTGGTGGTTGCATGTAAAAATGTGCGTAACATGATATTCTATGCAGTAAATTTGATATGTGTTAATCATATATGTATCACTCATGCAACATATTACGCACTAAATTTGTTCGCAATCCAGACTTTTATAAGAAGGCCGGCCAGATAATCTATTTGAAAAATTGACCAATGAAAGAGCATACCTAGCAACCTTTTTTCATATCCACGAGAAGGAGATGCAAAAAATTGTGAAAGTGTTTCAATTCGCTCATTAAATGCTCTCGGACACGCCCTAGTGACGCCCATAAACTCCAACTTAACGAATAGGTATAAACCCGACCCTTACTGCATGCCAACAAAATTTGGTTTATTATCCATTGAACTGTTTTAAAGGACCCCAAATATGCCCCAATAACGTACCCTACCTGCATTACACCGATGTACCGATTCAAACATCACACCTACCAGATTTGGTTTAGTAGGAGACGAATTCTGAAATATGTTAACCAGTCTAAATTCCTTCACAAGTGGATCTCTGCCTAGATATCCAATACTGAATTTCCAAATAGTTTCAAATTATTCCCAGCGATGTCTTCTTTTATCCAATTTGTCATATTACTTATAATACTTATCTTATAAAATTCTCAGTTGTCCCATTATTGTCATTTTATAAGATTACGTTACGGACAGTAAAGTTTTAATGTAGTATAAGCTGATGCTTGAATATAGATTAAAATCTCCCCACGGCTGTAAAATCGTCTTTAATACAATTACTTATATAATACTTATCTTATAGAATACTCGGTTGTCCCATTATTGATTATGTTACGGAAATTTAAATTTCAATATAGTATAAGCTGAAACTCGAATATAGATTGAAACCTTCTCATGGCTGTAGCATCAAGTAAAATAACGAGATAATAAAATACTGTTTATCGTAACTTTTAAACAAATTTAATTTTATTGTGTGTAATCTGATGTGTATTCAATTCCAATTGGAAGTAGAGCTTTCTATTTTCCCTACATAGGCGTATAACGATTCTAATTTAAATCTTTTTTTTCATGCACCAGTTCATCCCATTAAATTCTCTTCTGGCAGTAAGAATGTAACTATATTCTGATCAATTTCCAATAAAAAAAAGATTGAAGAGGAAACTTGCGTCACTGATGGATAAAAACAATTTGTGTAAGTGCACAATTTCTGTGTGGATTTTCTACATGGCTTTTGCTGTGTTCGCCGGGTTTTAGTCAACCGTTAAGTCGAGATTATTGCGCGGAAATACCCCTCGAGTCTCAGTCATCTGCAACGATAACTTACATCATTTATCAAGATGAATTTCCGTTAATAGACTACTGATCTGTAAAGCCCTTTTAAGGTTTAAAGTCTCGACTAATAATCGAAGCAATCAATCCCAAAGTATTTCACTGTTTTGTCATGTCGGAGTGGGGCATTATCTCTGTTCATACATATATTATTTATCACAATGTACGACACAATAGGTTATCTGTCATGGTATGTCCAATACGATATCACTTAAAAATATATTTTAAAAGCCTAAAAATAATGGTATTGCGTAATGAAATAATTCTCTTTCCCCTTTGAAACGATACATTCGTGGTTATCTAATATACCTTATAGGTTTGTTGTATATTTATCAAAAAAAAAATAATGAATATGGGTGTACACCATACATGTATGCCCGGCCTACTCATTTGTCGCGGAATCTTTATTCTGTCAAGGGACTTCGCTTTTTCGTCCATTCCAACGACTAGGTTCTTTATGTCTAGCAGATCTCACTATAATAGTTAAAAACCAAATAATGTAAAGTGAATTTACTGAAAATTTTAGTCAGATTGATCCACTCTTAAACGAGAATTTAGCGATTGAATTTTCGGTCAAGCGTAGATCACCATTGCTAAAATGGGTACGATAAAAATAAAACATAATCTCGATTAGCCATCCTAATCCAGACTAGCCTTAACATCGACAGTTGAATATAGTCTGGATAAGTTAATTAATGTCTAATTATTAATTTATATTACATTTTAGGCCTAAAGAGAGGCCCGCAATAGACAGTATTGGCTCTCTCATTTATGTTTAAACGTTTGAATTTAAACTATACTAGATAAAATATATCGAATACGCATTTATTCTCATCATGAAAATTTTCTAACCCTCTGTGAAGAATGTGGTCTTGATGATTAGACTGTATCACCTTATAAAGATTGGACCGTTCTTTCTTTATTCATTGAATGCACCAATGTTTAATTTGCATTATCACTGGAAATCGACAAGCCCCTATTGAAATTTGATAAATGAGTTTTCAAAAATCAGAGCAATAGAATTCTCTAAAACACGGATTGCAAAGAATATTCAACTGCTGTTTCCCGACAGAATGATCACGATATAGATGAATAGCAGAACACCGATTCCTGGCATTGATACAATAATGAGCTCTGTCCACCAATTTAGTAATTTTCTTCAGTGGTAAATTAATCCTGCATCATACAAAGCTGGTTTTGTTACGAAAAGTTACTATAGATAATGATATTTATTCAATTCGAGTTCATAGAATTCGAAAAGATTTGTGAGAGTAATTAAACGCTGAAAGTAGTTTTATTTCAATAGTTTTTTTTGCACTAAACGGTAGCGACATATTGGTTACTAGCGAAACAAGAGCCTATTACCCTATTATTTCTTATTGATTGTCACTGAGATAATAGCCCTTGCATTCTGTTATCAGTTAGGTGACTGCTTTATATCGACAGATCCCCTGATAAAGTCCATGAACGATCTGTTCAATTGTTTTGGTAAACAGTATTTCAAATTCCATATTTGGAATCTGGGGATTACTATACTATTAAGTACCCCTTCGCTATCAATATTTAGATACATTGGACACATATCTTGTTTTCGATATTTCTAAAAGCCAAGTTTGTGTATTTTTTATAACTGAAACGGAATCTCAGTACTGTTTTTTAATGGACCAGATTGGTGGTAAATTAAAGTACAAAGAAGAAAGTAATTGATCCAATATCTAATTACCAGTTTCTTTATCTCAAGTTTCGCTAATATATCTAACACTCAAAATCATTAACAATCCAATTTATAGTTAACCAACTTACATCCAGCACCATTTTGTCCATATAAAAATAATTAGTTAAAAAGATACCGATATCTCACTTAAGCAAACGCCCAGCAATGAGGCATAAGGAATGGGTGATACGGGGATACGTGGGATAACCGTCTCAAGGACAGGTTACGAAGTTGTTACTTTTGAATTTCCACCCAATCTTCTAATTCGGGTTGTCATAAGGGCGTTTTCTTCTATTTTAAATCAAATTGATGAAAGTTCTTTGAATGTTAAATCCTCCAGCATATTTGGTTCTTTGTGTATTTTTTTTTTCAAGTGCTCGAGGAACTTAAGAGATGGTGAAGTAAATTAAGAAATTACCAAGATCATGTTAACCTGGGAGCAACCTGTTTGGTTAAGTAAACGTTCAAATTGTTTCCTCCGTTCCTTTTAATTTTTTACAAAATATCCACAACATAGCAGAACGGATTCGAGTATGTTGTTTAAGAACAAGCACAATCAAAAGTAGTTTTAAAAACATTTTGGTCCAAAAGTATTCAAATCGATTAATTCTAACGTATGTTAGAGACATCCATTTCACACCGACACCGCTTTAATATACATGTGAACAGTCGGGCTTCTTGTTCCACTTTCGGGAAGACCGATAACTGTATGGACATGAAAGGAAATGTGGGTTAACGTCCTACTGTTTTGCTGACATGGCTAATGAAGAGGGGCATAACGCATATAGTGTGCTACTAGGGAAATTTGCCCAGGCAGCAGCACTACGGATTACTATTTATCAAAGTTCAAAACGCCAATGTGTAGGCCTACACTTGACTTCGGTTTTTCGTCCCTTCCAAACATTAATACGTTGTTCTTTGCCAGACCCCCTGTCCTGCATCACTGACACAGGGAACTTACGCCGGAAAATCCCCAATGAACGTTCGCGAAAAACACTTGGTCCAACACGGAATGTCCAGATTAGCGAACCAACGTCTTACTCATTGAACTACCGCGGCTCCGATAACTCTCTGGGTACACATTATCTATCAACACGAGACGATGGTTATCTTAGTATAAATCAAAGAAATTAGAATCTTTTGTTCATGTGACAATATGGGTTCATATTCTTTATTATAAATCGTTTGCCATGCGTACACCGATAAGATATTATTGGGTTCCTAAGAGAAAAAGACGAATGGAAAACAATGAAATACTTGGAGTAATGAGAAAAATCGTTATTTTATTGTATGCTCTTTATATAAAGATTGCTTCATCACGGAGAATAACTTTATTGGTTTTGAAAGAACAGCCAGCACACAACTATAAGATTGTAGTAAGATATGTGATTAGCGAGAGGACGAACGTGTACGGTTCAAACCAAGTTTTGGTATTGTATGAATGTGTTCGGCTTCGATTGTCCTCGCGGTAAATTCGCGCCGTTCGTCCTGCCTCATAAACCGTATTGGACGGGTCGTTAAGAATCGAGAGATGAATTTTTTCTCTATTTCCGCTATGTGTACACGGCACTATGTCGTCTCAGTATGTTGATGAATGGGTTATGAAGTTGGACGATGCCAAACTTTCTGTGGAAAATGAAGCGACGGGAGATGATATCATCTAATTATAATTGACAGTGACGAGTGGAGATTAGCATTACCATTATACCCCGTGTTGTCTATCATTATTACAGATGAAGAATTGACTTTTCTATAATTTGTGGAGTGACGGAGATTGGTGAGAACATCATTTATATACTATTGTGTGGTATTGAGGTCTATATTGGCACGGCATTTCTTAAGGAATCCCACGTTCCAAGATATCGCTGTATATAGGCACGTGTGGTACTACAGGCTTTCAGTAGCTTCCGTATTCCTTAAGGTTAAACTTAATCGAACAACTTCTGTATTTGAGAACAATGCTTGATAGTGTACCGGGTCTTCACGAGTGATAGCGAGTGTTGGCTTTATGTCACAAATGGAAATGAATTAAGCAGTCGGTTCAAGTATTCCATAGAAAGGTAATAGCTATGCCGGTGGGCAAATAATCAGAGGTTTTAATCCACCTCAAAGAGAAAAATGCTTTCTGTGTTTCGAAAACGACAAACTATTATTCCGAGATAAAGTTCACCAGAAAAAATAAACTAAGACTAGTTCAGTTTAGATTAATAGAAGGCTCGAGAACTCATGAATTATATAATGTTACAAAATGTCAAGTTGAATGTGTCAGTACGTAATATTCCCCTGTCACAGGATGTCAAACGTTATCATCTATTGCATCTTCACACATTTCACGAAGCATAATTTTAAAATTGATTTTCTAGCAATCAGTCCATCTTAATAGATATCTCGGGCAATTTTACTTTATTTTTATCTAACAAATAAATAATTAACGTGGTTAGAAGCGTCAATCTGTAGTTTAAATGTACCTATGTTGTATTGTATGATTTTATTACTATCAGAATTCCTTTCAGAAGTTAAAATATTGATACAATGTGATAGTAAAGTTTGTTAGGTAAATAGCTTTTATCGGTTTATTCAATAGTTTGTACTCAGTTGTCTCGGGGTATTTTTTGCGGTAAGGAATTTAAATTCATATCACGAAAGAGAAAGTTTATTGGCTGTAACACTTCATGACTGAAATTCATTTACTTGCCTTTCATCAATCATTGAGGAACTCTAACAGATAAAAGCTGTGAATAACTAATATATCTTTATAGCCACTTAGCAAAATTTTATTGAAGGGCGTCAAAAATTGTGTAAAGCCTTCATTATACGTGTATGAGACGTGTCGCTGGTCGGTTCTGATTATTGATTGATTATAAAGGCTTTATTTATTATTTTCAATTTCAGGATTCCGGTGTTTTGGGAATATTTGCGGCGTATAATCAATAAGGATAATGCGATTTGCATGTGAAAAACCATTGAGTTGTGTTCAGGTATTTTGTCTCGTGGTTTGTCCTATTAGCTTTTGAAAGACAGATCGTTGTTGTTGCATAGCAATGTGGAATTACATCATTACCGGGTAAAAAACTGACGCTACAAGAAGTGGGGAAAATCTACTTATGTCAATCACAAAGGCGGGCTAAACCCACTCCATCATCCGCTTTACCAGATAGAAACCTGAATTAAAAACCAACAGACGTGAACAATATACGACGAAAAAAATTTGCCATGTCTTTTATCGGCTAATTGAACGTTATCATCTTTCATTTTATTAAATAGCTGGCATCTTACTGCCAATAAAATTCACTTACTTAGTGCCGCATTCTCGTATAAAACTAGAGCCATAATCTTCGACACAGTTTAGTAAATGGTGTAGGACCACTGGTGGGACAAGCTTAAGATGGATTTTGTATAGTGAGATTTTATGCAGAAGGAGATCCTAAAAAAGCAAAGATAGACATCTATAATGTTTGGGATTTAGAAACGGACATTGAATAAGTCTAATTTACACAAATTATCTACGTAGTTTTAGGAATTTATAGAGAATTTACACAATCTCTCATCACGAAATGTTAACCAAAGAAGTGCGTGATAAGATACATTATTAAATTGTGATCAACAGCGTCATCACTCACCCTTGGTGAAATGCACAGATGAACCCACAATCAAGCGTTTATTAGGTTGTGAAAGATAAAGAAATTGATCCCTTTCCTTGTTTGTCGTTTCCTCGAGATACTAAATCTCAGTCATGCTCTCGCAATCCTTCGGGTACAGACACAAATCTTTAGAAATTAGATTGTATCCATCCAAAATTCATTTTACCAATTGTGTCGAGACGACTAGTAATCATAATATAACAGCCGAACCTATAATGGAAGCTTTCTGTGAGAAAGTGCTAGAAAAGGGAGAATATCCTCGACTTCAGGTGACAGAAAAAGATGGACAATATTTTACCTTAAATAATACAAGACTTCATTTGTTTAAAAGATTACAGGATATGGGTTATTGTTCTAAAGTTACTGTTGAAAAAATACCATTAAGTGAAATACCGTGTGGTATTCGGGAGATGATGATCGTTACCCAGGAAACAACATTTAAACCAAAGCAACACGGTAGGTACATTGGGCCAATTAATTAGTTGCGTTTCCTATTAATCAACGCCATCTTGAAAATACTTTACAGATACGGGTTATTATGATAGGTGTCGCCGTTTGAATAGGAACCCGTTTTGTCCCGATTTCGTGTAAATGAAAGTCGATATTTTATATGGTTCGCCAATTTCATGTAACTATTTTATAACAGACGTGATTAATGGATAACCTTACTTTATTTTCTCTTTCAAGTCTTTTTGGGGCATATAAAAATAAAAACTGTATATGCCACTTACACAAATTTCAAGGTCGTAGTTCTCTGATTTTGTAACTTAAAGAATAAAGGGTAGTGAGTCAAACCGATATATCAGGTGTAATTCCAGAGGCGACTGGAAAACAACACTTTGGCTTGTTAAGCCGTATTTTGCATTGGCATTCGATTGACAGTTCGTTTAGATGGAGAGAACGCAGATAAATATAATTATAGTAGCGATACGCTTTTAAGATCAAATGAAACCGAGAGCTTCACGTCACTTTGACATCTATATTATAGGCAGATCATAATCTTTAGTATATGATATGTCTTTCTATCTCTTCTGTCCTCGTGTCCTAAGCCTATTTCTTTTTTTTTTCATAAAAAAACCCCAACTAGACCCCATATTTCTGTTTTGTCTTATGTAGCTGATTACATTTGATTGAATTGTTTGGTCGCAGTGATCTGCTATTTATATTATTTATTGCTAATGCGATCGTTTATTTAGGGGCTATTATAAGTCTTGCATTTACTTTCATTTCCCAAGCATTCTACAAACTGATTTTATAATACTAAAGCACATCCAATCGTAAATACTTATACTCCACGAAAATGAATTCAGTATTCTGGACAGTACAAATAAATTCGCATAATTAAAAATATGCTTTTTACACCTTAAAATGTGTTTTGTTTAAATGGTCTTTTCTGGAAACATGGTTCTTTTGATTCATCCAAAATAAGATATATTAAAGATTAGGGATATATTGGAGGGATAAGGAATCTCATGAAAACTACAATTAAATTCTAATAGGAACATCAGTCCAAAAATGGTTAAGTTCCATTCAGTATTTACAAAAATATGATGAATTGAAATATTTGTTAACGATATAAACGGGATATAGTCACAATGATTAATACCAACTATCGACCTACGGCCCATGACCGACGGGATAGTTGAACCAGGTACCAATATCTAGGAGCGGGGTAGGGGGTTCATCCAAGATTAATAGATATATGGTAGTCTGCAGAGTACCAGCTGTTGCATTAGGCATTCCCCGCCACCCAGTGGGTCTAAGCTGTGTCTAAATAGTTTACTGAGTTACCATTTGAAGCGACCAAGAATGCGTGTTTACTATGCATATGCATCACAAGCCCAAATGACAGACATTTTCTTCATGCTTAGGATCCACCAGACACACTCCATAATGTACGAACCTTTACCGCACTACATGTATAAACATTTTCTGTACTTGTACATACCGTCTCGCTAAAGCGAAATTACCTTTAAAAGAAGAAAATACGGTAGACATGATTAAAAGTCCGAATTGGTTATATTTTAAGCATTAGTGAGTGTCTGGTTTGAAATATTACAAGAGGACATCCTAATTAACTTGATGCTTTAATTTCTACAGACACTGTTGTTTTTCTTTGTGTATCAAAGTAGGCTTAATATGAACAACTGCTCGTTAGTGATGACAATGATATGTGTCGAAACTTTAAAGGAAACATCCTAAAATTGACAGAGTCTCAGAAATTAGAAAATCCGCGTACCTATGTAATTTAGGCTCCAAAATATAGAGGAATGTGCATTTACCTTGTCTCAAAATTCCAGTTCAAAAAATAGAGTCGTTTGGACGTTAAGGTCAAAACCGCTTACCCGGACACGTTACCCTTTTAAGATTTCGGATCAATTTTTTCGTTGAGTGACCTGTTAATCTATTCTCGTCCCTTCAGAGTTTCATACAGTGCATGATCCATGTGCAGTACTTGATAACGAAAGGTAAATTTCACCTACACGTTATTTTTATGCAATAAAAGTCTAGTTTTATCCAGACACTGTATAATACAGCTTGGGACACCGGTCTACATTTTCAGATGCAGACTGGCGGATTTAAATTGGTTAACAACGTATCGCGTATATTGAGTTAGTTGCTCGGGCCTAAGGCAGAAGCTTTTCAGGAGTTTTAACACAAATTAAGTAGCAGTATTCCTCAAAACATAATCGGGATTGGCCCTTTAACCCCTGCCTCCTGAATATCAAATATCATAAACTGTCGCAGATATAAAAAACCAAACAAAATCTTTCAGACTTTCGGACATCTAAACATGCCCAGAGAAATATGGAAAAAAATGCTATAATACAATTTAGCAGTCCCGATTTCCGTTCTAGTTGTCAGTCCGTTTCCGTATTAGCTTTTCACGTTCTAACACTTTGACGCCGGTCTCCGAATGTTTTTTTCTCCTTAAAGATTACGGGTCAGTAGGCTATTACTTGAACTTCGTATATAATATATTATAGGAACTATACCAAGAAAAGCTGATCCCTAGATCCGTTTCTGATTCGAACTATTGAACAAAAACGGTGTATAAATATATCACGCAAGCACAAATAATACATCTGACCTGCTTCTATTTTTAAAAATGAAGTCTTAAGTCTTTCATGCTTTCATTTGGACCCCAATACCTGCCATACTTTTAATATGAAATTTGTAAATTGAGGATATAGAAAAAGAAAAACAGGAAAACAGAATTTGACTTTTATGGAGTGTTAACAGTATCTCAATAGTAAACTCTAGAATATCGTTTTTTCTGTGTTATTAGTGTCTTCTGATTATTCTATACGGCGTTACAAGCTTATTATTTATTTTGGTCATATTATTGCTTCGCATGGTAAGTCATTGTAAACGATTTTAATATTATGTTTTATTTGTTCCGATCAAAACTTGATATCACAGTTGATACCAATGTTAATTTAACTAGTCTAGGTGTCTCGGTTCATAAGAAAATACAGAACACAAACACAGTAACATTCCCACAACAATCCGCAAATGTTACATATAGTTATGTAATTGATTATAAGCTACAATATACTAAATGTAGCTGTCTAATGAAATAAAAGCTTAATATCCTAAATGTAGTTATGTAAATTAATATCATAAATGTAGTTATGTATTGAGGTACACGCTAAAGTATCCTAAATGTAGTTATGTAATGAAATGTAAGCTGAATATCCTACATGTAGTTATGTAAATAAATATCCTAGAGTTGTAATTGAGAACAACCTAAAATATCCTACATGTAGTTATGTAAATCAATATCCTAGATGAAGTCGTACTTGAAATAGAGAACAATCTAAAATATCCTACATATAGGTATGTAAATTAATATCCTAAATGTAGTCGTAATAGAGTACAAATATCCTAAATGTAGTTATGTAATGAAATTTAAGCTAAATATTTTAAATGTAGGTATGTAATGGAGTATAGGCTAAAATATCCTAAATGTAATTGTAATGGAGTATACACCAAAATATTCTAATTCCAGTTATGTAATGAAGCATCAGTTAAAAACCCTGAAAGTCGTTTCTGAAATTAGCTTTGACTCGTCTACGTTTCCAAAACAAACTTGTCCAGCCATTTTGCTCGACACGAAACATATCGCTTCACTTTTACGGTACCGCAAGAAATCATTTCGGGTACCAATATTCCAAGTGGAAACATCGGACCCGAATTTAATCTAGCTAGAAGCTTTTTTTATCTTCAAAATTAGAATGTCCACTTTGCTCTCAAGGGTCATATATAGTACCATTTGATCCAAGAAAACCACAAGATTCCGTTCAGTGTTAACAAATATGTAAAAAAAAAATAATGGGAAATATTATCCACGTATCCATGTTAAAGACGGTACGTCCATTTCTGCTATCACCTCGAAGGAAGAGTTAGACCGTTCATTTCTAGGGACTTAACGTTCTCTTCCACCGTAGGTAATATCACAGACATGACAATGAAGAGCCCGTTTTAGCTTTGGCTTGCCATGTGTCTATCAAATTGTTTGATATTAGTATACACAAGAGTAGGTTGTTTTGTTGTCTCTGCTTAATTCTAATGAACTGTATTTGATTGGGCTGTGGTGTAGTCTAGTGTGTGCGCTTTAGATCATAAGGTCTGTCATTTGGACAAATAGCGTGGTTTAGATCCCAAGCTTGTACAGGACAACGGATATGGTCGTCTGCTTAACATCCGTTTTCCGCTAAAGACCCCCACGTGGAAATGAAGTTATACAATGTGTTAGTCTTGAAAAACCAATATAACACCATAATACACTTATGTGCGAGATTTATATTAACCCCTCTCTCTCTCTCTATATATATATATATATTAATCTTGGTAAATGAGCGTAATTAATATAATCATATATTAATTACACATATCCTGAGGGAGTCCAGAATCAGATCCAAATATAGATAGTCCTTTCCGGTTGGAATAACTTGAGCGGAAAGCAAATTGAGCATCAATCATTTAGTATGACTATTAGAGGGATAACAAGAGACTGACAACTATATTTAGTAAGACTAATAGTCTAACATACTTAAGACAGACAATAAACCCAATCTTCTTAATAACTATATGAAATCATTCTGCGATACATCGGAAATGGGTAATGGATCGACAGATTAAAATTATGCGTAGAAAACTCAAATCATTTGGAGGGTTATTAAGTTTGTCAATATGTATCAGATGCCGAGAAGGAGTAGTGTGGGTTTCAGACAGGTTCAGCTAGATTCTCAAACAGGGTACCTCCGTTGATCTGTTGGTTTTATGAGATTCTGGTAAAAAAAAAAGCCCAAAGATTTTTAAGTAGGCCAACAGGAAAGACGACCTCTTATATACTGTATATCGCACAATATTAATCATATTACCAAGGCAATTATATTGACTCACCAAAAGTCACAAAAGAAACAAAGAGATATGGTGTTATATAATTAACAGCAACAACCCCATCGATTCTTACATTCGTAATGACTTCTTTTCAATGACAATGAATTACAGAAATCACGGCTATGTGTTTGTTGACAATAACCACGTTCTCAATATAGACTTGTTTCCTTTCAGAATTATTGAATAATGACAACATCGACGGGGTACAATTTCCTGTTTCAGCTATTAAAACTTCTACAAATAGCAGGAAAGACACCAAACCAGTTTGTTTAGAATGCAGGAAACAATGAATACAATTATATTTAGATCTATTCAATAACGTCTGGTTGCCTTTGCGACCCGGGAAATGTCTCCATCGCAATGACAAATGAGTGAGTTCAAAATAATTAGCTACAAAACTGTTACTGTGTTAGAGTCGTTTTGATCCAAATAATTCATTCTTTACTAAGTCAAGGTAAAATAGCCATACATTTGATTTCGAAACGTGTTTTTACTTGACCACGGGCAGGCCGCGTAACAGGTGACATTTGACGATATTTCAATTGTCTTAATGAATGAAATCTTCAGCTTAATTTCATCTGGTGCATGCGTGCGCAGTTGCATTTTTTGAAGGTCACGTGGTTTACCCCTTTTACAATGACAAAACAAAATTGATAGAAACTGATGAGAAACACAATGCTAGAATAACGACTAAACTAGCATATCCTTTAAATAATAATAGTAATCTAGTATTTTAGCATCACTTATTGTAATGTAGCGTCACTGGATGTTCTAATTCGAATTACAAACAAATGAAGATTTTGAAAATGGTTATCTTTGGTTTTGGCTTCTGAATCGCAGCTTTAACTAATGGTGGGTTGATTATGCTAATAAATGCATTTATTATACTTGACAGCATGTCTCCGTTAAGTTCAAGGGCTTCTAGTGGTTATTTTATGTTATGTGAATACAGCGAGATAATCAGTTAAAAATATAAAAACGAACATACGGGAACACATGAACAATCACACAACTAGAAAATACGCGCGATAAAATAAGAACAGGACACGAGATACAACAAGAACATTGAAAGCCATCAGAAAATTATAAAGTATATTAAAGTTATTATTAAAATTATCGGCAGAATAGCGTCGAACTATCTTAACAAAGCATCTCTGAAAACGAAGAGTTTCTCGATTAACAAGTTGTAAAACAGTTTCTATGTGGCTGCTGGTGTACGTGTTTGATTTGGGTCCCCGGTGTAGTGGTTCTGACATTCTTGATATTTGATTAATAACGATATATAAAGTGAATTCATATAATATAAATTGCATTCCTAGAAATGATTCTTAATTTCCCCAAACCCTTGAAACATTAGTGCAATTCCTGATGGTCTGTACAAACTATGACTGGCTGATGTCTCTTGTTAGTATGCCACAACTTGGCACTTGCACAAACAAGTCACTTTATCTATGCGTATTCACCATTTAATCTGAATTGTATAAGAAACATTTTTTGTCTTTTCATTTGTCGTAAAGTCGATGACTTGCTAGTCAATTGTGTGCTCGCCATTTTTTTTTACCCGAAGGGTGTAATAGCGTCAGTCTACCGATTGTTACACGTAATCAACAAACTTGAAAGACTTGGAGTGATTTTTTTCACTTCACTGAAATTGCCAGTTGAACTCCTTACTAGGAATAATTTCGTCCTGAAACTAATTTCAATTTTCCACGCCGATCTGCTTTATAAAACACCTCCCTTCTATCTCACGCCACTTCAATAGCATTGATGAAAAAACAAGGTGGCATTTTACAAGCTTGAAATCAACTCACGTTTGATTTAGTTTTTAATTCTAGGCAATTAAATGAACTATCGAAAGTGCGTTGCGTGAATCTGCATTGTAAGGTTCATCTATGCCAATTATAGATGTTTAGACGGATAACAGACTGTTTCGCGACGATAAAATGGGTCTCCAATTTTTCAATTGCTCGCACGATAGACATGCACTAGGCAACACAGCTGTTTTGGTAACTCTAGATTAAAAAAAAAACAGCATTTACGATTTAAAGGAAATCCATCATAACATATTTTGTCAATAAGGTGGACGCTTTATCAAAATCCACAATCCCACTTGCTTTCAAGTAATACTTTTCGAATTCAAGTCGTTGTTTTGAATTAAGATGCGACATTGCGTTTTATAGACGTTGATGTATATTGTTTCCCCTGTCTTCCCGTCTTCAATTTGTACACACGGTCTTCAGGTGAGACTTTTTTTTCCAGAACTGCGGTTGTTAGGCTAGTCATAACTGCCGTTTACATTACCTATTTTAAACGTCTCATGAACTGTTTTGAGAACGGAATGGTTAAATTTTGTGTAGTATAAACGGGTTGAACAGAAGCGTTCCTTCCTGAAAACGGTTCTAATCTGGACCTTCTCATTTCTTCGTTATATCTCAATAGCATCAATAAAATAGAAACGAATGGACCAAATTACTGAACAGCAATTTAATCGGTGGAATTTTCCTCAATTTCATCGCTGCTCTCTCTTGGGTGAGGTTTTTTACTTAAAAGTATCCCTAATGCGTTATTAAAGCAGAATTGTTTTCATCGCTTTTACTTAAAAGACAAATAAAATTTAATAAAAATAATATGCCTGGATAACTCCGGATGTTTAAATGAATCTTGACATCTTTTCTTTTATGAAATCAAACGGAGATCAAATAACCTGGGATTGTAAATCAATTGTAAGAAATTTTTGTTTTTGTTCCGATCGGACATTGTCTAGCAATTCAATGAATAATTTAGTAATAATTCAATTATAATGTATTCAAAACAGATTTTACAGGGACTTTTATTTTGGAACGTATACATAAATATAGCAATTTCTGGGATTATCTAGGTTTCCTTATAAAATCAAAGCATTAGGATATAATACATGCAGTATTGGTTATTGGTGATGGATTGGTTGCTTCTAGAAGCCCGTCCAGATTTTGCTTTAAAAGAAGTACGTGGAACATCCCTGTTGCTTATTGGGCACGCGGTAGTCGAGCGATAAGAGCACTGGACTCTTGACTAGAATTTCGCGGAAGTCTGGTTCGTACTATTCAATGATACTGTCTTCGGGTTCCGAGGGGGTGAAAATCCAAGGTCCACAGTGTTAACTTTGGCGTACACTGACACTTAGAATTAGACGGAAACGCCCCGTCTTCATTAGCCTAGTCGGAGCAGAGCAGTAGGACGTTTAAACACAGTACATTTCAGCCTAGAGGTCGGGCGTTCGATCCCTGCATTGGCCGAGAAAGTTCATCCAGATTTTCCGACGTGATTCCCCCTTGTCAGTGATGCAGGACGGTGGGCCCGACAAAGGCAGCTCTCTAGTCGTTCGCGTAAAAGATTCCTTGACAATTGGAATTCGATATAAGTAAGAGTAGGCCGTAGTGCGGGCAAAGGCAAAGTTTCCCTCATAGCACACTGTATGGCGTATGCCCGTCTTCATTAGCCCATTTGGGAGCAGAACAGTAGGACGTTAAACTCCATTTCATTTCATGTCTACCTATACTTCCAACGTCTATATTGTGCCAATTTATCAGGTCTGTGTTATAGTTTAATTAGGTAAAAAAAAACAGCTGACTGTTTAAAAAATAAATGAATACGATGAAGGTTTAAAAAATAAATGAATACAATAGAAGGTTTTAAAAAAATATCTTGAATTATTTATAATTATTTTTTTCTAGAAGATATCTACATTTGATTGATTAGTCCTATTCTATAACTGACATTTACAACAAACATATTGAAATAATCAAATCACTACAGTAAGTCGCTGCTAAGCAAATTCCAGTTTATCATCGGTTTTCTCCACACGTTAGATTGTGACGACCAAAGATAGTTACAGTTAGGGTTTCATTTCCCATTTTATACCACAGAGAAATATGATTGATTAACTATAAAATATCCCAATTTCATATACATGAATATTCTAAGTATGAAGCAGCAGGCAGATGAATGTATTTGGAATTTTAAAAACGGAAACAATAGGAGGCATACAACATGTACCGTCGAGCGCAATATGTTGATTTTCCTCTTTTAAATATCGTCAGATTTTTATAAAGTTCAATCGTCTGGATCTTCTAGCCCAATGCAATTTCATTATTCATTCTTAATTCGGCATTTGCAATAAAGTTGCCGGGTCACAATAGAATATATTTGAATCATACGAGCGTAAAATCTCAATAGAGATGTTAGATAAAAGGGAAGAGAGGAAAATAGCTCTTTGGGGAGTTGTAACTGCATGCTATGATTTTATATAGAATTCATGTAAAAGTTCAATTTCATTAAGAATGATAAAAGACCGAAATGGATACTAAAACCAGTGGGGAAAACAGAGACATTTTTATTCTTCAGTAAAATCTATCGACATGAGATGAAATGTATCGGAAGCTGTAGAAATAATGGCGAGTTATTTATTGCTATTTTTACTGAAGGGTAAAATGTTTTGAACGGAAGGGGTTAAAACTAATGTCACATAATGCCAGAAATTTTCATGTTACCGAATCAATCAACTCCACTTAGCTAATTTGACGGCTGCATTGTCTGTTGTGTTGTTTTTTTTTTATCAATTGATTGTTTTAATACGTAACATTACTTGCATCCTATAAATAGCTTATATGACGACTCAAAGACGATTTCGCTTCTGTATGATTTATGTTATACAATGTCATTTTCATATAAATATCGGAAACATTATAAATGATACATTGGCCTTTTTGTTATGAATACAAGAAGTCCCGGTCAATACAACCTCAATTAAATCTGTCGCATAACATACAACTTGAAATAGATATTCCTCTATAGCTCCTAAAATAATGTACACTTAACTCCATCCTTAAAATGAGATTTGAAATATACCATCCGTCGTTGGTAACCAGAACGGGTCTCGTTGTGCTGTCTTGCCGATTTCATTGGGGAAGAACACAAAGGTATTCAACCAATGCTTGCATTCTGTTCTTGCACTTCAGTAATGTAATAACGTCCTCTGAGACCAACTCATTACAATTAAAGATCGCTTTACTAACTTGACTTGGGCATCGACTGTGCGATTTGGTGAACTGGGACAGATAACAGATACCAAATTTTACTTAAATTAATGACTTGGCATAGCCTTGATTCAATGAAACATGTGTGTGTGTGTTAGTTGTATTTTACGTCTGCTTCCACTTAGATGATATCGGGTTATTTTAGTTCTTTTGCAGATTTGTACATCGCGTTCGAGAAATATGATAAAGCACAAACGAGTATCACAGTGAGTGAGAAAAGATAACATTCATAGCACCAGTATCTTCTAATAGACTCTCATCACTAATCTGTCCCATAAAATGCAACAGGATGTACGGTCATTTTCACCCAATGTAGTGCAGGATCAGTTTAATCAGTGGTAATATAAAATGAAATAGGGTTTTACGTACTACTCGTCTGTACCGACTGGACTAATGAAGACAGGCGTGATAATATAAATATGTATATTTTTCAGGCAGTAAAAGGTGTGGTTATTTACCTGTAGATCAGAAAGATCAAGATAGAAAATCAGATAGTGATTTATCCAGTGAAGATGATTTGGATGATGATGACTCAGATTTAGACAGTGATTTGGGTAAGTGATCTGGTGTTAAATAGTTGATGGTGGTCGTATATAGTGATATAGATGTCGAGGTCAGTCATGAACCCATTCATTTTCAACTCATCGGTTTATAATTTTACAAGTGAATCGTGACCATTCTACTTATATGGTGTGGAACGCTAAATGAGTAGCATCACAGTTCAACCAACAATTTACTAGTTCTAATGTGTAAAATACACGCAGTTTATGATTAATGTGTTCTAAAAGTTAATTATTCTCACTTTTAGCTCGTCATGGTGAATTCAAAAGCTAATATTAACGTAAAATGTGTCATCTTATGACATCTCTATCTTAGCATACTCCGCTCGTGCACAGCTTTATTTATGTCTACGTCCACACCCCTCTTCTGTCAAGGATTCTTTTAGTACGCACACGCTAATGTGTACACGGGTGGGCCTGAATTTTTCGTCCTTGACACACTTTCATTATCAGCCCCACATGCGCCACCATAGAGAACTAGAAGATACTTTCCAGTCCACGATAGGATTAGAACATTGAAAATTGAATTCAAGAGAAAATTTAGCTACCGATAGATTACCGCGATGAGCAAATATTAGGGAGATAACAATAGCTATCTATAAGTTCATGAGAAAACTAGTGCATACATGTAAATTGATTATTGTTTATGATACATTGTGCTGTTAGAATCTGTGTTTTTATAATACATATGATCAACATTCAATATTTTACATTAGCTTCCAGTGTCTTTGTATTACATCCTCAATATTAGATAGTATTATCCGGATAAACAGGATAAGACGATCATAAAATTTCCTATAATCGCCGAAAAAAAAGATATCCTTTGGGGAATTCGTTTTATCGACTGGGTTGCTTCAATAATTCTCTTCGCGAGTATCCCACATACGAGCATCCTTTCAGTTCCTCAAGATGAGGAAACAATCAGTGGGTAAATTGTCATTGTTCTAAATGATACCTTATTTTTTGTCAGTAGTCGTGAATTGTCAGTTGTCTTGGGATAAGTTCTGTCATCTATCATTAGTTCACTGCCTGGAAGCTTTACTGCTGTGATAAGTTGTCTTATTTTATTTTTCTGAGTCTATAACTTTTGTTTGATTTCATATCACAATTTGAACCCTGGTATAGGTTTAAGGGGTAAGCCTACATTGGATTGATAAATACACAAACTAACTTGTAAAAAATCAGAGAGGGAACAATTTGAATTATCATTAATATTTCATAACTTATAATATTATATATCTAAAGACAAAACATCGTGCTCATTTTAAATACCATTTTCCACGAAATTATAACATTAAAGAATTACTCTCTGTCTGATTCTGTGGTGGATTCTTTGTTTCACATTCTGTAATATATACAACACGCTAGTTTTAGCTAAACTTTATTACATTTCCTAAACTCCTTTTGCCATTGTCAAATCAATAGCTTTAAAATTAAAAACGTTTACGAATGAGTTATGATAATTTGTGGATGCCGAATGTCAAACGGTTTACGATAAAGGTGCGAAATGAGAGAATCATCTACTAATTGAAGCGATTCAGTTTCGAAAGAGTTACGAATATGCCGAATTGTTTACGAATATGTTGAATTGTTACCGAATATGCCGAATATTCAGTTTCGAATATACTTCAATCTCCAGGAATTATGATGACGGAGCTGCGATTGGTTTACTATGTTTCAGCACTATTCGTGGCAATTTGCTATATTCTTGGGTCAGTTTCGGGCCATTGTGACGCCAGTATTAAGATTACTGGTAGATCTAAATATGTAGCTATGGGGATTAGATATTGTAAAACGATACGACCCTGTTTATATGTGGGCGCTGCAGCAATAGAACATACTGGAGATGTCCTTGCCAAATGGCTTTGAAATTCTCCCAGTTCCCTCTTTAAATACACATCAACAACAAATAATTATAAGCTTTGTAAAACCCCCAAATGAAAACCATAGGTGTATCAAAATCATGTTACTTATAAGAATTCTTGAAATGAAGTTGTAAGAAATGTACTATAATGAGTAGCTAAACGGGGAGATATTTTGGACCAGGATATAGGATGACGAAGCTACTAGATTTAAGAAAATCGCAGGACCAACCCCACCAATAAAGTAACTATTTCCAGGCTTAAATATAAAAATAAAACAATTGTGTGTTAGATAAACAATGACCAATGTTTTGTAAAATTAAATAAGACTTCTAATTATACACTAGAGCATATTCGAATAAATGGATACAACCATGAATATTGATTTGTATTGTACGAACATTACGGAATTATTGGATTATCTGTTTAAAAAAAAAGCCAAATAAAGATGGCTCGCTAGGCTGGAGGTCGGGCGTCGATCCCTGCAATGGCCGAGAAAGTTCATCCAGATTTCCCGGCGTGGTTCCCCTTTGTCAGTGATGCTGGACGGAGGGCCTGACAAGGACAGCTGTTTAGTCGTTGTAGAGAGGTCCCTTGTATGCATTGGCGTGTACGCAAAAGATCCAATCGCAGTTGGAAGTCGATATAAGAGCAGTCTGTAGCACCGCTGCCCTGGCAAAATGTCCCCCATAGCACAGTTTGGAGCAGAACAGTAGGACGTTGAACCCCATTTCATTTCATTTACACTGTGAACATTTTATTTCACCCAACGTATCGTAAAAGAATAAAACCTGATTAAAGGCGTTATAGAAAAGGGCGAATATATTTTGCCTTTAGGTTTTCTATCTGTATTTGTCATTCCTCTGTCCGTAAATTTCAATCAATTTGACAGAATGTTTATTGTCTATGACTGGAAGCTAAAACCGATCATTCTTGTCATCAGTCTGAGATTAAGTTCAACGGTTAAATGGGATTATGTAGAAGCAGTGCCCTCATTCTATCCCTTCATACCAGTCAAACAATACACCATTTGTTTGTGAAATGGGTTTAATTGTGCTTGGAGAGTTGTTCAATTGATATGGAGAATGGCACATTTAGTTACTTGAATATTCATTGATGTGTCATTCGTTGACGGAAGACATAAATTCAAATTGCATCTGATATCGACTTTCCAATTTCGGGGTTTTTAGTGTCATTCAGTTATGGATGTACAGACATTGGATTAATACAAATCACAAATAGGTGGTGACGAGCTAGTTTGAGCATTTTCACAAAAGTAAATCCTGCGCAATAGTTAACATTGGAGTAAAGATTGTTTTATTGTTAAACAAGTATTTCCAGAGTTATTACCCCTGAAAGTTGATAAACATACATTACTGATCCCTCTTTATTTTTGAGTTTTCTGGAAAGATGGCGGATTATTTAAGTTTGATTTTTTTTTAACGCATTACAGTGCGTTTTAAAAGAGCTAAAAATATATTCATGGAAGTCACGAAATTTTAGAATTTGATATTAACTGGTATGTTATTTGGATTAGTGATGGAACTAGCCATGTACGTTTCAATATTTGTTTGGAAGGATTAAGTGGGTATTGGTTTGTTCGCTAATCTTTAGGGTTCTTTTCTGTTTTGCTTTATACCGCACAATCATTTATCTCTCAACAATGGCTTTATAGACGTGAAATTTTGACCGCCCCGCCCCCTCTCTCCCCAACAACAACATTTTAATTTATCGAAGATCAAAGAGGTGGGTGTAATATTAAGGTTCATTTTCTCTTCGATAAACTTAGCAGCCCTATGATCTTTATGTACCGAATTCAAAATGGCAGTTAGATTGGGTGCTCTATTTTTTTTCTCAGTTGAGGTTTATCATACCCTAACATGCAGATTATTAATTCCCAAATAGAAGTTATGTGCGTCGTTATATTAAATTACAGTGAAATCGTAAAAGCATTGATTGTAAATTACAACGATTTTTCTGTCATTATTTTCCTCCAGAATAAACTCTACTCATTTAGTGTGACGGTGTGCACATCAATCTAGAAGAGGCAGCCTCTAATTTCTAAATGTAAATAGATTATTAATATTGATTTCTGTCTTATTTTATAAAAATTACCTTTTAATGTTTGAAGGTCCATTTTCCCAAGAAATATGAATAGATGAGCGACTCGCCTCTTGATATATAAAAAGTGAAATCGGGTTTTAACATCCTACTGTTCTGTACCCACCCCGCTAATAAAAGCGAGACCCTCTTGGTACACCGTACACAGTTTATGATTATGTGTTATCTTAATGGAGATGATATCTTATGACTTTAAGACGAGTCTAAATATTATCTTGGAATATCCTACTTAAAAGACCGTTACATTTGACGGGCTTGGAACTTAAATATAGAATAAACATAAACGAAAATGATTATGTGCTCACCAATTGAATTTGATTTATTGTAAATCGCTAATGTAACATCTTAATAATCACAATGGTATGGAAGATCGGAAAGTGCGAATATTTCAGCCCTTGGAGTATTCCCCTGCTTAAATTTTGACCCCACTGCATGGAAATCGGAATGGCACGTTTACAATTGGTCGACATGTTTGGAAAGAGGTGATATTTTGGAACCAGATTTACATGGTAAAGAGATTTAAATAGCATTATAATATCTCAAAGTCAGCAATTTCAGTAATGCCTCTTTAAATGGTTCCATAGTTCCCACCAATTGTTAGAAGGGTCATTAATGTGAACTACTGGTATCGTTTTTTAATTACTGGAGGGAGACTATTAATTTTAGACAAACCCATTCTCCACATATTCGAATATTACACCAATACTTATACGCCTGTGCACATGGTTCGAATACACGACGTCCCCTTTGTTAGGCATATTCCTGAAGCAATAGTCCGAGAAATCCCTCTCTGAGCATTGCTGGATTGGCTTCTAATATTTGAGCTTTAGAGGGAGTGTGTGTATCCTTCCCGTTCAATCAAATCTATCCCATGTACAGCAACTTAACAGCCCTTCGTTTACTATGGGGTCTTCCCTAAAACTTTCGACAATGATTAAGGTATTAAAACGGTGAAAGTATTCTTTGTCTTCATAAGTATTATTTACATTGTATTCTTGTAGATAGCCTCGTTTGTCACACAATATTAGTTTTCCTGCAATATTCTGCAATGGTTAATTGGGCATAATAAAATCGTTAGCCATAACGTTATGTAAATATATTTGGTCCAATTTGGAACTTTGTTACGCAGTTAGCCATTGGTTGTTAATCGTACTATTGACCAGTCATAATTTGAAACATAAATTTGCTTCCACTAAAGCAGTGTATGGTGGGATTAACTCTAATCAAACGAAACACTGCGAGGAATATGGTGTTATGTAACTTTGCCTTTAATATCAATTTGAACCATGTACATATAGATGCCAATATAGGGCTGTCAAAGGAATGTCCTCGGAACCATGCCTTTATATGGTCAGATTTGATAAATATTCATATGATCATAAAGTTGTAGGAGGTGAGAACAAAATACAACTGTATTTTACATTGTCAACTTTTAGCATTCAATTTCGTTTTTTGTTATATAGAAATTTTCATGGTGATGATTTAAACACAATATGTGTTTGCTATAGTAAAAAATATGAAAAAGCTCGAGAATAGTAGTAATTTTACCATTTGAATTTTGATAATTTCGCAATATTACACATGATATTAGTTCTTAATGTAACAATGATTCTGTTCCACAATCATTACAATTGAGTATCTTAAAGGCTGCTTGTCGACAATATCGAGGATAATTGTCGTGGAACACTTCATGACAGCCCACTATCCATACCAGTATTTTATTACAAGACAGACGTTAGGAATGGTCATTAACCGTCATTTATTAATATACTTCCTCCAGCTATTACAGCGCATTTCATTTCTACTAATGTATTGCCTCCAGCAGTCTTCAGTGATTTCAAAACATCTATTAAACGAAAGAAACCTCTGGGAAACATCAAATGACATGGTCCAAAAGTGAAAACATAGAAAGTTGTGAATGTCACACCATTTTCAGACAAATCCATCATATTGCATACTGTTTTTCTTTCTTTTTAAAAAAGGCATTCTTGTGAATAGAGTCATCTTTCCAGTGTTTCGTAGGATATTTTAGCTGATCGATTGACGTTACATGTTTCTAAGGTTTTATTTGGAAAAGCTATAGTCTTGCACTAAGAAAATAATTACCAGATCAATTTCTTCAAGTAATGAGAAGGCGAAAAAAACGATGTAAAGAAACGTACGGATTCGTGTAATATAATAGTAAGTTAATGAAGGAGGATTTTCAATGAAGTAAACGTCTGGATTGTTTTTACAGCAGAATAGAAATTTCTCGTTAGAGTTTACAAAACGAATATAAAACTTTCTGTTCGGAGAGAAGGGGTGGGTATAACGTACATTCGACACAAACTAGGTCATTTTGGGACTAATATATGATACAATTATATTTATATAATTTGCTTAGGCGTATGGATCTTTACCAGTGTAGTGCCAGTGAGAGGAAACCAGAGGTCCCAGAGAAAACCCGCGAGGCTGGGCAGGCGAAGTAACCATTGTCACACACAAGCTTTGGATCGAAACCATGTCATTTCTCTTAAAGGGGCAATATGGATGATTATATAATGTAAAGGGAATATGCTGAAAGTTCAGTCAAACATAGTCTTGATTATCCATTTTTGGATTAAATCGGATTCAAATCCAGTAAATATCGCAGACTAGCGATAACGTTATGGTCAGGATAAGTTAATTAATGTCTAATAAATAATTAAGATAACATTTCAGGCCTAAAGAAAGACCAGCAATATGCAGATTTAGGTCTCGCATAAAGCATGTTTAATGGCAAAGGGCGCGCGGTTCAAAGTCCCCAAACACCCCCTCGCCAATCACCCCATCCTACTTTCTATTCAGTATATCGTTTGGAAAAGGTGAACTACGTTATTGTCTATTCTATAAATTCTAGATCCGTTACATTTAAATAAACCAAGTCATTA
The DNA here is from genome assembly GCA_963678685.1 of Patella ulyssiponensis. Taxonomy (NCBI): domain Eukaryota; kingdom Metazoa; phylum Mollusca; class Gastropoda; family Patellidae; genus Patella; species Patella ulyssiponensis. The sequence continues at coordinate 25,094,358 of OY783226.1, read as the reverse complement.
TTGGGTTTATAGTCACTGTAATACTATATGACTTCTTCTTTGTTGTGTTCTTCTTGTGATCGTAAATAATACTACAGCATTAGCTGTAAATAACTTTATTACAAAGCTGAAGTGACTTCGAAAGTCCTAGTTCTCCACAGGTAATGGCTGCTTGGAATATCTGGGCGAGTTTCTAATGGATCTTGGTCTACCCCTTAATTTATACCCCCAAATTTCTACAGGCTCAAGATTAACTTTGACCTTAAATTCCATTCAATATGGAATAAACTCTTATATTTCACACCACTAAATGAGATGATACTCCTTATTTGGTCTGCCAACCAAAGGTCAAATAACTTAAACAACGTGATGAATATTTGGACAGCAGGTATGATTTTACCAAAATATCACTGTTTTTTATGTACATTTTATGTAGCCGTTCATTTGGTACGTGTAATTTGCCTTTATAGAAATTATTGTTTTAACAATTTTCAAAGACCCAATATGGTCTTAAAGGACAATATTGGTGCCACTCATTATCACATATGAGATAGAACTGATTAAACACTTTTCAAATATATTATTAACACAGAGATCATCGCTACCATAGAGGAGTAATAAAGGATTCATGATTCGGAAGTGACGAACGCCAAAGGAAAACACGAGTTATCTCTCTATGTGAATGACTGAAGTGACGAGTGATGACAGATAAACGGCCGAATTTCTGCTCACTAATAATTCCTTCGAAGACAAAAAGTTGTTATATGGGACCGCAAGAGCATATCTGACGATTCAATAAAGTAATTAAGTGTCATAAGATAAGAGAACACGGGAAAAATAGAATTACTCCGTACAGCCCCTTGTTTTTTATTCATTCTATAGGGGAGACCGGGGCACATTGAACACTGTATAGCGTTGGGTTGTATAGTATTATTTATAAAGGATATATCCATGGTGGTTCAATGTGCCCCGGTCTCCCCTACCTTATAAAAACATGGTAATGCACGAACTTTTTTCTGTTTTTCTTTCGTGTTCTCTTATGTAGTGGCAGTCAATTCTTTTTATGAATTGTAAGATATTCTCTCACAGTGTCACACAGCAACTTTAGGTCTTCGAGGGAATTATTAGTGAGCAGATATTCGCCCATGTATCTGTTATCACTAATCACTTCAGTTAGTTATATAGAGGAATAACTCGTGTTTTCCTTTGGCGTTCGTCACTTCCGATTCATGAATACTTTATTACTCCTCTATGGTAGCGATGATCTCTGTGTTAATATTATATTTGGAAAGTGTTTAATCAGTTCTATCACATATGTGATAATGAGTGGCACCAATATTGTCCTTTAAAGACCACAGTCTTACATCACAGCTCTGAAAACAAGAAGCACAATCTATACATTCCGTCTTCTGGTTTCAACCTAAAAAAAGAGAGAGATTTGACTAGATAAATCAATCAGTAATCAAAGTTCAACACCTATTGAGTTGTCGGTGAATTCCAGAGAACAATAATCCAGGAAATATATATTATAAAACTATATAGACAGGTCTCTAATCTTTCTAAAGTTGGTATTAGGTTATGTTGTAATCGATTGTTGTCTACGAGAAAATAAACTAAGGTCGTCTATCGTAGATGGTTTGTGTATACTTTTGATATAATCAACTTGATTGAATACAAAGACTTAGTTATTGACGCAGTAAACACGTTAAACTTCTTCTCAGATTAAAAGGCCAAAGTGCGAACCATGGCTATATAAAATTCACCACTGGAATCTTCCCAACTGTGGGATTTTCTATTGTCCTATTTGAAGCAATTGCTATTGTGACCTTCCTCTCCACACTAATGTGAATTATCACTATTTCACCACAGGGACTATAAATTCTTCCTTAATGTCGAGTGATTGGGCTGTTTTCTTCGTTCTCAAAGAATATGGCTGTGTGTAACCTTGAAATCCCCATGTTCATCCGGCTATTAGTTAGCAGCTGAGACTATGTAGGGAGATTGACACACACGCAAATTAAACAATTTACTACATATTTACTAACAACCAAATCAAAATGGTGTACATAGTGTAGACCTAATGTGTTACATCGTCGTGTATGATTTAAATATCGTACTCTGCATGGATAGGCATACGGGACAATTTGTTTAGGCGGGAGGCGGAAGTGGCGGCATTGGTATTTTACTCGACTATCACCAGACACCGATGTTAGCCAAATATACCGAAAAGTGACATACACATTTGTTAACAGGATATGAATTTTGATAATACTAAAATTGGAATAATAATCTTAAATATTGGGAACTGATCTTAATTTAAGTTAGATTTGATCGATCTGAATAACTATATGATCAGGATTTTGTATGATCATAAACCCTATATTTTGACTTTATTCGGGAATTTTATGACTGTAATTCAGATTTCAATAAATATAAATGGTTTGATTTGTATAGTTATAGTGTTGAAGAACGAGCAAATCCATTTTAAGTGAGGAGTAGGCCTAATGTTTTTGTTAAATACTTTCTGATAACTGGAAAATTTCAAATAATGCGATATTTCATTATGTCGGTAGATCATACTAGTGCTGAAACTGTTTTAGTTGGAAAACTGGAATATTTTATCTTGAATTAATGATATAAATTTATATTTTAGATGAAAGTAGTGATGATGACGATGATGATGCAGATGATGATGAGAGGGTGTGTGAAGGAGAAGAGGGTGGAAGTTGTCCAGAAAGTTTAGAAGAGCCGTCGGTTGAGGAAGAGGAGAGACTACTGTGATAGTAAAGGATGAGGGAGAGTAGTATTATACAGCTTAGAGCTATTATCAAATGTTTATATGTATAAAAATGTTTTATATTTGTACATTTTGAACAGGTCAATATCTGTTTCCGCTCAAGTGCTAGATTTAATATAACTTTATTTCATTGGCATTCTAAATACATTTAGTGAGCATCTTGTCTTGGCAGAATCCATTTACAAAAGCAGGAAAATTCTTTGAAGGGTAATTCAACCAAATGATTATGTCTATTTTGTACAATTATCATCATTATTTATTTATTATTTCTGACTTGTGTCATACTTTGATCAATTCTTCTTAGAGTAAAATCGTGTGATGTTTTTTATATTTAAATGACCGAAACCTTTAGATTGTTCAGAGCTCACAAACGGAATTAAATCACGTCTTCTTTAAGAAAACAAAAAGATTGAATGATGTGAATTAAGGATTAGGGACGTCAATGAATGATGGGTTGGAAGAAATGTCATGAGATGTAAAGTATTATTAGAGTCTAAAAGGAAATCGTCTCCTGTTTGGTTTTTAGATTAACCGACTTGCCTATTTTGATTGACCCCGACGGGTCTACCAGAAATTAATCAACTAGTCTATCTTATATTAATCGACTAGTCTATCTTATATTAATCGACCAGTCTATCTTAAATTAACCAACTGGTCTATCTTAAATTAACCCACGTGTCTATCTTAAATTAACCTATTTGTCTATCTCAAATTAACCGACGGGTCTATCTTAAATTAAACTACTGATCTATCTTAAATTAACCGAATGGTCTATCTTAAATTAACCCGGATGTTCGTCTCAATATTTCTTTATAGAGTGCGTTCGATAACGCGTGACATTCGATTGACCGTCTAATTAACATCAAAGGTCTCATGCATGTCTTCACCTCTTTATGCGGGGGACAACTGAAAAGAAACCCCGAAAGGAAAATAATACCCTGTTTAAATAAGATTTATTAGAGTACACTTACAATTTCTTAAAGTTGGCGGTATAAAGGCAAGAGGCACCAATTGCACACTTCAAATAGTTCTTTGATTGGGTAAAAATCAAAATGTTAATCTCATTAAATTTGATGTGTTTTGCGAAGTGTCTACTTTTAAAATAAAGCCAGTGTTGAAGTATAACTGATTTTGTGTTCGAAAGTCGACGGCCTAAGCCGCACACGTAAATAATATTAGTAAAACCCAGTTTCCGTTCAATAGTTCGAAACAACCGGAATAACAGATGAGATCAAACCATTCAGTAATTTTTTAATCTTAATAAAACATCTAACTACCTTTTAATCTTTTGTTCTTTGGCATTGCCAAACAGTTGTTATGTGAACTATTTGGTATAAATATTTCAAAAGTTTTTATTAAGTTATGCTTGCTTCTCCAGATACATAATTAAGATAACAATACGTATTGCGCTTTTGTCAATAAAGGTTACATTAACGTTTTATTCTCTTGGGAATAATCACGTTCCATGTGATGCTTTCAATTTATCAAATTAATATCTGAAAGTTTTTAATGTAATTCCCTTGGATGAGCAAAAACAAAAAATTTCATTATTGATTACCTAGATGAACATTGTTTTGTTTTTGCATGTAAAAGTAAAGATGTATTTTATGTAATAAAAGTCCCTCCGATATTGACATTAAAAAGTTCCGATATCCAGGTTGTTTACTCTTGTTTTTCTTAACAACAACTTAACAATTTAATGACAAATATTCACTGATGATTTACTCATCATGCAAATTGTAATGTAGATTTACCCTTTAAGTTCCATTGTGATGCACATTTGACTGTAAATTGTCTTGTTCCATTGAAATGTCACGTTAGAAACTATGCTGCTTTATAAACACCTCCAAACAACAGAATCAAATGTTTTAGGAATCGATCCCGGTGCTGGCCGAGAAAATTTCCTCCGGATTTAGAATTCGTCACTGCAGCAGGATGGAGGGAACAACCAGGAGACTCATATCCGTACATGTAAAATAACCATCGTCATGTCACTGTCCAGACAAACATTTACCTAATTTTAACTCCGGTTGTTGCAGAAAGTTTAGACGTTACAATACATTTTATTTCAGATGAAAACAAATTAATATGATATATGCATGTACTAATTGGAACTTATATGGATATGGAAGGAGTGAACTTATGCTGCCCTTAAAGTTTCCATGTGTCATAAACATTTTTTCGGTATTAAAATGCTGTTTAACGTCGTACATGTCTGCAGCGACTGGTTTATGAAGACGACCATCTATGAGGGAAGTTTTGCCTGGACAACAACACTACGGCCTTCACTTATTCGTGACGGTCAAGGGTAATTTTCCGCGCACGCCAATATGTACACGAGATCCCGAGTTTTCGCCCCATTCGAACGTCAAGACACGGTTGCCATTATCATATTTTTCAGGGAATATAGCAATTAATCAAATGACTCCCAGAGACTTTAATTAAACAACGTTTAGTGACGTTACCAATACAATCAGATTCTCAATATGGCACCCCATACTTTAAAAATGGGTGACGTTTTTAGTAAACCGGTCAGGTAGAATTTGATTATTAACGTGTTTATTTGTATCTACATGTAGTTCCGCCAGTGATGTCATGGACGCAGTTTTAATTCGGTATAGTTTTTGAGGCGTATAGACATGTCATACTAGAAATATAATTAACCAAATTACAGCCATTATTGACCATCGCACACAGGAGAGCTTTTTTGACATTTTCTCAGAACGAGTTCATTTTGGACTACAATATTAACCGTACTCACTAGGAACTGAGAACAGATATGTTCTTCCTTTGATTAATATAAGACCCATTTGAATATAATATATAGCCCAGTGTCTATGGTAAATAATTTAGTTGTATATAAGTAAGTTATATTGTGATTTCGTGATTTTATAGTTAGTCTAGACTAGTATATGTGGAGAGATAGACAGAGGGAGTGACACATCGCGTGTTATTGTTGTATGTTTGTTACTGTGAATTATTAATTCTTCTTATAGTAGTTTAATTTACCCGAGGAAGAAGTCAACGTCATAATAAATAATCTAGATACCACAAAGCCAGAGGATCGGATAAAATTAGTGCGTACGTTCTAGAATATATCTCAAAAGAAATTCGTTTTCCTCCGTGGCAACAACCTAAAGATGCATTATGTAAGATTTGGATAGAGAATTGGCCGCTATCGCTATAATAGTTGAAAAAAGGATATGAAACTGGAATATATTGGAAATTTCCGTCAAACTAATTCATTCTGAGCGGAGGTTATTACTGATCGATGACTAGCGTAATCTCGATTTTCATTGCTACCATTGTGACGATAATAAAACAAAATCTCGATTATATATTTCAAAATTTACAATATTAGATTGCAATCGTGTTTAAATCCGTTCGAAATAGCATCAATCCGATGGGCTGGAGACATGAGTATGGGCTTGTCATGTGAATTAATGTCTAATTAATCGTTAATATATCATTTAAGGCCTAAAGAAAGACTTGCAGTAGACAGATTTACCTTTTAGATAATGCATTTTTAAATCATGATTAGATCTACATACCGACATAAATCGTGGAAATGTGTGAATGTAAATCGCATATACTCAAATGACACACCAAGCGGTTGTAACAATCGCAGAACTATCTCTTTTCTAAACATATCATCAATATCGTACTAACATCGTACACAGTTACTTTCTTCCTGGTGATTCAAAAACAATTGACACTTCTTCTGCCTAGCCATCGATTATCACCATTATACCCGAACAGTCTTCTGTGACATCAACAAGACTATAGACAGAGTCTGGCATAAGCTAGATGCTGCCGGCATTCGCTGGTGTTCCACGTGGATCAATACTGGGCCCTATGCGATGTTACTATCCATAGTGAACAATATATAACCAAACATGATTATTTGCTGATAACCCGTCTCAATACTTTAAAATAGAAAAGAATGGGTCATGTGTGGCTTCCACAAACAATGTATTAAGTATTGGGCCGAGACATGGCTAATTTTAAACTCTTAAAAACAGAAACGCTGACTATCACTACTTAACTAAACCTAACATAGTTAAACTACCAATATCTTTACAAGATTACCAAAACAAAATCCATTATAAAGAACAATAGCTAAGATAAAATCAGTAAGCGACTGATAACTGCTCAAGTAAAGTTGCAAGATAACAAGGGCCAAAGCTATATACTAACAATTTATATGATATACTTTAGACAATAGTCTGACTTCCGCGAGAACCCGAACTACCTTATGAAGCGTCGCATGCCTCTTTCCCGATCAGGCTGTTAGGGAACCGAACTGAAATTTCCCCATCGTGGCTGAATGATTTATGAGAAATATAATCCTAGCCCTGACTTTAAAAGGGCAGGGCACGTCCATTATTTAATGCGAAAGAGACAAATCCCGTGATTATAGCTTTTCTATACTGACTGGGCTGATCAGAGTCTAGGGTAAATGCTGTAGGTTTTGCATCTATTATAGTTCTACAGGGGCATGATGAACTCTAACGAGATGTAATTGTTGGCCAAGTAGTGCCAGTGCGTTAAAATTCACGAATCAAACTAGTTGTAACTAATAGTAATCAAGGATCACCCCAAAACCTGTCTTGTGTTAATGATCCATTAGTGTACCCCTCTAATCTAAACATTGTTAGTCATCTATATACTAAAGAGTGCGTCAGTGCGAGATGTTTTGTAAAATAGTTTTGTAAATCTTTGCTACATATAAACGTCCCCATTCAGATTTACGTTTGACCTAATTCTAAAAATGTTGTCTAGTTCTATATATACCTAATTACTTTAACTTTTGACGAAATCTTGGAAAAAAAATCAGTTGATGTAAATTTTATCAGATCTGTTTTGAACGTTTAATAGTTTATTTAGCTACATAAAAGATAGAGGCCATAAGATTGGTTACAATTTCCAGTCTTAAACTGTTCTGTTAAAGCTCTTGTTATGAAATCAAACTGTCATGCAATCTAGCTATACAAGACGAAAACACCTACTGAGTGTCAACAATTTCTGATACCCCTTGCTACAAAATCTACCCAATGCTCCCAAGCCTTCATGTTATCTTTGTAATGTAGCGCAAAGGAGAAGCGTAATTATTCTTAAAGATTTCTATTCGAGTTATGCCACTTCTAAAAGATTCCAAATCATCTGATTTAAATAGATTAAATGGATTAGGGTTGCGATCGAGTGGGGTGACATTTATTTTACCAGACCCGCCCCAATTTATAATATTTAAGCGACCAAATAATACTTCACTATCCAATTAAAGCATCTGTCCCCCAAACCTCACCCTATTGGAAATCTGAGTTTAAATAAATAGTAATCTGACAATATTCCAGACTGGCCTGACGACAAAATTGTTGGAGTACGTATTTTTAGTTTAACTGATAAAAAATGGTTTATAAAAATGGTGGGATAATAAAAACTATGGAACTTTGATATTCAGCAGGATCAATTGGAATTGGGACAATTAAACTATTACCGTAGTTTGATTGGACTTTAAATTTGATGAAAAATGCTCTTTTATAATTATTCTGAGCAGTTCCCCAGGGTCTGTCCTTTACAAACTCTCAAATGCTGTGTAATTTTCTGTACTTTGACATGCAGAACATATTTTACAGACAAAGGTTATTATTTTTTACATTTATTTCGAGTTTCATTTCAATTTCTAAATTTATAATGAAGCGGAATTGAATTTCGTTAATTCGGAATATGATGGGGTTTTTTTTCAACCAAAGTTAAAAATATCCAGATAATTTACTACTTTAATCATTCAATATTCTCAGAGAAGCGAAATAGACATTACCTTATTCCATGGATATTCTATTGACACATATGAGAGAAGATTATACATAACAGAAATCGAATTTGTAATTTGGTCTCAAGTGTTTAAGTTCTTGTAACGCACACTTATCTAGAAATTGATATTACAGTCGATAGTCCAGCATGGCCACTCCCCCACCCTCTCCCACACAAGTTTCAGATACATCATACAGCATACTAATCACCAAGGGCTAAAATGTCCACAACATAATCCATTAACTGCTGATCTTAAACATCTACTTGTAGTATAAATGAAATGGAGTTTAACGTCCTACTGTACTGCTCCTAAACTGGGCTAATGAAGACGGGTACTTGTAGTATAAAGTATACGCCTCACAAACAAGGTCATTCCCTTCTCCATTGGGTTTCAGTGGTAGGGGGAACTTCAGTCGGAACCCTGTCTATTCCTCTGTATGAGGACATGCATCCACTTATGAATATTGTAAGAGGTTTGAAAGGCATGAATCATCATTTGAAAAAGCGACTTTAAAAAAACCTTTATTAGATGAAGCCTCTTAAATATCAAAGCTTTTAAATAAAAGCATTACTTCCAGTCACCTGGCACCAGGATTAAAGTCTGTAAATATTATTAGAACTACCTATAAAACCTCTACATATACTTCATTTAGTTCTGTGTCTACAAGAAGAACGTTAAGCGCTGAAAAGTCTTCTATTACTGAACAGATGGTCCTATAATTTCCAGATATCAAAGAGGAACTTATTATCGCGTCCTTAGAACCTGGTCATTTCAGAAATAAAACTTAAGGTCAGTAGACGGATGACAAACCCAATATATAATTAAATTGCATTTATGGATCCCAGAATCAATATCATGTCCAAAAAATCTTTATTGAGTGAAACCCTCGGTAACGGTGAAAATTCATTAAAGTAGAAAAATCCATCGGTAAGGACTATTGATGGTTTGGCATATATAAATGAGGGGTAACTATACATAGATTAAATCTGTCAATTTTCAAGAGTCTTGTTTCGCCCTGGGTGTCATTTTAAAATTAAAATACTTATCATTTTAAGGGATACTGGAGTTAATCAATTGCAATAAAGAAGACCTGTTTTTTTTTTCCTTTTTGGCCGCTTTACCAAATCAAAGCCAAAACAAAACACTTTTTAAGATATGAAATTGTGACTGTTAAAGTACAGTCAAGCATCTCGAGGCAAATTAGCGGGCTGGATGTTTTAGTCGTTGAGTACAAAAACAATTAATTTTTGATTTGACGTGATTTGACTCTACAGTTTCGTCGTTAACTTTCAAATTATACAAATTTTGTGTCAAATTTGACGAGGCATTGCTGAGATGTAATCGTTTTAAATGTCAATTTACGAGTTGTACATTTTTTAAAAGATGTTTAATGAATGCGAACACAAAAGCACCTTACTCTACGTAGCCTAGTCCTTGGATATTCTTTCTTAAATGATATGAACGGGGGTTTAACTTCCTACTGTTCTGCACCCAATGTACTAATAAAGAAGGGCATGATTGAGATTTTTCCTGGACATCGGTACTACTGCCAACCTGTATTTAGTATTCCAAGTGTTCAACAGGTTAGACTGCCAACTTCTGAACTACTGGCCCACCACGGTCCCCAAACCGTGTTAATCCAAATCATGTGTAGAGAACTTTGTTAAAATCTATTTAGCAAATTAGTCTGTAAAAATGGCAACCTTGCAAAGAGAACCATCACGTTTGTGTCTACACTTATTACTTAAATGAAAAATTCAAATACATGAAATGGTGACGAGAAATGCCGTGATTTCAAGATATAGAGTGCTCTATTAATTGGGTAAACGTGCCAGAAATTGTCGATTCTATTACCCGACTCCAGACTCCGCCATTGGCTACACGGAATTAGTATGTGATTACGGTCAACTCGTCTGACTAATATGTAGCTACTTAGCAGTTGCAAGTTCTTAGACAGTTTAATGACTATTTTGGATATTTTATGTCTGTGTACGTGATTATTAATGGGTATACACATAAAAATTCATCTTAAATAATTCAAAAATTACTGAAATCAGTCAAATCTAAATCTTATTTTTTGGACATTTGAAGTTCATGTTAGTCTCTTGAGTGCACGCCGTCATCTATCATTTTGTCTCAGGTAGTAGCATTTTCGGATTAAGAAAAACATTCTATTTAACGGGATTTAACTATACGGTTACATCGGGAACGTTTCATATTAAAATGTAGTCAAAATTTGAGACCAATCTGTACAACCATGAATTTACGCGTGTTAGTTTTCGATTTACGAATCGTTTGAACTTTTGGTGTTTTTGAAAAAGTATTTTAACGAACATCTGTGAAAGATTACTTTGAATATAACACTACATTTTTTTTATTGTGGTTTACGATGGTGTCTCTTTAAATATCTTTATTAGTGATTACCTTTAAAAAAAAACACAGAAAGCTCGCCACACGATACCATAAAAATAAAAAAGTTATACAACTCAAGAAGAGAAAAATTAATTTTCTGCAAATGACAAAGTAAGTTAATTTGGAGAAACATAAAATTGATTTACTGTCTCCTTGCAGCATTTCACTAAAACATTAAATAGTGTAAAACAATTAAAGGATATCACTTCTTTAAGAGGCTTTCTGGTGATGTATCTATTTTTTACTTCTCTAGTGAAACAATTCTTGCTTCTTCACACATAACAATTTATGTAACTTTGCTTCTTCCCTTCTTTAAAAAAGGCAGATCAGAAACGAGGATTTAGAATGGTGTTAAGTATAGCTTTGATACTATTAACCAACTTGACCTCATCTCTGTTCATGCAAATGATTTCAAAATTGACAAGAGTTTTTGCTTTGATCTGCTATTCTATGTGTGTGAGAGGTTGCTACATTAATGCATTTGTGCTTCACATGTAAATATCATATAAAACAGCAGTGAACTTTCATATGTAAAGAGTTTTGATGGCTTTTAACAGTCTGGTTGGTTTATGATTGTTGTGTTAAAGAGGCATCATCTCTCTCAAATGGAGAGAAAATGATATTAATTGACAAAATATATATTCCAAATAACATAAGTCTGAAATAAATATCGAAAACCAAACCCTACTGATAGTGACGTACTTTCCCTGACAATTTGTCTAAAATGTTACCCATATAATCTAATTTCTAACATCTCCTATGTTGCTCAAATCGAAGATCTTTTTATTATATTTCTTTACTAAATATACATTATGGTAGATTAGATAAAAAAAAGAGCTGGCAGTTCTCACTATAATAGTGAAATGAAATGAAATGAAGTTTAAAGTCCTACTGCTCTGCTCCTAAGCATAATAGTTAGCACCTAAATAATATAAAGGGGAATTGCTGGAAATTTAAGCGAAACTATTTTGTGTCTAGCCTCGATCATCATTACTAAACTCGGTACGATAAAAAAAAAAACATAATAATAAATGAGGGTTGAGCAGCAGGTTGGATCATAATCCAGTAAACATCGCAGGCTAGCGACGACGTCGACAGTTGATTATGGTCTGGATAAGTTAATTAATGTCTAATTAATAATTCAGACAACATTTCATGACGAAAGACAGATCTGCAATAGGCAGATTTAAATCTTGCATAATGTATGTTTAAACAAGTAAATGTAAAGAAAATTTTAAAACATGGAGGGGTTGATCATTATGATATAAGAACCCAGTTGATTTCAAAACGTTCGGATCTAAAGGTTTTGAAATGGTTATATGCAGAGAAGACTGAGAAAGAGCCACAAGGCAGGGGTTTTAACGTAATTCAATAAAACAAGGTGTGATTGTTTATTGGGCCTAATGGAACCCGTGAGTTATCTTAAAACACGTGAATGCATTACATGACAGAGTTCTCACCTGAACTTATTGAACACGTTGCATTCCTCATTGGACGACTTTACCGTTGGTTGGCGTTTTCGGTGGCCCACTAAAAGCCTACACCTATCTATATATGATATAGGGATTGAATCTCTCACTTCGGTGGAACTACGAAACATATATTGCCGAAATTAAATCTGTAAAAATGAAATGATGTCCACCGTAGAATTTCGACTGCATGGTAGATTGATTATCTTCATATTCCAGAACCAAGACGGAGCTAAATACTTCTCTAACAAATTACACACGATATTACCATATAGATAGAACGTTCCTGCCAGCCATATTTTTGATTGTATTTACGCTCCGTTCCACATAAATTCTACTTGATTTTTAGCCTGTAGCATATTGTGCATCTATATTCATTAGAAGAACGAGTATTTGTTTGACTGGGTCAATTAAAATGTTATAAGCTATTACGCAGCACGTCTGTATACTTAGACATTAATAACCAGACATTCATTGCTTCCGGTACACATCAAGACATAACAATGAATCACGAGTCACGCATAAACCTATTTTTTGGAAAATATCTTATGGCAGATTTTAAACATCCCTTAAGTTCCGATCAAACAAAATCACGACTTAAGGCCCTCGTCAGACCAGTGTGGCGTCTTTACCGCGCTGTTGCGACCGTTAGGCGACCTGAAATTGTACAAGGTCACCGGCAAACGTGAACACAATGCGAGAAAATATCCCCAAAAATTACAAACTTGAAAAAAAGTCGCGTCCTTACTGCGCTGCTACGGCGAAGGAAAATGGTCCCAGAGCGCGTCAAGATCACCATAAGCGTGGTAAAAGCTGGGTGGAAACGCCAGATATCGCGCTGTAGTCTCCATGGTCGCCAATGATCTCGGAGTCACGGCGTTTTTTTTGAGCATGTGGTGAGCATGTTCAAAACAAACGCCAAGGTTCTACGACCTGACCTACAAAGGTGTGCGAACGCGACTTTTTTCACGTTTGTAGCTTTTTGGGACATTTGTTCACGTTTTCCGCCGACCTTATGCATTTTCAGTTCGCCGTACGGTCGCAGCAGCACCGTATGGTCGTAAGGACGTCACCCCGGTCTGAAAGGGGCCTAATCGGGAGCAGGTCTTGTTGAAAAGGCATCAACTCGACCTCCTCCTGACGCGTGACTGTGACGGTCCAGGTCGAGCAGGAACAACTCGCACCATCCCAGATCCAACAAGACGTTGACAAGAACTACTGGACCCAATCATAGCTCAAAAACGACAGACTCGCTTCGGTGTAGATACTGTACAGATCCAGTCCAGAACCATCACGACCTCTGCAGTCGTGTTGGAGCATGTTGGGGTCTTGTTGTGTCGTATCTACATCGTGTAGTAACCGAGTCTGTCGGTGGCTGAAGTATACTTGACCTGTATCGCGATAATACGCGACCTTGATCGTCAAACCTTTTAGATCTGAAGGACACTGAGCGGTGCTTTGACGAAGTCTTTACCAGGGTTTAAATGATAAAAATATCCAACCTTCAGTAAGTACTCATTTTTCTAAAACCTGGTTCGGGCGACAAAATTGAAAAATATATTTTGTAAGTGGTGGTGGTGGTGGAGGGGGGCGATATATTACTGACATACTAATGTAAAACCACAGTTGACTTTTGTTGAGAATATATTTCAAGCTCCGTGTTTATCTGAAAAATCAAAGAAAATTGTGAATGGATAGAATACGTCTAGTAAAAGGATGTATTAGAGATGAAATGACAAATACCATTTTAAAATTATATATAACATTAAATTTTGATACGTTCTTTCGATAACAAGATAATGAAGCTTAATGAACATCGCGTGACAAGGCGAATTCAGTAACAATGAGAAATGAAATGAAACCCCCTCTTGTTCAGATCCGACAGGGCTAATGAAGAGGATCTCGTAAAGCAATGTTTGGTATTTGTAATGTTTATTGAACAACATAGTATTACAATATATAAATATTATATCAAGAAACAATCAAGCTGACTAGAGCAAACGCTGTAATTTTTTAATTTTAACCCTTCTAGTCACGGACTACGCCCCTCCAATCTTCGTAACATAGGCCTCAAGATGTATTTATGCACGTGAACACAACATTTAGTGGACGGTGGGGTGGGCGTATGTATTATAGTTAAATTTAGATATATTCTTATTTAAAAAAATGAATATGCCCACAGAACTTGAACACGATAATTATGTAGTCCACCTTTCTGAGTTTAGACATATCCACAATCAAGCTGACTAGAGCAAACGCTGTAATTTTTTAATTTTAACCCTTCTGGTCAAGGACTACGCCCCTCCAATCTTCGTAACATAGGCCTCAAGATGTATTTATGCACGTGAACACAACACTTAGTGGACGGTGGGGTGGGGGTATGTATTATAGTTAAATTTAGATATATTCTTATTTAAAAAAAATGAATATGCCCACAGAACTTGAACACGATAATTATGTAGTCCACCTTTCTGAGTTTAGACATATCCACAATCAAGCTGACTAGAGCAAACGCTGTAATTTTTTAATTTTAACCCTTCTGGTCACGGACTACGCCCCTCCAATCTTCGTAACATAGGCCTCAAGATGTATTTATGCACGTGAACACAACACTTAGTGGACGGTGGGGTGGGGGTATGTATTATAGTTAAATTTAGATATATTCTTATTTAAAAAAATGAATATGCCCACAGAACTTGAACACGATAATTATGTAGTCCACCTTTCTGAGTTTAGACATATCCACATATTCGAATAAGGAAATGAATTAATTATTAAAAAGACTGTATGGGGAATAAAAAATCCATCCCGGTTTCCTTAAATCGATCACTCAGAAATTTCTTCTCGCTGTCCGAAAGAGCCTTTTAAAAGACATGTTCTGTTGATTACAAAACGGAACTCGTAAATTTATTTGTATTGGAATATTATTATTATTTGAATCAAATGACGAGGTGTGTGGCATATAGTGGTGTCATTGCAGTACCGGAACTTAAAAGAGTATATCTTTGAAGCAAACAATTTTCATGGCGGAGAGGTGTGAATGTAGACAAGCATGATGAGGAAACCCCTATATCAAAAATGACGTATATTACGGACAGATTTATCTAAAATTTAATTCATCAATCTTCTTCGAATCTTTTTTTATCAGATATATATTGGGTTCCTTATGGGTAAACTGAATAGTATCCATGAAATTATATATTTCTAAAACAGATGCCATCCAATACATTCAACATTGATGTGAATGTAGAAAAAAAAGGTGGTTCGATTCCATATTACTACATCAGTAGTTACTTCCCTTTCATAAGCATTTCACTCTTTTTGAAATCCGGTTTGTTTTCAGACGTTTTTGATGAAATATACACCGGATTTATGCCCGAACGGTGTATAAAAGTATTTACATTAACGTTTAAAATTATGTTTAGAGCCGTGTGATGGTCCAAAGATATTAGGTAAGAAGAAGGGTTGAAAATTACACAATTTCTAATAGCCTAGAAGAAGTAAGTATGTCAACATCTGAGAATGACAAAGAATAAATTATTATTCTGTCTTATACCAACCTCATACGGCTATGGCATATGGGAGATCACTCCAATTAAATTAGTGCCGCGGTGGCTCAATGATCTTTGTGCGAGTTTCCTAATAAGCAGGTCTCGCGTCGGGAGGTGTTGGTTGAGAAAATTCGTTAGGAATTTTCAGCACGAGTTTCCCTTAATGTCTGTGGTTCAGGGCGCAGGGCGTGGCACAAACATGAGGAAAGTTTTGTGCCATGTGCCATGAACGATCAGACACAGTTCCTTGCTTAAAAACTGCATTGGAACATCCCGAGAAATTTTGTAGTCGGTGACTTTCTGGGTTAGCGTGCCACCGGAGTTTCTCTCTATAGTTAAAAGGAGAGGGGAGGGTTGGGGTAGGCCATTGAATTTATCCAAGATGGTCCCGAAAACTAAGGATTATGCGAATAATTACAATGTTGGCAAAATTAGTTTGAATAAATCATATGTTCATAAATAAACAGGTATGCATATATTGAAACTGTCACCCATTCGATTATTATTCCATATCATGTAGGTCGTGGCGAAGATAAAAACTCTTCTGAAATAGGCTCTTCCAGGGAACATTATTTTAATAGGGGTGTGGGTGTTAATTCTCCCTAATTAAACAAATTAATAACAATTTTCCTAGTACAAGGCGCGGGTAGATTACATAGAGATTCAGATTAACAGGAACCATGGGGGGGATCTAGTTGTATATAATTCTTTCATTTTTCAAATAAAAGCTATATTTGAAGGAAATTCCCACATATTTCAGTAAATAAACTGGTAAGTTTTGCGTTGAAAGATATTAAAAACCGTTATCCTAGATCAAAGCAATATATATACTAACGTAGAATTAGATTCGAGCTTCTTAACTATAAAGCAATCACATTCTGCCTCAAAAAATCTGTCGACTTTCCGCTTTACTTTCAGATTGTTTTCATGTGAGTAATATAATGTTGCAAACTTTACAAACGATATCGACTAATCGCTTTGCTTAGGCCATTCAATGAAAAATAGGAGACGGGGACCATAAAAGCGTTATATAACCATTATAAGCTTAAATGAGCGAATGAACCTATAATAATATTCGAATTTAAAAACAGGAATTAGAATTAAATATATTGTGCCATGATCTTGTTGTTGCCATGCATGTATTCAGCTTTGTTGTTGTTTTGTCTATATATGTCGCTTCACGTTTTGTTACATTTTATCAGCTTGATTACGTCGCTTAAATAAATATGAACAAAATAGACGGGTACTAAACCATAGCCCATGAATCCCGATTGTCAAGTCGAGTTTTTTTCATATATACCCCCCCCCCTCCCAGAATTAATTAATTATTTTGATCATATATTGAAACTGGAAAGGGTATAAAGATCGTTTAAATGTATTCCCCCTAAAGGGTTATTTCTGTTGAACTTCTGTAAGTCGTTTTCCTCGAATTTGTATGAAGCGGTTAGGCGTGACGATTATCTTGTCTTCACCAAATATCTTATATCTGTGCATAATAGTGGAATTGTAAACCTTATATTTGCAAACTTACAATCTAAACTCTAATCCATTCAAATTCGGGATAAACGGCTGAAGTGTGGTCTGGGCAAGTTCTTTACAGCGATCTAAGTTTAAAAGATAAATTATGCATCAGGTGCCAGTGTTCGTAAACAAAATATCAATACATATGTAAAAATGTCCGCTGGATGAACTTAGCACTTCAAAACAAGTCTTTGTATACAAGAGTTATTGCCCTTGTTTCGGACATTCGGGGGATGCTAGATTCACAGTCCAGAACATCCCAAATTGACAGAATTGCAAACGAGTGACACGGAATTGAGTCATGTCACAGTTCTGCCAGTCCAGACAGCTGAGGTGGTGTGAGTGGAATCGTGACGTATTTTAAGTAACAAATATGTTTCAGCTGCCCTGATTGGTTGAGATATTTTTTATGCATTCGGCACATGCGTTGTACTCCGAAATTCACCTTTTCACTCGATTGACACTATTTTTGGAATTGAGAGAATTTAATTCCGGAACGTTCAATCGAGTACGCCCTTAGTTTTTAAATTTGTGCAGACATCCAATCTTTTAACTGAACCCAGATGATCTGTTGTTGGAATCTAAGGATGTTTCCTATGAAATGATTTTCGATGTTACATTATGTATTACCCATCCTTAAAAAGTATGTTGTAATACAACTAACGCTTGTGAAAGTGGCGGTTTTGGACTAAAGTGGATAAAAAGAACCTTCAAAGATGTACTCGATCTATGCTGATCACCAGAATTGTTTCCCTTGAATTATGCGTCTGTTCACGATTTTGTAAAGCCACGAGCGAACAACAAGAGGTTTTGCGTCGGAAAATATACCATTTTTAATGTTTTTATTTGATCTTTATGATACCTTTGTATGCCACCATAAATTTGTAATGTAGAATTTTCAGAATGTGTTGGTTTCATATTGACCATAATACATTGCAACGATGTGCACGAATATCTTTGTTTTTTGCCTGTTTTGTCCCA
Source organism: Patella ulyssiponensis (assembly GCA_963678685.1). Taxonomy (NCBI): domain Eukaryota; kingdom Metazoa; phylum Mollusca; class Gastropoda; family Patellidae; genus Patella; species Patella ulyssiponensis. The sequence goes on along the minus strand of OY783226.1, from coordinate 25,075,833 downwards.
ATTAATTATGACGCATGTAATCTACAGTGGGTCTAACCTTAAAGCGATAATTTCATATTTTCGAAGAAAGTCAAAACATAATTATTTCTTTGTCTTTTGCTTTATAGGTTGTCAACTCACTATTATACGATCATAGGCATTATTTCCCACTCTTATATCTCACTAACACCAGAAATAATAATACCATTACCTCTCTTGTTTTTCTATTCCCAACATGCAATAGCTATCTTCAAACGTTTGAATTTGAAGTTGAAAATGACATTTTTGCCAATTTCTCAACTGGCAATAGTGAATTATAGGATTAATAGGATTATTCTTTAACAAGGTAGGACTGTTTATAGTTACCATATTTTTTAAGGCTTTATTTTAAAATATATTAAAAATAAAACTTAAAAATATGAAATTACCGCTTTAAAGGTCAGTAGTCTTGTACAGAGTTAAAGAGGGCTTTCGCATTACCGTTGTGAAACGTATTGGTTGAACTTTCCGCCATTTTGCAATCTGCAATTTTTTTTGTCGAATGACGTCATGATATTTAACACACCCACCGCCATCTTTATGTTTCGCATGTTTTAATCCGATTGAATTGACGTCGGGAGATTACATTGCCCTGATATGACCAATCTGAGTACATATTAGCGTGGGTTAAGCCGACTGATATTTAATATTTTCCACAAAAAATATAAAAATTTCAAAACACGCACAGTTACTTTCACGGCAAATAAACCCATCGTATAAAGCTCGCGCAGTCTCGTTTTGTAATGTATTCCGAACCCTCATCGTGTTTATTCATTATTCCTCAGACCAGCATTTTACGGGCTTCAATTATATACTCATTTCACGCACTCAGTTTTCTTATTTGCAATGCTTAGTCCATTATTATTGTGACTAATTTGGAAAGCGTCTAGAAACTCGAGAAACTCGTTGGTCTAAACAAATCTCATAGCTCATTTTCCTTTCTTCGATAACAATGACGGTTTCCATTCCAGACATATCGTTTCAACACGTTGGGGTTTATTTTTGTCCTATGTTCTCCCCTTCTACCTATTTATATATTTCGACTGGACTAATGATGTATTACTAATCTGTTTTGCCGAGGTCATTTCGCCCAAAGCCAGACTACTATTTTTCCTAATAAGTTCTCCGGGGAAATTACAGTGCATGAAGCTGGGATGTGATATTATTCTTGGTTCTCCAGTACATCGCACATATAGAAATGTGGATTGCTTTTTATTAAATAATTTAAAATAATGGAAACCAGCACAACATAGCAAATTGACGGACTTACTCTGCATTTCTGACTTTTTCCAACTTCCACTTTTTATAAGCTAATTGTTGTTTAAATATGTAGTATATTAATGGCCCGTGCATTTTACAGCATAGATAATTTTTCCTCGGCAAATCTGTTAGTTGTTCATAATATGTTGGATTTCCTAAAATAGCTATAATAAACGATGCATGAATATTAGAATAATTTGAGATGTATTTTAATTCCTATAAAGACATAAATAATTATATTCGCTATGGTTGACCTGTGACCCGGATGTGAGGCTTTGATATTGTGTAAAAGTAAAAACAAAAATGAACCATTCAACTCCGATTTGGCATCGAGTATTTTAAACAAGAGTCATATTAGTGGTGTGTGTGTGGGGGGGGGGGCTATCTTGATTGACCAAGACCATTAAGGTACACTATTGGTGTAAGTCATTTTCACACACGTTATAGAACTGGTTAAACACGTTCCAATATGTAATTTTGATACAGAGATAATTGCTATGATATATATATGCGTAATGAAGATTTCAAGAAAGGGAAGTGACGAACGCAAAAAGAAAACACTGAAGTCGTGACGGCTGATAACAGATACACGGGCGAATAGCTGATTACTAATAATTCCTTCGAAGATCAGAAGTTGTTATATGAAACTGTGGGAGGATATCTGACAATTCAAAAAAAAATATTGACTGCCGCTAGATAAGAGAACACGAGAAAAATAGAAAAAATCCGTTCATTGCCATGTTTTTATTAAGTATAGAACGAATAAAAACAAGAGTCGTGTGGACTATTTCTATTTTACTCATTTCCTCATCTAGTAACATTCAATAACTTTTTAAAATTATCTGATATCCTCTCAAAGCCTCACATAACAACTTTTTGTCCGTGTACCGGTTATAACTCGTCAGTTCCGTCCGTTATATAGAAGGATAACTCCTATTTTCCTTTTGCGTTCGTCACTTCCCTTTCTTGAAAGCTTCATAACGCATCTATCGTAGAAACGATCTCTGTGTTAAAATTATATTAAAAAGTTCTAAAACATATGTCAATCATTGTGCTTTGAATCAGCAAACGTAGTCAACGACAATGACAGGAAGAATCTACTTTAAAGTAGCAACTTACCAAAGCACAAACAAGTATAGTTTGTTTCGATAGTTTTTTTATTAAACACTTTGCTGAATATCTTGAAAATTTAAAATGCCTATGAAATTAAACTACAATAAAGTTAGGACCCAAAACATTTTCACAACCGTGATAAGCATGTACACAAAAACAACTTCGTTACATAAAAAACATAAAACAAGTTCGTTAGATGAAAACAGACTAGGTTTTTAAAGGATTATATTACTAATATTTTGGCACAAAAGTTACACTAGAATGTAGAATACTCCGTGAACATTTTCAGCTATGGTATAGAGCCAAAGTTCGCATAATTAGTTAATCAAATATGCACAAAGACTACTGTTATGAAAATGGTTTGTGTTTCTGTTTGAAAATGAACCAGTGTTTATGTCAAGTCGTTTTGTTTACCAAGGGTGTGCTCGATTCACAGTTCCGGAATTGAATTCCAAAACTGGTGTCAATCGAGTGAAAAGGAGAATTTCGGAGTACAACGCATGTGTCGACTGTATAATAAATATCTCAACCAATCATGACAGCTGAAACATATTTTTTATCTAGGAATACGTCACGATTCTACTCACTCCACCTCAGCTGTCGGGACTGGCAGAACTGTGACAGGACTGAATTCCGCGTCACTCGATTGTAATTCTGTCGATTCGGGACGTTCTGGACTGTGAATCTAGCATCCCCTACCAGTCACATCACAATATCGCATCGAAACAGGGGCATTAACTCTTGTCATGATATATTCCTATTTCTGGCATACCAAAAACACTGGTTTCCAGATGTCCAATCACTCCACAAAATCATGACATTGGGCTACTTTCACAATATTATGATGGTACGGTTGTCAATTCTCATACACACTTTATTGGTTATATTTTATTTCGTTTAATTATGAATAGTTCTTAATTTTCTGATGTTAATCCGAAATTTAAATAGTCCGTTCCGTATGGTAATCTTCTGTGATTGTTTATTACAGTGTAAAGTACTTGTATTAAAACAAAAATGTACGATGTTTATAACATAAATTATTCGTATATTGCAAATATATATGTATAAGGAAGCTTTCGATACATTTCGTAATTCACAAAATCTGAGGGGAGGATTCATAATCATCTTAAAGCAACCCAACCGTTTCATCTTCAGACTTATCTTCATCAGTGTCGGAACTTTCTTTAACATCCTCACTCCAATCTGAAAATATACATTCAAGATTTTATATTATTACTAGTAATATCCAATTAACATTTCAACTCATTCACCAGGTCATATTCCTGAATCAATAAACGAGATTTATCTCTCTTTGGCCATTTCTGTGCGGACAGCGAAAACTTGGGGCTTGGGGTCTTCCCTAAAACTTCGGGCATTTGATTAAATATATTAAAGGATGGTGAAAATATTTTCCGTCTGCTGTGTTGTCCAACAGATGATAAAAAGATCCACATTCGGCGTTGTAGACTTTTTGGATAGCTTCGTTCGTCACACAATTAATTTGTTTCTGCAATGCACTGATTAATTGAGCATAACACATATCACCCTTTGTGACGTAATACAGTCGGGATTGTCATTATACATTTATGTTTACATACTTAAGTAATCCCGATTAATCTTGTTATGCAGAAATGTATTTTATTGTTGACCCGACTGTTGAGCTGTTATAATCGGGGACCGAAATTTGGGGCGAGTCCGGTAGTGTTTGAGTGGGATTATATCTAACAAAACGAAACACTGCAAGGAGTATGTTACCAGGTATGAAAATGCCAGATTGCTCAGAATGTACATTGTTAAAATTACAGGTTATATTTTCTCTATATTAGAAAGTTATTCAATCTAAGTAAAATACATATGTATATTTCGGTTCTCTGTTTTATACTTTCGTTCGCCTCTACTACATGAAGATCTCATCGATTGTAGTGGGGGCAGGTTTTGACCCTATGACGTCAGATAAACCAATCAGCGTTGATGTTTCTAGTGGGATACTCATGGTTCCGTGCACCGGACGCTAAAACTTACCGCAACAGACCGTTTCATTGGCTAATCCCCCACATCAACCAGGACGCGGGTTATAGAATAACCCTTCCAGATCCTTGTACTTATGATTAAGTATTCGCCTAAACAACTTGTAAATCTAGTGACCTTAAAGTCTCAGCTGATCTTTTTAATCGACTAAAATCATTGCTGATTTTGAGGCCATTCCGAGGGACAAGAGGGGGTAAAAGGAGAAGTTTATATAAAATCTCGACCCCAGGGTTATCCACGAAAGAAGACATTCCTGAAAAAACATTGACCAAATTTTCCTGTCTAAATGTTCAATCAGCCTGTAACAAACCTTCTCTTATCAATGAATTCGCAACCAAGAACAGTCTAGACATCTTAGCACTTACTGAAACATGGCTTAAAGAACACGATAGTGTGGTCATAAATAAACTATGTAAGAAACCCACTCTTATCAATGAATTCGCAACCAAGAACAGTCTAGACATCTTATCACTTACTGAAACATGGCTTAAAGAACACGATAGTGTGGTCATAAATAAACTATGTGATAGGGATTATACTTTCACAGGTTGTCACCGAAAATCGGCTCGTTGAGGCGGTGTTGGATTTCTGTTCAGATCAGCTATAAATTACAAAGTTGTAACTCCAAAACAGGCATTTTCAACTTTTGAGTCTTGTCAAACAATCATTTATAATCTTATTCGTTTAGTTGTCATTTATCATCCCCAACCATCTAAAAAGAATAAAACTTTCCTTTCTCAGATCTTGGTTTGTCATGGACGCATAGTTATTTGTGGAGATTTTAACTTACATTTTGAAAACAGCAGTGATTCAGTAGTTTCTAAATTCATTAATCTTCTAACCACATATGAACTTCAGCAACATATACAAGTCCCTACTCACCATAAGGGGCACGTCTTAGATTATATAATAACGAAACAGAGTGATCCTATAATAAATTCTGTTAGTATTGTACAAGATACAATTTCTGACCACTAGCCAATTGTGTGTCACTTGACATTAACTCCTGATGTTGCCATTCAAAACACATTCGTTTGTCGAAATCTAAAAAATCTTGATTTGCAAACTTTTACTGTAGAACTTATTAATTCGGTCTCCAGAACATCTCCAACAGTCCCATGTGAACTAGATGACCACTACAATACTGCGGTTGAAACAACCCTTGATCGACTGGCTCCTCTTAAATGCCGGAAATCGAAAGGAAAGCATCCAAAGCCATGGTATAACGACTCTATACATGATGCCAGAAAGATACGCCGGAGGACAGAGAGGAAGTGGTTGAGGTCTGGCCTAGAAATTGATAAGCAAATCTACAAGACCGAGTCCAATGCTGTAGCTCAACTTATCGATCGAGCTAAAGCAAATTACTACAACACCAAGCTTTCTTCTGCTGATTCAAAGGACATGTTCAGTATTCTAAAGCGACTGACAGAAGATACAACAATTAAACTTCCTGAATGCGAGACTGATCAAAAACTCTCTGAAAACTCCAGTGACTTCTTCCTCAACAAAATATCAAAGATAAGACGTGAACTGGACAACGACACCCCTAGTGTCAATCCATTCGCTTAACTGCTTTCAACAGGTTTCTGAAAATGAAGTTAAGTCTGTGATTGTGAAGTCCAAATCTGCTACATGTAGTCTAGATCCATTGCCAACACAACTCCTAAAGAAACAAGTAGTACTCGATGCATTGGTTTCTTTAATTACTATGTTTATTAACACTTCCTTACTGCCAGCAACTGTTCCATCTTCATTAAAATGTGCTGTTGTCATACCGCTATTGAAGAAATCTAACCTGGACAAGGATGTATTTAAAAATTACAGACCAGTCTCCAACCTACCATTCCTTGGAAAGGTACTGGAAAAGGTTGTTGCTTCTTAGCTTACTTCCTACCTGACAGCTAATGGTCTACACGAGAACTTACAGTCAGCTTATAAAATTGGACACAGTACTGAAACAGCCCTTCTGAAAAAAAAATCAGACATAGATGTTGCACTTGATAACAATCGTGGCGTCTTACTGGTACTCTTAGACTTAAGTGCTGCCTTCGATACCATTGATCATGCTATGATTTTCGATAGGCTGGAATTTGAAGTAGGAATCACAGGATCAGCTTTAGCATGGATTGAATCTTACCTCTGCAACAGAAGCCAACAAATCATGGTTAACTCAACCCTTGGACCGAAAATTCCACTTTCTGTTGGTGTCCCACAAGGGTCAGTTTTAGGCCCTTTGTTGTTCTTGCTGTATCTGCTCCCACTTGGTCTAATTATACGGAAACATGGAGTCAACAATCATGGTTTTGCTGATGACACTCGAATTTATCACAATATTCATTTGTCTGAAAAATTCGCAGAACAGGCTATCTCCAATATAGAGAAATGTCTGGATGATGTTCGTGTGTGGATGTGCCTTAACAAATTAAAACTAAATGACGACAAAACTGAATTCCTTATCATACCCGCCCCCCGGTCCAAATCACAGAGCCTAAGCTTGATACCAAAACTACGAATGGGTTCTAGTCTCATTCATCCAATTAAAAAAGCGAAGAATCTTGGTTATGTCATGGATGACACTATGTCTGCAACTCCCCAAATAAACAATATTATTAGAAAAATATACTTTAAAATGAAACCAATAGCAAGTATCCGATGTTATTTGAGCAAATCAGTCTGTGTAAGGACTGTGACTTCATGAGTTATTTCAAAACTTGACTATGACAATGCTCTTCTAGGTTGCAAGTTGCACAAAACAATGCGGCCAGACTGGTGACTAAAACACCGAGACGTGAACACATCAGTGACAAACTAAAGGAACTGCATTGGTTGCCAGTCAGAGCACGAATTGAATATAAAATCCTTAAGACTGTATATAAGTCTCTTCTCTATATCCGCTCCCAGCTATATGAAACAGATGTTTACACTGTATAGTGATGTACAGATACGCCACAACCTCAGATCCTCGAACGATAACACATTTCTATCTGTGCCGAAATATAATAAGCTACGTGGAAAATATTCCTTCCCTGTTAATGGCGCAATTATCTGGAATGATCTTCCAAAAATAATGCGGGAACTATCTACATTTACAGAATTTAAATCTGCCTTAAAAACTTATCTATGTAATAAAGTGTACTAGTGGTGTGATCATAAATATACTCCAGAGATACTTTCCACATAATATACAGTACAGTGTTGCTGAACAGTGCTTAGAAATGGCCATTGGACATAATGTAGCGCTATACAAGACAATTATTATTATTATTATTATTGTACCCAAGCCGCAAGAATCTTTTTTAAGCATCCTCGTTTGTCACGTGATGTGACTGAGGGAGAACCCATTTCATTTTGTATTTATCGTTAGTATATGTCCATTTACCATAAATATCGAAATCGAAGTCTACTCTTGGGTTAGCCCCTGCTAACTTTCCCGTCGTTTAATCGGAGAGACCACTAGATGTATAAGTTTCTTAAAGGTTTCACAGCCGTTAGCCATTAGATCAACACATAAATACTTTCGTGGGGATGTATCTTTAAACAATCATCAAAGATAGTGAGCCAAACTAAATGGTCATAATTCAACAGTAGACACGAATAAATAAAGATTTTCTCAGAAGGCAATTTGACTGATATAATTCCAGGAGACAAGGAACTATCAAACAATTATCTTGATATGATAGTCTGGCAGTTTAGCATGTTCACAATTTTGTATGACTTTGCGTTGGCTGATAAGTGACCGAACATCCGCGGGTCTAACTTCTTAAGTGACTCTAGAAGGTTGTCTGTAGGCGGATGAGAGAAGACTTGGTTATCATTAAAATCATGCGTACAAAACGTCAATCGTCTATATGATTGGGTCAAAACGTTTGACCAGATTGGTATTTGGTTTTGGAAACCTAGGGCCATATTGCTGCTTGGCAATTCGGATCAACTCTATCATTTCTCCTTCGCCTGTGTCGTTTAAAATATTTACTTCACAATTTATGGGATACGTTTTTATAGCAATTTTACACGAAACCGATAAAAAAAAGTTTCAGATAATCAAATAATACATTTAGGGCGATAGCTACATTTTAATAAGTAACAATCTTGCAAATTGGAATTTAAAGAAATAAGGAATAAAAACCTACATGAAAACCTACCACAAATACTGTCCGATAAATCACCATCTGAATCCTCGCTATCGCTATCTGTGCCAGCTTGTTCTATCTGTGTTTCCATATCTCCACTAGTACACACATCTATAAATATACATACATATAATTCTTTAGTACGTAAATATAAGTCATTAAATCTAATACAATGTACACACACCTATAACTCTACATAAATATAACTCATGGGTACACACATCTATAAATATACATAAATATAACTCATTAAATCTAATACTCAAATTTATAAATGCACATAATTATAACTCTATAAATCATTAGTATGCACATTTATAACTCTACATAAATATAACTCTATAAATCTAATACGCACATCTATAGATACACATAAATATAAATCATTAATACACATCTATAAGTTATGCATAATTATAACTCATTAAATCTAATACACAGATCTAGAAGTGAATATAAATATAATCTATCAAATAGACACATATATCTATATACAAAGATGTGACTCACTAAAACATTAATAAATATTGATAAATATGGCCCCTTAAAACTGATATTAGTACAAACGTCTATAAATTTTATATTAATATGAATCATCAAAACTGATTGACAGGGTTATATATATACATCAATATAACTCATCAAAATTAGTACATTCGATTATCGAGCAGAAAATATATTTATCAAAGAATGAAGTTCAGCAACTTTTAGGTTTTGGTAATATTTAAATTCAGAAATCATCAGAAGATGTTTTTAGCAAAGAGGCTCTCGCAACATGTAAAGTAAAGGGCGTGTAGTAGTAAGGTCAAATAAGATTGAAGTTTCCTTTTTTAAAAAAGGAGATTTTTATTTCAGCCCTTGAACCATACCAGTGATAGATCTCCTGGAAATGACACTTACGATTCAGTTTCTGTTGCACTCGCACCTGAGCTGAACTTTACTACACACATACTCCCCCAGTTCTGTGATATTTTGTACTTCAAACACTATAATAATGCTTTAAACATAATAATTTAGATATACCTAGAAATAAACTTCAAACCAGCAATTAAAGCAACAAGTTCCGTAATCTAAAAGTCATCTTTAAATGCTAACCGTACTCCAAAGAATGTGGTATCGATTTCCATCGGCGTGGGGTTGTTGAGGCCCCGCAAGGTTTAAACTACATGTAGTTCAGAAATAATGTGAGTTTTTGATATTTTATTAACATACAGAGGGTGTATGTATTTCCTTTTAGATGTGAAGGCTTTTCCAATTATTACATTGAACTCACAACCCGATTTGGTTGTGTGTTTTATCGGGACTGGAAACGATATACTCGGGTGGTACAAAACACGAGGCCCATACAAAACATTGGTAGTACGTGTACACGCGAAACTAATCAAACTAGACTAGACTGAAACGCCGCTGTTCAGACAAAATTCTACTCAGTAAACAGACAACGAAGAGTAAAACCCATCACGTTCTAATCTTATTGGATCTTCAACCGATAAACACATTGGGAATATAAAATAATATTGAAACCATAATTTTCTGAAGGAAACGTTATGAATTCGGGGGATGGGGAGATGTGCGCGCAGTATCATAAGGTCTGACATTGAGTCAACATACGTGGAATCGATTCCCCGGTTGTACGTGACAAGGAATAGGATCGCCTCTCCAGCCTTGTGTGTTTTCTCTGGTTACCTCTTACTAATGACCCCAACGTGCAAGCGAATTGTTGAAATAAAATTGAACCATATGTTAGTCCCGACATGGCCTAGTTTGTGTAAAACCCCATTTCTCTCTTTGTGTTTTGAATTCTTAATATTATTTGTAGCAAATTGAAATTGAAATAGGCTTAACGAGAAGAGCGTGATTGTTTGAAAACAAGAAGTTGACAGTTACCCCGCTTGGTTAATCATTCACTTCTTGGTTGTTAATCTTCAGATGAAAGTGATATCGTTATTATGTCTACTAATATTTAGGTCTGTCAACTCGAAATAAAATTATGACAGCAGTAAAGTCTGATTGTAATAATAATGTTACGTTATTAAATAATCTGTCGTCTGTAGAAATTTTGATATAAAATAAACGTTAATATAACAGTCTGACGCAACTTCTTTCTAATTCTTTGCAATTGACGTTGTCCGAATTATCAATTGATATGTTAATTTATTTATTAATTGCATGCTCTAGTGTCCCCTTTTCATTTTGAATACGTATTATTGTAATGGCATAAATAATTCTCTTCTTCTTATTGCATCGTCATGAAATCTTTCCTTCCGGATACATACTAATTTCTTTTTCTTATGGCACGTAGTATGTCTGCGATGTTAATAACACATGATGTTTGTTTCTAATGCAATGAAATGGGGATTTTCTATTCTTGTGATAAGACGAGGCGTTCTAATTGTCTGTACACTAAGTTTTGGGGATAAAAGCGAGAATTATTTTCATCTGATGAGTTCTTTTTCAAAGGGTATAAAAGAAAGAGGAGAAGTTTCTGATTAACATTTGAATATATCAACGTCCTGGGAATGTTTTCCACCATCTTTTGTTATCCCTATGATGTTTCATACCAGTCTCTAACATGCTTATCTTGGTGAAGTATTATGGATGTATTTTACATTGTTAGAAATGGGGTATACAGTTTGTATCCACATTAGTTTTCACAATACTTGATACAAACTAGGGAAATTGTTGTGTAGGAATACCCCTTTTTTAAAATAGAGATCAGAATTCAGACAGTTGCATAATAATACCAGTAGAATCTACTGTCATTTTATAATAATTGTCTAGTATTTTAATGAGACTGACATAATTCCAAAATAAGAGAGCGGAAACGTCCCTGTCTTATGAAAATTGTACCGGTGATCATTGTAAAGACCAAGTCTTTAAATAACAGAAGTTATTGTAGATAGGTTAAACACTATTTATTTCCTACTTCTTCAACCACCTACACTATTCTTCCATATTGTTGTTCTGTATTGGTTTGAGGTTCAGCATTTTCCGGGTGTGTGTGTTGTGGGTGTGTGGTGGGGGTGTGGTGGGGGTATGTGTTAATTTGTAGTGTTTGTGTAAATAACTTTGGATTATTTTGTAGTATCTGCATGGGGTATACTGTGTATTGCAAATTAATATTGATATTTAATGCTACTGATATTGATATTAAAATTGATCATGCTAATTAGACGGGTGGTTTTGTCCTCCATTCCTGTGTAAATTTTCTTCTATTATATACAAACACACAAATGTAGTAACATTGTTATTCTAACAAATAACCTGAAAACCAATCGTCCCAATCAAGGGATGTATACAAATGTTATTATCTTCACCCGTGGTTTCAATACTATAGGAATCTTAATTATTGGCTTGCAACGGCTCTACAGAATTCAATTAAGTAAATTAGATAATATGAACATAACTAAGCTATTACATACACAGTCTAGATATAAAAGCTTTCGTATCGTATCGGCAAATTGATCGATATATCCTGCTATTCATTTTCATTGATGGATTGCTATGAGAATATTTTTCAAAAAACCTCTACGTGATCATATTTCATATAATAATTAATAAGAGAGACGTATGGTAAATATCAAACAATGTACTATGACTGATGGTTATGTGATAATATCATCTACAAGAATTAGCGGTGTTATCTAGTCTACGTTTCGTATTTACATGATTCTGAGAATAGACATCAAATAAATTAACAAGTACAAGAATACTATACTGGAACCAAACATGACGTCATCGCCGCCATTTTGTAATTGTCATTAAAAAGTCCAAGGACCAAACGTCACAAGTTTCAAGTCCATCGTACTTGAATTGGCTGTGCCTTGGGCTGGTTCCAGAAGAAGAAACAGAATATGAGAAATGCTTGAAGACCAGTTCTTCGCCTGAAATCAATAGAAACTGTTAAATCGGCTTGATTTGGTGTATTATTTTAAATGGTGATTGGGCAAGATCTTCGTTGCTAGATATAAACAGTAATTAGGACATGTTTTTACGATTAATGTAGAAATGTCTGAAACCAATTGAATACATCATATTTGAAATCCAAATCTTTATTTATATCCCAAAATAATAGAGGTTTAGTTATTTTAAACAATTTTTCAGTTTGTTTGTGAAGTTTAATGTACCTATGCTTCAACATCTGTTAAAGGGTCAATCTCAATTATATTTTGGAGAATAAAATCCCTTAAAATCCTCTATCTCAGGGCCGAGCAACTTACTCAGTATGCGTGATACGTTTTTCATCTGGAAATAGAGACTGGTGCCCCAAGCTGTATTATACGGTGTCGCGACAAAACAAGACTTTTATTTTATAAAAAAAAACGTGTAGGTGAAATTTACCTTCGTTATCAAGTACATTACACGGGTCATGCACGGTATAGACCACTAAAGATTATCGGGTCAACCCACGAAATAATTGAACCGGAATCTTAAAAGGGTTACGTGTCGCGATATGAGCTTTTGACATTCACATCCAAACGACTCAATATTTTGAGCTAAAATTTTGAGACAAGGCAAAATGCAATATAAGTACTTTTGACGCTCACGTCCAAACGACTCAATATTTTGGCGCTTAAATTTCACACGTACACGAACTTTTATTTCTGAGACTCTGTTGAAATCGGGATGATCCCTTTACACTTTATTTATGATAATCAAAGTTTAAAAAAACCCAGAAGCATTATAATGCATTTCAAAACTTGAAGAATCCATATGATGGATGCTTCTACTGTCGATGGTTAAACACTTTTACGAGAGAATCAATTGAAATTTTATCAAAATTGTTTTGGGATTGAGTCATTCTTAAAAAGCAATGTTTGACAAACTATTACTTAACAGTTTTCCTCTGAAAATCACACATCCATTTTAGCGAACAATACGCGATCATCAAGATCATTAAGATATATGGGTTACAAACATGCATTTCAAGTTTCATCAACATCAGATTAAAATTGTGACGTCTATAAAACAAACTTTTGCAGCCTTTTCACGAACTCATAGGGTAATAAAACGAATTTTGGTCGATTTATGAGAATCTGGAAACTATCCATATTATAGCCATTCATTATGTAAATGAGATGCTTCTTATTGAAACTAATGTGGCCTATCGAAAACAACCTACTTCATATTGTTCTTAAATTTAAAACGTTGTCTTTCTGAACCTATCCATAAAAAAAACCATGTGAGCAGAACGTATTTTGCAAACTGGCAAAACGTTGAATATACTTATTCAGTTAAGAATGCTGTCGGTCTTTCTGACTGTTTTAAACAGTACTTATTAACAGATAATGTGATATACCATACATCGTATGGATTCGGAAGCAAGCTATATCAATTCGTTTCCAAATAAAAAAAGGCAAGTTCATATTTTCATATTTAAATTTCGGGCTTTTTGATGAACCAACATTAACGGCAATTATTTACATTTTAAAGTATGGTTTGGGAGGACCGCAACACACACGATAAATCCAGAAAACAAACAGCCGGATTGGCCAAAATCACGGTCAAAACAGAATTGTCAAATCAATTGAATGGATCCACGCTGGCTGCATAGCCCGCGCGTGTTTGGCTTGGCTCCCTATATATGAAACTTGAGTGGTTATGTAATTGTTTGGTTTCGCGTCTTCTTGAGATGCCTGTTTTATATCAGTCGAGAATCCATGCCAAAATCTATGCCACAATTAACTACCACACAAGGTATACTAGAAAACTGGATAGCTCTTCCCATTCGAGGAGTTCACCTAGTAAACAAACTTTTGTAGTACACGTATTGTTATTTTACCCCGTTTTTTGCGCACTTCTCTGCTTTTCAAAAACCCCAACAGTTTATTCTTAGTATAAACTTCTATTGTGTTTGTTATTCATTTTTTCCCTTTTTTACCAAAAGTTTCATGAGTAATGTATTATATATTTAACTTGCAAAACTCTTTATTTGTAACTAAACGAGTATAATGCCCCGTTAAACGTGGTTTCGTGACAGCTTGATTATATTCTTAAAAAACAGCAATCTATTTTAAATGGTTTTTCAAGAAACTGCACATTATGACCCGCTTGTTATTTTCGTAAATCTAATATTTAAATGACAAAATATCACTCTTTATGATGTAGTAGCATGCCAGTTTTTATCAGCTAACGTGAATTAAAACATAGTTGGTGTTTTTAATATGCCATTGACGTGTATTGAAACGATATCCCTTGCATTTCATATTAACAGCTTCTGAAACAGTTAATCCATCAAAAGATTGGACAGCATGCAATTTCTGTGTCCCTAAATGAACAAATTCAAATATAATCAATTACCCCTTTAAGTTACGACCATCTTGTGTATAGGATGTTAATATGTTGTCTGTATATAAAGGGCGGTTTATTCTGAGCTCGAACGCAACCGCAACCACGGCCGCAAACTGGGACCTTTGCGATTTCCGCGCGAATCATCGTTCGTACTGAAAGCGACGACGCGCACGTAAATTCGCGGATGAAAGTGGTGCATTTATGTTTAATGCATTCTTTTAAGCATCTCTGAAGTCCTTGCGACTTTGATCATGCAGAATAGGATGTTTTCCGGTTTGCAGAATGAGCTCTTTTGTCTTGTCACCTGCCTCAAATACGTCACATGCATGGCGTATGACCACGCACTCTGATTGACAAATGAATACCGTTCGCGCGAACTGTTTCCAAAAATTCGTTCTGTAGGCAATCTGTGAGGTTTTCCGCACAAACAAAACTTCGACCGCATTCGCCTTCGCAGTCGATATAGACGATTTCAATGAAATGCAGTAGCCGCGTTTGCGGTCGCGTTCTGTAAACGTATATAACTGTCACTGAAATTTATGATTTCTGTAAACATATATAACCAACACTAAATATATTTTCTGTAAACGTATATAACTGAAAGTACTGCAGTGATATTAAAATATGTAGTCTGTAAAACGTATATAACTGACACTGTAGGATGTTAATACATTTCTGTGAACGTATCACTGACACTATGCAGAGGAAGGTGTTAATATGTGTCTGTAAAGCAATATAACTGACACTGTAGAGGATTTTAATTATGTTTTCTTTAAACGTATATAACGCACACCATAGGGTGTTAATATGTTTCCTTTAACCTACACTATAGAAGATGTTAATATGTTTTCTATTAACAATTCTGATAAGTAATCCATATTTATAAGTCTGTGGCTTCGTTGCTATCATATGCATACATTTTAAGTCCCAGAAGAGGAACACTAACTTACATTGCTTTTCATATAGCAAAACTAAATTTGTATCAGATCCAAATATCTCATTTGCTCTTTCGTGTATATTTCCATGAACAGAATGCCAATCATTAAGATTATGGTACATGGAAACTATAGCTTACAGCATATACCACACGGAAACTATATCCTACAGCATATACCACTTGGAAACTATATCTTATACCCCTGCTAGACCGGGATTGCGTCCTTACAGCGCTGCTACGGCGACGAAAAACGGTCTCGGCGCGTCATGATAGCTAAAAGCGTGGTTGAAACGACAGATATCGTGATATGGTCTCCATGGTCGCAAATGATCGCCGCGTCACGGCGTTGTTTAGCATGTAACGCATCTTTTTTCCAGTTTTTAATTTTTTTTTTTTGATATTTTCTCACGTAGTGTATAAGTTTTCCAGTCCAGCGACCTTGTGTATATTCTGGTCGCTGTACTGTCACAGAGGCGCCGTAAGAACGTCACCCGGTCTGACGGGGCATCAAGAAAAGATAATATATTATCAGGCCCACTTAGAGCACATTTGTTCTCCAACAGTTATATAACAAAACAAACGTGCGAAGCTGTTTCGGCCTCACATTACTCTATTCCAATAAATTCATGCACCCAAATGAACTGAATATTGTCTCAGAGCTTCCGATTTTATCGAATTCTTCGGTTATCTCCCAGACCTCACGCCAAACTTTGTCTTTACCACGGTACAGTAAATAAAGTGGCAAATTACAAAATAACCAAACGTGAATGTCTAAATGTATTGTTGCTACTAACTATATAAATATTACTGTGATTCAGACTCTTTAACATCAGATGTTTTTAGTGATTCATTATGTGATGGATATTTAAAGCGGCACTATAGAAGAGTAGTTAAAATATAGATAATGTAAATAGAATATACTGCAAACTGAGTCGAGAAATTCTCATTTCAATTTCACTGCAGCTTCAATTCATTGTTACCGTTGTTACGATAATAAACAAAGACTCGATCGTCCATTTTTACGGTTAATCATATCGGCTGTACAGAACAGCAGATAGGATTCAAATCTGTTTAAAATCGGAGACATCCGATGACACCAAGTGTTGATTATAGGTTAGTAGTGTTAATAAATGTAATAGGCAGATTTTGCTCTGGCAAATCAATATCAAGTGCTTAACGCTGACCTTTTACCGATGTCGGAGCTGTTACGTATCCTTAAATTCCTTTGTTAATTTTTAAAAAAAACAATAATCAAAACCGGGCATAAATTTGTAGTTTTTTCAAACAGTCTTCCCCCTTTATTAACAATACAACAGTTTGATTATACGCTATTCAAAAAGTCCACACAAAACCAAAACATGCTGAAATCTTTCAATGGACACCAACAACTGACGACGATAAACTCCGATTCATATTAAAGGAAAATGTTTGTGTCAGCCTTTATCACACGTGATAGAACTGGTTAAATACATTCCAAATATTTTTTTTTACAGAGATTATAATTTGCTAAAGTAGATGCGTAACGAAGATGTGAAGAAAAGGGAAGTGATGCAAAAAATGGAAAACACGAGTTATCCTTATACAAATGACCGAAGTAACAAGCGATAACAGATACACGGTCGAATTTCATCTCATTAATAATTCCTTCGAAGAAGAACAGTTGTTAGATGAAAGGATATCTGATACTTATAAAAAGAATTAACTGTCACTAGATTAGAGAAAAAAATTAGAAAAGTCCGTACATTACCAGGTTTTCATTTAGTAGAGAATGAATAAATACAAGGGTTTTTTCTCGTTTTCTCTTATCTAGCGACAGTCAATTCCTTTTAGAATTGTCAGATACCCCCATAGCAAAAAACCTCTGCCATCCGATTGAATCCCAGCCGCTGATATTCCCATTTATTTTTTCTTGGCGTGGATTAAATCGAGTAAAACTGATATATTCCGAAAAATGCAATTTACACGCAGACACTCTATGAATAGTCTGATCATTACTTATCCACAACCTATCATATAAATATTAATTTCAAAGATTATATAGAATGAAACTAATAATAGAATCCGGAATTAAATCCAATGTGTTCGTTTTCAGATAAATTCAGACAAGGAATATCGGGTGGGGGTCGTTTCACTTCGGACTGTTTTATTCCAATATTACAATTTTTATTCTTTTTCCGTGAAACGTGTACATTTAAGTTTGTGTTGGTTTTATTTGATAATATAGATGTTCTCGGAGGCCCCACCCACCCCTTAACCAAGTATCCTGTGTGCGCTACGGGATAACCCTTATCTTCCTACTGTTCTGCTCTTAACCTGCGCTAATGAAGACGGGTATACGCTATACAGTGTGTTATGAGCGAAATTTTGCCAGGGCAGCGGCGTTACGACTTACTCTTACATCGAATTCCAAGGGCTAGAGCTTAAAACAATATCAAAACCCACTAAAAAAAAAAATGAACGAAAAAGTAATTTTTATAGGAAGGTAAGTAAGCCGCAAATTCTTCAGGTAATGGGATGTTGTGGAAAGGGGTGTGAACCTTACATGTATATAGCTGTGTAGTGTGTGAAACAGCTTTATTTAAAGCCCGCTCCCACCGAAGTGATATCGGTGAAAATATGGATGGATGCGCATTCTTAAGTAATAAACATTTTGTCACGTTGACGTTACACATGTTTTTGAAAATTTAGAGTGCTTCATATAATTGGCAAAATCATCCTTTTCAGGCCAGGTATATATTTCCAACATTGAATGGATTTGAATGAAATTGGTCTAAATTATATATTATTATAATTACACTGGTTTCAAAAAGATATCGTTTTATAATGGCCATTCATAATACCCAACATTAAACATTCTCAAGTATTCTACACAAGCTGTTAGTCGTCTACAATTAAACTATAAGAACATCTTATGGCTTTTATTAAAAGACCTTCATCCGACATAGCAATGAACTAGAAATCCCGAAGTCAGAAAAGCACTATTAAAGTGATTGGACCCGGAGGACAGCCATACGCGTCCACTGCACTGTAAACTGTTGATATTACAGAACGTATCATAAACATGATGTGCAAATAAATGTCTTGTTAAGTAGTTAATCCAGTGGTTCTCAACCTTTTTTTTGCCAACGGCACACCTTGGAACAATGAAAAAATAGCGGTACACCTGGCTAAATACATAGGAAAAATATCTGAATTTTGCAAAATAAAAACATGGCAAGTCACAGACGGCATAAAACCGTAGACACAGACTAGCCATAGACACATCGAATGACCAAAACTAGATAACGAAAAACACAGCTATGAACTTACAGTGAATACTTAATTAGGATCATGTGGTTTTTCGCATTTTCTTGGTTTGCCGTTCAAAATTTCGCGGCACACTTGGGAAATTTTGCAGCACACCTGTTGAGAACCACTGAGTTAATCTAATGTATCATTATTATTTTACTGGCATTGCATTAATACAATGCTTTAAAAAAATGAGTAAAAAATGGAATGGGAGTTAACGATTAGTCAACATGTAACATGAGGGGAACTTTGAAACCCAATTTCTCTCGAGAGAGAGAGCATTAACCTGCCGCGGGACCTTTTGAAAAAATTATTAAACGGAACATTGGTATTCTTGTACCACCTCTGTCCGATTCCGATAACTGGCAGAATCAGTTAAATTCGTATGTAACGATCAAAGAGCCGTCTCTTTATCGAATTCGGGTTGGGTGGCCGAGGACATGGGTATTTTTCTACCATCACTCTCTGATTCCGATAATTGGCAGAATCAGTTAAATTCGTATATATAACGATCAAAGAAATAACGGATGTGATCGCATTTTCTTTGGCTGAGATTAGTTCAGCTTTTGGTGCAAATAGTGCCTGACGTCATTAGTGTCAAATGTCGCCCAAAATAAAGACTGAGAAAGTCTATTTCACTGATTACGTCCACAACATCAATTTTTCACTTGATTAGAAGGGGTATTAGTCATGGGTATTTGTCGACAAAAACTAGAACTTTGCTTCATTACAGCTTAACCTATATTCTCTTTAACTAAAAAAATCTAAAGCTATAACAGCAATCTATTTTGAATATATTTTCATGAAATTGCACACTACGGGTTTGTTGTTATTTTCTCAAATCTAATATTTAACTGACAAAATATCACTCTTTAGGATGTAGTAGCCTGTCAACTCAGATGGAATCAAACCAAAGCTGAAGAGTATACGAACTCTATTAATGCAACACTGAATGAAAACTTCTATGAAACATTCTTAGAACTATACAGAGAGGGTGATGTTAACAGAATGGTTGAAAAAATAAATAAAGCAATAACCAATGCAGCCACTGATAATGGAATGGTAATGAAAAAAACTCCGGTTAATGGTACACATAAACGACAACCTATATGGTGGGATATGGAATGTGAAAACAGCAAGTGTTTGAAATATAAATTGTTAGATTCCTGGAGAGCATGTTCCAATGAAGAAAACTTAATCAAGTACAAAAAAGCTCGACAGCAATTTAAGGCTCTGTGTGACCGCAAAAAACAACTACCAGTACATTCAATAATCTACCTTTTAATACCAATAACAATGTTGATTTATAGAGATGTCTTAAAAACTTCCTTAATTCTGGCACTTTGATTTCCAGTAGTGTATCGTCAGAAGATTGGTATGCCTATTTTGACTCTTTATTTAACAATGTTACAACTACTGTAGATGAAAGTTTTCAAAATGAGGTTTTTCAGAAATTAGAAGAATGTGATCACCTAGAAAACACAGACGAGGTTTCTGAAAATATCTTGAACAACGTAATCTCAAGTGAAGAAGTTGAAGAAGCCATAACTAATCTCCAAAATGGTAAGGCGCCCGGACCAGATGGAATTCTAAATGAACATTTACGTCATGCCTTATATAGCTTACTTCCGTATATACTAATACTGTTTAACTACATTTTGGAAAAGGGAGAATACCCGGAGTCATGGTGTAAAGCTGTTATTTTCCCATTCCATAAGCAGGGTGATAAGACGGATCCTTCTAACTGCAGAGGCATCTCATTATTGTCAGTTTTAGGAAAAGTCTTCACTAAAATGTTGCAAAAAGATGACTGTTCAGGAATTTTTGTTAATAATAATATCCCAAATATTTCAGCCTTAATGTACGCTGATGACATAGTATCAGTCGCGGATACAGTCGGGGGGCTACAAAAGCAAATTAACTGTATTTCTAAGTTTTGCAGTTATTGTGGTATGAAAGTTATGGTATGAAAGTTAACTTAAGTAAAACTAAGGTCCTCGTATTCAGAAGAGGCGGTGGGTTAAAAGGATACGAAAAATGGTATTATGAAGGGGAGACAATCGAGGCTGTCTCAGCATATAAATACTTAGGTATTATGTTTACCCCTAAATTAGCAAAAGCCATTAATATGCTTTATAAATTTACCTGTAAGTTCAAATTAACAACAGAAAAGTCCCTCTTTTTGTTTGATAGGATGGTAACACCCATTCTTACATACGGTTCTGAAGTATGGGGCTATGTCGAGTATCCAAATATTGAACAAGTACACCTTAAATTTTGTAAGAGACTTCTACATGTCAACTCAAATACCACCAGCATCACAGTCTATGGCGAACTAGGGAGGCATCCTATTCATGTCACTCATAAGTATAAAATGATCAAATATTGGCTCAAAATAACCCGGATGTCTGCTTATAGATACCCTAACGCATGCTATAAACTTCTGTATAATTTGCATTGTATGGGCCGCACAACGTGGGCGACTCATATCGAAATGTTTCTATTTAAGTTAGGACTACAACACGCCTGGTTAGAACAAAGTGTTGGTAGTATTTCCTGGTTTTTAAGTTTAGTTAAGAGTCGTTTATTTTGTATTAGTGAAGAAACTTCGACAGAAAATTTGATGGCATCTGAAAAACACTACTTATATAAAAAGTATAAGACTAGCTTAGTATTTGAAAATTATCTTAGTTGTATAAATACCCGATTCCACAAATCTCTAATTAGTCGATTCAGGTGCGGTAATCACCACCTTGCAGTAGAAACTGGTCGATGGTCGGGCACAGCAAGAGAAAATAGAATATGTCTTTATTGTTTTGAACAACATGACGTGTGTATATTGGAAGATGAGGTTCATTTTATCTGTCAATGTCCATTGTATGAGACTTTAAGAAAAAACATTATACATGTACCACAAGAATGTACACTTAATGATTTAAATATATTGTTTATTCAAGCTATGTCTGAACCTAGCCTATCCTTAGCTGTCTTCATACATAAAGCTATGAAAATACGAGAACACTATGTTACAAACTTGACATGAATATGAATGTATTTTACGCACTTTATCAAGACATGCAATATTGTTTGACTGTTTGAAAATGTAACAGAAAATGATTTCCTTTCAAGGATAATTGTCTGTAATTATATCACATGTACTATGGGTTGTAGGCCTTTTACTGATGTTTCAATAAAAAAAAAAGAAAAAAAGTAGCCTGTCAACTTTCATCAGCTAAGGTGAATTAAAATATAGTTGGTGCTTTTAATATGCCATATGTGTATTGAAACAAAATCCCTCGCGTTTCATATTAACAGCTTCTGAAACAGTTAATCCATCAAAAGATTGGACAGCATGCAATTTCTGTGTTCCTAAATGAACAAATTCAAATATAATCAATTACCCCTTTCAGCAGCGATCCCCTTATGTAGAGGGTGTTAATATGTTACCGTAAACCTAAATATAACTGACACTGTAGTCGGTCTGATAACTTATCAAAATTCATAAATGTGTGGGTTTGTAAAAAAATTACTTCGTTGCACTCACACATGCATTTAAGTCCCAGGGGATTATATTGACCTTTGTCGCTGTCGCTTTCAATAAAGGAAAATTGAACTCAAATAGACACCAGATCGAAATATGTATGGTTTTTCATTTCCTTTGCCTTTTTTACAGATGATATTTTTATATAATCGTAAAAAAGTAATGCTTGTGCTAATATGCTTACTTCAATGCATGTAACCTCTTACAGAAAAAGCTTCGAAATTATCTGTTTATATTAGCTCGGAGAATGATACTTCGCTGTTATTGACCTTGTCGTGTAAATTTTACCGATAATATTTTTCCTACATTTTGTGCAGAAATTAGTTTGGTGTGACAGTTTATTACAGGGATACGTGATACATCGCCGTGATCTGCTACGAAATAGCAAATTGATTTTGCACTAGCAGTCAGTATACTTGCTTTTACTTGTTTATAACACGGGTTGGTCTTCATCTTTTCATTAAGCCATACTTTTTGATTTTTACCATTTGCCGCCATTAATTTTCTTTCTTAACCGCAATTAAAGACGTCACCTCGTCTATTATAGCTAATTTCGTTCATATTCCTTTTATACCGCGCCGCATTCAAGCCATCGTTTTAATTAGACCTAACACCTAAAATTCTGCTGGATATTTTGAAAATAAACCGTCTAAAATTGTATCTTCGACATCTTGTATGTTCTGAAAAAACAATACTTGAAAACTTTCGTAAACATGCGCATCATTGAAAGACCTAAATGGACGTCCTGGGGTTTGGTTAATGTCTGACGTACAATGTCGTACATTCCTCTCCATATAAGCAAGGGTACATGATCGGGATCCATTGAGCAAAAATATCATTATTTGTTTCCATAAAGCAATTGAAGACGCTAACCAAATATCGGTGAATTGTCGAGTTTTTCCATTTACTCCCTACCAAAAATAACTTTCCGTTTGACGTGGGTAACGACTTCGTTTAACAATATCCTTCTGCTAAAATAAATAATGAATATTGGACAAGTAGCAAAAAATAATAACATTA
Organism: Patella ulyssiponensis; assembly: GCA_963678685.1. Taxonomy (NCBI): domain Eukaryota; kingdom Metazoa; phylum Mollusca; class Gastropoda; family Patellidae; genus Patella; species Patella ulyssiponensis. The sequence continues at coordinate 25,052,204 of OY783226.1, read as the reverse complement.
TTTCTAAGCGTGTAGATGAATATTATTGATGTGCAAGTTAAACATGTCATAACGCAACCATCAATCAATAATATTTTTGTTTATTACGATTCACTTCCGTTAACGAAAAGCATTGAAAGTACTATTTTTTCAAATGAGTTTATTTTGTATATTTATGATGCTATAGATTTTTAAATAAAGAACGAAACCATTGAATGCAAGTAAGAGATAGAGAATCTCCTACAAGTGTTTTTTGATATCAAAAAACACGAGCTGGGGATTTTATTTATCACCCAATCCTTTCTTACATGCACAAATAAATAAATATAATTTTTTGGTATGAATTTCACTTTTATTGAATCTGAATACACTACAGCGTAGTGATACATCATTTTTTGACAACAGTTTATCCTATTGCAAAGTCCTATATATTGAACCAGTATTTTCCTTCAAGGTCAATTAAATAAAAACAGTTTCTTTTTAACAAAAAAAGAAGTTACTTTTTATTTAAAATAAGTGGTTTCTTTAAAATAAAAGAAAGTAGTTCCTTTTTGATTGACCAATCAAATTCATGTAAAGCGATATCTCCTCGCAGTAGATTATGTAATTTATCACACAAGCGATATCTACTGTCAAATGTATTATTGGGTGATAAAAAAGAAGTAACAGGTTTGCTACAAATGAACGGAAAATATATTTAGCTATTGGAAAGAAGCTAGAGCAGTAGATAAACCACATGCCATATAGATTACCCGGCCACAGACCTTATGACGCAAAGCTTTTATATATATACACCAACTTAAATTATGAAATTTGTAAATTGTAGTGCGTGGAATGTTACTGCTTCAAAGAGATCTTTGATATTTAACTATTTGTGTTGCATTCTTATTCTTCAATTATCATATTGATGTATACACATGCTAGAAAAATAATTTTCCTTCCCTTTTGGAGAAAAAATGTTTAATACATTGTAAACATTATTACCGTCATAAACATTCAGAGACAAAATCAAATCATTGAACAGCATCTTTTGTGGGTTGCGGTAGGATTCACGGTTTATCAAATTATAATTTTTAAGTGGGAAAAACAAACATAGGAGTAGCTCCGAATGCTAGTGTTTAATCCCATGGTGATTTGTAAAGTGATGTATAAATCTTAGATTGACGTTTATTTTATTCTATTCACGCCAAGGTTTCAATCAAATCTACTTCTTTATTTCTCGGACTTATACAGCCAATCTTCTTGAAAGGAGTGATACTAAAATTCCACAAATTAGTATTGATTCCTACGCACAATTGACATTTATGTTATCCAAAAATCCTCAAATTGGTTACAAACTAAATAAAATATCCCACCCAGAGCAGTTTTATTATCGACAAATGTACAAAGTATGAATATTGACGTGGATTTTGAGCTATTATTATAAACCCGCTGTCTACGACAAATTTAGTGTCACGTTTACAGAATGCCTGTTTGGCCAAATCCTGGGTAATAATTCAAGGGAACACGAACACTTGTATTAACAGAATAATTTATAAAAATAATCATTAATCGACATTGAATTTGATTCTCCCTCTAATATCGATAGTATATCCGAGTGAGACATATAATTTGTCAGATGCATGAATACAGTCTTCTGTTATTTAGGTTATTATCCCTCTAGATAGGCAATATACCAAAAGTATAGTATTTTTATACAAAAGTATGATTTTGTCTTGCGGGTAGTATACCAAAATTTCTAGACAAGGTCCGTTTGTTTCTTACAGGAACAATATTTGGCTAGTCACAACTGGATAAGGCCAAAAAAATCACCAGTAGGTTTTTTAGACATATATTATGGGATACCAAATGTAATATCTCAATGTAACAGCATGCCCGTGACAATGTCCCATTTAATGTATCAGCATGCCCGTGTCAAAGAAGAAAAAAGTACAGTCAAGAAGATATCACCAATGCTTATTATTGGCATGATTAATATAATACTGTTCTATTTGTAGTGGCTTCATAGAATTCTCGTCTATTCCAGACAATATCACAGTGGTGTGGTTATAAAATTTCTGATGAAGGATTAGAATCTTTATTGTCGATATAAACAAAATTCTTCTCAAAGACACATACAATGAATTTAAGCTGTTCTTAACTAAGTGTTTTTAAAATTAAGAGAAGTTTTTATATAAAATTATGTAATTGTTATACAATACTTACATGTTTCTACTTTTTTGTTATGTTCTGGTGGCAATATCATCAATGTTTCTACACCTTCCGGTACACTAGATAGAGGTACCTTTTCTACTCGTACCAATTTACATATACCTTCCTTTTCCAATGTTTTATATAGACACAGTTTCGTATTGTTTAATGTAAAGTAACAGCCGCTCTTTTCTACCACTTGAAGATGGGGATATTCACCTCTTTTCTGCATTTTCTTGTAATTTTCAACGGTAGTGGGGTCGGGTTTCATTTGTGATGAGTCAAGTACCTCTTCACATCCAGTATATCGGATCTTTGAAGGTGGAAGATACATGGTGCCAGGTGATGGAACAACACAAGTCACACACAAACAATACTACAATCAATGTTCACTGTTAATGTACGCAACTTTCAGATTATACTTGTCCATATCCCATTCTACATGTCCCGGATGTTAGATCGTCTGCTTCGTGTTACAAAGCCTTTCTGAAAAATTAGAAAATTCGGTTCAGTATTGTGAAGCAGCGCGGAACAAAGGGGAGAAAATATTTGAGCAAGTATTGATTTAATCGCCGGGACCTGAGCTTCCATCTTTCAGTGAGACCAAATACGACATGGTGGCTGTTAGCCCACGCAATTGTTGGAGCCTCTATAATCAACACACTTAATTCATACATGTTACTCTCGGTCGGAAAGCCAGTTCAATTGACAATTTCTGACATATTAAGCATGATTGACAAGCTGTCAACTACAGATATGGCTGCTAAAAAGTGCTACTTTAGCAGTATGCCGGCGTTTAATAAATGTACTAACAGCGCGGATTTCCTACAATTCCATAGTTAAAAATGATACAACAAACCCTTCACCTCAAAAATTCCAAAACGTTGGAATAGAGCATTAAGGGTGTTAGAACAATAGGACTGGACCTTCGTGATCAGACAGCGTTTTCTACTAATGAATACAATGTGATTGATCTGAGAATGGATTTGTCCGACATGAATGGAGGCAAATGAGGGTGAAAACAAATTAATGCGACATTATAATTATTGTTGTCAATGGAATCCGGCGCTTTGTAAATGTAATTGTCTGGACAGGGAAAATTAAACTTAAGGTCCTAGTTTTTGGTTCAGATTGTGTAGTATTTAGTTTAGTCTTTACAATTATTATTCAATGTACATGTATATCATTAGGTCTAAAACTGGGACGGTTTGAAAATACATGTAATAGCAATGGTGGGCTCCAGGGCAAAAAGCCGATTAAGGGCCCAAACTCGTTCATAGTTATTCGTCTTTGAAAAAATCATGTCATTTGGAGAAAAGAAATGATCAAACATTGAACAGAAAGATAGGTTGCCAGCAAACGAAACATACGCCCACAACAGCTAAGTCGTCCGGGCAGTCAACAAAGGTTGTCGCATATTTTTTTCTTTTGTCAGTAAAGAGAACGTTTACAACACAGCCCATTAAGTAATCATCAGAATTGTTTTGATTGTTTGTCTCATGGCCTTCGTCCACAAGATATTGCAAAGTGATCAAGAGAAATCACAAGATTTTTCAAAGAGATCAAGGGTCATAACTCTGGCAGTGATTTGCCAATATCGCTGAAAATCAATAGACTTCTTTGTCTCATGACATTAAACACTGTGTATATATATTAACTTTTGCCTCTAGAGCGTCCACAAGATTTTTCAAAGTGATCAAGGGTCCTAACTCTGGCAGTGATTATTGGATATCGCTGAAAATGAATAGGCTTCTTCGTCTCATGGGGGGTTGGGATGGCCTAGTGGTCTAGAGTGCCGCGCTTCGACCTCTAGCTGGCCGGTCACCTATGGCTTGCGGCTGTGGTTTCGATCCCTGGTTTCCTCCGAACACTCCGGTTACCTCCCACTGCAAAAGACCCCTACGCGCAAGCGAATTATTGAAATAAAATTGAAAACTATGTTGGTCCCAAAATGACCTAGTTTGTGTCGAGTGGACGCTAAACCCATCTCTCTCTCTCTCTCTCTCTCTCTCTCTCTCTCTCTCTCTCTCTCTCTCTCTCTCTCTCTCTCTCTCTCTTCGTCTCATGACCTTAAACACAGTGTATAAATTTAAAGTCAATCGGATATTGTGGACGACGGACCGACGGACGGACAGACAGACAGACAGACAGACAAACGGACGGAAAGGGCGACGACAATATACGACCACATTTCAATGTGGGCGTATTAAAACGAAGCATTTTATTTAATAGGTTATTTTTCGACATGGATCGGACATGAACCGTGTTCCCAAATGTTAGACTCACTTGATCATGCCCATGATGAACACGTCAATAAAATGATTCACTTAGGTCTTCAATGAAAATACAAAGCAATAACGGTTTATCTGGGGAAGTTGAGATGACATGAAATAAAATGGGGGGTACCGTTCAACTTTTCTGCTCCAATGTGGCAATTGAATTTAAATCCCACCTACTTATCATCCTAAATTAACTGTCGAAGCTTCTACACTTAAATCGGTTATTTGTCCATCCGAACGACTAGACAATTTCCTTGTCAGGCCGGGTAGGAAAACCTCTCTGGAAATCTCGAGGAACTTACTCAGAGAAGCCTATAGTATGAGTTGTGTCCTTACTAAAGTCGGTCTACGACAGTGTTTATTGGTAGATGGCATAATCATTTAAACGAGTTTATTTTCATTATCCTTAAATTTTTAGTCGAGTTCTCAATGTTATTAGAGCATTAATAAATACTGAAGTTAGCGCTAACTTCTCCAATCAACAAAAATCAACATAGACAACCTAAAACACCAAAGCTATTTACAACGCATTTAAAAGCAGATTCACAGACTTTACCGTATTTAAGCTGACATAGGATGACAAATCGTTCTTGCAACTGGAATCTTTTACAATTTAAAATATAATGATTCGATGACACTTTCCGTGTAGGTTGATCTACTGAATATCATAGAGGTTGGGGCAAGGAATACACGACTACTGATAAGATCTAGCTGTTGTTGGAATAATAAAGGTCAAAACAAATGTCATTATTTTGACGCGCTTTTGTGACCTTAGAATTGTAATAAAAACCTAATCCGATAACTCGTATACTAAAACAATAATCCTAGCAAAATGCTACTCATCTTATTCAGTCAGAAAGATTCATACATTTATAAAACTTCATAAATATACAAAACGTTCATTCATATACAAAACGTTCATAATTATACAAAATGTACAAAACGTACATACATATACAAAATGTTCATAAATATACCGAATCTTTATAATATATAGAATAGCTGTATTTAAAGCAAGAATTTAATTTTACTCTGTCAATCAATGTGAAGGAAAGCACACAATCTACGTTATCATATTAAACCTACGTCAGCAATAAAAAAATGTATATCCAAAATACTTTATATACATTTGTCCAGTCAACCAAAAATGCAAAAATATTTCCGATCTATAATGTACCGAACAATTTACCTTTCAGAGAAACATTAAACACAGGGTAACTTGGCGTCAGTTATTGTATATAGAACATACCTAATCGACAAAATGTGACAAAGTGATCTCTACATCAAATTGAAAAATACATATACAGGTACATAGAACTTTCTGACATCTGCTGGTTTTGATCATTAATGATATTGACGTGTTCAACTCTAGCAACTTCTTCTAAGGCACGGACTTATTAAAACATCTAATGTATTCAATATGTCTTTACGGACTAGACACGGATGGCTTCTGCTCGTTTTGATAAAAGGCACGATCTCATTCAATCATTCAAAGGAAACATGCAGTGCAGTTCCAGATACTATAATCTCATAAATAAACAATACCAAATATGTTCATCGTTCGTGTAAATTTTTTCTTAATTGTCGAATGCTTTATAAGCCAGAGTTGACTGTTAGTTTCATAAGACTTGGAATGGCGCTCCTCCCGGAGTATGCCTATTTCATGCTCTCAATAAAGGTCTATCAACTATGCTGATATTCTGTTATCTGTAGTGTTACAGGTATCAGATTGTGACAAAAAACAAACAGTATTAAAATAATCTCCAGCCTATATTTACACAAGTAAAATACACGTGAAATCAATATATCAAATTCGAAAAATAAAGTCGATTCCGTGACATAAGCAGCAGAAAGATATTTTCGATTACACATCAGTGACTGAAACATTTCTTGTTCCAAGATGTCATATACCCCTGGGTGCAGAGATATGAAGTTTCTTTATCCATCACGATTATTTTTCCAGGATACATGTACGTGAGACTGTTGGTTTAATTCCCGGCTATATAATTCATTGGTGACTTTGTGTAGGAGATTGGTACATAGATAATAGCAATATAAAGATACTGTGGGCAGAGCACTAAATCACGAAGCTCGGTGATTACATTTTGTCTAGAGACAGGCTTTAATAAGATCAACAAATAATAAGGGATAGAAAATATATCGACTCTCTAATAGTATATAAGGTTTTAAAGCGCCCTTTAAAAATGCGAACTCATTAATAATGTTGTTTTGAGATCTATATAAATTGTATCACAGCTTAGTGGGCGAATCTTTTATCGAAGCATATCAAAACATTAATAGGATCTTGTCTGCGTAAAAAATATCCGCCTTAGTACACTAAAGGTAAGATCTAAGTTTGTTCCAAATGGGAACCTGGGCTATTGCATTTTATGATTGTTCTTAAAGGGCAAATAAGACTTATTGGATTACTGTAATGTTGTTTTCAAAAAGAAAGAAAACGCACCATCTCCTTGTAGCAACATGGTAAATAGAAAATATTACAATGGTGGATCCTTTTAGAAAACTGAAATGAATCGTCCATGTTAAATTAGAATTGCTGAGAAGTGAGTAAGCTCACAGTAGAAGAGTGTTTAAAGAATCTTCCTTTATGGCTAAAATAAATTTCCGTACAGATCTGTTGCACCGCGAACTAAAAGTTTCGAAGAGGATTCAAAATTTGTATTGACCATATAGTTGATCAAATTATTCCCTTTGTTTTGTTCTTTAAATAATCACAATCTTTCAGCAATCGTTTAAATGAAAAAAAGCAGAAAATGTTCATTTCCTTTTTTTATACAATTAATAGAAAACCCACTGGTATTTGTTATTATGTCTGTTGCTACTTTAAATCTTGATTCTCCGAGTCATTATATAGGGACTGCGTGACTTTGATAGAATTCCATACACGACAAGGAATTCTGTTGGTTTTTTTTTGCACCTGTTTTTTCAATTACAGGATATTTAGATGAGAAAATGAGATGGAGAGAAGTAAATTGGAAAAATAACACGGGATGTCATTTTCCTTCTTTAATTACAACTGGTTCCTGTGTGCTCTAGTGACTTATCACTTCAGCAGCACAATGCCCCAGGCATTTACCTAATGGAAATGTCAGTAGATTTCTGATGGATACGGCAATTTACCGAAGACAAACTCGCATTCAATTCCTTCATCTAACCAGACGTCTCCGGCTTCAGAAAAATTTGCATATAATATCGCGTAATGACTGTTTCTGATCGCGACTGGTCTTACATTATAATTTACGTCTTCTATTAGACGTAATCAAAGGTATTGGTTTACTACCTTACCGTCCCTAATCTAAAATAAATCTTTCCTTTCTCAAATTATACCCATTCAAGCATTCAGGATAGGAAATAGAGTAGTAAAACAGAATAGTTTACAATATATATTCATATATGCCGATTTTTGTTCACGTTGCACTTGTTGGTCCGATATTGTTTGAAAGAGCATCATGGATTTTTTAAACGTTAGTTAATATTATCAACTGAAGAGATTTTTTTGTTGTTGTTTCCTTATTTAGATAAAAAAATATTAAGGTTTTAGTTAATATTATCAACTGAATTGGTTCTTATTTAAATACAAAAAAAATATAAAAGTTTTAGTTAGATTAAATATTTTTTTCCATCACGAAGGGTTTTTTCTCCTTTATCATACGTAATCAAGATTTTGCAATTGAGCTAGAATATTTAAAGTCCTTTCTCACCGAACTTCTTGAATCTGGCCCTAATATTGCGGCTTAAAAATTCCACCAAAACAACCATTTTGGCTAAGTTTGCATCAGGCAAGTGGTCTCACTATTAGTGATCCCCCGCACCGGCATTAGCCATGATTTCAGGCTCAATTTCGTTAACGTTATAATGAATGAATAAAAAAGCAATATGTTATTATTTAATCTGAAACAGGAAGAACATGATAATGAAACAAAGGGTGTTATAAAAAATGCCCCTTTATACAGTTAATTAATTGTACTTCTGTTTTTAAAAGGTCAAAGGTCATGTCTCGCTTATTGCACAACCTAATATTTGGATGAAAAGAAATCCACATCGTAAATGTTTTGTTCCATTAAATCTATGTTGGAATTGTGCAAGTTTGAAATATACATATATATACATGTCGACTAATCACATGACCCATTTTGAAATGTCATTGTATACAAAGGTGATATGACATCATTAGTAAGGTCTATCGATTTCCTTGTAAAACATGTTCTTATCAGATCAACGACTGAAGTCTTTTAATACTTTCAATCTGAATTTAATCAGTCAGATAACATCATCTAAAAATCGCAAGATTCAAACCTCACAGCAACATTTTAATTAACTTCCTGCTGGTGACCTTCCAAATGATAACTATTTGTAAACTTGGAGAGAGAGAAGGAGAGGGAGAGAGAGAGAGAGATATTAGCAGCAGCGGCATTCCGGTAAACCTTCAGAAAACGCACAATTTTTGGCAGACTAACCGCTTACTCTGCATTTGTAACGTATACAACCAGTTCTCAACAGCAGTAATGTCACACCACTCTTGACTTTATTATCAACGCCTTTCCCATCGACAGGAATAAAAGCATAAGTTGTCTATAGTGGTACAATTAAAACTGGGTCTTCAGAAAGTCATTTAGAAAAATATATACATCTTCAGATGACGTAAGATTTAAGACTTTATTAGCCGATGCGACAAACCAAAATTACAAGACGAGTTATTCCCATCATTTTTTTTAAAAAAACGCGTATTGCCATATTTCACTGTATATGACAGATTGCACTACTTAATTAAAACTACTTTCACAGGCCCATTCCAAGTAAATCACGAACAGCTTTGTTTATTAACGATAACCAATTTATAGATTAAACAAAATCTAGAAATAAAAAAATATATCACTTGATGTCCTGCCTTCGGTTTAATCAGACCAAGCGTGTTTTGGATGCAAAATTTAATTATACTACGTAAAACAAGTCTCTCTAGTGTACGGGGCTCATATTGTTCTTGTCACATCTTGGATGTCTTTTAAGACGGACCTACGTGTGAGGCGCTCTCTTCAAAAACCTCATGAATACAGATTCCATGGAATCGAGGTCAAGCTTCTACTGGAAATAGTTGGCGGTTATCTGAGATTTTCTATTGATTAGCTTAAGAGATGACGGTTTGAAGCAAAACGATGGATTAAAATCTACTCAAAGACATCTGTCGCTGAAATTTTAACCTGATTTTATTTCGGAACAGTTTAAAGGAACTAATTAAGTATACCGATTGCGTTATCAAGATTGCATTATCTATAAAATGGATAATTTCGACCTGAAGCAAGTTGTTTTTTTATCAATCTTTTCTAGCCATGCGCCAAAGTTCAAATTAAAGGTAAATTAACATCAAGCGGAAATAATTGTAGCAGCATGTAATAAGAAGGTAGCAGCATGTAATAAAGCGGTAGTGGCGTGCAATAATAATGTAATACCATTTATTAGGAAGGTAACATCATGTAATAAGAAAGTGACAGCATGTAATAATAAGAAGACTTAAGCATGTAATAAGAAGACTTAAACATGTAATAAGGAAGTAGCAGCATGTAATGAGGATGTTACATCATTCAATTTAAGATGGTAACAGCATGTAATAAGACTATAGCAGCATGGAATAAGAAGGTGTCAAAATATGATACTAAGGTTGCAGCATACAATAAGAAGGTATCAGCAAACAATAAGAAGGTATCATCATGTAATAAAAATATAGTAGCATGTTATAAAAAGGTAACAGCATATAACAAGAAGGCGGCAGCATGTAATAAGAAGGTAGAAGCCTGTAATTAACTACTAAGATTCATTCCCATAATTCAGCACAATACGAAACCCCGTATACCAATACAGACAAAAATTTGAAATGATCTGAACACCGTCTTCAAATCGTACAAGATAAAAAAAACCTTATTCAACCTCCGATTTTAATCAGATTTCAATAGTTCTGACCCCGACCTATCACATCGCGAATAGGCAACCTGTCTTCGAAGTCTGTGGCCTGACATTAACAACTGCATCTGACTGAATAACTTGATCGGCTTGAAACAATATCCACAAAATTCACAGGAAGCTTACTGGATAAATGCCCATTGGTGGTCTCAAGAGGATATAAACCTAACGAATAACATTCGATCTGGAGGAATGAATACTACATCTTGCTTCCATAAAACATGTATCTTTATTGTACCACACAGCTTTTACTCATCTCTGACGATTATGTAATAAAAAATCTGAATGTGTGAATAACGTTAAACAATTAGTTAACATTATTTATAAGAGCGGTGCTATGTAAATACAAGTTCCATTGACTCGTCGGTTGAATATTTACAGAGCTATGCAGAACTAGTGGAAGTAGAAACCCTAGGGAGAAAAACCACTAGAATCAGCTAGCAAATCAATGCTTTGTCAAACAAATTAACTAAAGTACGATCTCGCCTTTCCTGTGTGTAATCAATTATTCAGAAAAGCCAAATCTCCAGTTTAAACCCAGTGAATATGCTAAGAGAATTGATCTCGTGTAATGTTTCCTTAAGCAGGGAAAATGACAACTCGATTCTACCGTAAATTTCATTCTCAGATCTGCATGTATTTGTAGAGGACATTAGGGTATACGATAAATCAATTTTCAGACTTTGATAACGTCTGGCCTTTGGTTCAAAATAAAATATTATAATACAATGGTTAAAAGAGCTCAAAGAGAAACTCCTAATGTGGATCTGGTATCTGGACAATATGCGGATGCATGTACTTCTACGAGTTTTATCATTTTAGTCTAAAATTGTCCATAATGCGTCTTCACGACATAAAAAGAAGTGCAGGCTCATTATTAAATCGAAGACCTGGGAGATAAATCCAAGTGTTACCACGCTGGATTGGTGAATTTTCACTCTAAAACTTTGAAAAGACGTTTCCCTTTTACTCAATGAACAGACTTTGCAAATTTGACCAGTTGAAGAATGAACAAAGCTAAGTAATAAGCAATGATTGTATTTCATAGAATTGTGTGCATATTAACCGCCAAATACGCAATAATAGTGTTCTAGTAAAATGCAAAACAAAATCACTCATTGATAAGTCGTTAATAACTATTTAGTCTGAGTAGTTGGGAATATATATGCAGATGAAATCGATCAGATATACTTTTATTACAGTGGTTTACAAGAGTTACCAAGGCACTGATATGAAAGCTATTTAACAATATGTTCATTTGTTTAGGCCAAAAACATTTCACGTGTGTTTACGGATACTCGACCAAAATATCCGAACCTAAACAATTTTCCTTATTACCTAACTCGATCCAACACTGAAATTTCGATATTTACAACAACAATAATCGTGATTATTTTTCGAAACGTATCAAAAATAAACCAAAAATAGTAAGTACCTTACCGTTTTCATTTCAAATGGCATGACAAAGTCTCACGAATGCAGGTATTCACTGCATAAATATATGCTGAGTAACTATCAAGTCATATCCAGGCGACTAAAATCTACTAACGGTACCACGATTTATACTCTTTCTGGATTTCCAAGTTAATATTACTATTTAAAACACTCAAATCAATGCCAAAAATAAAGTTATTGTATAGTCTACTGGAACATTCGGCAATATCAACTCATTACGTCAGAGTATTTCATACATAATAGATTGAATATAGACGAGGACCTGTCGTCAACATCATGTATGTGTGGTCTGGTGTCTTTTCATATTTTTTTTTTATAAAAAGATAACCCGACCTACAGATCATGATATTTTGGCTAAGTACCGTGAGTCCACTATTTTTCTCTTTTAGCCTTATCGAACGCAGACAAATAATTCTGGCCAAACGATGTCACTTAAGAGAATTGAACTAATATCGGTTTGTTTGTTTGTCTACTCAGAGAACTACTTATTATAACAGTCATTGATATTGGATGAAACCACACCATGGAATTTACTGGCCCCAATATGCCAAAAGTAAATAATAAACTGAAAGTCATTTCCATAGTTAAAGGTATGGTGTCGCCTTTAACTGTGTATCCGAAACAATTGTGACCGACTCCAGATACCATAACCTTTACTTCAGATGTGATTAATCTAAAGATGGTATGCAAGAAGACATCTAATGCCCACTTGAACAATTACGAAACAAATGACGAATTTCAAATGACGAAATTAATGACTATCTGATAGTAAATATTGCCAAGATAGTGATAAAGGTTTTGAGGAGAATATCAGTGAAAATCAATAAAGAATTCTCCGGAGATGGGGATGATAATTAGAGCAATCGCCAGCTTAATCAAGAGGCTCTTTCCTTTTACCATTATTGATAACCGATTCCAGAATCATATCAAGGTCGGTCGGAGGAGGGGGGAGGGGGCTTAACGTCCCAGTGTCCATGTGCACTAAATGGTTATAGGAATAGGGATAGGGGTATACCTAATTTTCTTATACCACTTAATTATACAATTATTTGATGAAGACACCCATTCCTTTCTATTCCCTTCATACTGCGCATAAATGAAATTGATGCATAATGTCATATCAATACACGACCCTATTCAATTACAAGCATTCGAAAACAAGCATGCTTAGTAGTAGACATAAAATCCTTGGATATTATGTAAACACCAGTTATTTGGTAATGGTTGCGATTCTGGAGAGGTGAGAGCTTTTTGTTCGGAGTTTGGGGAAAGTTTCTTACAGATCGCGATCCTTACATTATACGTGTATATCAAGCAAAATACTTAGCGACCTTTGTCAAACTTACTAATAGAGAGTTTTCTACAAAACAATATCCATGGACATGACGAACATTTTCACACAGATCCGAATCTGGCATAACTTTAAATATACACTTTTCGAAAGCTGAGTTCAAAGACGCATCTCCGACTTTTTCCCAACATATCTATCTAGTTGTGCACAAAGCAAAAAACCTAACATATCACTGTACATGTATTTCTTTCGAGTTTTTCGCTAACATGCGGTATCGACAGGTTCTATTGTTTAGGACACAACTCCAAAAATCCCTGGTGTATATTTAAAAATCGAACTGACTTATTTCAACGTATTTCACCAATAACCACCAAATAGGTATAAGCGAAGTCAGACCTTACGACCGATATGTACTATAATTGATCTATGTTATACGTATCTAAACGTACATTCATATCAACAATATATATGCTCAATCTAAATCATGCAGCGAAGGAAATGGTTACAAGAAAAGACATGTAAATCGAAATCCTGAACTGAAAGTAGTAATTATCACTTTGAACACATTACCTAAGACACAGTTCACAAGAAAGAATGGGAGGAGATAACTATCAGAGTCCAGACAAAAACAATACCCATAAATCAACTGACAAGCTTTCCAACCTTTTTACGATAATAACACGAGAAACCGTTCATTATTGAACTGTAATGAGTCGTCGACTTGTGTACACATTATTAATACTTTACACACGTCTCATTTAAACCTAGCGATAAATATCTTTATAAAATATCGATAAACTAAGATGGCGTGACACAACCAAGTTTATGTAAACATGTTTATATATTAATTAATTTAGTAACTTACCCAACAAAATTTAACTCAATTACAGAGCATGTATACACTTGTTTTTTTCTTCTTTCACTTCTTCGAGCACTTCTCCGAGCACAACAGGAAACGTTCTCTGGAATTTTATCAACGCACGAGTAACTCAGCACATGATTGGGAAATCGACTACCACACAGCAATATATCTTTTCAAATCCCTCAGCTTTGGTGGTAATTTTTAATATGCGTCTGTTTAGCAGCAGTAGGCTTATATTAGACGTGGCTTGAATCGACCAAAAATAACAGAAATTCCAATGCCTGTTTCTGTCGAGGCCGCCATAAAATCGATACCCAGCAAATATGAATTAATGACAATGCATAGCACGCACTTGGCTTCTAGATACAGTATGATGTTACAGAGAAAGGATCTCTGACTGAGATATATGATTGCGTGATGCTAAGAGAATGGACACGACAGACTTAACAGATGAGCACATACCATGCTTGTTTGATCTCACTATGGCGATGAGTATATTAAAAGGAACCAAACATCACTTCAAATATAGGTTTTATTCATAAAAAAACTTGAATGATCACATCGTGATTAGGCTAGATGTTACTAATCAAACACGTCATTCAAGAGTGCTGATGACTTTAAAAACTTTTATTTATATTTCATCACTAACTAAATATGATAAATATATATTTTATACGCCCATTATGTTAATGTGGTTGCTCAGGATTGTCGATTGGAGGTGTTTTTTTTATATAGAATTTACCTCTGATTAGGATGATCCCTAATGAAATTTCAATGTTTTTGTAAATGTTATATTAAAATTAACTGAGATCCTGACTAGTTGCAAAGTTGAATTGTAAATGAAATGAAGTGAAATGGGGTTTAACGTCCTACTGTCATTGTCGATTATTTACACAGTTTCCCCATGCCTGAGAAAAACGACAACGTCGAAGTTGAATCTATTAGCGGTGGTGCCAAAGTGTTTCGATTCACTCATATGTCTTTCTTACACGCACGCATTTATCTTCCTCTAACCATGAGGGTGGGAAGCTGGGAAGGATCAAGTGCGTAGAATAGTCAAGGCCCCCACGTCATCTAATTCCAGCAATGGTTAGCGGACAAGATGGCGAAACCAGCTCATGACGTGAAAGGGGCACTTAAAATAAACAACTTGCCTATATCTGTTTTTTATGTCCTTCATTAAAGTATGACATAACTAATGATCTCAAATAAAACAGCTTTTGGGCAAAGAATTCGTTGGTAAGGATATTAGAGACTACGAACAGAAATTATTACTGCGATAACGTTGTCTGTATTTCATTTGCTGCTACGATAAATGTAATGGCTCAGACGATCGGGTAATAAAATAAAATAGAATAACATGACAATGCTCAAGTCGACGTTGTTCTCTTAATAACCCCACTGCCTTAGATTTATGTCTCTTGTAGTCATAGCAACGACGAGAATCGGTATAGAGAACATATTTTATATGACGCCTTCACTATTAAGAAGGGAACCCCGTAATAATATTTTGTTGTCTTTTTTCGTAGAGCCTATTCCCAGAAATTCCTTTTGCAGATACTTTAATACAGACCATTTAAATCGACGTTCGTTAGTTTTGAATATTATGGACTGCTGACGGACCACTGACAATGAACAAAACTTTTGCCCTTTGTCGTCTGTAGGTAATCTGTCACAGATGATAAACATACAAGGTTTGTTTTTTAAAAAACAGGAACGATCAGATTTAATACGAATAGGAAAGGGTAACATGGATTTGAATAATATAAATGGGTTTCTTTGTCGTCCAAGATGATAATCATATAATTGTTTCTTACAGATCTACAGGAAAGAATAACATGGATTTGAGGTTTAGATATATGCATGTACCACAACATTTTCAGTAAATGGATCTTTTAAGGATCTTCTTTCACTGGCACACCACTGACACTCGTTAGTGAGCATGCCGGGGAGAG